>OX940921.1:14165764-16565764 GCA_954870645.1 Agrotis clavis
AATAATATCTACTTTTCTATTGGAGGTTAAGTACCAGTATTGCATCGCTCTATTAATCATGAAATGGTTCGTCTGGCGGAAGAATCACCTGGAACGAGTTTTGTGATAGTTGTGGTGATAAGAAATTAAATATATTGTGATATTTCTCTAATCTAAATAGAAAAAAGGGGTAAAATTACTGACTTAAAACATTATGATATTTTATCAAAATAGAAAGTCAGAAGCAGCATTATATTCATGTTATAGGAGAGGACAGGTAAAACATACCTAAACTCAAAAATTGAAACCTCAACTACAAGTAATTGTGGATTTATTACGATAAAATCAAATGTATTACCACTCAATTAAATCACTTTTTTTGCTCTTGTAGATGCACCGCGGCTTCTTAATTCTTCTTTTAGTAATGCACTTGCATTGACGAATAATTTTCCATATTTGTTTTGTATTTATACTCAATTTTTATAACAATAAATCTTGTTTGTTTTTTGTACAAGGTAGACAGTAATCTGACGTGGGGACCAACTATCGCAGCGCCATCTACGATTAGCTTTGAGTTGCCATCCCCATTGAAGTAACATTTAATTATGCATTTTGTTTCATCGTAATCAGTTCACAATGTAAATTTGAAAATTATAAGTATTTCAAATGTTTTAAATTAGCGCCATCTATGGAGTAGAGATCAACTACGTGCAGTATTGAATATTAATAGCACTTCGATAGATGGTGTTGTGCTGTGACGTCATTTTTTAATGTGCACTTGGTCTCACAACTTCACGATAATTTATACACAACAACATTTGCGTTAATAAATTTTAAATTGAAGTAACATTGTGTTTTTTTGTTTCATGGTAATCAATTCACAGCTAAAAATATAAATTTAAATTAAAAGTGTTTCAATTTGTTTTAAATCAGCACCATCTATGGACTACATCTGGAGATCAACTGTAATCAACATTGTTGTTAATAGCACTTCGATAGATGGCGGTGTGCTGTGACGTCATTTTTTTAAATCGCGGTGTTAAGGTTCTCCTTGAAAGAACGACCTTCGCCAATTCTATCTATTGAATAAATCAAAGCACTCCGATAGATGGCGTTGTACTGTGACGTCATTTTTTTAAATCGCGGTGTTAAGATTTTCCTTGAAAGAACGACCTCCGCCACTTCTGTCGGCCATATTTGAGTTCAGTTGGAGTCTTGAAAGTTCTGTCTTTCAAAAGGTTAGTCTTTAAAAGTTCATCGTCGTAAATTCAGTAAATTGTACGTTAAATCGTTTAGGTTTTCGAAAGATCTGATTTGATTAGAATTTAGATTCGAAGTTAATAAAAACTTGCAATTTGAATCAAGTACTTTTATTTTCTTCGTAGTTAGATTTGGTTACATTACAATTCGTTTGATCTAAATTTTGAAGTGCGAAGTAAATAATAACTTGCAATATTAGAGTCAAGTAGTTTTTACATTACTTCGTAGTTTGAAATTTCATTTGTCTGCATTCTGTGTAAAGTTTGTGTTGTTGTAATTTGTTGATTTATTTGGTTCCATATTTTATTTGTTTGGTTCAGTTCTTTTTATGAAAATGCCTTCTAGAAAAAAAACAAACCTTTCGCAGCGTAGCCGAGATGCGAAAAGGATGAGATTAAGTAGGTCCCAGGAATCAGACGAAGATCGTGAAGTGAGGCTAGCAGCAATTCGAGCAAGGCAAGTCAGAACTCTTGCGTCAGAAACGCCTACCCAACGTGAGTCTCGACGTAGTATACAGCGTTCTCTTATGGCAGTTTCTCGATCACAAGAGAGTTTGGAGGAACGTGAAGCGAGATTGACGGCTAACCGAGAGCGTAACGGCCTCTCACGTGAGTCTGAGACTTTCACCGAAAGGGAGTCGCGCTTAAGTTCGCAAAGGATTCTGACCGCGACTTTGCGCTCTCAAGAAAGCAGTGAGGACCGCGAGGCGCGTTTAACGGCTGACCGAGAGCGTCACGCCCTCTCACGTGAGTCTGAGACTTTCACTGAAAGGGAGTCGCGTTTAAGTTCACTAAGGATTTTTACCGCGACTTTGCGCTCTCAAGAAAGCAGCGAGGACCGCGAGGCGCGTTTAACGGCTGACCGAGAGCGTCACGCCCTCTCACGTGAGTCTGAGACTTTCACTGAAAGGGACTCGCGCCTAAGTTCGCAAAGGATTCTTACCTTGACTTTGCGCTCTCAAGAAAGCAGCGAGGACCGCGAGGCGCGTTTAACGGCTGACCGAGAGCGTCACGCCCTCTCACGTGAGTCTGAGACTTTCACTGAAAGGGACTCGCGCCTAAGTTCGCAAAGGATTCTTACCTCGACTTTGCGCTCTCAAGAAAGCAGCGAGGACCGCGAGGCGCGTTTAACGGCTGACCGAGAGCGTCACGCCCTCTCACGTGAGTCTGAGACTTTCACTGAAAGGGAGTCGCGCTTAAGTTCGCAAAGGATTCTGACCGCGACTTTGCGCTCTCAAGAAAGCAGTGAGGACCGCGAAGCGCGGTTATCTGCTGACCGAGAGCGCCACACTCTTTCACGAGAGTGTGAGTCTGTCTCAGAGAGAGAACGACGATTAGTAACAGCCAGAGATAATTATGTACGCGCGCGGTTGAACGATGAAAGCTATTTAGCATCTGAAAGGGAAAGAATAGGTGAAATGAGACGAGCAGAAACAGCAGAACAGAATCAATCTCGCCTCGGCGTTGAACGAGCTCGATACCATCTGAACAGAGTTAGACTAGAGACTAGCGACTCTGATGAGTCTTTGGAATATGATGTTCCAAATATTATTCTACCATGGGATAACAGGTTAAAAGCAGGATTTACGTATTCATCTAGAATTGACTATGCGTTCTTCGCGTCTGTGGGTGGTATGACCGAAATTTGCAATTTTTGTGATGCACTGAAATGGAAAAAAGAGGCAAATGGTGTCTGCTGTTCAAATGGGAAAATTGTTCTTCCACATTTTCAAGATCCCTCACACTTTATTAAAACTCTTCTAAATGGAGATCATCCTCAGTCTAAACATTTTTTAGATAATATCCGATCATATAACAGCGCTTTCCAAATAACATCCTTTGGGGCAAAACAAATAACGGAGGGACCGTTCATGCCAACCTTTAAAGTACAAGGTCAAGTATATCATCTCATTGGATCAGTGTTACCAGAAAATGAACCTAAATTTCTCCAAATTTATTTTGTCTCGGATTATAACGAACAGGCTAATGTTAGAAATCGTCATTTTCCACAGCTTAACAGTGATCTTATATCAGGATTACAAGACATGTTACACCAAATTAATAGCTATGTGCATAATTTCAAAGTTGCACTGGAATCGATTCCCCATGGCAGTAATGACTTTAAAATAATTATCAGCGCAGATAGACGTCCTGTTGGTGAACACCGCGGGAGACACAACGTTCCCGTTGCAGACGAAGTTGCGGTTGTTTTAGTCGACCAAGAGTGCGACAGGCGTGACATCGTATTACGCACTCGAGATGATCGTCTGCAACGCATTTACGAAACACATCGAGCATACGATGCACTGCAATATCCGCTCATATATTGTCATGGTGAAGATGGATACAATTTTGGACTCTATCAAGTTAATCCTACGACTAGGGAAACAAATTTCAATAAAAAAATATCGGCTCTCCAATTCTATTCCTATCTTTTGCAAATAAGGCGTGATCGTTTCGTTTATTTGCAACGATTTCGTGGACTGTTCAGTCAATTTATCGTGGACATGTACGCTAAAATCGAAACGGAACGTTTAGTATACATTCGTACCAATCAACGTCGATTACGCTCTGAGGAATATGTACATTTGCAGGATGCAATACAATCCGACGATAACGTCGAGAATTTGGGGCGCTTGGTCATTTTGCCATCGAGTTTCACAGGCGGTCCGCGGTATATGCACGAAAAAACCCAAGATGCTTTTTGTTACGTCCGCAAATATGGCCGGCCGGACTTATTCATTACGTTTACCACCAATCCAAAGTGGACCGAAATCACTCAGCATCTTCTAACAGGACAGGCGTCTTATGATAGGCATGATTTAATTGCCAGAGTTTTTCATTCAAAACTAAAGATTTTGATAAATCTTCTTACAAAAGAGAAAATTTTTGGTTCTGCCCTTTGTTTTATGTACAGAGTCGAATGGCAAAAGCGTGGTTTGCCTCACGCGCACATTCTCCTGTGGTTAGAAGATAAAATTCGTCCTGACGCTATTGACAGTGTTATAAGTGCTGAATTTCCAGAGCAAAATAATGATCCGATTTTGCACGAAATAATTAAGACACACATGGTTCACGGGCCTTGCGGAGTTTTAAATAGGGAATCCCCGTGCATGCGTGATGGTAAGTGCTCAAAAAGATACCCCAAGGCATTTTTAGAAGAAACCGTATCGGGGGAAAATGGGTATCCATTGTATCGGCGAAGATCACCATCGCAAGGTGGTTTCACAACTACTACCAGGCTCCGTGGACAAGAAATAGTATTAGACAATAGATGGGTGGTACCGTATTCGCCAGTTTTATCAAAAACATTTCAGGCACACATAAATGTCGAAATGTGCAATAGCGTAGAGTCTATAAAATATATTTGCAAATATATCAATAAGGGCAGTGACCAAGCTATGATCGCGCTAAGAAATCATAATGAATATGATGAAGTCACGAGGTATCAATCTGGCCGATATATTAGCTCTTCGGAAGCAGTTTGGCGTATTTTAAGTTTTCCAATACATGAACGACATCCACCAGTAATCCATCTTGATATACACCTTGAAGGCGGGCAACGAGTATATTTTCAGTCTGAAAATATAGCAGAAAGGTTAGACAACCCGAGGCAAACTACCTTGCTGGCATTTTTTCGCCTTTGCGAAACAGACAATTTTGCGAAATCCATTTTCTACAATGAGGTTCCATCTTATTACACGTATAACAAGCAGCAAGGTGTTTGGAGTCGTAGAAGACGTGGAAAAGCTGTGGAAGGCGAGACTGGCGTTTTTAAAGAACACGTCATTGGACGGGTGTACACGGTGCACCCGAATAATTCTGAATGTTACTATTTACGCCTTCTTCTCCATGTAGTACGAGGACCTACGTCTTTTGCCGAGGTGCGTAAAGTCGATGATATTGAACATCCCACATACCAGGCCGCTTGCCGCGCACGCCATTTATTAGATGGAGATCAGCATTGGGATGACGCTCTAGCTGAAGCATGCGTCAGCGATAGTCCACATCGCTTGCGACATTTGTTTGCCATCTTATTGACATTTTGTGGGTTATCGGATACTAAACAGTTGTGGCAAAAGTACAATGACAAGTTCGCTGAAGATTTTTTGAGAAATGTGCGAATAAATACAGATGGGGAAATTCCTGATAGGGTACGTGAAATTTGTCACAACAGGTCCTTATTGGCTATTCAAGAGATAGTTATAAGTATAGGAGGGAACCCGATCAGTCAATATGGTTTGCCCACACCAGCAGTCGATGGGGAACGTATAAACAGAGAGTACGTTTCAGAAATTAGTTACAATCCCGTGGAACTCGAAGAAATTTTACAAAATGGCTGCGCAAATTTAACAGAGGAACAGCGCCAGACGTTTGATAGGGTATGCTGCAGTGTAGACAACAACTCGGGTGAAATCCTGTTCTTAGACGCATCGGGCGGAACAGGCAAAACTTTCCTACCTAACCTAACCAAAGTTATTTTGGCCCGAATAAGGAACCAAAGTAAAATTGCCCTTGCTGTCGCCTCTTCAGGGATAGCAGCGACATTATTGCCTGGAGGAAAAACAGCTCACACAACGTTTAAAATACCTATAGACTTAGACCGTACGGAAAGCCCGGTTTGCAACATATCGCGAAATAGCGATAAAGCAAAGGTTTTACGCGATTGTGTTTTAATTATTTGGGATGAGTGCACAATGGCAAACCGCAAAGCTGTTGAAGCAGTGGATAGAACATTACAGGACATAAGGCAAAATGACCGGCCGATGGGAGGCATTACGGTGCTGTTCTGCGGTGATTTTCGGCAGACACTCCCGATAGTACCCCGAGGAACGAGAGCCGATGAAATTGCTGCCTGTCTGAAGAGTTCTCTTTTATGGCGCAATATATCATCTACACACCTGAGTGTAAATATGCGTGCACAGTTAGGAGGCTGCGAAAATGCACGGGAGTTTTCCAATTTATTGTTACAAATAGGCGATGGCACATACCCCGTACAAGAAGATGGAAAAGTTAAGTTGGTCGCTAATCTCTGTTCTTACGTTACATCGCAACAAGAGCTCATTTCTTCTGTATACGGAGATTCCACAAATATTGGAAATCAAGCCGGTTCTTGGCTTTGTCAGCGAGCTATTTTGACTCCCCGCAATGACCAAGCTGCGGCAATTAATTTAAAAATATTGATTCATGTTTCCGGTAATAGTAGAGAATACACCTCTATAAATACAGTTATGGAAGAAGATGATGCCACGCACTACCCGGTAGAATTTTTGAATTCCCTCAACACCCCTGGACTTCCCGCCCACAAAATAGTTTTAAAAATCGGTGTTCCAATAATTCTCCTCAGAAATTTATGTCCTCCCAAACTTTGTAACGGCACTCGGCTCAAAGTCACAAATCTGCAGCAAAACATTATTGAAGCTGAAATATTAACCGGTTGCGGCGCCGGTGATACTGTTTTTATTCCAAGAATACCTATTATTCCTAACAACTTTCCTTTCTCTTTCAAACGAGTGCAATTTCCAGTCAGTCTTTGTTATGCCATGACGATTAATAAAGCTCAGGGCCAGACATTATCCGTTGCGGGGGTGGACCTAAGTATTGGATGCTTTTCCCATGGCCAACTATACGTAGCTCTTTCGCGCGTAAACAACCCTAATAACCTTTTTGTGTACGCTCCAGATGGTTCCACAGCTAATGTTGTTTATAGAGAAGCACTAGCATAAATAAAAAAATACATTGTTAAGTTCCGACGTCCACGCGAACGAAGTCGCGGGCACAGCTAGTCTATAATATGTATGTATTTAGAAATATATAAGTATGTTTATCAGTTGTCTAGTACCCATAACACAAGCTCTGCTTAGCTTGGGACTGGGTGGCGTTGTGTGATAGTTGTGGAATATTATTATTATTATTAAAGCTCGTTTTTTAAACATTTTAGACAAGCGCAAAAAGATGTTTTCAACCAGCTGACCTGGCAAAATCCGTACCGCCTCAAAATCACCTTTTAAACCTGGACCTGGACTTCCAAAAATAATTCGAAACAAAAATTAGCCAAATGGGTCCAGCTGTTTTCGAGTTTTAGCGAGACTAACGAACAGCAATTGATTTTTATATTACAGATTTACAAAATCTTTTCACATTTAATTAACACGCACAAACACAATTTCTGCCCTACTACTAGGGCCCGGTTTGCTTATCAATTCTGATGCAAAAGCTTTAAATAAACAAATTACACAACAAGAAGTATATGACCTGTCAAATAATGTAATAAACACGAATAATTCATTGGTCACCCGTGTGTTGCCGTTTGATTTATTTGGTAAAATGATATAATTATGACAACACCATTGTGCTTACAAGTTGTATGAAGTCTGCTTGTATAATTTATGGTGGTTCCTTGAAGTTTGTTTGTAATCGTTGAACTGTCTTTCTTACAGTTTATCATCAAATGTTGATAGCTGTAATAATGAAACTAATAGCTACCTATCGTTATCATCATCTGCGTAGCTTTTTTCTAACTATATTCGGGTTGGCTTCCAGTCAAACCAGATGCAGCTGAATAACAGTGTTTTACATGGAGCGACTGCCCATCAGACAATATGTAACAGCCTAGCATGGTGTTTTTTTTATTTGAAAACTTCAATAGGACAACCATAAATAAATATAAAGATTGTGTAAGTATGTGTTTCATATCGTGAATGTTTATACCATCAAAACTTTCAGAAGCTAAAATTCATTATGAAAAAAGAGAGGAATGAAATCTGTTTGAGAACCAGCAAATTGCTTGAAATTTTATTTGGTGGACAAAATTAGTGCACTGAAATACTAAGTATTGTTTTATAAGAACCACTTTCGCATTAATTTGTTAATATAAATGGATAAAGTAACAAAGGCGCATAAAGCTTTTGTTACTCCATTTATTTGATTTGAATTCGTTCCCAAAATTAATAAACGATACTATTTTGATGACTGCATTTACATGCATACTTTTTATCCTGTATGATATAAATACTTATCACATTAAAGCTATTGTCAAACAGACAGACGAAGCGAATGCGATCCGAAGCGTTTTTATTTGTAATCTATGGAATTGTTTGAATCCAGTCACATAGAATAGCGAAAGCGATCCGATAGTCTATGTGACTGGCTTCAAATAATTCCATAAATTACAAACAAAAACGCCTTGCTTCGCGTTCGCCACGCCTGTCTGTTTGATAATACATAGCTTAAAATTATATTTTCCCATTTAATAAAATAATTGTAATTATGGCAAATAAATGCATCGGGTGCTGTGAAACTATACGTCATGATAGGTGTATAGAGCAACCCAATGATCTATGTTGCAAGCATACAAATGTATCAAATCGGTAAATTAATTAAGTATTCCTTTATATAGCTACTCGTAAGATGTTGCATTTTTATTGTAATTTATTGGTTTATTAACTATCATCACTACTATTATATATTCACTTTAATAGTTTTATATCATTTTAAACGGATATGTTGTAATATTTTGAAAGAACTACAAAGTTTATTTCCATGGATATTATTTATTTTAAAAATTATTATGACAGAGCTCCAAACTAAGTTGGTTATTCCAAATTTGATCTCATATGCAAGGACAGTCTTTGCTTCATCATGATTTTATCATGATTCGAAAGTAAATAAAACAATCAAATTATAAAATGTACTTTTTTACTTATCGTTTTTAATTCTTCTTATAAAATAATATAATAAATCACAGTAACAATCGTTATGGTACTAATTCTAAGCGTACATCTTAACTATATTATTATGATGATAGGTACAGTCGTGCATGAGTATCGTTCGATATCGTCATGTTGTTGGGTTGATGTCGCTGAGCCGTTCACTTAACCGCGGAAAGGTTGGTATTGGGGCTGTTGCTGGTAGACTTGTTGTTGGGGCTGCTTAGGCTGGGATTCGATGTACTGGAGAGCGCGGAGGATAGCCTCTGGGATTGGGGGAGGAGTGGGGAGGTGAGCGCCCTGGGGCTGGAATCCTGCAAGCAAACAAAAACGTCAATTAATACATCGCTGTAACATTAAAGGTGAATTTGCTTTGCCCATTCATTTGGAGCACGTTGAATGAATTGGTGTTACTATTTCGTAATAAGTAAACATTGAATGAAATTCTTACTACCTATATTATAACGCTTAGCTCATTTACGTAATTGCCCGTAACACATAGTAAGGATGCTGCAATATGCATTACACGCATTTTACCGTAACAAATTCTACTACTTACATACTTCACAACACTATGTAATTTATTCAAATCTGAATGAATGATCAAATAAGCTGATGTTAATTACAAGTGCAGGTGCAAGATGAATCTCCAAACGTGTGTGTTCTAAGCGTTTAGTTTCTCTATTTGCATCATTATTATTTAGCAGACTATTAAACGTTCCGGCTGTGAACATCAAGATTGGAATAAGGAACTAATTTTAAAATTCGGCTTATGGTTTTTTAAGTATCTTGACCACTAGGTTAGGATGACTTGTTAATTGAAAAATATATTTTTGAGGAAAGAAAAATACAGCTGCTAGTGTTATTTGGACCCGTACGTAAGTACTCCAAAACGTTCAAACGAGGGAATAGAAGATTTAGTTTCGGCGGGTGGAGTTGCGGTGCACTAAATTGGTAAGCAGACCCCTTACCAAGAGTGCTTACCCAGAAGACACGGGTTCAAATCTCACTGGCAGCTGAAATTCTCTTTGCTCAAAAATAACTTTACGATGCGCGTCGCATGCGATAATGTGTTTAAACAATCGATTGTTATTGAAGATTTTATCAACAACCGGTGCCTAAACTTTTTTGGTGAAACACCTGACGAAAAGGTCTGTCCAATTAAGTATTGCGAAACAGTTGGATTTGCACCACCTACGGATAAGCTACTAAATTTAATAAAGCCTTATAATGGAAGACGCAATACTTTGTTAGTGTCCAATCAAGAGGTCGTAAACAGTAAGAACGTTTAAAAAGTATTGGTTTAGTTTGTCATTTTCAAAAAATTTTATTAGATTCTAGCCTTTGATTGCGTATTTTTTTATTCCTTGTTTGACTAAGGAGTATTCAGAGAATCTAAAGAGATATTATTCAAAAAGGTATTTAAGAGCTTTTAAACTTAGTTAATGTTTTTCCTAAGTTGTACTTTTCAAAATAAAACAGTTAATTACCGTTCTCGTCAGCAATGTAAGACAGAGAGATGGGGATGCCCTCAGGTGAGGTGTAGGCGAAGTTTCCTTGGGCAACTTGGGCCTCAAGATCCTTCTGGCCAGCGTTCTTCAAGTATCCTTGCTCCTGGGCAGCAATGCCATTACCGGTCTCGTAGCTAAAAAGAAAAAATCATATATACCAAATGATCTAATTGAGAAAAGAGTACATGCTACAACGATATGTTAAAGGAAAATGGTGGGGTAGTCAATCACGTGGACTAACGGACGGCATACACGTTACGGTTCGCACGATGGTTTTAAGTGTGCACGCATAACTGACAGCACGGCGCACGCAGAATCGATGCATGTACCGATAACTGTATAGTTTTAATACTTACACGCTAGGGCTTGCCTGTCGGTTATGCATGCAAGGTTAAAATCACCATGCAAACCCTAACGTGTATGGCCTCCATAATACCAAAACAAAAATATAGATTGTTCTTTACTGAATATTTCCTTTCGTAAGACAATAAGCAATATGCATAATTTTGGAAATAATACTGACAGTTGAAATTATGATAGACTTCTCTAACAAATCCATAAGAGTTTACCTATGACATAACAATTTCTGCAATACTGAGTACAGCTTTAATGTTCATGTTGCAGAAAGTAGAAACGTAAGTTCGTTAAGAAAAGGTTAACTGTTAAAAATGACCAGTTAGTGTCAGCATTAATCCTCACTAAATATTTAGTTTAGAATGTACTTATGTCTAGCAGACATAAAGTTATAAATGGAAGCTCAAAAAGATGACCATACTTCTACGAAATATGAAATCTTATCTGTTTATCACATAGTTTATTGTTTTTCCTGGTAACTTTAAGGATTTCATAAATCACTTGTGTTTCGAACAAGAATCGGGCAAAGCAAAGCTGTAGGTGCTGCCAAAAGCCCGAAAAGATCAAATCTAATACTAAGTTGCACCAAAACGTTTTCTGGTCGTGCAATCATGACGCATTATCAATCTTATACACTTGGGAATCTTTTGTTTGCATACCACATAATACGGCGATTAGTGTTACGCCATTCTTTTTGAGTTTTTTGTTGCATATTGACTTGAGACTGACACTTTAGGATAAGATGTTGAATTTAATTATTATGTCGTTTGAAATGTTACATATTCTTCCATTTGATGACATTGTGACATATTTAAAGAAACATGCATTTCTTAACCATATCTAGGAGACGATAGATACTGCTTTTAAAAAAATCCGTTTTTCGAAATCATGATAGATAATGCTCTGACATATTGTGTTATTATCAAAGTCTTGCAAAAGCATGCATCAGGTGAATCAGAAAATATCAACTTATTCATGCACAGCTATAACACCTGAGCCAATTTGTTTCGTAATCAGGGCTTGGCTGCGAACGCTTGCACAGATACCTCCCACAAATTAAGCATTTAATACACTCGACACTGAAGGAATCCATGCATGATCTCATCCTATTTCACAATCCCATGACTGATATGGATGCATATTTTAGGGCTCATCAGTATGCAAATTTTATAAATTAATGTTTACCATCGATATATGGAAGGCATTAATGTAATGACCGTGACTTTTGACCTTTCTAATTTCGTCAGTTATAATATAAATTGCTTTATTACCATATAAGGCATTGTGAATTGGAATCATGAATGATATTTTACCATAATAAAAGCTTTTCTTTGCAATGTGACAATAAAAATCAAAATGCGTATTGTTTGGCAGATGCACTTTTTAACAACACCTTTTAAAAGCTCTCATGTGCTCTTAAGGTCACATGTGACATATTTATTATGATAGGTAAGTCATGGCTAACTTTATGGTTGCCATAAATCTTGATGGCAGATTCAGTAAAGATATATTTTTGTTGTTTCACGCTAGATCATTAAATTCCACAACAATGAAGTTGTCAGTGAAGAATGGAACATAACAGATGTTTGTCGTTCTCAATTTATACGTAGTAAAACTCAAATTACCTGTATTGGTAGGAGCCATCAGGGTTGATCTCTTGCTGTTGTTTGATAATGGGGATGACCTGGCTTTGGTACTGGGGCTGTTGTGGCTGGTATTGTCCCTGGAACTGAGGGGCAGCGTACGCAGCGGCTACGAGGAGGGAGAGGACGACGAACTGTGGAGAAAATGAAACAATGTTATTTTAATAGACTAGCACATTTTGCCAAAGAATCAAGACTGCGATTATGAATAACTTGAAATATTAGTTAAAGTTATACTTTGTTGCGCGTTTCAGCTTCACTACGCTTACATTATCCACAAAGTTATTTTAGAATCCGTTCTCAGGCACCTCTTTGAAATTTCAGATGAATTGTTTTCTAACAATTTTGTAAAGTTCATATGACAGTGACCTGGCTTACAAAATGTATCTCCAAGATCGCTTGTTGCAACAGAAAAGGTCATTTACATTTTTATGACCAAATAAATGAAACACTGTTTTTGATAAATTTCGTAACAAAACTGACCATTTTCATCGAAAGTGTTTCTTTGGCCTTGATGCTTGGCTAATGACGAATCTTTATCACAAGTTAAGGTGATCGATGACCGCTTTAATTGGTATTATGTGCGTTTAATCGATTTCACGTTAACGCTCAAATAAAAACTACTGATTTTGCAAAACTTTATCAATATTTCGTAACAATGCCTCTTTTTTTGTTGAAGAAGCATGCTCTGGTTATGTCATATCAAAATGAATGCAAAAAAAAAAATACATGTCGAATTGAGTACCTCCTCCTTTTTTTTCGTCGGTTAAAAAATAATTTTAAGGAGACATGTTTTTGCTTCCCTCAATGATTATGAAGCTAAAACAAGCTCATCTAAACACAACAAAAATAAACAAAACTAAACCAGAATCATAAAAAAAAATCCTGAAGATAACCATTGCATTACTTTTAGCTACCGTTAATTTGTAATTAACATAATTTTGTTCTTATTACAATGAGACAAAAAACTAATTACAACATGAATTTAGTAGTTACACTATTTTGGTACGAAAACAAAAGTATTCTCATATTCGTCAAACATCAATTACGTGTGGGAAATTGTGAATCAAGATAAATGCTCTATGTATGTCAGGAATTTTCATACAAACGAGTGTATCATATCACCGAGCATTGTTCAAGTAATGACAAGCTACGGGAATGAAACATTTTATGATTGTAGGATTATGACAGAACCTTGCTCATATTAGGGACTTAGTGCTGACAAATGCGCATAAGAGATTTTCTTTTTCCCGTAATCAGATTATTTAATTTTGTTGAACTATGCACTTTGACTAGAGAAATTAGTCTTTTTTATGAGTGGGTATTAATTAATGAATTTAACTAATTTGAATTTAACACTGTGTAATATCCAGTTTTCAATTAGAGCATTGCTTTAATTTTTCATATTTTCGCCGATTTAATTGATTTAATGACCCGTAACACAATATTTAACACTTAGGTCACTTACCGATCTCATTTTTAGGTTTTTATAAAATGTGGGTTGATGTGCAGGTGGTGATCTGCGGTGGATGTGTAAGGCTGGAATGATTATTGAGATCGACCGCCGCGGCTTTTATACGAGTCGGCGTCAGCGCACATCGTGAAATTGGAGTACGAACGCGGGCGCAACGCGGGTCCGCACGGGGCACTTCAAAGCTAGCATAGCCGCCCGCCCTGACACACTCCGACGCCAACATCCAGTACATATTATGTTATTGTTTTATTGATATATCGACCGTGTAATGACACATTTTACTACATGTCCATAATATTTACTATATTATCCACTGTCTTCTTTTCATGCACCTGCTTCACTTGCATGTCCTAACATCATCAGGTTAACGACATCGATAAAATCATAAAGCTTTGTTAATTTTCTAACAGAAACAATTATTTTCTTTATAAGGTAATCTTGTAATTATTATTCTTCTACAAACAACTTATGAATAAAATGAAAAGTTACTTCAAAACTCATTAATTGTCACTGAACTTAGATGCATCATTGACATTTGGATATCAAACTGCATTTTGTGAGTATATTAGCATTGTTGTCTGTTCGAATGTCAATCTGAATAATTAAATGTAAAATAGTGGAAGTGGTAATAAAAAGATTTCATCGTTTTTTTAATATCAAAGATTTCGGATATATTTCAGATTCCAGGCTTCGGTCTAATTTAGATAAATGCATAAGAAAACGACACATTCATTGTAGATGAAGATGAAATATCTTTATCTGCAATGATATAAAATGATTTATGTAAAAATGTGGGTTAACAAAATATGTAAACCACATTTTTAAAGGTTTCTCAATTACATTCTTCAGTTAGAACAAGGTATGCCATTCACCACAAGTATGATAAAAAACAAAAGGCATTTTTTGCTTTGCCTATCATAAGATGTTACGATAGATCTTTAAACCGCAAACCAGAAGGCACACGACATTTTCAAAATCCCACTGACCATCTGATTTGCCAACTTTGACTACCTGCAACTCTTAAAGTGTCACAAAATATTATACATGCCGATTTGCAAGTTATTTTCTCTTTTCCGCAAAAAAAAATATGAAGGGAAAATCCATGTTTGGGTGTTCAATAACCACTTTAGTTGTATCCGGAGTCTCAGAAGTGGGTCAACAAAATGCTTGTCAGGGTTGCGGGATTGCTCCCACTGAACGCAAAGAGTAATTAAAAGAGCAGAACTTAAATCCCACCCACCTTTTTCTTTTTTTGTGTGAAAAGTGTTTGGATTTGTACCTACCGATATTTTCATTCCACATGAAAAAGCTGCACGATGCAGGCGTATAAATAAAGTCTTAGTACTATAATAATAATAATCATTTAATGAAACAAGTAACCATGACTCATATTTGTTAGTAAACAGAAAAAAATAAAATTGTTAAAATATAACAAAAAAAATACAATAAAACCATACTATGTACAGACGCCAGCAGGTCAACCAACCCAAATCTGTCAGATTTTACCAATCAAACATTATCCTGCTGCTCTTGTGATAAGGTTGAAATTATAAATTAAAGAAATCTGACAGTTTGTGATAGCTTGATGTGCTGGCGTCTGTACAACCGTTCAGCGTGAGTTAAAAGGGCTGTTAAAGATAAGATCAGGTAAGCACCAAAAGCCAGTAACAGAAGCCTTATTTGGACAGACGGACTTTTTTACAAGCTGGCTGGCTGGAAGGACTCATTGGACGATTTTATCATCATCCAATGAGTCCTTCCAGACTGGTTTGAGCGGAAAGGACTCTCAGACTCGTATCGACGGCTATGACGGAGGAGGAGGGGAAGAGGTCTTTACTTTCCAGGGTCTACCGTGACCCTGAAAAGTAAAGACCTCTTCCCCTAATCTACTAAGACAGTCCCGTGTCTTGGCAGGAGGGCTGGTAGTGACGGTGTTACTATTGGAGCAATTGATTTGGTGTTTCTTATAATGACGTTTTCATATCAGTGGCTGCAGTTCCAATTTTACCTATTTGCCTACAGTTAAGTTAGTGGCATTATAACTACATAATCAGAAAACGATTTTTGTATTTAGTGGTTATCCTTATGATGATCTCATGAATGAGAGAAAAAATAAAACAAGTAGAAAAGCTTTTTACCGCGTGTCATTCGCTTTCAGTAAAAATGTCGTCCTTGAAAAACAATATCTTAGAAGATAGCAATGTCGAAAGTAAGTTTTAGATTTTTGAACATATAGGTCTTTCATTTTAAGGTCATATTCATAAAAAATGCTTCCCATTTAAAGGAGTTCAAAACATTTAAAGTTTGAAATTACAAGGTCATGTGTTTTTTGCACTAACTACATCATAACATATCAGAATTTAACCTTTTGTTACATAATTGCATTGAACTATAGTTTACGAACGGATTCATCGATTGTAAATTGATCAAAATAACAATATAATCGTCTTGTTTAGTCAAAACATTTCAACAGGAAGAGATCAGAATCGAATAGATAATCATTAGGTAAAAAATACTCATTAAAATAGTAATGTTAATATTTAAGGGTCAATTTGCTTTACCAATTGTCGATTGGTTAATTTTATTGTATATCAATGTGTCAAGAATGCTTGGTAATTCTTCGCAAGACACTCTATCCGTCTTTGGTCTCAAGTGTAATTTGTGCATTACATGATGATAAAGTTCATAATGCTAAACTTAAAAATAATAGTTCGCTTCCCTTCTCTTCCGTCGTAATGTAAATTGACCCTAAGTTGTTCCTTAATTAAGTTAATAAAGATTATGCACAAGATGGCATTAACGCAACTGTGGGCTAGATGTCGTGAGGTCTGATGCGTTGCGCTATTGACCTAAACTCATATCATAATCATGCTAAATATAAATGTGGGCTCCAGCAAGAAACGAGTGTTAAACTATTTTCTCCAATTTTTTAAGCTATTGCATAGCTTTTATCGCGGGCTTTGAGCGCGGTGACCGAATCAAGAAATTCCGTAACGAAAATAAACCTAACACCCCCCACTCCGATCGGCACAGTGGTGCGGCGTTGAAAGCCGTGCATCGTCTAATGTCGTTTCGGTTCGGCAGATTCCGGCACGGTGTTTGTGTGCGTGCGACTAGACTTATGCGTGTAGACTAGCTGCTAACTGCTCATAACTGATTCTATCTCTATTAACCACTACTGAGTGATATCAAAATGTCGTTATAACATCTGTTATGTCAACGTGAATGAATAAAAATTGGATGAATGAATTTTTTTCTTGACGTTTACCTACTGACGTGGCTGACCGGAATTAGTAACTTCCCATGGAGCAACGATGGGCGGTAACGACGCGGTAGGCGATATATTTTTTTTTTGGAAAATCTTGAATTAATGTCAAAGAAAAACAAATAATTCATAAATAAAATAAATTTATTTTAATAATTGCATAAGTTGATAATTATTATATAAGATATTGCTTTACCGCGGCAGTCCCCGAGTGCCACGCGGATATATTTATTTTATTTTTTTGAGATTGTCATCTTATTTTCTATTAGTAGTCTAATAAATATGTAAATAGAACAACGAATACAAGTGACAAAAGAATATTTTTTCAAATCTTATATATTGGTGAAACCTCAGATGAAACAGTCATTTTCTAAAAACTGTTTGAATCAATTGCTGTCCACGTAAAGAAATGATTCTGTTCATATAGAAAATGAGGAGAGTTTGATATTAGTCTGACATTTTTAGCATGAATTAGGCCTACCTATATTGTATTGTATAATGGACACGACGAATGGAATTTCTTCAAGCTTGTTCTAGACCATGTATGTGCTCATTGATTGTGCAAACACCATCTCATTTGTTAGCGTAGGTAGGTGCTAGAGATTTATTAATACGTATTTCGTACTCACTTTCTTACGCAGCTACCTAGGTAGATAAGTATGTTGCTAAGTTCATGTGTAACTAAATCAATTTGGAATTTTCCTGTACATTGTAATAGTATTGAGTAAATGGGTAGTTGCTTTTTTTGTACTTTAAAATACCCTTTGGTTTTTATTTATTTGATTCACTATTAATTACTTATATGCAACTATTACATGATTATTAATTAATTATTAAAAAAAATACCTATATATTATACATACTACATAATAATTATAAAAACTAAAATTAAAATATAAAAACTAAAATTAAAAGTAAAATATTTACAAAAATAAGTAGTACGAGTAGCGGTAAAAAAAAAACAAAACTAGCAACTGCTAGTTTTGTTTTTTTTTTTTAAGGATGAAGTCCGTCATTCATGCATCGAAGACCGTATGAGGCAGAAAAGCTTGTTATATTCATATTATACTCGTACATTGAAATTTATCATCATCATCAGCTGTAAGACGTCCACTGCTGAACGTAGACCGGGACCTTAGACCGCCACGCCTAACGACAATTCGCAACTTGCATCCATCGGCTGCCCGCGATGATATTTGGCAAAGAACCAGAGTCACCGACATAGCTCTTATTTGCAAGTTGAAGTGGCAATGGATTTGACGACACGTTTTGCGCAATGTGGCTGATCGATCGTACAGCGTATCGCGGGTTCGATCCCCGCATGGAACAAATATTTGTATGATCTACAATTAGTTGTTCCGGGTCTGGGTGTTTGTATATGTGAGTTTCTTTAATGTAAACGCAACCAAGATGCAGGAAGAAATTCCTAGTCTAGGGCATCGTTTACGGAGACTCTCGCGCCCGGCATTGGTTGCGGCCATGCTGCGGGGCGAGACGGAGTGGGAAGCGGTCGCCTCCTTCTGCGAAGCAGTAATGCTCGTGAAGGAGGAGGCGGGCCGCGAGAGAGAGAGGACAGCGTCCTCCCTCCACCCCAACCGCAGTGGTAGGCGCCCGCGGCGTCGGACGTCGGCAGACGATCTCCGGCCACCGCCACCGTAGGCGCGGGCATGCGGACAGCGAGTAAAGGGCAACTCGCTGTCCGACCATGGACCATGCCCGGGTCGACGGCGCGTCGTGAGGGCCAAAGCCTGCCGGGGTCGCGGGATTTATTTCCTTACCGTGACCCCGGAACATAAAGGGCTATTGAAGGACACCGTGGATTTTAGTCAGTTCAAGTCTGACAGTCCCTCCCGCCCTGCCCGGGGTGGGAGGACTCATTTGATGATTTTACCACGCTAAAAAAAGGGCAACGTTTAAAAAAAAAATAGGCTAGCCACATCGCTCGTATAACTGATAACCGATGTGGAAGAAAAGTTCTCAAGTGGCGACGACAGACCGGAAGACGCAGCGCAGGTAGGCCTCCTACTCGGTGGACCAACGATTGACATTCAATCATAGAAAATAATTAGGTGTTCAAAATGTTAAATTAACTAAAACAGCATTTGAACATTTAAATAGGTAAGTATTTGACGTTTTGGCTACACCCTTTTTTTAGAAAACAAGGGTCTAGCCAAAACATCTGCAAAAAAGTGATGACTAAAATAATAGTTAAGTATTCTTTTGCTTACACTAAAAACAAATAGATTACTAACTAATCAATCAGCTATAATTGACTTGCTTTGTATTTTGAATAACATAGTTTTAACATCTAATTAGTTTCGCTTCCTCGCGGCGGTTATCATGGCCACATCTTGTACCCTATATGAATGTATCAAGCTGCCTAGTGTGGCCGCTCATCCATCAAAGATGGATGGAGGTGAATCAACTTGAACGAATTAGTTAGTTACTGTAATTATAATAATGACAGTAAAATTAAGGAGTGTGAGATTTTGCAGGAATATGATTTGAATTGGTAGCCACCAGCTTAGGGATATATTTGTTCATTGTAATTATCTATATTGCGGATTAAAATTCTATAGACTCTTTGTTTTTAATTTGACATTAGGCCTATGAGGTTTACTAAGAAAATAACGAAAAACAGGTTCACAGCTTGGTTTGGTCGATTCCATAGAGAAGAACTGGGTAAAAACCCTATGGTAGAATATTCTACCATAGGGTTTACCCAGTTCTTCTCTATGGAATCGAACTTAACTGGATATCCAGTTAAGTTCGAAAGGTAGTCATCACAAGATAATATTTTGATAGATGGAGTTTGTAACGATACCTTTCGATTTTAAATTGGTAACTAGGCTCCAAAATAATTATGATAGAAAGTACCTACTTTCGCCGGCAAGAAATGTATAGCGATATTGAGCTGCAACTGACTTAATGACTGTCACGCAAGTTTGCATAGTATTCTAAGCTAAGCTAGCTAAGGAAGGCTGATGCCGCCGAGGCCAGCCCATAAAGAGGTGACAAGATGACCTGCCGGCTAGTCCGAGGTAGGTACCCAGCAAATACCGACGAAACACCGAACTGAAACGGTGGTTTGGCGGAGCCAAACAAACAAACATGTATGTTAATTAAGTGAAGCAAGCTTGAAGCGAAGAATGATTGTTGATTGTTTCTTGAAGATTTTTTTAAAACGTGGTCCGATTTATAAAATCCTTCACTTAAATTATGGTCAAGCATAAAAATATTTATATTTTTCGAATTGAGAACCTCCTCCTGTTTTTCGTCGGTTAAAAAATGAAATAGATCGCATCGCGAATAAACGTAGCACCTGTGTTCCTATTGGCAGATGATTACTAAATCCACCAATCACAGCAGGTTATAATTAGTCAGCAATCGGACGGACGCAAAACGGTCAATAAAACATTACTATAATCACTTTATTAATCCATCGGTGTCCAATCATGATCATTAAATCAATTCTAATTTGAAATTAATATGTATCTATTTAAGTAATATATAATATGCGCAATGTATTAGTTTTATTGACATTGTTTATAAGGCACATTAAAACATGATAATTGTAATTAAAACACAGTGCCAAAATTGAATCACTTTTAATTTCAACGCAATTAACACAGCCCATAATTATTTGTTCGCAACATCTTCTTTTTCACAAAAGTTCAATAAAAGATTTAATTCAGAGATTAAATAATGGCAGTAATAATAATCCGGTTCTGAATATTTTATTTTGGATTCATGAGTTGTCCAATAAGTGAATACCGAAGGCCGTTATACTCATTGAACACAATATGTGTATTGTGTAAGCAGCGTTAAAGTTTATTTAAATTTTAATGAGATAAACATGTCACATAATTATGAGATCTTGATTATTAAATCCGTTAAGTGAAATGTTTGAATATGCTTTAGATCGAAATACGACAAAATTGGGACCGGGAGAACCGGAGTTCCAGCTCTAATTTAAAAATCCTGGATGAGTACTTAAAAAAACCTTAAAGATTATGCTTAACAATATTTTATTTGATGCTTAGCGTGCCCAAAATCGCAAACGCAGTCACAAATAAAATGATGCTATTGGCGCCCAACATGAGCCAAATAATATATCAACATACAAAATATACGCAGAAACCACATTATTACATTGTTTTACGTATTTTTGATGAACCAGAAATATACAGAGTGGAATTTTGTAATGCCACCTGGAGGGAAAGTACCTACTCTTAATACTGCAGATAGAAAATTTTACTCAAAGGAAACATTCCTTTATTTTTGAATAGAAAGCAAACTGCATTCAAAGATTTTCGAAAATTCTCTTCTCCCACACCCGGGAATCCAACCGGCTCAAATTTGAAAAAATTATTCCCTGTACTTTTATTGCATCGATCATCGTTAGGGTCAATTATAAGGATGAAATCTCTCTAACAAACATGATAAATTAAATGAAAGGAAAACCAGGAAATCTTAAATTAATTTAATCATTTACAAAAAATGGTAAACTAAGTAATTAGTTGCTCGAAATGGGCTTCATTCTCTTGGAGATTTGATTTAAAAAAAGTTCCCTATTTTGAACAGTACTTATCTCAAACTGAGATGATTTATTTAAACAAAACCAAACATATGCAAAGTAACCTTGCTTTTTTAACCAATAACAGTGCAATACTGTGGTTTCTACGAAGGCTGTTTTTACTAAATATCCGATAACTATTAAGCCATTCATAGTATATGTCTGTACGATTTTGAAATTTATTTTGATAATGCAAACTTTCGATCTACCGCAAAGTTCAATATATACTTATTACGTAAATAACAATGTTTTAGAAATAAAGATAGCCGTAACACATGAGCCATAAGTTGCCCGCTCATTAAATCTGTCTTCTTGTAAACATCTAAGTGATATATTCGATTCAGTTAAATTGCGTGGGAAGGTAAGCACCTAGTAATTATATCTTTAGGTTCCCATTTGAGTTTGGAGATAGATAGATATCTTTTGTTTTACGAGCTGTCTAACA
Source organism: Agrotis clavis (assembly GCA_954870645.1). Taxonomy (NCBI): domain Eukaryota; kingdom Metazoa; phylum Arthropoda; class Insecta; order Lepidoptera; family Noctuidae; genus Agrotis; species Agrotis clavis. The sequence continues at coordinate 14,187,980 of OX940921.1, forward strand.
CCTTGATACAATGTTGTAATGCAAGAGAAGTATGTCATTTGTATTTTGATTCAATTAATAACAAAGTTTGTTTCATATTTAATGTTAGAGTCGCAGAGGTTGAAAAAGAGTCGAGCTTTTCGCCAAGGCGAATGATACTCGATTACACATAACGAGGGTCTCTAATTAGGCAGGAGGTATTAATTTAACGTATTCTGATTTCCATGCCTTGGTATTATTGCTTCGTTTGCAATTTTAGGATATAATTATAAAATATTCGAGTTTAATTATATAAACACTTAGTGGTAAAAACCGATAACACAGTTTATCTAATATGTACATCTAAGGTAGGAAGGTAGTAAGTTAGGTCTAAAAATATTCAAAAGAGAATTTAATTGTTAAAATCCTTTAACAGTTTGTTCAATTTATTGCCAAATTTACCTTTCAAAAATTGTTTAAAATAATTGAGTAAACATTGAAAAGATAGGAAATGAGTATTTTGAATCTTAAAATCAATGTAATAACTTTACTTTTATGTCGCACACTCGTGCCAGCTTTAATTGTTTTTTTTATTCAAATAAAACGAAGAAATACTTCAACTACCATAATGTTCGTGTAATAATTTAATTAATATCAAAAAATCTACACGCAAAGAAGAATAATGTGAATACATTTTACGTTACAGATTGCCTGAATGTATTTAAAATTAAAGTAGGATTGTAGATAGACATTATTAATTAACTATCAAAATAAAGTACCTACTAATAATTTACAAAATAATGATTCATAAAACTTGAATGGGTAGGTATTATGAGAAATAGAAAGGAAATGCCGGAGTCAGGTGCTAATAGAAATTCATTAAATTCGGCATAAAATGAGTAAGTCTTGTAAGAACCTTTTATTTTCTGGTTTTGCAAGTTCAAACTCTTCAACTGTCTGTGAACTTTAAATTTTATGAGCCTGCTCATAGACATAACAATAAAAATATTTAAACCTACAAAACATTATGTAAACGTTTATCCATTGTATCAGATTGCGCGGTACAACAAATTGCCTATCATCTGTAAACTTAAGATTAGAGGACTATCAGGCCCTCAGGCAACGTCTAGCACATAAGGCATCTACAATACAATCCAATTACAAAGCAATTTGTTATTATTGTTTGTTAATGTGTAAGCCTGTAATGCTCTTGTCATAATAATAACAGAATAATTCATTGAAAATAAATAATAATAAATATAATAAATATAAATATGTAATATAAATATATAAATAAATAATATTATAAATGCGAAAGTAACTCTGTCTGTCTGTCTGTCTGTTACGCTTTCCCGCTTAAACCTCTCAACCGATTTTGATGAAATTTGGCACAGACAATCTTTAGACCCTGAGAAAGAACATAGGCTATCAAAACACCACGCGGGCGAAGCCGCGGGCGGAAGCTAGTAATAAATATATGCAAATATTAAACAAATTGCTTTTTAGTCAGACGTGTATTAAGACAGTAATTGCATTGTAAATTAATAATCTTATATATTAATATATTTTTAGTACAAACGTTTGAGAAACTAGAAACAAGCGTTTGTACTCCAACTTTCCTCACTAGTCGAATGCACTTACTTGTAAATTTTGAGTTAAACTGAGAAAATTCCTAAACGCGACGACACCTTACCCTTTTTTTTTGGGTCGCAATATTATCAAATGGGTCTTCCCGCCCTGAATGAAACAGTATCGATCACAAGATTTCAGTATTTTATTTATTGAAGTACTTACTGCGTTTATGTCTAGAAAAATGGTACAGCGCCTCTAGTGTACGAAGGAGGAACAAATTTTTTCCTTGAAATTAAATGTCAAAGTTTACTTTAGGTCACAAAAACTGGAAATTCAGGATAAGCCCTTAGAAGAGATTTTCAGACTCTTCCTTACTTAAATCCACCCTGTAGGAACTAGGAAACAGTTGCCTTTTGCCTAGGGCCCCGGTTACCTGCTTAGATTGTCGCGCGACCCGGACACTACCTCCTCCCTGGGAATAGGTCCTAAAGCTCTACCCTAACTCTAACTTACGAAATTGCGTTACTTATAAGTAAAGGCTTATCATGCATAAATACAGAAACTCCAAATACGATTATGCACTTAGGTAAGAAAATAATAGAGCTTTAATTCCTCCCCATTTTGGTCATAACGGTTTGTCTTCCCATGCGTAGATAAATTGTTTGAAGAAATCTCCTCATTAAAATGCTCGTTTAGAATAGGTTGACTCTATGAATTGTGCTCTATTGCAATATTAAAAGTAGATTGAAGATAATTGGATCTCTCTTAAGCTTTTTACGAGCAAGGTTTTGTGCTGAACGAAGTCGCTATTATTATGGTTTAGCAAAAAATTTAGAAAAAGATTTAGGCGTGCTACACATAGCAAGCGCCTAAATATTTTTCTAAAATAGCTAAACTGTACCGTATTACAGAAGTAGTATTTATTTAGCACTTTTTTAATATTGGATCGTATTGAAATAAACACTTATTTCCACATAAACATATTACTTTTGTTTTAGAAATTTTTACAGCAATAACTCTTAATCGGCGCAAGCCATGACAGGAACAGGAAAAAGAAAAGGCGTAATGTTGTCAACAACGAAAAATAGAAATGTATACCAGTGTATAACACACTAATATTCTAACAAGCACACACCATTATAACGCTATTTTCTTCTGTATCGTGGGTGCGTATATAAACATATTTAGGCTCATATAAAATACTTGTAGATCATACAAAATGTTTTTTCCGTGCGGGAATCGAAACCAGTCGATCAGTCACTACTTCAACGAAGTTTTGAGTGGCGTTGTAGTGTTTTGCCTCTAAACATAACATCGTGAATTCCCCAGGTTTTGCAAAAACTACATGTGTTTGTAACCTCTAACCCGCAAGAAGGCCAACAGCTCGTTTACCATCAAACACAAGCCTTCTTTGACGCAGCACAATAATGTTGTAACTTAACAATATGTAACAAGACAACATCACGTTGATTTCATACTTAATTATAATGTAACATTACTAGACTCTAATTAAAACGCAACCTTTATCTTCAAGTCTAAATTACTGTAAGTTGTAATTTAATTTATGCTTAGAAATGAATACTTTGTGCTGTCATTCCCTTATAGGTTAACAGGCGGCATCAGTGATCTTTTGTGTTCAAAATACTTATTCTTGACAAATCTACCAACCCGCACTGGGCTCGCGTGGTGGGTTATGGCCCACTCCCTCTCACAGAGAGGAGGCCTGTGTCCCAGCAGTGGGAACATTATAAGCTGATGATGATGATGATGACAAATATATGTACCGTGTTCATGTTTATTGTTAAAATTAATCAGCGGTATGGTAAATTTTGCATAATGCCCTATGCATTAAGAGGATTTGCTCTTATCCCTTTTGGGGCGACACTGCAATGTCTTTGTTTCGTAATGTCCAGTCAGTGTGTTATAATAGTCCATTTCACGCGTGGCTTAAATCAGTACCAATACCATTATTCTTAATTTTGCAAAACATACAAAAGGTAACTACTACAAAATTCATACTCGTACCCTCCTGTCAAAACCATTCAAATGCCAAAATGGACATGTTATAGTAGCCATACACCATCCTGCCTATCGTACGATCGGTTTGACGCTTGCTATTGTTTCAAATTGGCAGTTCGTCCATATACACCATACTGCCTATCGTACTATCGATTTGACACAACTTCAAATCTGCAGCAGTGATGCCAACTTAGCAACTTTATAGCTAGATCTAGCTATTATTCGGTGACCGATAGCTACAAATTTATAAAATTGTAGCTGTCGGCACCGAATAATAGCCAAATGCATCACTGCTGCCGATTTGACGTTGTGTCAAATCGATTTGATGACCTATCAAATTGGCATGCCACGCCCACACACGGTCAATTCTAACCGATCAAATTGGCAGTATCATGCCGATTTGACAAATAGGCAGTGTGGTGTATGGCTACCATTACACAACGTCAGATGTAGTAACTTGAGTGCACTTATAAGTCTTTCAATAACGCTTAATATTATTGATAAGTAATAAAAATGTGATGGTAAATTTTTATTCAATTGATAATCATCGCATTTTCAAAATAAATATTATAACATTCCTAAGTAATAAATACGTCGTGTTATGAATTACTTTGTCACGTAATCTGCATCTTCAATCATATCAAGAATTAATCATTTCTGATACCAATCGCGAACATCCACTTAAATTATAAGTATACATTTTTTTCTAAACACTTAATCTTTATCGAACCACATTGTTAGGCTTTTTTTTAATAATGTGTGAAAAACAACGGTTTCTTTAATAAATACATTTATTATGTAAATTTGTATAATTATGTTGTAAGGCGTGACGTAACATTAATGTAAACCGTAACGCCACATAACAAATCAGTACCCTTATCACGAGTTTTCACTAGTTTACTTTAAAGCGTCTTTCCAGTATTTACAGCGTTTCTTGTATGGAAAAATGGAACAGCGCCTCTGGTGTGCGAAAAAGGAACTAATTTTTTCCTTGTTTGTCAATTTGAAAATGTCATAGTTCCAGTTTACTTTACGTAATAACAGACTGAAAATTCATGGTAAGGCCTCTGGTGGGTTAATAGCTCATCACTTTTCTATAGTGTTCTTATTTAGATCAAAGACTTCTTCTTCAGGAGCTGTGTGTCGTCTTGTTTATCAGATTCTAGAGTTAAACGAAACTTTTCGTCAGTGAAATTGATTAATGCCTGATTCGCTTTGAGTTTTAAAGCATAGTGCGTTTTTTGTTATACATATTCAACTAACATAAACTTATATTGGTACTGAAACTGGAAAGGCGCAGTATGGGATTTAAACATAACAGGCGGATAAGTTTTATCTAACACTAGGCCCACTGGTCCCGGATGTAGCCGACCTATGAGTAAGTCGAATGACGTTAAAATTTTGGTATTCAGTAGACAGAGCAGACCAGTATTCCTACTCTGCAGCAGATGGTTATCAAAATGGCAAGATGTTCCGCATTGTTGCCGCTCGTCCTTCAGATAACTTGATAAATTGACCGTCTGCAATTGTTTATTTTATTTTTATTATTTATCTTGGTCATGGCCTTTTTATTGTTTTTGCTAACTCTAAAACTCTACGTGACTATACATATATGAGATGATATTTATATTACTACTCGTTATTTTTAACGTGAGTTATTTTATAGGTTCTAGAGACATTGCGAAGATTCGTCGACATTGAATATTATGTATCTAGTAGAATGGACTATTATGATCTTCGATCATTTTCGTCATGATGTGTGTCTAATTCAATCAATAAAACAAAAAGCACTGCATTCTAGTAGCTTGCTATAGTATGTACCATTTAACATGGCAATAGAGGTCATTCACTCCCTCCTACCAAGTTTTTCATCACTAAGCGATAATGACACTTATTGTTACCTAAAACTACTACTAAGCGATAGTTGCTTCTATCGCTACAGTATCGTGGTACCAGCCTGCTTGACATACAGGGGTTGTGAATCTTGTGTTGCTCTAATTCAAAATTATTATTTTTTATTTCTAGAAATCAAATTGTGTGCTTATAAATTTACGCGTGACGTAAAAAATGTTCCACTGTGTGTGACGGATTTAATGGATGTAGTGATAGGTAACGGCCCTTTTCCCGTCATATGCATTTTCGTCCGCGCGCGGATCATAGTAGATTTTCAAAGTCGATTGTATGTTTGTTCACGATTATCTCGCGTTTGCCTGAACCGATTTTCATGCGGTTTACGGAAAAATGTTTATTACAGTCTAGGAAAGGTTTTAATATACAATAATAATGGATGTCTTGTGACGTTGCCCGCATAGATCCGATTTTGTTGCTCGCTTGGATATAAATTTCTAAAGTTGCCGATTATACGAAGATTTTTGTTGAATGTCTGAACTAAAAAGGGTAAAATAAAAACTTTTAAAAAAAAAGTACCGACTTCAAAAACAAATACAAAAAAGTGTAAAATAACTTTTCTTTCGGAAGTCGGTGGTTTTTTTTATGTCATTGACTATTGCCACCGACTTCCGAAAGAAAAGTTATTTTACACTTTTTTGTATTTGTTTTTGAAGTCGGTACTTTTTTTTTTAAAGTTTTTATTTTACCCTTTTTAGTTCAGACATTCAACAAAAATCTTCGTATAATCGGCAACTTTAGAAATTTATATCCAAGCGAGCAACAAAATCGGATCTATGCGGGCAACGTCACAAGACATCCATTATTAACGGTGATGCGAACGGTATCGATTCCGAACCTTCTTGAGGTTGGAATATGTTTGGACGACGACGGCGTTTACAGGTTTCACCAGTAGATGTTCCAGCTTCTGGTTCCATGCTTCTTTACAAGCAACAAATGAAGTAACAATAACAACACAGAACACAAAAACAAAACTGTAACAAACTCAACAACGATAACAATAAAAGCAAAGAAATTATAGCACAGACCCAAAGAGATTTAAAAGAACCTATAGAGCGGACATTGGGAAAATTGTCATACAAAATTATTGATGCCGTGTGTCAGTAGCACAATCTACCGTTGCGACTACTATACCGAGCGACTTTTTACCTAGTGGTAAAAAGTTTTGGATCACAACTTTCTTCGTGATGTCCCGTCTATTGCTCGTATTTAGTTTAATGTCTTTGCACAGACCGAACGCAAGCGAACTTTCACATGGAATGTCAAATCTAAATGGCGGCTGCTGCCGGGGGTGCTGCACCCCTGACGCGATGACCTCGTAAAACAAAAACGACATAAGATCAAAATTAGCATTTTCTGTGATGAAATAATTTTTGTAATTTATTTTAGGAAAAATAAGGTGTTTTTACCATCCTGATATCAAAAGAATATTAATACACTTATATCCATACAATATGCACTAACTTTATATTTACTCAGTATTGTATTATAGGTTAATGCAAAATTAAATGATGCATAATAATACATATATTTACTTTTTTAAATTGTCTCAGTGTGATAAACTTGTGTAGAAACGAAAATGCAATATTAAAAAAAAAATATTTCGTAGGGTACGTTTGCTAGATTTTCTATTATTTTGGGTTGTGCATTGTGTTGTTTTTGTGGTAATTTTTTATGTATTATGAGACTCAAGCGATGTCAGTTTTGCGACTGTTTGCGACAGATTTGTACGGGTGAAGAGGAAGTATCGCTAATATTGAGATATCGGGATGAAAGTCGGAGCAATGACCGCTATTGCCGTGTTAAATGGCACATAGTATAGTTGAATACAACAATTTGTTTTGCAATACATAGGGACTTGTTCTAGCTGATGACCAACTAATTTACCAGACATTTTATCCCATTATTGGATATTGATGTTTATGGACGGATCTAACCTTTAGCTTTGAGTTGATAATGGTTTTCTAAGTAAACAACATTAAAGTAATTTTCACTGACTACTTCGCTCTTAAATTGTAAACGTAGAAAGATTACTAGACAAGTGAGTTGCGAAATACTTAGTTCCATATATAGCTATTTTTAGTCCTGGGTACTAAGAAGACAAAAGAATTACTTAAACTGCTTCTGTCTACTGTACATCGGGAGGATTTGACCTCACGATCTCGTAACCATTTAAATTCTTGATTACATTTATTACAGAATAATGAGTCTGGGTGGTATTAACTTTATTTTAAACCACTTAATATTATTTATCGTGGTGCTACAGCAAGTCTAAGTTAAGTGAAAATATATTTTTTCCTCGACCTCTATTATTTTCTGATCATTTCGCTTCAGGAAATAGTTAAAATAATTTCCTGGGATTCGTTGAGCTTCACTCGGCGTTTTCTGGTGTTCGCATCCTGAAAGACAGTTTCATCCTTTTGTATTTCAGAATGCATTTATTTGCATAGGTTTGAGACAATGGGAACGAGATTGTTAAAAAAAACACATGTACTACATAATTTTTATTTATTTTTTTAATTATAATAAGTTATATTATTCAATTCTAAAATAATATTATGTACACAGGTAATTACATTAACGCCAGGAGGTGCCATGTTGTAATTATATACTCATCGGACTTAAGGAATTCCCTGTAAAACATACAAATAAAAGTTAATCATTTTATGTACGTATTATACGTAATGGATGCAGTTAAGTACCTACTGGTGTCGTTTAAAAATAAAAATAAATTAACATACTCCATCTTGTAAGCTTTATCGCCGTCATAAATTATTTATTCACGGCACTTGAGATGTCATTTACAAAGCTTTTTATGTAGGTACCTACTTGTGTACGAAACGACCATCTGTTGCACTATGAGAACATCTATCTATATACGCTAATTTACATTCAACACCTTTTGGGTAGAGTCAATATTTATAAACTTAAAAACATTTTAAAATAAACTGGTCAAATGCACCGAGGGTTCCGTTCCAACTTATAGTTATAAAAGTTATCAAATTTAGGATTGCATTGATTTAGTTAGACAATTTATCATTTCTCAGCTCCAAAAAAATCCAGTCCTGAGTATTTGAAGCTTGATAAATCCACACGTTCTTGAGAAAAAGGGTTTTGACAGAAGGACAACAAAATAATCCTACGGAACCCTAAAAATATATGGATTTCATTAGAATTCTCACCTATATGCTGCTAATACATAACCTTAGACCTTCTTCCATTATAAGAAAATGTATTAAGATTTAAACAAGGATGCCTTTCGTAAAATTTTAGTAATGCGTCTTCACATTATAGTCCTGTCTAGTTTTTTTCTGTCTTTAGAAACTTGGATATAAACCCATTATTAACCCTTTTAAGACCATTAGATGATTATTTCTTTCATTCAGATAACCTTTGCTATTGCTGTAGAAGGACATAGCAAAGTTGCCGACATTTTTTCACATCATCAGATGGGTCCTCCCACCCAGGGCAGAGCAGAAGGGACTGTCAGACACGTACTGACTAAAATCCACGGAATCCTTCAATAGCCCTTTACGTTCCGGGGTCACGGTAATTCGTTAGTCCCGCGACCAAAGTTGCTGACATAGCTCAAAGAATTAGTAAGCTGAAGTGGCAGTGGGCTAGCTACATTTCTCGCAGGACAGATAACAGTTGGGGTAGACGTGTCCTTGAGAGGACGAATACAGGCTGATGATGGTGATGATGATGATAGGCAAGGCATAGCAAGACCATAAATTTGATGAACTTGGCGGACTGTTTTGATTGTATTTTTACGCGTATATTAGTGATGTAGCTAAAATATTGTCCATGTAAGAAAAGCATCGTCAGTCTTTTCTCTTGTCCGAATTTTACGAAATAAAGCTGTAATTGATCAAAGATTGAAAGGAGATGGCTAAATGAGTGCCCCAGTCGTCTATAAGAATTTCATTTTAACTCGTAGTATTTGAAAATTCGTTAATGAATTGTTTAATGTTTAATAATTTCCTAAGACTTATATAAAATGTTAAACATAAAAAAGTATCTGAATTGCTTTTCGCTCATTTTTTATTGACATGATGACTTGGTCACGATGAAATAATGAAAACTAGGGAAGGGTAATAACGCTTTTCCAGATTGTTAAAATGAAACTGTATTTAATCGATTTTTACTAATGTGATTTAAAACGATTTGTTTTCTAAAATTAAGAATTGGCGTTGAAACAGTATTTGGCGGGAATCGATAGATTCAGAGTCGTTTCGTTGCTTTTTATTGTGTTTTCATGCGTTTTGATTCGGAAAATCGGATTGTTTTAAAGTGATTCGTCCACTAAACTCAACTTTATTATTTTCGTTAAAAGCTTCGGAATGAGCTTCTTAGTTTAATCTTAGTTCATATTTTGTGCAGAATAATATTAACTGGACAGGTTCCGTCTAAACTGGAAGGAAGACGCCCAACATCGTGAAAGGTAGGAGTGGAAAGAGAATATTGCCCAGCACGCGTAGCATGGCGATTCTATCTCTATTCTACCAAGAAAAGACAAAGTTATTTCATCGTTATTTCTACACAAATCGACTGTTTTTTTTGCACAAATATGACACCATTCGTACACTATTGAAGGTAAGAACGTTTATTTTCCATATTTTTTACATTACCATGCTTAAAACGCTAAAAATATTTCTACGTTCTGTCATTTTGCCTATTCTTGCGTCGACAAAACCCCTTTCTACGGCGCCATGCTACACCAGCTGGAGTGGGAGAGAAAAAAAAATAACTGAAGTATGATCGATACTACTTTCTAACGATTTCAATCGATTCTTTTATCGCTTCTGTGACACTTTGAGTCCAATCCCATCTTTAAGAAAAAAACAAACGTCAGACGTCGTTTGAACGCTCTGCGCTCTGCTTATTAATATTGTTCGTTGTGATTCTTTCATTTTGCTTTTCCTTGACTCCCGCTTGTTTATTGGACTTCCTGCTTGCAAACCTGCCGACCTCTCGCTTCTCGACTCGGACTTGACTTGTATACAGTGAATCATGCAATGCATAAACTGTGGTATATCCACGCGAAGACTGCGGCGTCATATACACTCGAGAGGAGCTCGTGGCTAAATAATTATAACCGCACAGGCCGATCTTTCAGCCAACATTGTCATCCTTGTTATGAACTGCTGCATTCAGGAGCAACTGGTGAAATTCGTTTATTCGGCTATTCAACGGAGTGCTTAACTTGTGGTTGTTCTGTGAGAACATTGCAAGGCCATCGCCATGTAGTGGAAAGAAACAGTTCAAAGTTGCAGAAATTAACAACATCACACCCAGATTTCCATCATCACGTAATAAAATGACATTTAAACACAGTCCGTCGCTTCGTATTCTTTCAGACTTTATATAAAAGAATCACAGATTAAAGAATAAATATAGTATTTCCTATTTTTCTTGTTTCATTTCGAAATTGTTAAATGTATCCTTAGCTAATTAGAGGGTTCAACAACGAGTTCAGAAAGGATTAATCAATCACGACAAACATGTTTTGCAAAATGAAAGCGCCCAGCGCGTTTATTTGACTTTAACGATATAACTAACATAATATTATGAATGTGGTTATCATTATTAGATAAATTAGTTCTTCCAAACAGGTTTAGGTATACTGTATTCAACTATGTAAATCAAGTAAACGATATCGTTTGTTTATCATTACAACTACTTACCTACTTATATCGTCTGTGAAAACTGTCTTTATTTTAAGTTTAAGCACGTATCACATTATTTGGTAAGTAGTTTGAAGATGTTTAATTAATCTGAGTGGGTCACGAATGTGGTCATCAATAAATAAATACAATCGCAGATACATAAAAGTAAACGCCTAAGTAAAAGTTTATAGCAATATCAATATTTGCAATTTTTGTAGTACTTTTAATGGTAGGTGTTCACGTTTTTTTTATCATGATTATGAAGATATAACAAGTTTTAGAAACTTTTTTTATGTGAAATATTAATATTGAGCTATTCAGCGTTATACAGTGCTAGGTCCCATTTCTATAGCCGTCTGAATTTTTGCACATACTTGAACTTTCCATCTCCTTTGGAACGTGTGGTTACTTAGGATTTATACATAATTATGTAATTTCCACATTAGAAAAGTTCACTGCGAAAACAGTTAAGAAGAATGGTTTGTAACTAGCAAATGTAAAATGTGAATGGGATGTAGTACACAAATGATTCATTGGCACGAAAAAAGACCCAGGAAGTGACTGCAACAAGTCTATGCGTATGGAACACGCGCTCGTTCATTCAATCATTGATTTAAACTATCTAATGAGTATTCCCACAACATTTTTACTGTATAAATCAGCAATAAAGGTAATTTTAAAGACGTATTGTAATTAATCTTTCCTTTTATAGTGTTTTTCTTTTTTTTCTAGGCTTTGTACTAGCTAGGTTAAACCATAAACTTTTGATATTTTAATACGCAATAACGCCTGCGTCGCGTCTTCGCAAAGATATTTTTAAAGAAGCGAAAAGGCGTCTGGAGTACCTATCCAGAAGACGCAGGTTCGAGCCCTGCTCGCAATCTGATTTTTTTCGTTTCTTTAAAAATATCTTTGTATAAACTTTTTGACAATCATATTCTCTAACTTTGAATATTGTCTAATCTAATTAATTTAATGGTTTATGCCGTGATTAAATAGTCAGTAATTTTCACTTTTCTTGTCATTCCGGTATAAAGGGAAAAAAAAGTTGCTGCATAGCCTCCATAACGTATCAACTATCTATTAAGAAATTTATTAGAAACAATGCCAGCAAGATAAGCGCAAATGTGTCAATAAGTTTAATTATTATGCTATAATGTTGTAACTTACTGTCGTGCCCTTCTCAACACCCATGGATAGGTAAAACAAATATTCATATCTTTGATTTATAAATGAATCAGAAAAGGTTGTATATTTAAATTAAATGCAAGCTAATATACCTTACTTAACCTTTAACACCTAGCTGTGATATCAAACTGTCGGTAGAAGTCGACGTAACATTACGAACGTAACATAGTACGGCCATCCGGTAGTCCATCTTCCTAAGACGGATCATAATAAAGGCAGCATTCTAAGGCCGTTGTCCATTTTTACTAATTCGTTACATTTTTAAATATTTTGTCCAAAAATGAATAGCAGTACACCACACCAGCATCAGTAACAGGCTCCAGGCTACTGGACCATCAGCGCTCTTGACAGAGGAACCTTATAATTATATTATTATTAGGTATTATTATGAGCCTATTTGTCCCTCTGCAAGATTAAGGTCTTGCCCTCCTTCCACCTTTCGCGATTCTATGCGAGTATGGGCCAATCCTTCAAAACTGAATCCCGTTCATCCTGTCATCCTCTTCAGGGTCTGCCGTGATACATAATAATAACTCATAAATACTATTACATACGGGACTAGGTCTGTTGAAAAAAATCCTTTCCATTGGAAACTTGTAAGCCTTCAAAGTGTCATAACTTGATGATAAATTGATGCATGCTTGCTCTTTATAAAAATAAACTAGATTAGGAATACCCGTATTCCTATTTGGATGGAGGCTTTACTTCTTTATAACTGGTATAATGATTCACAATATAAACTTGTTTCTTTTGAGTCCGTTTAATTTTTCATTCATCCTTAAGAAATTCAATATTCCATGCATTTAAATACTGAGTCACAAATATCAGTATTTAAACTAGCATATTAATATTTTACGTGTATAATAACGTCATTCATTGAATATCTAATAATCTCGATAGCAAACGAGTTCATAAAAGTTCATAGATTATGACAAGAATATTTCTTAATATTTATCTATTGAAAAGACAGAAGGTACATTCAATAGCTTTATTGAAATTAATTACATTGCATAAACTCTTAAAATTATAATTATATGACTTGTATTGGCTAAGCAAATTTACTTAAAACTAAGGGAAATATAGTCTAATAGTAGTTTATGTAACTGGTACATAATGAGGGGTATTATACACGAGTGTGAGTTTAAAAAACGAGCGAAGCGAGTTTTTTAATAGTATCACACGAGTGGTATAATACCTAGTTATGTACAGTTTCATACACTACTTTATCTACTCTCATTGAATACGAACATATCAAATAAAAGATAAAAATTAATTAACACTAATATTCATCCACCGAAATACAAACGTCAAAATTCCAACATTGCTCGCAGCCACAGATAAAAAATGAAATAGATGTATCTATGGTCAGTAATCTGTATCATAATGAAAAAAAATTAAATTATAACATTGTTTTGTTAGAGAAACAGTGTTATAATTTAATTTTTTAATTTCATTACGATACTCTATGGTATAAAGTATGTCATTATAAACTCGTTTTGAGTTTTGTATTTCGAATTTTACGATATGAGAGTAGATAAAGACTTTTTTCATACAATTTCTACGGGCATTTTTAATAAAGGAGCTCTATTTTTTCGAGTTTTATTTTTTCAATAGGTATAATATTGAGCAGTAATCGATAATGGTAATTTTTATGCGCCTAAAAGATGCACTTTCACAAAATCCATATAGTATTTAAAAATTTAAAAACCATATCTTAACCTTTATGTCAAACACATTAAAAGACAACAAATTAATACTTCAGATCTTTTATCTACAATATATTAAACTTTCTATATTTACACAATAATTATGGTAATGTGCAAAATTCGCTCATTTTAAATCTAACACTGTATCGTATACATAAATCTAGATTAAGTGCGTGTTGTTTAGAAGTTAGAAGTGTCTTGGCTTGAAGGGAGCGGCTTGGAACTGTGGCTTGATGTTGGTTGAAGCACCTTCGTTGCTACCAGGAGGGAGAGTCTTCAAGTATTCAAGTGCCTTCGCGATTGCTGGCGGGATTGGTGGAGGAGTGGGCAAATGATCTCCCTGAAAAAAGAAATAGTTATCATGACATCATTATTCATTGCTAGACACAACACGAGATGTCATCGTGTAAAGATAATGTCAAGTTTGAATATTATCATAATATTATATTATATTCACACGAAGTTAAGGATGGGTTTGGCTATTACGTATACATTGATTAATTGACTACCAAGCCATAAATATTTTAATAAGTTACTGATCATTTTATTAGGATATTTTATCATTGTAAAATTTATGCTCATTTTAAGCGGCTAACACACTGTAGCTTTCACGTCTTTCATCATTGTGGAATATAATTGTTGACGTGAGTATTACATGATTGCTCTAGTTTATGACTTCTTAAAATTAAAATAATTATTTAAAACATAATTATATTACTGTAACATAACACGAGAAAATTTTTTTATTACGTAATATTCGCGGATGGAGGAGTATGGAGGTACAATCAATATTTATAAGTACAAGGCAGAGAGTACAGAAAACTAATATTTTCATAAATAATAGTGCATTCGATTCATAAATTTATAACAAATTTAGATAGAATGCATTATAAATTATCAATTATTAAAAAATGCACATAATAGACACACACTGAATATCGAATGTCTTACTGATATCAAACATTGATTACACTCTTTAACAAAGAAACGTCTAAGAAACGTTCCAATTAATTTAAATGAAACATGTCGAATTTTGTCCACTGAGTGACCACTACTTTTTACTATTTCATTACTAAGCAATTTGAAATATTTATGGTTACGGCCTTAGCCCGGTGGGATGACGAAGAGGTCATTCAATAACAGCACGTGTAGCATGGCGATTCTATCTCTATTCTACCAAGAAAAGACAAAGGTATTTCATCGTTATTTCTATACAAATCGACTGTTTCTTTGCACATGACAGGATTCTTACCCCATTAAAGAATAAAAACATATCTTTTCTATATTTTAAACATTGCCATGCTTAAATCGATAAACATCTTTTACGTTATGTCATTTTGTCTATTCTCCCGTTGACAAAACCCCGTTTCTACGGCGCCATGCTATACGCGTGCAGAACAACTAGTACCGCCAATGAATAGCTACAGTATTAATTTATAATATAGCTAGAGGTCATAATGTCACTAATATGGAAAACCTTACAAAGTGCTTGTCAAGAACTACATCGCTGACAATTAATCGTTGGTCAGTTCTGCTTGTTGAGTTCATATGAAAAATTGATGGAATTAACAAATTGTTAAACATTTTAAATTTTAGTATGCTATTGATGTTTGACTATGGTTTATCGTTTAGCGATTTTGTTGGATCACGTCAAACACGATGTGAACGAATAACATACTTAAAAATATTTTGTCAACTTCTATTATACGGTTTGTCCATAAACTTGTACAACGCTTTTATGCGTTGCTTACAAAGCACTTTAGAAACTAAACCACTCTGCAACTATTTATTTTAATTTACCATTTTTAATAATGGAGTCTGGCTTCGTGTTAGGCAGCGGTTCCACTGAGGCGGAGCGGAGCAGAGCTTAGACGAGCTGTGCCACGATTCACCAATCACAATGGCTGATGCACATGGCTGACCAAGCACAATGTGAATTTCAAGCCATGTGATTGGTAAATCGCGGCACAGCTCTGCTCCACACCACTGCTCCACTCCGCCTCAGTAGAACCGCACCCTTAATCTTCGATTTAATTGAAATAAAGTGTTATGGGAAATTTTCTATTGGGAATTTATGAAGGCTGGATTTGGGCCCGGTTAATAGCAATAGGTTCACCCCCATTACATGAGAGTTCCGACATTCAGAGTGAATTGGGTGCTCTTTATCAGATCACGGCCCAATTGCTGCAATTCTCTGCAATTTGTCCCTGCCTGCACATGGGAGAAATTTGTAGAATGCTACAAGCGCCGTGATTGACGTGGCCACCGACCTCCTAAGACCACCTAAGATCTAACAAATCGTACCATGGACACGAAAAAAGAAGAAGAAATAAGACAAAAACATATATTTAGGTGTAGTTTCTTATTATAATATGATAGATGAGTGTTACGGGTACGATGTTATGATCCTTGAATGAACAACGTATCAGCAATGCTTAGCATGATACTTTTAACATTGACATGGATTGAATTCATTTTTAAAATACCACGTTATAGCCGATTGATACATAATTCACGGACTAGTTTTGACGTAACTTTTGAATTAGATTACTTTCGACATCAAAGTCAAGCCCATAAAATATAAGTTGTTGAGAAAGCTCAGTCAAACTATGCCCAGTAACCTTTTAATTTATTGAATTCTACGTTTATTGCCTAGAAATATCTACTGTTTTTCTAAATTACCTACGCAAGATTTAAATTATAAAGTTTTCATAATTTAAATCTTGCGTATATGTTTAGGTGTTGAGTAAAATTTACAAAATTAAATTAGATAATATTGACAGATTAAACATCTTTTTGTTTGCTTTGACACCAAGCCACTAATTTTGAGCGTAAACAATACAATCAATATTATCCCGAGAAGTTGGCTGTTCTAAAGGATTTTGTTTGCGTTGCACCACTTCAGCAAACATGTAGGCATACATATAGTAGGTATTAGTTGTATAATCACATTAGTTTGTCAAAGGTTGCGCAGGCGACGATAGTGGATCACTAATGAGTCACATTATCTGTCAGGTAGGCGAGACAGAAGCCAGTTGTCGATATTCAATGTCGACACTAGAAGCCTTCCCATTTCCCAAGAGTGGGTCACGGGTCGAAGTTTGATATTTTACAGCGACATTTGCTCACACGTTGGCTAACTAAGACCCACATCCACGCCACTGCAGCGTGCACCGCAGACATCTTCCTAAAGCTTTACGCAATGATGATTCAGGCCCGAGACGTTTTACGAGTATTTACTACCTATGCCTTCACACGGACCACTCCTTGTTTTATCTTGGTATTACCCTTTATATTAATGCGGATTTTTGCCTACATTTAGTTTTGACAGCAACCGCATCGTTGACCTATCGGCTTTAATCTTTTCCTTACAAGGGGTTTGCTTAGCCTCATGCCAAAAAACCGCACAAGGACGCCCGGTCAATAAAATTACAACAGGATGGAATATCTGCGGTTCATTTAACATTACTAGATGTTCCATCATCGCAAGCTTGAAATAATGCAAACCTTAATCGTAAAGCTGGCATTTTGAATAGGTACGCAAATATAATCAATCTACTCGTTACAGAAACGAAAAGATGTATCACAGTCTTTGGACATTTATGTTGGTGGTGATTACATAACCCAAAATAAATGGACAATTACTGTTTCGTTACGAAACAATGTATTTAATTCTTGAATGAAATATAGTATACCTAAAATTTATTGGAATCTCTTTTCTGGGTCAATGCTGATTTTACTGGTATTGTCTAGATTACGAGCGATGTACCGTTCGAGGTTGATTCAGTCTTTTTTTAACAAAGATCAACCTATGACACGACTGTACAATTTGTGGAACGATGGAATCCCTTATTAATATGAGTCAGTTTATACACGCTGGTGGCGTGGTCTATACCATGACGTCATTACCAGAAAAAAATGAAATAAAATAAAAAAAAAATGAAATAAATGCATCATCTACTTCGAACCGGTTAGTTTAACGGACTTCTAAGGACTTGCTTTAACTTGTTCACAGGTTTCCCTTCACGGGTGAACCGTCTACTGAGGATTATACCTACAACATACTGTGATTCCTGATGTAAAGATGTCAAGGCCTCTACGAGTATTAACCGGTGGCATAAAAATATAAATATAATTGCAATTTAGCAGGTGTTAAGTCGTCATTTTATTTTAAGCATTATTACACAAATCTTGAAACGATACTTCAATCTTGACGCATCCTTTTATGGCTAAAGGCGTAACCGTCAGCGTTTAATTTGTTAAACTGTTGAGAGCCTTTGAGTTACAAGTGCCTTTGTCGCAAGATTTTTATTATATCCCTTAAGTTTTGTTGTTGTGAAACTTGATGATTTTACAGAAAGTGTTTTACCATTTTTGTATTTAAATTCTGGCATTCCTTGTCAGATTGAAAAGGAGGAAAAGTTAACTACCTACGCCTATTTCTTGGAAGTGGGACATTAGCATAACACATGTATAAAGTTACCTGCGGTTGGAATCCGTTTTCGTCTGCGATGTACGTGAGCGCGATGAGTGTGCCGTCCGGAGCTTTATAACTGAACTTGCCTTCCGCTGTCTGAATCTCTTTACCTTCGCCCTGTCCGAAGTTCTTCACATAGCCTGACTCCTCAGCGTTGATCTCATTCCCTGTCTCGTAACTGAAAATTACAAAAATCTATGTTTAAGCATCGAATATGGGATGGTTTTATAGGTTTATACTTTTGGGAGTTCATGGCTCAATGAACAGCCGTAACTGGCAAAACACAGTGCTCAGTTTCTTCCATGTCTCAGAAAGCCATTTGTTGCGGTAGCCATTATTAGATCTTTGGCAGTTATTATAGACAGTTTGAAATTGTGCAAACCAATCTTACTAAAGAGTGTTGTATTAATTTGTACCCTGTACTAATTTCTTTGTGGGTGCAAAATTAAGCAGGCGATCCTGGTTTCTAGTTAGTTTTTAACTCTTATTCGAAAGGTGGCCAGGAACAGCTGGATGAGAATAGCTGCTATACGAGTATTCACTTGATCAGCGAGCTATTGAAAAGGCATGTCATGTAGGCTGATGATGATCAAGATGAAAGATTTGAACCACGTAAGAAATGAGTGTTAAATTAGGGTGTGTAACTGAAACTCTTTTACCTAGTCGGGATTTTTTTAAGTTACAACTCTTCACTCATATAAATTGGTGAGAAATAAAAACATGCCTCGACTTGAATTTTCTGTTTTTAAAGTATTTTCTTACCTTGCAATCTCTAGAGGTGATGCTTATCTCGTAAAATTTCATATTTTATTCAAAAGTTGACGTGGTGACGTACATTATTAGGATGGCTTATGTACAGTCACGAGCAATAATATATATACATTGGTCACATTTTCTAAAATATCTCTACTTGTACTTTTCAAAAAGTATTCAATTCAATTTATTTATTTGTGAACATAGGTATATAATAGATGTTACAGTCAATGCAGTATCAATGATCACTATGCTTACCATTTAATGGTGTACAAATGTTTAAGTCATTAATTCTATTAAAATAACATATCAAAAATATAATTAAATTAATAATAGCAAAAGAGTCAATCGGAATGTCAAAAACAAATTAAATACAAATAAAACGATGGATATGTCAATTTTAAAAAACTTGAAAACACATTATTCATAATAACAATCTAGTTACAATGTCATAGAATGAACACAATGAGACAACTTTATGGCAATGTCAGTTATAAAATTCATCAACCTATATCACAGCATCTTATCATTCAAAAATTCCTCAGTAGAATAATATGCCTTATCTATTAATAATTTAAATAACATTTTTTTAAATAAATATGTAGTTGCTGCTGCCTTTATACATTTCGGAAGTTTGTTATATAATTTAGGACCCATAGTGAAGATGCTTTTCTGAAATAATGCAGTTTTACTTGGAATCAAGTTTAACTTATCAGCTCTACGTAGGCTGCTGACCCGGGAATATTTTGACAGGTTGCGTCGAACAAAGAGAACACTTTCATAAATGTACATACATGGTAGGGTCAATATCTTTAAGTCTTTAAAATAAGGAGCACAACTGTCAGTTTTTTGAAGATTGCACATAGCACGAACACACCGTTTCTGTGCAATAAATGCAGTTTCTTTTCCAGTCCCGTTACCCCAAAACATGATTCCGTATCTTAAGCATGATGCGACTAGACCGTGATATGCAGTAAGTAGTGTCGATTTATTAACAGTATTTCGTAACTTTTTCAAAACATATGAATATTGGTTCAGTTTATTACATACATTTTCAATCTGTATACTCCAAGACAACGTATTTTCTATATGTATCCCAAGAAATTTCGTTGATTTTGTTTCCTTGATAGGCACATTATTATAATTGATATTTAAATTTAATTTGTCATTTGTCCTTTGTCTAAATTTCATTATTAAAGTTTTATTTAAATTAATTTGCAAATTATTACATTTTAGCCAATTGATTACTGATTGTATATTATTATTAATGTCAGATTCAAGTGTATTTACATTGTCACTGTTAAAAATAATTGTACTGTCATCCGCAAACATTGTCATGGGGTAAAGCGTAGCTGTCGGCAAATCATTTATGTATATAAGAAACAGCAGAGGCCCAAGAACACTCCCTTGGGGAACTCCACATGTTAATATTCTAATGTCAGATTCATATTTCATGTCAATTTTTGTTTTAGTGCATATTCTATTAATAACTGTATATTGTCGTCTGTTCTGAAGGTAAGATTCAATTAAGTTATAAATGTTACCCCTTATGCCGTAAGAGTATAACTTTCGTAGTAAAATTTTATGATCCACGTGATCAAAAGCCTTTGTCATGTCCATGAATAGAGCTAGTGTTGGCAGTCTTTTGTCGACCCTAGATGTAATTATTTCGAGTAGATCATATATGGCCATGTCAATGGTCTTGTTTTTTCTAAAACCTTTTTGTTTTTCAGTAAAAATCTCATTCTTCTCAAAGTATTCATTAAGACCATTGTACAAGACTTTTTCAAAAATTTTAGACATTACTGGCACCAATGCTATTGGTCTATAGCAAGACATATTATCAGTATCGCCTTTTTTAAAAAGTGGTTTGATGACAGTTGTCTTTAGCTCATCAGGAAATATACCACTTGTAATACACATATTTATTAAATGGCTCAGGATAGGTGCGATATGAGAAGAAATATTTTTTAATACTTTTGTGCAAATGTCGTCGTACCCAGTACTAGTAGTATTTTTTAAATTTAATATAATATTATGGATTTGCTGTGGGGTTACTGGGGCCATAAACATAGAAGAACATCTGCTAGGTATGGTTGAATTGAGACCATGATTTTTGGTACCATCACACTGAACCTGATCAATGAAAAAATCGTTAAAAGCTTTAGAAATTTGGGCAGGGTCTGTTATTATCCTATTGCCTACCTTAAGTTGCTTTAGTTTTTCATTTGGTATCTTGACTTGACCCTTGTTTATTACTTTCCAGGTAGCTTTGGATTTAATTCTTGCCTGGGATATAAAATGGTTGTTTTGTGATTTTTGGGTAAGTCGAGTAACCATTTTAAATCGATCAGAGAACCGTTTGAAATTTTCTTTATTCTGTCTAGATGGTGCTAATCTATATCTCCATAAAAGATTACGTTTTCTTTTGCTGCACAACCTTATGCCGCGACTTATCCACTTGGGTCGTCGCTTGATAGAAATTTTTACTTTCACTACTGGGAAACATAAGTCATAAAATAATTTGAATAATTTATAAAACGTACCGAAGGCAATCTTTGGATCGCCTTCTTCGTATACTTCAGAGAAACTAAGATTTTTAAGACATTCAACAAATTTTGTTACATTTTCTTTCGAGTAATCTCGTCTTAAGCAGAACCAATAGTCAAATGTGCATGTTTTTTTAACGGGGCATTTTAACATTTGTGCTGTATGATCTGATACGGCGAATTCTAATATTTCACCGTGACATCCTCTTACGTTATGTACAATATTGTCTATGCACGTACCACTACTCAAGCGAGTGGGTTCTTTGAATTGACACCTAAGATTAAATCCCGTTAGTAGCTGTTTAAATTGTTCGGAATATTTCGTTTTTTTTGTAAGATCTATGTTAAAATCTCCACATATAATCAATTTTTTATTTGAGTTAAATGCATAAAGTTGAAGCAAATTATTCAAATAGTTAAAAAATATTTCAAATTTTCTTTTAGCCTCTGTACTGTTTGGGATTCTATAGACGCATATGATGACTATTTTATGTTCAGTGAGTTCAACAGCACAGCATTCCACTATATTTGATATGCTGTTTCTGGCAACTTCAGGAATAATCCTAAATTTTATTCCATTTCTTACTAGAATGCACGTGCCACCATGTCTAGTATTACGGGTAAAATAAGAAGCCAAAGTATAGTTGGACATATGGAGTAGATTTAGGTCTGAATTTATCATATTATGTTCAGAAAAGCACAACACGTCAGCATCTTTTCCCTCACAAGCTAAGTCATACAATGAAACTAAAAAAATGTCCTGTTTATTTAAAAGCCCATTAATGTTTTGATGTAAAATATAAATACTATTATACACGAAAAAACAAAGGTGGTGAAGAAGTTTCGGGCTGACTTCCATTTTCGACGACTTCCTCATTTAAACCTATAAATTTATTATCAGAGTTAGTTTGGGTACTTTTGTTATGCATAGTAACATGATTCTTCATATTGCAGCTTATTTCTGTATTGTATTTCTTAAATTTCAACGCATAGTCAACCCTTAAAATTTCCTTTAGCAGAAGGCGACATTTATATAGAGAACGGTTTTGTTTGTATGGTCGAAATGCGCTATAGTTCATATCCACAAAAGTAACATTATTAAATTTACTACATATAAATCGAGTTTCGTAATTTAGTTTTAGTTCATTAAGTGATTTGTTAAAAGGAATTTCGGTCACCAACACATTTGTACATTTATTTGAATCCAGAAAATTATATAAACTATTTTGTAATTCAAAAGGGCTTGTGTCATTGATTCCTCCAAGTATAATTACATAATCATTTTCAGTAAGGATAGGGCAGGTTAAACTATTGAGTGAGGTCAATACTTCTAACATACGGGCGTGAGGTTTGAAAATACAAGAAACACTAAATTCAGGACCAATCAACTCTTGAAGTGTTTCCTGAAGTCCTTTTCCCTGTTGGTCAGCAATGATTATCACTTTCCTTTTTCTTTTTACTTCCTCTTTCACCAATATATGTTTGGTACAGTCATGAGACATGCTTTTTCGCTCTTTGCTTGTAACTTTTACCTCTCTCATAGTCTCTATTGAATTACTGTCATGGATATTTGTTGTAGGCATGAGACAATCGTTTTCTTTCAAGTCATTGAATGATGATTCCGTGTATTTTTTGAGCTTGGGGGTACTAACTGGAGTTGAGATATTCCTTAATAATCGTTTAGGTGTATTTTTATTTTTTCTTCCAGAAGAACATGGCGTATAACACTTTTGTGAGTCATATAGTCCGACTTTTTTATACAAATCTATCACCTTATTGGACTTTTCTAAGTCAGCTTTTAGTCTATTGTTTTCGCAGAGTAAGGCATCAATTTCCTGATTTGCACTTTGAAGATCGGCAGTCAATTTATTAATCCGTATGTTAAGAAGGTTAAGTGTATCCTTGCACGGTAGAGAAGTATCTGGTAGACTCATTATTGTTGCATCAAATAATGATGAGTTCGATTCATCTAATGAAGTTGACATTCGTTGTTTTCTTTGTGTCACATTATCTTCATCCATTATGTTTATTAGAACTCTGTTCCACTATTGTCTATGTGGGTAATATTATTTTAGAGTCGTTTTTACTTGCTAACGATCCAAATAAGTTTGATGGTAGTAATACTATTAAAAAATTTCTAAGTAATTCAATGAGGGAAACATTCCAAAAATAATTTCAACTTGTGGGGTTTGAACTCGAGCCACAAGACTCACCAGTCCGTTACGCTCGCCAACAGGCCAAGCTAACACATACTTGTTCTATTGAAATTTGCCTATAATATCTGACCGTCTATTGTAAATATTGGTGTGCTGTTTTATCGACGATGAAGATTATTATTAATTACACCAAGAGATGGCACTGTTCATCAGATGATTTGCACTAAGTATGTATTTGAAAGTTATTTTACATGATCCGTTATTGTTTTGGAATATGATTGTGTCGCAATTTTAGCACTGATAAGGATATTTTTTGATACTGTCCATGATTTTAACACCTTGTTTCAGTAATAGTAGTTTATTAACAGTTTTCCACTATAAAAATGTAGTAGTTATTTGATATTTACTCACTGTTCAGATTTTTGTACACAATTTTTTTTTCACTTATTATTCGGGAATTATAACACTATATGTTCGAATTTGTAGTTCACTTATTCTTATTATCGTCTTTCCACGCACTAAACATACTTGTTTATATTATTAATGAATAAATTATCACAGAGCCGATGTCAATCGTGCGCCACCTGGCGGTCCTATTTTTAGTATGTGTACAACATGGTTTTTTAAATAACCTAACCATCAAACTGTGTCAAAACTGGGTAACCAATGCTGTCACAGTAATATAAACGAAACAATATCAGTAAAAAGTTTACACTTCTAATGTAATTTTAAAGTATCCATGACAATATCGAAAATATTATGTAAACATGTAATAGAAATTGTGTACGTGTTATTGAAATTTTGTCATGGATACATTAAAATGACATTGATAGTGGTACCTATATCTACTTTCCTGTTTTTATTTTTATTCATTGAATACAATGGTTTCTGAATGGGACTAATTCAGTGATGATGATTAATACAATAATCATCAGTCTATTGCTAATAGTCCAAGCTATGTCTGATGCTTTTGTTCTTTGCTGTATTTTTTTTTTATTTCGGGTTTCTCTTTGAGATACGTCTAAGAGAAACCCTGAATGTAGCTCGCTGAGTGAAAAATACAATGCGATGAATAGGTACAGATTGTTATATAAATAGTGTGGTCGGTTACTTCAATAAATCATAATAGCACAGAAAATATTTATCTAGCTGCACTGCACGATAGCAGGAAACCTACCGTAATGCGCACTTATCCCTTCTATAACGGGCACGCCGCAATCGCGGCGGTAAGACCCCTCTGAGAAGTTGCTGGAGAGGCGTCACGGCGTCCTCACCTTCCGCTTGACGCAGGTCCTCACCTGACACGAAACTTTCGAGAGGTTCCTGTGTCTGATAGGGAAAGACGAAATGTCAGTGGAGCATACGTTGCAGGTCTGCCCCACTTGGACAGAACACCGCCGGGTCCTCACGGAAGCGATAGACGGTGACCTCTCGCGCCCGGCATTGGTCTAGGCCATGCTGCGGGCAGAGATGCATATGATGATTGGATCCATGCAGCCTCATCGACTACCGCTACGTTGAGGTAATGAGATGTCTATATAAGGCCGCAACTATGACCGTCCAAGCACAAGAACACAGCAACAAAACCAATCCAACTGCGTCGAGGGGTAAAACAGGGAGACGTCATCTCTCCGAAATTGTTTACAAACGCGTTGGAGGACGTTTCCAAGACGCTAGACTGGAAAGGACGTAGTATAAATATCAACGGTCAGTACATCTCGCACCTCCGATTTGCGGATGACAGTAGGAGGGAAAGAGCTGGAAGTAATGCTGAACAGACTAAACGATTCTTCAAGGCATTTGGGTCTCGGAATTAATTTAGACAAAACCAAACTCACGTTCAATGGGTCATGTCAATCTAATAGGTACCTGTAATATTGTAAATGGTGCTGCCCTCGAGGTTGTGCAAGAATACATAATTATATCTAGAAAAAAACACAACACAACGATACAAATGGGCCGGCCACAACTGCGAGAAGGAAGCAACCAGAAGGATACGCTTGGGCTACGCGGCATTCGGGAAGCTGCGTCATATCTTCGAATTATCGATCCCACAATCCTTCAAAACCAAGGTTTATAACCAGTGTGCCTTAACCGTAATAACTTACGGAGCTGAAACATGGACACTTACCATAGGCCTAATCCACAAATTCAAGGTTGCTCAGCGTGCCTTGGAGAGAGCAATGCTCGGAGTTTCTCTGCCGTATAGAATTAGGAACGAAGTCATTCGCCAGAGAATCAAAGTAATCGACATTGCGCATAAAATAAGCATGCTGAAGTGGAAGTGGGCCGGCCACGTCTGTATACGGACAGATAGTAGATGGAGCAGACATGTGCTAAAGTGGAGACCGCGAATGGGTAAACTTAGTGTAGGACGCCCTGCAACAAGATGGGTCGATGATTTGAAGAATGTGGCTGGCAGCGGATGGATGCGGACTGCCCAGGACCGGGAGGGTTGGCGCTCTTTGGGAGAGGCGGACGTTCAGCAGTGGACGGCAATAGGCTGATAATATAATGCTGCAGGGCGAGACGGAATGGGAAGCGATCGCCTTCTTCAGCGAAGCAGTCAAGCAAGCGAAGGAGGAGGCAGGCGCCGTGACGGAGAAGACAGCCTCGACCTTACAACATAGCCACTGCGGGAGATGCCCACGGGCGGCATCGGCTCGACGTCGCAAGGCGACTTCCGGCCACCGTAGGCGCGGGCATGCGGACGGCGAGTAATAAGTGACTCGCAGTCAGATCATGGACCTTGCCCGGGTGGATTGAGAATTATTTCCGATCTCAAGCAGATTGAAACTGCTGTTTTGTAAGTAATTGTTTACATAATTTCGAAATTGTACTGTTTACATGTTTTTGAAAATTGTGAATTATTTCCGGTCTCAGGCAGATTGAAACTGCTGCTTTGTAATTGTATACATAATTTTGAAACTGAACTGTTTAAATGTTTTTGAAAATTGTGAATTATTTCCGATCTCAAGCAGATTGAAACTGCTGCTTTGTAATAGTATACATAATTTTGAAACTGTACTGTTTACATGATTTTGAAAATTGTGAATTATTTCCGATCTCAAGCAGATTGAAACTGCTGCTTTGTAATTGTATACATAATTTTGAAACTGTACTGTTTACATGTTTTTGAAAATTGTGAATTATTTCCGATCTCAAGCAGATTGAAACTGCTGCTTTGTAATTGTTTACATAATTTCGAAACTGTACTGTTTACATATTTTTGTAATTTTCTTGGGTATATACATAATTATGTAACTTAAAGTTAATATAATTTTTTGCCAATCTATCATTAACGAAGTTTTGATAAAAATGTGTAGTTAATTTTGACTTGATCTAACGTTTACATTATTATTGGACAAAGTTAGCATACTTATTTTTGCAATTTAATAATTGTTACATTAATTTAAATTTTAAGGTCGTTTGTATGTTATTGCTCGTGACTGTACGAGTACTTTACCAAAGAGTGTGTTTGCCTTAATCTTGTATGAAATCGCAGACAATGTAGTAAGTGGTTAAATTTACCTACATAAATGATCTTAGCTTTTTTTAATGAAATTTTGACATTCATTCATAATCTTGGCGTAGCAAAGTAAAGATAAATTTACTGTAAGAATATTTGAATTCACACGATATTAAGAAAATGAATCAATTTAGAAGCATCATAGAATCAATATACATAGATTGATCAAAATGGCCAAACTAAACGTAAGGTAACAGTAACAATGGTAGGTAGGGGAACAGTGTCTAAGACGGGGAGGCGAGATATAATGGGGACATATACCCATTAGGCATACTTGATAACTTGACACAACACTTACGTACCGCAAGCGACATCAGTACCCTTAGCACGAGTTTTCAGTATTTGAGACGTAAAGTAAACTGGAACTTTGACAACTTCAAATTGTCAATTTTCAAGGAAAAAAATAGTTCCTTCTTCGCACACCTGAGGCGCTGTTCCACTTTTTCATACAAGAAATGCTGTAAATACTGGAAAGACGCTGTAAAGTAAAATAGTGAAAACTCGTGCTAAGGGTACTGGACGTCTTTTGCAAGCGGCCATTAACAAATGACGTTCTGTTGGCGCTTGCGCTACGTTAGTATTGAGCAGGGGCGTCTCTAGCCCTTGTGGCGCCCGTGTGCAACCAGTACCCTGGCGCCCTCTAGTCTAGCAGGAGAAGGGTCAAAATGGAATACTGTTAGTATTCCATTTTGACCCTTCCTCCCGTTATATTTTCAAACGGAAATTATTCGGATGCAAATGGTGCAATTTTAAATGATGTCGGGAAGCAAAAAGTTTTATTAGGAAGGAAGGGGTTAAGCGGAAAAAAACCTGATTTTGAGGACAAATCCACTTTTCACGGGTGTGACATTGTTTTCTGGTGTACTTATTGCGCGTTTTAATGTCCCAATGAGACTATAGTATTGGGGGGTTATGCTTGACATAGTTGTAATTCAATATCATTAATTTTCAATGATTAGAAAAAAAATATTAGAGGCTATCGCTTCAGTTTCTGGAAAGGTTGCAAATATTAGACAGTACGTCTGTGAAATATGGTTATTTTGGTTGTAAATAATATCAAAGTGAAATAAAAACCATATAAACATTGGTTTATACATAAGATAAACACTTACACAAAATATACATAAAGAGTAAACTTCGGAAAAAAAACTGTCGCGCGAGTTCTCGCGCGCTCTACTATTGTAGAATTTTAGTTTTGGCGTGAAATTACCAACAAACGCGGTCGTGCAGGTCGCTGCTGAGATGCTAATAGTGATCAATAGTTACTAATAGAGGAATACTATGAGTGGGGGCTCTAGAAACAATTTACGTTAAAATTCCACGTAATGTGTGTTTTACAATAGTAAAACGAGCGACTAACGGAGTGCTATTCGATAGTGTTGGTAATAAGGAACAAATTCTGGGAAGTAATCATATACGGAAACTTAAGGAAATAGCAGATTTTTATGCCTTGCTTACCGGCGGTAGCCATAACATGAGCCCAGGGTCTTTGGGAGCACCGGCATCGACGCATCTTTGGCGGTGTCGCATTAGAGGGCGCTCGGCGCCCCCTGAAACCCGGCGCCCGTGTGCGCCGCACACCCTGCACTATAGGTAAAGACGCCTCTGGTATTGAGTTAAGTTTGCCTTAAGTGTGTGATTTCCCATCATACCCCGCGTCCCCGACTTATACACTGTTCCCTTATGTCCGAAAATTGCACGAAATATGAGGTTTGAAAGGAAAAGGGCCTTTGTTCAGCAATGGGACTCAAAAAAGCTCTCAAAAAACTACATTATGAATAACGACACGGTGGGCACAGTAGCTGAGCGTCCAACTGCTGTGCAGCGTGGGTTCGATTCTCGCACGTAACAAGTTTTTGTATAACCTACAAGTACTTGTTCTGGATCATGGCATTTCTATGTTTTTCAGCGTACTCATGAAACAGAAATAAATTCTCAGTGCAGGGCAAAAAAGTTTTCGAACTATGGAAATAAAAAGCTGCCAATATTAGTTAAGATCCCTCAGTTGTAGCTGCTTAGTAATCCTATTGATAATGTTTGTACAGAATAATCTTTGAACTATTTCAGCATGCTGCATGGGCTGGTAATTCAGACTTAGGGTGCTTGTACACGGCGCATGTAACCCGCGCAAGTGCCTCAACATGCTCAAGCTACATGCGCCGTGTCCACGCACCACGCGGAGTAGCTTGCGCATGTTACTCGCGCGGATAAACCGCAAACACGCACCTTTACTTGCGCGAGTTACATGCGCCGTGTACAAGCACCCCGCGGGTAACTTGATCAAGTAGCTTGCGCATGTTACTCGCGTGGGTAACCCGCATCTTTACTTGCGCGGGTTACATGCGCCGTGTACAAGCACCCTTATTTGATCAATAGTTTGACGTTTGATAGTTTGACGGCACGTTTGGCGCAGTGGCTGAGCAATTGGACTGCGGTGCTGCGTATCGCGGGTTCGATCCCCGCACGGAACAAATATTATTTTATATAATTTACAAATAGTTGTATCGGGTCTTGGTGTTTGTGTATGTGAGTTTCTTCTTATTCCTAGTGTGGGAAAGTATTAAAAAAATTAAAAAAAAAATTTTGCTCACCTTCTCATTATAGAGACGACCATAAATGTCATCGCAGCTGTATCCTACAAAAAGTGACAAAAGCCACCTAGTTGATGGGAATTCACAGTTTGAAACAATAATATAAAGACAAAAATAATCTTACAGCCATTTGTAGGTGCCATCAACATTAGGTCCCTCTGATTCGAAGCGAATTATCGGTATAGGAGGCGAGGACTGCGCCTGCGCTGCTGAATACGTCACAGCTACAAGGAGTATGAAGAATAAGGAGATCTGCAAAAGACGAAAATAATAAATTAATGTCAGAAGTCACAAGTTTTCGCAAATCAAGGGCGCGTGGAGTATTACATTATGCTACCTATAAATGAAGCTATGTTACTAGTTAAGTAGTTAGGCTGCTTTTCCACCAGAGATGCGCTATGTAGCTGTGCTGCGAGGATGTAAAAGCTGAGCTACGAAACTATGTGACCGTATCCACCGATGCCACGCTATGTAGCTGTGCGGTAAGATGTGCTATGGAGATGGGTAGCTGCGCTACGAAGATGCGCTGTCAGGGTAGCTGCGCTACAAAGATGCGCCGCCATAAGGTAGCTGTGCTATGAAGATGCGTAGCTGCGCTACGAAGATGTGCTGTCACAAGGTAGCTGCGCTATGAGGATGCGTAGCTGCGCTACGAAGATGTGCTGTCACAAGGTAGCTGCGCTACGAAGATGCGCTGTCATAAGATAGCTGCGCTACGAAGATGCGCAGCTCGAGCTATGTGATGTATCTGTCGCAGGGATATGATAAAACCAGGGATTTGTTAAACTAACAACACGATTTTTATCATTTCCCTAAACAAATCTAGTGATTTGACAAATCCCTAAATTGGTTCAGTGACATAGCTACACCACTCGCGACGACCTGTAGCACGCATCCATAGCACGCATCCATAGCACGCAGCCATAGAACGCAGCCATAGCACGCAGCCATAGCACACAGCCACAGTACGCAGCCGTAGCACGCATCCTTACATATAAAAAACACATCTTAGTTGAATCCGTTTCACCAGTGCTGTGCTATGTAAACCAATGAATGTGATTGGTGGATATCAAACGCATCCGCAGCAACGTAGCATAGCGCATCTCTGGTGGAAAAGCAGCCTTAGGCACCGTGTTTTGTGGATTCAATTTCCGTACTGAAACAATACTTTGTAAGTATAGTCTACAGACTGTTACACCGGATCTCTCTGTCAGTATACACTAGAGTTAAAATGTTTCGATTACAATACAGGAAAAATTATAACCTTCATTGTTTAAACACCACACAAAATATGAAAATAACTTAAAAAAACGATTTCAAACGTGCTCTTAGATTTATTTGAACAATTTATATATAGGGTGACTGGAAATTAGTGTACGATACTTAAACACGTGATTGTGCTCATGATAACAAACAATTTTTATTATGGGGGCAAAGCCGAAATCGTGAAAAAAATATCAGCTGTTCAGTACATTAGGCAAACATAAATGTACTGAACAGCTGTTTTTTTTTTCACGATTTTGTCTTTGCTCCCATAATAAAAATTGTTTGTTATCATGAGCATAATCTTGTGTTTAAGTATCGTACACTAATTACCAGTCACCCCATATATAGGTTCTTGACAACGATCTTAAAGACCAAAGGATAAGTACAGGATTTGTTTAAAACAATGAATACACAATCAGTCAATATTTGAGCTAAGTAGGTGCTCAACAGAAGGCGCAAATACGAGTTAAGTGCAAATGTAAATAAAGGCGACACAGGATGCTGTTGTGTTAAGAGGTATCTCGTAACTAGTAGTGTAATATCATAGTCTTTCAACTGTTTTGTTCAAATGCTATGGCGCTCCCTTACCGCGAGCATTCACCTGTAATGTATCGTTACAGATTCGAGCATTTCATCGGTGAGGGAGAACAATCGAACATCTCATCAAATCTATAGTAAATGTCGTCAGTCAGGGAGGTAGTACTGTAATGTAATGCTCAAAGTCGAATCTATAATGTTACATTACACGTGAATGCTCCAGGTGAAGGAGCGCCTATAGACAAAAATTAATACTGAATACTGCAACAATAGGATATAAAGACTGTTTTCTACTCTAAAGTCCGAAATTAATATTCAATATCAATCCAAATCCCATTCCTATGCATTGGACATCCTAAACACTCGGGTAGAAATTCGGTCGTTGATTGGATACAGACAAAGCTCCAATCGAAGATTACAACTGAGATAGATTATCTATTAATTTGCAGTGTAGTCTTGCATCTTTTATTGACAACAATAGTAAAAAATATTGATTTACTAATAATATTCAGAAACCAAATGTGTTCTGTCTACAATTTATGCTTGTATTATATCAAAATGTATTCATATCGTTACTGGTCATGTAGCTTGTGGCTATATGTTTTTTAATCCTACATTCGCCAATATAAACGGCAAACGCCTGACAGTTTTATATGACATTTTTTACGAAAACCATTTTTTTTTATTCTTAAATTAGTAGGCGTTTATGTTTTCACAGTGAGGTGCTATCAAATTGACACAGTAAAGCTAGCAATTTCAGTACTTATTCAAGTTGCTAATAAATTTCATTGACTTTTTTTTCAGTAATGACTTCGAAATAGGAAAAGATTGAATAATCGGGACAAGTTTCAGAAATATTGGACTCAGTATGAACGGAAAGAAACACACTTGCTACTTAAAATAAATTAATGTAAGACCCTTTATTTAACACTCCCGTTTTGGGGTGTAAATCAAATCGTCCCGCCTTCCGCCTCTGGTGCCCCAATCCAGCTACCCAACGAATGCATCCCTTAGAATTAAACCAGAAAGATTATCGCAAAATCGCAGTTAAATAATCCTAGCATGCTAGTTGTCATCATTAACGATATCGTTCACACGAACATACAAATAGCCCACAATGCATATCCATCTCATGCCGGAAGGTACAAAGGTTGAAAGTGCTTTCTTCGTGAACAATGAAAATAAGTTTATAGAAATCGTGTGTTGAAACCACTAACCGCGCTCAGTGATTTATACACCGTCAGTTTTATATCATGCACATGCATCGGGGTTACACCACAAAGCATAACTGGCAGGGTTCAAATCTACTTGCTTATTTTTATTTAGTAAATTCAGGGATCTGCCAAAATACTATTCCTGTTTTACGCATTTTCTTTTTCAGGTACCTACCCCTGACTCGAATACCAACCTCTGTCTCTCAACGTATTGTTCTACTATTAGTGCTAATTATTTTTTTCTAAAAGTAACTATTTCAAGCAGGAAGTATTACTGTAATACATAAATGCGCATAGATTTTTGATAAAAAGTTGAAAAGTTTCGTGGCTATTTATTATGTTCTTTCCAGAGTTGTTTTACCTAATATTTTTTAACTTGAATGATTATTTTTGCAACTATACACTACACAGATAAGGACTGAAAATCTGACTTTTAATTGAGTGCTATCGTAATCAACAAGAGCACTAATTATGTCTCACAAACCTATCACTGGATCTAATTTTTCGCGCGGTCATTACAATTTCAATATGACTGTTGCATTGCAATACCTACTTTGTCTGAAACCTATTCGAATGAGCTTTGTAACAGACACTGTAGAAATGGCTATTACAAAGCTGATTTATTATGCATTTATTGATCTGTTTATTAACAAGATGAATAGTCTAATCACTACTGACATTTCCTCATGTTGTAAGGGTATCCATCTATTTAAATTTTGTTGGAAATTCCCGAAGCGTACACAGATGCAATAAAATACATATATATGAACATTAACGCATTCTACAATATTTACATTTTACTTTTAACGACAAAATCAGTTGCTGATAAATCACATTTTATGTCCAAGAGTAAATAGACTTTCTAATGAGCTTTGATCGTGTGGAGTCCTTGGCGTGGAAAATATAGCCTTCTTCGGTTTTGTTTACTTTGAGTAGTTAGAAGTTATTAATCACCTAAGTGCCATTATCCGCTGTTAGATGTTTACCGCTGACGACTTTTTTTCTTTAATACTTTACAAATTAGCATAGTTACTAGTCATCATATGGCTTAAGACCTATGAAAAACACTATCCCAAAATATCTCATTGCGTGGTTAACAATTCTAACACATATTGCACGCACTGGCTCTCGAGGCAAGACATTATTTGTACGTTTCGTTTGTCAGTTACAAAAGTCCTTTGTTGGAAAACGAGTACATTATATTTTACGATTGATATTGTGCAAACTTAACACGTAGAGGAAGTGGATAGTCTTAAAAACGTGAGTAAGGTGGGTAGAAATTTACGGTCTGAGTGAAGAAAGGATTCCGTGATTCGACAACGATCTATCTGCATTGTGAACTCCCGTTCATGAAACACGTGTTGAACCATGACCCATGATAACGTAACTGAAATAAATTTGCATACTAAAATTCTTTGTAGACGGATAAACGACTAAACGTTATATGTAGCAAGAGAAAGCTGAAGATTTCATAACTTTCAAGTTACATTCTTGCATAAAGAACATATACCCATATATATGAGGTTTTTTTTCTGAATTGGATATTGTGAATATTATTATTTTTAGTACCGTGGAATGGGGTTAGTTTGATTCACGGGGTAACATTGATAAAAACTTTATATTTTTTTAAAACAGGAATTGTTTAATTTCTGAACGCAACCGAAAAATTTCGTCTTTTGCATTGGCAGCACTGTGTGTCACTCTTTGACATTGCCCAAGCGCTGCACGTACAAACAGATCACTACCGGAGATTTTCATAAAAAACTGTGAGTATTGTGTTTAAAGTATTTTAGGGGTTAAAATAACTTCCACGGTACCAGATTGGATATGCAAGTTGCTAGAAAAAATGATAGTTTATGTTGTTATGTGTTTAATTAGCTTGAGAAAGAAGTTGTTTTTGTATTTTAACCTCCAAAATTTCATTCAGTGGTGGTTTATTTTCTATACGGGGTGTCATTGATCACAGGCATGGGGTTACTTTGGTCATTGATCAATCTCACCCCATGACATTTTTAACATATATTATCAATATATTTGCAATGATGGCTGCTTTATATGATTTTTTTTTACTTCCAGCGCTATGCCAAGAACATATATGAAGCGTTTAGGCGCTCGCGCCTATCGGAATTCTAATGAAGACGTGTTAGAACGAGCAGTAGCTAGTAGTAATTTTTTTCTATTTTTACTTAACATTTAAGATTTTGACTGATTAATGTTCCTAATTATGTTTTTACAATTAATATATCTCAATGAAACGTTAAAATAAAGGTGATTTTTCAAAAAGTTTTTTTTGCCTTGATCAATGTCACCCCAAAACTTTAAAAAAATTAATATCTTTTTTTGCACTTAGCCGATTTTTTTTGTTCTTTCGAAATAATAACGTTTAAAGGGGTTACTATCATTTGCCGTGAAAATATTAGGGGGTATCAAAGTAACCCCACTTACGGTTTAACATTGACCACTCACATTTATATTTTTCATCGACATATTATTTATTTAAAATAGAATCTAATTCATTGTATCGATTGTATAGTAAAAACCGATATTCCAATTTTTTTTTCGTCTTCGGTACCTTTGTATTTTAGAAAATACAGCCCTTTGAATTTTTAAATTGATCAATGACACCCCATTCCACGGTAGTGATTAAGGTAAAACACGAATCGATCTCACTCAAAAAATATTTAATGCAGATATCCTGAAATTCACGCTTTTATTGCCATTGTAAGTGAATACCAGATAACGTATGTATATTACATTAAATTTAATTATTTATAGGGAATTTCGTTTACGAAATATCGATAAATTAGAATAGACTGAGATTTCGCCCACCGTATTCAACTTGAAGTTTGTGTTGTTTCTGTCCTAATGTTTCATGAGCTTGCATTATCATCATTCACGTTAGAAAACTCAGTTTGGAGATAACTTTTGTTTGCAACATAACCATTGTAATAAGCATAACATTACTATTTTAATCCCCGAAAGGTTAGGCTTGGTTGTACCTAATGAGATGGCGGGGCATAGTGTTCCATGCGCGCCTCTCAAAGACGTAATAAAGAGAGTTCTCACTTCCCTCCATGATGTGGTCCGCAGGCGAAGCGGGCCAGCACCAGTTCGGGGTAGCGGAAGTCGCATTAGATCCCGCTGCCCCCTGACGCAGGTGATCGAGGGAACACCGGGATAGTTTAGTCAGTCGAGTCTGACATGCCCCTCCGCCTTCCCCGGGGCAGAGGAAGTCCACGAGGATTTAAAAAAAATGGTTGTACCTAATAATACAAAAACATTTCGAAGTTTTTGATGTTTATATCTCAGTCCTATGTTATAGACGGCGCGCCTATTGCCATCAACTGGGCACAAATCCAGACCCCATAGCTGCCAATTAGGAGTTCATAACATAAAGTACGTAGTATATTTATATGTAGTTATTTAAAAAGTCAATTCAACAAGGTATAAGTAAACGAGAGTATTTGAATAGGTGGCGCTCTGTAGTTTCTGCCCACCCCATGGGAAAAGGGCGTGAGTTTGTGATAATTGTGTATGTAAGTTTGATAGCCTTTCCGAAACTTAAGTAAAACAAATAAGGCTCCATGTTAATCCAGTAGTTTGGCTGTATTGTAGGTACGTAAGGGGGTACTGAGAAAAAATTACTTCTAAGACAGCCGTTTGTCGTTGAAACGACTTGAATAGTGTTTTCTTTACTATAATTAATGTTATGTGAAAAGATAAATATATATATATATATATAATAATTTGGAATTAAAGTTAGAGTAGGTATACGTGCTATGTTCCCACAGAATTTGAGATTGATTTGGGTGAAGCCAACAACGAAGAACAGTCGGTTTTGGCCGTTGTCGGCGCTGGTGTTAGTAATGTTGTAGTTAATAAGACTGGTTATTCATTATAATTTAAATTTCGATAAAATAACAGTTAATACTCTACTCTCAGAAAGTAATCTTTATCAACTGTTATGAATTTACGATTGTTAAGAAACAAATGCATCTCCTATGTCAATCAGGAAGAAGCAACATTAAAAGTCATGTTTCAGTCTAAAATTTAACTGATCTCACATCACATCTTTGAGGTCGACATAAAAGGTTGAAATTGTAAGCCCACGTCACGTTTGCTTTTCATAAAGCGCTTATTGTTAGAGGCTTTTAGTGTCACTCGATGGCTAAGAAAGACCGTAATCAACGGATAATGCATGTTATAATATTACAAAAGATGAATGGTTTAACGAACTGTTTTCTATGTGCAGAAAAGTCACGATAAGTATTACAACCACGATCATCAGTTAATAAAGTTTTGAGGAAAATCGGAAGGCATTTTAACGAGATTTTTTTAAATAAGTAATCAATTTGTCCTCACCATTGTGTTAGGATGTAGGGCAGGGGACGTCAGTACAAAGGGACTGGATGCAATCACAGGCACAAATGTGTGCTCGTTGACACTGCATGGGGTTTATATACCAGCGTGTTTACCTATGAACTTCGTGCGACCTGGCGGCGCGGGCGCATCCCGGCGGTACATCTCCGCGTCGCTGCGCTCACTCACAAACGTGCCCAAACGCATGCTAAACAATCAGATACTAATGGAAATCGAATTATCTTCACAATTTTGAAGATCGGAATGCTTATGAAATTATTTTATTTAATTTGATTTCATAATTTTGATCCCGGTTGAGCGATTGAATTTTATAGAATTTTCATATCTGATTATTCATTGGGCGTCTGGTAGATAATGTAACAGCTGTATAAATGAAGCAAATAATGCTTTTAAGGAAAAACTAAAAACAATGGTATCTTAGGAGGTTTATGACTTCATTTAAGTTCTTTTTCAATTATTTCTTCACTGAAATCTCGTTAGCTGTAACAAAATGATTAGTAACTATATAAAAGCCATTAAAGTATGATGGATGTTTTTTGATTTACCTCGTTAATCAGCAGGTTTAATGAAGCCAATGCGGCATTAGTCATGTGACAAAAATAGCAGATGAGTTCATCTTTTTCTTTAGTGCTATCCAGAAGGACATGGGAACTTAATTGTTAAACTAACATACTCAAACAAGAATTCATATTAAAAGCTCATCTCAAGCTTTTCTTAAATATTGCATATTCCAACCATGTAATAACAACTGAGATTATGAATCTAGCTTAATACTAGCGATCGGCCCTAGTTTCCCTAATTATGCAATTTACTAAAAAAGTACCTCATAAAACATACGAAATGAAAACGTTTTAGTGCTTTGAAGATTAGTATTTACGATCATTGTGACTCGTAAGTTAAAAACACTAATAAGATAAAATAATAAGGCTGAGAGTGATAATATTTTTGCATTTAATTATAGGTACACAAGAAATTGAATGGGAGGTAAGTTTGACTGCATTGCGGTATTTGTTTGATAAACTGAATTAATTTGTCCACCAAAAGTTTGCAATGTAGTCAAACTTGCAATCAACTCGCACGAAATTCTCTGTGCTCTTGCAGCGTGTAAATGGGCCTTTTAAAAGCCCAATTTAATTATTAAATCATAGGCTATTTTACGCACGACTAGTCTCGGATAAATTGTTAATAATTATTAACAGTTTATAATATTATATTAATAATGTAAAACTGAAAATTTTCTTTTCAGGAGTGATAGATCGTCCCTCTTTCAAGTTTTTGTATTATGTTTATTTTATGATACGCATAGTCATACAACAACGTTCACAACTGCTGAAGAAGGTGAAGCCTGAAGGTGTTTTTTTACGGAGGGATAGCAACCATCAAGTAGTGCTGGTCAGTGTTTTTTTT
This sequence comes from Agrotis clavis, assembly GCA_954870645.1. Classification (NCBI taxonomy): domain Eukaryota; kingdom Metazoa; phylum Arthropoda; class Insecta; order Lepidoptera; family Noctuidae; genus Agrotis; species Agrotis clavis. The sequence continues at coordinate 14,226,859 of OX940921.1, forward strand.
TGGCTTTCAACAACTTGAACATCACAAAATGACGGTCGTGACAGTTATCACATGGCATTATAATGCTAACGCCTGTATTATGATAACCATTGAAGAAATTGTTAAAAAATATATATATTTCCCGAGCAATTTTTCCAATTTACTGCCTCGAGAGCGAAGAGTCCATTAATCGATGGAATTAGTTGGTTTATGGCAATATTGAATTAGCATCTGAACTTTAGAAATGTGTTTTATATTGTTCTGTTTGTAAAAGCGACCTTATTAATTTATTATTCCTTTCCGTTTGGGCATCGGTCTTCCATTAGCTGTCTAGATTATGTTATTTGTTCTTTAGGAATGACCATTTGATATCATTCATGAAACAGTGCAATATACCTATTTGTTGAGTGAAGATGTAGTAGCAGCGTAGACATCTCGTAGACTGGTTTGCCCTGGGATCTGGAGGCGACTGCCCTCCAGCGCGTCTATGAGTGGCGCGTGGAGGCGCAGCGCCGGGGCGTGACCCCGCTGCCTCGTGAAGTCGAGGCGCGGCGAGAAGACCTCCGGCGCGATCTCAGGGCAGTATGGAAGGAACGACTGTCGCGACCGAAGGCCGGGCACGCCGCAATTGCGGCGGTAAGACCCCTCTTTGAGGAGTGGCTGGAGAGAAGTCATGGCGTCCTGACCTACCGCTTGACGCAGGTCCTCACCGGACACGGAAGTTTCGGGAGGTACCTGTGTCTGATGCGAAAGGAGGAGACGCCTGGGTGTCACCACTGCGAAGATCGCCCGGAGGACACGGTGGAGCATACGGTGCAAGACTGCCCAGCTTGGGCGGAGCACCGACGTGTCCTCACGGCTGCGATAGGCGGAGACCTCTCGCGCCCAGCATTGGTCGCGGCCATGCTGCGGGGCGAGACGGAGTGGGAAGCGGTCGCCTCCTTCTGCGAGGCAGTAATGCTCGTGAAGGAGGAGGCGGGCCGCGAGCGAGAGAGGACAGAGTCCTCCCTCCGCCCCATCCGCGGTAGTAGACGCCCACGGCGACGGACGTCGCTAGATGATCTCCGGCCACCGTAGGCGCGGGCATGCGGGCAGCGAGTAAAGGGCAACTCGCTGCCCGACCAAGGACCATGCCCGGGTCGACGGCGCGTTGTGTCCCACGCGCGCCTCAAAGAGCGTCAGCATAATGACGGGGCCCCCCTCTCAGAGGGCCAAAGCCTGCCGGGGTCGCGGGATTATTTCCTTACCGTGACCCTGGAACAGAAAGGGCTATTGAAGGACACCGTGGATTTTAGTCAGTAGAAGTCTGACAGTCCCTCCCGCCCTGCCCGGGGTTGGAGGACTCATTTGATGATTTTACCACGCTAAAAAAAAAAAAAAAAAAAAAAAAAAGACTGTCGTGTAGTCGTTGCGTAGACGCCGCGCATACTACGAGTAATTAGCTCTTATTCATTCAACTCAATCTCATCTGATCGCTTGTAGTGATGGAGTCTTAAATGGTACAGTCTTATTTTGAAAAACTATAGAAATATACCATAATCATGTTTTGGAGGTACCAAGATTGTATTTATGAGAATTGTTCTTTTCAATATTTGACAATTTTAATTCAATTTTTTCTAAATAAATGAGTACTTGTTGTAAGTTGTACTCAACATAATTTATTTAAAACAGCAATATCCGTTTTAACGTTTCCACCTTTGAATTATAGAATAAAATACACTAAAACTAAAAATATGGAAAAATAATCGCTTCATTTCATCATTTTCATATACCTACCTACTTACTGGAAGAACACCGTTTTTTTATAGAGATGGAAAAATCCAGTTCTACTCCAGCCCAAACCCAATCCCAAGAATAGACAAGACAATTTCATTTATTAAATAATAAATCGAGGTGTTTGGACATGTCTGTAACATTTTTACAGTCTCTATTAACACATACTGACTTGAGAAATAATGTAGAAGTACCATAAAAAACATTTTATGGTATGCAGTTTTGATGTAAAGATGACACAGCTGTCGCTTGAGCAATCATTTCTTTTTACAAAAGAGAAAATAAAAGATGTTTTTACATTACGACACAAAGACGCTGCAACAATGCACTTTGGCAAATGTCAGAATTAACTTAGGCACAACAATGTTCTTATGAGGGCATAAAATCTGTCTATTGAACTAATTTATCGGACCATGAAAATATTGTATTCTTCAGCTTCCTTTTTCATTTGAAGGTTGACAAGATGAATAGTGTGTAAGTTTTTAGAGTCCTTTTAACAATCCTTGTAATTTTTTTTAATGTTATGTTTTATGCAGTCCCATGTTCTACGTAACAATGTCGGCATGGCCTACTACTACTAAAGGGCATTGTCTGAACTTGGCCATTTTTGTACGCGATGCTATACAAAAAGGTAATTTACCAATATTTTAAATTCTATTTTAGTAAACATCTGGTGCAAATAACTTTGTATCAATTGGCATTATAAAAAATAACCTTTTTTGAAGTATTTGATTTGATGCTACACACGAACCGGCGGATTTGGTTTCAGTGTTGCCAAATCAAAACTCCATAAACCAACAAATTCAAATCGATTTAAAATACAATGCAATCTCTCCACTATATTGAAATATACTTTTCATAAGATAATTTATATAAATAACATTCTAATAAACGATATAATTAATAGGACTTCAAAAATGATAAAACTGAGGTTTTATGCATTATTTCTGGAGAAATCATAGCAGTATAATCGATTTCATATGAATCGATAATTATATACAGTTGTTTTTTTTTACGCGATGCTTAAAAAATGTTGTGTTGAATTCAAAATGACAGTTGTCATTTTGAATTTGCATCGTGATTGATTGATGATTTTGTGAGTTTTACAAGGAACACTATTTTTTTTTTGTAATGGATTTCGATTCTTCCTTTCTTGGCGACCCCGGCACTTCTTTGGAAAATAACATTGAAGGGAGGTCAGGTCAGCAATAAAAGATTATTGCTGCAACTGTTTGGTGGGCCGTAGAACAGTAGGTTGCTGTGCACATAATTATGACAATTATTTGGTTTTTAAGTTGGGAAAGATATCAGGAACATATTAATCCACCTGCTAAGTTCCTTGACAATGTTCTCATAACTTATGAATCTGACTAATAAATATAATAATATAAAAAAACAAGTTTTATTTCATACATAACCTGTTTCAGTTAAATGTTAAAAAAATATCTAAATAAAAATCTTGATACAAAACTAGCTGTAGATCCTCATTCTTACTGATTTGAGCTAATAAATCAATCACATATTATTAGCTGAACTGTTTGTTTAAGAATGGCCAAACTCCCATAGAAATTGGACAATTCCCTTTATTAAGCTTTTAGTATCTTTAGAATTTTACCAACTTAACGATCAAAACTTACAAAAAAAAAGGTTTTTTGCCAAAAAATCAAAACTCGAGATTGTTTTTATATTTATTTGGGGACAATTCTTATTGTAATTGCAATAACAGCTACTTCATTAACCTTGGATGATTATAATTTGTTTAGAAAATATATTTTTTTCGTCAAATCCATTCGATTCTTAAAATGCATTGATGATTTATGACCTCTTCAATAGAGGTATTGTTAAGTTTTAAAATGTTTGTTAAGTTTTAAGTATTAAGCCTCAGACAACCTTGAGGATGGCCCTATGACTTATGATGGCAATTGTTAAGGTTTCAGAATAATGTCCGGGTCGTGTTCTAATGTAATATTTTACTCATCTTGAGTTGCCACATAATGTATGAATAGCGTAACGTCGAGTAGTGCTAAAACCAGTCAAAGATCTGTCTGCCATGTTCACGATAGTGTAAGTAAGGAAAAATTTGCATAAACAAGCACCGGAATATCTCAGAGTATTTCCAATATTAAAACTTGTTTAATGATAAATAACATGCGATAAGTTGCAGAAATGAAAGATAAACTAAATATATTATTAAATACGTATAGAGTTTTCTTGCAGGTATATGTAGATTTATTTTCGACCTGTACTGGTAGTGTCAAAGTAAAATTAATAACGATTTAACAGTAAAAGTTCTTTAGTTTCAAATAACGAAAGTCTAATGGAACGATTCTATCAAAATACATAGTCCGCGCAAAGTAAGTGCAAAACTTTAGCTATTTAACGTTCTGTCCACCGGCAAAGCTGTGCGTAACTTTTATTCGCTCACAGTGCAACCTGTGCACAAACATTTTCACTGGCTCTGGCTCTGGTCAACTGAGTTTAGCAAAGTGCGTGCACAAATAACAAGTCAACTGCTCACGTTTACGCACACAAAAGTATGTTGGTGTGCATGAACATTTTTAAAGAATGCTCACGCACAATTTCGTTGTGTTTGCTTGAGTGAGTTGACCAGAGCGAACATATTTTGTGACGTACACTGTGTCGCACGTGTATTCGCTAGCGAATCCGCATCGTAGGAATGATAGTTTATAGCCTAATAGGGTATTTTTAATGCATAAATAAATTGAAAATCTGTGTGAAGTCCGTCAGTGAGCATTGATAAATAATGGATAGGTATTTTTTGTTATACATCAAAGAGATTAAAAAGAACCTATAGAGCGGGCACTGGGAAAATTGTCATACAAAATTGTTGATGCCGTGCGTCAGTAGCGCTATCTAAGCGTTGCATAGCAACGCGACTACTAGACTGAGGGACTTTTTACCTATTGGTAAAAAGTTTTGGATCACTTTCTTCGTGATGTCCCGTCTATTGCTCGTATATAGTTTAATGTCTTTGTTATCAATGAATATTGACAAAGAGAAAACGCTTCGAAATGCGAGAGCTTGTGACGTCATAAGGCCTGTAAAATTGTACCGCGTGACGTTACAATTTTACGCGTGATTTTTAGAAGCGTTGTCTTTCTTCGTCTACTTTGGTTTACGAAAGAAAATATACGAGTCAAATACAATTATATTATTAATACCTACAATTTTTCAGTAAAATACCTTATCGTGTCCAATTTCCTTTACATAGGTACATTTTTTTATAAAATAGTCATTGCATTTAACTCACTCTAATGTTCTAAGCTCATTTAGTAGGTAATTAAAGTAGATATCTCTTAGCGTAAATCTAATAGAATGAGTTTTAAGAGCATTCATTTTAAAGGTGAGTTGATCATAAGTTCATAAGATTATGCCTATTGCCTATTACATGGTGTCCTGCGTGAGCGACGAATACGACGCGACGCGACACGAAGTAAATCTTAAAATAATATTATAATAGTAGTTGAAATAGTTCGAATCGCGTCGCGTCGCGTCGTATTCGTCGCTCACGCAGGACACCGCCTAAAACTATGGGTGGGCTAACATTATAATGTTCGTATGAATTATTTCGGACCCTAAATTTTATATCAATCTAAAATTGTAATTATTTTTCCCTCGTCCTTCGTCACTACAGAGCTTGAGCGATTTTATATATTATATTCTTAAATCACTTCTTTTTTCGGTAAAGGAATACTATAGAAAATCTAAATATTTATAGCTCAACTAATCTGCTAATTCAACAATTTTCACTTTTTTTGAGATTTTTTTTGAGACATAATCTTTCTTCTGCAAAACCACCTCTACGTAATAAACATTTTTTTACTCTAAATTAATAGCAATTAGGAACTGTGCATACGCTACATCTTTGTATGAAGAGATACCTTTACCCTGCAGTTGGAAATTCACAAAATTGTTACCGCATAACTTAAAGTTATCATGATTTAATCCGTCACGATTGTGAGTTTACTACCTCACATCTTTGGCAACGTGCATTTCGCTTAAATTTCCTCTGCAACAAACTGAAATATCATTAATATCATCTTTTGCGAATAAAGACTTGCTTTACAAGTTTAATTAAGTCTTTGCGCAATCTGATCAAGTTTCATTATGAGTGTTGGAGGGATCACACTAAAAGCTCTACACATCAAAGCCGCGACCCGCCAACATGCGTCTGCGACTTTGTAGTCGGCGGGCAACATGGCGGCTACGATTAACAGCAAATCAAAAAAAAACATGACCATATCGATGGCACTAAAACTTTCGCCTTTTATATAAATTAGTGACAAGACTAAACCTTCCAAAAAACAAGTAGGTAGTAACATAGTATAATGTACAGTACTATGTTCATGAAAATGTAAAACTTAAATCAATACCGTAGGAGAACATCGTTGCAGAATAATTTTGTATCAAACACATAGGTATCGTGTGCATGCTACTGACTTGTTGGCGGGCATCGGTCAGGTTGTGTCGGCAGGTATATAGAGCCCTTATTATTGCACAAAGCCGTCATACACTAGACGAACTAATGACCGATAAAGCCCGAGGGTCCGTTGTGAAATACTAGTATGCATGTAGGTACATGCGTCGCATCCACATGCACTGACCTCACAGCCAGTTCTACGTGTGGCATTTGATGAAAACCAATAAAATATATAAAGTAATCAACTTTAAGCTTCTGCATTTACGAGCATATAATTTCCAAGTAATGCCCACTTATTGATTTTCATTTTGTGGGGCCTACGATAGATTTAAAGGTTAATACGAAGTATGATTCTAGTAATTTTGTAACAAACCTGCTACAGGTACTCTTTGGAGCAATTAAGAACAAAAAAAGAAGTGCGGTTACTACCGCTCTCGAATTATTTTATGAAGTTAGAGTCTTGACTACGGAACAATGAATTTTCTCTGATGCACGGCAGCGATATCAGAATATAATATTGTCATAAACCTTGCGTGGAAACTGATGGTGAAGACCTCTTCAAAATCCACTGATTAGTTTTAAAGATGTAAGCGTACAGACGGACCTAAGTAACTTTAGTTTATACTGTGTAGAGATAGAGAAACAATGTTTTAACTAGTGATAAGAACAAGTAACTCGATTTTAACATTGCTCATTAAATACGTACGCGTTTAAAGTGTAACAAGAATGTAATTCTTGTTTTTTCTGTGTAGATTTAAATTGCTTACCGCCAGAATGCAGCCATTAGCACGCTCTTTCATCAGATTTATTTAAAATCCAGTTACAGGTACGTTAAGTTTAGCAACCATATAATATAAACAGGAAAACTATTTATTTTGCCACACAATCATGTTACTCGAAGTGCTGGTAACTATCAAAATGCATCACACATGAACTATTTAGTGCTCAGCGGGTTTATAACGGCTACTTAGCAATATCGCAAATGATTCACTTCGTGAATAAATGAATAGCCAATAACGGTGCTGGAAAAACACGAAGTGAATTATTTAGAGTATTGCTCAAAGTGGCCGTTTTAGACCCTTAGGCCCAGATCCATTTAGATCTCTGAGTTCACGCTTTGACCCATATTAACGTGTACTGTAAATAATGATTATATACGAGTATCCCAGCCTTAGGACCAAACTCCATTTAAGCGAAGGTGAACAAGAAGAGAGATGTATTGAAAACCACTAACAGAATTTAGTTCTTAACACTTCTTTTCACCACGCAGATGAGAAGATATTATGTCATATTTTATTTAAGCCAGCTTCTGAACTCGGCTGCTATGACAACAGTGCAGGGGCAGTTATAATGTGCGGCGTTCTAGCTTTATATGCTAAATCATACTAAACATGGAATGACTAGCCTATAATAATATGTTATGGTCTAAATTGCGGGGTGATAAGACAGGAAACCTCCAAGTGCGCCCGTGGACTGGAGTTCCCTCTCGGATACGTCCGGGGGGAAGACCAGTTTTTCGGGCCGGTGCACCCTGGGATGCGGGCAAAAACTCTTCCTTAGGCACCGTGTGCCTAAGGGGTCTCTTTACCCTTATGCGAATAGCCTGTCGTGTGGACGATCCAACGCGTGTCCCTCTGATCAGCAGAGGGCACAGCGGCGGAGCGGGCTTGCGGACGGTGAGTTATGGGTATACTCGCCGTCCGACCAAGGACAAAGCCCGGGTCGGTGGCGCGTCGTGTTTCGCGCCAAATGCCTGCTGGGGTCGCGGGTTTTTTTCTTAACTCAGGATACCGTGGCCCCGGAACGTAAAGGGCATCCGAAGGAACACGGGTGGATTTTAGTCAGTAAGAGTCACTTCCGCCCCACCCAGGGCGGGAGGACTCATTTGATGATTTTACCACCTAAAAAAAAAAAGTCTAAATTGCAATGCCTTAAGCCTTTGTCAAACAGGCAGGCGAAAGCGAGGCGATCCGATTCCGATCCGATTCCGAGGCGAATGCGAAGCGAAAGGAGACGTCAAACTGGGTGCAGCGAACCGACGTTTTGTATGAAGCCAGTACCGAATATATAGCGATCCGAAGGCGAAGCGGAGCGTTTTTGTTACGTCTTGTATGGAAATATGAAGCGATATCGCGCCGAAATTGAAGTCGTCAGAGACCATGTCAAACAGAAAGGCGTGCCCGCGAAGCGAGGCGTGACAGTTGTATTAGCTGGCTTTATATGAACGACGTCAAACAGAGCAAATACGGGAAAGCGAGACCGAAGCGTGCACGTTGTTTGTGTTGCCAGATTTTTCTTTTTCTTCATTTTCTTTCTTGTAAAACATCGATAATTTATTGAGAAATTTCATAGAGAAAACTGTTTGAATTCTTTTTATTAGATAAGGTGCGCTAATCGATGAAATCGACTCAGTTTTTTCAAGTTTTCTTCGCGTGGTACAGACGCCAGCAAATCAACCTACAATAATACCCAATTGGCATCGGCTGGCTTTTGCCTGGTCCACTAAAACGCCAGCTGATGTCATCACTGGTTACCACTGTCAAAAATGCAGTTGAAGTGGTATAAATGCTGTATATTTTACGCCTTTTGAGGGTCCCAGCAACCACAGCAAATGCGACAGCACAGCCCGCTGTGCTTGCATATAAGATAGCGCAACGGTGTCGACACAAATACCGCCACACACCAAAGGCCCACCGAGGCGGGTGGGCCTTTGGTGTGTAATTTTCCAATATCCCAAAGTCATGTCGTCTGATCTCTTCCCATCGTCACGAACTGAGCCGTTAGGTTCTAAACCCGTTGGTAGTTCGGCGCTGGCTGGTAGTGGCCCTTTTGCAAGCCTCTAATATAAAAATACTTAATAGGTGTACTATGTAAAAATAAAAACAACATTTTTAAAATTGTTTATTTAATCATCTTTATCAACAATATCGAGGAATCCTGCCCAAACAGTAATATTTTGTTAATGTCTAAAACATTACCATACTATTTTTTGGCAATAATTATGTCTCTTGAAGTACTGAACTGAATAGTTTTAACTTTTAAATTGATAAATATTATGACAATCGCGTTGTTTCCAAATAGGTCATTCTCCAAGAATCAATTGATTAATAATTCTAAGGTATCGTGTGGCAAAGTCTTGCAATAAATCATCTTCCTCCATTAAACCCTCCGTTCGACTAGGGTACTTTTACCAGAGATAAGACTCTCGTCTTATTCCATGTCCTCGTCTTCAACACAAATACTGATACTGATTAGAGCGAAGCTTCTATGCAGCTTGGAGAGGCATAGCAAAGTGTTTACTGAATTTGTCATCCATATTCGTATCTCTTCAAAGTTAGAGTGAACAGGCTTTTTCTAGGTAAGCTCGCTCCATCGTAGGCTTTGCCTCAGTCACCTTTGCCTAGCTATGCTATTCTCAATAAGAAATCACATCGCTGGATCTACGATGTGTTTTTCGACGTGTCACGACGACTCTCACCGTTCGCACCTCACGATTGGTTAGGGATTTAACTGATAAAACCTTTCATAAATAAAATGTTTTGATGTGCTTAAAATTTACATAATATTTTAGACTTATTAGTGACAGCACTAATGACAAACAAAATTAAGAGTAATACATTCATAGACAAAATGAGTAAGAAGTTTCTATATCATTCTCTCGCACTTATATAATAACAAATATGGACTTTAAGGAAACTAGGCCTAGCTGTAGAAATAATTATCTACGCTCCAATACAGCATAAGGGTTGTCACTCTTAATGTTTTTGAAACTGAACTGTATTTATTAAAACATCTGTGTTCTGTAGTGATCAAACAATCGAGTTAAAATAATTAATTTACAAATAATAGGTAATCTCATGACTTCGGTTAAAACCAGTAAAAGATTTATAACTCGGAACAGTTTAATATTAGTACTAGGGTATCGAACCGGGAAATCCCGGTCCCGAAAATCCCGGGATTTCCCGGTTCTTGATGTATATTTTAAAACCCGGGACAAGCGACTGAGAACCGGGAAATTCGGGATTTTCGGGACTCAGAAAAACAGTACAAATAATTTGTTTAAACTTGTTAATTCTTTTATAGAACAAAAGAATCAAATTGGATGTAAGGTATTTATTCACTTCGTCGTTATATACGGAATAACATGTTCAGATATAGGTGAGAAAAGTTGATAATGTAGTACTGGTTATATCTCGAAAGCCTTTGACAGGGTCTCGAGACAAAAAGGATATCCCAGTTGATTTTGACAGTTTTGTAGCTGGATATCAGACTTTCTTAGTGAACGATCAATCAAAGTTGTCGTTGATGACTGATCCTTTGAGCTTTTGGTTATTGACTCTGGAGTTCAACAGTTATCTGTTTTCTTTGCAACTCTTATTTTGCTGCGCATTTCTTACCCACTTCAGTCTGGTATTATTGGATAGGTAGATAACAGTACTGTTTCAGTGACATACTTGCCCACTGCAAAATCCAGTGGGGATGAAGTTCATTGCTTCAGAGAGACCATGGTAGAGCGAACAGATTTGATACTTAGTATCCCAGTGAGCGAACAAGAAACTTCTCTCTTTTAACGCCACCAACATACAGGCGTATATTTCCTTAGTGAAGTAGAAGTAAATCGAAACTACATCTTTTATAGAGTAATTTGGACCAAATCCTATTTTTCCTGTTTCTGTAACTGATGACCTTGAGCTTCTGGGCATGGAGCTGACATCCAGTGTCAACTTTGACGTGGGCATCCTAAATAGAGTGAAGCGATACCTTACACCTGGATAGTCTATGTGCAAGCCCATTTCTGCATAAGGTGATTGCGTCGTAGTAGCCCAATTCAAAGTTTCTTATGTTTTTTCTTACGGAGTATTGCAGCAACCTTACTCAACTTAATCATTGGGATGGCTCAGATAGATACAACTTACTGCACTAGACCCAGTGAACGCAGAGCTCCTTAGACTAATTGGCAACGTGAAACTGGTGGATGGTTACTCTACAGCTTAGCTCATCTCATCGACGCAAGCTTACCCTCTTTTCGTTTTTTTTATTGGGTTCGCTCGTGGCTAAGATGAGACCTAAAATAGGTCGAATTCATGAATTCTACAACCTCTTTCCACCGGCCTACTTGCATTACATCTAATGTCCAGTATTGGACATCTAGATTAACTGCAAGTTTCCATCCATTTAAATTATTATAGTTAGTACAGTTAGAGTGAATAGATTTGCCACCTCTGAATAGAAAAGAGGCTATAGCCAGGGTTGGCATGATTAAAACAAGTTGTTTTAAAACACCTGTTTAAAACAGTGTTTAAAAAGGTTTGAAATTAAACAGTGTTTTTTATTACCCGTTTCAACTACTTTTCAAGGCAGATGGATGCATACATACCTATAAAATGAAAATAAATTAATATTCAGGAGTCTAAATAGTTTGACATAAAACCTTTTGAGTCTAATGCCATTGTTATGTCATATTTTTAACTTTTATTGGCATTGTAATGAAACAATGCATAAAATTATTAGAAAAAAAAACATGACATGTTTTTTTTTCCATTGATCATTTTTCGTAAAAATTACATTACAAAGGGCGAATTTGAAAAGATGTAGTCTAGAAATTAAACATAATTGATTTATACGTTTAGACATCAACAAACAAGATGGAATTAATTTGAAAAAAAAACAGAAACAAAAAAAAAACACTTGTTTAAAACATTTTGAACTGTTTGTTTTATAAATTTAAAAAAAAAACTGTTTTTTTTTCAACCCTGGCTATAGCAAACCCATGTCCATGAGGCCGACGAATAAGTTGGTTGTATGATTTTAACCAGAATAAATACTATACCCTAAAGTTATCTTACTATTTTCATTGTTTTCTAATGCCATGGAAAAAAATGCATTTTAGTCCCGAAAGTCCCGAAAATCCCGGGATTTCCCGGTTCCTTGGACGCCTGTCCCGAAAATCCCGGGACTTCCAACAAGGACCGGTTCTCGATTCCCTAATTAGTACACAACAACTTGTGAGCTTTGTTAATGTGGCCTAACCTTTTACAAGATTTGGCGTGAGTCACATTTCATTTACATTTTGACAACACTATCGGCTACAACACCCCCCAAAAACCATGAAAACGACACCCATGACATAAAACTTGATATGTTTTGTAGCCGCCATCTTGGATTTCTATTTTGACAGCAACATCGGCTTCAACACCCTCGAAAACCATGAAAACGACACTCATGACGAAAACCTCGATATTTTTTGCAGCCGGCCTCTTGGATTTACACTTTGACAGCACTATCGGCTTCAACACCCTCGAAAACCATGAAAACGATACCCATGACATAAAACTTCATAAATTTGCGAGCGCCTCAAAGAGTGTCAGCATAATGACGGGCCGCGACCCCGGCAGGCATTGGCTCTCTAGACTTAGCCTTAGAGGGCCAAAGCCTGCCGGGGTCGCGGGACTTTCGAGCTACCGTGACCTCGGAAGGTAAAGGCTATTAAAGGACACCGTAGATTTTGGTCAGTACAAGTCTGACAGTCCCTCCTGCCCTGCCCTGGATGGGAGGACTCATCTCCTTTAAAAATAAACATGCGGTTTTGACATACGTAGTACTTCTATGTAGTCTGTGGCTTTATCATTGTGCCACACCGTTTGGCAAGGCCTTGAAGTCATGACAAAAAAATATTTAAAAAATGAGTGATACCGTAAACTTGTCACAGATTGACGTCTATTGATATTGATTGTTTATTTATTTCTTAATTTCTATTATTCATGTTTTTCCGTGATTGTTTGCTCATATTATTATGTAGACTGCGTAAAGTAATGATCTAATAATATGCAACAAGAAAATGTGCAGCTGTTGTGTGTGTGCACATACTTAGTTCTCCAAATAGCCACAGTATCCGATAAGAAATTTAGTTTTGTAAATAATATTCATTAACCTTAACTTTTTCTTTGATCTGAGTGTTGACCAAATACACATTTGTGACTGTCGTTAGACTTTAACAGTTCTCAAGATACGGTTAACGGATTATTCGAAAACTGGATTGGTTTACATAAGGAAAACAATACCTAAGTAATATTTTTATTTAGGAGGTACCAAGTACTCGTATCTTCAATTTGCATTGGCCCAGCCGCCGTTTTGTTGAAGATGAGAACAGTACCACATCAAAAGGAGGATTAAAATGATGATATTTGAATGCCAAGACTTTGTGTCACAATGTCTTTGAATTAATCAATTGACTGCTGAAGCATGATTTCAATGTAATAAATTTATCAATTTCAGGCCTATTTTGGAAACAATAATGCTATTATCATAATCATGTGATTGAAAATACTGTTCATTCGTGCGTATTCTGTAAAAAAAATGTTATGATTGTGTGTTCTGTATGGTAATGTGTTACACCATCAACAAAATGTTAAAGAGCAGGATTTTTGAAGTTGTTGTTATAGATCATATTATCACAATAAAATAATTGAATAATAATTATGTTGTTTGGTTTTTACATGGTGCCCCAATTACGTGCGTTAGTTTTTTTATAGAGGATAGCAAACGAATACCGCGGTACTAGATACTGATCCTCATAATTTATATTATATTCTGTAAAGGCGTTATTATTGCGCAGCACTGTTGCCTGCTGCTGTACCAGACCGGTAGTTATGTGTCACATAACAACATAAAAATACAAATTACAACAACAAAATGTATTTAGAGATTTCTTACATAAATAACTTTATTTAAAAGAACTTGTACGCGTTATTCACTCATGATCTTCGTTCATTACACGGATTGTTCTAGTGAGAGGTGTTTTGGTCAGTATGTTGGGCCTGACCACCGGACACAGCAAGCGGTGGCGCGTGCCGCCTCCACCACACAGCTTCCTCAGCATCACTCCCGGGCTATGTGCTACTCTACGCAGTAGCTTTACTTACACAGCACCAGTGAAAGTAAATTCCGTGCGCATCCTGAGCTTGTCGTCAATATCCAGCGTGAGGACCAAACAGATTTCACCAGAAGCGTTCGCTCCACTCTTCCTCGGTCAAGATATGATGCACGTCCTCGATTATTCCACATTTCTCACAATACTGAACAGCTAATTTGTAAATAATTTTAGTTTTTAAATAGGCATGACAGTGTCACTGTGGCACTGTCAAGTCTCGGATTCGCCTCGGAAACGCCTCGCTAACGCTTCGCTTCGGAATCGCTCTATGTTTGACGTCGTGCATACAAAGCCAGCCATTACTAATAGTTCGGCAACGCTTCGCAAACGCCTTCGCCCCGCCTCGCCGAGTTGTAATATCGCCAACGCCTTCGGATCGCTAACGCTATCGCATCGCTTTCGCGTTTCTATGTGACTGGATTCAAACAATTCCATACATTACAAATGAAAACGCTTCGCTTCGCTTTCGGCACGCCTCTCTGTTTGACAATAGCTTTAACGGGCAACTAAATTCTAAGAACCCAAACATTGTATACCTACACTTAGTTCAGATATTTGAATTTGAATTAAAAAGTGCTAATTTCCGCACAAAATCACTAGATAAACTCTTAAGCATCTCTCTTCTTCTCCACTTCGCACATCTCTACTCGCCCGCGCTTTTGTGGAGACCGAGCCACGACATCTAGCCAACACGTTTTAAGCATTCGTATACAAAAACTGCAGAAATTAACAAACGTAACCTGTTATAACAAACATTCGAACTTAATGTTCATTTCAGGTTCGTTTAAAATTACTAATTTGCTAATTACGAAGCGTAATTGGCAGTAAATTGTGACTGCGTAAGTGAATACGTAGCTAATGAAAGTATCACCACACCTGATTTTATTGCTAGTTTAGTAAAAAACTGGTTCAGTACTCGGGCTGAGTGACAGCTGAATAGTGATCACTAGCGCGTGCCCAGACGCATGTGATGTAACCTCTAATATAACTTCGTATCCTGTGATTGTATAATTCTTTTTACTTGACTTTCTACCTAAAATTAGTTGTTGAACGTCAGATCTTATCACGATTTTGTCATTTGCTTGACGATTTCATAACTATAGAATAATGGCTTCGCATAACTCATTACAGCATAAAGTTGGCCGTCTGCCGAATATCGCAATCGTTTGCAAGAACTTTTCGTTTGCTATAGTGTTTTTTTTTTATTGTTAGGAATAATAAAACCTTGATGACCTTACGAAAGTAATGGATTTTTCGAAAGTTTTCCGATATTAATTTTATTAGAGGTGTCGCGAACGAACTGAAGAATTTGCAAAATGAAAAACAGTTTCAGTGGAAGAAAATCTAAATTAAATAAGAACTACGAATATGTTTTACTCTGCTTCAAAATAGATGATGGTCATATCGGTTTATTAATAGTCTGCGGCGTTACCAGGAGAGGACACTAAATGGGAAAATAAGTTGTAAAATTATATTTAACTTTTTATTTTAAATCAAACATACAAAGATAAGTTAATTACAGTGGTAAGGTATTTACAAAAGTATAAAAGTAAAATTGAACACTTTTATTGTTGGTGTTGTATCACAAAAAGAAAATTATGTAGATTTAGGATAATTTTCATAGTTTTATGTAACCAAGTCTATTTGTTAGTAATCTCAAGTCTATAATATTGAGTTACATAGAATTATGAATATTATCCTGAAGAGTTTTATTTTACAGATTCACTCATACACCAGAAACAGAGCACTGGCAACATTACGAGAATCAAATCGTTCCTTCATTTCACAAGATACCTATTGGCCTACCACGAACTCTTATAGCGTGAGTCTTTAGGCTGTGGGAAAGAGATGGCGCTAGACGACTCGTATAGCTCTGTCTCTTTCCTACAGTCTAAACTGGATCGCGGTAAGAACTCGTGGTAAGGCCTCGGTTTTTAAGATCACTTTGATTCTCATAACAGCATCGTTTGTTAGCTTCAAGATCAAGTCTTTTAATATGATATCAGTTACCAGAAACTAACAGCATACCTAGTAATATCTGACACATTGAGTATTTTATATTATTTTGTAAAATAACAATTCGTCTTTACTCTAAACCTAAGCCTATGACCACAATATGTGAATACTGCATACGGCGATGAATACATTTTAATATCATCCAATCAGGAATCACGATTTGTCCAAAAATTGGATTCGTTTATTGTATGATTGGACAACAAGTCTTTAGATTTTTGTATGTGACATAATGCTGGTAATAGGCGATATCTAGTCTTAAAGTATATGGCATTTGGAGGTCCTGCCATCAGAACGTTCACGGTATCAACACTTGAGAGTCACTGAGAGTCACTTTACTGCTGGTAGTAAGTGCCTTTGTAGTCAAGAGCTGCTCTGTCTTCCTGCCTGGCGGCGGCTTCAGGGTTGTTCTTGGCTTCAAGGGCATCACGCTCCTGGAAAGTAACATTTCATCATTAGTAATATTCGTTAGAGCAGTGGTGGCCGAGTGGTATCGGCCCCGACTAGCGCAGTGATGGCCGAGTGGTATCGGCCCCGACTAGCGCAGTGATGGCCGAGTGGTATCGGCCCCGACTTACGAGATGTAAGTCGTGGGTTCAAACCCAGCCAGGCGCATTACTTTGTATTATTTATTTCATCACCACTGCTCTCAAAACGGTGAAGGAAAACATCGTGAAGAAACCGGCATGTCCTAGAATCAAAAATTCGAAGACATGTGACACCCACCAACCCGCACTGAGCCCGCGTGGTGGATTATGGCCCACTCCTTCTCCCTCTCACAGAGAGAGGAGGCCTGTGTCCCAGCAGTGGGAACATTTATAGACTGATGATAATGATGATGAATATTCGTTACACAAAATCCTTCAAATTATATTCAGTATACATACAAGAAAATCGAGAAGATAAAACCATAAAAAATAAGTGGTCCTATAACACGTTAACTAGCGTGAGAGCTACAATAACGTAAACAAATAATTTAAAAATATCTTTAGGTTCTGTACTGCCTACTTGCGTAGGTAGAGCCTTTCTCTTTTGTAAAGCAGTTATTAATTGCACGCAGCCCCCGTGTGACTCTTGCAACCTCATATAGGGCTATATTAGAACGGTATCTAAGTTTTAATTAAATGTTATGAAAAATATCTTAAATCTCTAAAACGGAAAAACATGCCATACAATCAAACCTATAGGTACTAGTATAGGTTTGATTGCATGGCATGTTTTTCCGTTTCTTGCACGTGTGCATATGCATATGGGTGGGAGGGTGGGTCCTTTGCTGCATGTGCATATGCATGATTGCATAGGGTGGGATTGCATCCTGCAACAAGCCTGGATTTTTGTCGCGGAATTAAAACTAGATATTTTTCATAACATTTAATGTCATGGATTTCCGCAAAGTAACGCCTGATTCCATAAATTCTCAGCGTAAGATATACTTTCGGAAATGATAACCCAGAACTGTCTAGCTTAAGGAAGTTTCTTTATAACAGCTCAACTTGAAAATATTGCTACTATTTTTGTATTTTTTTTCTTTAGTCTCTGTGTACAAGATACAAAACAGAGAGTAGTATTGCAAATAAGTAAACTTCTAGAGGACTGTGCTATTAAATACTTAATGACTAATTAAATCTTGAAAGTTGTTCCATCTCCCTTATCACAACAGGATTTGAATTTATATGTATCTAAAAATATAAAAACGTCTACTGTAACAAAATTTTCAAGGTCTCCCATCAATACTACCTTCTTTTAAGGGCGCTCCCTCACCGCGAGCATTCACCTGTAATGTAACGTTGCAGATTCGAACATTCGAAGACAATAGAGCATCAAATTGAGCACTTTTATGTTACATTACAGGTCGCGGTGAAGGAGCGCCTTAAAGGGACGTTTTTACCATACAAAGCGGAAATTGAGGGATACCTAAGACTTCATAAGAAATATTGACTATGTGCGAAGTGGGTGGTGGGGAACGGCAAATCGATCGTAGCGCACGACGTGGCAGAAATGTGAATTAATTCTGGGCTGTCATGTGTCAAGTTGCTTTATTTTCATAACTTTCTTTATAATTTAATACGAAAACTTTAACTTTAACTTTTCCCGTTCGTTCTAAGCTCTTCCACTTCTCTCACATGCTGTGCTAATACTAATTTTTTCCCTTTTTGCTCAGTTTGAGGTTGGAAATGTATTTTATGCTTAACCGATTCAAATCCCGTGCGTATTATAATATCCATATTTTCCACGAGGAAGAAAATCGCTAGGTATAATATACACACTCACTTTTTACACTATTTTTTCAATTTCGTTGAAAAACTAGTCGAAATTTAATATCACAAAGATATCTTATCATCTAGTTGACATGATTTGACAGATGACAAGTCCTGAATAGTTGCGGCCACTAGGGGCGCTGTCATCGCGCACACAACGAATACAATACTTACAGCATTAGCCTTGATTCCAGCGTAGATCAGGTCAAGACCTTTCTGGATTTCAGGGGAAACGGGGGGAGGGGTGGGGATGTGGTCTCCCTTGACTCTGAATCCGAACTCGTCAGCGGTGTACTCAACGGTGATCACCTGACCATCAGGAGCGGTGTAGGAGTAAGATCCTTGCTGGACCAACGCGTTGTGGTCATCACCGAAGGGCTTCAGGTAACCTTCCTCGGAAGCGTGAATGTTGTTGCCGGTTTCGTATCTGGAAATGGTTTAAGACTTGACATTAATATTGATGTCTAGACAAAACTTAGAGGAGTCTGACGACTAAAGAAAGGAGAGGAACATACTTTGAATAAGTTCAAAATTGATTACATTTTAAAATGGAATCTAAAATCGATGATTAAAAAAAGGAGTTGTTGTAAATTCGCCACGAAATTAATTCCCCACGACAAAAAGTATGTATAAATTAGCCAAAGCTTTTTGTTTGTTTATTTTTGATTATTGTAAATTCACCCCATTTCCTTTTCCCGCATGGATAGCAGAACAATTAAATAATAAAATCCAGCACACTACCGAAAACGAGGACACAATGTGGAATCTGAACAGAAAGTACTAGGAGAACAGGATCAAAACTTTTTTTCGTGGGGAAATATTTTTGTGACGAACTTACAACAAACCAAAAAAAGTTATATGTCTTTCAAATCCATAATAAAGTCCTACTAGTTTGACTCTTAATAATGGCGTAATTTATTTGTCATAATTAGCACTCTGGAGTAATAAACTTTTGAGTTCATAAATTACAAAAACCGGAGAGCTGTTCCTATGAAATCTATAAATATGTTAATAAACCGTAATTTATTCATGTTTACTTAAGTTTTATAAGAACAGCTCTGCGGTTTCTGTAATTTATGAACTCTTAAGTTTATTACTACAGAACCTATGCGTAATGTTTGAGATGGTAAAAGTGTTCGGTCAAGGTTAGACATTTGAAGACGAAAAAAAAGAAATACGACACCCACTACACAACCATGTGCATTGTAGTGATGATTCAACAGATATTAAATAAGAATATAGTGCATTTTTGGATTAATAGTGAAATGAGAAATTTGTGTCAAATTATCTGTCTGAATTAGAGGCTGAGAAGTAAACTCTGAACTTTTAAATTTTTAGAAGTTCTATGCATCAATTTAAATTAAATAATAATGATTTGAATAAAATACTTACGATGTTTTGTAGCTTCCATCGGTACCCTGCTCCTTGTCAAAACTGATGATGGGGATGAAGGTGGTGGTTTCCAAAGAAGCCTTGGGCCTGAAGTCATCGATCTGCTTAGCGGGTCTGTACTCCTGCTGCTGGGCCGGCTGTCTGTAGTCCTGCTGTTGTTGGTAGTTGTTGTAGTTCTGCTCTGCTGGCTGCTGGTCGTCCAATTCTTGCTGCTCAGGCTTGAGAGACACTCTCCTCTGCGGCAGAGCTGTCGCCAGGGACAGCAGCGCACAAGACACGACCTGAAATCACGAATTCCCAATTTGTTAAACGATGCAACACACTTGAACTTTAAGGTAATGTTAAGTAACGAAATGATGTCAGACAGAAGAGTTTAATCATATTCGGAATGTCGTAAGATAAGATGGTACAGATACAATAGGCAGCATCTTGTGAAACCGGTTCATTCGACACGCAGGTTGGGCGAAAGTGGGCTCAACATTTGTATTGGCACTACTACATGTCGGCAAGCTTGCCATTGTTTTCATTGACATCAGCTAACTTTTAGTTACGCTACGTTAACCAAGAGATTATTTTGTTTGAGGTTACATAACGTATGCTTCATTACAAAAAGTGGGTAAATAGAGTGTTAACATAGATGTCTCATTCTATGTTTGAAAAGCGTACTTCTGTGTGCAAATGTGCTAATATGTAAGAGTTATTACTCATTATATAAGACTTCATTACCTATATGAGTGACTAGAGCAGATGGTCTAAATAAACGACTCTAAAAGTAAATAATTTTAGCGCAACTTCTACAATCTTGCATGTAAGTAGTTACGATCATCAATTACAAGTTGTTCTATTGTGTCGGGCCACTTAATAATGCAAGCATTAGACAAACTAGTTTTATAGTTGATCGGTTTACTACCAATGTTTTGTTGTGTTACGTTTACTTGACGTTCAAGAAACACATAACATTAACTTAAAAGAAGTTCTGAAGTTTCGATGATAGTAATCTTTCGGGTCACTGCACAATAATTAAGTAGGTATTTGTCAGTCTAGATACCATTTCGTTTAATATAAAATCAAAATTCGGCATACTTTTTCGAATAATTCGACCTAGAAAACGGTTACATAATGAACTTATGAAGAACTGTGAAGAACAAGATCATTTTGTGTAACCAAAAGTTCATTAGAATGAGGTTGCGCCGTCAATTGAAATGTAATAGTTTCTTGTTTATATGCTAATGACTCTTTCTTCGTTAATATCTGGTTTTATATCGTAAATGCGATTGCGTGATGTTACATTACACACGCAGATGAAAACATAAGCGATTACGAACTGAATCGATATACATTTCACTTTACTTTAAGATGCTAAGAACGTGATTAATAAATAAGTAATGTTTAATTGTGCACATTAATCAAATTCTATCACCGATTGATTTTTTCTTTTTCTCGTTTTCGTAAACCGATTGTATTTATTTTAAATTAAGTATAAGTTAGAAAGTTATTATCGTAACTGTATAAACTATTTTAGAACTGCATATGCAGTCGTAACATGAAAACAATTCAAATGTTTATTGGCAGGTATCATTATCCAATAACTAATTTGACCCCTTCGTACACTAGGCGACGCAAGTCTCCGATACCTTACGATTTTGGTATTCATTGACGCGTGCTTGTGTTCGAACCTCTATGGGTTTGTATTGCGATAGCCGCTTGGATACCGAAGTCGTAAGGTATCGGAAACTTGAGTCGCCTTGTGTACGAAGGGCCTTAAAAAGGGTTTGTGACGGGCACAGTCAAGGGCGATGTTCAAAAACGTGCAGAAGTTTTATTCGTAAGTAACGACCTGCCCTACCTTCTGAGAAGTCCAATTAAAAACAAAATATGACTTAAGTCACTCTAGAATAATGCATCTTTCCATTGGTGAAAGATTCAAAATCGATTCATTAGTTCCAGAGATTATTCTTCAAAAATACTCACTAACTTTAACGCTTTATAATTTAAATACTAATATAAATACTATAATAATACTGGCCTGTTGGTCTAGTGGTTAGTGACCCTGACTGCTATGCCGGAGGTCGTGGGTTCGATTCCCACCCAGGACAAATGTTTGTGTGATGAGCACGATCATTTGTTCTGTGTCTGGGTGTAATTTATCTATAATATGTATGTATTTAGAAATATATAAGTATGTTTATCAGTTGTCTAGTACCCATAACACAAGCTCTGCTTAGCTTGGGACTAGATGGCGTTGTGTGATAGTTGTGGAATATTATTATTATTATATTATTAAATAGTTAGTAGTAATAGTTACTCAATAATATATTAGAGAAAACTGTTATTGTGTTTCACTAGGTTCACAAGCTTTGCCTTTGGCTGCACTTAAACAGAAAGCTGCTATTACTAATTCACATATTGTATGGGGAGAAAACCAAAAACACACTGACTTACTTAACAAAAGTTCTTAAGTTATGAGGCCAGACGAAATTTGTAGGCCACTGTTTCCAAAGATGGGCAAACAAAATAAGGAGATGTATTGCCTCTTGACCAGAAATAATTGAAAGCAATGACCGAAAAAGTATACTAATAGTGGTTAGGTATACCTACACAGAGGAAACACAAATGTTAATGAATGATTTAAAAGCAGTTCATTAGTACACGACAAATTTATTATCTTCGAGCTAAAAATATCACAGCACTCAAGATATCCTGGTTACATACTAAAACAAACAAAACCTACGCTTAAGGTTGCTGTAGTTGTTCCGATTGCACTCGCGATAAACGATAAATAGTATAATTAAATGTAGGAATTTAAAGATGAAGACATTTAAATGTCAAAGTTCAATCGTCGACATATTTGCCGACCCTATTCTACGCCGCCGCTCACAACACACGATTGCATCCAATCCTTCACAGAACTTGGAAATTAACGTAATGCTAATATATTCCAATCATTATAATAACCACAATCTTCTGTGATTGCTTCACTTTTAGAGAAAGGGGTTTTTTTTATTTATAAGGGAGAAGATAGTTTTGAAAGGGGTAAGGAAGGTAAAGAAAGAAGAAATGAGGGTAGGTAAATTTATGGATGATTCCACTTACCAGCAGTTTCATTGTTGTTTATGTGTGGTGTCGTGCAGCAGCGAAGTGGCACGTGGAGTGTCGTGAACTATGTCAGAGTGGTAGTAGTGCGCTCACTTTTATACCGCACCCCTGCCACTTATCCGAACTGTGAGCCATCTCACTTTCATAGCCGACTTGTCGCTGCAATACGGTGCAGCCACGATCGAAGCCGACGTAGTCGCGATTTTTCGATTTCAATTTCGATATCAAGAATCATGATATTGTTCATTTGTGCCTATGATTGTCATGGTTCGTTAGATGAGATCTGAAAGCTTTCCAATGATCAGGCCCATAGTGTAGCGGTTGATTGTGACTACAATGCGTACATACACGTACAGTCTGACTTAATATTGTGTAAATAAATCATCAACATAAATCTTATTTGACAATCGATCATTTAACTCTTTCATTGGACAAAAAACTGGACCGAGCATTTAAAACTATTAATATAATAAAAGCTTTGAATGATATTAGAACTGTTTTTTGTTGCTCTGTAAATTATAATTATTAGTTAACCACAAAAACCAAAACTATCATCAGCTTAAGCACTGTTTATCATGTCATAACTAATTTATTGGCTAAGTTAGAAATAATTTTATCAATTAATGACTCGCATGTCATAAACTTTTAATTTAATGTTGTGAAAATCGTTTTTAAGTGATATTGTAAGTACAGACTTTTCACTTGAGTTAGGGCGGGTCGCGGAGACTGTGTAAGCACGATACCGTGCCCTGCAACGATAAGAGTAATCGAAGAACTGGGATGAATTTTTAATCAGTAAGTGTCTGATAATGATCTCTCAAAACGGTGAAGGAAAACATCGTGAGGAAACCGGCATGTCCTAGGACCAAAAATTCGAAGTATGACATCTGCCAACCCGCACTGGGCCCGCGTGGTGGATTATGGCCCACTCCCTCTCACAGAGAGGAGGCCTGTGTCCCAGCAGTGGGAACATTATAGGCTGATGATGATGATGAAGTGTCTGATAGACCTTTTCGCTCCACCCAGGGTGGGAAAGACTCATTCGAAAATTTTAATATCCCAAAAAAGAAGGTAAGTCAGGTCATCTAGAAAGAGAATTTGGTAGCAATATTTACCTTCTTAATTTTGTATATCTTCTTGTAAATGACTAGTGTTTCCACTGAGTAACGATTCTAGAAAATAATGATCTTTTGCCCGCAAATTGATAATGTTGAGGAGCAACGACGAGAATGCGGTGTATCTATATGTACATATATATTTCTAGTTCACTTTTTACTCGTGTCTGTTGCCATGGTGCATTATAGTGTTATCAGTAAAAACGACTTCTTACTGCCTCATAAACCTCTTAGTAGTTCTTTTTTTCTTTAACATGTTTTCACGCTGACAAACAGGATGTGAACAACAGAATAGGTATTCAGAGGTTACGTGGTTAGATGTTCTTGTGCAAGATTTTTTTTCTTGTCATTTTGTATTGTATGTCGGAAGCATGTCCTTGGAGAACAATGTAATAAAAAGCTGCATTAGTTTATATTAGATACTGTACTGTAAGAGCCAGGTGGCTAGTATCTATGTAGCATGTATGTACTTTGGTACTAAGTCACATAGATCATTAACACATAAATGTATACAACTGCACCTATGCATGCATTTCATTCCGAGTGTTGTGAGATGCTCATTTGCTTAGTTTGCAACAACTCGCATTGCTTCCTTGTGATATTTATTTAAACATGTCCTGATTGCATGCTTCTTGTTTTAAATATATTATACTAAATTTGAAAGACGAAGTTGTGATACCCACCCACTACGCAGGCCTCACCTTTGCCTCATGCATGAATTATGTCTAAAGAGTTGAAAAGTGTTTCATATTAGCGGCACTATCTTAAGAGTCATGGTGTAAGGGGCATCGTTTGTTGCCAGTAGCTGTTACATAAATTGTAGGCGTTGTTTTCGCTTGTCAGTGTAGCAACACTTTACTATCAGTTATCAAGGCAACTTGTGCAATGGGCACGAGAGGGAGTGTGCGTGGACTCAGGCACGCCTGCGATGCGCATCATTTCCGACCATTTTTGCACGATGCGCGTAAATTAATACCATTATGTGGATTAAAAGAAGTTTTCTGTATCAGTCAGTTTCCTGCATCTTTGCATAATAATGCCTGATATGGATCAGCTATTAATCTGAATCACACGTATCAATTGTAGTGATGTAACTTTTGTGTTATGAAAATCAATATAATTATGAATTTATTCATCTTAGTATTTTAAATGATATATTCCCTTTATGTCGAGTCCCGTTACGTCGAGTCTGGAAGTCTATTGTTCTCCAAAGTATTGATATTTTACGCTTTCTATTACCTTTATTTCAAGTTTGGTGAACAAGTACAGTCAGGAAAGTAAATTAAAAGCCAATGGCATAAAAACATAATAATATTGATACAAGTATAGGTGAAGATTACCTAAAAAAGGAAGCTCAACGGAGCGGGGCTCCTATTTCTGCGTGCATGGTTTAAAGTAACCTAACAAGAAGGGGATGGCGGGGTCTGAAAGACCCCGCCATCCCCTTCGAACCTAACCTGTCCGTGTCGGGGTGCCCACAAGTCCCGAGCTCGCTTCGCTCGCTCTTGGATCCCAAGTTCTCCTAATAACAATTCCAATCAATAATAATTCTAAATTATGTGCATGTATTCATTTCATTGGACGTGACTGTACTTCTAAAATATGATATAATTAAACTCGACATAAAGGTAATAGAAGCGTGGTAAATAAACTCGGCATAAAGGGAATAGAAACGGGACAGAAAACTAAACTCGACATAGGGGTAATAGAAGCGAGACAAGGTTTTCGGCTCGACGTAACGGGACTCGACATAAAGGGAATCAACCTTTTAAATTATATTTGTAAACAGTCATTTGACTATTAGAACTTCATCATCGTCATTTCAGCCTATTGGAGTCCACTGCTGGACATAGGTCTCTTCCAGGGAGACAGCGCACGATCTCCTGCTTTTTCCTTCCTACTCCACCTTTCGTCGGTTCTGCGGCAGACATGACCAGCTCACTGCCACTTCAGCTTGCTACAAATTTGGATTAGAATTTAATGCTCACCAATTATATTCACCACTTATTTTGTTAAACTGTCAAATATGTAGATATTTTATATTACAAAGGTAGGTATGTCATTCATAAGAAGTGGCACAGTTTCACATTCTTCATACTTCATCAAAATCGTGATCTCACATTATAATCAGTATTAATATCTTCACACAAACTTTCTTGAATCTTAGTTTTAACCATGAACTTTAACTCACTCTACCGAGAAAGTACCTCTTTGTCAGTGTCACTTACTTCATAAGTTTTACAAAATGGTATATTATATATATCGTAACATTAGTATCGTTAGCTTGTCCGTAGTTACTATTTTGTCATATATTTCAATTGCACGTCTTTGGCGGACCCGAGATGAGTGTGTTACGTAAGGCGCTGCGCTTTTGAGGTTACTGACTCTACTGCGTGCCGCATGGGGCACGGGGCACCCAGTCCTAAATGTTTTGCACTCATTACTCATTACCATCACTCGGGGCTTTACTATAACACGAAACTTGGCGTGCGTGAGGTCCCCCTCTTATTTGATTCATCTAACCTTGGAATACTGTACTAGTTGAGTAGAGCGGTTTAATACTCGTACACTTGCTTCATAATCGGGTTAGTAGGAGAAAGATGAGTACAGCTTTAGAATGAGATAATATTTACGTAGCTATAACAATATTCGTAATGAGCTCTTGTAATATTCTTAAAGATGTTAGCTATTAACATAATAATGATAAAGGGCACCCACATCTTAAGGTATTGAATATATTTTAATCGACGTAGGCGAAACAAAAGAGGAATGCAAGGACAATAAAATGATGTTCCGTTCTCTGCCTACCCTCGACAAGTGTAATGTTACTGAACTACCGACACACATTAATTAAATTATGAATAGATTATTACAGGCAACTACTTCGTGCTAATGATTCATCGTACTATGAGCCCATAAAGGTATGTTGTCCAGGTAGCCACATTACCTCCCAATACCCTTTATAAACCACCATAATCTTATAATTTGGAAAGTTTGATTATCATAAACTTTTAAACATTTCCTGACTTTACTTCGTTTTGGAACAGTGACTTCAGATACTTTCACGTCACCTTTAAGAATATTTTGTAAATTTAATATCTCATCATCATCATTATTTTTATGCAAAATCTCCACTAGGTCAAATAGCATTTTTTTACAATTAATATACATTAGCACTCCTTTGTTTTAACAAGAGGGTAACATTCAACTCGTTTAGTATTTTTACTGCAAATGCAATTGTAATTTACACAAGTTACATCACTATTTGTAATGACATATTTAGAATTTCTTTTTGTTGTAACGTTTTGCGTGTCAAGGTGTTTCTCGTCTTCGTTACCACATTCTACAGGCATCTTATTTAGTACCTATAATTTCTAGGCACACTACAATAGCCATTCATCGTTGTTACGTAGGTAGCCTGTTAATTATACATTCATCACATCGGTTCAAGCAAATGCATGTCTTAACTTTGTTAACTTTGACAGTGACTTTGAATTCAATGCTGAGGAAAATTAATTTATTAATGTTAGTCACGGATAGGTTACGAATAAAGCTCATTTAAAATTTATACATTTAAAATTATTGATTAAATGCGCGACAATGCTCAAGTGCTGAATTGCACCCCACTGGCTTTGAGAGAGAAGAAGAAGGCTTTTGTCTCAGCTGTGTGGCACATTGAAGGCTTGAAAGTGATGAATTTTCTTTTGATATCAAGTCATGGTATTAACTATTGAAGTGTTAGGACTGGTTCATTAGTATTTCATTCAAATATCTTAATAAATAAAGGTTTGGCTAGTAGTATGTGTCGGCAAAGTATTCAAAGATTGCTTCACCTATAGTGTACAACGACTAATAAGTGAAACCTTTTTATCAATAGACCATTATTTGCGTGAGACGATGATCAAAACTGATAGTCAATGTTTTTATGGCGGCGCAACGGACAGATTCTTGAAACGAGCTACGAAATAAACGAAATTATTAAAAAGCATCGATCGTTTGAAGAGGTTGTCAGCACTCAGACCCCACAGCTCCCAAATTTCAACACCCTACAGCTCGAACATACAGTCTGTTTCCATGCACTAAAATTACTAAATTAAAGATGCATTCCCACACGTCAGTCACCGGTCAGTCACCGGCACGGGATCTATCAGTGACGTCACCGGTCAGGCCCGTCAAATGATATTTCCATTATTTTCCATACAAGTTTCATACTTTTATCCCCACACACCCGGGATCGTCACGTTTCAGTTCAGTCAGCGTGATGCTATCGTCATTGCTACACGTGTGACCAACCCATAATTTGACTGATGTTATTGTTCAACAATTTTGAAACCGGCGACGTGACAGACGAACAACGTGACGGTGACTGGTGTTTGTAGATACGCACACAAACCGTCACCGATCCGTTGTCGGTGACGTGACGGTGACGTGACGTGACTGATGTGTGTAAATGCGCCTTTATGCCACTTAAGGTTCTTAGCAGCCATAGCGGCAGCGCCGGTACGATGAACTTGGAAGATGTGATGGCGTAAGTACTCGTAGATCGGACATATTGTTACGAGCTACATAGAACGCGGACGAGATGGTTACAAGAGCTCATCGTATGACGTCGTTTATGTTCGCATGCCGCGCATTAGCTCCTGCATTTCGGCTGCATTTCGGCTGCATGACAGATTGTTAAGTCTGGCTAATTGTCAGCTTCATGACTGCGATGAGAAAGCAAATTGGGGCTCCTAACAGGAAGATAGACCACGTAACATAAAGACCATATTTCTATGTAAATAAGTTGACATCTTGAAATGATTTGATAACTTTTCTATCCTTTCTCAGTGATTGTTAAACACTTAAAATATACTTAGTTACATCGTGATTTGCATATTTTTATCAATCTTTAAGAATGTTAAGATTTTGTTGATGGACGGGGCTAAAGGTTAGGGTTATGACATACAAAAACTTTCAACATTTATAACCCAAATTAATATTTTTGCAGTGCAGTCTGTTATGTGAATCCTCGGATACAAAAAAAATGTATTAGAAATCAAACAATTTACTGAAAGGGTTTCTTTTCAAAAAATCACAAT
The DNA here is from genome assembly GCA_954870645.1 of Agrotis clavis. Classification (NCBI taxonomy): domain Eukaryota; kingdom Metazoa; phylum Arthropoda; class Insecta; order Lepidoptera; family Noctuidae; genus Agrotis; species Agrotis clavis. Next base: position 14,255,937 of record OX940921.1, read on the forward strand.
GAATATGTGAATAAATCAAAATATTTTATAATGTGATATAAAATACCTCCTCCGGCCTCAATGGACACTTATAAAACATCGAAACTAAGGAACGGTTCGGGGTGGTCGTTACCAGGAGATTAACCGGCAAAAATTTAAAGATTATTCTTTCGAAAACGACTTTGTTAGTTTAAAGCAGTACTGATAGATCTTCAAATAGTGAATTAAGAGGGGTTTATATTTATAACACGTAAATATCTAGATTACACCCGTGCGAAGCCAGAGCTGGTCCACTTTATAAAGAACAAGATAATAGACACTTTGAGAGAAAAACTTCGAAATATACTATATCAGCTGATAGATAAAACTACTTAGTTCTAGAATATTCTACAGATAAGAGATTGTCGTCAGACTAAAGTCATTCAACTTGTGGCCTTTTCGATACAAAAGTTTTAATACTTTATTTGTTAAAAATAAAACATGACCTATTTATACCAGATCAGTTGGTAACAAGTTGGTCTCAAAATAAACCACAACCACAACATATCCTGTCGACGTACAACATGACATTCTCCTTTATTTTTCGGTTCTCCTTATATTATTTCTTCAAAGACATACTGGGTGCCTCGTTGGTATGGTTGTCGCAATTGCTGAGCTTGAGGTCCTTATTTCAATTCTCAGGTCTGGCATCAGTGTTATTGGGTTTTTCCATGATACATTTCTCAGTAGCAGCTCGAGTAATGCCTCAACCGGGCACACACACTTACACTATTGACTTGCTCCCAATTACATGAAACTTAAATGTAACTGGCGAAATTTGGGTGTACCATCAGGCATGTTATTGATGGTATTTTATGTTATTGTAACTTTTTCTGCAACTAATCGACTAAGGGCTTATTTTTCAATAGTCAGATAACCTTTATATCTGAGGAATTAAAATAACGGTTTGACATATTTTCCATAGATAAGCTGTCAAACCACCATTTTTATTCCTTATCTGACTTTTGAAAAATCAGCCCCTAATCACATTATGTGTTGCTATCTAACCGGAATGGTGCGAGGTATAAATAATTTGTGTGATGTATTTGTGGTTCGTTAATAATGCTAAAGGAAGCATGTGACGATGCGCACAAGGTGGAAACCAATTGCATTACAGACCTATTAATTTATATGTTCCAATGACGGTGGCGCTAGTTAAGAATCTGCTGTTTACGTTTTCAAAATTTATTGTAGCATGACTGAACGCGCACTGCTTGAAATGGCGGTCGAAAACATTAAGTACTTGGAAATATATAAACGAACGGCCATTTATACCTCATTTCAGTATTTCATAGCAAAATATTATAGTGTTAACGCCAAGAATGAACAGTGCTGAATAAAAATTCAAGTCTTAGGAAAGGATAAGTGTGTAAGTAAAGTATGTATTTGTTTATTGTAAAGTATGTATTACAAATACAGAATATTTAAAAATAAACATTTTTGTTTGTATAATCACTGTTATTGCCTCATTGGACCTGAATCGGTAGAGCTGGAAGTCATGTGCGAGGCATAGACGAGCAGTGTGACGACGGATTTGACACTCTTGAGTTACGACAAGTAAATTGTGGCAATCATTCATTTACATGATAACCATTTTCGTCAGCGGTGTATTTGGTGACGTGGACTTGACCGTCGTCACCAATGTACGAGATCTTTCCCTCTACTATCATGACGTAGGCGGTGCCATCCGATGTGAGTAGAAGCCGGGTCCGCTCCGACACCACAGTGCCCTCAGCCGTTACGTACCGCATCGCAAATTGCCCAAACTCTTCGTTTACATCATCGTATACATCATCTGGCACCAGGTCTGGCATACTCCCTCCAAGGTAATTTTGTAACGGTCTGGCAAATACTGAACACATAACAAAAAGGGTGGACAGGAACTGTAAAATAGAAAAAGTAGTATTACAGGGTGTTTCACTAACACAAATTGACGCGACACGATGAGAAGAATGGTTTTTTTTATAATTATGTAGTTTTATTTGGAGAGACAAAGGTCAGCTAAATCTTATTATACTGGAAGCCGATCAGAACAGAAATCAGATGATGGAAAATTTACTTACCTTAGTCATTATAATACTTGGAAATGTGTCCTGCTATGGCTTCGTTAGATCAGTAATGCCCTGATTGATGACATTTTTACTTCACGAAATGTTTAAATATTACAATGTGTTGCAATAAAACTATCCCTAATGAGTAATAATGGAGTAAAACTGGAAAATTTGCGAAACTTGTACTTAAAATGTGTTAGTCATTTATTAAATCATTAACTTAAAAATTCCACTGTGGACTAGTATTACATATGAATTTTTGATGAATAGGTAGATTTTTTTTTACTTTACCTAATAAGTCCGTCAGTGGAATTTAGGTTTATCATTTGCCAATACGTCACAAGCAAGTACAGTTTTTACTTGCTTCAGACGTTACAAGGCTCTCTCGAATTTTGATGCGTTATGTCTTTGTATGCATTGATTCAGGAAAAGAAAAAATATGTGTCCATTATTTAAAATGACAAAAAAAAACAAAGTTTGACTCCAGTAGCCAGATTATTTAAGTTTTGTTAGTTACGTACCACTGAAAGTCTCGTTTTGAACATAACACAACTCGGATGCCAAAGTGGAATACCATCAAGATACCAGAACAATATGCGGAGACACTAAACGGAGAAAGTAAAACTGTAACGTAGGATGTCTCGCGGCGTCTAACTTATGTAAGCCGTACTATGTAGAAACAGAACTTAAAAATTAAAAAATAGAAATGGTCGTAATGTTTCAACTTACATTTCTTATTTAGTGCAAAGTCTGAGAAATAATATTTTGAAATCAGAAAGAAAAGAAAACCGTATAACAGTGAATCACATGTCTACGAAAAATGACAAAAAAAAACCATTCCCTTTAGGTACTACGTATTGATAGTAGCATTAGGGGAGGTAAGCCCAAGACGGGTAGCCCACATAAAACGGGTATGCATGTTAAATAACGCGTATGCGTGCAGGACGTGGCTCCTCATAGGGAGAGGCGATGCGTCCTGAACGCACAGATTCTCATTAGCAATTAGCGACGCGTAATTTAACATGCACACCCGTTTTAGGCGGGCTACCCGTCTTGGGCTTACCTCCTCTAAGTATTACCTGCTCTTAAAAAAATTAAACTTGTAGGAATAGGAATTCTAACTATTTTTTTCGGATTTAATAACCACTTGTTCCTGGTATAAGCCAATTAATAGATCACAGTTATTTTGGGTTTCAATTTCACAAGACCTGATTGACTGATTTTGACAAATTGTATAATATTAAAGCTAGAACATTGTGGATCAGAACATATACATACAAATAACCACTTAAGTATAAGACACAAGGTCAATTTCATAACCCTTCATTTTGCCTTCGCAAAGATTCCGCTTCAATCGATAAACGTTTAGTAAGAAAATCAATCTAGTTTAGCCTTAAAATAGTAAAAAAACTTGAAGCATACCTACCTACTTACCTAAATCGAGAGACCGGCAGAGCAACTAAACTTGAAGTGTATACTAATGTCTGGTGCATGACTATATACTTGTACCGTATAATTATCTTTAAAGTAAATTGCCATTTTTAAAAGTATTTGCTGATTCATTTCAAGTAGGTATTAGAGTATTGTTTAGAGTATTTCTTTTCTTTTTGTAAGTTTATAGCAAGAAGCTATTTTAAACTGATAAATACGTACTATATAATTTTAGTTGAGATCAATCCTTTGCTTTGGACTTGTTATAGACACAAGAATATGAATAATTTTCCATACATCCTATGGAAGCGAGATCAGACCTATGACTAGAACTCCGTTGAATATTAAGATGAAAAAGAAATCGTCATGCTGCGATGGGTAAAGAAGAAGGTTTGATAAGTTGACCCTTCAGTTTAGTTAAGCAAGCCCTAAAATGCCATAAATGATTCTAATAATCCAAACTAATAATAATCGCCAAACCACAAATTCTACTCTACATAAACAATTTGAAACTAACGCCGAGGTATTGATTCACAAACATAAATAACTCCCTTGACTTTTCTTGAGCATTCCGAAACAAAATTATATCAGTGCATCTAATACCTAAGATAAACGTCATTGGTTTCACAACAAAAGTGAGAGGAGGAACGCTTCTCCATGCTATGTGCTATGCGTCGAACACTTGAACTGATCTTGACATTTCATTGAACTGAAATTTCAATTTGCATCGGTAGGTACCACACGCAAAGTGTATTAGAGTAACTGGTCCACTTTCTTATCTGTATATGAGGCCGTATCACAAGATTTCTGTACGTTGTTTACAGCGTACATGAAGGAATTACTGAGTTTATTGAATGGAAAAATGAACTATCACCTCTAGTGTACGAACGAGGGGCTCCGTCGCAAAAGTTAGGCTAGTAGCAAAATGTCCCTTTCGTAGAATGTCCCTTTCGCAAAATGTACCTTTCTCAAAATGTTTCTTTCCGCCAAATATACCTTTCGCGGAATATTCCTTTTCGCAAAATGTACAATGGTAGCTGTCCACAGTGTCCACTGGTAGCAAAATGTCCCTTTCGTAGAATGTCCCTTTCGGAAAATATACCTTTCGCAAAATGTTTCTTTCCGGAAAATGTACCTTTCGCGGAATATTCCTTTTCGGAAAATGTTCCTTTTGCAAAATGTTTGGTTCTGCTGAAATATACTGTGTTGGTCCATATGGTTTTCTGAAATTCGTTCTACTGGGAATCTTGAGAGATAATCTGCGTTGCTGTTGTTAGCTGAATTTCTATATTGTAGTCGAATCCGGAATGAAAGTGTGCATAATGAAATAATCGCATTGCCTTTCGCAGAATGGGGTAGGGTACATCAAAATTTTCGATTCAATACCTGTGGACATTTTGCGACAGAGCACATACATAAATTATATACCGTTGATAGAGTTAATACATACAATCCAGCGACAAGTTCTAGTTCCCTCTGAGTGAGCTCGCTCCACACTACTGGGCTAGGTTGAAGCCAAAAGCAAAAATTTAAAAAAAAATGATCTTCTTGTTAATACACCAAATCGTGTCACAATATGTTCGAGTACGCTAAATCTTCGGAACCACCCAACGGATGATTAAAATGAAATTTTGTGAATGTGTACCATTGGTTCCAGGTTAAACATAGGGTTGTTTTGGACGTAATAATATTAGTAAAATAACTTTGTCTGCCTTCACGTATTAGCTGCTGAATTTATTTTTTCTATTATCCCAGACACGGAATTATATTATAATTTCAAAGATTGAGGATGAAACGATTAGTACCTGGGTGAAGTAGCGGACAGACTAATTTATTTTCACTAAGGCCTACCATACATTCGATAAAGATCTTGGACTGAGGCAAAGCGACGCCGACGTCCTGCCACTGATGCTGAATAGGAAACGTTATTGGATTGAAAGCCATTTTAAAATGCCAGGCGCATTTAAACCGAAAACTTCATTCAATTCTAATTACCTAGGACCTCTTAATAAAGTTTATAATTTATTCAAACTTACTTCATGAACTGTAAATAGTATTACTTAATTAAAAGAGCAAGGTCGAACTAAATTGTCTGATTACTCTCTAATGAACACTACAAGCGTGTGTTTTTGCCAAAAAGAAAAATACGGTTGCACGTACCTATAGATGAAAACCTTAGGCTAAACATAAATGTAAACCACGCACTTACATTAAAATTAAACGTCTTGAATACTAACTGAAAAAATATGGATTTAAGAAAAAACTTTCATGTAACTGAAATATAATAACAGAAGAAAGGAAAACGGTTCTTGCAGTAAATGATCTAACAACATGCTTTGCGTTCCATATTTAAATATATTTGGCCACATCTACAGACTCTCACGCATTAGCACAGGGTAATCATAGACCACGTAAACTGTTGAATCGTGTGGAGCTCACATAATAGCTATAGTTTGTACATGTATTACTGCAAAAAAGGGGTATTTAGTACTTACCTGCTGACAGAAGTGATCGGGTCCTCTAGGGTACTTACGTACCTCTTCACCTAATGACAGAAGTGATAAGGTTCTCTCATTTGAATGACTACCACTAATAGTAGAGAGTAAGTATCGAACAGTCTAGCTGTTTCATGATTTAGAAAGTTAAGAAAATATTCCAGTGTATTATTATTAGAACTTAAAACGGAATACCTTTATACCATGTTTTCGACATTTCAGCACTATTGTAGTTCATTCGAGATCATGGCACTTCCAACAGTGACGAAATATCGTAAATTAAAAACAAATTAACATGATGAAGTCCTGAACTTATTTTCCAATGTTACCTCTTAATTCTCATTGTACAACGTTTTGAAAATCAAAACGAATAATACCTATAGTCTTTTTTATCGTGATAAAATATTGAATGACTAAAATCAAACGGTATTCCTTCAATAGCCAAGGGTCAAGGGTTTTGGCTACCTGGAAAAACTGTCCCATGATCCTGAAAGGCGTGAGGCCCTCTATGAGGGCCCCGTCAATATCATTTTATAGTTTCATGTGATCGAAGCGCCTGATGATAATTGAAATACGCTTTTATCTTAAATGTCTTCATTCAGTCATACACGACGCAGGCGTTTGAGTAAATTCGTGTTAGAATTAAATTCTTATTCACTTTCAATGTCTTGTCTAGGCTAATACTATGTCTGCGGAGCCAAATTCTGCCGGGGCCGCGAGGTTGTCTCAGCAGATAACCGTGACCCTGGAACGTAAAGGGGTATTAAAGAAAAACCGTGGATTTTAGTCAGTACGAATCTGACAATAATGCCTTTGTCAAACTGACAGACGAACCGAATGCGTGGCGTAGCGTTTTTGTTTGTAATGTATGGAATTGTTTGAGGCCTGTCACATAGAGTATCGGATCGCTTTCGCATTTTTATATGACAGAATTCGGTTCGGTTCGCTATCGCCTGTCTGTTTGACAAAGGCCTAAGGGCGAAACCCTAGCGAAAACCATTTGACGATTTTACAAAAAAAAATAGATTAATATGTCTATTCAAAAGCCGCCTTCATTTATTAGATAACAACAGTGTCACTGTCATGTCGGTGAAACCGTTTCCAAAAGGTTTGAATTTAAAAAAAAGCGTTTCTTTGGATAACAAGCTGAAGAAGGACAAAAGAGTACAGTTTAGTAAAACAAAAGTTCAACAATAACATAAATGTATTTTATTACAAAAATATATTCAGAAACAAATTAAACTAATCGTTGACTTAGAAAACGCGTTAAATTACACATTTTTATAGTATTTACACAAACTCACAACCAATTAACTCATACCGGTAGGATAAAATTCTTTTGTGACCATAAAATAATTACTTCAATTTTTACATTAAATGTTATGAAAAATATCTAGTTTTAATTCCGCGACAAAAATCCAGGCTTGTTGCAGGATGCAATCCCACCCTATGCAATCATGCATATGCACATGCAGCAAAGGACCCACCCTCCCGCCCACATGCATATGCACAAGTGCAAGAAACAGAAAAACATGCCATGCAATCAAACCTATACTCGACACGTGTTTCGCCCCTCCACGGGGCATCCTCAGGAGATGTTGACTCGACAAGCGCTCGGCCTCGAATGAGCCAGTTTGACAGCTCTCGCCTCTTTATATAGCGTGGTGATGACGCATTAGTAACGGTCGATACAACCGTTATAAAGACGTTTGTATCGATCTACCTGTAATCATACTTAAAAGAGGTGATGTAATTAAGTTTGTTTGTTCATTCAACAGTGTATTATTATTATTATTATGTTTAGAGATTTCTAACTGCTCCAACACACACAACCGGAAGTTTTTATCACAAACATGGAGAATCTTATACGTGTTATTGTCGCTTAAGGAATGGCCGGTATCGATTAAATGTTTTGCGAAATGTGATTTGTCTGGATGGCCATTCCTATAAGCGGCAACATGCTCCCTATATCTAACCTCGAAATTACGTTTTTGACGTAATTATCCGTGGACAGTGGGACTGACATTAAACGATGGACATAGCTGCGGAAGGCTGCTACACACACAAACTAGCAGCCTTCCGCAGCTATGTCCATCGTTTAATGTCAGTCCCACTGTCCACGGATAATTACGTCAAAGAACTTAAAATAATATATCAAATCGCGATTTCAAACGGGTATTCAAAACAAGTTATCGATAATATAATTCAGAAAAAACAGAATGACAGGGTTCGCTCACTACTTTATGCATGTACCCCCGAACGAATTGACAAGTATGTCGGTAGTCTGTCTTACATAGGCCCCATTTCCGATAAAATCGCGAATATTCTTAAAAAACACAATGTTTTCGTTACTTTTCGATCAGATCACAACTTACGTAATCTTTGTAACGGTAAAGATAAATTAGAAAATTCAAAAAAATCCGGTGTTTATAAATTAGTATGCAACGATTGCAACGGGGTCTATGTGGGTCAGACAGGCCGTAATTTCGAGGTTAGATATAGGGAGCATGTTGCCGCTTATAGGAATGGCCATCCAGACAAATCACATTTCGCAAAACATTTAATCGATACCGGCCATTCCTTAAGCGACAATAACACGTATAAGATTCTCCATGTTTGTGATAAAAACTTCCGGTTGTGTGTGTTGGAGCAGTTAGAAATCTCTAAACATAATAATAATAATAATACACTGTTGAATGAACAAACAAACTTAATTACATCACCTCTTTTAAGTATGATTACAGGTAGATCGATACAAACGTCTTTATAACGGTTGTATCGACCGTTACTAATGCGTCATCACCACGCTATATAAAGAGGCGAGAGCTGTCAAACTGGCTCATTCGAGGCCGAGCGCTTGTCGAGTCAACATCTCCTGAGGATGCCCCGTGGAGGGGCGAAACACGTGTCGAGTATAGGTTTGATTGCATGGCATGTTTTTCTGTTTCTTGCACTTGTGCATATGCATGTGGGCGGGAGGGTGGGTCCTTTGCTGCATGTGCATATGCATGATTGCATAGGGTGGGATTGCATCCTGCAACAAGCCTGGATTTTTGTCGCGGAATTAAAACTAGATATTTTTCATAACATTTAATGTCATGGATTTCCGCAAAGTAACGCCTGATTCCATAATTTATTTCAATTTTTACGCCGTCTTAGATTTATCTATTTTGTTTGGACCTTTCTTTATTTCTTCTTTAGAATCACTTACTTTGACATCGTTTTCAGATTTCTTTTCAGGTTTTTCGTTATCTGTAATAGGTTTTTCTGATTCTTTTGAAGATAAATCAGCGTTAACCGTGCTTTCAGATGGTTTTCCGTCTGAGTTAGCAGTTACTATAGAATTAGATGTTGGCAGTGACTGAGCTAAAAATACGGCCTGGTTAGCGGCTTTCTCTGCTGCTTCAGCGGCGTCTCCAACTACTTGAGCTGCTTGAAGCGCTTCTTTTGCAGCATTTTTTGCTATCTGTGCATGTGCTTCAGTCTCATTATCAGGTACTTGATCTCCAATTAAACTCTGTTCTTTAATAGATTTTATTACCTTTTCCGCAGTTTTCAGAGCTTCCATAGCAGATTGCACCGCACCCTTTGCTGATTCTTTCGCATCTTGTGCGACGTTAACAGCCTGTTTTGATATGTTTACTGCTTCAATTGCCGGTGTAGATTTATCGCCCTCTTTAGAAGATTGTTTCTCACTTTTCTCTCCTTCCTTCGTACCAGTCTTATCTTCTTCTTTGGCAACAGGATTTTCCCCTTCTTTAGTAGCAGGCTTATCTTCTTCCTTAGTGGCGGGATTTTTTTCTCCTAAAACACCAGGTTTCTCCGCTTCCTTAGCAGTGGGAGTTTCTCCTTCTTTGGCAATGGTAGTCTCTTTTTCCTTAGGAGCAGCAGTCTCTCCCTCCTTAGGAGCAGCAGTCTCTCCTTCCTTGGCAGCAGGTGTTTCATTTTCTTTGGGAGCAGGAGACTCTCCTTCTTTAGCAGCGGGTTTTTTTTCTTCCTTAGTAGCGGGAGTCTTATCTTCCTTAGTAGTGGGAGTTTTTTCTTCTTTGGCAGCGGTAGTTTCTCCTTCCTTAGGAGCAGCAGTCTCTCCTTCCTTAGGAGCTATAGTCTCTCCTTCCTTAGCAGCAGGTGTCTCTTCTTCCTTGGCTGCAGGAGACTCTCCTTTTTTAGTACCGTGCGTTTTTTCTGCCTTAGCAGCGGGTGTTTTACCTTCCTTAGCAGTGGGCGTTTCTCCTTCTTCGGCAGCGGTTGTCTCCCCTTCTTTAGGAGCAGCAGCCTCTCCTTCTTTAGGAGCAGCAGTCTCTCTTTCCTTGGCAGCAGGTGTTTCTTTTTCCTTGGATGAAGGAGACTCTTCTTCTTTAGCAGGGGGGTTTTTTTCTTCCTTAGCAGCGGGAGTCTTACCTTCCTTAGCAGTAGCAGTTTCTCCTTCTTTTGCAGCGGTAGTCTCTCCTTCCATAGAAGCAGCAGTCTCTTCTTCCTTTGCAGAACGTGTCATTTCCTCTTTAGTAGCGGAAGATTCTCCTTGCTTAGCGGGGGGAGATTCTCCTACCTTGGTAGTGGTAGTCTCTTTTTCCTTAGGAGCATCAGTCTCTCCCTCCTTAGGAGCAGCAGTCTCTCTTTCCTTGGCAACAGGCATCTCTTTTTCTTTGGGAGCAGGAGACTCTCCTTTTTTAGCAGCGGGGTTTTCATCTTCCTTAGCAGCGGGAGTCTTATCTTCCTTAGCAGTGGGAATTTCTCCTTCTTTGGCAGCAGTAGTTTCTCCTTTTTTGGTATCGGTAGTCTCTTCTTTTTTGGTGGCAGGAGACTCTCCTTCTTTAGCAGCGGAGTTATGTTCATCCTTAGCAGCGAGACCTTCCTTAGCAGTAGGAGTTTCTCCTTCTTTGGCAGCGGTAGTCTCTCCTTCCTTAGAAGCAGCAGTCTCTCCTTCCTTAGCAGAAGGTGTCTTTTCTTCCTTAGTAGCGGGAGATTCTCCTTCCTTAGCAGGGGGAGTTTCTCCTTCCTTGGTAGCGGTAGTCTCTTTTTCCTTAGGAGCAGCAGTCTCTCCCTCCTTAGGAGCAGCAGTCTCTCCTTTCTTGGCAGCAGGTGTCTCTTTTTCCTTGGGAGCAGGAGACTCTCCTTCCTTAGCAGCGGGAGTCTTATCTTCCTCAGCAGTGGGAATTTCTCCTTTTTTGGCAGCGGTAGTTTCTCCTTCCTTAGGAGCAGCAGTCTCTTCCTCCTTAGGAGCAACAGTCTCTTCGTCCTTAGCGGCAGGTTTCACTTCTTCTTTAGTTGCGGGAGAATGTCTTTCTTTATCAGTGGGTTTTCTTTCATCCTTAGCAATGGGAGTCTTACCTTCCTTAGCAGTGGAAGTTTCTCCTTCTTTGCCAGCGGTAGTGTCTTCTTCCTTAGGAGCAGCAGTCTTTCCTTTCTTAGCACCAGATGTCTCTTCTTCCTTAGTAGTGGGAGACTCTCCTTCTTTAGCAGCGGGGCTCTCTTCTTCCTTAGCAGTAGGAATTAATTCTTTCTTGGCAGTTATAGTCTCTCCTTCCTTAGGACCACGAGTCTGTCCTTCCTTAGCAGCTGGTATCTCTTCTTCCTTGACAGCGGGAGACTCACCTTTTTTTACAGCGGGTTTTCCTTCTTCCTTAGCAGCGAGAGTCTTACTTTCCTTATCAGTGGGAGTTTCTCCTACCTTGGTAGCTGGTGTCTCTTCTTCCTTGGAAGTGGGAGACTCTCCTTCTTTAGTAGCGGGTTTATCTTCTTCCTTAGTAGTGTGTTTTTCTCCTTCTTTTGTAGCGGGTTTCTTTACTTCTTTAGCTGCGGGAATCACTCCTTCTTTATCAGTTGCTTTTTCTCCTATTTTATCAGTGGGAATTTTACCAGCAAGTTCTCTTTCTTCCTCAGTGGTGGGTGCTTCATTTTCATTAGTTTCGGTCTTTGTAAGTTCTTTCAAAGGTTTTTCATCTTTTTTATTGGGCTTTTCGCCAAATCTAGACGATATCTTCACATCTTCTCTAACTGCGTCTTTAGCAGTCTTTTCATCTTTATCGGTAGGTTTTACAGCCTTTGGAGCAGCAGGTGACCCTTTCTTTGGAATCTTTTCAGCAAAGTTACCGTTAGGTGGAGATATATCTTCAAGTGAATCTGAATCAGACTTTTTTGAAGAAGATGTGTCATCAGGAGCAGCACTAGATTTATCTTCATCACTGGCCTCCAATTTTCGTGAATGTTTGTGCTTATGGCTTGGAGTACTTGGTAGTTGTGGTCCAAGATTTATGTGATTACCGACTGGTCGGAAGCCATTTTCATCTGCAATATACCTGTAACATTAAGAACGTGAGAATTGAGTTATCGGAAACCTACATTCATAACAACAAAAGTACGGCTCAAATCTTATGAAATCACCGATGGTAATAGTTTATGATCTATTAACAGGATCTAACTAGCAAACACAAAAGTTCAAACACTATTACAGGTACTAGTAGGTTCTCGAAAAATCAAATGCTGTGAATAATATTATCATGATTTGAGTGCATTGATCACATCAATTTTATTAATAGAACTTCTCAGATATTTCAAGGGTTATCCGCCAGCTTTGGTAACCTTTTCTCACTATACATCATGTTCGAATTTAGATATTTTTATAATTAATTACTACACTCTAAATACATAGTTATTTAGAGATATGTAAATGACATTACTCATAATTGGAAACAAAGCTTCAGTTCTAATACGTTTTTCAGTTCAATATTTTATTCATAGTCCACTTCAATTACGTCCATTGCAGTTTTCATAGTCATAAGACAATACTTCGTTCCTATGTTTCATCTAGCGTACCTAGCAGTTATTAGTCTCAACTGCATCAAAAGATAGCACTGACACACTTATACACTTATATTTAAAACTCTATAATTACATTTGTATCATTCGCTATTACTACTACCAATATTTTTAACGTTAATAAGTGTGATCAATCCTTACTTCACACTGATGAGGGTTCCATCGGGTGCTGTATAGGAGTATGATCCTCGCTGCACATGTATTTCTCCACTGTCATCATCTTCACCACCTTCGTTGCTGCAGTCACTGTGTTTGTGAGCTGTCTTTCCATCTATCAATTTGTCAAAGGATGTCTCCTGGCGTTTGATACCGTTCCCAGTTTCATAGCTGAAATTATTTCATTAGTGTTGTCAAAATATAGTTAAAAATAACAGTATTCTATTTTATGACTATCCAAAATCTTTAATCAGTGGAAACGCTTTTCTTGTAAACCACGAATGTATTATAATTAACACCATAAGAATCACTCAGATTTTAAATTAAATCAACAATAAAATTGCACTGTTGAATTATTCAAATAAATAGGAACTTATTTAAGGCCGAAACCACAGAACGATGCCTGCTACAACCCTTCCATTCTAAGTAATTTAGGAAATGAAGTATCTTATTACCTAAATTTATATTTTCCATCAGCATCAAATTCCTCAGACTGTGAAACAATTGGTATCACTGTAGGCTGTTGCCTTTCCTTTGGCACCTTATCGGTGGGGGGTGCGGAAAGCACGCACGCCGCTGCCCAACACAAACAAACAAATTTTAACAACATCTCTATTCTAACCACTCCTGATTTACATGTATGAGTGATGCTCCAGACTTGTTGTCCACTTATATGTAAGATTCATTTATTTACTCTATCCTCCCCCCGCGTTCCGGAGGAGCGAGCCTCACCGGACGCTAAATACTTCAACCTTAACGCTTGACTGATGTGTTCTTCGGAAAATTGCACAATAACCTAGGTGTCAACAATAAGACATGATCGGTGACGATTGGACGCGATTTAACTATTGACCACTCTTAACAAGGTCTAAAGTTTTTCCTGAAATAAATATTTGGTGCTCCAAACATTGCTAATGCAGAAGTACCACAGTGTACAAACATACTTATTTACAATTACTGTAATTAAATGGATTTTTTACTATTAGGTATATTTTACAAAATCTACGTTTTAACCAATGCACTTCCTAATTAATGTTTAGGATCATACTGTACACCAAATTAACATATTACGACATGTATGTTGACATTCGTTGTGTTTGGGTACGTGATGTTTATTATCGTGCGTGTAATTTACAAAAACAAGAAATTCTGCCATTCTCGTCAAACCAGTGAATAGATTACGAATAAAACCAATAATGAGTTTGCCTACTGAGTCATCTTCATTTGCTGTTCTAATCGCGTGAGAGAAGGATCATATTACTTAGTGGATTACAGAGTCAGTGAAAATGTTGTTAACTTTATCATTATTACCTATTTACTTATTTTTAGTTAACGGTGTAACTAGTGCAGATTTTGGTAACAATAAAAGAGTGCCTCGAAGAGAAACTCAAGTCACAAGGACATATAGTTATAATCACCCTCCACTAGTAGAAACTGAGGATAAAATCCCGGTTAGTATTGTATATGACGATGAAGAAGTAATGAAAATTAGTGATAAAAATAAAGGCAAAGCTGATATAATCGTCAAAGATCAGAAAAATCCTTTAGAACATGCAAGGGATGGAAAAGCAATTAATCTCGAAGTTTCAGTGAATCATCCACCTTCCAGCGGCTTATTTTCATATACTGGAGTTAAGGATAACGAAGAAGAACTAATTCCAAAACCCAGGTCCCGATCTTTAAAAAAACTAGTGCCTGAATCTGGAGAAACAAAAGAAGAATCGGAAACTAGAACGAGAGCCAAGCCGCGAAGAAGGGTACAAAAAGTAAGAAGAGTGAAAGTGAATAAAAGTCAACTTGATACGTATGTCAGAGACTCAGAAATAACTAAAAACAAAGAAGAAAAAGAAACAACAGCAACGACTGTTCGATCCAGAACTGATAAGCCATCGTCACGTGCTCCTCCAACTTTTAAACCAAGGTCTGGCGTACGTGATCCAATAGTTCCAATAATTGATTCAGAAAGTTATGTTTTCTCACATTCCGGAGCTTTTCATTACAGGTAAGTGAAGCAAGAATCAAATAGTTATATTAATTGTAGATAGGTTTAATTTTGTCAACTGACAATGTTATTTTAATTTTGCAGTTATGAAGGCGGTGATGGCACAAAAGCATATGAGAGAGGTGAACTGAAAAATTTCAATGGCGGTTCCGGAAGTTCTGTAGAAGGGAACTTTTCATACAAAGTAAGTAGATACCTTTCAAAGAAATGATTCATGTTAATGTTTTGTTATCAATAAAAAGTTACACACCCAATCCCTTTTTATATTGTATTGATAGCTGCTTTGTACGACGCCACCTAACAGGTCAAAAATTCTTTCAAAAACTGGAACCAACTATTGTATACAATCACCAAATTTCATTGAATTCGATTGGATGGTTTCAGGGGTGCGTGGGCAAGCGTTTACGACATAATGACACGTGTGTTTTTATACACTTAAATAATCTTTGTTATTTCTTTTAAAAATAATCACAATAATTGTACTTTTTCAGGACAAAGATGGTAATGACGTCAGTTTGACATACACAGCTGATGAGAATGGCTACAGACCAGTAGGCGCACATTTACCCACACCACCGCCAATTCCCATTGCGATACAGCGTGCTCTAGATTATTTGGCTACGAAGACCACTCCTGAACCAATAACTGAAAGAATAAAAACAGTGAAAAAGAAAGATTTAGTATAAAAATAGCCTTTAACTTGACACGGGCTTCATTCATTGGTAAGAGTAATTGAGATTACCTATTAAAATAATTAAGGAAATTTGAAGATTTAGCAGCCTAGAGAGGCAAAACATGACATGTTAATATGATAAAATTACTTGTATCAAAAAACTAGGTAAGATAATTACAGGAAATTCTATCAATTGATTGCTTGTGATATCAGAATTATTTGAAGGTGTAAGATCTTAGGTTTCTACTTTCGACTAGTCGCTAAAATTTGTATATGTATTTTTCATCAACATATTAATTAGAATTGAAATTTATTTGTTTTAAAGGCAAGGATTTGTACAATTAAATGAGATCATAATTTTTGTATTTTTTGGTTTTCTTATATTGTGACAAAGGATGCAGATATTTAGGAATGTTTGTATTAGGTAATGATATCATTGGGTAGTAATAATCCGTGATGTCAGAGCCCAAACATGAATACCCACTAGAACCAAAGGTCTAATAATCTACGTTGATTGCCCTATTGTTATCTCGATGACTTAATTATTCCGTTTGTTCATTTTTATACCTCCTCTTTACATAAAAAAATAAGTTAAAACAAACACAAAATGCAAATAGTAGTGAGACCTCTTCTTCTGCCGTGCAGGCCCTAAAACGCAGTAACAGGCTTTTTGTCATTTTTTTGTTGAATATTGAACCCTAATGTACACGTTATAAGAAACATGTAGATCTAATCAGGTATTTGTTAGGATGCTCTAAACGGTTAAAAAATCAAATTTAAGAAAGCAGTAACTTAATTTTGCATGTCTAAATATATTACAATACCGACTAAAATACAGTAATAGCAGTTACGTCTACCACGATCCGTCACTTTACCAAGTTAAACGCAGTAAATATCGATATTACCACAAAAAATCTGTATTCCATACCCAAAGAAAATATTGAGGAATATAAAATAAAACGCAGTAAGTCGTTTTTGTATCAAAAGTGTTAATACTGCATGGTTGATCACTAATTTATTTCACAGTGAACTACAGATTAAAATGCAGCAAAGTACGAAAAAGTGGTATTTTATTTAGTGTTATTGAAGTAACTTTATATCGTGAAAACTAGCTAAAAAGCAGTATGTTCATTATTTACTGCAGTATAGTCAGTATTTTCAAAAGATTAAAATAACTTAAATGCTAATTAAAACGCATTATGATACTCTGTCACTGCATTATAATTGGTAACTTGAACGATTTTACTAATTTCACTGCAGTTACAGGACTTACAGGTCATATTTTACTGCGTTTTAGTCAGAATTTGTCGCTAACTCTCTCTCTCAATCAGTCAAATTCTTCTAATTTACCACGAAAACCTAAGCAAAAATCAGGGGTACTTTTTGAGCTAGAGAGAGATATGTGAATAATGTACAGTTTCTGTTCGGCCGGTTAAAAAAACAAAAATGGCCGCCATTCGCGAAGTGTTTTGGTAGGATTTTTAATAAGCAGATTTGTCGATGAAAATCAGTCTATAATTTCCCCTTAAATTATATATAGTCGGAAACCAAAAACTGTAGGTAATTAATGTGCCATTTAATTGAAAAATCTCATGTTTCTGCGGAACCCAAAAGCTTTAAGTATACCTACTTACCATTAAATTTTTATCGAAATGTCTCTATTACCGCTTGTGTTCAAAGCACTTAAAATTAAGTTACAATTACCTTATTATAGTCCAGTCAATGAGGACCAAAAAGAGGCTTTGCCTTGCTTTATGTGGTGTCGTTTTTATTTGTATTGCTTAAGTCTAAGCTACTCATGAAAAATGTAAGTTTTCGAGCTCGAGAAGTGTCGGCTAATGCATAGCCGTAGGGTCCAAATTTGTTTTTTTCACTTAATGCTTTAACAGATAACTTTATGACAAAAATCAATGATATTATAAAGATCCTCTTTTTATTTATAATATCATTGACAAAAATATATAAAAATTCCACAACAACTTTATTTGTACGTATTCTGTACGTCACATAGAAACAAAGTTAAGGAAGAACACACATTGATAAGAAATCGTCTACATATTTGAGAGTACCTATTTTGCCCACGACTTTGTCAACGAGGATGCGTATTTAAGGTATAGAATTATCAAAAAGCCTCTTAACACTTATTTAATCGATTTTGTTGATAATTGGACATTGGAAAGTTTCAAGTAAATCGAGTAAGATTTGACTATTTTCATACAAACTTTAAACCCATTTTTAAACCTCTTAGGGGATGAATTTTCAAAAATCTGCCCTAGATACGTCATTTATGGAATGCTTGTGCAAAATTTCATGCTTCTATACCTAGCGATTTCGGCTGGGCGTTGATACATCAGTCAGTCAGCCAGATAGTTTTTTTGTTTTAAACAGGGATGTTTTTATGTATTGCGGATATTTTTTTTCTGTGGTTCTAATGAATAAAATACATTTTCATATTTAACATCTTCTTTTTCTTAATTTAGGGGGATAAATAATTGACAATTGCACTGAATTGAGTGGAAAGAACTTGATTTAATCAAAAAATAACTTATTTTATCAGTTGTCCTTTACTTCAGACATCTTAACGTCTAATACGCATTCGGTAAAACAAGTTTACGAGTCTAAACAAACGAAATATACGTGACGTATAAATACTATTTGTTGTGGAATTTTATTGTCTTTAAACTTCTCTAGCCATTTTCGTCATAATAACAACTGATGAAGCATTATGTGAAAAATAACGAATTTGGACCCTTTCAATCTAAGATGGTGGCTAACGCAGACACTCCTCGAGATCGAAAACTTAAACTTTTCATGAGTATCATATACTTAAGCAATACAAATAAAAAAATACACCACCTTTCCTACCTAAAACATACTCGTAAGTTGGCGGACTTCATTGGCACCCCGAGGTTCGATTTTCTTTGAACCCCGTAGACAAAAAAGGAGCCCCGCGAAGCGACCTTACCTTTCTTACTTTATTATTTCACTACATTTAGTTTAGTGAAATGATATAATATCTCTGACTTTATATTAGTATTTTGTCATCACTAGATACTAATAGTAAAAAGACGTTATTAGCAAGAATATTCGACATCTTGCGAGATTTCATGATAACCATAGGGATTTCGCGAAATCCCTGATATCCTCATTTCCCTGCGACATCTACACTGCTGCAAGTGCTTTAATTACGGGTAAACCTTGTTCCGTGATCTGTTTTAAAAATATTTCGAAAAGCTTTATATTTTTATACAGTTATAGGTGTAATGTTATTGAACTAAATATAATACGATACTTCATTTAAAAAATATACTTCTAACCTAAAGTCGCCTGCTCACGTTACTACTAATTATGCTGCTACAATTTCCGTAAACAATATCCAGTCCTTCGTTTAATTAATTAAAATATTGGACTGGATTTTAATGGTCAAAACAACATTGAATACCTATAATTATACTGCTTATAAAAGATATAAACATAACAAAACAACTAATCCGTTGACAAATAACTAAGATTACGTAAGTATCTATGCTAATTCGTTAATTAGTACCATTTGTTTGTGGGTATTAGGAATCACATTTCGTCATCGTCGTCAATATGCTCACATTCATAGCCCAACCAGTAAATCGTGTCCCATCGATACATCGATAGAAAACATTGTTCTATGTTCTCATCATTGACCTTGGGATAGACGCTCACTTTTGCGAACAGGTTGGAGAAGAATGACGCATACCAAGTATTGCTGGGAACACTCTTGCTTTCTATTGAAATGAATATTTTCTCTGACATTTTTTTTTATGTAAAATTTCACTGTATCAGATTACTTATATGGATTGTGATTATTTCATAAGTAATTCTTGAAACATTTTAGTTTGGACGTTTCAATTTAGGTACGGGTATTTCTTTAACGTTGCCCACATTCTAGTAATTTCTGCCTGTATCATGGGTGCGTTTACAGCCAAACCAACTGCCACATCACCATACACAAACGGCCATACCCAAAACAACTACCTGTAGGCCACTACAAATATTTCTTTCGTGTGGGAATCGAATCCGCCTCGCACAGCGCAGTCAGTCTTACAGACAAGGCGACTCAAGTTTCCGATACCTTACGACTACGGTATCCAAGCGGCTATCGCAATAAAAACCCATTGAAGTTCGAACACAAGCACGCGTCAATGAATACCAAAATCGTATGGTATCGGAGACTTGCGTCACCTAGTGTACGAAGGGGCTAACCGTGCCATCCGAATAATGCTTTCCTCTGTTTACAATACAATGATTTGACGGCACGGTTGGCGCAGGGGCTGAGCGATCGACTCCTGCGCAGTATGTCGCGGGTTCGATCCCCGCACGGAACAAATATTTGCATGATTTGTGATTGTTTTGGCTCTGGGTGTTTGTGTATGTTTGTGTTGAGTTTCTACGTTTGTAAACGCACCCACAAAACAGAAGAAATTCCTAGTTTGGGGCGAAGTTTAAATAACAAAAAATTCGTAATCAACGCAGTCCAACGAAGAATGGAACAAAGCTACCAATAATCATAAGTAATTTCCATTCGATATAGGCATTATTTTTAATTGGTGAACCAAGTACGGGATGTAACTTTGAGCCATTTGGGGTTTAAACGCGAGGGCCGTAGTCTCAACGTCTAACAGATATACATAATTATATTATTTTGTTGACTCTTTACGAGGCAAGAGGATTGGCTTATTTCCGCCGTTGACAGCAATGTGAATGAATTTTTCTTTACTCGCTACTTGCACAATCATATTTTATTACTTATTTAAAGTGTTTAAATTAAAAGTGTTGGGTAGGACAAAATTAGATTAATGAATTCGTTTAATAGGTAAATATTAACATGCTAATGTAAATTCGAAGATTTACCACGTCTTTAAATTTTCTTTAATATTACTTAAAAACATCCGGCATAAACGTAGTCACGTTCCAACAACTTCTTGGACCTTTCATACCGTTTATAGGAAATGACATCAACATTTATCACTTTAGTGACGTTTTGTATCTGTAAATTTCATGCTAATGAAAATTCTCTGTATATGGCCATTGTCTCATCTCTATTAGTATTTAAAACCTTGATATTATCATCCCATATAGATGACAAAAATAGTCGAAGGATGTTGTTGTATACTTAACAAATTCTTCTATGGTAGAAGCAAAGACAAAATGTGTATTTAGTGTTTGAATAATTTGACTGCTTTTACATTTTGTAGTGTTTAAAGAATTTGGCTGATTTTTGACTCGACGTCTGATCATAAACCCTTGCCCGGGTCGACGGCGCGTCGGACACGTCGAACAACGTGAATATTAGTAAGTCTGACGGTCGCGGGACTTATCTCCTTACCGTGACCCCGGAACGTAAAGGGCTAATGAAGGACACCGTGGATTTTAGTCAGTACGAGTCTGACAGTCCCTCCCGCCCTGCCCTGGGTTCGGACTCATTTGATGATTTTAACACGATAAAAAAAGTTCGAGTCTGACAGTCACTTCTGCTCTACATAAGTCAGGAAGACTCGTTTGATGATTGTATCACATTAAAGAAAGAGGTAAAGATATTTTATTTTTAGACAACCTCAGAGCTACCGCTCACTAGAAACTTTTCTTCGCGGTGACTTTATGCAATGTACAGGCCGTTGGAAACTATTTATCACTATCATCAGCGCACTACAATCGTCGTATGGTCATAGCATTTGACAGGGAAACGAAAAAACTCCGCGACAAAAGTCACCGTGAGTGGCCGGCCTAAGACAGGGGTAACTTTAGTCCATTGAAAAACCACATTACATTTTGCAATGCATCTTTGGCACTGATTTTGCTTTTATTTAAATAAATATACAAACATTTTACGTAAATTCAATCATTGTCTATCACAGTTCAGTCATTGTAGTTACATTCTTTTTTATATGTTTTTTATTGCTTACTATATTATATTGGTTTAATGTAAGTGCAGTTTTGTGAACAGAATTTAAATATGCTTAAATTCAATTTATTTATATCTATGTATTTTTTTTATAAAAAGTTCACTCATCTAAAAAAGACTGGTGGTGCATATAACGCACAACGAGATCTTCTTAACTATAAAATGAGATTAGTTACAAGAATTTACTATTTTTTTTTTCTAAAGCTCTAAATTCTGTTTTCAAAATTGCACGAGTATTCGTGGGATAACAGGTACGTTGGATACTCAGGTCGTCAAGACATCGGGCAATCAGTTGGCGGATGGTTTAGTTTCTGCCGGGCGGAGGTGGGGGGAGAGTCGCAAGGTAGTCGAGAGCCTTCTGGATCGCTTCCGGGATTGGTGGAGGTGTCGGCAAATGGGCACCCTGAAACAAAAACAACATGGGTAAAAAGAAATAGTCAATTTTTGGCAGGGTTGATATTCTTAAAATATAATTAAATCTCCTATTGCCAACGTATCATCATCAGAATTTACCCTATTGCAGTCCACTGCTGGACATAGGCGTCTCCCAGGGAGTCTGGCCTTTGCTCGTTTTAATTTATAATATAATACTGTGGATTAAAATATTCACGTAATAAACAATAGGACGTAGCTAGCTCAAAACTCCTCCTCCACGACCTCCGGCATAGCAGTCAGGGTCACTAACCACTCGACTGGCCTGTTGGTCTAGTGGTTAGTGACCCTGACTGCTATGCCGGAGGTCGTGGGTTCGATTCCCACCCAGGACAAATGTTTGTGTGATGAGCACGATCATTTGTTCTGTGTCTGGGTGTAAGTTATCTATAATATGTATGTATTTAGAAATATATATGTATGTTTATCCGTTGTCTAGTACCCATAACACAAGCTCTGCTTAGCTTGGGACTAGATGGCGTAGTGTGATAGTTGTGGAATATTATTATTATTATTATATATTAACTAATTAGTAAGGATTTTATTCCGATAATGGTTATATTTAAATTTGTTAATTTAATAAAGGTCTTCTAAAATCAACAAAAAAACCAGTAACAATTAAACTTATTGCCTATACAAAAGGAATAAAGAACAAATATTAAAAAGCAATATAATATTTCAATAATGACGTAATCATGCGTGTTAATGATCTATTTTTACTAAGATGACCAAATCGCTAAGAAAAAAAATCTCTACTCTAAAGGTTAAGAGCGTATATTCCTCCACATTCTAAACAAATTGAAATAACCTTGATTTTTTATACTGCCTATTTTATTAGCATAGCAATAAATAAGTCAGTGTATCAAACCAAATTCAAGAAATGGACCATCGTTATATTATTCTCATGTAGTTATAATAATAATTATGGTTCGACACAATATAGATATACCATATTTTTTTTTTTCACTTAATATTTCCTCTTCAAACCTACATGGGATGGGACACGTACATGGTAAGTGCAACCTAAATATGGTGAGTATCATAAAATAATGTGCGATTTTTTGACGATGAAATGCACCGCCAAAGTGGCCATAAATTAACTTGATAATTACTGATATTCCTTATAATTGTAACTTTTGAAACTAAACAAATATCATCTCATGATGGTAATAAATAACTTCCTTAGAAAAATTTGTTGCAGATTCGGCCAGGGTTCGGCGAACAGTCAATCAAATCAAATCCCACCCTCTCCTCACTTAACCAATCCAGCAGAGCATCTTCCTTCTAGGCATGAAATGCAGAAGACAATTGATTGCAGGCCCAGCAATGCTATTTTGGAGGAATCAGTCCCGTGCGCATCATCAAAACCATAGCCTGCTCCCAATAGATCGTCAATTTTATCTTTAAAGTAGTTTGAAAATCCACTAAAGACCACCTGCACTTTTGTTAGTGTTACAAAGGTTGGTAGCTGTAAATATAACCAGCCAAAATAAAATGAGGTATCCTAAACCCATGATAATAGTCCATTTGTCCATCGTAACCAACTACTAGCACTTTCCAGAATTTAAATGAGACACAGATAGAGGTAAGTGCGTTTTGGTAGTAATAAATAATGAAAATAAATATCACCTCTGGTTTGAAACCGCCCTCATCATCAGCAACATAGTTGAGGTTGATGACAGTTCCATCTGGTGCGGTGTAGCTGAAGGCTCCCTGAGCGATGATAACGTCACTGGCGTCAGGACCGGCGGCCTTCTTCAGCGTACCAGTTTCTTCAGCTTTGATGCCGTTCTCAGCCTCGTAGCTGGGAAGAAAAGAGTATTGGATTTATGAAGACCTGTTGTTTGTTTAAGAGAAGCATGTATACGGAAGCGCTGTATCAGATCTGCATCGCCTCATCTCATTATCTAGACATGCGGGAGCGTGTCAGAGCCAAGCAAAGCAGGCGCGCAGCTCACAGTGTGTAATATTACACGAACCATTTGGAGCCACTTTTTAGCCCCTCATAACTCAAAAAATATTTAACGTAGACTTGTCAAATTTGGCACATATATTAAGACTGGCGAGATACATATGTGTTCCAAATTTTATAAACATATCTCAAACAGTTATTTAGATATTAACGTCCAAAAATCGTCGTTTTTATGACTGACCTATAGATCAAAACTATATCCCAGTTCCAGATGACCTAGATAGTTCAAATTTGGCATACAGATAGGTAATTATATGAATACAAAGGAAAAAATCAGAAACTGGTATTTTTTTATTATTTTATTATAATTTTCACTTAACTTATAATTAGTGCCTGTAAATCTCTATTTGTGGTATTTATGATCTTTACGTAAATGTATAACGAGTTAAACACCACCCTAATTTTTTTTAATCCAAATATTCCCGATTTTGTACATATAAGTTAAGATTAAAGTCGATTTTCGTAATTATTACGCGTAACTAAGCGGATTTTATAACTAGTAGCGCCACCTATTATCATTTTCAAAAACTCACTGCACCATGCACTAAATAAATGAAGAATTGTTTTATTCAAGTGACACTAGATAAATTTTTTTAATCCAAATATTCCCGTCTTTGTACTTATTATTAAGAATAGTGTTGATTTTCGTATTTTTTACACGTAAGTATCCGTATTCTACAACAACGAGCGCCCACTAGATGGCGTTGTGCAATTACGTCACGATCCTGAATCGCGGTGTTAAGATGGGCAGGCGATTAGTATAAGGTTTTGTGAACATGTAATTTTTAAACTATTTCATTGATGCACACAGTTGGAATTAAATCCGTGTCTAACATCCCCTACAGTTATTAACTGGGATTTATTAATAATTATTGTTTCAATTAGAGATGCGCAAAATGTGTCAGTAAAAAGAAAATGAATGAAGTATATCTTTTCAATTGATGAAGTAGTTCATTCATTCATTCAGTACTTCATTTAGTCTAACAAATCAGAACGAGTTCTTGAATGAGATGATTCACTGAACTAGTTCATTGGACTAGTTCACTGGACTAGTTCACTGAATTAGTTCACTGGACTAGTTCATTGGACTGGTTCACTGAACTAGTGATTTAGAGAAATGATGTATTTCACTAAATCACTAGTTCAGTTTTATACGAATATCGATATTCCTTCATACTTTAATGAATATAGTCTTTACGGGAAACGGACCTACCGTTTCCCGTAAAGACTATATTCCTATTACAATAAAGTTCATACTTATTAGGGTGAATAGAGTAGGTAACTAAGCGAAAAGAAGCACTGAACTAAAGACATATTTGAATGGCCAGTGAATGAATGAAAAGTTCATTTTGGGAAATGAACTAGTTCATTTCCTTCAATCGTTCGCGAACTACCCATGTCTAGTTTCAATCTACACACATCAAAAGTGTCTAGGGATCAACATATATTTTTGCAATAACTTTTCTCCTGATTGATATTAAGTAAAATGTTCTTTAAGGATTCATCAAATAAAGTGTTATCGTTTGTCACAGTAACGATAAACCAAGTCACCTTTGCATTCATAAAGAAATTTGCCATTTTCCTAATAAAGGGATTTTTGACATTTGAACCACTAACATTAAAGTTCGAAAAAAAGACTGAAATAACAGTTTTCTTTAAAATTTTATTGGGTAACTTAAACAATTAATAATCCGTGTTTCTACCGCGAACACTAACAACACAAGAACATCGGTTTGGCATACTCAAAATGAGTTCATCCAAATCACGCTGTGGAATGGCCGCCCATGTTCGTTGCAACAACAAAAAAAGGTCTTCTTGCGACTGGATACCCTCCATATTCGGCAGAGCTCTTCTCTGTAGCATATCCCATGCATGCTCAATCGGGTTCAAGTCTGGCGACTGAGCAGGCCAGGGCAGGACATTGATGTTAGCTGCGGCGAGAGTCTGTCTTACAACTCTTGCGGTGTGCGGTCGTGCATTATCATGCATTAACTGAAATAAGGGACCGATTTGCACTTGTAGAGGAACGATGACGTCTGATACAATCGTCTCAGCATAAATTTGAGCGTTGAGGTTGCCTCTGATCCAAATCAACTCAGTTCTTCCGCCGATCCAAATACCCGCCCATACCATGATGGTTCCACCACTATAAGGATGGACTTCCTGGCAGGATTTTAATCGCTGTTGGCGTCCAGGGGTTCTCCAGTGTCGTATACGTCTTGTATCCGGTCTCATACCAAAACGAGACTCATCAGAAAAGCACACGAAACGCCATTGTTCTTCTGCCCAATTTCTGTGTTCAAGAGCCCATTGATATCGAATCCTACGATTGTGCATTGCTATAGGTGGTACCCGTAGCGGTCTTCGGGAATGAAGGTTCACTTCATGCAAGCGGTTTCTGACTGTTTGGTCGCTAATTAAGTTCCCTGAAGAGTGATGAAGCCTCACGGCTAACATCATGGCGGTTATTGTTGGAGCTCTTCGAGTTAAGATTTGAATGTATCGGTCTTGTCTCCGTGTGGTGCAGCGATACCGTCCTCCATGGCGCTCAGCCACGGTACCAGTGCTTCGGTAACGTGTCCAAAGTCGACTGATAAC
Organism: Agrotis clavis; assembly: GCA_954870645.1. Lineage (NCBI taxonomy): Eukaryota > Metazoa > Arthropoda > Insecta > Lepidoptera > Noctuidae > Agrotis > Agrotis clavis. Next base: position 14,282,519 of record OX940921.1, read on the forward strand.
ACTCTGACTTGTATTCAGAGCTAAAGCCACAGTACGTTGCCGGGAACCAGCTTCTATCATTCCCACGGCTCTGAGCATTTCTTCCCTGCTTAAATGACGTCGCCGCTCCATAATAACGTTGGTTTTAATCAGTAGTAGGGAAACAGTAGCACTAATAATGTCTTCAATGCGTTGTATGTTCTTATAGGGAAAATATTGACAGCTGATTTTCATCTTTTACTCGAATTTGATTTACAGTTCCTGATTCAAATTATGAAATGCACCAAAAAGGATCAATATAAATTTATAAAATCATAAATTTATTACAAAGCCACATCTCAATCTCAAGAAATCCGCATAAAAATGCTTGATCCCTAGACACTTTTGATGTGTGTATTTAGCGATCAGTACCTAGTGTAAGATCATTATTTATATTTATATACAAAAAGTAATGATATCCCATCAAAAACATAAATGTGAAATGAGAGCCAAGCTCAATAGTTTGATATTATGCCTTGGTTGTTGACTTCAACGAAAAAAGAAGTGAAATCTAAATGGGTGCCAAGTTCAATGGTCAGTCCTGAAATTTATTTATAACAACATAAACTATATTTCTTTTTATAACTAAGGATCATACATGTAGCCTAATTTCTGGCTTGGCTATTTCTCATATACGAATTGTATATCCTTCATAAGTTCTAAACCTTTTACTTGTCAGTTTTTATTTTATTATTCCGAAAATTTGGTTTGCTGGTAGTACTAACCATCGAACAATTCGTATATGAGAACTAGCCAAGCCAGAAATTAGGCTACATGTGTGATCCTTAGTTATAAAAATAAATATAGTTTATGTTGTTATAAATAAATTTCAGGACTGACCATTGAACTTGGCACCCATTTAGATTTCACTTCTTTTTTCGTTGAAGTCAACAACCAAGGCATAATATCAAACTATTGAGCTTGGCTCTCATTTCACATTTATGTTTTTGATGGGATTTAACTTTCTCGAACCAAGACGATACCTTTACAATGCTTATAAGTTGGCTTAGTATTATGGAGTTTCCTAAAAGAGACTTGTCAAGACGACCTGTGGCTGATTTTCTACTGTGTCGCTGTTCGCCAAATGATGAAATAGAAGGAATACACACCCTCTCAAGATGCAGCCTCTACTAACTATTACAACGCGGATTCTACTTACCAATACAAGTTACAATGCGATCGAGCATCATTTCATTCTCAATTTCTATCGTAGTAACTGTGTTATAGAGGTCTGCTTTTGATTAGTCTGGAAATCGCCCAATGATAATTGAGAAAAGCTTAAGAATAGGATGAGCATAAGTCTATAGTGTTCACCCGTTGTAGATAGGTTGAAGCGGTTGTTCGAGGAAGAATTTTTTACTCATTCTTTACTTAGTAGACCCTGAAAACCCGGTGCCGTCACTCATAGAACCGGATTTTCAGTGTATTTCTACGTATTTTAATGCTGATGATTAACCTAAAATAGAAGAAAAATCATTTAAAAGTATTTGTTCTCACATGGGTATTATTGTCTTCGAGATTCGCTAACGATGTTCATTGACAACAAACAACAATATTATAGGTCGCCATTGATGCGACCTTTCTCAATCGTGTAATCAAAATAGGTGCGAATCGAATGCTAAGAATTGTTATTGTTCGATCAAGGTTTTTAGGTTTCGCGATACATATCAAAACATAATATAATACAACTATGCTGAAATAACGGACCGTTAGGTTTAATCAAGTTCAATTAAAAAGGGTTTATTCTGCAAACCATTTGAACGTGAAAACAGAATACCAAATACTTATAATTTAGTTATTTTGCTTTTTTTTTTCAATGTCTATCTATTTGTCACTTATGTTTGTACTTGACCTTTATTGCTGACCCTCTGGCGGTCAGAGGCGGCGGTCAAATCAATGATAGTGAAGTCGCTAATGTAACGTAATACTTTGAGTGTCGTTATGTAATGCTGAAGTTGTACTACCCGCAGGCGAACACGACATAGCTTAACACGTAACAAGAATAAGTTGAAATAATGAATTTACATAATATTATTCCGAGAAATATTGGCCGATCAATCGGAAATATATATTTTTTTAAATTGTAATAGGTTTTCTCTTGAGTCTAGGCTAGACCAAAGTGACAGAGATGTCGTTCACGTGGGAGTTATTTACCAGAAGAAGTTTCAGTTTAACTTAGAAGGGACTAGAGTTGTATGAGTACGAAAACATCGATGCAGCTTCCATTTCATTACTATGGGCATTATAGGAGACGTTTAAAAATGCCAAGGGAAAATTCAAATTGATTGTATTATGAAAACCTAAGAGTTCTAGAATATTCTGATACACAGTTTATTTTACCTTTCTTAGAACATGGTTTTAGCTGTTAAATTAAGAGAAAGCGGCCACACTGCTATGCTAGGAGCAATTGCATCAACAAATTCGCATTTTAGGTCAATATGTTTTATTATTATAATGTTATGTTAATTATTCAAATCATTACAGAGTTTAGATACACAACGTCACTGTGCCTAAATGAATACTAAACTGAAAACTTTTGTTTTTCACAAATATATGGTTAATCCATATTCAGTACGTTGCTGCTATCTACTATGTTAAGCATACATAATTCTCGTGTTATATGTACATAATTGTTTAGATTAACACATTGAATAATGGACTATGTATGTCTGTCTTTGTAACTAGCAAAAATTATATTTGCTCCCTAATGTGGAAAGTAAATATTAAGCCTTTGGTTATTTATTCTTATTATTTAATAAGTTAACACCAAACTTCTATTCCACACCATGCCTTGGTGGGTGGCCTATGAAACAATAAAAATAAATGGATCGTACCCTTAGCACGAATTTTCAGTATTTGAGACGTAAAGTAAACTGGAACTTTGACAATTTCAAATTGACAATTTTTAAGGAAAAAATTAGTTCCTGCTTCGCACACCAGAGGCGCTGTTCCATTTTTCCATACAAGAAACTATGTAAATGCTGTAAAGTAAAAGAGTGAAAATTCGTGCTAAGGGTACTGATCTGCCAAATAAATTGGGATAATTTCTAGCACTGAATGTGTTACGAATTTTTAGAGTAATCTCTTGCAAGCTTTGAACCTCTTTTTAATTATATTTCATGCCAGAAAGCGCCTAACGTTAATCATGCTGTATTAAAACTTGAGATATATTCCAAACTGTGCTATCCAAACGAACCCACATAATATTATGTGATATGGCATATCATGCAGTCATAGCATCATATTGGTTTTACTCCAGAGAATTAAAAAAGTATCCAACTTATAGAAAATGTCTCTAGAATCGTACCTGTATCTATAAGATCCATCTGGTTGCTGATCAAAGTCTTGTGAGAGAATTGCTACGACTTTGTCTGCAGGCCCCTGTGGCGCTGATATCGATACTGCCACCACTCCCAACAGAATTAAAACCCTCTGAAAATAAGAGAAATAAAATATTTAAAATAAAACCAGTATAAAATACAAAATTTGAGAAATGCAGGCTGCAACCAAATAAGTTTCCTCGCGGTTACAATGGGCAGTGTAGCTAAGTATAGCTTCTAATATACATAAAAATACCGTGTCATAGTGTTTTTTTGCGCTATTTCGAAAAAGTTTTTTTTTTAATGTTTACTTGGTGACACTCTAGACGCTTTCATGATAGATTGGCCGGAGAAAGCCGCACAAAGGGGAGAGTGGAAGGTGTTATGGGGGAGACCTTTGCCCAGCCATTTACCATTTTTTATTGACGTATGCAGTGGGACAACATTTACGTTAATAAAAAATGGTTGCAATAGGTTGTATAATTATTTTCACCCTCAATTAAAAAGAAAAACTTAATTTCATCGAAGTGGGCACCGGCCAATGAATAAACAACTATATTTTGAAAAGCTTTCTGTATTATATTTAACCAGTATAACCTTTATGGACATCCATGGTTCTGAGTTTAATATTCGATTTTTCTGTTCTATTCTAAACGCCTGCTATAATAGCAGAAGCAACTATTGTAACTTTTGAGTCAAATTGATATGAAAGAGTCAAGAATTTACTTAGCAGATTCTATATTCGCTCGTACTTATAATCATGTCATAAACTTTTGCTAACTTCAGTCAACAAGGCACTAAATAAGTAAAGCTACAAGGTTATTGAAGACACATCGCGACCTACAATTACAAGGACATGGTAACATTAAACCTTTAGTTTATAGTCTCTAGTCTATGCTTATGTCGTTGAAAGATTTATAGGCCATTTGTAACCAATATCAATTTCAATTTTATTCACAGGCAACCAATTATTTTCTATGAAATTAATTTTTATTAAATAGATTTATTGCAGATGAGTCTTTGTCTACTGAGATTTATAGACAGTAATCATCGGCTTAAAATTTGAACTCTGTACTGTTCTTTTTTCTTTGTAGAGTCCTGGTTTTTCAAACAATTTGTGACTGGTCGAAAACATAATTTTAAATTATCTCCCTATCATAAAATGTACTTACAATTTGTGAGTTCTGTCGTCGCTCAATTCAAAGAGAAAGGGGTCTATAGTCACTCTCCTTTTTATCTTTATTTCATTTCATGTTTGTATAGTTATACGTTTTATGAATTTGACCTTAATAGTAACATAGTACTAAAATGCATTTTACGCAACAAGTACCTATGCAATAAGTCAAACAAAATGACATTATAATCATCAGTGACCTATTGGACTTATTTTAGGTCACGCACGCCTCTCTGGATAAACAAACTTGTTAGATGCACCTGCTAATAGTACCCACAACACTAGAACAAATACAATTAGCCAGTAACCGACAACCTAGTGGCCGTTTATGGCCGTTTGTGGCACGCGGCCTTCACGCGACAATCACGCGAGTGACACACGCAGGGTTAGAGAACATTTTGAGACAAAACGTAATTATAATAACGTAATATTTTTCATAATCTTTCTCATCATTTCAAGTGCTTATATTAAGTAATCATTAAAATTATTTTATAAGCCCATGGAGTGTACCTGGAGTAAAGTTAGGACCCAGGAGTGTTCTGTTGCAGTTCCACAAACTAAAGGGCACTTTTCAAGGTGTCATGTTGATTTGTTCATAACTGGAACAAATGGATGATGCTACTAAAAGCCAACTTGTAGTTTTTGACCAACTATAAGATTGTTGTCGAGATGATATCAAGAAACGGGCTACATTTGGTACAAACTTTGGGCTTCTGGGATAATCGCGGTGATTTTAAAAGCGAAACTATTAATAGGGAGTGACCAAATTTCATGGTGACTAACTCAATTTAGTTTATTCTAGTTTATATTAATGGATGCGGAATAGCGGATGCCCAAAAAAAAAGTAATATGATGTGATGTTTTATTATTTTAAAACTTGAATAACCTAATATGGTAATGGGAATCATTTCAAGCTTTAACGATTTTGATAATTAATTTTTAAGCGATGTCGGTGTTTAATTACCTTTTCAACATAATTAGACAGGTTTAAGCTTAGATTTTATTAATGAACATATTAAGCTTTGATACAATCAAAGTGTAACAGAATATGCGAAACCTATTTATAAAATTAAGACTTTTATAAATGCCTGCATAAATTACCTATACGTTTCATCAGGTTTGGCATTAAAACAATTATGTTTGATCAATCGGCTTCAGACATTTTGTATAAAACGGTATGATTTTGTAGCTTATCGAAGCGAAAACATCACAAATACAGGCCCAGTTAAAAACCAGCGTCGAGCACTAGCTGCTCGACATTTTGCTGAACTGAGCTATTTGGCGCAGCCATGGGACACACAACAAATCTTTGTTTCTCACTTCTTCCTTTTTTTTGTTTTTAGCTTAAGTTTCCATTTTTCTGTTTTTTTTTTTTATTTTGTTGTGTGTTGGTCGTGGTTTTGTGCCAAATAAAGATTTTTTCTTTCTTTCTTTAAAACTATTAGCAAAGAAAAATGAATCAACTCTGTACGCACATAACTGTCGAACAAGTGCACCAAATTGGATATTTGTCTTTTTTGTTCAAATCAAGGTTTGTTAGAAATCCCGTGTGAATTCTGGACGAGCCGCTAGTGTCTATTCTGACTATTCGTTGTATATAAGATGACTAGCTGTTCCCCGCGGTTTCACTCGCTGCTCGGCTCGTGTTGGTCGTGGCTAGATGTTATATAGCCTGTAGCCTTCCTCGATAAATGGAATATCCAACACTACAGGATTTTTTTTATTCGAACCAGTAGTTCCTCAGATTAGCGCGTTCAAACAAACAAACTCTACAACTATACGAGTAATATATTATTAAGTATAAGAAGCATATATTACTAGTTGCACAACTAAGAATCTTTGTATTACCAATAATATTGATACTTTGAACTGTGGTCTAATCGGTGTCAATGTGCATGCACATCGTTGATGACTTGACAGTTAACATGAAGTCGGTTAATTAAACTCATAGTAATCGATGAATTAACAGATATTGAAGGCTTGAGCAAGTTCTTACGAGTTTAGGTAAGCAGTAAAAGGCATTTTACTATAAGAGTATTTCACAAAACATCTGTTCTTACATAAATTATTAAAACAGTTTCGTAATGTGAAGTGTAATAAATGATAGTGAATAATATATTAATTTAATATTATAAGTCAGTTGAAAATATCTTATTTTTATTTTATTCAAACTTTGAAAATAACAGGCCCGGACTCAATCTACCTAAATTATGTCTACAGAGGGTGTTAGCATTATAAAAACACTATATATATTTATACATATACTATACCTTTTTTTTCCGGCGGCTGCGCTCGCGTTAGTTTAAAATGGCTAAAATTTAAATGCGCATCAATAATTATTTTTGTATACCAAAATGAATAAATGGTCACCAAATCTAAAACTCGCTTTAGCAAGATTTCAGGGACACCCCGAAGTTCGGTTTGGTTAGGTTCCTCCCTTTACCGCATGTGGGCCCATATATGGAATTACAGTTTTGATTTTGTTTTATTTCCAAATAAAGTATAATGAAATAAATTTATCTATTTAAAACCATGAAATATATATTTAGCAATAACAAAACGCGAAAAAAATGTCTATGATTTTTTGAGGTTTCGAAATAACCGCACTTTAGTGCATGCTGGCGAAAAAGCAGAATTGGAGTGTGAATGACACATTTTCAAAGATCGAAAACGAAGATAAACGTAAGTACTGTTTGACAAAAAAAATATTTTCATGGAGTCGATATATTCGTCTTTGTCTACAAATAATATGTTTTTAGATTTTCAACTGTTTTGTATTGTTTACAATCAGTTTTTTCTCGATTCCATATTTGGGCTCGTATGCACTAAAACATTTTTTCACTTGAACAAATATGGAATCGTATGCACTCAAACAAATTAGCATTTAGTTTTTGCTAAGTTCAAATTGCATACTTTCATTGTTTCTTTTGCTTTCTCGCTTCAAACATTTGGCTTTTGTTTGGCAGAATGGACCCTGCACGTTTTTATGGAAAAAACCTGCTCACTAATTCCATTCCTGGTGATGGCATGCTTAGCGATGTTGATGATTTTGATTCCGAAAGCGATGTTCCTTCTATGCCTGTCCCACTCAGGAGACCCAAGAAAAAGAGGGGGTCCATCTTTAGCTGCTTCAAGATCAGAAGAATCACCAACTATTAGTCGTGGGGGGAGTCCAGCAGTGTCAAATCCTGGAACACCACACCACACACATCTAAAAGGATCAGAAAAAGACCCGAAAATCATCAAGAATTTCCCCTAAACTCTGTAAGGACCGATAATAAAGGACATTGGCCTGAATGGCAGAAGAATCGTCAGCATTGTCAAGTAACCCGGGTCGATGGCGCGCCCCAGGTCGACGGGACGTTGTGTCCCACGCGCGCCTCATAGAGCGTCAGCTTATATGACGGGGCCCCCAGAGGGCCAAAGCCTGCCGGGGTCGCGGTACTCATTCCATCACCGTGACCCCGGAACATTGGATTTTAGTCAGTACAAGTATGACAGTTCCTCCCGCCCTGCCCGGGGTGGGAGGACTCATTTGATGATTTTGCCACGTTAAAAAAAAAAGCATTGTCAAGTATGTTCGATGAAAACATACACTAAATGCTCTAAGTGTAGTGTTCCTATGCTACAACGACAAAAGGAACTGCTTGTTTCAATTTCGCGAATAAATAAATACTTTTTTATATATATACTTTCTGTAATATCACAATAATTTGACACATTTTTTTTTGTTATTTTTCGTTTTACTGCATACAATACCATATATGTCTAGAATAATTTTAGTCGCAGTGCATACGAGCCCATATATGGTTCCATAAAAAAAAATCTAAATTATTAATATTTTTTCTTATTTTTCTTTTGATATATCTTATTGATGATAAAATAAAGCTATTGCCACCGTCAAATATTTTTTTTTTCAACTCCTTAATAATTCATGCAGTAGAGGGACCTTGTACACAGATTTTTTTTTTATTACACCTCGTTATGACATATTTTAATGAACTTATTTTGGTGCACATTCAGTATATTTGGTGGAACACAGGCAAAATTAGGTAAATGAAATGGGAATAAATTGAAGTACTTTTAAATACCATCCGTTTAAAATTTGAACAACATTGTTTTCACAAGGTACAGTACTGTTTTGTGCTGAATTTCAAGATAATCAGTTCTGTAATTTAGGTGTGAAAAGTTAAACGAGAAGTTACCGAGAACGGCTGGGCCGATTTGGCTAATTTTGGTTTTGAATTATTTTTGAAAGTCCAGGAAAGGTTTAAAAAGTGAGTCAAACATGATAAAAACTTTCTGAGGCTGACTGAGGTGGTATGAAGTTTGCGGGTTCACCTAGTAACATATATTTCAATACACTTTTTTATTTTATGATAGGTTCACGTTTTACACTTATAGCTGACGTATTAGAATCAGACTTCATATTACATTAAACAAGGAGGTTATTGTGTCGTCCATCTTTAGCCTTCTACAATAAATTAAAATCCTCAGTATCTACATGTTAAAACCATTAATAGACTTTACTAGTGCCTCCTGACCCTCAACAGTGCATCCGAATCAATAGTTAATTGAGCTAGCCAGAAAACTTGTATCAATTAACCTTTGTATATACGGGATAGTTAGGTACTAAACATCTTGTACTATTCGGCTTTGTGAAGATAATAAAACTTTTGTTTTAATTATAATAAATATGTAACGGGGTATAAAACTGCATGGGCGTCTTAATTCAACCACAAAATATGTTTTTTATACTTATCTTTTTAATAAGAGTAAGGGTAGGTAGGTAATAATGTTTAATTTGATTTTTTCTTAAAGTACTAAAGTACCCCCCTCTCAGAGGGCCAAAGCCTGCCGGGGTCGCGGGATTATTTCCTTACCGTGACCCCAGAACAGAAAGGGCTATTGAAGGACACCGTGGATTTTAGTCAGTAGAAGTCTGACAGTCCCTCCCGCCCTGCCCGGGGTGGGAGGACTCATTCGATGATTTTACCAAGCTAAAAAAAAAAAAAAAGTACTAAAGTACTAATTATGTTTTAATTTATTTATCTATGTTGATGAAGATCCATCTTTACAAGATTCATTGAAAAAATAAAGACATAACATTGACCTACGAGTATGATGCAAGGACCGCGTGTGGATTACCGGCGATCTAGTGTTACGAAGGTTGATACGCTTCACGGGCCATTAGCAGAGTCTAGTTAGTAATTAATATCGTAAGTTGAAACCTAGGCCTGCTTGATTAGTGTGACATGTTAGTTTTAAACGGCGATCTAAATATAAAGCTAAAATGATCGGTTGAGTTTGTGATATTCTCACGATTGCTTACTCATACTCGTATTAAAACATTTCTCATGATAGTATTTCTTTTGTTTTCAATCGGTTTTAAGGGTTTGCTTAGTGATTTGTTGTTATTTAAACAATTACAGCCTTACTACAAAAACTAAACACCTGTTGAACACTTGTCTAAAAAAAATGTGACTGCAAAACGGACCTTATTTCAACGTCATAATCTGTCATTTTTTTAGACAAGTGTTCAACAGACGTTCAAAAGTTTTTGTGGTACGACGGTCAGTATTTCATGTCTAATTCGACATAACGCATAGAAAAAAATGTAAACTACAGATAGGAAAGGAACTGCGTATACTTCCATGAAACCTGGCTACCTGCGTTTCATCCTACAACAAATAATTTAATTAACTTAACACATTTTATAGACAACGAAATGCTGGTAGACATACATTTCATCACAATATTATGCTTAATCTCAACTTATAGGATAAACAGGCCTAAAACTCTTCGTCTTAAGGGTCATATTACAAACTATATTATTATTATACTATGTATTAAGCAAAGAAACCCACGTGTGCTACTGTTACCATCAGTACAGACACAAAATAAAGTGCCTACCTATTTACATGTTTTAACATACAAATATATCATAAAAGCTGGTGGATGAAGGCTGGAATAGACGATGAGGAGGAGAGAGGAATAGAAAGTTGACGACTCAGGGAAATGTCATGATATTTGTCAGCTAAACCTGCAATGGTTTTTGTCCAAACAAAACTGCTTAAATATTAACACGGGTAAACCACTTAGATACGCTTAAATACGTTACTGTAAGACAGAAGATTTTCAAGTCAACGTTTGTCACCCACAAGCTATTCTTAGCACCGCCTAAATACCTGTGGATGCTGCGGTATGCAGATGTAGACACACCAGCTATTTTGCAAGTGTATTGAGTTGTGGGAACATGTCATAGAATTCGAGAGTTGCCTCGGAAACAATGTACTACGTGCAAAAACAAAAGGTGTGCACCTAATTAACCGCTCGCACGCCTCCGCGGGAATACAGGCACGTACTTAGAGATCGATAGAGATTGACCGTAATTTTTTGTTTGGTTTGGTCAGGATTAGACATTTTTTTTTTTATCAATAAAGAGATTGCACATTGACTTAGCGATTGGCTTCTGTGTTGCGTGTAGCGGCTTCAATTCCTGTATGAAAGAAATATTTGTATTATCTACGTATAGTGCTATTGTTGAAAGCACCGCAGCACGCACCTACGATGAAGGAGAAATACCAGTGAGGAGCAAAAATCTATTTCCAAAAAAAAAAAAAAACAAAAATGTCCATTGAAAAATCACAAAAGCACCGCCACTGGACAGACCAAAATAATCAATAAATTATTTGCGATGGCGGCAAATAAAGATATATATTCTGTCTCATGTGACCCCAATGGATAACCCTGTCAAAGCGGATCCTATTTTATATAATCTTTTTTAATATTAATTGTTATTCATAATTTATTTTTGACACGAAAGCTTAAAAAACGAGTGTCACATAATTATTTAAATGACTAATTAAAATAATGGGCAGTATTGTTTTTTCTTTTAAAGGCTGAGTTTTTAAAATGATTATTAATTTATTCTAAAATTGATCTTTGTATTGTCAATAAACTTGTTGAAATTCATTAAGTTAAAACACCTACCTTTACATAACTGTCTACCCACCATATTAATTGGCGGAGTAAACCGTTTTATAGTATGCGTTTTTATTTCTTATACGTAAATAAACATTTTGTTACAACTATGGGCAAAAAATGTCGTTGAATTAATACAAGTACTCTTCTCGATAGAATTCTTATTCGCAAAAAAAAACTACCAACATCCATTCACGTTTTATATAAATCCTTACTTCTTTATTACAAGTATAATTTTTTTTTTTTACAATTACAACAGTGTTCTACTCTGGTAGCAGTTCTACTGTTATATAAATGTTGGTAAGGTTGTCATTTTTTATAATGTGTTGTATATTTAATGTATGACGATGGTCTGTCATATAATGTTTTTTTTTTATATCATTAAATGAGTCCTCGAACCCAGGGCGGGATGGGAGGGTCTGTAAGACTTATACAGCTTATACTGACTAAAATCCACAGTGATACTTCAATAGGCCTTTACGTTCCAGGGTCATGGTTACCTAATACAGTCCCGCAATCCAGACAGCCTCGCGACCTTTGTTATGTATGTAAGAGGAGTGTACTACGCTAGTGCGACAAACGGAAGTGCGATGAACGCTAGGAGAAGTTATGGAACCGTTTTATATTTTCTTTGAAACTAAAACTAAATGTAATTTTTTAATGTTTTAATATACAGGACTTTAAGTAGTGACTCATACCTAATATTTTTAAAGTAATAAAAAGAAAAATAATCATTGATTTGTCTATTTTAAAAAAAGATAGCTAAACTACCATCAAGAACTCTGGTGTCGTATGTATATACATACATAATCACATTTTTTTCTTATTGTTATTAGCTGGATATAATAATTTTGCCGACTTTTATTAAGATGAAACGCCATCACTGGGCAGGCCCTTTTAATGTTATTTATTATGGGCTAACATTTATGGTAATGGACAAGAACTTGAGGGAAGCTTTTGCCGAGCATTGGGACAATGCGGGCTAAATTTATTTATTTAGCTAGCTAGCTTAGACAATTATGTAGGTGTAGTTTGCTTGGTAGTACAATTTAAAGACAGTAGGATCACTGCATTTAAAAAAAAAATACCTGATAAATTACAGAATCTTTAAAATCACTAGATGAAATCAATTGTTATAAACCCATAAATCGTGTAGAATACTTGCAATTGATAAATAAACAAGCCGATGTACCTTATAATAAATCTGCATAAAGCGATGGCACGCTTGTCACTGAGGTAAACAGCACAGTTGTCGGCAAAGGTTATGCATTGTGGGTGCAATAAATGCACGACGTGTTACGTAACTACTAGCTGACCCTATGCCCTATGCACCCACTTTGACTGCGTCCATAAAAACGAGATGAATCTAAAGGCGCTCCTTCACCGTGAGCATACACCTGTAATGTAACGTTACAAATTCGAACATTTCATCAGTCAGGGAAGACAATCCAGCATCACAATGCACACCTTGTATCAAATCTATACTAAATGTACGCAAATCCTCGTCAGTCAGGGAGGTAAAGTTTTAATGTAATGCTCAAAGTCGAATCTATGATGTTACCTTACACGCGAATGCGCCCTAAGCGACTAAGATCTGTAAAACGAACTGTGACACAACTCTACCAAAGTAGAGTCGCGTTTCATATGAAATTAAACCTTAGTTTTAAACAGTTAATACACTTATTGCTACAAACAACTGTGTATCATATGAATTTGAACAGTAAATTATGCGTTATAAGGTTAATTTTCGAATGACGCGTGTATTCAAAGTTCCCTTTATGGATTTTGTCCCTTAGAGGATGTCGCGATACTAATTAAGAGGTTAAATTAGAGAGGAACGGGAGTTATCTGCATAATTATGTACCATTTACATAAGATTTAAAGTATTTGGGTTTCCTTCTTGCGATAAGATTCTAGTCTGTTATTAGTTTCTTCAAAGGCTTACGTGACATTCAATTCATGAACTTTGAGAAACAGTTTGTCAATTCTGTTTTTAATTAAGTTAACAAATAAGTAACTGGTATTTCTTGCCTTTTTTTTTGAACTCTAACATTTAATAACTGTGACTGCAGAAATCCTATATACCGTCCAGCCAAATTTATACTGAATGAATGAATGAACTCGGTGAGATGGACATAAGAGTATCAGTGTACTATGCTATTGCCAGCGGTTTCATCCCTCAGAAGGATAAAATGGGATAAAAACTATCATATATGTGATAATCCATGTTATAAACTATCTGTTTATTAAATTTCATCCAAATCCGTTCAGTGGTTTTTACGTGAAATAGTAACAAAGATCCATCTAAACAAACTTTCACGTTTGTATTATTAATAGGAATACAACCGTTCACACTACGGAAGAATACACTTCCCCTTTGCTACTGCAAAACGGATGAGTTTCCGTTTCTAAAAAACAATATATTTAAAATAATAGATTGTCACTATTTGCTATTTAATTCACTGATTCTAAATATTCGTAACTTGTATTCATTAGATAGGTAACTGAGGTAATTAACTAATCTACAATTTACTAAAGTAGATGTAAGAAACTGCGGTCATTAGGTATTACCAAAAATTATACAAGGACTTTAATATTTTTGGGCACAATGCAAAAATAAAATTCTAATAAACAATAACTTATTGGAACCGGAATAAACAAACCCAACTGCATGTTAAAAATAAATATAAACAAATTAATAACCATATTATTTAAGTCATCGACAGGGACACACAAATACTTAACTTCCTAATTAGATATCATCAAAAATAAGACGACCGACCGACGATATTAAAGATGCCCTTCTGCCTAAATGTTAAAGATGCAACATCCTACAGCGCGGGTCAGAAGTTCACATCCCAGCATGGGTTATAATTTATAGAATCATTTAAGTCCGTTTAAGGCTTGCTTAAACGGTTCTAGCACTTTTAAGTCCTTTTATAAGTAGAATTTATAAAGGTTTGCAAATTACTTCTGTATCCCAGTTTCAGATGGTAGGGAGCGTCAAATAATTAATGTTAAAGACTTTTTATATACTTATTGCATTGAAATTATACTTTTGCGTTTTGTTTTTTTTTTATTACGTCTACATAATTATTTTATTTCTTTGAGTAGGTACATGGAGCGTGACCTATTTTTTTTAGAACATCATTTAGTTTAACAATTGCAAAGGTATAATACGATGGCTTTTACCTTTACATACACACCAACAATAATTAACGTATATTTAATTATTATCACTTGTTATTGAAATATTTCAAAAGCCTGGAAGATTTATAAAAAATACGTACACACACTTTATCCAGACTAATTTTCAAAAAGCAAAATAACTCTATTCTCAATCCCTATCTCTATTTATCTTAAACTACTTTAAAAACAACTAAGACTTACCATTGTCATATTGAAAGGAGCACTTGATAAATAAATATTCAGGATGAGCAAATGTGAAAATATCCCATGTGTTTAGGTCGACGGCGTGTGCGCCCGATTGTACTTACTCGTCTAATCACCTGTCCCTTTTATAGAGACGTGGATTTGTCTAGCCATTGCATGCGGCCGGGGGAGCCTGCACTGCCTGCACAGTACAGGGATGGACTTAGGCCTACGGTTTGTGCGACAAAAATAATTAAAATATTTAAAATAAGTTTGTTTGTGACCGGACTGTTTTTCAAATTAATACTGAAATTAATACAGATAGCTTGTATCATCCCATTAAAAGAAAGCCTTTTTCGATCCAGAGCCAAGGTGGAACACTGTTGGTTCTACCTAACTCGTCCTGCCATCTTGAATGTGAAAAACATTTTATTATTACGCGACGACTCGTCGACGTTTGATCTAAAAAATGAAGTGGGGTAATCTGTAGTATTTGTTTTTTCTTCAAGTATGAAAGAAATAAAAATTCTGAAAAAAATAATGAATTAATGAATTTCTGGAAAAAAAAATATAATATTAAAAATCTATATTTTATTTTCATGTAACTGAGTCATTGGTGGCCGAGTGGTATCGGCCCCGACTTACGAGTTGTAGGTCGTGGGTTCGAACCCAGCCAGGCGCATTACTTTGTGTAATTTATTTCATCACCACTGCTCTCAAAAACGGTGAAGGAAAACATCGTGAGGAAACCGGCATGTCCTAGAACCAAAAATTCGAAGACATGTGACATCCACCAACCCGCACTGGGCCCGCGTGGTGGATTATGGCCCACTCCCTCTCCCAGAGAGGAGGCCTGTGTCCCAGCAGTGGGAACATTTATAGGCTGATGATGAGTCATTGTAAATGATACCACCAGCCAAAGAATATAGAACATAATAAGAAGTCAATAGTGATGTCTCACTCTAAAACAATGTGGCCATCAAAAGAATATAATTTTTAATAAATTAGCATACAACATACCTCCTAATTTTAAAGTGATTTTTATTGAAGTTTCGACTATAAAAGTAAATTTTTACGACTTAATTATGTGTCTATTATTAATTATTGTAAATTAATAAAACATAAATGATGTTAGTGCATATTTATTGATTCAACCATAATAAAAACAAAAGTGTATTTATAGTAATGTCCCGCTGGGTTTTCTGACAATTTGATGATTCTTTGCGTAATTTGAGCAAGCATCATTTTGTTTCAATATTATTACACTATTATTGCCCTAAATTACACAGTCGGTATAAATTATAATTTTACGACTTGGTTGTCTATTTTATTAAAATAAGTTATAAATTCCTCATTACCATTAATGTTATTGAGTGTGTCCTAATAAAAATTGTGACCGTATTTAAGTATATCATTACGAATCGATTCGGATGATCACTAAGGGCCCTAGACTACAAATTCAATTTTATTTTATATGTAGACTGTTTTACTTATAGGCAGATGCTATTAGTACATGGTATTGTAAAATTTTAATGGGAATAAAAGATGTACAACATATTTTATTTGTTGTGTTACTAATACAACCCCTTAAAAAGATTGAAGTTATTGAAAAAATTGCGTTGAAACAAAATGGATTTTTAAATAGCGTAAACAATACTTAACTATTTAAATATTTTATTCTTCTGTTTAACCTACTAATTTGCAAGGAATAAAACGCCTATTTATTTTTTCAAATAAATGTTTGTATGCATTTTCGTCTCACAATATCACTCGCTCATCAATTTTCATGAGCTTTTGAGACATTAAATACCTCTTTTTGTAGTATTTGAAATAACTAGCTGGATACCTAGTCCGTTCCTGTGATCGTGTGTTGTAAGAAATGGCTTGGAAAATTTTCCGAAAAGATAGCCATATTTCTTGAGACAGATTATCATCAAAACTGCTGCAATTCATTCTTCGGGCTCCTGAAAACGTAGATACCTCCTTACTTATACATAGATCATACAAATTATTATAAAGTTGTCACGCGTGTCCTGTAGTACGCCCCTTTGTCGTAACATTATCTCGTTCAACATACAATAGAATAACTATCAAGAGTCTCGTAAACCGATGGCCAACCCAACACTTAAATGGTACGCACGCTTTATGTCAAATGCATTGCAAATTGCGCCCGCGCCGCAGTGAAGATGCCACTGCGCTTGGCATTTTACAATTTTATTTAAACTTGGAACTTATTAACTGCTTTGACACACCAACACACTTACATACCAAACACGCGAAGTCAATATACGTTCGTTAGCTCGAAACATTTACACATTTAGATGCAAGTTGGCTCATAAGTTTAAGCTAGTGAATTTTAAGAAATAACTGCTTAGGACTCTTACAAATTATCTGTTTTATTATTAGTTGCATAGTACCATTAACTTTTTGCTAACAAAGCGCACTGGACACGTAAGTTCAGTTGTCGTAAGATGTATAGGTACAATATACCTACACATGATGTACCTACACATAGGTATAGGTGGACATCTTGGAAATTAAATGCACCTAGAAATTCAGGAATTTCATGCAAGCCAAACTTAATTTCGATTCACGACGATCGTTAAAGTTATTGTTCGAACACACATTTTGATTATGAAATACATAATGTTAGTCTTTAACATGTCTATTTCCGCATCATGAACGTAGAGTTAAACTTTCACGGCCGTTTTATGGGCATTTTATAGCTACATTAACCATTCAGGTAATGGGTCACTTTATCGAAACTACATAGTGTTCAAGAGAATTGATGGAAATAATTCAGTGCCCACCTTATCATTGACTATTTTTAATTCTTGGTTATTTTCTATTGAAAACATATCCTACACGCACCTATTACTACATATTTATGTTGAAACAACTTTATTTAAACTATTTGGAATAAAAGATTTTAGTCCCAATTATAAAAGGGGGACTCTTTTTTTATCGTGGTAAAATCATCAAATGAGTCCTCCCACCCAAGGCAGGGCGGGAGGGACTGTCAGACTCGTACTGACTAAAATCCACGTGTCCTTCAATAGCCCTTTACGTTCCAAGGTCACGGTAACTCGATAAGTCCCGCGACCAAGAGGGGGACTCTTAGAGTGAAGTGGAAAGAACTGTTAAACTTGTACAGACTAAAATCGTTGGCCTTCGATCCCTTCCGTTACGCTGAAATCTTCATGAAGCACAATGCGCCTTCAACTCCGGACAGGTCCTTATCTGATAGTGGGCTTTTTTAAGGATTACCATATGCCTTGAACGTGATTCTATTAGAATGAATATAACAAGAAACCTTGAACAAACATGGCAAAGGCAATAACTCGTGTCATACTTATAGAATTAGGAAACGATAAAATATACAAAAATAGCTCTGCTATGTTAAAACCCGGAAAATAACACATTATTTTAAGCAAATCATCAAAAATCTGAAATATTGAGATAATCTTCAACATACACTAGCTAGTTATTTAAAATAAATGAACAATTAACAGATAAGAGTTTGATCAGTATTCGGTATTTATAATTATGTCGGTATTTTTAAAAATCGTTATTTTTTTGGATATATTATTTTGAGATTGTAGCCTGAGACGAGACTTGGCGTCATCATCACCATCAATCATCGACAATATTATAGATATACTACCAAATTATTTCGAGGTCAGCATCATTAGTGAACATTAAGATTTCCAATATCGAATACCTACTTAAAATTCTTCCCAAAGTGTTGATTATTATGGCAAAGATGGGTAAGTAGGTCTCTGCATTTCAATGTCTATAATATCATATTTTATTATATAATAAATTATGTTATAAGCATTATTGCCTCTGTTTACATTACTGGATGAACTTTAATATCTCTACCTACAATTTCAATAACAATGTTTATGATTGAAATATATGTATAATATAATATCTGTATAATTGAGATAAGAACTTATAAGGCTACACTTATTAACTGTTGATAGATGTCATAACAAAAAAAAACTAAGGGTAAAGAACGCCGGAGTTCAAATCATCTCCAGCTGATTTATCGTGGTGTTACTTACATAATGCAGGCTATACTTCAGTTTGTAGAGGAAAAAAGAACAGAAAAATATACATAAAGTAAGCTTATTAAGCAAGTTTAACTGTAAATCAGAAATATGAAAATTTTCAATTAAGCTTATAATACTTAAATTATAATTAATCGTTCAGTGTAAAACGAAAACTTACAAGCATGTCATTAATTTGTCTCACAAGCCGTAGAATAAGTCATAGCAATTTGCCACTTAATTAAAAACACAATGTGACTGATCAAAGTTCTCATTTAAAAACGTACAATTGTGTAAACTATAGTTTAACAGGTCATCGGACCAAATTTTAAAACAATAAAACTATTATAGTATTGTTTTCCAGCACAAAAGCTCATTAGAGTAAGCGTCTGCGAATTCCAGCGGAGGTTAATCTCATTACTTTAGTAGATGAGCGATTAGAAGGATCATTTGTGTGGGACAGTTTCTCACACCTTACGTTTTGGTGGTGTGTCGCACGCTCCCACCAGTTTGTTACCAATATAGAATAATATATTAAAAAGAGCTTAAATTTTGAAACGAACAGTATTCTAGGAGTTCCACTTTGGGTTAGATGTTGTAGAACCAAAAATGATAAGCAAAAAAACATTGTGAATATTGCAGGTAGATAACGTTAGGTAAATCGTTTTTGAATAGATATTTGATATTTTTTTAAGCTTCTTTTTTGGACTAACACGGAATACGACGAACGTACTTAATTCGTAAATTTCATGAAACGATAGAACTCAAAATACTATGTGACTACTTCAAAAGCGTCTCACGTTAAAAATTATTTATTAATTTATAAACCAAACTAAAGTCAAATTTTTGTCAAATATAATTAATTTTCTTACATGTGCCCTAGAATTTTTAATCAGTAGTAAAATTAATAACATCGTCCAAGTAAATGCTCATAAAATAGAAACTATGGAATGAAATTTTGGCGAATGACAAGTATTCTGCATCGGAAATCAAAAAAAAAAGTATGCAAATTGGACCACAAACCCTGGAGTTATAAGGTGTACATAATCAATAATTTAAAAACACCAACCAAACCAAGAACCTCCTTCTTTTTGAAGTCGGTTAAATATGGGAACATATTTATGATTAGCAGTTATTAGTTTTAGGCCTGTCTTTAAAACCGGATTAGCCCACATTGTTTAGAAAATTGTTTGCCCAAAAGGATCAGCATTTTTAAAGGAAGGATTAAGGAAGGTCCAATTCTGTACTCGTAAAAGACGGTTTAACCTCACGGAATGATAATGACAACGATAAAGGTGTGAAAAATCTTGCTGTAGCAACAATAAATAAGTTTTGCTAAAGAAAGTTACATACAGAATTGATAGTCCATTGACAAATGCAACAAAAACAATAACAATGGTATATTTGTAACAAAATTCTCGTTTCTTTATGAGATTGGAAGTAATATTGCTAACTCGCTCTTTGCTTTCATCAATCTTGTCATAATTGGCACACAACGTGAGGTACAGAAAGGAAAAATGATAAAACCATTCATTAGGTTAGTAGTTAAAAAAGATACGATATTTCCTTAAACTAACAACTAGATTGATGAAGCTCCTTAATGTAGAAACTAATGATTAACTACAAATTGTAAATCACAGACATGACGACTCTCTGCGCCTAGTCTTATTCAATCAAACCATCATTAAGTACAAGGGTGACATCAAAGAGACATTCGATTAACATACCTACAGCAAAAAATACCTACGGAATAAATGAACTTTGCGATACTCAACAAATATTTGCCGCTCACTACGTAAGGATTTCTTGAGGACAGTGTAAATTACAACCAGTTAACATATTTTCATACAAGACTGATCCCTAAAAATGTCAAGAAATTTTTATTTGCTGCTCAAATCAATTTTTTAATTTATATTCAAAGTTTAGAGAACCAGTCCGATACGGATGTCTCGTCTCGTCTCGTGACAGAATTAGATGTTTATGACATTTCTTTAGTGCGTTCTGATAAAAAAATGACATCATTCCATGAAAAATGTAAACCTGATTGTAGCCAGTTTTGGAAATACGAGACGCGCCTCAAATAGTTGAGTTGTGTGTTGGAAAAGTCTAGATTTAGAATCTATGAAAAGTGTAGGATGCGTAACTCGAAATAAAAGGTGTAAAAAGGAGTAAACCTACATAGACTGTTGTGTTCCGAATCTGGCTGTGTGTAGCTGCCAATATCAAGAGAAATTCTTGATAGTGATAATAATTTAAAAAAATTGACTCACATTTTTGGACCATACTCGTATCTGCTCACCATTTGGTTATGGTGAAATGAAACTTTACATCAGTAGTTCCGAGTGCGTTACTTTGAGCCCCATTGTAAAATGTAAATTACTTACTACTTTTTATGTAATTTAAAAAAAATTCGTTGATAGTCCCCGCGGTTTCACCTACTGCTCGGCTCCTTTTAGCCATAGCGTGATATTATATAGGGTGACTGGTAATTAGTGTACGATACTTAAACAGGTGATTGTGCTCATGATAACAAACAATTTTTATTATGGGAGCAAAGCCGAAATCGTGAAAAAAATATCAGCTGTTCAGTACATTAAGCAAACATAAATGTACTGAACAGCTGATTTTTTTTTCGCGTTTTCATGTTTGTTCCCATAGTAAAGTTGTTGGTTATCATGAGCACAATCACGTGTTTAAGTATCGTACACTAATTACCAGTCACCCTATATAACCTATAGCCTTCCTCGATAAATGGACTATCCAACACAATAAGAATTTATCAATTCGAACCAGTGGTTCCTGGGATTAGCGCGTTCCTGAGTATAGAATATGGATGTTGACCGAATGCTTGCTAGTCGCCTTGTATTTTTTCATTCAAAATGAATTTGCTCTTGGCTTTTATGTAATCCAGAAGCTAAGATGAGATCTATAATGAAGCGAGCTTCTTCCGAAGTACTGGAACTCCTGCGCATCAAAGGAAAACAGTTAAAACTATTTGGCGCCCGACTTTGACAGGATGGTGATCGCGATCCATGCTGCCTCGGTGAAGCAGTATGCTTCCGCCAGTGGAAACGATCAATCGTCACCTCAGATCATAATTACCCTTTAGTGCCATTACTCGGAACAGACCCACATAAAGTGGATCCCACCCAACCCAAAACACACATAATTCGATTACTAGATATTCAGATTAATTAAAAACAGACAAAAAACGCACCTAGACTTTATACTATAAAACGTTTTTTAACTTAAGTCATGGTGTTTTGTTAATATTTACATGATGGTCTTAAAAGGTTTTGAGGGCTTGACACCTATAAATAACTATAACAGGCTAAGAATATCAAGCATTGTGTAAATACACAATTATACAGCATTTTCTGACGGGCACCGATGTAATCAAAGCATAAAGAAGAATATAAGGGCCAGTCGTGAACTCGTGAGTTATCTCGAAACTGATGTAAAAAATGTAATAGCAGAAATTGAATCTGACATTAAGTTACCATTTAATCTTAAGAAACATCTTAAACTACAGTATTTTGTTTTACAAATCGATTTATCTAGCTGCGGTGAGATGTTTAATGCAACAACGTAATTTAAGAGAACTACATACTTATAAAATTTTGGAATCATCGCTTAATTAGTCGTTATCGAATGTATAGTGCAAAAATACATTTCATAATCCTTATGGGCAATGCATGGGTAAATATTTTTAGGTCTAGCCTTGAAACTGTCTTTAAAGGCAGGCCATAATGTTTTGTCAGACAATATTACTTTCTTAGGTTCTCTGGGCTCTTCACACACAATATTCAATAGAACTCTGACATTTTGTTACAGCTAACGAATGATTACTCACAGCCATCCGAACATATGGCATTAACTTTACTGTATAACCTACATCGAGCTTCAGAGGACATTATGTTCGCATAAAACCACGACCTCTAAGATATTGTAATTGAAAATTATTTTAGCATCACTTTATAACAGTTATTAATAAAGTTCATTGCAATGGCGTTGAACCATAAATACGGTCTTTACCAGAATATGAATGGCAGTTCAGTCTGTTTATGCTTCGAGAGCCTTACGGGATTAAAGGTAGAATGATGAGTGTATTTTATATACAAGTAAGCTCATGCTCAGTTTTAAGTAAACCAAATAAATTGTGGTGCAAGTGAACTGTGACCTCTGACTCGCGCCTACAAACCTATTTGTTTAATGCTAGTGGTGTGGCGGCGCCGAGGATGCAACGCCAACGTGTCGCCGAGCGGGTTCCACGGTTATTATTGCTCATGTTCCATCTGAATTGAACCTCTATAACCTAGAATAACATTTCAAATAAAATTATTGAGTTACGACACGTAATGTATATCATCGTTTTTGCTGTTGTCTAGAATTTTGTCAGCTACAGGGCTGCTAATCAGTGTCGACCCAGAAACAGGATTGTCACCTCCATGCTAATTGGACGCACGCTACATACATCGTTTGAGCCACGTAACGTGACAGAAACTGTAGATCTAAAGAACAGCGTCTTTGGACAAATCAAACCTTGACACCCCATCAATAAAAAAACACCATGATATTTTATGGACAAACTTAGTATGCGACGCCTTGCGACACGATAGATAGATGATTTTAGAAGATAGCTGGCAACCGACTGCCCAAGACCAGTATGGTTGGCACACTTTGAGGGTGGCACATGTTCAAGCATTGCATGCATTGGAGGGCAATTGGCTAAAATATGGTGATAATGAAGAAAACCACTGTAATGAGAGAAAAGAAAAACTTTACTTGTAATGTAATGCACTTCAAAACGCGTTGATGTCTTTTATAGGCGGATTTGGTAACATTAACATGATAAGGACTCCTTGCCCCAATGTTACGAGTACAATCTTTTTTTTAAGCTAAAATTACAGACTCCCTTGAACTCATGCTAGCTTCTAATTGTCACACTGGTGACAAATGGGAATATTTTTCCCGTCGCCAGTGGGGACAGTCGGGATTTGACGTATTATTTTTAGTTTCATTTATCCTGTTTTGTCTGTGATCTAATTTTGTTGGGGCTAACAAAACAAAAAAGTTGTTTCTCCGAAACCTAACGCTTTACAACTTAATGACCACTATATTTTTTGTTTCTCTAATAACAAAAATCAAAATGGCGGGCGACTGATAGAGCCACCCTCCATACAAAAAACTTCAAACTCCTTTCATATTATTAATCCGTACAGAAGTTTTTGTGTGAAAGTAACAAACATTTATCCATTCATAAGAAGTAAAATGAGTGTGTGTGTCCACACAAAGCTGACAAGTATGGCAGAAAAAGAAGGAGGGGGGAGGCAGTTAGTGATCCCGGACGGAAATGATGATGATGAAGAAAGAAGATAGACGTAGCCACCTTTGAACATCTGCAGATACTCTACTACACAAGTGTATAATTATAATAATGAATATAATAGGGTGCGTCTCATTTCATATAAAGCTATTTGATATATTTTCATTTCAATAACGTTCACATGATATAATCAACGTGAGATATACCAACGGTTGATATAATTTCTCTACACATAATGTTTGTGTTGCTCTAAAACTCATTTCATATAATTTTATTTGATATAACGTTTAATTAAGCGAAAATCATTACATTTAACGTTTGAAACATATAATTTAACGTTTAAACTATTTTGCCTTCACGATTGCTATTGTTATTAGAAAAATTTAGTATCCAAGAGCGAGCGAAGCGAGCTCGGGACTTGGGACACCCCGACATGGACAGGTTAGGTTCGAAGGGGATGGCGGGGTCTGAAAGACCCCGCCATAACCTTCGTGTTAGGTGACTTTAAACCTTGCACCCTTGGCACACCAGAAAGAAAAAAAAAATTGTGCCAGAAAGAAAAAAAAATTAGGCCAAATAAGTTTTATTTCTTTTGAGCGGTATACAAAACGATTTTATATTCATTGATTGTTATGCTTATAGAAATTAGTCATTATAAAATTATGTCTATCGTTTATTATATTAACAGATCGTTATATCAAATAAAATTATATATTCAGTTGTTATCTCTTATAAATTTTAGAGATTTTGTAGTTATATCATATATTACTTACCCAATATAATATAATATAATATTCCACAACTATCACACAACGCCATCTAGTCCCAAGCTAAGCAGAGCTTGTGTTATGGGTACTAGACAACTGATAAACATACTTAAATATTTCTATATACATACATATTAGAGATAAATTACACCCAGACACAGAACAAATGATCGTGCTCATCACACAAACATTTGTCCTGGGTGGGAATCAAACCCACGACCTCCGGCATAGCAGTCAGGGTCACTAACCACTAGACCAACAGGCCAGCCAAATCCAAAATGAATCCTAACTTCCTAACTAACATTATGAAATACGAAAGAGAGTTTGTTTGTTTGTAACCTTTTCATGCACAAACCAGTGAACCGATTGTGAAAAACAACACTACGATTAGATGACGCCACATGTACAATCGACAAAATTGAACCATGATCCATTTTGACAATAAGTCGTTTGAATCCGTCAAAAGAACTATATGATATGTCTGTCTACGCAAATGAGGACCTAAATTTATTTCAATGTCTTTAAGAAAATAAGCTTGTGGTGGGTCATAATTCAAATTTGTCGATTGTACGATCCAAATTAATCATCAAATTCTAAAAAACGTGAGGGAAGACACAGGCTAAAGCTAGTAGACTATAAAATGAAGAGGAATCAAAACAAAATAAATTGACATTCAACCCATTAAGGAACTTGATAGATTGCAACATTCTTGGAGTAATCTCATCTTCCATACATGGAAGTAACTAGCATGTTAAGGTTGGAAAACCTCAGACACCGCCTTTAATGGCGTCTCATAATAAATATCTACATAATAATACTTACATTTTTTGTTCGGTTTATGACATCATTATTATGATAATAAACGTAATAGAAAAAGTACAAATAAGTTCAAAGAAAAACAAGTACCTACCTCCGTGTAACAACAGTCGTAAAATAAACAGAAAAAACTTTTCCTGTTACCGTCAGCCTGTCAACCCACTGCAGCTGGGCAAAGGCCTCACCCTATGATTTCCTAACTGTTCTTATTAAGTGCCAATGTGAGCCAGTTAGTTTTGTCTAGCTCATCCCGCCGCCTTCATCAAGGTATGTCACGACGCCTTATGTTTATATCATGTCGGGCTCAACAAAGTGGTTATATTTTGCCCACAAGTCATTGGGCATCCAATTGTAATAATATTCTAAATGTTTATTATCTCTTTGCGTCCTCTTAGATTTTCTCTCTTTCCTAGGAAGGAAAATAATACCATAGAGCACTATAATATTTCTTATAATTATTGCTGATTTGAAACTTTAATCTCGTTTTTTTGTTCAGCTAAAAATTCACCACGTGCTGGTTATATCGGTAAACTGCTTTTCTCCGATGACGCCAGCAGTACATCAACCTAGGCCAATGTAAAATTTCCTTTATCAAGAGGATCGTCTACCGAGCGCTCGTCTATACTAAAAAAGAAAACGTTTTCCTACCCCTATATGTTATCCGATCTCAATGATTTTTTAGAATGCTTCTGACACAGTAAAAAACTAGGTTTATAGGTTTTCTTTTTTTCAAAATTTATAATAGTTTGAAAATTACAGGCGCCTAAGAGTTACTTTTGAAAAAAAGAAAACCTATAAACCTAGTGTTTTACTGTGTCAGAAGCATTCTAAAAAATCATTGAATATAGGATAACATTTAGGGGTAGGAAAACGTTTTCTCTTTTAGTATGGACGAGCGCTCGGTAGACGATCCTCTTAAAGGATAAGGGATAGAATAGGGTAGGTTGATGTCTTGGTACTAGATTGTGACATATATGGTCCAGTAGCTATTAGTCAGAAGTTTAAAGATAAATACCTGAAATCGAATAACAATAAAATCGACGACAAATGTTTAATAGTCGTAATGGCTAATACTCGTAGAATAGTTGAAAATGACTTTGTGAGAAAAATAAATAAATGACGAGAAAAATGCTCGCCTTGAGCCTCCTTGAATCCAGTCGAGCATTTTTCTCGTCATTTTAAGTGTTTATTGCGGTTAAAACATTGCATAAAAATATGATAGGCAGTTCAGTATTTCTAGAAACTACAAACATATTATTGTGTCATTTATTTACTGTCATCAATTTAATTTATATTCATAATTGTATCGATATTTTTTTTCGATACCGATTTTTAGTTCTAAAATATGCGAATAAATTATCTCCTTGCCATAATATGCATGCTCGGCGTCCTCGAACAAGAATAATGTAAAAATGTTAAAAAATCTTTGACATTTGATATGATTCGCGCACTTATATCCCATTTTTTAGATTAATACAGATTCTAACTAAATAATACTGTAAGCAGTTGTATAATCATGAATAATTAAATATGATAAATTTTGTCCACGTGAACAGTGTCTGGTAATTGTGCAAAAAGTGTTGGTTTTTATTATTGAAAATTTTGCAGTCTTCTTGAAGTTCCAGAATGACTTTTCACACTTTTGTGACAAAAAGTAAACGAACTTTGACATTGATTTGATAGAATAAAATAATTCACCGTTCGTACGGTAGAGGCGCTTTTCCAATTCTCCATACAGACAGGCAGGGCGGGAGGGACTGTCAGACTCCTACTGACTAAAATCCACGGTGTTCTTCAATAGCCCTTTACATTTCAAGGTCACGGTAATTTGATAAGTCCCGCGACCAACATAAAATGTCTTACGATATAAATAACCGCAATGTAGAGATGGTCGGTGTGTAAACCGAAGAATGTGGATATTCCTTCGGTGGGTAATTCTTTAGGTGGGCGCACCACTTTGACCCAATAAATTAGGAATTTATTTAATGCAGATTTGGCCGATATCGGTTATTTTTGGGCGTATTTGGTAATAAAAAATGGATGGTTGCCAGTTATTTTTTCCTCACGAGGTTAACAGACTCCAAATTGCAATTTTATATTATGTATACCTAAGCGTATGTGATGCATAACAAGGTTGTATTTAGATATTGCACCACACTAGTGACAGGTCGCCATCCTATCGCCCATAAACACTGTAAGGCACTAGATTTCCTACGACATTATAAATTTTAAATAACGAATTTCAAGACAAAAATATTTTCAAAAAGCACAAAATGTAATTATGATAAATCCGACGATTACTTTTTATTTTTGATTACTTTGTACACAAAATAATTACTTATTGTGTTTTTATTAGTGGTCAATCAATCGCCAATTACTGGTCAATAAACCCAATGAAATTGTTGAGACCGCACTAGGTCAAACCAAAATTTTCATCCTAAAGAAGAATAACGTTAAATGTCTCTTATCTATTGTCTTTCACACAAACCACAAAACAGATTTTACAACGCCATTAAAAGATATAGACGAAACATAAAGTTTGTTCAATGAACAATATCTTTATGAACTTTGACATTATCATCAATATTACATTACCATTCAAATAGTAAGACACATAACTTTGCATTCATTCAAACTTTAAAAAACAAGAAACTTTAGCTGTTACAGACTTTGAAAGATGTTGAATAGTTTTTTTATTCTTCATTTTCGGATCTGCCTTGAAAGCTTTGTCTTATTGATTAAATAAAAAGTTTCACTTAATATGATCTATTATGCAGAATGAACACTTGTTGCATAAATGACGGGAAAATGGGACTAGTTTTAAGCCAAATACAAGCTCGACAAGATAAAAAAAGCCACATTAATAAATCTGCTCGGTATTCCCCGCGGGGACTTCTGCGAATTGAAGTATTCGTATTACCACAACTATGATGAACTCAAAAACAATTTAAGAACACGTTAGTGGTTTACTAATAGGTTTGTTTCAATAGCAATTCATAATAAATCAGGAATAATCTTCACCCTCAGAATTGAAAGGATCTCAACAGTATCGTTCACTGCAATGACACTCCTAGAGGCAGAGCAATAGGCCTTTTGAGTGATCTTTCTGTGAAATCCAGACCTTAAGAGATACTTGGAGTCGCGGGACACACGTAACACGGTTACCTAATGAGACAGTCCTGCGACCCTGGAACGTAAAGGGCTATTGAAGGATCACCGTGGATTTTAGTAAGTACAGGTCTGCCAGTGCCTCCCGCCTCGCCCTGGTTGGGAGGACTCATTTGATGATTTAACCACTATAAAAAAAGGGATATTTGGAGTAAAACTGCCAACATACATAAGATTACAATTAATGGCTTGAGCATAATCATCTTCAGCCGCGCCCATTTACCAGAGTAGCTTGGTAAACGTAAAAAATGTGTAGGTAGGTATCTAGACAATTTGCCATGAACTTTTCGAATTAGATTAGGTAGTGATAAAAAAATTATCGATGTATCAGCTGCATAGTCGATAAGTTTTATGTGATTTAAGTTTAAATTAAACTTTGAAGCATTTTTCTATTCATATGCATTCCCTTTTTTAATTTTCACGTGATAAAGGTTATCAAAACTTTCCATCAAACTATTTTGCGTTTGCGATATTCGATTATCATATTTCTGATTTTATTGAACAGTATTTGCATTAAACAGGTGTAATAAATTTAAAGTAATCGATTATTAATTCATCAAAACGCAGACAAAATACAACAAATTCGACAAATGACGAAAATTTAAAAAAAAAAATACAGGACAATTTTAAATTAATAAGAATATCCATATCAAATAAATTATTTCTAACAATAAAATACACGTGACTTAATTCATTATTGTAATAAACGACCAACGGTGTGACTCTTTGAAGAACATTTAAAATTATTGTTCCATGCAGGAATAGCTGTTCCTCGGTTACTCTCATCTATCTTCTTTCAGACATCGAGCGGAGTTAGCTGCTCTCTATTCTACTTGCATTACACCCACCCTCTATAATGGCTGTCTATTCAAAAAAATCTATCCCACCCTGCTGTTCATTGGGTACCCTTTTTTATCGTGGTAAAATCATCAAATGAGTCCTCCCACCCAGGGCAGGGCCGGTGGGACTGTCAGACTCGTACTGACTAAAATCCACGGTGTCCTTCAATAGCCCTTTACGTTCCAGGGTCAGGGTAATACGGTAAGTCCAGCGACCGCATTGGGTACCCTAAAAAATTAAGGAAAAATAATTATGTAATTTCCAAAATTGGGTAAGTGTTAAAAAATCAGGTTTTGACATCAGGAACATGCAGAAACGGAAAATATCGCTTATAAACCGAAGCCTTTTTCCCATGGAGTTGGGCTAAAACCGCAGAACGACAATACAATCCTTATTAGGCGGCCCCTAGACCTACAATAACATTGTACCATACTTTTTATTGTACAATAAGATTGAAAGGCGCTCTGAATCCAAACGAGCAATTATATTGCACAATAATACGAACTGCACAATGTTTTCATGTTCAATCGGAGAATAGTATTGATCCTGATTATTCCCAATATTGCGATTAATACTGACCCTACACGATGCAATGAAAAAATATTGTGCAATAAAAATTAGACTCGCACAAACTTTCGGTCAATGATTGCGGAATCTTCAATGTTTACTCTAAACGGTCAATAATATTGCACAATTCGGAATATTGCGCAATATAATTGACCGTCTAGGGGCCGCCTTAGTACGAGTACTTTCGATTCATCCATGTTTAAGTTCATTCATAAATGATCATGCATACTCACACAATTGCAAGAATTACCCATCGGAACTTTCAAGAACTTCAGGTGGAAAGAAAGCAAAGCATCGATCAAAATTGCAGGAAGGATGTGAAGGGTAAAGTTTTTTTTTATGTCTGATGGTAAGCAAATTAGTGCTCAACGGTAAGCATGCTTTAAATGTCATTGCTGCATTTAGTTCGTTTAATAATCACAATGAACAATAATACGTCAAGTGTGCCCTGGGCGAAGGTACCCGTATAGGCCACGTTAGTCCGTATTAATCATGAAGCGACTGTTCACTATTAAACCTATACACAATATAGTAATAGGCGACAGCGTATGTTCGTCTGTTTGTGCACTATTGAACATTATGAAATGTAGTGTGCTTATATTAGACTAGCTGGTCCTAGTGGTTTTAGCCTTCCTTGATAAAAGGACAATCCAACTCTAAAAAAAATCGATCCGAACCTGTAGTTCCTGAGATTAACTCGTGCAACCAAACAAACTTTTCAGCTATATACTTATTAGTATAAATTTCGTGAACAGTCTTGTATAAAAGTTTAGAACTATTCCCAACTAAACCACCACACAGTATTATTATTTTTTTTAACATTTGAGACGCATAAACGCCCGCGTCACGATTAGTAAAGCTTTTTAGCGAAAAGGCCGAGCTACAGTAAGACTCAAACCTGAATCCTACTGGATAAATACTCCAGAAGTTCCACCAACTAAGCCATCGCTGCCCTGGGTGGTTTGTTTACAACAGCTTAGTAACTTACTCATTTTATTTTATTAAAACTTCCTATAAATTATTGTAACACGCCGTTATTCTAGCTGCGCACTAAGGAGTGCGAAACTGTTTCTATTCCTATCTATTTTTGGGATAACTATGTTTCGAGGCAATCTAGTCTTTTATAGACTCACGCCCATAAAATAATAGCCTACTCAATTATTATAATATCTACGGCAAATAACGTGTCGTAACAAATACCCATAATTAAATCAGGAATACACGAGCAACATTGTAGGGATTTACTTGTATCGTGTATAAAGCGGTAAGTGCGTTAAGCCAAATGTTAAGGTCGCGCCCGAACGGACCGCATAACATCACGATAGTGCTCCATGGAGAGGTGAAGATCACCTGGCGCATCACACGCCAAACCTTTGTCTATCCAACGATTATTATTCACATTTAATCCGTTTATAAACCTTTATTTAGTTACGAAAACACACAAAGCAGATCTATCATTCGGCTTTGAGGTGTCAAATTAACGTTGTACAAGTATTTATGTCTAATAGAGATGGGCCCACTAAGCCGACTGACAAATCGGTCGGCCGGGCCAATCATTCTTAGCAATAGAATTTAAGGGCTATCAAAAATGTCAGTAATTGTTCTTGAGTGTTAATCGGTCGGCCGAGCCAATCATTCTCGTCAGTAGAATTGAAGGGCTATCAAAAATGTCAGTTGTTAATGAGTGGTGTAAGTGTTTAAAAACATTTATAAATTGTAACAGTCGATCGCTCAGCCACTGCGCCAAACTGGAGCTCTTAAATTCAAAAGAAATAACTTTTCTGAAATTTCTAAAATGTCAGTGATTTTTCATTTTGTAAAGACAGATACACATTACATGTACCCACCACATAAAATTAATGTTGAAACGTATACATTTCTGTAACACCTATGTACACATGAATGCAATAAAGAATTTGAATTTGAGTTTAATTGATAGTGAGGAAAATCCACTTTAATTATGTTCACATTATAGGGTACGATTCCGTACTAAAGTAACAAACCGATTCATTTTAAAGTAAACTTTGAAAAATTGTAAAATTAAATTTTAATCAGCCTGACGCTGATTAAAATTTAATTTCTCAATTTTTATAATTTCATATCAGCCAACTTATCGCCGATCGTTTGGCGACTGCAAATATAAAGGAAGAAGAAAAATCACTGACATTTTAGAAATTTCTGAAGTTTTTATTTTTGCATTCCTCGTCTTCGTAATGAAAAGCAAAGTGTTTACCTTGGGTAAATTACTTATTTAGTCCCTCGAACTTTCCGAGCGCCAAACCTAGTCACGGGACTAAATAAGTAACTTCACTCCTTGAACAACAATGTACTAATTATTGACACAGGCTACAAGTTCACACAGTAAAAGAGAACAAAATAAAAACAAACAATACTAATAAATCTTAAAAACTAAAAGAGATACTGCGTGACGTACAGGTGCGCCAGATAGAACAATTTCAGATTTTCAGCATAGTACCGGACAACTAGTGTCCGACGGTGATTTTCAAATGGACCTATGAATATGACCTACTAGTCGGCTTTACCGGCTACTCGACACATCTCTTTAGATCATTATTATGACCCGACTCCACGTTTTGCTGTTAATAATATTATTATTAGTTTACTGTCCCTACCAAAGCGATTTGTCTCATTAATCTATGAAGAAGGGCATTCGACATTAATATTTTAATCCGACAAATTTACATACAATTTGGACTAATTTACGTTAATCACATAATTTATTCGTTAATCTATTTAATCGGAAGCGAAACTGGTTCTTAATCTTTTTATTTTTATGATAAATCCCGTGTTCTAAAAAAGGTAAAAATAAATGTCTGATAATTATGCCCAACATCACAATTAGTAAAAAAAATATGTAAAAAAAATCCATTTTAATCGGATGTTCGGAGCAGGCTATTATTTGAGTTATGCAGAATGTGAAGTATCCGATAGTAAAGTTCATCGCATGAGTCAATAAACAAGAATGGTGACTTTTAGGGTTCCACAACCAAGAAGTACAAAATCCTAATGATTTCCTTATTATTTCATTATGTCCGTCTATCATCTTACCGTATGACTGAAGTATCTGTTCTATGGTCACAAAAATATATATTTTAACATATTGATAAAAATAGAATGAATCCTAAACGTGGTGTTTGTACCACTTATTAAAAACCGTCTTACCACAAAAATATAAACACCTGTTGAACACTAAACTTGTCTAAAAAAACTAAAAAAAACCGGCCAAGTGCGTGTCGGGCCACGCACAGTGTAGGGTTCCGTAGTTGCCTATCAAAATACTTATGCGAACTAATTAAACTTATTCGCTGAATTTAATTTTAAAAAGAAGAATTTTCAAAATCGATCCAGGCGTCTTTGAGAAATCGGGGAAAATACATAAAACAAAAGATTACGATGAATTGAGAACCTCCTCCTTTTTTCGAAGTTAGTTAAAAATAGTTGTCAATAAAAACCTACCTATCCCCAAAACATATCCACCTATTATAGCTGTAAAAATAAAGTTGACAAACTTGCATTTGCAGTTGAAGAACAAGTTCTGCGATACATTTTGTTTAGGAAAATATGTTGTCCAAGTACGTTTATAAGTTGGTCCACGATTACTCGTAAATTTGTAAAGCCTTCTTAGTCATGACAATTTTCCTTAAAACTTCGTTATATATACTACTATTGTGAATTTTTTCACACCCCCAAACATAACCGTTTAGCTGGTAGAGGGGGGGGGGCACCCGAGTCGAGCAAAAATTAGAACTTTAAAGCTTAATTTTTCACAAACGAATCTTTTTATCAAAAAATTGTTAATGGAAACTATCAATATTTTTTAAAGACCTATTTAATGATACCCCACACTAAGGGGTACGCGAGAAATAAAAAAAACATCCCCACTTTACGTGTACAGGAGGTACCCTAAAAAAATATATTTTAAGAGATTTTATTTTACCACTTTTTCGGCGCAACAAATCCGTATATTTACACCAAATTACAGCTTTCTATTACTGGGCGTCTCTGAGCTAAGCTGCGGACAGACGGACGGACGGACGGACGGACGGACATGGCGAAACTATAAGGGTTCCTTGTTGACTACGGAACCCTAAAAACGATATTTCACGTTGATATAAGAGTCGTTTTGCAGTTACACTTTTTTAAGACAAGGTGTTAACGAGTATAATTTTATAGTAAGACGGTATGTGTGTATGAGTAATGGGGTTACTATTAAATTCACATATTCAGAAAATGTAAAAAAAATCAACTTAAAATTTCAAGAAAAGTAAAAAACATCTCATATTTGTATGGAAAATTATTTTTCTTCAGTCAATTAATTCACAGATTTGACATTTTTTTATTACAACCTCAGACATATTTCAGGTACAGAACCCTTTGCTATTCCTGATCAGGCACACATTAAACTGATTTAAGAAAATCTTACAAATATCTGTTTAATGAATCCTCTGAGGTCACAACAGAAATAAATCTTTTAGAACCTGTTCGCCATAAAGATTCTAATATATTGTGTAATGGTTGGATGGATGAGCACCGCGCAATCGTGTGGGTTCAGCTACCTTCTGTGGTCAACTGACATTACATAGAATCTATAAAAACGAAGGACACTCTTCTATTAGGGACAATGCGATCGACTTCTTATCGATTTATAGCCTCATTAGTAGCCAAGTGACCATTTCCATACCAAAACCGTATAGTATTCAAATAAATCGTTTACGTTTTAATCTGAGTTTGATTCGGTCCAAATTTGAATCTTAGGAGGTGCTGGTAATTAATATAATAATTATTTTACTAAATGCAACTAGCATTTAAAGTAAATAAAGCGATGTTTTAACTTTGTAGTCAGATAATCTTAACAATTCTGTTAACATGAAATGTCTATATCTTATTTACAATCTGTTGAAAACGTGTTAACTACATTTAATTGGCCCTTAACGGAATGATTTCGCAGAAATTGTTAACAAAGAGAATCTCAAATTATACTTGCTGTGGTAGGTATTGTAAGAACAATACCTACCACGGCAGGTATAATTTGAGATTATATTGTCATTGTTAAAGACGCATATTAATTTAAAACTGTTTCTGGTAAATTTAATTAATTACTGGTTGCCATTAGGTGGTAAAGGGCAGACTACATTCAGAAAATGATGGAAATTAGTTGCAAAAAGCTTAAAAAGCGACGAGAAGGGCTTTATTCAGAAGCGTAACGTTAAAACAATAAGCCTGTTATTATCCAATTTATTGAAGTTCAAAGAAAAAATTAAAAAATGATAATGAACAACTTCCAAATTTTTAAATATTAAAATCTCGAGTGGCATTGGATGTTTTGATGAATAGCTTTTGTGATAAAATAATACATAAGGATATTAAATGTTAATTTCTGAATAATGGATTTCGTTTTAATCTAATTCCGTCTTGAGAAACTACCTATTTAATATTATTTGCTATATTGAAAAGGTTATGGGTGTGGTGATTGTTCATTATAATAATGATGATCGAAAATAAATCGATAATTTACTCACAACACTTTTATTCGTCTTATGATAAGGTATGACGTAACACGCACATTGCCGCTGCGACAGAAGGTGGACAGCTTTGGTTCAAAAAATAAATAAACAATATTTTCAAAACGGTAATGGTGTTTTATTTACACTTGCACGTATATAACTAAAGCAAATAATTACCATACGTATAAATAGCAAATAAAAGTTGTCATTAAAATATATCACAATTTTATTTTTTTCATTTTAGTTCACAATACTTCTAGGTTGTACTTTCATTTTGTAATGTACTTATACTGATGTGTAAGTTTCGCAGTGTGTTCAGCTTCTTATTTCTTTGCATTTCTGGCGATGTAGGCGAGGGCGCGGGCGATCTGTTCGGGTACAGGGGGAGAAGTGGGAATAGCGTCACCCTGAAAGCGCAAAAAAACATAATTAAATTACAATTAATCACGTTCTATTTAAAAGGTAATGGTACCCCGCAGTAACTGAAATAACTACAACAAATGATAACAATTAATTTACTCACAGAGGGCTGGAAACCGTTCTCGTCAGCGACGTATGAGATGGCGATGGGCTGACCCTCGGGGGAGGTGTAGGAGAAAGATCCCTGGGCGACAACGGGGATGACAGGGGGGTTTCCACCGAAGTTGCGGGGAGTGCCCTGTTCCTGAGCCGCGATACCGTTGTCGGTTTCAAAGCTGAAAAAAAATAAGAAAACAATGAAATAGAGTTTTACATACAAATACGATGAAATTTTGGGAATGAATCGTGTAGATACTCACAAGTAAGAGTAGCTGCCGTCAGGGTTGGCTTCATTTCCGTATTTCAGGATCTGAGCGTTGCGGGCATCACCCTGGTACCTGGCCACGGGCACGGGGGCGGGGGCGGGGACGAAGGGGCGGGGAGCAGCAGTGGATGAGGGGTAGGCAATGGGGGTGTATGCACGGAAAGGCTTGGGGGTCGGCTTGTACTGGTACTGGTTACGGCTGAACTGGTTTGCGAAGGGGTTGTAGGGGTTCTTGTTGTATGCTCCGGTGTTGAACTGCGCGCTAGCGGCAGCCACACATGCCAAAATCACCACCTGTATTCACAAAACCAAATCACTAAATACATCACCTAATTTTTCACATTATTTCACACTGGCAATTTTTATTTATTTTTAAATATTTTATTAATTCGTGTACAATTTACTTACTGCTGCGAATTTCATTTTGGATATCTAAGATTGTCAAGCTGCGGTGAACTAGTTTGTGTGTGGTTAAAAAATCCGCGCAGGCTTATATATTGCTCTAGGAACCACCCACTTTAGGCGGCGAACTGCAATAACATTTAAATAATTTGATGCGAGACTAGAAAATTGTATTAAAATAACACTTGGGCTATCCATCCTGCTCGCTATTAAAAATGTTAAGGTCAAGTTCAATGGGTCATAAAAGGTATTGTTCGGTGGAATTAATATTTTTCTTTGTTAATTTATGTTTTTGAGGCACATATTATTTAAAAAAATAAAATTCCGCATTTTTTTGAGTACCTAAATAAGAATAAAGATATAGGCTACATTGTTAGCGATGCAAACATCATAAAACTGTCACTGGCTTTCCAATAATTAACCAGTTAGTTTTAAACTAAATATAATTTTAAAAGTAGTGTAATTTACAAAAACCTTCTTAAGATTTAAATATCTGTTTTTAAACCTAGTTTCTCTTTATTAAGAACTGTTTCTTAAGATCAGAAATAAGAAAATGGCAAATCTACCATTATCTTTACTCGTAGACAGTTGAAATCAAGGTTTGCCATTTTATTTTGGAAATCAATATTGAAATTATTATTTATTGATGAACACAATATTAAAGTATAATTTAACCCATCTAAACTAATACTATCAGTGTCAGTTTGTTTGTTACGCTTCCAGCCAAAACCTCTGAACCTGGTTTGTTGAATTTTGGTACAGAAATAGAAAAGATCCTGGAAACGATTACAGGCCCTATAGACAAACAACAGAAGACAATCGTTATCGCTCAGCAGTCACTAATACATTTTCATTTTTCATTGCTGGGCAAAGGCCTCTCCCCATGACTTCCAGTTTTCGCGATCCAGGCCCTATAGACAAACAGCAGGCGTCAGCAGACGACAATCGTTATCATTAATACATTTTCAACTTTATACACTAGCGCATAAAGTTGAAAATCTAATAAAGACTGCTGAGCGATACACATGTAAACGCACGCAGACCTCCTTGGTCTGATATGTCGGATTCCTCTACATCAATTTGAAAATAGAAATGAAGGATGATTTTCAAAACAAGCTGACACCTATAAAAACCGAGGCCGTCAAAGGAATGGGGTTCATTCTATCCCGGACTCTGGGTGCTTTCGATCTCAGACTTCTACCCAGTCTTACGAGGAAGCTTCCCTCTGAGGCACTAATCTGAGGGAACTCTTACCCTCTGAAGTGACCAAAACTAACGGAGGAAGCTTTTACCCCCTGAGGCTCTTCACTCTGAGGATCTTGCCCTCTGGGACTCTCTGCTGTTGAGGGCTACTGAAGAGGCTGAGGCTCTTACACTCTGAGGAGGATCTTGCCCTCGGAGACTCCCTGCTGCTGAGGACTGCGCCTTCCGAGGCCCCTGCCTGCTGCGGTCCTGCCTGTCTGAGGCCCCTTCCTGCTGCGATTCCTGCCTGCTGAGGCTATTGTGGCCTAACCCAGTGGTCTAGTGCTGTACTGTGCATTGTGCTGACTGTGTTGTGGACTGTGTTGTGGACTGTGTTTTTATATCGCTCATGTATTTTATATTCTCGACGTGTCCCGGAGAATGAATTTACCTGTCTTGGATCCTGCAACGAAATTAATCAGAAAAGAATAGTGGAGGTGTAGAAAAAGTATGTTTCCACTTCCCTCCATGCAAGCAGGAGACAGAAAAAAACAAGGCCAATAGGCACAAAGGGACATTACAACTGGGAGAAGCCCAGTTGCCTAGCACCACGGGTAAAAATGACTTCTAATATTAATGGGTCCTAAATTGTGAGCTGCTATATTTGATTCCAATAATAGGTATGCCGGCGCCGTGGGGCGCCGGCTTAGAATTGCGCTTCCCCAAATCCTCCCGTGGGTGTCGTAAGAGGCGACTAAGGGACAAACCGGAGGTCGGGCAGCAGCGTCCTCCGTGTACTGCACATCCTCACTGCGATCGCCAACCCGCCTGCCAAGCGTGGCGATTAAGGCAAATAACCCCCTACAATGAAAACCACAGAAACCAGGCCCCCAGTCCCCGGCAGCTCCGCTATCCCTGGCGCGGGTAGCGGTCAAGGTAACGGCGGAGCAGGGGGTGCTAAGAATCTCCGGAAGAGATCCGGCTACCCACCCCCACGACGACTGGCCCTGGTAACACACAACATACGCACATTGAGGACTGACGAAAAGATCTGCGAGCTGGAAGAGGAGCTGAGCAAGTTACACTGGGACATTATGGGGTTATGCGAAGTCCGTAGAGAGGGGGAGGACACCGTAACCCTGAAGTCTGGTAACTTGCTCTACTACCGGGAGGGCGACCAACAGTCCCAAGGTGGTGTCGGGTTTCTCGTTCACAAGTCCCTCGTAAACAACATAATAACCATCGACAGTGTGTCGAGCAGGGTGGTATACCTAATACTCAGAATATCCAAAGGACGTAAGTAGGGCCATACATAGCTCCAAAACCCACTTCACTGTTGTTATGGGGGACTTTAACGCAAAGTTGGGTAAGAAAAGCGGTGATGAGTTGAGAGTGGGGCAATTTGGGTATGGGCAACGGAACCCTAGGGGACAGAGGCTGGCCGACTTTCTGGAGAAAGAGGAACTCTTTATGATGAACTCTTTCTTCCAGAAGCCGCCTCACAGGAAATGGACCTGGCTGAGTCCCGATGGTTTCACGAGAAACGAGATAGACTTCTTCATGACCGACAAGAAACGGATATTCAGCGATGTCTCTGTGATCAACAGGGTAAAAACCGGTAGCGATCACCGAATCGTAAGAGGCTCGCTGAATATCAATGTTAAACTTGAAAGGTCCAGCCTGATGAAGTCTACGCTCCGACCTACTCGGCCCCATATTCAAAACCCCGAAAGCTTTCAACTCGAGCTCTCTAATCGCTTTGCTTGCCTTGAGAACTTAGTGTCAGTGGACGAGATCAACGACGGGCTAGTGGAAACTGTCCGCACGGTAGGGTCTAAGTTTTTTAGACCCTGTCGTAAAGATAGACCTCAGAAATTGACCGAGCAAACCTTAAACCTCATGGCTGAACGACGTTTGCTACAGTTGCAGTCTTCCGATGACGCGAAGTCATATAGGCAGCTCAATAGACGTATATCTAAGTCCTTGCGACACGATCTGCGTCTCTTTAATACGAATCGTGTTAAAGAGACCATACAGCGAAACCAAGGCTCTAAAGTGTTCGCAAAGGACAAGTCTATTGGGCAAAGCCAGATGACAAAGCTGAAATGGGAGGATGGCAGCATAGCGTCGACCAAAGCAGAGGTTTTAGGCGAGATCGAGAGGTTCTATGGACAGTTATACACTTCGGTCGCAAAGCCCGTTGACAGCTTGGTAGGAGATCCAAGAGCCAAGCTGTCCCGACATTATACCGAAGATATCCCGGACATCAGTCTGTACGAGATTAGGATGGCCCTGAAGCAGCTTAAGAACAACAAGGCGCCGGGCGAGGACGGAATCACTTCAGAGCTTCTGAGAGCGGGTGGAACACCGGTACTTAAGGTCCTCCAGAAACTCTTTAATTCCGTCCTCTTCGAGGGCAAAACGCCTGAAACATGGAGTAGAGGTGAGGTGGTGCTGTTCTTCAAAAAAGGTGATAACAGCCTATTGAAGAACTACAGACCCATCACGCTTCTAAGTCATGTTTATAAGCTGTTTTCAAGGGTTATCACGAACCGTCTCGAGCACAGACTTGATGACTTCCAGCCTCCCGAACAAGCCGGTTTCCGAAGAGGCATAGGCATATATAGTACCATAGACCACATCCATACGCTGCGGCAAGTTATACAGAAGACCGAAGAGTATAACTTGCCATTGTGCTTAGCGTTTGTGGACTATGAGAAAGCCTTCGATTCGGTGGAAACATGGGCGGTACTTGAGTCACTCCAGCGATGCCGTATTGACTATCGGTACATCGAGG
This sequence comes from Agrotis clavis, assembly GCA_954870645.1. Lineage (NCBI taxonomy): Eukaryota > Metazoa > Arthropoda > Insecta > Lepidoptera > Noctuidae > Agrotis > Agrotis clavis. The sequence goes on from OX940921.1 coordinate 14,323,613, forward strand.
TGTTGAAGTGCTTGTATAATAACGCCACCATGTCGGTCCGAGTACAGGAGCAGAGCACGAAGGCGATTCCATTGAGAAGAGGCGTAAGACAGGGGGACGTTATCTCCCCGAAACTGTTTACTGCCGCAATGGAAGACGCCTTCAAGCTCCTGGAATGGCAAGGACTTGGCATCAACATCAACGGCGAATACATCACTCACCTTCGGTTTGCCGACGACATCGTAGTCATGGCAAAGTCGATGGAGGAACTCAGCATGATGCTCGATGGCCTCGACCGAGTTTCACAACGGGTGGGCTTGAAAATGAACATGGACAAGACGAAAATTATGTCAAATGCCAATGTTGTGCCCACCCCAGTCTCTGTTGGAAACTCGGTACTCGAAGTTGTTGACTCATATATCTACTTAGGACAAGTAGTCCAGTTAGGTAGGTCCAACTTCGAGAAAGAGGTCAACCGCCGAATCCAACTCGGTTGGGCAGCGTTCGGGAAAAATCAAAATCAAAATCAAAATCAAAATCAAAATCAAAGTATTTATTTCAAGTAGGCCAGTTACAGGCACTTTTGAATTGTCATAGACAATCAAAGGAATATTATTAAACACTACAAAAGTTATGGTGCTACAGTCCCAGTCACAAGACATAAAAACTGTGAAAGTACCGTAGATGCCCGTTCCAAGAAGTAGATCTCTATGGAGAAGAACGTGCAAGAAACTCCATGGACACTCTTTTTAGATCGCCAGAATAATTACAAAACCTTTGTTATATCATTCATTTGAGGTGGTACACTATGTGAGAACGATGTAGCAAGTTTTTGATTAAAAGTGTCCAGAGTAACAATTAAAACAAAGACAATTCAAAACAAAATAATCAATAATAATTATTAAAATAAACCGTGGCAGCTAAGAGATGACCAGTCTCAACTGACAGCGCCCGTTCACGAACATGACACATGCATCAGCACCATTCAGCTCAACCATTTTGGAGGGAGCTAAATGATCCGACACACGCGCCACCATCAGCGAGACATTTGAGTGAGCATGACACAATCTCAGCCGCCAGGGTCATTCAAGTCAACAAGAGACGTAGGTACTCAGTGAATGACAGCTCCGAAGCACATAGTACTCACACAATGTCGGCCATGAAACTATATAATACAAGGAAGATTGAATCTATACAATGCAATACAGTTGTACAGTCTTCAGCAGCTCCAACAATGGTATTAAGTATACTTCCAATATCAATTTATTTGTACATTCACTGTCTCATGGAGCAGGACCAGCATGGAGCCAAGCATTATCATCAGCGATATAGTCGCTCAGTTTGTAATATGCCTGCTTACACAGTGTGCGTTTAATGCATGTTTTGAATTTCGTTTCATTCAGTTCAAGAACGTTTTGTGGTAGCTTATTATAGCATTTTAAACAGTACCCCATGAAAGAAGAGTCTACTTTGGCGAGTCTGAAGCCCGGCTGAACTAATTGGTTCCTACTTCTAGTATGATAATTATGTCTGTCACCTCTTTTAGAGAAAAGATGCAGATTTTTTCTAACGTACATTATATTTTCATAGATATATTGACAAGGTACCGTCAGGATGTTAATTTCCTTAAACAGTTCTCTTAGAGAATCGCGCCTACGGAGATTATATATGGCTCGAATAGCTCTCTTTTGGAGAATAAAGATTGACTCGATGTCAGCCGCCGTTCCCCACAATAAAATGCCATACGACATTATACTGTGGAAGTAACTAAAATAGACAATTCTCGCAGTATCAACGTCTGTGAATTGACGAATCTTCCAAACAGCATATGCTGCTGAACTTAATCGCCCCGCAAGAGTTGTAATATGAGGGCCCCATTGTAGCCTTGAATCAAGTGTTATACCCAGGAAAACCGTTTTATCGACGAATTCTAGTATCTCATCATCCAACACTATGTCATAATTACTATTTTTAACATTTGGTAAGGCAAACCTAATGCATTTAGTCTTGTTTCCATTTAATACTAAATTGTTTGCTGTGAACCAATTATGGATCTGACGCAGTGTATTATTGACATCGTCTAGATTCTGGGCTCGCCTACTTATCTTAAAAATTAGGGAAGTGTCATCAGCAAATAACACCATATTGTGTAGTTGATTTTTAAGTAAATAGGGTAGATCGTTTATATATACAAGAAAGAGGAAAGGACCCAATATTGAGCCTTGTGGAACTCCCATTTTAACTGTTAAACCCTGTGAATTTACACCATTTATCTGAACTTGTTGTTGTCTATCACACAAATAAGATTTTACTAAACTAAGAGCAAGTTGACCTAATCCGTAATGCTCAAGTTTTGAAAGTAATGTATCGTGATTAACGCAATCAAATGCTTTGGAGAGGTCACAGAATATTCCTATGGCGTCTTGTGCCTCTTCCCATGCAGTATATATGTGCTTCAATAGGGTGACACCGGCGTCAGTTGTACAACGTCCCTTGGTGAAACCATACTGCTGATCGTGTAAGATTTTGTAGGTGTTGAAGTGGCTAAGCATCTGATTTAGCATTACTTTCTCAAATATCTTGCTAAAGACTGGCAACACGGATACTGGTCTATAATTGTTAGTATCTTTGGAGTCCCCAGATTTAAAAAGAGGCACGACTTTACTGAACTTCATCAAATCAGGGAAAACTCCTTGATCCACACACAGATTAAAAATTAATGCCAAATATGGCGCTACAGTTTCCACAATGCCTGTACAAACTTTGATAGACAATCCCCATAAATCTTCGGTCACTTTAATTTTGATTTCCCGGAAAGCTTTAATAACTGTCATAGGGTTTATATGTTTAAACTTAAAATCAGCCGGGCTGCCAGAAACGTTCGCCTTTAATAAAGCTATTGAAATATCAGGTGAGGAATTTAGAGCCTCCGTAGTCCTTACCGGTATATCAGTAAAGAATTTAACAAATTCTTCAGCTACTTCCAGATTTGAGCTTATAGGACCACAAGATGTCTGCAAAGCATAGTTAGTGTTGGGCTTTTTTTTTTCCTGCCAGTCTCGTTATTTATAACTTTCCAAACCGTTTTTATTTTATTTTCTGACGATTTGATCTTATTGCTAATATGCATGGCTTTAGCAGCTTTGCAAGTATTTTTAAAAATTTTTGAATAGGCACCGACATACTTATTAAAAGTTTCAGTGTTAATGATTGGCTTAAGGCCATACAGTTCAAATAGTCTTTCCCTACTTTTCCTAATACCCCTAGTCGCCCAGTCACTAAATACAAATTTGGGGTCAATGGTTTTTGTTTTCTTTTCAAAAGTTTTATTGAATTCAGTATGAACTATTGAAAAGAAATTAGCATAAAATTTATTAACATTCATATCGTCCATACTCATTACACTTAGCCTGTTTTGTAGGCAATTATTAAAGCTATTTAATTTGGCAGCCGTTATTGGTCTAAATTTAATTTCAAGTTGCTGCTTAGTTGTAATACATCTAAAAGTTACCATTTGTCCGCTATGATCAGATGGCAGACAATTAACAATAGCCTTATCCAAATAATCACAATTACAAAAAACATTATCAATACAAGTAGCAGAAGATGGAGTTACTCTTGTTGGTTCTGCAAAAATATTAGTCAAATCAAATGATTTAAAAAGATTTAATAATCTACTGCTATTTGAATTTTCTTCTAAAATATTGATATTAAAATCGCCACAAATTATTACAGATTTATTCCTGACTACAAGCTTTGCCAGAACATCTTCCATTATAGATTCAAATAGTGAAAAATTTTGATAGTTCGGGGGTCTGTATACACACACTATTACATGCTTATCTAGCTCAACACAAGACAGTTCGATGCAATGTTCAACCGAGAGACCTACTATGTCATTACGTTGATTAAATTTTAAAGAATTTTTAACTAATATTAGGGAACCTCCACGCAGCAAATTTTTACGATTAAAACAACTCCCCACAGTGTAGTTTTCATAATTAAGTATCATTTGGTAGTCCTTTAACCAATGTTCGGTAAAGCAGATTGTATCATACATGGTTTTTTCTAAAAACATTTCAACTTCTAATAATTTGGAAGAGATACCTTGAATGTTCTGATGGAACAATTTCAAGGTGTTCTGCTGAGGCCCTTTTTTAAAGCTAGATGTTTGGTTGCAAGAAGATACATTATTGCTAGTAGATGTTATATGGCTAATGGTATCTTCTGTTGTCCTACTGACTAGTTTAAATGACTATTATCCAGAGTGAACCCCATGCCATCACCAGGCAAAAATAACCTACCACTAGTAGTCTCACCTTGCGATTGAGAATCCTCCATAGTGACACATGGATCCTCCTTCGTACTACTAACACTACTACTAAAACTACTATTAAAAATATTTACACAATAAGACGAAGACATACTGTTTATGTCTGAGTGAATATTAAAACTTAATAGACTAGCTATGAGAAGGCTATGAGAGGGAAACTACGCAATGTCTTTTCGTCCGACATACCTCAGTGCCTCAAGACGAAAGTCTTCAACCAATGTGTGTTACCAGTGATGAGTTACGGCACCGAAACGTGGTCTTTCACTATCGGCCTCATCTCAAAGCTCAAAGTCGCTCAACGAGCTATGGAGAGGGCTATGCTCGGTGTTTCTCTACGTGATCGAATCCGAAATGAGGAGATCCGTAGACGAACTAAAGTCACCGATATAGCCCACCGGATTAGCAAGCTGAAGTGGCAATGGGCAGGCCATATTGCTCGCAGAGCAGATGGCCGATGGGGTCGAAAAGTACTAGAGTGGAGACCACGGACTAGCAAGCGCAGCGTAGGACGTCCACTAGCAAGGTGGACAGACGATCTTATAAAGGTCGCCGGAAGACGCTGGATGCAGGTCGCTTCCAACCGGTATCTGTGGAGATCAAAAGGGGAGGCCTATGTTCAGCAGTGGACGTCCTATGGCTGAGATGATGATGATGATGATGAATAGGTATGGCAAAAACGCTTGAACGCACGGAAGTTTGTTCGAGTTTCCACAAGGTCCGTATAATAAATCACTCCGGATGTAGTCTGTACAGTGTTATCTAACATAATATTGCGTTCGTTCTGCCAAAGAATACACTCCCATAGAATATGATATTATGCTGATTTTTTATATTCACAATCTGATGTTGAACATTGACAGAAAGGCGAGGGTACAAGCTTGAAGGAAAATAATTTACTTTTAAAGTTACTATTGAGAAATTGGGCCGGTACATATTTGAATATCGAAGATTAAAATATCTTCGCTTAAAATATCGCTGTTCAAAACATCGAAAATTTAAATATCGATTGTAACAAAATATCGAAAAATGTTACATCTACGCTTAAAACGTCGAAGATTGAAATGTCGATTGATTAAAATGTCGAATGATTCAAAATATCGAATGACATTATGCCTAAGTTCAAAATATCAACGTTTAATACATCGAAGTTCATAATATCTAAGTTCATAATATCTACGTTAAAAATACCTACTAGTTGAAATATCGGACAGAAACCGGATAAAAAGTCGGACTCGCTTTTGCATCCTTAGTCAAATTGCTGATTACCACCTATCAAGGTAAGTCGACGGAGCCCCGCTTCGCGGGGCTCCTATTTCTGTTTGCAAGGTTTAAAGTAACCTAACACGAAGGGAATGGCGGGGTCTTTCAGACGCCGCCATCCTCTTCAAACCTAACCTGTCCGAGTCGGGGTGCCACAAGTCCCGAGCTCGCTTCGCTCGCTCTTGCGTCCTTAGTCAAATTGCTGATTACTACCTATCAAGGTAGCTGGACGGACTTCGGATGCAAGAGCGTGCGAAGCGAGCTCGGAACTTGGGGCACCCCGACTCGGATCCGGCTCCGTCTACCTGCCTTGATAGGTGGTAATCAGCAATTTGACTAAAGATGCAAGAGCGAGTGAAGCAAGCTCGGGACTTGTGGCACTTCGACTCGGACAGGTTAGGTTCGATATTTAGGACATTCGATAATCTGTACTTCGAAATTTAGGACATTCGATAATCTGTATTTCGATATTTAGATCTTTCGTTGTAACTTTTGTAGATATTTAGATTTTAGATATATTGGACGTAGATCATTTATTAACCATTCGATATTATAAACTTTCGATATTTTAATTTTCGATTTTATGATCGTTCGATATTTTCATTTTCGATGTTTTGAACATCGATATTTTAAGCGTAGATATTTTAATCTTCGATATTCAAATATGTACCCAAATTGGAAAACACAGTGATCCATGTCCTAGCCAGCCGCTCACGAACGGATGGAAAGAATTGGTAGAGGTGCCGCGGTTCACCCTTGTTTGGTAGAACAACTTTTGATATAATTTTACTAATTCGAACAACGTTTCAAAAAATAATCAGTTTGTATAATATCGGTTAACTTAATTTTCATTTTATCGAATATTTATTTGCGATAACAACATTTGCGCTATTGATCAAAAGGTATAATGTTCATTTGATGTAATGTTCAGTTGGTATAACATTTAGTTTATCGAATATTCGATTAGTGTAATGAAATGCAGAAAAGAAAACATTGTAAATATTTTTTCCGTCGATCTACCTTGGTAGGTGGTAATCAGTAATTTAACTAATAGCCCAGGAGCCACCAATCCTGAAAGCTCCGTGATCACGGATTCTAATATTTTTAATAAAAAAACTTTTTCTAAAAAAATGTGACCGCCTTCAAAAACAACCACAAAAAAGGGTAAAATAACCTACAAAACTTTTCTTTCGGAAGTCGGTGACTTTTTTTATTAATTCCATCGTCTCTTTTGCCACCGACTTCCGAAAGAAAAGTTTTGTAGGTTATTTTACCCTTTTTTGTGGTTGTTTTTGAAGGCGGTCACATTTTTTTAGAAAAAGTTTTTATTTTACTCTTTTTAGTTTAAATATTCAACCAAAATTCTTGTCAAATACATCATTTTCTTACATGTGCACTAGAATTTTGTAATCCGTAGCACCGGTAATAACATCGTTAACATCTCTTTAATTCATTCCCTATCTCAAAAACTACTGAACCGATTTTGATGAAATTTGCAGTATTCCCTAAGTTGAACGATACCTAGTACAACAAAAAAAGAATTACTTAAATCGGACTTGTAGTTCCGGAGATATGCGAACACAAACATAGTTTTCTTACTTGAGGAGTTGTACCTTCCATCATCAGCTCAGGTACATGAGATGATGATTTCGATACGCAAATACTTGAATTACTTCATAAGATTTGCGAAAAACTATGTGTCAGCCAATAAAATTTGAGGGTTGCCCTCGATTTCTCCAAGATCCAATCATCAGATCCTGAAATGGTGACAATGGGACCACACGGGAAGCACCAGCTTTCGAATAAAAAAAGAATCATGAAAATCGGTTCACCCAGTAGCAAGTTATGAGGTAACAAACATAAAAAAAAAAAAAAAAAAAAAAAATACAGTCGAATTGATAACCTCCTCCTTTTTTTGAAGTCGGTTAAAAATATAAGTTAACGTTTAGACGAACAAGATTTGCTTGGTCGGCGTGGATTTGATTGGCCGGAAATATTTTAATTAAATTTTTTTATTATTAAATTTCCATAATTTTTTTCCGTCATCACGGATTTTGATTAATCTTATATAGAATTGTGTGAAATATTCTGTTCAACAAGAAAAAATCCGGCCGACCAATGATTTTTAGCCGGAAAGGTCACGCATACCTATTTGAATGGTGTGATAAGGGGTAAAATTTATCCATTATCACGGAATCCTTTTTTTTTTTTTTTAATTCACGCGTTTTAATGTCACATTTATGATTATCTTGGTATGCGTGCTTACAAACTGCCGAAAGTATCGCGCATACCAAATTTTAACTCTCCGCTTTTTAACGGTTTCTATATTTCTATAAAGAGTGAGTGAGACAGATTTTTGGTTCAAGTTGAAACCTTGCAATATATCATCACTATATCACTAAAACCGACACAATATCACCAAAAAATCAATATCTGTTTAAAATATCAAAAGATGTACAAATATTAGACGGTTTGACAATTTTAAATCCAAATAAAATGTTTTTTTTTTAAATATTCAACAGTGAATTTTGTTAAATTAATAAATATATTTAGAATGCTGATGCGTAGTAAGCTATACAAAATAACGATACTTTTGACAGCTAGGAAAACAGCAGACTAAAATGTCGGAATGATCTGAACCCCCAAAATGCTGTAGGACATCGTAGGTATGCTGTGACCTTTTCGGAGTAAGAGAGAAAGACCTATGGAACTTCAACATAAATCCAATCTTACTCTTATCTCACTTACTCTTGGAGCCGTCTTATGGACTTCAAAGAAATCGGAGTAAGAGAGTTAACACTATGCAGCCCTGTCATAAAACAACCTCACTTTACGGTATTGTGTATCTTTGAGGCAGGTAAATGTTAAATTCGTAGGGAATAGAAAGAGACGAACTCAGGCAAGGTTTCAACTTGAACCAAAAATCTGTGTCTAAAGTTTACCCCTTATCACACCATTCAAATAGGTATGCGTGACCTTTCCGGCTAAAAATCATTGGTCGGCCGGATTTTTTCTTGTTGAACAGAATATTTCACACAATTCTATATAAGATTAATCAAAATCCGTGATGACGGAAAAAAATTATGGAAATTTAATAATAAAAAAATTTAATTAAAATATTTCCGGCCAATCAAATCCACGCCGACCAAGCAAATCTTGTTCGTCTAAACGTTAACTTATATTTTTTATTAAAAATATTAGAATCCGTGATCACGGAGCTTTCAGGATTGGTGGCTCCTCGCCTATAAGGATGCAAGAGCGAGCGAAGCGAGCTCGGGACTTGGGGCACCCCGACTCGGACAGGTTAGGTTCGAAGGGGATGGCGGGGTCTGAAAGACCCCGCCATCCCCTTCGTGTTAGGTTACTTTAAACCTTGCAAACAGAAATAGGAGCCCCGCAAAGCGGGGCTCCGTCGAGCTACCTTGGTAGCTACCTTGTACCTTGGTACCTTGGTTGCCGATTACTATCTACCAAGGTAGCTCGACGGAGCCCCGCTTCGCGGGGCTCCTATTTCTGTTTGCAAGGTTAAAAGTAACCTAACACGAACCTTCGAACCTAACCTGTCCGAGTCGGGGTGCCCCAAGTACCGAGCTCGCTTCGCTCGCTCTTGCATCCTTAGTAAAATTGCTGATACCACCTACCAAGGTACCTCGACGGAGCCCGATTTTTTAATAGACAATGAAAGGAAACGAATTATTAATTAACTGAATATTCGGCACGATATTTCGACTAAATCATTATTAGTCTAGTGGAACATTAGTTAAACTAAAATTAGTGCATTTGAAAATTCGGTCAAATGAAATTATTTCAAAGAAATAAATATGCTAAATAAAAATTTACCAATTAATTATTCGGTGCGATGAATAATTCTACGAAACGGCTATAGTGTAACCAAAATTAGCCGGAGTGATTTTCGACGAAATGTTGTTCTACCAAACAAGAGTAAACCGAGGTGCCGCCCCTTGATGGAATTATCCCACCTACATTGCCATTTGGATAAAAGTTCATCCCAGACGTCACTCTGTGGCTTGAATAATCTGGATATTTTATCACGGTCTGCTGTGCTACTAACGAGCTACTGTGACCCCGGAACGTAAAGCGCTATTAAAGAACACCGTGGATTTTAGTCAGTACAAGTCTGACAGTCCCTGCCCTGCCCTGGGTGGGAGGACTCATTTGATAGTTTTACCATGTTAAAAAAAAAAACTGTGAAGTAAACAAACGTTACGTTGGCTAACCTGGAGTTCGCAGAAGTATCTGTGCGTTAAACTGGTGGTCATCTTAGATTATATTAAATGTCCAGATTCCATGTTCGAAATAAAACGTAACTTTTTCAGTGAAGCCACTTTTTATACACATATGTGTGAGGGAGCGCCACGCTATTAGCTAAATATTTTCCTTGGAGAGAGAGAGAGATGTTCACTTGTTTTACGACGGGTGGTAAAATTTTTCTTCCATGTTTTTGCTACAATTCTAAGTAGCCTTCTCGGAATCTGGACATTCTATAACTAAGGTGGTCATAATACTCGGCTGACTTAAATTATATTCATACGAGTAGGTCGGAATTAGGTAGAGTTTTTTTTGTACTTGCATCGAAATGTTGATATTAATATGGATCTTCCCGGGATTTCTAGCAGACAATCTCGTGTGGAAAACAGTATTACAAATAAATAATAATAATAAAAACATCAGAGATACGAGTAGATTAGACAAATAAATTATTTGAAACTAAATAACTTTTTACTGCTCTTTAAAAGTAATTCGGGCATATTCACTTTGTTCTTTCGCAGCGTAACTTGTACATGAATAATTCCGATCTACCTAATTCCAACCTATGCTCCATTATATTGCTGCATCAACATTACTGTGTTCAGAAGTTTTTTTTTTTTAAATAATCCAAAAATAAAATACCAAAACCAAGTGACGTTGCTAGTTCTACTTACTATAAAATATCATTCAATCACAGTGATAATGAATTATTATGGAGTAGACACCTATATCACTATAATTGATTTTAAATTGAAGTTTAATTTGTTAAAAGCGTTGAACTTTGTTTGAGCCATTGACATTGACTGTGCTGTAGTAACACATACACAGCGATGAACATAATAAAAAAATCTTATAACTGTTATATTATTATTTGCTATGAGAAAAGTATGAAAGATGGAAGAAGGCCTTTTTTTTTTAGGTGGTAAAATCATCAAATGAGTCCTCCCGCCCTGGGTGGGGCGGAAGGGACTGTCAGACTCTTACTGACTAAAATCCACCCGTGTTCCTTCCTATGCCCTTTACGTTCCGGGGCCACGGTATCCTGGGTTAAGAAAAAACCCGCGACCCCAGCAGGCATTTGGCGCGAAACTCGACGCGTCGCCGACCCGGGCTTGGTCCTTGGTCGGACGGCGAGCTTCCCATTGCTCACCGTCCGCAAGCCCGCTCCGCCGCTGTGCCCTCTGCTAATCAGAGGGACACGCGTTGGAGCGTCCACACGACAGGCTATTCGCATACGGGCAAAGAGACTTCCTTAGGCACACAGTGCCTAAGGAAGAGTTTTTGCCCGCATCCCAGGGTGCACCGGCCGGAAAAACTGGTCTTCCCCCCGGACGTATCCGAGAGGGAACTCCAGTCCACAGACGCACGTGGAGGTTTCTTGTCATAGCACCCCATGGAAGAAGGCCTTAGGCCAGTTGTGAGATTAGATAAGTTGAAAAAAAAAGGCTTAATTAAATATCTTTTCCATTCTTTGATTTCATTTGTGAAATATATATTTCACATATAAATATGTATTTGTATGGCTCCCCGAATCCAAAAATAATCTTTATTTTTGTTTTAGTAAATAGTAGTAAACAGAGTTATCTATTCGAACGAAAACTCATGGAAAATTAAAAGTTTTCGCACACTTTTGCACAACATTCCTCAATTTACATTCAAATTATAATTTATATTTAGCATAATATTATTATGCAAATTAAATGTCAAAGATTATCATCAATCATTAAACAATTAAAATATACACAATTTTATTTTGTGATGACGGTAAGGGAAAACTAGATGTTATGTATAATTTTCAATAATTTAATAAACGGTCGCGCCTAACGCTTACTGTTCGCCATTTTTATTCTACGTGTTATAAACGCTATTGCGTAGTGATTTATGAGTTTTAAATTAATCAAAGCGAAAGAAGCTTAATTGAATAAACATGAGAATTCAGAATCCGCTCCATATTCAGTAACTTTTGTAATGTTAATAAAACTAAAAATGTCACTTTCGTATGCAATCGATCTTTTTTTACGTAAGCGTAAGCGTCCAAAGTGTATTCTGTTAAAGAAATATTAATCGAATAATATCATAAAGTACAGCCATAAGTAAAGCTGTGCATATAAAACATAACTAAAATGAAAATAAAAGTTGTTTTATCGTTAAGATTAATCGTGATTTTTGCTGTCATTCATTTATTTTTAGTGTTTTGACTTTTATCTTTACGATTTTATGACATTAACTTAAAACTAATATTTTCGATAATCGGATTGATATAGTTCGATTAACAAGTGGCTCCCGCAGTTCTGCCTATAAAAATGAAACAATTTTTAAAACACACAAGAAGGACATGGTTGGGTTCAGCGGTGTTTGATAAACTTTGTCACGTCTTCTCGACAAATCGTCGAAGTAATCCTGAAAAAAAGCGAGGAACTGAAGGAATTATTTTTTTTCTTGACTTTTCACTTGATTGACGTGGCTAATCATAGCTTAATTAGTAGAGTTATCAATAAAATAAATAAACAATAATAATTGCATAAGTTGATAAAAATATTATGCAATAGCGTTACCGCGGCAGTCCCGCGTAATTTTTTTTATATTTTTGCATACTCATAGTCAAAATTGTTATCGTATTCAATTAATTAGTTTTTTTTAATGGTTATAAAATAAAATCGGCCAACTGCGTGACCGACTCGAATGCGCAGGATTTCGAACGAATCTCATTTTTTTTCCCTCGTTTTTATACACTTACTTTTCTTGTTTGTTTGTTTGTCGTTCCGGTTGGATTTATGCAACCTCTCTTTTGAGGCACTTCCCGATAAGCTAGCAGGCTGAAAATTTCAGGTTAGCTTCAAACCCGATGACCTGAAAATATGAAAAGATTGTAAGTAAATAAATTTCAGCAAAAAAGATAAAAATAATAAAATAATTAATATATTAAAAAATCTAAAAACTCACGTTTTTAAATATCTTATAAAATAAGATAATAACCCTACGGGGCTCAGAGAGGGGCCACTCAAAACGTGGGGGCGTATCTTTGCAAGTTACACCCACGATCTAAACACGTCATGTATCCCATAAATAATACATTCTGAGAGTTTTCTCAGCCCCGTAAGGTTATTTTCTTATTTTTAGGATATTTAAAACGTGGGTTTTTAGATTTTAAATCTATTTTGTAACATGACGTTATACTTTCATACTTTTTATAGGTTTTCCTGACATTTAGGGGAGTGCCGTTAAGCCTAAAAATAGTAAAACCTCGGAATCCAAGGCCAGTCAATGAATCTTCATACAATTGTTTTAAATGTGTTGTTAACAGCATATACAAAAATGACTTGAAAATATTTAACAAAAAAACTAAACAAATCACGGCATAGTGTTTGGGCTAAAGTAATGGGGATGGCAACTCAAAGCTAATCGTAGATGGCGCGCGATAGTTGGTCCCTACGTCAGATTACTGCCTACCTTGTACAAAAAACAAACAAGATTTATTGTTATAAAAATTGAGTTTATATACAAAACAAATATGGAAAATTATTCGTCAATGCAAGTGCATATACTAAAAGAAGAATTAAAACGCCGCGGTGCATCTACAAGAGGAAAAAAAGTGATTTAATTGAGTGGTAATACATTTGATTTTACTGTAATAAATCCACAATTACTTGTAGTTGAGGTTTCAATTTTTGAGTTTAGATATGTTTTACCTGTCCTCTCCTATAACAAGAATATAATGCTGCTTCTGACTTTCTATTTTGATAAAATATCATAATGTTTTAAGTCAGTAATTTTACCCCTTTTTTCTATTTAGATTAGAGAAATATCACAATATATTTAATTTCTTAACACCACAACTATCACAAAACTCCTTCCAGGTGATAATTCTTCCGCCAGACGAACCATTTCATGATTTACGGAGTGATGCAATACTGGTACTTAACCTCCAATGGAAAAGTAGATATTATTTTGAAAAGTGTATTCGATTGTTTAGTTATGGTATAATCATAGAATTTCATAAATAAACTCAACTAACGGCCTGTCTCGGCTTCGCAAGGCTGGATATTTGTTTGTTAAATAGCTTTTCCTTAGTTATAATTCAATTTTTGTTCTCAAGGCAGTCACAGCAGCTACCCATTATTTCTTGATAGTGGGAATTGTCGGAAATTTGTATGTTCCATCATTTTTACAGCTTAATTACACAACATCTAGCCATTTTACATCAATAAATCGTTTTTTTCAGAAAATTCCTTTGATTTGACAGTTCTTTTGGGACCAAACTGTCACTTGTCACTTTGACACTTGCCTTCCCCATTGATATGACAAGTGTACCTTTGAAATCGGTCTGAAGATTCGGCGAAAATGGACAGTGAAGGTCGGACAGACGGACTAAAGAATGATCCTGAAAGGGTTCCGTTTTTCGAATCGAGCGTTTGGATACCTACCTATAAAAACAAACAACCAGACAAAAAGCATTGATTAATACATGACTAGCGACCCGCCCAGGACTATGTCCACGTGTATTCAAAATAAAAATAAAATGTTACTCGCTGATAACATAGCTTTCAACTGGTGAAGAATTTTCATAATCGATTCCGTAATCCCAGATATTATTTTCAACAAACAAACATACAAACTTTACCTCTTTATAATATTGTAGTAGATATACATAATAATATATTTTATTAACACAAGCAACAGATGCTCTTAGTAATAAATTATGTAAATCACACAAAATTATGTGTGAGTGAAATTTTAAAATAAGAGATGACCTAGTCGTCTGAATCAGGTTTACATAAAATGTTCACGTCAAAACGTGTGTTTTTTGAATTTTTAAATTAATATTTGTCATCATTATGTTTATTAAACAAAGACTTTATTCAATAGCCTAAAAGTTTTTGGTCTAGTTTGATGCAAAGATTTTAAAGAAAAATAAAACGTAACATCACACATACAATCCAGAAAGGCAGAGGTTAAGCTACACCCCCATTCAACCAATTATGTTTTAATTCCATGTAGTAGTAAGAAGCGGTATTTAACTGAACAGATTTCATGCAATGCATAGTGTGATGGTGGATTTCAACCGCGCCTCCCCGCGACACATGATTTCTCGCGCTGTGTAAATCAAGCATATTAACCGAATTGGTTGCTACTTGTAGATACCTCATAATCCTAACATGTCCATTCATTCATTTACATTCCATGGAACTCGAGTACGTCGAGTCTTCATTGTCTCGGCGCTTTTGTAGCGGACGTAACTTTTAATTCTGGCTTTCAAAAGTTGCAGTGGTTGCGGAATAGAGTGGAAGGAACGCCCCAAAAGTTCCCACAGAGCTTTCGTCCTATGTAAAACTCTAATAACTCCTTCGTAGAGCCTTCGTAGAACCCTCGTAGAGATCTCGTAGCACTCCAAGGTTTGTATAATTTACAGCATACCAACTATAGAAGAATGTATTGTCGATCTTTTTCTGGGTCTGAATCATATTCAGCTAGGGCCCATTCTCAAGGTAATAAATTCCGTCGTTGCCCTTTAAACATGGTTAACAATGTTTAGTATAAATGAAGCTTTAACAAAATGTGATGACGACGTACCTAGCCTGTAGCCTCCGGAGTTCACGTACGAGTAGAGCCCTTGTGGGTTCTTGACATACGGTGTACTCTACAGGTTGATTGGAAATTGGATTTCATTCTTAGTTTGTAGCTATCTGTTTAGTGACCGCGCAACCATTCATGACCTGCGGAAAATTCGTGGTACTACATTTTTTTATGTAATGACTATGACATAACACTATCCCGGTCAAAACGACTTCAGTAGTGACGGTTTTATCCGTCTGCGATTTGATTTTACCGTTTGTTACGTTGGTACATCTGCAATCCGTTCCCGTGTCTTCGTTGACTGACTTAGAAAGTAAAAAAAAAAACATAATTTTAGTCTCTTATTACAGGGTGACCCTGTACTGAGAGTTTTTTTTTTTTATTTATATGGAATGAAAAATTGCCGTGCATTTTGATGATATCGAAGAAGCTGAAGCTTTTTATTTAGTTTAGTTTATTAAACTTTGTACTGTTAATTCATTTTAAGTATTGTATAAAAATATACATAATATTATACTTACTAAAAAGATGCATTTATTATACGAGACAAAAAGCATGACTAAATTCATAGATATTCATTCCAACATATTTTGTATTCTGGGGCAATATAAATATTTTTTATTATTATTTAGGTGAGAATGCCTTGACCTCTAACTTTATTGAAGCATATGATTTAAATTTACTATTTTATCTAGATTTACTCATAAATATTTAGTTTTTTTTTTTCTCACCACACAAAAGGGGTAGTAATATAATAAAAGATCAAATTAGTTATTTCTTATTTAATGACGGAAACCATTTGGAATACCTTGTTTTTCTTACATTTGACACAATGGTAATATAAATAATAATTTATGTCCAATTTAAATAACACATCCTACTTACAAGTGGCATAGGTAGCAATGTTACCACTTGACGTCGAATATAAATAATTATGTACGAAATGAACCTATTTACGACAGTTCATGAGAATCATAAAGTCTTATGGTTGTTTTAAATTGGCTAAGTCAATTTAGTCGATCATTTACTTCTGGACCTTGCTGATGTACTCCAGAGACCTGAGGATGGCCTCAGGGATGGGGTGAGGAGTAGGGATAGCGTCACCCTGAAAGGAAACAAAAATATTAGTTTAGCGACCTAAAAGTAAGACATTTATGCAATGATTTTACAACACGGACATTTCAAACGACTAAGCTTTTTCTGTCATACTTCAGTTTGATAATCTCTTCGTATCGTTATCATGACTCGTTCCTCCGAACGTGATCATGTTAGCACTCACTGACAGGACATTGACGTAGATCATTTTAGTTGCAAATGGCTGACATTTTAAGTTTTTATAAATAATCACAAATTCATATATGTGTTTAGACGATGACACATCAAACGGGTGTCATTTAAGTGTCTAGTTGTGAATAATTCCGCTTCTGTAGCTATAATCATTGATTTACTTACAGTGGGCTGGTATCCGTTCTCGTCAGCGACGTATGAGATGGCGATGGGCTGACCCTCAGGGGAAGTCCAGGAGAAAGCTCCCTGGGCGACAACGGGGACGATAGGGGGGTTTCCACCGAAGTCACGAGGAGTACCCTGGGCCTGAGCGGCGATGCCGTTGTCGATTTCCACACTGCAAATTGAACATTATTAAATAAGTATTAGATACCAATAGCAATAAGATTTTGATTGACTAAAGAATTTTTATAATGTCAAGATTAATGGTGGATGGTATCATGTACTTACGCGTAGGCGTAGCTGCCATCAGGGTTGATGTCGTTGTCATAGCGGAGGACGTTAGCAGCCTGGTCGCTGCTAGCGACACGGCTGACAGCAGGCTTGGGTGCTGGTGGCCTAGGAGCAGCGGGAGTGGGACGAGCAACGTAGCGACCTTGGTTGCCGAAACCAGGGAACTGGGCGGCGGAGACGGCCAACACGGCGGCGAAGACAAGCTGAAAATAACAATAATAGTAGCTGTAGATCACCGGAAACAATACACTCAGAACAGAAAACAATGCAATTGTAATGTCACTTACAGCGAATTTCATTTTTAGTTGATTGTTTTTGGATTGTTAGGTAGATGAATAGATCTGAAGATCTGTTAGTTAACTGATGTCCATTGATGTGATTTTTTTTACTTTTATACCAATCCAATCCACTTATTTACGCAAGATGGCATTGATATTGTCATAATGTTTGCATATGTATTAATTACCAAGATGCAACATTTGGCTATCAACAAATAGCATCTTCTACATTACAAATGTATTATAATGTATTATAATAATTATAATAAGTATTAAAAAAATGTATTATAATAAGTCACTATGAGGACGGACAGGAAAGTAAACTTCTAAATGTCCAAAAAGAGTTTTAGCAAAAATTATAAATCAGAAGCTCTAGTATGACTTTTCACGTTTTCGTGACGTAAAGTAACCGGGAAGTTCCTCGTTCGTACACTAGAGACGCTTTTTCAACAGTCCATACAATACACGCAGCAAATATTTCAATTAAACTGTAAATAAAATACAGAAATCTTGTGATAAAACCTCATCAAACTTTCAGTACGAGTACAGCAAGCATTAAACGTTCAGTATAGCGGTCGAGTGCCAGTAGGACTCGCGCACGAGGGATTCTTACTGAAGTCATGACAAACTTAATTCAATTTAATGCATTCGGAGCATGAAATGAACTACAAAATAAAAGAGAATGGGCATCCTGGGACCACCTTCCAATAGCAATGAGATGTATGTCGTTGGATAGGTCTTTTCATTTGGAACAACTATTGTTCAGACAGTTTTTTTGTTATAGCTGTCCGTTCGGAGTTATGAGACTTATTAGCTCAGCGTAAAAAATATTTAATAACCCTTTTTATACATTTTTAGTATTATAAGCTTATGTCTTGCACACACTGTATCTTCGGGACGCGTCTGGAGGAGACACGGCGTAAACCCTTTTTTTTTTAACGTGGCAAAATCATCAAATGAGTCCTCCCACCCCGGGCAGGGCGCGAGGGGCTGTCAGACTTGTACTGACTAAAATCCACGGTGTCCTTCAATAGCCCTTTATGTTCCGGGGTCACGGTGAACGGCGTAAACCCTACCTTTATTTTTGTAAAATATAAATATCCAATGAGTCCTCACACACTGGGTTAAGCAGTACGGACCTGCCAGACTAGTGTGGACTAAAATCCACGGTGTGTGTTATTAGTAAACAGGATAACTAGTCCGGATACACGTGACTGAGAAGAAAACTTGCTAATGTACTGGTTATTCTCAAAAGTCTTTTGATAGCTGAATATCACATTATCTTAGTAAACGATCAATCAGAGTAGTCGTTGATGGCTGATTATCTGAGCTTAATTATGGCTATTGATTCCGGAGTTCAACAGGATTCTGTTTTCTCTCCAACTCTTATTCTGCTGCACATCTCTAACACACTTCAGCCTGGTATTTTTGGATAGGCAGATGATAGAACTATAGACATACTTACCTGCCCACTACATAAACCAGTGGGGATGAAGTACATTCCTTCAGAGAGGCCATGGTAGAGCGAACAGATTTGACCTTAAGTCTTAAAACTTGAGGTCTTAAGCCAGTAAGCGGGCACGCCACGGTCACGGCGGCAAGACCCCTCTTAGAGGAATGGCTGGAAAGGCGTCACGGTGTCCACACCTTCCGCTTGACGCAGGTCCTCACCAGACACTGAAGTTTCTGGAGGTTTCTGAATGGAAAGCAAAGAACGCCTGGGCGACACCACTGCCAGTATCGCCCAGAGGACACCGTGGAGCATACGTTGCAGGACTGCCCCGCTTGGGCAGAGCACCACCGTGTTCTCACGCACGGAGGCGATAGGCGGCGACCTCTCGCGCCGTGCATTGGTCGAGGTCATGCTGCGGGACAGAATGGGAAGCGGTCGCCTCCCTTGCAAAGCAGTCATGCTAGCGAAAAGGAGGAGGCGGAACTTCGGCCACTGTAGGCGCGGGCATGCGGACTTTGAGTAGTAGTAGTAGTAGTAGAGTAGGTGACTCGCTGGACCATGCCCGGTTTGACGGCGCATCATATTCCAAGCGCGCCTCAAAGAGCTGTCAGCAATCTGACAGTGCCCCCTTAGAGGGCCAAAGCCTGCCGGGGACGCGGGACTGTCTCATCAGGAAACCGGGACCCTGGAATGTAAATGGCTATTGAAGGATCACCGTGTAGTCAGTACAAGTCTGACAGTCCCTCTCGCCCCGCTCTGGGTAAGAGGACTCATTTGATGATTTTACCACGATAAAAAAGTCTCCCAGTGAACGAACATGAAACTTGTTTCTTTTGACGCCGCCAACACACAGGCTACATCCTTTATGGAGTCATTTCGACCAACGGACATATACAAGAACTGCAAGTCTCCATCAATCCCTAATTGCTATTCCATTAATTCACACTAAACGATTCCAAATATTCTTCGTATTGCGCACGGCAAAATAGTAGAAATAGCTACCTGCGCCTGTGTTCCCGAGCCTGCATACAACTCGAATTTCTTCAAAGTAAGAGTGAATAGACTTCTTCTGGGTAAACTAGTAGACTTTATCTAAGCCACCTCTGAGCCTGTAGCCAAACGGCAAGCGACAATCGTTAACGTTCAGCAGTCGCTAATACATTTTCAACTTTATACCCCATTGCATAAAGTTGAAAATCTAGTAAAGACTGCTGAGCGATAGCGAACGAAACAAACGAAAACGATCTGTAATCTTTGATAGATTGTCAACTTTATGCAATGAGGTATAAAGTTGAAAATGTATTAGCGACTGCTGAACGTTAGCGATTGTCGCTTGCCGTTTGGCTACAGGCTCTGATCTGATATCGAAAAGAGACAGGAACAAACCCAAGTTAAATAAAAGAGTTGGCTGTATGATTTTTATCAGAACAAATAGTATGCTTTACAGTTATCTAGTTCTTTTATTTGTTATCTGATGTCATAAAAAAAATACATTTTTGACCCGAAAGTCCCGAAAATTCCGGGATTTCCCGGTTCCATGGAGGCCTGTCCCTAAGTTCCCGGTTCTTTCAACACGAACCGGTTCTCAATTCCCTAATGGTTAAAACACGTAGATCTGTAGACATCATCCTTAAACACTTGTTTTAATGTAACTAATAAGTCTTATAACTCCGAACAGACAATTGTAACAACAAAGGTTTCTTAACAAGTATTGTTGCAAATGAAAAGCCCTATCCAACGACATACATCTTATTGCTATTGGAGGGTGGTCCCAAGTTTCATATATTTTTGCCCATTCTCTTTTGTAATGATTTTTTTCTGTGAAAATTTTCCACGATTTTCCCTGTTTTAAAAACATTCCGACTTTATCCTTTAGCAATACTTCAAATTGATTGATTTCTAGTTCAACGACAAATACCCGACAGGTTTTGATTATCTCACGACCGTCAAAATATGCGCCATAAACAGGGAGCATAAAACGCCATGTTTTTTCAAAACGGCGATTTAAAAGTTTGGGATTTTCTCTTTTCCAAGGGAAAGAAAAGAAAGAAAGAAAAAAAATATTGACACACACAGGACAGTACAACAGAACTATACAGAAGGAAAGAAATACAAAGGGAAAACAAATTAACATAAAAGAAAGATAACAAACGGAACAAAAATAAATAGTCCTGTGCGAGGCTAAAAGGCTCCTCTCAGCATGTGCTGCGACACTTTTACAATGTCACAGCGCTGGTTTTCTGATCAAGGGATTGCAGAGTTCTACTTGATATCTTCACGCCTTCCATATAGAAATAGAGAAGGATATTGCTTGGCTGATAGACAGATGGACAACAAATACGAAACCCAAAAACTGCCTAATTTTAATCTGTTGAATTTTTTGCTCTTTGACATGGCAGTCATACATTATTCTCTAGTCAGAACGAGGAGGAAGGAGTTACTGGAATAAGATCAATATTTAGTATTGTAGTTGACAGATTCAAATAATGTGTTTGGCTTTTTTGCAAAATTAACGAGGCAGTCTGTTTTTATATCAGCGAGATATCCGTCCATATAAAAACTGACGTTCTTGTGCTGAACTTTGGCTCAATATGATGAATGTTTTTTAAAGTGCATATAACATGTAACTAATCGACATTTGACGCTATAAAATAAGTCCAATTATTTATTCATGATTTATTTTCGCATAAGTTCTAAGATGATTTATAACTTAAATTGCAGTGAATCAGGTTTCCCAAAATTTTCCAATGAAGGAAACTGAAGGAATTACCAAATTACCTATGATATATGACGAGGTACATAAGTGGGTTCAAACCCAGCAATTCTCAAAACGGTGAAGGAAAACATCGTGCGGAAACCGGCATGTCCTAGAACCAACTGGAGCCCTTGCTGTGTATTATCACCGGCTCACAGCTCTCACAGAGAGGAGGCCTGTGTCCCAGCAGTGGGAACATTATAGGCTGATGATGATGATATATACTATCTATCCTATTTTGTGCCTATATATTAGTAACCACTGAACTACAACGTCTTATGTAACCAATTATTACCTACCCAATACTAAATAGGTCTCAACTCTAAGTACTTCCCCTTCATGCTGTTGCTTGGTTATAATAGTTGTCCCAAAATAAAATAATTTGAATTTAAATATTTTCTTTCATTAGCAGGTTGTAGATAATAATATAAAACAATAAATCAGGCAACCCAAACTAGCAAAACTACTGGTAAGAAGCGGACTAGACAAAGCTTGTGACTCAGTCAACAGGAATGCTACAACAATTAGTTTTAATTTATAGTATCGCTGTCGAAATCTAATGTGTGTAATGGTCAAAAAATAATAACGATAACATACCGACTCATGAATAAATTTTACATTTAGCATAGAATGACTAAGCGGCAACAAATTGATTCATCAATTTAATCTATCACCTTTCATTCGTAGGTAGACGAATCTAAAAGTTTAACTCCAAAATATGCGCAATTCCTTTCCATACGTTTCGTCAGGATTGCTCAATAAACTGAGACGAGTTCTGCTTTGTAAGGCAAAGGATGTAGCGCCGCCTACAGACCCATAAAATCTCAGGTAGGGACATAAAACTTAAAACATCTCAGTTGTTGTGAGTAATAAAATAACAAGATGCTTCACATTTTTTAATCTGCGGTCTCGAAATATTTTACATCGATTTAATTTAAGTATTTCTAAATAGAATAAGGTGCCTTGGGCAGATGTGCTCCACTTGCTCTGAAACCATTCTCGTCGGCGACGTAGTCTACCCTGTATTTAACACCATCATCGGCTATAAATTCGTAGAAGCCCCTGACCCTGGTTCCTCCACCGACTCCGTTGACGGAAGCATCCACAATTCCGGACTCTTCAGCAGCAATTCCATTGTTGGTTTCGTATGAGTAATGGTAGTTGTTTTCATCGAAGGTTCTGTCTTCTCTGAGGACGGTTGCAGCGCCATCGGAGACAGACTTGTGGTAAATTGCTGCAGGAGCTTGGACTTGCTTGGTGCTTGGGGCGAATGGCTTGGGAGTGGAATATACGATCGGGCGGTAAGTTGATTCAACAGGAGTGACTGGAGTGCGGTACGTCACTGTTGCAGGGGCGGCGGTGGGTTGCTCAACACTGTAACACAAGAAATACTATTACAATCGATGAACACTGAAGAGTTCATAATAACGACAACATTGCTTCAGTATCACAAACCCTGGGACTTGAACATAACTGGTGTAATATGGGTGTACTATTGGGTACTCTGCCTAACCCTTCAGGGTGATAAAATTATTTTATTTCTGTACTTTAGCAATGAAACTACTGACATTTTAAGTTGGCCTTTGTTTTTCAATTAGTAGGGTCAAATAATTAATTGGATTTATCATCCAAAAATAATTAATCGCCAGTAAAATTTTAGTCACCGTGAAGAAACCCACGCCTTAATTATGAATTCGTAACACGTGTTGTGTCCTTGAACTGTCATGGAAAATGTCATCTGTCACGCTGGTAGGAGCCGGGAACGCGGATGTGCGGAACACCTCGCATCCATCATGATAATATCAGTTAACATGTATCATCATAACGCGATCTACCGTGGTGTTAAAAGATGGAAGATTTTGACGTCTTTCTTTATGTGTATATGCCAAGTTTTAAAGACACCTTTTTTTAGCAATAAAGTGTCTGAGAAATATCTGCGTGACACGATTTTTTAGAAAAATTTAAAGAAGTTTATACAATATTTTTTTGAAAAAACTACATTATTTTAGGCGTCAGAATATTTAAGACGTTTTAAAATCTTAAAGCAATTATCCTCTAAAATATCTATTAGTTTTTAAAATAACAATTAGTGAATTATGTAACTCAGCAAGGTTAATTATATTAATTATCATACATAGATAAACAATACAAATTCATTTAGCCCCCAGGCTAAAATCGACAAATAACATAGAACGTTCAGTAATTTTTAATAACGACTATTAAATTAATATTAATATGATATCCCTGATAAATGTCATATATTTCACGTCTGATCAATTTATTTACAAAATGGCAGATAACCAAGTATTGGAACATAGCATCCTAAAGGCCACGAGTTCAATCCCAATCCCACTGAACTATGCAAATGTAGTTGCTTCCTGCTTGACATTTACATGCTCATTGATAAGATTCCTGTTTTGATACATGGTGATGAGATCGATATGGCTGCGTAAGAAATAATTATTAAGTAAAATCGTCAAGAGACATCGTCACCATCTGCCTAGCCTTTCTCCATCTATGTTTGGGTCGGCTTCCAGTCGGAAGCGTACTTAGCCAAATACCAGTATTTCACATGGAGTGACTGCCTGTCTGACTGTCATAACCCAATAACTGGGTAATACAACAACTCTTTGTAAGACTGGTTTGACAGACTTTTGAACTTCTGACTAGCAAAAACAAAGTAACGAGTTTCAAATATCTCTAAGTGGCTGCCGGGATCACCAGCTTTTTCTTTTACGTGGTAAAATCATCAAATGATTCCTCCCACCCAGGGCAGGACGGGAGGGACTGTCAGACTTATACTGCCTAAAATACATGGAGTCCTTCAATAGCCCTTTACGTTCCGGGACCACGGTTACCCGATAGTCCCGCGACCCCGGGGATCAAAAGCTTAACGTGTTTTCCGAGACACGGAGGAATCTCGCTATGAAATATAGTCATTTATATAATGGACGAACCTCGGCAACGACTTAACATTGATCAATCTTGCTATTTATTATTTTAGCCGTTGCGGAGACATGCCTTGCCGGGTTCAATCTGCTTTGGATATTTTAGTTCTAAGACTAGGGATCCGTTGTGACAGCATTCCTGCAGGCGTAGCATGGCGCTGTAGAAAGGGGTTTTGTCGACGGAAGAATAGACAAAATGACAGAACGTAGAAATATTTTTAGCGTTTTAAGCATGGTAATGTGAAAAATATGGAAAATAAACGTTCTTTTCTTCAATAGTGTATAAATGGTGTCATATTAGTGCAAAAAAACAGTCGATTTGTGTAGAAATAACGATGAAATAACTTTGTCTTTTCTTGGTAGACTAGAGATAGAATCGCCATGCTACGCGTGCAGGGGAAATAAAGACTCGTTAATTAAGTGCCTGTCTGGATTCGAAAGTGCCTACCGTTAGCTAAATAAGTTTAGGTAAGTTATGGTAAACTAGTTGCTGCCAGTAGCTTCACCTAGAAAACTATCCCATGGGAACGTAACAATGGGATAAAAAATATTTTATGTATTAATCTAAGTTATAAACTTACTGTCTACTGTGCACTTTTTGTATAAAAGAGTAACAAACATCAGTCCATCCAAATAAACTTTCACGTTCATAATATTAGTAAGAAGATGGATTATTAGGAAGTAGGATTAGTAAGATAAGATAGAGGCGATTGCCCCTGGGCCACCAATGTTGTTCTGATAATACAAAATCTTAAACAAAATCGACATGTAATACAGTAAGCAATCATTTGTATCACGCAGTTCAGCTACTCATTGCTTTTCATAATCTATAGGATATTATGCAGGCGAATCTATAATGTTCATTTTAGATTGCGACACGATTTAAGAAATACACTAGATAGAGATGTAATTCCAAATAATATCTCTTATATGCAAACAAAAGGCAAAAAGAACATTTGATTAGTTCACTTTTCACTTCTACAGACTTTTACCAAGACGACAAATAGAAACAATAAAATTATAAGTTCCCTAGGAAATGTAAACAGTGATAACTGTTTAAAAATAAAGTCAAAGTCAAAGCATTTATTTGCGAACTAAGTGTTTACATAATTATCCTTATAGGGAACTGTAATTTTCATTACTAAAAGTCTCTATTAACATAGAAAATGAATACACACGAAACAAACACATTTTCAGATTAAATATTACACACAAATTAAATGAGAATTATAGCCTAATTGAAATAATTGGTTTGATTTGAGCTTAATGCTGGAAAAGTGTTACTGAGTTTTTCCAATAAGAGTTTTTCAGTAGCAGCCACGGAGTCCGCATTTGTTTCTTGTTTACTTAGTGACAATTACACAGAACAAGCGATAATTATAATATTATAGGTGTGCTGTCAGGCACACCTTTGCCTAACCATTCCAGGGATGACAAACATGACGTTAGTTGTATAAAAATGCAATATGTAACAAAAGTTTTCCTTACCTTGCACTGTAGCTGACCGGAGGAGTCAAAAGTTCCCGATTAAGCGCCTGATAGTACTGCGGCTGTTGATACGCGTTGTAGAACGATCCATATTTGCCATTACTATACCCCTGGCGGTTGAAGTTGCCTCTATATTGTTGAGGGTGGTACCGCCCATCGTTGACAGCTTGGGAGAAGCAGACAGCGGTCAGGGCCAGAACTATAAACTAAATTGAAAATTAATTTGGTTAATTAATTTTGTCGTTGTGTGAACGCGCTTTAAGACATAATTTAGTATTTTCTTGAATGTTTTGTTTGAAGTATTACGTTTTTAAACTACGGTAGTGAATTATTATTGAATCACAGAGTTAAGCATTCAGTAAATTGTACAGAAATATGAAAACACGAAACGCCAGATATGAAAAGATAAGTTCGTGGCTGTAAAGGTGCCTAGATGATTAGTACAAACTAGTTTTGTGTTGTCTATTGACATAGAGTGGCGAAAAAAGCTTAAGGAGTTTATGTTTAAGAAACATTTGATTAAAATACGCAATGGAAAAAGTACTTAAAATACTTGTTTAAAAAAAAAAAAACAGACGCTCACACAGCTTTTAATTTTTAAATTCTTGAATTAAATAGTTTTGGTCAATTTATTCTTTTTTGAAGACAGAGGGTTAGATATTTTTTCAATTTTTCAGTTTCATTAAGAGGATGTGAGACCTTGTTATATAACTGTTCAGGTTATCCGAGTATTCCTTTACAAATGGAGCATTTTAAGCCAACATTATTTGGAAACACCAACTCTTGATAAAAGCAAATTCAATTTGTTTGTATTAATTAATTCCTTAGCTTTTTAAAGTCTATTTGTAATTTCCACTTATCAAATAATTTGGTTTTGTAGGACATGATTTTTTTATTTAACTAGGTCTTTAAGCTGATTTGATTTGAGTTACGACTTCCTACAATTAAATTCAGTTAGTGAAAATTAACAAATTTTTACAAAATATTTTGAAAAACTATTTTGCCTACTCACAGTAATCGTTTTCATTGTTTCTCGTGGCTTCTTAACAATGAAATACGGCCTAAACGCCCATCGTTTCTTTATATACGACCGTCAAAATCTAAAATGGAGTATTTATTGCAACAATACCTCCGTTTAAATTGCAAAAATGTAAATTTTATTTGTGAGGGCGTAGTTAGTCGGGCTTATTTGGGCCGCTTTGTGATATATTATACAACTGACCGCGCCCAAACTAGCATAGTTAGATCACTCGGTGATCGCCCACTGTACAAATACTTTGCCGGAAACGTAACAATAGTAGACATCTTCTTACTAAAATAGATCCACATTAACATAAACAACCAGGGCATGTTATTACAGCTTGCTTCGTTTGTCCTTTTCGAACACTTTGTACAAACTGACCTTCCAATTTCTCAGGGGTCATACGCCCGAATTTGGGTTATATTTTTTATGTTCTCAAAACATTATTTTGTTTACAGTTCAGATCAAGGCACATTCTTTTGATTCTGCACTAAAAAAAGGAATGAAGGATATCTTTAAGGGATCAGTTTGTGGCAAATAAAATTATACAACGTGTAACACCAAATGCGCAAAACCTCTCGTAGGGTAACTCAGCCCCTCCAGCGCGTCTATGAGTGGCGCGTGGAGGCGCAGCGCCGGGGCGTGACCCCGCTGCCTCGAGAAGTCGAGGCGCGGCGGGAAGAGCTCCGGCGCGATCTCAGGGCAGTATGGAAGGAACGACTGTCGCGACCGAAGGCCGGGCACGCCGCAATTGCGGCGGTAAGACCCCTCTTTGAGGAGTGGCTGGAGAGAAGTCATGGCGTCCTGACCTACCGCTTGACGCAGGTCCTCACCGGATACGGAAGTTTCGGGAGGTACCTGTGTCTGATGCGAAAGGAGGAATCGCCTGGGTGTCACCACTGCGAAGATCGCCCGGAGGACACGGTGGAGCATATGGTGCAAGACTGCCCCGCTTGGGCAGAACACCGACGTGTCCTCACGACTGCGATAGGCGGAGACCTCTCGCGCCCAGCATTGGTCGCGGCCATGCTGCGGGGCGACACGGCGACGGACGTTTCTAGACGATCTCCGGCCACCGTAGGCGCGGGCATGCGGGCAGCGAGTAAAGGGCAACTCGCTGCCCGACCATGGACCATGCCCGGGTCGACGGCGCGTTGTATCCCACGCGCACCTCAAAGAGCGTCAGCATAATGACGGGGCCCCCCTCTCAGAGGGCCAAAGCCTGCCGGGGTCGCGGGATTATTTCCTTACCGTGACCCCGGAACATAAAAGGCTATTGAAGGACACCGTGGATTTTAGTCAGTAGAAGTCTGACAGTCCCTCCCGCCCTGCCCGGGGTGGGAGGACTCATTTGATGAAGAAAAAAGCTTCAAATACTAGCTTTATATTTTATGAATTTATTAATTAGAATAGGTAAGTATAAAAATCCAACAAACACTCAACCATTCGTCGGTTAAAAAAATATGTCAAAAACTAATTGAGTCGAGGTTGTAGTTGAACGTCTGAAAATCTAATCAAATAGGAGATTTTTATTAATTAAAAATCATTGCCGTACCTAAAAATGTTTGGTAGAAAAGTGATTTGGAATAATTGACTCGATGAAAACATCAAATGAGTCCTCCCGCCCTGGGTGGGGCGGAAGGGACTGTCAGACTCTTACTGACTAAAATCCACCCGTGTTCCTTCGGATGCCCTTTACGTTCCAGGGCCACGGTATCCTGGGTTAAGAAAAAACCCGCGACCCCAGCAGGCATTTGGCGCGAAACAAGACGCGCCACTGACCCGGGCTTGGTCCCTGGTCGGACGGCGAGCTACCCATCACTCACCGTCCGCAAGCCCGCTCCGCCGCTGTGCCCTCTGCTGATCAGAGGGACACGCGTTGGAGCGTCCACACGACAGGCTATTCGCATACGGGCAAAGAGACCCCTTAGACACACAGTGCCTAAGGAAGAGTTTTTGCCCGCATCCCAGGGTGCACCGGCCCGAAAAACTGGTCTTCCCCCCGGACGTATCCGAGAGGGAACTCCAGTCCACGGGCGCACGTGGAGGTTTCCTGTCTTAGCACCCCTAGTATTTGAAGCTGAGGAAATTTTCACAGAGAGTTATAATAACAACATAAACACATAATTATATAACATAAGCAAATTTCATACTTTGGTAGTCTCGAAATTTTTTTTTATTATTGTACATAATATGTAATTTGTTTCACCTTCTTTCATCATAATATGCCAAATTTCAGTGCCGGAGGAATTTTTCGGAACTCATATGCCTCGTTGACTAGACTTATATATGTAGTTTAAGTAGACGAAGGCATAGTGTTTGGTTTTGGGTGGACATGATTAATTCAATTTTAGTAAGACTAACTGAAAGGTCAAAGTCACTACACCAACGCTCTACAAGACGTACGCTTGTTAAGTAAGTTTCCATATATTCCCCGTGCAGAAATCGTCTGTATACCCGATTGTATAGATTGGCTTGCAAGGCTCAATGACTCCTCAAAAGGTCAGCTTTGCTCTAAGGCTGTGGTTCCACTGAGCTATGAAAAGAGGTAGGTTTCCACTGAGGCGGAGCGGGGTGGAGCGAATCTGGGTAGAGCGGAACTGCTTTGCCTATTATTTGCCGGCCTAGTGCGTGTGGGGAAGCAAAAATGAATGAACACCGCCGGGCCGGCTCCGGCGCCGGTAAGTGCAAAAGCGAGTCATACATTTTGTTTACATTTTTGCTACCTCGGCGCCATCGCCAGTGGCGGTACCGGTGCCGCAAGGCCGGCTAATGGAGAAATGTCCATTCTATTGCCAACTAAAATTATTGTGAATATGCGCGTGAGTAAGCCTCCTCGCTCCGCTTTGACCCGCTCCACGCGTCGCTCCTCTCTCGGCGCTAGCCTAATCTAGCTTGGTTTCCTTAATTTTAAACAATTCTGCTCCTCTCCGCCAATGCTGTTTCCTTCGAAGTGGAGTAAAAAAGGGATGTGGATTTCAGGCTATGTGATTGGTGAATCGCTGCACAGCTCGTCTCCACTCTGCTCCGCTCCGCCTCAGTGGAACCGTAGCCTAATAAGGCCGCTAGACTAATACCCATACGGCTGTGTTACTGAGCTGCAAATCTCTGACAATAAATAAAAAAAATAAAACAATAAAGAAGGCAATCACAAAATATACAAAAAAAAAAGGTTGCACTCCAGGAGTGCCGGTAGAAGTGAAAACTTTTTTGTTACTATGTTTTATTTTAAAACTGGAGTAGTACAGATATGAAATTAACTAATTTGAATGACGTCTTACTCATTTTCGATCAGGGTCACGTGACCCTGACGCGAGTTTTAAATTTTTTACCCATTACAGAAAAAGTGTACAACGCCGCTAAAGAAGTTTTCACTTCAAAAAAAAAGGTTGCACTCCAGGAGTGCCGGTAGAAGTGAAAACTTTTTTGTTACTATGTTTTATTTTAAAACTGGAGTAGTACAGATATGAAATTAACTAATTTGAATGACGTCTTACTCATTTTCGATCAGGGTCACGTGACCCTGACGCGAGTTTTAAATTTTTTACCCATTACAGAAAAAGTGTACAACGCCGCTAAAGAAGTTTTCACTTCAATAAATTAGGACTTTACAGTTAAAATAGAACTGTTTTTGGTCCTCAACATACCGAAACAGAGATTATTAATACGATCATCTGGGGGCACGGCAGTGCCCCGCCAAGTCTCGAGCAAAACGGGCACGGCCGTACCATCTTTTCTCGAAGCGATTCGCGGCTGTTTCGCCCCCCCTATATCTTCGACGTGGACAAAGCTAGGAGTTTAGGTTTTCGGTGAATAATAGTAGGCATTAGAACAAGCTTAAGTTCGAAATTACATGCCAATTGAATGAATAGTTTAGGAGTTACGGTCGATCAAAGTTACACCATTTTGTCACTCACTCACTGACTGACTCACTGACCGATCATCAAAAATCTAAGGTACTTCTAGCAGACTTAGAAACTTCAAATTTTGCACCAAGGTAGGTCATTAGCCACATATAAAGGAAAAATTATAAAAACATTAAAAGATAATATACCATAGAAAACAATTTTATATTTGCGGTTTGGCAAGAACATTGTGTATGGATTTTGACTGCATTGATAACTTTGTTCGTTGTTTAAGTATTCAATTGGATGAATACATACATAGAATAGAAAAGAATAATATAAATGTAATACATAGACTATAATTAATCTAAATTAATACATAAAGTTCATAATTCATTAAATTAATAAAGCTAAAACTCCATTGTATTGCGATAAATATTGTATGCGCGCTCGATAGATGGCATTGTACCTGTCTGAATCGCGCTATGGTTTCGTTACAGAGCGCAGTCTAAGTAGTACTTTAAAATAATTCAATAATTTTCATTTGATAGCGCCATCTATCTATGAACAACCATTTCGAAACTAAAAAAATATTGTAGCGATATTCAGAGAACTTAAGTTAGCCGGATTCGATAGTAGATTTATTATTGTTACTGAAACAGTTATTTAGGAAAATAGTTTATTAATATAACATAGACATAGTCACATAAATCTAGTTGTTTACGTGTTATTTAGTTTAGTTATATTTAGTTTGTAAGTTAGTAGATATATATTTATTTAGTTATTTGTTAGTTAGTTTAGTTCTATTTAGTTTGTTAGATAGAGAATGGGTCCTAAGCAAAAAAGTAGCTGAAGTCCAAGAAATTATGAGGACACCTAAAAAAAAGAAAGAAATACACTTACAAAAAATAAATGAGATCCCACCAAAAACATTAAATGTAAAAAATGCCAAGTCTCTCGATGCAGTCCTTCCATCGTAAAAAGTTTTGAGATCTCACAGAAGCCAAGTCCTATTCAAATTATTTTGTAGTTATAAATCAACATTTAGTAATTATATCAATAGTTTTCTTTATATTATAACTATAGTGACTTGGCAATGAGCACAAGTAAAAACAAATAAAACGGCATATTTGGAGGAGTTGAAAGTTACACACACCGCATGCATAAACATTCTCTTTTATTTACTTTATTTATTCTCTTAACATTCATCATTTACTTTCATAAAGCGATGGCCCGTAAGGTATTCTTAATTATTGTATTGGAACATGTAGTCGGTAGTGACCATCATGATTCACACATAACAAATAATCTGATCACAGGTCTCGTCAGTAACATTTGCACATAATTCCAGGCAGCAAGCAGCTTTTAATTTGTGCTCATTGCCAAGTCACTATAGTTATAATATAAAGAAAACTATTGATATAATTACTAAATGTTGATTTATAACTACAAAATAATTTGAATAGGACTTGGCTTCTGTGAGATCTCAAAACTTTTTACGATGGAAGGACTGCATCGAGAGACTTGGCATTTTTTACATTTAATGTTTTTGGTGGGATCTTTATTACTTTTATTTATTTCCATTGTCAAAAAAAAACAGTATTATCTAAATCAAACTGGTTTTCCCGTTCATAACTGCATCCTATAACTGGAAAAAAAGCCATGGTACCGGTTCCTATTTTGCGTGTCTTACTTACGAGAATAGAGTATTTTAGAGCCTATGCACACCACGTTTTTTAAACGCACAGTTGGTGCGTTTTCTTCAGAGCAATTTGTTGTCATTTGTTCTAGGCTGCGTCTGACTTGCGTGCGTATCGCGTCTGCATCGCGTCAAACGCGCTGCACCGGTGCGTTTAAAAAACGTGGTGTGCATAGGCTCTTAGTGCATAAATAAATTCAAAATCTATTTAGTTTGTTAGTTGGAATATTGAAAAATAATGGGCACGTGTTTTTTTTTTTCTAAATCAATGAATATTGACAAAGATAAAACGGTTCCATATTCGGGAGCCCGCTTGTGACGTCATAACGGGTGTAAAATATTGTAATGACCGAGAGAGGTTCTGTGTTTTTTTGAAGCGTTGTATCTTCGTTAATTTGGTTAACGTAACAAAAGAAAAATACGGGTCTAATATTTTTAATATTATTATAATCTATATTTCGGAATAAAAAAAAAATAGTACCTAAAATAGCCTGAACAAAGTAATTGGTTCGCTAAGAAATAGTGTGGTACCCAACAACACCTTTAACTTCGTAAATGAATTTTTGTTTTAAAGTCTTCATGAATATATTTTTTTCCCAATTTTCCATATACTTACAGGCAGTATTTATTTTACGATTAACTTTGTACTAAAACCATTTACCACGAAATGATAACGTTAATATCTGTACTTTTTTGTACCTTACTATATTTTAGTTTAGAGAAGGCTTTTTTAGTACCACGAGCTTTTATAGTAATTCACTAAAATAGCTCGTGGCAATAACTTAACCCAAAGAATATATTGGAGAACAATAAAGTAACGCTCGGGAATAAGCCTGTCAAACATACCCACCATTCTCGCCGTTATATTGTAAAGTGTGGAGAGTAAAAAAATTAAATAACCCTCCTGGCGCAGTCGGGTAAAAATAACTTGTTTTTGCAAAATACTTAATACTCGTATTATGAAGAGATTTGTTTTTTCTTTTATATTGACATAAAACCAATTCCAAAATGTCATTCACCAATACAAAGCTACATTAATGCGAATAATATGACTATATTTTGTTCTCTAATCACACCTGTGAGATGCGGGGGCTGTTAGTCACTATATCTTTTTGTACATTCTGTCCAACCTAAACACCCACATAATAATACCAAATAAAATAACGAACATTAAATAATAATAAAATTATTTATTAAAAGAAATGCACAATTGATTTTCTAAACTATCTTTTTCCTTAAAATCTAACAAACTTTTAAAATTCGACAAAATTATCATTTGCGTTATTAAATCCCCCGTGGATTTACACGGGTCAATTTTCAGGCTTTCAAGTAACCATCACTCACATTACTTGCAAAAATCAAATCGCCATCCGGCCCTATTTATAACGGTCGACAAAAATCACAACATGAAACTCCTAAATTGGTGAATAATACATAGCACAAAATACACCTCATGCGATGGGCAATCGCCTGCAATGACCATTCCAATCAACTCAGCCGATAGCAGTCCACTGTTAGACATAGGCCTCTCCTAAGCAGCGCCACATCACCCTGTCTACTGCCTTTCGAATCCAGTCTGTCCCAGCCACTTTGTCCCAACCAGCTGGCCATCGGTCCTTCGACAAACGTGATCAGCCCACTGCCACTTCAGTTTCAGTGAGTCTTTTCTTAATCTGCAAGCTATGTATGTGCTAATGGAGCTGGAGCCAGAGCAAAATTTCGTCAGTGATTTTTTCTCAAGCCATAATTAGTAGACTACATAAGGGAGTCATATCATAAAGATTCGTGGAAGTCAGCTGCTGTTCCGTTGGTGGGATAAGCAGCAATCGCCGTTCAAACACGTAGAAAAAAAATTTTTTTTAGTCATTTCCTCCCAACTGAAAACTGGTTTTTATCGAAGATTACCCTAAATCACGAAGAATAAAACAAATCAGCTGACTTTACCATGGTGGAAAACACGTCAGCTGGTCACTCGAACATGTAATTTTTAAGGGGCTAAGTCAGTACTTATACGGTTTTTATATTTTACTTTCTGTCGTACATGACTGGACTACAGATCTTACAACTTGGAATACAGTTATTAACTATATGATCTAAATTCTCACAAAGTTGAAAACACGATTCAATTAAATTTTCTCGATACAAAAAAAATGCAAAGTTCAGTCTATGTTTTTTATTTTTTGGACTTTACGGCGTAACTACTATGAGTTATTGAAAGGATGCTGTTTTAAATTGTAGAAAATACTAGTATCTAAATTCTGTAAAGACAGTTTTTCAATTAATAACAATTTTAATTCATAAAAAGGCGTCAATATGTTTGGGCACATACGCCATTTTATTCTGAGCACACATTCACTATCGTCCTCTCATCTTTTGCCTTTTAAAAGTAGTGTCATCACTTTCGTTCCTTGACACATCAGTCAGCCAGCGTGGCTCTTACAGGCTAGACCTGTGACACTTTTTTTCAGATCGCGGCTGTCAGATTTTCGTAATAATAAAATTGGAAATGTATAAAAAGATCGAGAAAATAAAAACGAATGATACGTAGGCTTATAGATTATTCAAAACTATGTTTCGATGTGTTCAATGGGACGTGATTAAACGGACATGACTGTAAATAAGTCACGTAAACTTTCATTTTTCAATAACACTTTATTTTCATTAATAAATGAAGTATTAAAAT
This sequence comes from Agrotis clavis, assembly GCA_954870645.1. NCBI lineage: Eukaryota > Metazoa > Arthropoda > Insecta > Lepidoptera > Noctuidae > Agrotis > Agrotis clavis. Next base: position 14,358,938 of record OX940921.1, read on the forward strand.
AAACTAAACATACTGAATATCATCGCAGGAAATTCCTGACGACCCCTACAGAGCAAACAAGGGAAATGTTTAGAATACGTATGATACTATACATTACGAATTGTTCCTATCAATATAATAAATTACTCACCGTGATAATTATATCAATGCTATCGTGATATCGTACTATTGTTGTCGGATGGTTCCTCTGTGTCCATCCTCCTTCCATCTAATCTTTATGCATCCAAATACCATTTCACATGAACTAATGATAAATGCACTGATTTGCAGTCAACAATTTGAGACAATATGTAACTGAAAACAACTTCTAATCGTATCAAACTGCGATATAGGATAAGAAGCACTTCACTTTCATTATTATTTATTTAGTTTCGTCACAGATTTATAACAATTTCGAAGAAACAGGATTAAAATAAATTAAATGAAAACTGGTATTGTCAAAATTTTGAATACTTCAAAATTACATGTCAACTACATATAAGGCATAGCACCCACCACCCTGTTAAATATCGCCTATAGTATAATGCTGCAACTGCGATGAAAAATTTGTGGTCATTGCTGTCTCACCGCGTGTTCGGTACAATTTGCTCTCGCACTAGTAATTGCTTTGGAGGCAAAAAAAAAAATGATTAGCACTGGGCTCATTCTTTTGGAGCCGATAGATATCTCTCAAAGGTTTCATTTATCAGAAAAGTGATATAAAGACCTTGTCCCAAAAAAAATTGATAGGATATTATAGAATGAAGATTCAATTATAAAGAAGTTACAGACAATAAAATTGTTGTACTACAATAATCTGTGTACCTGTACCTCATAATATACGAGTAAAAACTATTACGTCCCTTTTACGCGGCGCTAGTGTCTGTCATTATAACAAAATGCATCACACGCAACTAGCTTTCTGAACGGACGTTAATAAAAGAAGCGTGTGTTTGGGGCTTTTTTTAGTGTGGTAAAATAATGACTGAAATACTGACTGGCCCGTTGGTCTAGTGGTTAGTGACCCTGACTGCTATGCCGGGGGTCGTGGGTTCGATTCCCACCCAGGACAAATGTTTGTGTGATGAGCATGATCATTTGTTCTGTGTCTGGGTGTAATTTATCTATAATATGTATGTATTTAGAAATATATAAGTATGTTTATCAGTTGTCTAGTACCCATAACACAAGCTCTGCTTAGCTTGGGACTAGATGGCGTTGTGTCATAGTTGTGGAATATTATTATATTATTATAATCAAATGAGTCCTCCTACCCAGGGCAGGGGTATATACTAAAATCTACGATGTCTTTCAATAGACCTTTACGTTCTGGGGTCACGGTATTCGTTAGTCCCGGGACCCTGGTAGGCCCTCTAAGGGGGAGCGACGTCATTATGCTCACATGCCTTTGCCCGTGCGCGCATGTGTTTGGGGCTTTAGATAATTGGGAATTGTCACTTTCGCAAAGTGTGCCAATTTTATTAATTTTCTACCAAATAGTAGTTTTTTTCGTTATCTCGGGACGTCAAAACCTGTGTTCAAGTGTTATAAAATAAATTTAAGACTGTGAATGATGAAAATATTTACAAAATATTTATCCACATCAATAAGTATTTCTATCATTTTGTTTTAGTAAATGTTTCAATATCTTTATATCAAAATATTTCTACTAGAGTAATACATGTATTTTGCGTAAAGGGAACACTAATTTATGAAATGTCGAAGTTGACGAAATGAAATACATAAAACTTTGGATTGCGTTAATTTCGCGATACTGGCGCCTACTGGTGGCGGTGCGTGGCAACTTTTCCGACTCATCAAACGATGCTTTCGCTTTGCCATACGCCGTTAAATAGGCGCGGGCATGCGGACGGCGAGTAAAGGGCAACTCGCTGTCCGACCATGGACCATGCGCGGGTCGACGGCGCGTCGTGTTCCACGCGCGCCTCAAAGAGCGTCGGCAAAAATGACGGAGCCCGCTCTCAGAGGGCCAAAGCCTGCCGGGGTCGCGGGACTTATTTCCTTACCGTGACCCCGGAACATAAAGGGCTATTGAAGGACACCGTGGATTTTAGTCAGTACAATTTAAGTCTGACAGTCCCTCTCGCCCTGCCCGGGGTGAGAGGACTCATTTGATGATTTTACCACGCTAAAAAAAAAAGGATAGCTCGCTCCATAGCGCGCTGAGCTACCTTGAACCTTGATCTTTTGTGGACCGGCCCAACTGGTTGAAGCTTAGTCTTCAAGCATTGCGGATTCCCATCCTAGACGAGAAGACGCGACGAAGTTTCCCGATGACCTAAAGTCCGAAGCTTCATACTGCCAATTTCAGTCACCCGCCGCCGCATTAATTTAACATACTGTATGCGCTTGAGCTACACCTAAATTCGTTTTTGTTTTGACTTGAATAGGATCTAGGTGTCTTGCTATTATTCAATCAATACATAATGTCTCAATCGAACAGTTTTTATAATTTTCTAAGCTCACAGACATACCTAAAAAGAAGGTGTTATTTAAGAATTTTATATAATTTAGTTGGATTTGTGGCCATTTATGATTTTATTTCAAGTAATTAAATATTTCGATCCAATTAATTGCAAGGACGGGTTGGCTAATATTTTTATAATCTTCTCTGACAATTTTATTTTTGACCGTCAGAGTTATTCGCGAATGCGAATACTGATGCGAACATTCAGTTTAAAATCAATCACGTTTCATTAAAACACTTTTAAATGATCGAACTTCATAAATTAATTTTAAATTTTGATTTTTTTATATTTACAGCTTTTTTACTTCCTGTCTGTAACGAGTATGGAAAAAGTATGTAAGAGTAGCTCTAAGAGGGTCAGTCAGTGAAAGAAAAGCAGAATGAAACATGTTTATCTTAGCATAATTATGATAATTTTTATGATTGATGTTTGTGATAGATTTAATGAACATTATACTGATGAATGGCGAGATAAAGGCAGACTGAGTAAAAGATGAATAGAGAGGACGACGCCAGATAAGAATGAATGAAATGTGTAGAAGTTCCAAATATTGGTATATTTCACTCTTTCGTATTCGCATAATATTCGCATGAAGGTATGCGAATGCGAATGCGAATGTCTAAAAATCTGCGAATATATGCGGATGCGAATGCGAATGCGAATATTCGCAACATCTCTAGTACCTACCGTTATAAATAAGAGGATTTTGCACACGACTTCGCTTCCGTTATTTTTTAAAGTAATCACAATGCAAAATCTGACTACATAAAAGTAAAATTTTGAATATTTGAATGAATGTTTGTTAATCACTCACGTCAGATATCAATGTATTTTTCAATATAAATATGTACTTTTCATAAATCATTCTCGGAAAGTATGACATGCCTGAGGAACAACGGTTTGAAAGTTATACTTTTCAGCCTTAGGGAGAACGGCTTTCAATTAACAGCTGTAAAATAAAATCGGCTTATTCTAGTTTAACATTTCTATTGAACTATATTCTTTCTAACTTTCTGTTTCCTGTTGGTCTAGTGGTTAGTGACCCTGACTGCTATGCCGGAGGTCGTGGGTTCGATTCCCACCCAGGACAAATGTTTGTGTGATGAGAACGATCATTTGTTCTGTGTCTGGGTGTAATTTATCTATAATATGTATGTATTTAGAAATATATAAGTATGTTTATCAGTTGTCTAGTACCCATAACACAAGCTCTGCTTAGCTTGGGACTAGATGGCGTTGTGTGATAGTTGTGGAATATTATTATTATTATTCTAAACAGCAGCGACTAAATTGCAGCGGGGTGTAAAATTGAAATTAAAAAAAAATAAGTATTCAATTTAAAAATTAATGATTGTATTTGCTATAATTTTTTTAATGAGTAACATAATAATTATGTTTGGCTAAATTTCTTACCATTTTTTCAACGATGAAAATAAAAAATAATGGCTGCTGGTGATGTAATAAATAAAATAGGCGGAAAAGTGGCAATTCAATCTGCACAAGTTTTTTCTTTAGCTAATCATGTTGTTATTTTTACTTTCCTTTTATTTGTAATGAAAAAGATAGTCCCTCGAACTATTAACGCCTTCGCTCCACTCGCATGCACTCGCTAAACCCGGTCTCGGGACTAAATAAGTTACTTTCACCCCTAAGATAACAATGTAATCCACTTAGTATATCTAGGACATCACAGATATCGTTGAAGAACAACTTAAGAGCGTATATTCCGAAAGCTGGCAACGTCGCAAATGATTGTCAAATATTAACAAGTTTTAATTAATTTAGCATTGTTACTGTATGAAAATAAGAAATATGGCTCTGTAGTGCACTAAAAAATTGATAAGGGAATGCAATAATTAATATCGTAGAAGCTTTCCAAATGCCTTTTATACACCGGAAACGGTTACAACATCAAATTCAGTGTTTTAATTTCATTCCTATATCATTTTTTTAGTGCACTACAGAGCGATATTTCTTGTTTTCATACAGAAAATTTGCCAAATTAATTAAAACTTGTAGTTATTTGACAGCTTTTTGCGACGTTGCCAACTTTCAGAATATGCAGCCTTAAATCGTTGGAAAACCTGTAAATATCATAAACATAATAATGTATAATTAATATTATCATTCTGAAACCAAAGGATAACCAGACCTCGTCCTGGCACGAACAGAAAGAAAAACAATCCAGAAAACTGATATACTTTACAGTTTTCTGGATTATTCATTTCATTCATGGCCATTTATAATTGTCATGGCCGTTTAAAAACGGTAATGACAATTGCTGTTAACTTTTTAGGGTTCCGTAGTCAACAAGGAACCCTTATAGTTTCGCCATGTCCGTCCGTCCGTCAATCCGTCCGTCTGCCCGCAGCTTAGCTCAGAGACGCCCAGTACTAGAAAGCTGTAATTTGGTGTAAATAATTATACGGTTTTGTTGCGCCGAAAAAGTGGTAAAATAAAATCTCGTAAAATATTTTTTTTTAGGGTAGGTACCTCCTGTACACGTAAAGTGGGGATGAACTCTTTAAATTTTAAATCATTCTTGAAGCGATTTGATAACTACTCAATCCCGCCGAGTTTCGGCTCGATAGAGTCGTCTTTATTACATAGACATTGATGCTGGATGATGTCCATGGTCTGATGATAGAGCTGGAAGGTAACCATGAGTACTGAGCTTGGGGTCATTTAATTAGTCTTTACGTGGGCTTTTGTACTGGATGTTTTCCAGGCTCTCATGATGGATCTCTTTTGACTGGCCTGTTGGTCCAGTGGTTAGTGACCCTGACTGCTATGCCGGAGGTCGTGGGTTCGATTCCCACCCAGGACAAATGTTTGTGTGATGAGCACGATCATTTGTTCTGTGTTTGGGTGTAATTAATCTATAATATGTATGTATTTAGAAATATATAAGTATGTTTATCAGTTGTCTAGTACCCATAACACAAGCTCTGCTTAGCTTGGGACTAGATGGCGCTGTGTGATAGTTGTGGAATATTATTATTATTATGACGTTTATTTATTTACTATACATATTAATACATTTTTAAATATTTTAAAAAACAAACGCATAAAAAAACATTTAAAAATATAAAAATAGTAGTCCGCCGGTGTGGGAGCAGGGTCCAAGCTACCGGTGGTTAGGGTTCCAGAGACAGGAACCTCCTCACAATACGAGCCGTATCAAGAAGTACTGCCTTCTGAATCTGGCCCTTGATCCAACCCCCTAAGGAGAGCCTCGAAAGGTGTTCGTCGAGGCTCTTTGCCATCAGGCCATTGGCAGACACGACGATCGGCACAATGATAGCCGAGCTCACGTTATTATTATTATTATTTCTTTATTTTTCTTTAAACTTATAAATTACATTTTTAAATATTTTTACAAAAAAGAAATAAAAAAAACATTTAAAAATGTAAAAAATAGCAGTCCACCAGTACCGGGAACAGGGTCCGGGCCACCGGTGGTCAGGGCTCTTGAGAGAGGAACCTCCTAACAATACGCGCCGTGTCCAAGAGTACTGCCTTCTGAATCAAGCGCTTGATCCAGCCACCCAGCGAGAGCCTCCTCAGGTGTTGGTCGAGGCTCTTGGCAATTAAGCCATTGGCAGATACGACTATCGGCACAATAACTGCCGTATTCACATCCCACATGTCAACAACCTCGCGAGCCAGATCAAGATACTTGAATTGTTTATCTTTTTCTGCCTTCACGAGGTTCTCGTCATGTGGGACCGTTATATCAACAATTATTGCGCGACGCTCCAATCGATCTATCACCACAATGTCAGGCTTATTGGCAACAATAGTCCTGTCAGTGATGATAGGTCGATCCCAATACAACGAGATATTGCCATTTTCGAGAACTGGGTCGGGCGCATACCTATAGTACGGCACTTCCGATTCGACAAGATTGTACTTTAAAGCAAGTTGCTGGTGGATAATCCTGGCAACGAGGTTGTGTCTATGCAAATACTCGCCGTTAGCCAGACGAGAACACCCAGAAATAATGTGTCGGATCGATTCTCCCGGACGGTGGCATGCCCGACATATGTCAACCGTGCCATCCTTCACAATGTATTTCCGGTAGTTATTCGTCATCATAACTTCGTCCATAATTGCACAGACAAAACCTTCGGTTTCCCCAAACAGGTCACCGAAGCGCAGCCAGGATACGGACGCTAAAAAGTCTACATCGGGACCATGTAATGCCCGGTAAAAGCGTCCGTGAAGCTCCTTGCTCTGCCATACATCCTTACGATCATTGGTGTCTAATACTTTAGGTTTGCGCCAGTTTCCGTTAGCCAAGGAGAGCGGAGTAAGACCCTTGTCCACTGTGACCACATCTCGGTGCATCTCCACGTCGGCTTCTAGGAAATATTCCCTGAGACTGCATACCTCACGGTTGTGCAGGGTCTTAGCGTTTAAAAAGCCACGACCCCCGCACTTTCGCGGGATATACAGTCTCATCACCGACGACCGTGGGTGATGCATCCGATTTGCAGTCAGCAGTGAACGGACTCTCCTATCCAGGGCGTCAAGTTCTGTCTGAGTCCATTTGAGTATGCCGAAAGAATACATCAATACTGGCATGACCCAACCGTTGAAAGCGCGCACCTTATTACCACCTGACAAAAGACTGTTTAGTACTTTATTCAGGCGGCTAAAGAAGCGCTCCTTCAACGATTGCTTCATGTCAGCATTATTGATGCCTAATGCTTCCGACATACCCAAATATTTGTAGGTCTCTGTTGAAGAGAGGGATCTAAGGTGTATGGAATCCGAGAGTTGAGTTCCCTCTGATTCCACAATCTCCCCTCGCTTCACATGCATGACTGCACATTTGTCCACACCAAATTCCATCCTGATGGCGCTACTGAAAGTTTCTGTTACCTTCAGTAGCTTCATCAGTTGCAAGTTGTTGGGGGACAAAGAGTTTCAGATCATCCATGTAAAGAAGGTGAGATATGACCTGACCACCTCTCTTCAACCGATATCCTAGCCCCGAACCCTCCAGTAATGTACTGAGTGGGTTCAAGGCCAGACAAAACCACAAAGGACTCAGACTGTCACCCTGGAATATGCCGCGCTCAATCCTTATCGGTTCGCCGCTACCTCGGATCTGTCGACATCCTGGATAGCGAAGGACTGTCTTCCAGGTCCCCATACACGACAACAGGAAGGTGCGTAGAGTTATATCAACTTTATACAACTCTAGCACCCTCATGAGCCATGTATGGGGTACCGAATCATAGGCCTTCTTATAATCTATCCAACATGCGGACAGATCCTTTCGGGAGCGGCGAACCTGTTGGCTAATGACCATATCAATGAGGAGGAGCTCTTTAGTACCGCGGGACCCGTTCCTACATCCATTCTGAGAGGCTGACATGATGGAATTAGTCACAATATGTTGATTGATTTTAGCCCTCAGAATGGATGTAAGAACTTTATAGACCGTTGGTAGACAAGTGATCGGTCTATAATTTTTTGGTTCCGCAGTACTACATGATTTATAGAGCAGGTGGGTCACTCCTGTTGTTAAGAATTGGGGTAACGATCCTGACTCTAAGGCTAATTGGAACTGGGATGCTAAGCGAACGTGTGATCTTTTCAACCATTTAATCCAGAAGTTGTGCAGCCCATCCGGCCCTGGAGATTTCCAGTTCGGCAACAGATGGACTGCACAAGCTACGTCTTGGGGGCTGATGGTGATAGCCCCCATTTCTGGAATATGTTCACACGCTCGCTCAACACCCCTGATCCAATCGCCCTCAGTGTGACTGACAGGCACCGACCAGATGCTGCGCCAGAATGAACTCATGGCATCATCATCCGGCAGGGGCGTGTCAGCCACACCTTGGTCCGGTCGCTCCCAAGCCCTATAGACCCACCTTTCATCACTTTGGAAGGTGCGATTCAAAGTGTACCGCTCCACTCGTCGCTTGTACCGACGAATACGGTTTGCCCATGCACAAATCTTCTGCCTCAGGAAGTCGATACGTTCTGTGACGCGGGCCAAATAATCACGAGGATCGATATCGATTCCTGTGAACGCCCGCCTCACAAAACGCATCACTCTAGGACGAGTATTACCCTCCCTGAAGCAGTGCAATTTGCCGATGAGTGCTCTAGCCTCACCGATACGCCGCTCAATCCTGCACTGCCAAGCTGGAGCTGCTGGTTTTGGTCGCGTAGCTCTGTCACTGTCAGGGAATTTGACGTGAGCTACACGACATGCCGCTACAGCTGCACAGTACAGGATTGAGTGGGTATCAGCAAGATCCTTACTGCTGTCAAAACAATTTGACAGTTCTGAGTCTAGAGCACACATAAGCGCCTTGTTTTTATTGTGCATAGGCAAACGAGGTAAACGTGGTCTAAGTTCCGGTGGTACGGAGCGGTACTCCCGGAACGCACTCTCCAAAGCGCTCCTCAATTGTGCGTTGCATTGGGTACTCACGGATATAACTTCGTCATGATCCTCTTCACAATCGCGATCGGGTCGCGGTGGCATACCAGAAGAACTTTGTTGCTGCACCGCGATCATTGGTGAAGCAGGAATAACTCGGTTACTCCGTGAATCCGAGCGTAGTCGATCAAGTACGGTGTCATCCAGCATACAGTTACGCTGAATGACCCGCACCTGATCCGAAAGTCGTTGCGCTGACACGCTGATACCTGGTTCAAGCACCTGAAACAGAGAGAGCATCCGACCACGGTACGCAGTCAAGCTGCTTCCCCCCTCAGTAGCCCCATAATATGCGCGCATGACGTTTTCATTCATGGACTGGGTCCATCGCATGCGCGACACATTTCCACCGGCAGCGGGGACCCTATTCGGGGCCTGTTGGCCTCGAGGTCCCAAGCCCGCTGGTGGCCGTCCTCTTCCTCGTCGTCGCGGTGGTGGCGGTGTCGACGGCGGGGAGAAAAACTCGTCGCTCGAGCTCGACGCAGCTGCAGCGACCGGAGACACAGCGCTCTCGGCTGAGGCGCGTGCCGGCGGCTGCGAGGCGGAGCTCGGCGACGAGCCCGGAGATGGTAGGTGTGCTTGTAGTCTTTGTGTCCTGCTTCTAGTCAGCATTCAGATCCGTAATTTTTGACATTTCATGTTCCATAACTCTGTTTGTATTTTCGTATCAAATTTCTTTTTTGTTGTTGTATTTTTTAGTTTAAACTTTAATTTTAGTATTTATTGTAGATAACAACATATTTATTGTTCAGTATTGTACGATTTATAGTTATTATCTTGGAAAAAATGGAATTCATAAAATTTTTACGTCTTTCTTATTATTATTATTCTCATTTATTCATCATTTTACATATGTTTTACATTTTTAAATATGATTAAAAAAATTATTATTATTATTATTATGGAGCTGGAAGGTAGCCATGGGATCTTTGTAATACAATAACGCAATCCCATCGAGTTTGGGCTCATTTGATTCGTCTTTATGTAGAATTTGGTGCTGGTTAGACGTTATGAGTTAGCTACTGAATCACTTAGTTAGGTACCTAATAAATGTTAATGTACGTAAATTAAATTAAAATTAAATTCAGCGAATCAGTTTAGCTAACTAAACTGATTCGCTGAATTTAATTTTTTTCGCTTAAGTATTTTGATGGGCAACTACGGAACCCTACACTGTGCGTGGCCCGACACGCACTTGGCCGGTTTTTATGTCTAGCCCACACTGTCCCACTGTTGGGCAAAGGCCTCCCCCAAGTTTATCCAAGGTAGGAGTCCAAGTGGTCTCGCCACCTCTTTCTGGGACGACCTCCAGGAACCCATTGGGTGACAACTTTTCCCCAGCTGTCAACGGCTGTTTGTGACCTCCAGATCCCAAAGTGCGACGGTTCCTTTAAACTTGCTACTTTTAATAAAATTTGTCAGAATCGCATAAAAAAAAATAAGTATTAGCAGAAGCCGGAACCACTTCACTAGTACAAAAAAAAAAACAAAACAATCTACCCGTTCTACCCAAATCAATGTAGAAGCTTCATAAATATTTAAATTTTAAGATAAAACTCAATCTTTTGTATTTATTACCCGTTATGTGAGATCAAGCTCATATAATGTATTCAAAATGATCTAAGATGGCTCATTATTAATCACATGGATCTGTAACATTTCAGTGTAAACTTGTTTTAAGGAATTTGTTATTTCTGTTTATTACATTATTATTTGGTGGTCGCAAAGCTTCATCCTGTTTAGTGAATCACTTATTCTTCAAAAAAAAGAAATTCCTAACCTTTTATAAAATTAAGATACTTTTGTTTTTAATCATATTAATGGTGTGTTTTTCCCCAAAATGCACAGAATATCCAAGACGTCATCACTTTGCACGTCAATGCTTTGCCAAGAATGCGGATGCCATATTGTAGGTACATTTCCAAACAGCATTCCTTTCATGGTCAGAGGAGCCATAAGATTTTTAACACCAAACTACATTGCATTTATTTAGATGTTAACTTCCAGAATTGCAAATTACGGAACCGGGTTTTTACTATATGAAATTAACGGTGCAGTAAAAAAATGGAAGATAAAAGTTTTTTTTTACTTTCGATAAGTTTACTGTAGAAATACATTATTTCTACAATATACTGAAAGACTATTTAAATACATTATTTTTTCTTTGCCAACGGCTTCGCCCGCGTTTATATCGATAAATAAATTGTTTCAGGTACGATTTGTTTGTATTAATCCAGATGTAACTAACACCATTGTACCATTTTTCATCCAAATCCATTCAGTACTCATTAAGTGAAAGTGTTAAAAAAACGTTCCTCATAAACCAGATCAAACCAGAGTAAGCAATTGTTTATTAAAACCGATATTATGTCAGTTTTGTAATTCAATCAACTTTATTGTTGTTGTTTGAAATACAATTGTTTCGGTAATGGTCACTTATTTTTACTGTTTTTTTTTTTTGCAAATAATGTCTCTGAAATGGAATGTTTATTTTGATCCCTTCATTACTTAAATTTTATAATTTCATGTCGTGTAAAATCTATTTGTAGGATTTTATCGTTTAAATAAGTTTTGTTACTTTAATAAAACCAAATTTTATTTAACGACCAAATCAAAATAATCCGTTACGATAAATACAATGCACTGCTCTGCCAGATTCAACCTTAATTTAATGACTTTGCACTCACTTTTTTTAAAGTGACGTACCGCGTTCAATTTTTCTCGCGGTACAGAGATTTTCCCCGGGATGCTGAAACATGTCGCGACATTCCATAAGGTACGTTTGAGTTACATTGAAAACTTTGAACTGAATGCATATTTAGGCTGAGAGCCTAGTTACTCCTGCTAGTAATTTTCAAAGTATCAGCAGATGATCTTTCCACCGAGATACAGCCATATTTCGTTTGTTTTTATCCTCAACAACATGTAAACTACTCGTATCATCAGGTTAAATTGGAGTCGAGAGGAAATCACTGAAAATAAAATAAAAAAATACATTTCAGGTGACCAGCTGACGTGTTTTACACCATGGTACAGTCAGCTGATTGTTTTTTTTCTTCGTAATATTACGGTAAGGGTATGCTTCAATATAAACCAGGTTTCAGTTGGGAGGAGCTAGCATTTTTTTTCTACGTTTATGAACGGCTATCGCTGCTTATCCCACCAACGATTCTGCAGCTGACTCCCTCATGTAGTCTACTAATATTATCGCTTGAGAGGAAATCACTGACGAAATTTTGACTTGGCTCCCTAACCAATGTTCATGTAATAAATTCATGAAACCAAAATTATTAAATTATTAATATTTTCTTCTATATCCATGTAACAACTTAATATATAAAGAGGAAAGATTTGTATTTTGTGTGTGTCTGTGTGTGTGTGTGTGTATTTTTGTAATGAATAAACTCATAAGGTACAGGGCTGATTTCAAAAAAAAAAACACCATTAGAAAGCTACATTCATCCTGAGTAACGTCAGCTATATATCATGTCCATCCGTGCGAAGACGGGTCGCTAGTTTAACAATAAAAGCAGTGCAACAACATTTTTCCGATCCATGTCAATATTCCGTTGAAGAAACCAAGAAACGCTATGCACACGAAATCTAACAGATGATGTACTGTAGTAGCATATCTGCCTAACAGATTATGTACTGTAGTATGTTTCAGAGTCTGAAGTCCGCAGCAGGTTCGTAATCCTTCGACATGCAGCATCGCAGCATCTCTTCGACTGCGCCTTAAGTGGAGTTATTATTAGGACGGGCATATCAAACAAAAAGTATGTAAGAATGCATGTGAGGCCATCAACCCGTGTCTTGTTTACGGACAAAAATACATTATATTATTGGTACAAAAATGTAACTAAATAATTTTACTTAATTTTGTGTAGATTATCTTAGCACTAACAATAAGGAACAATAAAACAATGAAGAAATAAATTTTTACAGTTAAATTAGATTTATTAAATTAGAGTATTGCCAAAACATAATATCATAAATATCACGATTATGTTACATTAAATAAGGAGCACAGATATTCATTGCGTGGTTACGTCAACTACTCTAACAAATACTTCATATTCTAACTTTAACTTATTTGTAAGAGCGTTTTCTACGGTATTTAGAATCTTAGTGCCTCTAAAACTGTAGTACGAGCCGAACTTTTCGTTATCTGCAACCTTCAGCGATGGAGGATACCTGTAAAAAGAAAAACAGACAGTTTTAAATTAAATTGCAACTAATAAAATGCAATGAACACCTTTGTATATCGAAGACAAAGAGTAGTTGAAAGTGTGGAGTGGCAGTAGTTCGGTTTTTACTCCAGTTGACCGAACGACTGCAACTTTTTGTAGTAGGGGAACAGTGTATAAGACCGACGCTAATAATCGCGAGGTATAATGGGACATACACTCTTTAGGCATACTTAACACAACACTAACGTAGCGCAAGGTCATCAGGACGTCATTTGCAAACGGCCATTAAGAAATGGCGTCCTGTTGGCGCTTGTGCTACGTTAGTATATTTTATTAAGTTTGCCTTAAGAGCCCATACTACCCCAAATGGCTTAGCAGAATCCTGTGATACGTCGAAAATACTGCAGCATTAATTTTGAAATAAATATATGGTAAAGTTGAGGATTACTGTTAGGTCTTATGTTTGGCGAAAAAATGATTCCATAAAATTTTCTCGATAGAAAAAATCCCATGGTTACCTCTAAATTGAACAATAAACCGCTGGCAATCATAAAATACTTAAAATTAGATCATGAAACTTTTTATACTGACTGAACTAACTATAAAGCAGGTCTTATATTAATTATTTTTTTGAATTTTCTTTTTTATCGCCGTAAAATAAATAAATTTGCGTGTAGACAGCTAAAAGAAAGAGCAAGCAATAGTGCGTGGTACGTGCAAGTGCGAGTGAGTAAGATTATATTGAAGTAGTATGGAGCCTTAAGTGTGTGATTTTCCATCATACCTCACGTCCCCGTCTTATATACTGTTCCCCTAGCTAGTTCGGTTGATAAAAATCACCAAACTGGATCAATGAAACTCATATAGGTTCGGTTGTCAATTTTTGGGAAATAAATAGTTTAACTTTCAGGTAGAGGAGGCCTGTCCAGCAGTGGGAACTTTCTAAGATGATTCTATTTACATCTATTCTTTTAACGGTACCCTTAGCACGACTTTTCACCCTTTTACTTTACATCGTCTTTCCAGTATTTACAGCGTTTCTTGTATGAAAAAATGGAACAGCGCCTCTGGTGTGCGAAGAAGGAACTAATTTTTTCCTTGAAAATTGTCAATTTGAAATTGTCAAAGTTCCAGTTTACTTTACGTCTCAAATACTGAAAACTCGTGCTAAGGGTACTGGTTGATTTTTAAAATTCACATCAAATTCTTATAATTCCCAAACCTTTTGAACCGAACTATTGCTACTAGAGAGTATCATTAGTTTAGTGATTTTAATCACCGAACCACTGCAACAAAAAAATGCATGCAATTAGTTCCGTAAACCGAAATACAAAACGAACTCCTTTCACTATATCGAAACTTGAATTAGGGAAATCCGTATAATATGTAGAAAAAAGGACAGACTCTTAATAGTATTCCCTAAAAAGTAAGAAAACTGCATGCCGTTAGCACTTTAACCAATTGTTTACAAAAAGACAAATTTCTTTGTCTCTCTCACACCTTTCTGCTCATGTTTACTTTACAGATAGGTAAAGAATAATCAGTCCACTCTCTGTGCCTATGAGTAGACCAAATTTCGGGGAAAACGCCGAACTTTCAATACAAATACTAGTCGCAAATGTGACAACTGCCAACAGTGTCACTGTCGACCAGTCCACAAGCCACTCCTTATCATAGAAGAATCTAACGGGATACAGGCATATCTATCCAGTTAGATAGAACATTGTACGCTGATTGTGAACATGCTCAGTCAAAATTTACAAAATAAAGTCCTATATACTATAAATACCTATTCTGCATCCTGCAAATGTTAATTGTTGTTGCTTGACAAAGATGCATTGTTCTGCATATTCATACGAATCTTCATTCGCTAATGCTACCTCTATGACTTTCCTCAATACCTCTATAAAATATTATGAGTGGTAAGTAAAGCGGATATAAAACTTTGAGTCATGAAACTGAATGACAAACAACACTTTGTTTATTTTATGAACTTGAAGGAGCATTGTTTTGAGCTAAGGCAATATTTGCACAGGATCAAAGGCACTTAATAAAGGATCGAAAAGTTGTATTTTACCAAAAGGTATAATTAAATACATACATATATTATACCTTAGACAATTGCCGTTATAGTGATAATTGTATATTTATTTTTTATTCTTGGTATATGGAATTTGTTTTGAAACTGAAAACTGAAACTGTTGTATAGCGCGTAGGTCAAGTTAAAAATACGCGTCAAATATTTTTCGTTAATCTAACTGATAGGCTAGTTACATTTTTTGGGCTAGTTAGACTTTTTAGTACTTTTACTTTTACGTACTTTTTAGCCTATTATCTGATTCGTTGTGAGATAAGAAGTTTCTTTGCATTACAATGCTCATTCCTTGACTTACTAAAATAGGCCTGCCTTCTAGTTTCGAGTGGAATCACAAGAATCTTTCCGAACAAACAAAATAAAAGTTTTACTTACTGGGTAACAAACTCCGTGTGATTGGACCTTGGTCCCAGATATCTGCATTTCACTGCAATCTCGTTGTCGGCGTACACCTTCCTGTAGTGGTTTGTGCTTCCTTCGAAATCGTTTCCAAAGTTCGACTCGTCCGACACATACTTGTCCACCAGAGACTTGATCACTTTGTGAATGTAAGGATATCTTTTGGCATAGTTCTTTGAACTGTAATCGATTTTGTTGGGCTTAGGACCATGGCCTGGAGGGCCGGGAGGTCCGGGAGGGCCGGGAGGGCCACGAGGGCCGTTGGGTCCGCCTGGGCCGTTAGGTCCAAACCCTCCGTTGCCACCTTTGCCTCCATTCCCGCCATATCCTCCATTGCCTCCAAATCCACCGTTGCCTCCGAACCCTCCATTGGGTCCAACCTGATGGATGTATCTGTAGTCACCGTCATCGTCAGGATATAACCCTTGCACATATTTATAATTGTACTGTCCTTCATCGGTCGGAATATATTTCCCCTCATTTAGAGGCCTGTAGTATCTACCATCGTCGTTTTTTCCATACTTCTCTGGCCTGTATTTTCCATCGTCATAAGGTGAACAATGTATAACTGTCCATAACGTTATCACAAATATCTGGAAATAATGAATATTTATACGATTAGGTAAATAAATACTTATGTAAATGCACTGTTTTAAATATGAATTATTTTCTAATGTCAAATCATTATGAAGGCATCCAAGTATGCAATCGTTATCAGTTATTTATTCATCAGGTAAAACCCTGAATGATCCTTGCATACAATATCGTACTGAACAACTGATAAATATTTGTATTCGATTAGTTATATTAGAATCAAAGTATTTATGATAAACCAATAAACCTCTTTATTGCTTAAGAGGGGTTCAAGACTCGATAAAGAGGCCCTTGACCATAAATTCAAAAACGTTTTGTATTTTTCAAGTAACAGCATTCCAAACTTGTATGGTCACCTTATAATGTTTCTAAAGGATGACTAAGTTTTTAAACAAAAGTAGTTTTAATATTAATTTATAATTAAAATAGACAAATTATAGAAAAAACACTGCACAAATGTAATAATTAATTAAAATAGTACTTACAAGTTTCAGAGCATTCGCCATTTTTTTCACTAAGGTATTCACCAGCAACTGCCACCAGATCTCGACCAGTCGACCTGCTATCTCCACAAATTATGCTTTTGATCTGAAACTAGATCAAATAATGTGTCATAGGTTAGCACCTCGGTGGGAATACATTTATATTGTCAAAGTGATCTCCTTCATCATTGACATTTAATTAACATTTAAATGCTCAATAAATTTTATTTAAAACGTACCAAAAGTAGAACAGAATCCTTAAATCGAGGTGTGACGAGGTCAAATTAAAACATTAGCATAGCTTATAAATAATAATTAGTTCCGTGCGACTTGGATGAGCGATATTAATCATTCACTTAGCACTTAAATTTTGCATTTTTTTAAATATTAAATAAATTTAGTTACTAACAGAGCAATCCCGTGCAGATTCGAGACGACCGACTTGCAAGAGAGTCGTTATTCTCATATGGAATGTTTGAAGATCCACTTCACACATCGATTTGCATAAAACAAAAATGATTAAAATGCAACAATATAGTCCCGCCTGCGTTCACAACACATTAGGTTGTTTTTCGTATAAATCTAGTTTTTTTGAGTTGGTTGACTTAGTTGACATACATAATCTAGTCCGTTTGGTTTTCGTAGGTGTTATGATACCTACGTATTGCGACATGAGTGGCATCGTTCCTTATACACAAATATGCAGTCAAAAACAACTTTAATGTGCTATTGACACTTTTATTTATGAGACTTCTGTTTACATAGAGTGTTTTTATATTAGAGTATAAAAACACTCTAATAAGTTTTAAAAAAACATAATAAAATCTTCCGTGAAAATAAACTGAAGTTCTGTCACAGCACACGTAGGTATAATTTTTTTAATATAGATATAATTTTTTTTAACTTTAATAAGTATAAAAAACTAAATAACAGATGAAATACTCAAAAGTTATTTTACTTTAAATCTATTCGCGAATAAATTGACAGAAGTTTAGAGTTCAAAGAAACTAGAAAAAAAAAAACGATAAGTACGTCGAATAGTTCGATAAAAGTTGAAAACTATTAATTAAACTCGATGTCAAAACGTATGAGAAGAAATTGTTTAAATTGTTGTTAGATAAAGTCAGCCTCAAAAGTTTAAAGTTTAATTAATGCCTTTGTCAAACTGACGGACGAAGCGAATGCGTGCCGAGGCGTTTTTGTTTGTAATGTATGGAATTGTTTGAAGCCTGTCACATAGACTATCGGACCTCTTTCGCTTTTTTATATGACAGGATTCGGATCGCATTCGCCTTCGCTTATCTGTTTGACAATAGTTTAATTCAGTTTCAAAAGGCGTATGACCCTGGGGTAAAAGCATTCTCTCCACAGTTTTATCAAGTCACTAGCAGTTCCTCGTGGTTTTACCTCCTCCTTTTACCTATTAGTCGTAACGTGATGTTTTATGTCCTATAGCCTTCCTCGATAAATGGACTATCCAACACAAAATATTTTTAACCGACTTCAAAAAAAAGTAAGTTCTCAGTTCGACCTTATGTATGTTTGTGTGTATGTATGTTTGTCCGCGATTATTTCGCGTTTGACTGAAAGGATTATGATGCGGTTTTCAGGAAAATGTTCATTACATTCTGGAGATTGGATTCAGGTTTAGTATATAAAATAATTGCTCGCATATATCTTTTTGTTGCTTATTAGGATTGTAGATTTACAAAGACGCCAATTATATGAAGATTTTTGTTGAATATGTTTTCAATTCGAATCAGTAGTTCCTGAGATTAGCGCGTTGAACCAAACAAACTCGATAGCTTTATAATTTTAGGTATAGATGAAACAATTTATAAACGACTGAAATCAGCTTTTCAAGGAGAATTTTTGCTTGAAAACTTCGGCAGTTTCGTAGCCCGTGTGAGGTTCTTCACCTAAATGGGTTAGTTGGGCAGTCCAAAGTGAAGATTTCTTGGCTCCTAATTAAGTAGGTTTACTATGTAACCGACAGTACCTAATAGGTACCTAAGGTTTTCTGTGTAACCGATAGTACAGTCAAGAGCAATAACATGTATACACTTAACAAAATTGAAACGCAATTAACTTGTGAAATACTGGTTTCCACTTTGAAAAGAGACCTATTTCATAATAGTATGGCTTCCAAAATAGAAGTCCAATGAAAAGGCAAAATTTTAATCGATATGGTAGCAGGAAATCGCTTTTGAATACTGCTTTGTGTATACAAATACTTACTATTGCTCGTGATTGTACCTAACAAGATGTGCAGTTGTGTATCATTCGATATCGCGTTTGTCACTAACACGACTTTCGCCATTGCAATTCTTATACCGTTTGTTATTGATTTGGCTCAATAACACCAAACGGTATCCATGCGATAGACACATTTGGAAATGTGATCATTTGGGTACCAAATTTAAGATTTTCTGTGTTAACAATAGTATTAAAAAAAACTGACTCATAAAACTGTCGGTGATTAAGTATTAATTTAATTTCTAAACTTTTGTGCCATCGACTTTCGAAAGAAAACTTTTATTTGTATTATTTTATAATTCAGTTTACTTTTTTTCAAAAAAGTTTTTATTTTTTTATTATTTATCAATGATATTATGTTGCGTGATTGTTTGTAAACAATGCATAGAAATGCGATAGCAGCAATCGCCGTTGACTTGCTGTGATTTAAAGAGAATGAGCTTGCTCCATTTCTTTAGAATTCCATCATCAAATCTTGACTTTCTGGAAAGTCCACTTTCAAACAAAAAAAAAACATAACTGGTTCAGCGTCTTTGAGTAATCAGGGAAATACATTTAAAAAAAAACCGACGAATTTTGCCTTTTTTTGAAGTCAGATAAAGGAAGATCCAGCATAAATTCTCGAAATATTGACTAACAACAAGAAATTGGGAAATAGAAAACCTACGCTTTCTTGGTAAAAGCTACATGCGATTAAATATAGAACAGTTTTTTTTTTATAAATAATCTTCGCATTTACAGCTGTTTAACTCATATTTGAATATGTCTATGAATTGAAACTGTTGGGAAATTCTCCTAATTCACCTTAAGAGCTTTTTATCGTTGATGTATTTATTATTATTATACCGGGGCATAACTTCTTTGTATAATGACATTCTGGAGATCAGAGTTAATTAATTCTGATGTGCTCTAAATACCAAATCAAATAACAATTTCATAATATAATGCAGTGTTGACCTCGATCTTATTTTATGAGGTCTTTTATTTTGTTTTTATTTTGTGGATTTATTAGGACGTTATAAATGTATTTAAACGTAAAACGTCCTAATACATTTTTACGTTATTTTTTTAAATATTACTAAATTTAAAAATATGTATTGAAAACAACGTAAGAAAAGAATCTGTAACATTAATTTCAACTCGCTCTTGCCAAAATATTTTTTTGTTAACAAAACCAGTTTTGGGATTTTGGATGGCGACAGCATTCTCCAAAACTTAGTAAGGGTTCAATGAGGTGACACATCTTTTAGGCGGCTGGGTCAAGGGCCTGATGTGGGGAGCAGTTATCCTCGACACAGTGTGGGAGACTCGAATTCAAAATAATGTAAAACTATTTCGTGAAAGAATTATATTACAAGATAGTTGGACATTCTTAATTATTTTGCTCCTCGTACAAATAATATTCTTTCCCTTTTTACTATAATAAAATCTTATGAGAACATATTTTAATTAAGGCGGCGCTAGTCACGAGCTCGAACTCACTGGCAGGCATGGTCAAAAACCATGATATTTCACCTGAAATCGAGCCATATTGTTCATGTGTCCGCGAGTGTCATCCCCCCGTGGAGAAAACAGTGGAAAACATCATTCAGTGAGATGCACGATAATTCAGAGTAAAATGCGCGCGTAAAAAAATACGAAACGGCCTTTGGAAGAAGGGGTTTTATGAAAAAACCACTGCATCAATCAATTTCAAATAAAATTTATGGAATTCTTCGATAAATGTGCTGTGTCGGTACGGACTTTGTTTTGGAAATTTGATACTTCTTTAATTTATAATTTACGCCCAAAGTGTTAAAATTTGCAGTAAAAACGAATCTTTGGAAGCTCGTAACTTTTTAATGGCTTGTTATTTCAAAATTCTGCTTCCGTACAGACAAAATTAATAATGAGACAAAACGATACCATGTTTAACTTTGGATGTACCTTGTCAAATAGTGGAGTAAAACCCCAACGAAGTTTCTATGGAAAAAATGTTGACTTGTTTCACCTTAACGAAGCGTTTTCCCCAAAAAAGAAAATTCAAACCTATGATGACCTTACCTACTGTGACCTAGTAAAAAGCAAATAAAATAAATACGCGCACCGATTTGTAGCTACTGGTTTTCTTTTATTATTTTGCATACCAAACTAAACAGGATATGTATGTACATAATAATTATCTTGTCTTCTGTTTAATACCTAATCAAAATACTGTTTGTTTGATGTTTGTCTCACAACAAAAAATTACTCGATCGATTTTAATTTAAAAATGTTATTTTATTCGTAATTCTTTCTTTTTATCAGACGAACTTTGGTTACTAGAAATAAAGTATAATGTATATTTATTAAATTGCACTTGCACGAAAGGGCGGGTAACTAGTATTGCACGAAATGAAAAAAAAAATATTTATCATTAAAAAGTGCCAAAAAATCCTCACCGAATCCGAAATGCAGAAACAATGCAGACACGTTGACTTGGTTTTACGGATACGCTTACGAGACTAAAAATATTTGTTATAGACTTTGGTATTTATAACGGTTATGATCAAATGAAACATTTATCGAACACACTCATCCCTTTCTTTGAAGTAATGTAAATTAATTTTAGGTATTTCCTTGAACGTAAGCAGGATCTATAGATTCTATTGACATTTTCATGTTTTTGTTTTTTCCCTCAAAGATATGAGGCGGATTTTCCAGAATGAGACATTCGAATACTTTGATGGTTTATTATGGTTCTAAGCCTGATAATGTAATTATAAAAAATCAAGCTTTATCATTATAGTGCTATCTTTAATAAACTGAATATTAGTTTCTCAAGTACTGTAAAATAAAAATATTAATCGGTGTTTCAATTCAGTAGCATTTTATTAATTCCCATTATTACCTATTATTCATATATTATTCTTACTTTAATATTATGGGAGGATTTACGTAAAATTATTATTCAGACTTATAATATTACCATAAAGTAGTTTTGCTTACTCACCTTGCCCCAGTTGAATTTACTGGCCAGTAATAATACAATATGATGCCTCATATCCCTCATATATGCAAATTATAATATAATATATGTACTAACATACAAGGTACAGAAACCCGTTCCGTTTAGGTCGATGACCTTTAATGATAAAATTAAGAAACTATTCATACTTGTCATAGAATAAATGTACACATAGGAAGTCATATTAGATCATGCGTCAATGACCGATCGACTAAACACCGCGCCGCAACAAAAAATATTTATTTATGTACTGGCAAATTAGCAATTACGCTTTCGTGTTCTGTAATTAACTTTGCATAATTAACTAATAATTGTAAGTTTGTTTGAATTAATTAAAGTGAGTACTTTATTATTAAAAATATAGCTTAACGCGTGTGAGTCATATTATGATCGGTGTTCCTCTTACTTGACTCATTTTGGCATAAAAGTATCTTTATGGACAGGTTTGCAGGGCCGTAACTAAGGGAAGGTAATGTGGGGTAATCTCTTTTTATTTTATTTTATCGTGGTAAAAACATCAAACTAGTCCTCCCACCCAGGGCAGGACTGGGCTGTCAGACTTGTATTGACTAAATGCATGCGACCAGCTTGGCCGGTCGCATCTGTATGCACTGCACAGGGCCCTCACGGGAAAGCCGTATAGGGCCATGGACCAAGACACCGGCGTAAAATACCATCAACTAAACTGAAGTGTTTGTTCGTAGCAGAAATGGACCTAATATGACTTTGGCTGACTAGTCGGCTGCAAATAGACCGATTAGAGACAGCCGTGCCGATCATTCTCGCCGGTAGAGTTCGTGAGTTATTGAAAATGTCAGTGACATTTCACGGGACAGCTAAGCCACTTGCATTTAGCATATTATAAAATGCACTAAATCACAGCCACTGGTGCCCACTGTGCGGTCAATTGTAAATATTAATTTACAAGTTTTTTTGAATATTAAAACGAAAGAGTCTAGTTCTTACTATAATCATCATCATCATATCAGCCGTAAGACGCCCACTGCTGAACATAGGCCTCGCCTATAGACTTCCAATAGGACCGGTTGGATGCGGCTTGCATCCAGCGTGTATTCTTATATCATTATTTATTACTACAATAGTAAATAATAATACAAGAGTAGCGACATCTAGCTTACTTCCTACATTCTTTTCTTTCACCAAAACGTACATTGTGTTGCATTATATTTTTAAATAGCATGAAGTTATAAATAAATATACATCCAGTTTATCTGAGGCGAAGTGCTAAATAATTTCGAGCTCTGTTCACTCGCTCTTACATTATTCCTACATTCTGTTGGCATTGGTATCTAGGGGCACCAATGCCCTAGATTCTGCACCACATCATTATTGCTCTAAGCGCCTGGTAGTGCGTTCAATTGATCAGCCTCTTCCATCTGTCTAGGTAGCGCAACACTACCTTTATTATAATACTATCTGTTCACCGTAGTATCACTCCCGCTACACGGCATAGGTCCGTCGTCGATTAATAGACAGTTCAAGACAAAAAATATTTTTTCTTTTAGAACCCGTTTGAAATTAGCGCGTTTACCAAACAAACAAACAAACAGACAAACACTTCAGCTTTATAAAATTAGTATATATACGCTAGTATTATAATTATTATCTACCGGGCACGCCGCAATTTGAGGTGTGGTTGGATAGGCGTCACGGCATCCTGACCTTCTGCATGACGCAAAAGTCGCGTGGAAATTTCGGGAGGTACCTGCGTCGGAAAAGGGGGAAGAAACGCCTGGGTGTTACCACTGCAAGGATCACCCGGAGGACACGGTGGAGCATACGTTGCAGGACTGCCCCGCTTGGGCAGAGTACCGCCACCGCCGTGTTCTCACGACGGCAATAGGCGGAGACCTCTCACGCCTCCTTCTGCGAAGCAGTCATGCTCGCGAAGGAGGAGGCGGGTCGCGTGAGGGAGAAGACAGCGTCCTCCCTTCACCCTAGCCGCAGTGGTGGACGGAGAAGATTAGATTAAGTAAAACTTTTGTTTTGCGCCCTGCCTGCAACCGCCCTAACTACGACTCTGAAGGCAGAGCACATCAATTTATTATACTGACCGCATCTTGCATCAATAAAATTATGAAAGGTCACATCGGAAGGTGACCTTTCATAATTTTATTCAGCTATCTGTTCACTGTAGTGACATCTATGACACAACACACGAACTAAAATTTTTCATCAATCTATATAGTTGTATGAGTCATCTGCGCATTCCACCTACATGCCATCCGATTTGGCTTGGATGTATGGTCCAAAGAAGATTAAACACGTCAAAATAGGTATTTAACCACTTACTGGGACTATTAAAAAAGGTCACATCAACGTTATCACAACAACGTTATCCTAAAGTTGTTTGTTCTTTGCTCTGGTGTAGCGACATCTATAACGCGTAATAGGAATTATAATCAAACATCTGATATTGATTGTCATTAATTCAATCCAATCAAAAAATGTCACCTACATTTAACCTACATGACAATCGTAGCAGCTTATTATTATGCAGGTATGGTCAAAGGACGGTAAGACACATCAAAATATTAATTTACTAACTACTACCTGGATTTATTAGAAAGGTCATATCGGAAAGTTGAAACAAAGCCTGTTCAGTGCACTTTAAGTAGCGGCATCTATGACGCAATATACGAACTAAAATAAAAAAATAATAGAGAAAAATGTAAAAATTACTCACAAAGTTTTCTTAGCATCAAATCTATACGAAGATTTTTTACAGAAATTAAGCATTCTGTAGCACACCAGAATCAACACTCTGGTCTTGTTGGATCTTTCCATGCGGAGGGTGAAGTACTTTAATGAAAACGCGACATCTATGGAGTAATAAACGAACTTCTTAAAAGCTGTACTTAATGAGCTTTACACTCTGATAGTTAAAGTCCTAAACCGAGTTCCAAAATGACTCCTAACTGGTGAGCCTGCATATTTGTTCGCCTCAGCAGTCAGCCATTACTCAGATCAGGATCAACTGCTCTTACTAACTGGATAATGGAGCACTGTCCTTAACTGACTAGGGGCATCTCCATGAACCGGTTCGTTCGTTTTCGATCCACTAGAACTCTCCAAGCTTCAAGAAATATCGACGACTCTACTCACAACCAACAAGATTTACATACTTTGATGTGTTTAGTACACAAACATACACTACATCAATCACCCTATTGAACAAACCAATATTTTTTTTTCTACGATATGACGACATGGTCGTGGGACTAACGAATTATCTTGACCCCGGAACGTAAAGGGCTATTGAAGGACACCGTGGATTTTAGTCAGTATAAGTCTGACAGTCCCTCCTGCCCTGCCCGGGGTGGGAGGACACAACAAACAACAAAAGCCCATGCCCGCCAGGCGGCCAGCCTACCGACCACCATTCTGTCGAACTCCGGCGCTAAACAGTTTTTACTATGATCTATTAAATGTTTAGGTACAAATATAGTTTTAATACAGTTGCTCAAAAAGTGGCGTATTGCAGGGACATATAGCGTGCGATGTGGGCTTTTACACACTAGTGCTTTTTTTTATATTTCCCGAACTCGTGCGTTCTCTTTCCCAACTGTCAAAATAATGTCTATTAAAAAGAAAAACCAACCATGAAGTTTTTACTAAAGAGTTTTTGTGATTCATTCAAATACGGATATTTTTAAAAAGAAGCTAATAATATTGCAATATCAGATCTAATTGAATGAGTTAGGTTAGGTTTCATTTCATTTCGTCTCATTAAATTTCGTTTTCATTTCATATCAATAAAAAAAATCTACTGAAGACTAAGCTGTATGGGCATAGTTCCCTTTGCCTACCAAAATGGGTGAATAAAAAAAAACTCTGCTTATATTCTACGGTTGGCGCCATTTTCCAGAAAATTTTCTATTATTAAATTGCTTCATTTTTTAGCAACTGTATTAAAAATAGTCGTTCGGTACACCTGCGGAACCGTCATTGCAACTTGTTCCGGCTGTCAACCCTTGCCTTCGGCTGCGCCTCGGCTCGGGTAGACATTTGTCGGAACTCCTTGTAATGACAGCCTTTCCGCACTTGTAATGAAATATACCTACTATTTTATGTTGATATTTGTGCAAATTCCTACAATGTTAAAAATACAACTTACAAAAAAACCGGCCAAGTGCGAGTTGGACTCGCCCAGACTCGCCCATAAAGGGTTCCGTAGCAGCAAGTAACATAATATAAAGTTCATGTAGTTGGTTGTAACTTTGAAAGGTAAATATTGCGGCTTACGATTAATGACGTATTAAAAAAACCGGCCAAGTGGGTGTCGGGCCACGCACAGTGTAGGGTTCCGTATTTAGCCCATCAAAATACTTATGCGAACTAACTAAACTGATTCGCTGAATTTAATTTTAAAAAGAAGAATTTTCAAAGCCGGTCCAGGCGTCTTTGTGAAATTGGGGAAAATACATAAAAAAAGATTACGACGAAATTAGAACCTCCTCCTTTTTTTGGAGTTAGTTAAAAATAGTTGACAATAAAAACCTACCTATCCCCAAAACATACCCACCTAATAAAGCTGTAAAAATAAAGTTGTCAAACTTACATTTGCATTTGAAGAACATGTTCTCCGACACATTTTGTTTAGGAAAATATGTTATCCAAGTACGTTTTATAAGTTGGTCGACTATTACTCGTAGACTTGTAAAGCCTACTTAGTCATGATAATTTTCTTTTAAACTTCGTTATATATACTACTATTGTGAATTTTTTCACACCCACAAACATAACCGTTTAGCTGGTAGAGGGGGGGACAATCGAGTCGAGCAAAAATTAGCACTTTAAAAAGCTTAATATTTCACAAACGAATCTTTTTATCAAAAAATTGTTAACGGAAACTATCAATATTTTTTAAAGGCCTATTTAATGATACCTCACACTAAGGGGTACGCGAGAAAAAAAATGAACATCCCCACTTTACGTGTACAGGAGGTACCCAAAAAAAAAAATTTATGAGATTTTATTTCACCACTTTTTCGGCGCAACAAATCCGTATATTTACACCAAATTACAGCTTTCTAGTACTGTGCGTCGCTGAGCTAAACTGCGGACAGACGGACGGATGGACGGACGGACGGACATGGCGAAACTATAAGGTTCCTTGTTGACTACGGAACCCTAAAAAACTGATTACTTGATCTCGTTCAAACCAATTTTCAATTGAAGTTTGCATGGTAATGTACATCATACATTTTTATTAGTTTCGTCATTCTCTTATTTTATAAGTTACAGGGGGGCAACATTTTACACTTTGGAAGCGTCTTTCGTGGAAACTGTTTAGTTTAGGAAAAAATGATATTATTTACCTCATTATTTTGTCATTTTTAAAGACCCATCCATAAATACCCCACACGGGTACACTACAATAATACGAAAAACTTTATTCCGAAATCTATATATATAAAATT
Organism: Agrotis clavis; assembly: GCA_954870645.1. Lineage (NCBI taxonomy): Eukaryota > Metazoa > Arthropoda > Insecta > Lepidoptera > Noctuidae > Agrotis > Agrotis clavis. The sequence goes on from OX940921.1 coordinate 14,386,318, forward strand.
CAAAACTGACTGACTGATCTGACAACGCACAGCCCAAACCGCTGGGCCTAGAAACTTGAAATTTGGCACAAACCCTCCTTATACCACGTAGGTGAGCACTAAGAACGGATTTTGCGAAATTTGGCCCCTAAGGGGTTGTTTTTGGGGTTGATAGTTTGTATGAAACTTCGTCATTACAGGTGCTAGGAATTTCAAGTTTTGCATGAGGTTTCTTTTTAGGACGTAGATGGTCACCATGACGGGATTTTGCGAAATTCGACCCCTAAGGGGTTTATTTTTTGGGTTGATAGTTTGTATGAAACTTTTTTAGTACAAGTGCTAGGCGTCTCAAATCTTGCATGGTGGTACTTTTTAAGATTTAAATGCTCACCAAGGTGGAAATTTTGAGAAAATCGACCCCTAAGGGGTTGTTTTTGGGGTTGATAGTTTTGAGATTCAAATTTTTCATAGTGGTTCTTTTTTGGAAGTAGATGGTCACCATGACGGGATTTTGCGATATTCGACACCTAAGGGGTTGTTTTTGGGGTTGATAGTTTGTATGAAACTCTGTTACTACAAGTGCGAGGAGCCTCAAATTTCGCACCGGGTTCCTTTATAGGACTTAGATGCACACCATGGCAGGATTTTGAGAAATTCGACCCCCAAGGGGTTTGTTTTTGTGTTTGATAGTTTGTATGAAACTTTGTTACTACAAGTGTTTACCTAAGTTCTCACTAAGACGGAATTTTACAAGTTCGACCCCTTAGGGGTTGTCTTTGGAGTTTGTAATTAGAGGACTCAACATTGCAGGGGGTTTCTATTTAGGATACAGATTCTCACTAAGAGAGGATAATACGAAATTCAACCCCTAAAAGTTTGTATTGCGGTTGATAGTTAGGATAAATTTTTAGGACCTAGGTGTTACCTAAGACGCAATATTGCGGGTTGATAGAATTTTTGTTGAATATTGATTTCGTTTTTCCAACAGTATCCCATCCATATAGAGGGTGGCCGGGACTAGAAATTCACAAAGGCAAGGTTCGGAAATCACGCGGACGAAGTCGCGGGCGTAGTGCTAGTTCATAAATACGAATTTCAAAATACCGATTTTCATAATTCCGAATGGTTCAAAATTCCTAATATAACAACTCCGATGGATCATTATTCCTATTTTCATAATTCCGACATTTCAAAATTCCTAACGTTTATAATTACTATTTTCAAAATACCGAATTTCAATGGACCGAATATCAAAAATTCCAACTTAATATATTTTCCGAAACATCAAAAACACGAATTCCGAATATTAAACGAAGAAATCGGACATACGACTTTCGGACAAATAAATTTCGAGATTATTAATAACTAGTGTTTGCCCGCGGCTTCGCTTGCGTTAATTAAGAATTTGAGAAACAATACGGATCGCCGTAAGTGCCGCCATCTGGAATATGAACGTAATAGTTTTTTTTTTCTTGGCAACAGCCGTAGATAGGCAATAGCTATCTTCTATTTTTCTGGATGAAAGATACCCTATACCGCATAAAATATTATTTTAGATCAATAATGTTATACGTAGGTACCTACATAGTTTGCGTAGGAAACGTCCTTGTTTGAGCGACATTCAATTTCAAAGATCTATAATGTTTTGGTCTATTTACAGAATCGCTGCAATTTGATAACGAAATTGAACGTACGATAGCATTGCTCTTCCCCCTTCAGCATACCGCGTGATACCTAAAAAATTGCTTAGGTATTATTTAACTCGATGAGTAAAACTTGTTGTCGTTTAAAACATATATAAACACAAAATAATAGAAAGATTTGTTTATTTTCGAATCTTTAAAATTTCTACACCTCGAATCAATATAAATTACGGTTTTAAAATAATAATAACCAACTTACCTACCAACAATTTAAATCAGCGTAGATTTATCCTAGAAAACTACTGAAAAATAAAATTGTAAATAATATTGAAATAAAAGTTAGGTACTTTTATTTGCATAAAATTATTTTTAATTATTTGAAATTCTCACAGAATAAATAAAAACAGAAAAAGAACCACAAAAAGTGAAAAAGAAATAACCAAGATTTGATCCTGCGACCCATTGCACGAAAGGCAAGCGGGTTGCTAACCAGACTGGCTAGTTCACTGACAGTGGTTTTCAAATAGCGGTTCTTATACAAATGTCAACAATGACTGAAAACCATAATATTATAATTTTGCTAATCCCCCAAGGGGAATAGCGTAATTATACATACCCTATTAATTGAAGCGCAGTTTAAGGAATATTTGAGGAAAAATTGAATAAACAATATCCAGTGGTTTAGCTTCCAACTAAAAACATACATTTAAAAACAACAAAATTCAAAATTGCTTATCCCCCAGGGAAAATAGCGTAATAATACATAACCTATTAACAGAAGCATATTATTAGGAATATTAGAGGAAAATTTGATCGACAACTTTACAGTAGTTTCGGAGATAGATCAAAACAAAAAAACATAAAAAAATTCGAAAAAAAAAAATTTGATCTGGCATCAGAATCGATCCCTTATCTCGAAAAAAATACAAAAAGAAAAAAATATTCAATATAATACAGGAACGACAGCTCTACGATTTTATTATATGTAAAGATAGATATTGTAATTTTTAGGTATTATGATATTTGGAGTTTTGAAAATCGGAATATCGAAATTCGGAATAAAATATTTCGGAGTATTTGGGTGTTCCCACCCCCACACGTATGAGTTTGACGAAAAAAATTTTTTTGAGTTTCAATTGTAAGTATGGGGGCAACCTCCAATAATAATTACATCTACTTATCAAGTTTCAACAGCATAGCTCTTAAACTATCGAAGAAAAGTGGCTATGACATACGGACGGACAGACAGACAGACATGAGGAATCTATAAGGGTTCCATTTTTGCCATTTGGCTACGGAACCCTAAAAATAAGTATTTTTATTCTATTGACATCTTAAAGCGTGAGTGGTTCCGCTCAGGGAACGAGATGGTGCTAGACGACTTGTATAGCGCTGTCTTTTTCTCACAGCCTAAAGACTTACGCTCTAAGACGTCATGGTAAGCCAACAGAAACCTTTACGCCATGCGCATAAAGTGGACATCGCATCCAAAACACTAAATTATGGTCATGGTTGTTTATGTTGTCGTCGAAATCGACCGTGAATTAATTAGTAAAACATTTTAAATCGGTTGCTACTGAAGTAAACAAAACCCACTTTTAGCAGTAGCTGACCTCATTATGGTCCAGCTGCTTTAAATATTCGAGGCCAGGATAACCTTTTTGAACATTTTTACATAAATCCTTGTGATGCAGTTTGCAGATTACCTTCCTTGGATTATAATGTACCATCTTAAAATAGTAAATATGTTTTTATTCTACAATGCATAACTTTACTGAAAATTGGCTTTTGATTAAAATCAAAAGCCAATTTTATAAATTGTGACTAATAAACTATTTAATTTATAGCTAGTTGCTTGAGTGACACACCTACTGACATATCAAAACCGGCCACAAAATATTTCTGAAAAGGTACTCTGAGTCGACGATTTAAAATTGAAATGCCACAAAATCCATAAAACCATAAACTTGTAGTCAGGCTACATTATCTCGAATTAATTTTTGAGTTTATTTAAAATAGACACCTTGTGAACTACCTATATTCCGTAAATAAATGATTTGATTTTGATACAGATAAAAATTAATTTAGGTTAAAGGTTGAGGATTCGAACCCAGGCCGGATGCCTTATTTATTTCCTCACCGTTACTCTCAAAACTAGTCTACGTCGCGGATAGTCGTAGTCTATATTTTCTCGTAAAAATAGGAAGCATGTGCCCCAACTGTGGGATTTTTAAACGATGAATTTTTTTGTGCACATTGTTATTAAAAAAAAAAAACAAAGTAGTTAACACTTTATTACATGTAAGTATTATAACAAACTTCTAATTTCTTATCAAATTTCAAGATACGTAAATAAAACAAAAAATAAAAAAGGTAAGAAATAGCATCTTTATTATACCTTATTATACCTACTAATTAAGGACAGGTACATCGTATTTTGCTTAGGTACATGAGTAAAATAATTATCCCAAACATAATTGAGATGTTTTTGGACTAGATTTATTAGGGAATGTGAGCGCCAACGGGAACGAAGCCATTCTCATCAGCAGTGTAGTCCACCCTGTAGGTGACTCCATCGGGGCCAACGTACTCATAGAATCCCTTAGCCCTAATACCGTCATTCTCACTGTCGATCTGCTCCAGTTTACCGGCTTCCTCAGCGAGGATCTTGTTCTCGGTTTCGTAGAGATAGTGGTAACCGTCAGGACGGACTTCGGTCTCCTGGCGGATGATACCGTATTTGTAGTCGTAACCTGAACCGGTGGCGGGTCCCTTGCCATATGCGCCAAATCCGGCGCCGGAGGCAGAGCCGGAAGACCCGGATCCGGAGCCAAGACCGCTTGAGAGACTGCCTGAACCATATTTGCCAGATCCGCTGCCGGAGCTGCCAGAACCGCTGTTCTTGTCACCGGTGTAGAAGCCTCCCGCCGATCCACGGTCTCCACGGTCACCGCTGTAGAACATTCATTAAGGTAAGGCCAACATCATAAACATAATCGAGTTTCATCATTAACTGTTAAATATTCTAACTAATCTAATTAACACCCGTTAATTTATGAGTTGCTACCTGTTTAATCGTTTGTTACTGGTATTGATCGCGGATACCATATTAGGTATGGCGCATTGTACCGTCTTTCTGTATAATCAAGGCGGATTTGCGTGAATGCGGCTTCATATTTATGATACATTAGAACCTTTTTTTTCTTGGCTTCACAAAAAAAAAACAATTATTATTGAAATATCATAATGTAATATTTATCATTTTACCACCAACACGCACTGGGCTCGCGTATTGGATTATAGCCCACTCCCTCTCACAGAGAGGAGGCCTGTGGCCCAACAGTGGGAACATTTTATAGACTGATGATGATGATTACTCGTATTTATCAAAATTGACCTCTGTTTTTGTAACTACAATTTTTCTCCTAAATTGTCCATCATAGGATAATTATTTTGCAAACAATATAGGGTGCTTTGGCTTATTTTTGCCAATAACTTTCTTAATTTACTACTATGGATTTTATTTAAGCGCTTTTAATCGCTACTCTCATATAGCGCCCAATAAATCGTAACGTCAACACGACAAAGTTCAATGGCGTATACCCAGCTTTTAATACATAAAAATCCTTGTGAGTCAATTAATCAGAAAAATCTTTCGAAAACTCGAAGTTACTTGTTTGAAATTAAATTCTGCAGTAATAAGTACTTTTTAATTCAGGATAATAATAGACACGTATTGTACTCACTTGTAAGCACCGCTGCCATCAGGGTTGTAACGGCCAGAGTTGTCACCACCCGAGTAGAATCCACCAGCACCGCCAGCGTTGCCGGATCCGGTGTATTTGCCGCCGGGACCACCGGGACCGCCAGGGCCGCCGGCAGAGCCAGATCCAGAGTAAGCACCGCCGGGACCTCCGGCAGATCCGGATCCGGTGTAAGCGCCGCCAGCACCACCGCGGTCACCACGATCACCGCTAATTAAACAAATACTCACTTATAAAATGTTACTTTTGAAGTAACTCTTAGAACTAACATGACTTGACAGACTTTTATTACGAATTCTGACTGTTGCGGAACGTACGAACATGGATTCTGTTTTTATTTTATTGCTGTGTTAAGTTTACAGACACACAATTTACAGCTTAAGTATTGTCAAGGTAGACTGGTAAATAACAAAAAAAAAAAAACAATTTTGAATTCTAAAAATCAACGTTTTGAGGAAATTAAAGAGCAATATTTTCCGGCGACTGTCCGTGGCAGCAAAAGCTCGTATAACTGCTATTCACTTTGAATTCAATTTAGCCTACACATATCAATTGCAAGATGAGAATGAAATGCAAATGCACTTACTTGTAACGTCCAGAGTCGTCGGGTATGTATCTGCCCGAGTTATCGTAGATGCTGGGGTCGTAGCGTCCCGCGCTGTCGCGTCCTGACGCGTCGTATCGCGGGGAAGTAGCGTAGTACCTCGAAGTAACGGGCCTGTACACTAAAGGTGCTGGGGTTGTGCCGAAGAAACTGTACCGCCGGGTAGTGGGGGCGAATGAAAAGGGTTTGAAGACAGACCTGAAGGACAAAACAAATTCAAATTAAAAAACGTATTCCTTACAATTGCAAACACTACATTAATTTGCAAATGTCATGAATAAAATACAGTTGCTTTATTTCTTAGTTCTTATACGTGGTTTTTTGACCAAAATTGTACATAATTCATAAAATTTAATAAGGTTGCAATGCTTAAACTGCGATTAAGGTAGGTGTGCAAAAGTTTTGTATGGGATTTACAGTGTCACCTTCGCAAAATAAGGTTTTATTTTTTGAATAACTATACTTCATTGTGAAATTACCGTGTAAAGTTTTCAGTGCGAAAAATATTATGTCATATAATTCCTTCATATAATATTTGTATTATTCGATGAAGCGTACTAGAAATCTTTTAAAAATTATACAGAACGCACTTTAAACAATATTATAAGAATTTTAATTGTTTGGTATAAAAATTTAACAGCTTTTAAAACTTAATTAATACCTTGCTGTGGGTTCGGCCGCAAGGGCCACTGTCACTGACAGACATAGCACCTGAAACAAATAAAAAAAACTTAATACACAGTAGTAGCCACAAATTAAGTCATTTAATAAATTATTATTACAAAAAATCTAAAATCTGACGTTAATATCTCATAAATTAAATTAATACTTTATTATATTCGTTAAACTTTATCAGTATATAATAAATAATGTATCTTGAGCTGCATACTAATAGTGAATCAGGGCCATGAACTGATGGAATTAACAATGTCATACAACTCTTGTCACTTACCAAAAAGCCGCGCATTTTCGTTGTTATCAAGCGAACTTAACTACTTGAATGTGCTCTTCTATAGATCAATGCGTATTTATACCTTTTTTATCTAATTTTATAATGTTCCTCTGTCCAGTTCGTCTCATTTATAATGTGTTGTCTGACGCTAATTCATTAGCACAGTGTTTCTCAATCTGTGAGTGTCATACTCGTTGATTTATTTAGTAGCTGTGACAATTTGAGATACGAACCTTTGAAATATAGGTGTTTGTTGGTAAACTATACAATTTAGAGTCACGACAGAGTGGGTATACCAAGCCTTGACTTTAAACTGACTTTATTAAATTTAAAATGTTTTAGCTACAAAAATGTGCTTGAATTTTATACAAATAAGCATTTCTCTACATAACAAAATGAAGAATCAGTAACCTGGGATCATCGTCTCTTTTTTTAAGAATAAATGAATATGTTAAACGGTAAAATAAAATATTGCTATTAAAATTATGTAGGTAACTTAACTAGAAAGAAAAAAACTTTTTGAAAAAAAGGGAACCGACTTCAAAACCAAACACAAAAGAACTATAAAATAACTTTTCTTTCGGAAGTCGGTGGCTTTGTTTTTTTTTTATTTCATTGACATATTTTATATGGCCACCGACTTCCGAAAGAAAAGTTATTTTATAGTTTTTTTGTGTTTGGTTTTGAAGTCGGTTCCCAAAAAGTTTTTTAGTTATCCCTTTTTAGTTGAGATAATCAACAACAAAAATCTTCATAAAATCGACATCTTTGAAAATCTACAATCCTATTAAGCAAAACGGATCTATGTAAGCAACTTCACAAGATATCCATTATTGTTATATACTAAAACCTTTCGCAGAATGTAACAAACACTTTTCTGAAAACTGCATCAAAATCAGTTCAGCCAAACGCGAGATAATTGCGGACAAACATTCAATCGTCCCTGAAAATCTACGATCCAAGTAAGCAATACGGATCCACGCGGGCAACGTCACGGGATATCTATTAGTGTTATATATTAAAACCTTCTCCTGAATGTAATGAACACTTTCCTGAAAACTGAATCAAAATCGGTTCAGCCAAACGCGAGATAATTGCGGACAAACATTCAATCGTCCCTGAAAATCTACGATCCAAGTAAGCAAAACGGATCCACGCGGGCAACGTCACGGGATATCTATTAGTGTTATATACTTAAACCTTTTCCAGAATGTAATGAACACTTTCCTGAAAACTGCATCAAGATCCGTTCAGCCAAACGCGAGATAATCGCGAACAAACATACATACATACAGGTCGAACTGAGAACCTACTTTTATTTTTTTGAAGTCGGTTAAAAATTACGATAAATTGTCATAAACAAAACAGATTCACGGAAAAAAATTAGTTCGGAACTTGAGTTCTAGGTGCGCCGCGTGTCTACGGATCGACTTACGAGTTGTAGGTCGTGGGTTCGAACCCCGCCAGGCGCATTACTTTGTGTAATTTATTTCATCACCACTGCTCTCAAAACGGTGAAGGAAAACATCGTGAGGAAACCGGCATGTCCTAGAACCAAAAATTCGAAGACATGTGACATCCACCAATCCGCACTGGGCCCGCGTGGTGGATTATGGCCCACTCCCTCTCACAGAGAGGAGGCCTGTGTCCCAGCAGTGGGAACAATATAGACTGATGATGATGATGGTGAAATAGAGATTGAATTGGTCATCGCATCGGGCTACGCATTCAGGTGCTTTTAATCTAACTGGAAACTAACACTAACCTTATTTGACCTAAGTTCATACAATTTCTTAAGATGCTATGTCATACTACCCAGTTTCCAGTAAAACCTGATGCACTTAAACTCAATATCCTACGACAGTACATCAGTAAGTAATGGTGATGATTTTAAAATGTATGGCCTCCTGTTTTCTAGTTTATAATAAAATTAATATAGCAAACGAGAATTACATTTGATGTACTGTATTATTTAAGTGGGTTAAATAATTTATAATTGATTACCGTTAAACATTCCATAACAATAACAATTACATCAAAACAAAATCAAAGTCGATGATTATGGATTAACAGATTGCATGGTTTGATCAGTGTCCTAAATTTGTCCATTTTGCTGAACTCTGTTGCCCTGTAACTGCACTATGTAGATTCAGACGCCAGGGTGTCGAGTCTGCTAATTATTAGTCGGAATGGCGCCACAATGGCGTTTCAATTTTCGAACCATTTTTTACTCAGCAGTAAAAAATGGTTCGAATAAGCACTACAATTGAAACGCCATTGTGGCGCCATTCTGACTAATAATTAGCAGACTTGACACCCTGGACGCATCCAGCCTTCGAGTTAAAATGGGTCACAAAGCTGTTGAGGTCCAGTAGAGAAAAATTCTAGCTTTCATCCCTAAAAATATTCGTAGGGTATACCTAAACGATCGAGAAACTAAACAAAATTTGACACAAACAATATAGCAACAGAAAGAAGTTAAATAAAGAGTGAGCGCAGCGAGACCGATTTTTTTTCGTGCAGACAAAATAATGAACTTAAGTAGGTACTCGTATATTATTAACATGTAAAAACAAAAGTTTAATTTTTTCACACCCAACCCCGATATTTCTTTTTTTGGCATTTTTACAGTGAGTTACTTTGTTGACTAATACAGAAACGATCAAGAAACAAAATCAAGATCACAGGAAGCAAGTTCGATTGTACCCACTGACGTCCATATACTCGTAGATGCATAACTACCTTTTAAAAATCACATTTAAAAATATGACAGAATTTTCAAAATGTTTAACCATTCCTTTTTTATAATTCTTACCCAAATAAGTATGTTTATTTATCTTGAAAGAAAGAAAGAAAGAAAATAATTTATTTGGCAAGCCTTATGCACACAATTACAATTAAAAAGTTAAGAGAATACAAAAAAAAAAGCTTGACTATTTAACGTAGATTAAAATTTTCTTAGATGAGGAACTACATCTGAATTAACAGTCTAAAAGATATCACAGATTTAAAACAAGCCGCTACTGAAAATACTCGTATCATTCTCGGCAAAATAAATGGGGCGCCGTGGTCTAAAAGCACAGTATAAAGATATAATTACCGTGCCAAAAGTAAGTCATTAACCATTTTCATCTTTTTAGGTTTTGCGTTATAATGAATTATATAAGAAACTCTATAAAGGTATTTTTCTTTCTTCAAAGGTATATGGTGTTAATCTTCTATTCAAATACCACTCAAACATATTATTCAATTTAGATAGATTTTTTAGGAGTTATCGCGAAATAAAGAGGACCCAGTTACAAAATAATTGTAAGTACAGTCAGCGCAGCTTTTTTTTGTTGTTGTTATTTTTTCCATGGCGTAAGGGGGGCAGGTCGCTAATAATAAAACAATAATGATTCGGTACGCTACTTTCAATTGATCAGATAGAATAATAGAACTTCCAGTTTGAGAATCATTTTTTGTATACTAATTAATTATATGCTCTAATAAAATCCAAATCACAATATTGTAACACAGATGAGCATACGTTGATAAACTGCATCATTGTCACGAGGCCAATTCATTCAATGCCAGTAGTAAATATTGATCCCATTATAATATTAACCAGTTTCTCTAATTTCCTGAGAATCATCTTGTGATTAATATGTTACTGCGTGTGGTTAAAATTTGCGAGAACTATAACAGCATACAAAAAACTTACTTTGTATTTTATAAAAGCCTGCAACCACAATATTATCATAATGCATTTTTTCCCCGAAGCAGTTATCGTGCGATATAAATAGGTGTGAAACCTAAAACTTGATTCAAGAGTTAACAGATAGATGAAACCGCCTCCTTTTTTTAATAAGACAATAATTCGCACTAAATGTTTCCTAACGTCTTTTAAAATGCGGACATCGAAGGAATGGAACTCTCTACCTGCGTCTGTGTTTCCGAACGCATACAACCCTAATCTCTTCAAAGTTGGGCATGCGGGCAGCGAGTAATGGGCGACTCGCTATCCGACCATGGACCACGGTGTTTAGTGTTCCACGCGCGCCTCAAAGAGCGTCAGCATAATGACGGGGCCTTTCGAGCGCCAGAGCTTGCCGGGGTTGCGGGACACACATATACCGCAACTCCGGTACACATAGGGCTACCGAAGGACACCGTGGATTTTAGTCAGTACAAGTCTGACAGTCCCTCCCGCCCTGCCCTGGGTGGGAGGACTCATTTGATGATTTTACCACGATAAAAAAAAAAAACTCAAAGTTAGAGTGAACAGGCTTCCTCTGTGTGAACTCGCTCCATCGTCGACCTTGTCTTAGTCACTCCTGACCTGACCTAGACTAAGGTGAAGAGCAAAAAAATTTGCACATAAAAAAAGGATGTATAATTTCTTTTCTCTTTTAATCTAATAATATAATATAATCATCTTAAGGTCAAACAAGTCAACATTTTTTCCATAGAAACTTCTTTGGGGTTTTACTCCACTATTTGACAAGGTACATCCAAAATTAAACATGGTATCGTTTTGTCTCATTATTAATTTTGTCTGTACGGAAGCAGAATTGTAAAATATGAAGCTATTAAAAAGTTACGAGCTTCTAAAGATTCGTTTTTTTGCTAATTTTAACACAACTTTAGGTGTAAATTAGAAGCTAAAGAAGCATCAAATTTCCAAAACGAAGTCCGTACCGACACAGCAAATTTATCGAAGAATTTAATAAATTTTATTTGAAATTAATTGGTGCAGTGGTTTTTTCATAAAACCCCAACTTCAAAAGGCTTTTTCGTATTTTTTTACGCGCGTCTTTTACTCTGAATGATCGTGCATCTCACTGAATAAGTTTTCCCCTGTTTTCTCCACGGGGGGATGACGCTCGCGCACACATGAACAATATGGCTCGATTTCCGGTGAAATATCATGGTTTTTGACCATGCCTGCCAGTGAGTTCGAGCTCGCGACTAGCGCCGCCTTAAGTACGACAACCCCATCATATCCCTTTAGTTACGTATAATTTCTTATTAGTTAAAGTGAAGTAAAGTTCAATGCGTAAACAGTAGCTTCTAAGTCGCGTCTAGTAATGGCCGATTAATGAGTCTTAATTAGCATTTTACGAGTATGATAATAATTCATAGTTTTTTTTCTCGAATGATGATGAGATGATGAGTTTGAAGAAGCTTCTCATCGATTTATAATGAAGTAACTGTACTTTATTTTGAATTGATTGACACCTTGTTGATTAATTGGTAGGTAAAAGGTTCAATTATTAAGCTTTCTTTTTATGGTGGGGAACCATCAAATATCTCCTCCATCAAATGTATCTTGTGTGGAGTGAAGAGCCAATCAGACTGAAACTGATCTAAACCCACCCTTTCCTGTATTATTTGGTAAATTCATCAAAGTGCTTGGTGAAGCGGAAGGGAGGGACGGACTCTTACTGACTGAAAATCCCCTCTTTTTCTTCGGAGTGTTACCGTGCTGTAATGATTTGTTAATAAATTGTTATCGCTGCATCATCATCAGCCTATTAATGTTCCCACTGCTGGGACAGAGGCCTCCACTCTGTGAGAGGGAGTGGACCATAATCCACCACGCGGGCCCAGTGCGGGTTGGTTAATTATGTCACATGTCTTCGAATTTATGGTTCTAGTACATGCCGGTTTCCTCACGATGTTTTCTTTCACCTATCCTTCACATATCGCTGCATAATGTAATATATCTATAAAATATTAGTCTAGACAGCAGCAATGATTTCTAATTTTGCAGTTCTTAATTAATTTAGCTAGGAGATTACAAAATTTGATGTCTTATCCGATAGCTAGGACTAAACTATAAACTATGTCAAATTAAACCATATAAATACAATTATAACTGTACCAATATAAATAAAGATAAAATTATACCTAAACGATACTAACTTACATTATTACTATCTTAATTTATATAAATCTCGTGTCACAATGTTTGTCCTCAATGGACTCCTAAACCACTTAACCGATTATAATAAAATTCGCACACCATGTGCAGTTCGATCCAACTTGAGAGATAGGATAGTTTAAATCTCAAATTATAGTCGCAATTTTAATAATATTATAAAGATTGCACCCGTGCGGAGCCGGGGCGGGTCGCTAGTACTTATATAATCCTAAAATATTAATTACTATTTTCTACGATACAAGAGTTACGTATGACACATATTTAAATTGACACATTTAAATTTTTAGAAGATAGACTTTGATTCGTTTTTGAAACTACCTTATCAATGGGGATGGCAACTCAAAGCTAATCGTAGATGGCGCTGCGATAGTTGGTCCCTACGTCAGATTACTGTCTACCTTGTACAAAAAACAAACAAGATTTATTGTTATAAAAATTGAGTTTATATACAAAACAAATATGGAAAATTATTCGTCAATGCAAGTGCATATACTAAAAGAAGAATTAAAACGCCGCGGTGCATCTACAAGAGGAAAAAAAGTGATTTAATTGAGTGGTAATACATTTGATTTTACCGTAATAAATCCACAATAACTTGTAGTTGAGGTTTCAATTTTTGAGTTTAGGTATGTTTTACCTGTCCTCTCCTATAACAAGAATATAATGCTGCTTCTGACTTTCTATTTTGATAAAATATCGTAATGTTTTAAGTCAGTAATTTTACCCCTTTTTTCTATTTAGATTCGAGAAATATCACAATAAATTTAATTTCTTAACACCACAACTATCACAAAACTCGTTCCAGGTGATAATTCTTCCGCCAGACGAACCATTTCATGATTTACGGAGCGATGCAATACTGGTACTTAACCTCCAATAGAAAAGTAGATATTATTTTGAAAAGTGTATTCGATTGTTTAGATAAGGTATAATCATAGAATTTCATAAATAAACTCAACTAACGGCCTGTCTCGGCTTCGCAATGCTGGATATTTGTTTGTTATATAGCTTTTCCTTAGTTATAATTCAATTTTTGTTCTCAAGGCAGTCACAGCAGCTACCCATTATTTCTTGATAGTGGGAATTGTCGGAAATTTGTATTTTCCATCATTTTTACAGCTTAATTACACAACATCTAGTCATTTTACATCAATAAATCGTTTTTTTGCAGAAAATTCCTTTGATTTGACAGTTCTTTTGGGACCAAACTGTCACTTGTCACTTTGACACTTGCCTTCCCCATTGACCACTAATTTTTTTTTTAATCTTAGATCCGCTTAGGCTTAGGATAAATGATGCTGATCATGAATTTATTGTCATCAAATTTTACATATTTAAAACTGTCATAAAGTTGCGTAACAAAACCACTAAAGACAAATTAAAATTCATGAATTGGGTTAATTTAAATAATAGTTATTTTCTGCTGTTGTTTTACGACCTCTTATGTAATTATTAAAAGTAAAGGTTCCTTCTTTACAAGTAGCAGTGATAGTTTATTTTGCTCAGCTCTAGTAACAACATAGTTACGTACTATATCCGGCAAGGTATTTCATTTTCACACCACCTGCTTGTAAATTACAAATAATATGTAATGCAAACTGAAGTGATTGCATGATTGTTAACATTTTTTTTATCAGCTGTCCTTTATAACGTACAAGATTTTTTTTATGTTATAATGGCCTGTGTGCCTTTCGGTTTATGCTAAAAACCCGATCTAGGCTCCAAGCCGACCAGTAATCTTTTTTTTTTTTACTCTAAAAAGAGCCAATTCCGCCCGGTTCCATCTTTCCGAGGTGTAACAATAACGGACCATCTCGACCTTGGGGTCACGTTGACTTGAGAGTCGATGCCCTCAATTTTGGTCCATTCGTTGTGGCAAAGGCTGTTGGCCAAGAATTGGAATATGCATGAAATTCGGGTTCCTCTCCAAGATGAGACGATACTTCACGCTTGAACAACAGTAATAGGAGTTTCGGATATCCCACGCCGAGTTGGAAAATTCACCCTGTACTGTACCTATACTTTTATGATAATATTTTAAAATGTAACATAAATGTAGGTATCCATAACTTATATCTATGAAAAATGAATAACGAAAATAATTAATTTAAATAGATACAATATTTTTAGCTTAAATCAGTGTAATATCTTTTTATCAAAAATGGGCCAGCCAGGGTGATTTTCCCTGTAATTGGTTTTGTAGAAATTGTATGAAAGAATTGCGTACAATCCCTTGTAAATCTATATTATATAGAATTCTATTTACTAGTGCACTTATATCTTTTTTCGACTTCAGCAGGGTCGACGAGTTCCTTTTTATGAATTCGGGATTTAAAAGAATCATGCATCATCTACATCCGCCCATCCGTGTTGGGGTTGTGCATAATATATAATTATACCAAATTACCTGCATAAGGTACTTTCTATAATACTTCACTACAACAGTAGTAGGTACGTGACCAGTATCCTTAGCACGATTTTTTTTTTCTTTTACTTTACGGCGTCTTTCCAGTATTTACAGCGTTTCTTGCATGAC
Source organism: Agrotis clavis (assembly GCA_954870645.1). NCBI lineage: Eukaryota > Metazoa > Arthropoda > Insecta > Lepidoptera > Noctuidae > Agrotis > Agrotis clavis. The sequence goes on from OX940921.1 coordinate 14,401,722, forward strand.
AAAATGGAACAGCGCCTCTGGTGTGCGAAGAAGGAACTAATTTTTTCCTTGATTGTCAATTTGAAGTTATCATCGTTCCAGTTTACTTTACGTCTCAAATAGTGAAAATTCGTGCTAAGGGTACTATTCGCGCGAATCGATAAACACTAACACCCTTATTTATAAACGCGAACCAATTTTACGCCAAAGTTATTCCTTAAAAATGTATGGTTAATCTGAAGATCTGGTACTATCCTGGTTGTAACTTTAGTTCAGAGTTAGGAAGTTACAACCAGGATAATCTTCAGATTAACCATACAGGTTAATCTGAAAATTATCCTGGTTGTAACTTTAGTTCACGTTTATTAATAAGGCTGTGAATTTGTAACTACTAACTGTACACAGTGAATAACAAAATGACAACACTGGGGATGTGTTTTTGTTTTGTATCTTCTATCAATGAAGCCTTGTATATTTTGAATTTAGGCCACGTAACGGGGTCACTGTACTAAAATGATTTATTCAATAACTTTGACACAATCATTGTCTTCCTTTCACTGAGAGGACACCTAGCTAGGTGTCCGGGCTGTGCAGAGAACATCAAGCAGTTGATTGTAGATCTGCAAATCTTAGGACATAATTACTATTATTTCATATTATTAAATGTGTGTATTAATTAAAAAGTATTTCACAAACCTAAATAAGCCCTGAATTCTGGGCATGCGGGCCGCGAGTAAAGGGCAACTCGCTGTCCGACCATGGACCATGACCGGGTCGACGGAACACAAGGCGCGCGTGGAACACAACGCGCCGTCGCGACGGCGCGCCTCAAAAGCTTCAAAAGCGTCAACATGATGACGGGGCCCCCTCTAGAGGGCCAAAGCCAGCCGGGGTCGCGGACTTATCTCAATACCGAGACCCCGGAACATAAAGGGCTATTGAAGGACACCGTGGATTTTAGCCAGTACAAGTCTGACAGTCCCTTCCGCCCTGTCCGGGGTGGGAGGACTCAATTGATGATTTTACCACATAAAAAAAGCCCTGAATTCTATAGATTTCTTAGGAATTGTATATAATTCCTGGCTTTAAAATATTTGCTATGACATACTTAATAGGTAAGTAAGAATTATGTCATAGGTCAAACTTTTGTTCTTTTTTTAAAACAAATCGGTTATCCTTGCAAAACTAATAAAACGTCCAAAATAGCACTTAATTTAATTTTTCATCAATATTTATTTTATTCACTTGCACCGGACATGATTGTATATGATTAGCTCATTTTATTCACAAGTGCGATGTAACATTGCAAAGTACGAACACATTTCTAAGTTCACTGCTGCGTAATTGTGAATCCTGTCATCTTCATTATGACTAAGTTATCAATTGAACATAAATTGACAATTTAATTGACACAACCTACATTTGTAGCATGCAAATTTTCAAATGATACTGTATTAACATGTTATTTTTATCGCTTATGGCAGAGACATCCTCGGACAGTCATAATCATATTCATAGGAATATAAAAGCTGTATAAGTAGTAAATGCATAGGCATTTACTACTTATACAGCTTAGCATTGAATATAGGTAACTAACTTATAGGATTTATGTAGGTGTACACTACCTTGCAAACCATTTTTGGGCCTCGAATGTATTAGGTATAATGAATACATGACATTTAAATTGAACTAACATTAAGATAACCAACTTAATTTGCAAACATAAATGGACATTTATTTGAAGCTATGAACTTTAAGTTTATTACCAACTAATACATAATGTTATTTTGGTTGCAGTCATTTTGTAGACACTCAAAATTGTAAGATTTTGTTTCCTGGGCTCAACAACAGTTTAGTTTTTGAAAAGTGAGTACGATTTTAACCGTCTTAACAAACCTGATCCTCACCAAATCCCTAAATAAGGAACCGCAATGAACCCGAAATTTGTAGGTAATTTTATTGCGAACTATAATTGTAAAAGTTTGTGAGAAAGGATGAATATAAAAATTTCAACGAAAATTTTTTAGACAAAAAAATTTTAGAACCTGGAACAACACATAAGATATAATTTTATTCCCGTATGGCGTTTCTGTGGGATAATTACTGAACTTCATTTGGATAACGTGGCCATAATCCGTTGAAGTTATTTTCTATTGCTTACTGAAAACACAGTACCTAACATTAACGTATTTCATTCCTTCAGGTATAAAATAATAAAAATGTTTAATATTAAATGAGGTAGATAATAATTTGTAAATAAATGTATTCATTAAAGCGCATTTCACACAGAGAGCGGGCGCGGGTCGGGCGCGGGTCGGGGCGGGAGTACGGCGGGTCTAGTTCTTTGTATTTAATGGAAGACTTCACACTGAAAGCGTGCGCGGGACGGGCGCGGGGCGTGTCGTGCCCGTACACCGAAACGCGCCCGACCCGCGCCCGACCCGCGCCCGCTCTCTGTGTGAAATGCGCTTTATGTATAATATTATATGACCCTAAATCTTTTTGAGAGAAGCACAGTCCGATGAACAGAATGTTTGCTAAAAAGTTGTTATAGGCGTGAATCATCTTAATATAGGTATATAAATCTCGTGTCACAATGTTTGTCCTCAATGGACTCATAAATCACTTAACCGATTATAATAAAATTCGCACACCATGTGCAGTTCGATCCAACTTGAGAGATAGGATAGTTTAAATCTCAAATTATAGTCGCAATTTTAATAATATTATAAAGATTGCACCCGTGCGGAGCCGGGGCGGGTCGCTAGTATTACTATAAATTAGGTATAATACCATCCGTCAAAAAGTCTAAATTATAAAATAAAGAAACAATATAAAATTCATAGATCGTCAATATTTTCTATATTTCGTATATTTACTGATATAAATATTTGCTACGAGGTAATTTGTGAATTTGTTACGAGAGGTTGCTTATAATTATGTGTGAGCAACAAAAGCCGGGCGCCTGTTTCATTGCTACCAGCAATTATATTTTAGGTGCTACACAGCTCAAAAATCAACAGGCGTTCTGATGCAACACATTGGCATTACAATGTGGTAATGTGTAGATAATTACTAACAGCAATAAATTTAATGGTACAACTTTATAACTAAATGGTGTTCATTTAATTAATATTTATATTTCTCCATGTATCCTAGTTATTTTAGTCTGACAACCAGTCGAAGTGTATCGTACCTTACGCTTACACTAACTGAGTTGTGAAAGTCAGACAAGCAGATGATCCTTGTAAATAGCTACTGCATCTGGTTAAACTGAAACCAATTCTAGTGGAAAGAACGGTAGGCGCTAGATAATCGAAGGATCAATAAATCTCAGTTCAATGAAAGCACAAAAATTATGGCACAATTCCTATATTAGCACAAAAACAACGTAATAAAATAATGATCCAAGTTATTTTATATATTAAGATAACAACTTTAGTATCATTGCCAGAATACAGAAGCGTATTAACAACATAGCTTCTGTTAAGGCCGTGTGTCAAAGCGAAAGCGTCGTTTGATGAGTCGGGAAAGTTGCCACGCACCGACACCAGCAGGCGCCACTATCGCGAAATGATTGAAATCCAAAGTTTTATGTATTTCATTTCGTCAACTTCAACATTTCATAAAGTGTTCCCTTTACGCAAAACACATGTATTACTCTAGTAGAAATATTTTAATATAAGGATGTCGAAACATTTACTAAAACAAAATGATAGAAATACTTATTGATGTGGATAAATATTTTGTAAATATTTTTATCATTCACAGTCTTAAATTTATTTTATAACATTTTGACACAGATTTTGACGTCCCGAGATAACGAAAAAAACTACTATTTGGTAGAAAATTAATAAAATTGGCACACTTTGCGAAAGTGACAATTCCCAATTATCTAAAGCCCCAAACACACGCGCGCACGGGCATAGGCATGTGCGTTGTGTTCCACGCGCGCCTGAAAGAGTGTCAGCATAATGAGGGCCTACCGGGGTCCCGGGACTAACGAATACCGTGACCCCAGAACGTAAAGGTCTATTGAAAGACATCGTAGATTTTAGTAAGTATTACGTCTGACAGTCCCTCCCGCCCTGCCCTGGGTTGGAGGACTCATTTGATTATTTTACCTCGTTAAAAAAAGCCCCTAACACACGCTCCTTTTATTAACGTCCGTTCACAAAGCTAGTTGCGTGATATCTTTATATGTTAGAGAATGTAAAGCTAAGGGTGGTGTTGGTACTAATTTTTGATGCATTTTGATGTAATGACAGACACTAGCGCCCCGTAAAAGGGACTAAGTAGTTTTTTACTCATATATTATGAGGTACAGGTACACAGATTATTGTGGTACAATGGGCATGGTCTTAATATCACTTTTCTGATAAATGAAACCTTTGAGAGATATCTATCGGCTCCAAAAGAATGAGCCCAGTGCTAATCATTTTTTTTGCCTCCAAAGCAATAAATAGAGCGAGAAGCAACTTGTACCGAACACGCGGTGAGACAGCAATGACCACCAATTTTTCATCGCAGTCGCAGCATTATACTATAGGCGATATTTAACAGGGTGGTGGGTGCTATGCCTTATTTGTTGACATGTAATTTTGAAGTATTCAAAATTTTGACAATAGCAGTTTTCATTTAATTTATTTTAATCCTGTTTCTTCGAAATTGTTATAAATCTGTGACGAAACTAAATAAATAATAATAAAAGTGAAGTGCTTCTTATCCTATATCGCAGTTTGATACGATTAGAAGTTGTTTTCAGTTACATAAATTGTCTCAAATTGTTGACTGCAAATCAGTGCATTTATCATTATTTCATGTGAAATGGTATTTGGATGCATAAAGATTAGATGGAGGATGGACACAGAGAAAGCATCCGACAACAATAGTACGATATCACGATAGCATTGATATAATTATCACTGTGAGTAATTTATTATATTGATAGGAACAATTCGTAATGTATAGTATCATACGTATTCTAACATTCCCTTGTTTGCTCTGAAGGGGTCGTCAGGAATTTCCTGCGATGATATTCAGTAAGTTTGGTTTATTTTATTCTTGATTTATTAATGAAAATAATGTGTTATTGAAAAAATAAAGTTTATGTGACTTATTTACAGTCATGTCCGTTTAATCACGTCCCATTGAACACAGCGAAACATAGTTTTGAATAATCTATAAGCCTACGTATTATTCGTTTTTATTTTCTCGATCTTTTTATCCATTTCCAATTTTATTATTACGAAAATCTGACAGCCGCGATCTGAAAAAAAGTGTTATATGTCTAGCCTGTAAGAGCCACGCTGGCTGACTGATTCGTCAAGGAACGAAAGTAATGACACTACTTTTAAAAGGCAAAAGATGAGAGGACGATAGTGAATGAGTGCTCAGAATAAAACGGCGTATGTGCCCAAACATATTGACGTCTTTTTATGAATTAAAATTGTTATTAATTAAAAAACTGTCTTTAAAGAATTTAGATACTAGTATTTTCTACAATTTAAAACAACTTCCTTTCAATAACTCATAGGAGTTATGCCATAAAGTCCAAAAAATAAAAAACATAGACCGAACTTTGCATTTTTTTTGTATCGAGAAAATTTAATTGAATCGTGTTTTCAACTTTGTGAGAATTTAGATCATGTAGTCAATAACTATATTCCAAGTTGTAAGATCTGTAGTCCAGTCATGTACGACAGAAAGTTAAATATAAAAACCGTATAAGTACTGACGTAGCCCGTTAATCTCAAAAGGATGGCCAGGAGTAAACCTAACAGATAACCCACAATTGACTAGTTAAAAATAATAAAGTCTTATGTAGTACGGGCGATTCTATTGCCAACAACCGGGCACAAATCCAACTCCGTGGCTACTATGATCTCTAGGAATCAAACCCAAAAATTCTTGTTCAGCAGTCATACGACCCCTAAACCAAGGAAACATCTATACTATATTATTTTAAGTCTCACTGTCTATTTCCTTTGAAAAGACTTTAATGATGATAAAATTTAACTTTTTAGAACACACTTTTTAGTAAGTCCTCATTGCAAAAATAGACAGTTTCCGATTAGAAGTTCCTGTTTAGCAAAAAGTCTTGAGGGTCCAGAGGCTTACTCCTCAACTGTCATGCATGAGGTTCTGAGGTCCCCAGAGACGACTTAATCAACTCTGACTCCGGATGATGGCCACATCTTCTCATGAAAAAGGAAGAACGTATTAGCGAAATGTGGGTATACCTACTATATTAGACACGCTCATATTTCGAAAGTTTCAAGCTTAACTTCTGTAGAAGCCATGTCGTCCAACTGCTAATTCCATCATACACCATCTTCTATATTTTGCTTGCCTGATCGCGTCGTGGTCTGAAATAATGCACCAGCAATGCAATCTTTAAAGGTGAGGCCAAACGAGCGTAATTTTGTGAGTCGTGAGTCGCAGAATTTCGTGTTCTGGTACGTTGCAGTACTCATTTTGCGTCTCGTAAGACTTTTTGGGTGAGGCCAAACGAGCGTAATTTTTGAGTCGTGAATCGCAGAATTTCGGTTGCTTTCATTGAAAAGTCTTCAGCGACGCAAAAGCGACTGAAAACGTCCGAAATTCTGCGACTCACGACTCAAAAATTACGCTCGTTTGGCTTCAGCCTTACTATGAAAACAACCGAAATTCTGCGACTCACAACTCACAAAATTACGCTCGTTTGGCCTTACCCTAAAACGTTCCGGTTTCGGTTCCCGAATCGATAACGGATTTTAAGGTTGAAATAATGAAGAACTTCTAGTAAAATTACTTCTTCATTCATTAAAATTCTTCTTTCGACGATGCTATTGACACATATGTTATTTATATTTGTAATGTGTACAATTCCTAACTAGGACTGTTTCATTAAAATTTGCAAATATAACCGTTTGAGACACATTATTTTTTTAAACATTTTTGTTTCGTTAACCTTCGTCTTGCAACCAAAAAAATACATAAGTAGGTAATTTGTAATCCATATTTTAGCTTATCTAATTAGTGGATATTGTGTTGCGCATTTTGACGTCACTCTGTTAATATAAATACGAATTATGACTTCCGAAATAAATCAGGTTGTTTTAATAGAGCATATCAGCTAACAACCTGCAGCAACTCACGCTTTCGAAAATGTTTTCCTTTTTTATAGATATTTATAATATCAAGGTACTAGGGTAATATCCAGCACAGGGTGTTTAGTAATTGGGTACAAACGAATTTGGGTTGGGTTCCAAACTGAGTTGTTTTAGAAAAATAATAATACATACAATTTCTCAAAATATGGCTTTCCCATTAAATATAATTATTGACTCCAAAGAATGGATTCAGTCATTCATAAGCTATCTATATAAAATAGTAATTTAAAAGTTCGATTATTCCAAAACAACCCGATTTGAACTCCAAGTTAATGGGAATAAAATTGTTGTACATTAAGTCTAGTTCTAGTTTCACCCAATAAAAAGAATACATCAACCATAGGTTCAAGTTCTAGTCGACCCATTTTTCTTTTTAACCTTACGATTAATACTTAAACCTAAATGCCAATTTAAAAGAAAATATAATTGCACTTATGTGTCACCCCACATGTTGTTTGATACGAACTACAAGCAAAAAATGCTGCTGGTTTGACTAAATCAGTCAGTCAGTTGTTTAGACCCTTGACCTGATTTATTTACAAGCATTCAAGAAAAAGCCACTATGACAATGAATTAATCAAAAATGTGAAAAGGTTACCCATCAATCGTCACAAATCTACACCAACAAATAATGAGTATTATTTTGTGATAAATAATTATCTCATTAATTTAATTATGAATATTTAAAATACGGGAGGACAAGTGAGAATATCATTAATAGATAATTCTTAATTATAAAAGATTAATAAGTAGGTATCATTAGATGAATGGACTAATTGGCTATGCAAATAATTAATAAGATCGTTCACCTTTTATCATTTAAAATGGGTTTTCTCTTGGCCTCGATCTAGCTCAGAACTAAAGATGAGACATAAGGGCGCATAACCAGAAAGTTGGCAACGTCTCTAATAGCTGTTAAATATTTACAAAATATATTATTTAAATATACAAGGTGTTAAAAAATTAACTGCAGGAATTTCGTGTGCATACATTAAAAACGACGACGATATTTTTTTTTCAAGCATTTTTTTTTATTTTAATGAATTTGATTGCTCTTTGAGGTCGTTCACCATCGTTTGTAGCGTCTCAGATATATTTTGTAACCGGAAGAATTTCATTTTTTTTTAGTTAAACCCAAAACTGAACTATTTTTTCAGAATGCCACTTATTTATATGCAGAATGAGCCATTGTTGCATTATCTTGTCTTTCCACTCGGGACACTAATACTTGACTAATTTTGAAAGTCTCATGATGAAATGAAAAGGTGCTAGAAAAGTAGCTAAAAAGTTTAGCCACAAGTTACACTTTTTAGGTACTTTTCTAGCACCTTTATAAAATTGTAGCTATCGGTCACCGAATAATAGCTAGATCTAGCTATAAAGTTGCTAAGTTGGCATCACTGCTGCCGATTTGAAGTTGTGTCAAATCGATCGGATCACCTATCAAATTGGCATGTCATGCCCATTTGATGGATTCTTGGCAGTATCATGCCGATTTGACAAATAGGCAGTATGGTATATGGCTACCATTACAGTCCCCCCGTAAAATTAATTAAAACTTGTAAATATTTTACAGCCATTTAGGACTGGCCTGTTGGTCTAGTGGTTAGTGACCCTGACTGCTATGCCGGAGGTCGTGGGTTCGATTCCCACCCAGGACAAATGTTTGTGTGATGAGCACGATCATTTGTTCTGTGTCTGGGTGTAATTTATCTATAAAATGTATGTATTTAGAAATATATAAGTATGTTTATCAGTTGTCTAGTACCCATAACACAAGCTCTGCTTAGCTTGGGACTAGATGGCGTTGTGTGATAGTTGTGGAATATTATTATTATTATTATTTGCGACGTTGCCAACTTTCAGAATACGCGCATAAGGTGAAGCGCGCTCACCCAGAAAAAACTGCAGTGTTAGTCTTTGTAAACACAGCCTTGTGATCGCGCCGTAGTCGCAGCGGTTAAGTAACACTGAGACTAAAGTTTGCTATCACCAAGTTACTGACATGACTGCCTATCGGACCTCCACAACCTAGTAACTGGGTTTGATACTCCGTGGTAAGACTGATTGTCAGACGTTTAGAGATTCTGACTAATAGTAGCGACTGGCAAAGACAAATGAAAGCCGGGACCAACGGCTCTACGTGCTTTCCGAGTCACGGAGGAAACTCACGATGCCAGATGGTCACCCATCCACAGACCAAACTCAACCTCCAATAAATTTTTAAAATGGATTTTAAATGTAAAGATTCGTATCCAACAAAATGTAACCCAGTTATGCAAAGGTGGGTCAGCAGTTTGATATAAAGGTGCTCCCTTATTATAATTTACCTGTAATGCAAATATTACAACAGTGAGGGAGGAAAATCGAGCATTGCAATGCGCGCCTTGTATGAAACAATATGTAATACTATGGTAATACCTTGTTACAACTTGTGACATCAATGCGCTCTACTTGCAATTAAATGTTTCCGGCGGGCCGCATACGTTACATAACACGCGAATGCTTGTCAGTCAGGTTTTTTTCTAAATAACGTATTGCTCAGTCGAATGTCTAATGTTACATTTCACGTAAATGCTCCTGGTAAGGGGGCACCAGAACTCTCAATGTTCATTAAAAGGATCATAAATCTCAGTTCAATGAAAGCACAAAAATTATGGCACAATTCCTTTATTAACACAAAAACAATGTGCTGCTATTCAACATCAACATCTTCATATAATATATTAGGCAGTGTCAGTAACTAGACCGCTAGCTTGTTCTGCGGTCCGTGCAATGGGTCAAGTCAAGGTTTAGTATTTCTGGACGGCGTCCTTGGTGTGGGCGGCGATGTAGACGAGGGAGCGGGCGATCGCCTCGGGGATGGCGGGGCCAACGGGGAGGATGTCGCTCTGAAAGGAAAATTAAATCAGTATCTGTATGCCACATTGCTTTTCTCAGGATTTTGACACAGGATCGACAACCTTAATGGCAGATCTATATGATGCACTTTGGTTACGCTATTTCATTCCGTTTTTTCATACGCTAAGTATTTCATTTCATTTATTTATCGATTAAATATTATTTTCCAATATTTTTATCGTAACATTATGTTAAAACCACAATTTATAATCAGATAGGTTATTATGGAAGTAATGATGGAACATTGGAATGAAGGCTTGTACCATTAACGTATATATTTCTACGTTAATAGTAACTTATGCAAATCCGTTTCTTATGCATAAATTTCATTTCCACCTTCCGTTTAAGTATGCCTTAGTATAAAGGTCGAATGATGGTTATTTACCGAGGGCTGGTATCCGTTCTCGTCAGCGACGTAGGTGACAACCACGGGGGTACCGTCAGGGGCGGTGTATCTGTAAGCACCCTGGGAGACCTGTAATGTAAAAAGAACATAATTAGTACGTGGTAATTATTAATATGATTATCTTTCACATAACTTATCATTTTAAGTATCAACTTGCTTGACATTGCACTATGGGGGTTACCACAGTAGATCTTCATAATATATAATAATAATATTCCACAACTATCACACAACGCCATCTAGCCCCAAGCTAAGCAGAGCTTGTGTTATGGGTACTAGACAACTGATAAACATACTTTTATGTATATTTCTAAATACATACATATTACAGATAAATTACACCCAGACACAGAACAAATGATCGTGCTCATCACACAAACATTTGTCCTGGGTGGGAATCGAACCCACGACCTCCGGCATAGCAGTCAGGGTCACTAACCACTAGACCAACAGGCCAGTCCAAATATACATACATGCATATATATCAGTCAGTTTATGAGAATGATTTGTAGTATTGCTTATAATAAGGATATACTTACAACACCACCGGCTTCTCCGACCTGTCTGTAGGAACCGACAGCCTCAGCGCTGATACCGTTGGCGGTTTCGAAGCTGGAGGACAAAAGAAATTATTGCAATAACGTCACACAAAGATGAAATACCTATCGAGTTTTTAAAAAAGCCAGCAGGCTGATTAGGTTCAGTGCATGAGAGGCGAGGTGTTAACTACGGGTCATCAAGACTGAGACATACTTAAGACCGTAAGTAAATACAAATGAATGAATATTTCGATCTGACATCAATAAAAATTGCTTTAGAGATTTATCTACAAATACGAATAGTTCAAACTTTGGTAAAAATGAACACTCACGTGTACTTGTAACCGTCTGAGCTCACGTCACTCTCGGAGCGGAGGACGGCGGCTTGAGATTCGTCGGAGTAAGCCTTGTTGACAACGCTCTTGGCGCCCTGGTAAGCGGCGTTTCCAGCCTCGTAGGTGGCGGCAGCGGCAGCGGCGAAGGGGGCAGCGACAACGGCGGCGGTCTTAGCGGCGACTGCGGCGGGGGAAACCGCGGCGGAGGCGGCGGTGTTGGGGTATCCCTTGTAGTTCTTGAAACCACCGAAGGGAGTTGAGCCGAAGCTCGCCGCGCTAGCAGCGCACACGCACAGAGCAAGTACCTGTGAAATATACTATTATTAGTCAGTTGAAGACTTATTGTAGTTTGAACTCATTGAGAACTATTAAAAGAAAGTTTTAATTAGATATTCATTTCTTTTTTTAAATTTGAGTTACTGAAATAGATGATCTCACCAAGAATTTCATCTTTGCTGAGATCTGTACGAATGTCAGAAACAGACAGGTATCTTCCCATTGAATTTTTGTCCTTTTATATAAAATGGAAGATAATAAAAAATGGCAAATTATTCGGGTATTGACACGAAAAAGTGACCTTGAATACCACATTAATTTCTCGATATAAAACAGAATATCAATAAAACTGGATCTATTATGAAATCGTTTAAATATAGACCATTATTTGACATCCAAACAATCTGTAGATTTTCTCATTCACTGTAGTGGTTCCGTAGCTTATTTTATAAACGTTTAATCACAATTATCTTCACTACATATCAATAATATGGACAACTAGCTTTTGCCCGCAGCTTAGCTAGCGTGAATTTAGAATTTGACAATCAATTTGGTGACACATGGCGATAACTATTATCTTAGGGGCTGTCTCCACGAGCGAGAGAATCGCGGCGATATTATCGCCGTGCCACGTTTTTCTATACACTCTCTATGGAACCGTCTCCACACGGCGATATTATCGCCGCGATGCGACGAGTGGCAACGAGCGCGCAAAACGTCATTACATCGTCGCTAGCCCGCCGCGACTAGCAACGCGACCGCCGCGCGCTCGCGGCGCTCTCGCGACGAGCGCGCGGCGGGCGCGTCCACTCTTAACAATAACAATAACTGCATATTCACTAGCGTACTCGCAGAAGCACCCCACAACACTATATCCATAATAAAGAATTATATTATCGACTGAGACACTAATTATTTCGCTCTCGTCTGGCACCTTTGGCAACGTGACGTCAAGGAAACGCGGCGATACCGTTACGAGTCGCCGCGGAATCGCCGCGATACCGTAACGACTCGCGACGATACGCGGCGGAATTATCGCTCGTTAGTGGAGATTATCCGACGGTATAAAGGCGGACTCGTCGCGATTCTCTCGCTCGTGGAGGCAGCCCCTTAAGAACGTTATTTATGTTTTCCTACCTACTGTTAAAGGTACTTTTCGTTTTAAAGGCTGATCTGACATAATTTTATGATTATTGGTGCGAATATATTGAATATATTATGTAACATACAGACGAACAAACTTCCTTTAATCTCTGTAATATTAAAAAAAAAATTGGGCTAATAAATAATGCAAGTGACTATTTTATTTCTGCCCATGTTCACAAAATATGTGCATGCAATATCACTTTAGCTTTATTATTAAGTATTTTGACAAAATTCCGAATATTTCAGGACACAGAGACCTAATTTATTCACCTTCACCTAGATTACGAATTAGAGAAAGTAATTCGTAATCTAGGTGAAGTAAAAAATCGGACCCCTTGTAATGAAAATTACTCAAATAAACAAAGACTAAAATTTACAGTGTGTGCTTATAGACACATACAGAATCGGGTCCGATTATAGATTGCGCATACCCGATTCTGGACCCGTGGTTGGAACCGGATCACCCGGTTCTACCATGTTCCAAGCTAAAAAAATATAGTAAAATCGTTTTTTTTTATTGTATATAATAGTAATTGAAAGTTTGATGAAGATTTGACTGCAAACTGTGAATAAAGCTAATGGACAATCCAAGTACTGATTAAAATAAAAATGCCGTTTATTCCATATTTTTTCTAATTACAATTTTTGAGCGTAGTTAGTAGATTGTTAGTAGGAACTCTTTATTAGTTATCAGTAGGAAGATAGTTACTTCTGTTCCTCATTATATCGAGTGATTTACGTCTGTTTATTTTTATCGTTAGGTTAGCCTTATCATGAGTTTTCAGTTATTCAGACGTAGAGTAAACTGAAACTTTGACATTTTCAAATTGACAAAATTCAAGGACAAAAATTAGTTCCTTCTTCGCACACCAGAGGCGCTGTTCCATTTTTCCACACAAGAAACGCTGTAAATACTGGAAAGACGCTGTAACTCGTAATAAAGGTACAGTTGTTATTTGTTCGGATGCGCTTAGTGAGGTTGAAGGGTTCCTTTTACGCTTTTCGTTTCCTGGTCTGCCCCTCTTTATTAATTATTGTAAATTTTATTGTTCCGTAAATGCCTCCTCTCTTTTTAGTAGTTCTTTCCTTTTGTTAAAGACTTCTATCGGTTTTCATTAATCATTTTTTTTGCCAATTGTGGACAAATTATATAAGTATCAGCCTCGGTGTTTCTATTTGCATATCCTTTGAATCGATTCTATGTAACATGCTTATGCCGTTATCTTCCATTATGATATTCAAATCGTCTTTTAATTTCTTTTTCAAACAATTTCCAGAAGAGTATTTATAAACTAAAATGAGTTTTTGAGCTAAGTTTTACTGTTCCATCTGTGGAAGGAAGACAAGAAATATCAAGCTTAATGGTGGCCACCGAATTCAAGGATGACATATCTGTGGACATTGACGTAGACACCTTCAGCTGGACGCTCATATCACCCCAAGATGGAGGTTTAACCTGGCTCTGTTCATATTAAGTGGTGAAGGGAGGGTCGGAAAAGATTGCTGCCGCTTTTTGGATCTTTGGCGACATCAAATACAATTTCCTAAAAGCGAAAATGTTTTTTTCCCAAAGTCCCACAGCTCAAGGGCTAGGGGCGGGGACTTTGATATGTTCATCTCCCAACTAGTCTAAACAAAGTTAGCAAGTCAAAAATTGTGTTCCAAGAATTTCCCTCTTTATCTTGATTTGAGCATTCGTTGACGGGGCTATTGATAAAACATTACTGCTTTCACTGAGTGAGTTGTTTGATGATTAATTATGTTAATATTTTTCATACTTATACATTTTTAATATTATTTTCAAAAATTATTTCCTGTCGGGATACTTAACGAGAATATCATTTACTTATTTAAAATGTTGTGGTGCACTACTGTAATAAAGAAAAATAAATTAATGTAATGAAGATATAAGTGGGTCTTTTATATACAGGATTCCCAGGTCTCACTTCCAAACTGGGTCAATATTTTCAACAGGTTATGTGTCCAGCATGCTTCCACTGCGCCACTCTGCTTTGTTATAAGAGAATTTTATAAGTAGTTCTCATTGTGAAAACCACCTTTTGTAGCTGGCCGTTTAGAATCAGTAAGAAAAAGAAAATTATTTTCTTTATGACGGATGTTTTTATGATTGCCGAAGTCTCCTGAACTGAAAGGACGTTAGACGATGCGGGGTGTTTGGTTATTTTCGTTAGGTTTTTTCGTTACGGATTTTGAATCGGTCGCCATGCTCAGAGCCCCCGAAAAAGCTATGCAATAGCTTAAAAGAACTACTGTTACATTACATTAATATGTGAGAAATTACATTACATTTATTCAAAGGTCAGCTAATTGCTATAAAGCTACAGATACAAACATTACATGAGGGAGGAAAATCGATCATTACAATGCGCGCCTTGTATGAAACAATCTGTAATAATTATCTTTTTTTTCAACTTGTGACATCAATGCGCTCCATTTGTAATCAAATGTTTCCGATAACGATTGGATTACATTACACGCGAATGCTCGTCAGTCAGGTTTTTTTTATATGATGTAATGCTTAGTCGAATGTGTAATGTTACATTTCACGTAAATGCTCCTGGTAAGGGGGCACCCTATCAATGTTCATTAAAAGGATCAATAAATCTCTGTTCAATGAAAGCACAAAAGTTATGGCACAATTCCTTTATTAACACAAAAACAATGTGCTGCTATTCAACATCAACATCTTCATATAATATATCAGGCAGTGTCAGTAACCAGACCGCTAGCTTGTTCTGCGGTCCGTGCAATGGGTCAAGTCAAGGTTTAGTATTTCTGGACGGCGTCCTTGGTGTGGGCGGCGATGTAGACGAGGGAGCGGGCGATCGCCTCGGGGATGGCGGGGCCAACGGGGAGGATGTCGCTCTGAAAGGAAAATTAAATCAGTATCTGTATGCCACATTGCTTTTCTCAGGACTTTGACACAGGATCGACAACCTTAATGGCAGATCTATATGATGCACTTTGGTTACGCTATTTCATTCCGTTTTTTCATACGCTAAGTATTTCATTTCATTTATTTATCGATTAAATATTATTTTCCAATATTTTTATCGTAACATTATGTTAAAACCACAATTTATAATCAGATAGGTTATTATGGAAGTAATGATGGAACATTGGAATGAAGGCTTGTACCATTAACGTATATATATTTCTACGTTAATAGTAACTTATGCAAATCCGTTTCTTATGCATAAATTTCATTTCCACCTTCCGTTTAAGTATGCCTTAGTATAAAGGTCGAATGATGGTTATTTACCGAGGGCTGGTATCCGTTCTCGTCAGCGACGTAGGTGACAACCACGGGGGTACCGTCAGGGGCGGTGTATCTGTAAGCACCCTGGGAGACCTGTAATGTAAAAAGAACATAATTAGTACGTGGTAATTATTAATATGATCATCTTTCACATAACTTATCATTTTAAGTATCAACTTGCTTGACATTGCACTATGGGGGTTACCACAGTAGATCTTCATAATATACATACATGCATATATATCAGTCAGTTTATGAGAATGATTTGTAGTATTGCTTATAATAAGGATATACTTACAACACCACCGGCTTCTCCGACCTGTCTGTAGGAACCGACAGCCTCAGCGCTGATACCGTTGGCGGTTTCGAAGCTGGAGGACAAAAGAAAATATTGCAATAACGTCACACAAAGATGAAATATCGAGTTTTTAAAAAAGCCAGCAGGCTGATTAGGTTCAGTGCATGAGAGGCGAGGTGTTAACTACGGGTCATCAAGACTGAGACATACTTAAGACCGTAAGTAAATACAAATGAATGAATATTTCGATCTGACATCAATAAAAATTGCTTTAGAGATTTATCTACAAATACGAATAGTTCAAACTTTGGTAAAAATGAACACTCACGTGTACTTGTAACCGTCTGAGCTCACGTCACTCTCGGAGCGGAGGACGGCGGCTTGAGATTCGTCGGAGTACGCCTTGTTGACAACGCTCTTGGCGCCCTGGTAAGCGGCGTTTCCAGCCTCGTAGGTGGCGGCAGCGGCAGCGGCGAAGGGGGCAGCGACAACGGCGGCGGTCTTAGCGGCGACTGCGGCGGGGGCAACCGCGGCGGAGGCGGCGGTGTTGGGGTATCCCTTGTAGTTCTTGAAACCACCGAAGGGAGTTGAGCCGAAGCTCGCCGCGCTAGCAGCGCACACGCACAGAGCAAGTACCTGTGAAATATACTATTATTAGTCAGTTGAAGACTTATTGTAGTTTGAACTCATTGAGAACTATTAAAAGAAAGTTTTAATTAGATATTCATTTCTTTTTTTTAATTTGTGTTACTGAAATAGATGATCTCACCAAGAATTTCATCTTTGCTGAGATCTGTACGAATGTCAGAAACAAACAGGTACCTTCCCATTGAATTTTTATCCTTTTATATAAAATAGAAGATGATAAAAAACGCCAAATTATTCGGGTATTGACACGAAAGAGTGACCTTGAATACCACATTAATTTCTCGATGTCAAACAGAATATCATTAAGACTGGATCTATTATCAAATCGTTTAAATATAGTAGGCCATTATTTAACATCCAAACAATCTGTGTGTTTTCTCATTCACTGAATAGTGGTTCCGTAGCTTATTATATAAACGTTTAATCATCATCCTCACTATGTATAAAAATGAACAAATAGCTTTTGCCCTCGGGTTCGCTGGCGTAAATTTAGAATATGAAAAGCAATTCGGTGACACGTGGCGAAATCTGCTATCTTAAGAACTTTATTTGTGTTTTCATACCTACAGTTGTAGGTAGTTACTTTTAAATTGACGGAAAGGAAAGGCTATGTTTTTTTCTGTACACAGCTGACAATGTATTACGCATAATTTTATGATTTTGATTCAGTGGTTTGGGCGTGAAAAGGTAACAAATAAACGAACAAACTTACTTTCGATTTAAAATATTGAAAATAATAATTAAAATTAGGATAAATGTTACTTTTTTCCATATTCACAAAATACATACAATATTACAAGTTTACGACTTTTATTCACAAGTGTGTTAATAAAATTTCGAATATTTTTCCTATTCTATTTAGGACGAAGAAACCTAATTTCTGTTTAAAAGCTCCTAATTCTCCTTCGTCTTCTATGCTTATTTTATAGCAAACGGTGCAGACATTGGGCGTTTTTCCATTAGACGGCACGGCACCGGCACGGCACCGGCACGGCACCGGCCTGGCCGTGCACCGGCACCGGCGCCGGGGCTTCGTTTTTCCACTGCACCGGTTCCTAACAGGCCCGGCAACGGCACGGCGCCGGCATGGCCGCGCATCCAGAATCAACGACTATATATTACTAGACTACGCATTGCACGATCTAAAGAACAAAAACTATTCTGCCAAGTTGCTAAGGTACTACGTAAGCGAGAGGGACGGGGTACTGCGTTGTGATTGGCTAACTCAAGGTCTGTGCTGTCTCAACGTATGTTTTCGGCTCACAGGATTGGTCGAAATGAGACGAATATATGACTTTTTTGCCTAATGTGTTGGCAGACATCGGTCGCCTGTTATTAGGAGTCTAGTATTATATCGTCGTTGCCATAGAGGTTCGAACACAAGCACGCGTCAGTGAATACCAAAATCGTAAGGTATCGGAGAATTGCGTCGCCTAGTGTACGAAGGGGCTTACTCGAACGCGTGCGCATTGCGGACTGCGGGAGGGGCGGCTTCTAGCCGCTAGTCTGTATCACGAAGCTACTCAGGCACACAGCGGCGGTAGTTACGAATTTGAATATTGACGATTCTTTAAAGTGATGGGTCTATCAGACCCACCAGGCACCCCAAGGGTTAAAAACAAAGTAACATGACATAAGACTTTCAAAAGTAAAGAGGTCGCACATTGTCAGGCCTGTTGGTCTAGTGGTTAGTGACCTTGTCTGCTATGCTGGAGGTCGTGGGTTCGATTCCCACCCAGGACAAATGTTTGCGTGATGAGCACGATCATTTGTTCTGTGTCTGGGTGTAATTTATCTATAATATGTATGTATGTAGAAATATATAAGTATGTTTATCAGTTGTCTAGTACCCATAACACAAGCTCTGCTTAGCTTGAGACTAGATGGCGTTGTGTGATAGTTGTGGAATATTATATTATATTATATTATATTATATTGCTAAATTAACCTTATTACGAGCCATAAACCGAGTCTCACGCCCTCAGCCCCGCGTCCTCCTACACGCCTGCGCACTCACACATGCACACGGCTACAATTCATACACATGCAATTATATTATGCACATTTGCCGGCCGGCACCGACTGGGAAGCTTGCTACCCCGGCGACGGCGACGGCGCCGGCAGGACTCAACGCCGGGCCGACGCCGGCGCCGGTAAGTGGAAAAGCGAGCCATACATTTTCATATATTCTTGCTTCCCCGGCACCGGCGCCGGTGCCGGCGCCGGCTAATTGAAAAACGCCAGGCCAGCACCGACTAGGAAGCTTATTACCCCGGCGCCGGCGACGGCGCCGGCAGGACTCATCGCCGGGCCGGCGCCGGGCCGGCGCCGGCGCCGGTAAGTGGAAAAGCGAGCCATACATTTTCATATATTCTTGCTTCCCCGGCACCGGCACGGCGCCGGCGCCGTCGCCGGTGCCGGTGCCGGGCCGGCTAATGGAAAAACGCCCATTATCTTTGCATTAACAGATACGTGAAGTCAAAAAATAATTCGGACCCCTTCTTACGCAAATAAATGAGGACGGTTAAAATTTACTTTATTTACAGGGTGTGCTTATAGATATTTCTGATTTAAACCTGTTAGATTATAGCTAGATTTAGAGCCTCGTCACTTTACTAGGTTTCGCAGGTATAATGCGGAAAAAGCGTAGGATTTCACGTCCTTAAACGTACATATTCTGCAAATGCATTATGATCGAATTTTAACCACTAGACGAAACCTAGTTTTAATAATTAAATGGTTATCGAGGCGAATAAAACTCATCCCACGGGAATTTAATATCGATATAAAAAGTAAAAAAATCCTCAACCATCGCCTACCTACTCGTATGTGCCATAATTTTTAATGTTTTTCTTTTTATTTTTTGTACGTGAATAATGAATATGGACTAACATTGTCTGATACAAAATAAATTATATTATTATTATTATTATGTACGGATTGGAGGAGCTCGTGGCTAAATAATTACAGCCGCACAGGTCGATCTTCCGTGTTAAGCCGCGCTTACCGAGGTTGGTCTGTGGATGGGGAACCATCTGTCATAGCGAGTTTCCTCCGTGCCTCGGAAAGCACGTAAAGCCGTTGGTCCCGGCTGTCATTTGTAGATCTTTGACAGTCGTTACTGTTAGTCAGAAGCTCTAAAGTCTGACAACCAGTCTTACCATAGGGTATCGTATTGCCCAGTTACTGGGTTGTGGAGGTCCGATAGGCAGTCGCTCCATGTAAAATACTGATATTCAGCTGAATCTGGTTCGACTGGAAGCCGACCCCAACATAGTTGGGAAATGGCTAGGCAGATGATGATGATGATGTACGGATTGGTTCAGTCATGAGGCATATAAAATGTTCGAAATACAAACAAACAAACAGACAGAGAGTATTCACACGTATCTAACAAGATTTATTGGCGCCAGCGCCACAAGTCCATTGATTTTTTGAAATATTAGCTGTTAATAAGTTCTGTATATGATAACATAATTATTATAGCCTACAGACCTCCGGGTTTATTTAGGATATTATTTATTTTATTCAGGGTTTATACATCAGTCTGATAGTAGAGCCGTTTCATAGTCCGGTAATATGAAACCATCTTGCATGATGTCACTATTTTGCATCGTGACCTGTTTAGGTAAAAGAAAAAAAACTTAAATGTCAAACTATTTTTACTAATAAATTGATTTAGATAGGCTTGTCTCAATCTGTGACTATCACTTTTCTTAAATATTTTTCCTTTTTTTTTATAGTTGATCCTATAGTCTTTTAACAACGTGTTACGCGATGATTATTCACGCAGTAGAGGATAGTGACAATGGTTTAGCCAATTTTTATTGAATAAAGTTTTATTCCAAAAATTTAAGATCTATTTCATGCTTTGAAATAAAGTTTTATTTTTAAAATATGTCTGTAGACTTTTTACTTTCTCATCGTGCAATGCTAACAAGGTTTTGATATCATCAACCCCTAACTTTGTCTTTCCTGAAACATATGTATAAATAAGATAAACCTTAAAAAATCGGACAAAGTCACGGATAGAGCTAGTATATAAATAAGCACAAAGTTCAACACAAAATGCCAATCAACAGATTTATTTGTCTGATTTGTCTTATAACGAAAAAAAAAAAACGTGTCATGATTTATTGAAGTAGTCTGCCGGCAAGTATGTGTGTGTGTGTATTTACATCAAAAATATACCTTAGCGTTATTCTTAAATTCCAATGTACAAACGTAATGCCTAGACGAAAATAATATCGACGCTTGAAAGGCAAAAATTACCAAGCGACATGTAGCCAACTTTACAGGAGAGCATTTTAAAGTTTTTATTTTTGGAAAAAAAATCGTATAAAATCACCTATTTGTCATAATTACGTAATTCCAACGAATTTTAAATAAACCTTACAGGCTTAATAAACTGGCATTTAAAGATTATGGATTTTCTCATTAGTTTATGAAATAGTGTCGGTTGGTAATAATATTTATCGAAATCACAAACAGGTAAAAGTTACTTACCGACATCAAAATTTCATGGTAAAACAAGCAAAATTAACTAAACCCGATTATTTTATTATTGTGTTTGAAGAAAAATGACTTATCCTGAATTGGCGCATGTTTAACTTACAAGTAAAATTATCTAAATAGAAAACAAATATACTTTTCTACCAGCCAATTTTAACCATGGTACAAATTAAATAAGGTGAGTGTAGGGTTTTTTTGAATAAGTAACAATAAATTTTGGTTTTAATACACATAATCAAAAACTTTTGGTGTAAGGTTTTCGTCACCATCATCGCAGTTTTCAATGTTTCTTGATGATTTGATGATTTTACACGTGTCAACTCTCGCACCGTATTCGGCAATTCGAAATTATTGATTTGAAAAAAAAAATAGCATTATTTCAAAGAAGAAACGGTTAACTTGTTTCGAATACAGTCGTTGCCTTGAAGATTTATCAGTTTCTTTTTTTTTAATTAGATGTTTTGTCCACTGCTGTACATAGGCCTCCCCCATAGATTTCCAATAGGACCGGTTGGAAGCTGCTTGAAGCCAGCGCGATCCTGTGATTTCATCAGATCGTCTGTTCACCTTGCAGCGTTGCCTTGGTTCGTGGTCTCCATCCGAGAACCTTGCGGCCTCATCAGCCATCAGTTCTGCGTGCTATGTGGTCTGCCTACTCCTTGGGTTTGCTGGGCTATGTCGGCAACTTTAGTTCGTCTACGAATCTTTTCATTGCTGATTCGATCACGCAGAGGGACTCCGAGCATAGCCCTCTCCACAGCTCGTTGGGCTACCTTGAGCTTACTAATGAGGCCTGTAGAAAGAGACCACGTTTCGGCGCCATAAGTCGTCACACATTTGCCGAAAACTTTGAGGCACTGAGGTATTCCGACGAGGAAACGTTACGCAGTTTCCCGAACGCTGCCCGGCCATATTGAATTCGGCGGTTGACCTCTTTTTTGAAGTAGCGATGTCTTTGAAAAGGGCATAAGACAAGGAGACGTGATATCATACAGACGTGATAAGTTGTTGACTCGTATGTCTACTTGGAACAAACCGTCGGATTAGGTAGGTCTACTACCTCCTCACGTCTGTATGATATCACGTCTCCTTGTCTTATGCCCTTTTCAAAGACATCGCTTTTCAACTTTGCACCTGTACTCGGGCCGACATATTATTATTGTTCAAGCACCTAAACACTAAAACCGAAAGGATAAAATCCGGAACATGGATATTCGGCGAAGAACCAGAGTCACCGACATATTATGTAGCTCATAAAATTTTCAAGTTGAAGTGGCAATGGGCAGGCCACATCGCTCGTAGAACTGACAGCCGATGGGGAAGAAAAGTTCTCGAGTGGCGACTACGGACCGGAAGACGCAGCGTAGGCAGGCCTCCCACTAGGTGGACCGAAGACATCGTGAGGATCGCGGGCAACCGATGGATGCAAGTGGCGAATTGTCGTTCGGCATGGCGGTCTAAGGGGGAGGCCCTTGTTCAGCAGTGGACGTCTTCCGGCTGATGATGATGATGACCTAAACAGTTGACCCTTCACCACAGAGCAGTGGTGGTCCAGTAGTATTGGTCCCGACTTACGAATTGTAGGTCGTGGGTTAGAACCCCGCCAGGCGCATTACTTTGTGTAATTTATTTCATCGCCACTGCTCTCAACTCGTGAGGTAGCCGGCATGTCCTAGAACCAAAAATTCGAAGACATGTGACATCTACTAACACGCTGGGCCCGCGTGGTGGATTATGGCCCATTCCCTCTCACAGAGAGGAGGCCTGTGTCCCAGCAGTGGGAACATTATAGGTTGATGATGATGACCTAAACACTTCGACATACTGATAGTCAATACTACATCGTTGGAGAGATTCAAAAACTGCCCTGTTCCCCACGCCTCCACCAATTTTAAGGCTTTCTCATAGTCCACAAACGCTAAACTTAAGGGCAAGTTATACTCTCCGGTTTTCTGTATAACTTTCCGCAGCGTGTGTTTGTGGTTTATGGTAGCCTTTTCGGAAACCGGCTTTTTTGGAGGGCTGGAAGTCATCAAACCTGCGGTCGAGACGGTTCGCGATGATGTTCCCTCGAAAACAACTTATAAACATGGCTGAAGAGCGAGATAGATCTGTAATTTCTTAATAAGGTGTTGTCACCCTTCTTAAAGAATAGAACCACCAATTTCCACCCGCTTTTAAAAGCTCTGAAGTGATTCCATCTTCACCCGGCGCCTTATTTTTTTCAGCTGATTAAGGGCTATCCTAATTTCGTAAAGGCTGATGCCCTGGATGTCTTCAATGTAGTGTCGGGTTAGCTTGGCTCTGTGGCCACGCTGCTAACAGGTTGACAGCCGAAACGTATAGCTGTGCATAAAACTTTTCGACTTCCTTCAATACCTCTGCTTTCTTTGCATCTTCTCGTTTCAGCTTTGTCAGCTGGCTTTGCCCAATAGATACATCTCAATAGATCTCTCGTTAATGTGGTAATTAGTATTAAAGAGGCGTTTATCGTGCCGCAAGGCTTTTGAAGTCTATTGATCTGCCTATATGACTCGGCGTCACCGAAAATCTGCAGTCTATAAATAAGCGTCGATCAGTCATGAGGTTGAGGGTGTGATTGGAAAGTTTCTGAGGTCTATTTGCACGGCGGGGTCAAAAAACTTAGAGCCTAACGTTTGGTCAGTTTCCACGAAACTGTTATTAATCTCGTCCACTACTGAAAAATTTTCGTAAAATAAATTCTTATTTAGCTACTGGGATAAAAAAACCCAGTAGTTCGATAATGGAACGTGACAATGGAACTACTGGGATTCAGCGCAAAGTTTTAGGGGAAATTAAATTCGGTTAAATATTTTTCGAACTTATGATAGGCAACACGAGTAGGTGATACATCAATATTTCGAGCTACTCGACGTACTTAACTGCGATGCGCGCGATCACGAATTGCCTTAGCGACAGTTGAGTGAAGACTAATCAAAATTTATTTGACCAACAGCCATTAATGTTCTGCTTTACAACGCGTACTTGCGACAAAACAAAATAGGTGCAACGGGGATAAACTGATTTTTATACAAATTTCATATCGGTAATAGTTACCTAAGTGACAAAAACTGTAAAAAAACGGCAGGTAAAATATTACCAAACGACAAAATTTATCTTTTTTAGGCAGGAAAAATAATACTATATTACGTTTTAAAGCACATTGTATTTAGGAAGAAAATACTAAGTGAAAATGAATACATAACTAAGGTTTGTTAAAAAGCGTTAAATGAAGAAAAATATAAAATAATAATCAGGTAAAATTTCCTAAGCAATGCTCATACAACAGATTGCGTAAAGTAAAAAATACCTAATGTTAAAACGCATTAGTTCAAGTCAAGGCAAAAGTTACTAAATGTAAAAACTTGAAATAGAATATCTACCAAGTGAAGCTTATTCATAAATCGGTAAAATTTTGGTCGCTTGGTCGCCAAAATTGGTGAAAATGTGTATTTTTTTAAGTTACCAAGCGACAGCAAAAGTCTTCCTAGCGGTACGAGAGTAGGATCAATCGACGCAGAATTTTTTTCTGATTTCAATGATATATATAACTCAATATCGCCCAAAATGTCGCTTGGTAACTTTTGCCTTTCAAGCGTCGATATGTAAATAATCGTGTGTTCCTATGTACATATGTCATCCAACGGATCAGTCCATATTCAAGCAGTCTGTGTATACATAGGCCTGCATTCATTGTTCAATTGTGTTTTTTATTGGGTAGTATTTAAACGCAAACCAAAAAATATCCTTTTTCTATGCAATAAGATTCCGAATTCCCATCAAAATAATTACTGATTGCACAGTAAAATATTCAACTCAAAATATCACTAAACACACTACAATTTATTATTAATTCAATGTCAAATGACAAATTGCAATTCAATGTCAAATGACAAATTTCAGAAAATATCGATGGAGCACCACCGCTTCGCGGTGCTCCTATTTCTGGGTGGTTTAAAAAAAAATATCCACGAAGGGGATGGCGGGGTCTTCCAGACCCCGCCATCCCCTTCTAACCTTGCCTATCCGTGTAGGGGTGCCCACAATCGTTTCTACGACATTTTTTATTTGTCAGTGCCTCGGAAATTTGCTGTGCAGTCAGTATTTATGCTATGTATGTAGTAATTTGTACAAAAATAAATTTAACTGTATTGCATTATGAGAAAAAAAGTAATGTCATAATACTGATGTATAATTTCGAATTATCTGCAGTTTGAGTTTTGTTAAACATTTAGTTTATTTGTAGTAAAGTAAGTTATTTGATGTAAAAAAGAATAATTATAAATTATGAGTAAGTATGTATTGATAGGCGATTATTTATTTGATAATGCAGTTTATAATATCCCTTTTTTATTTAACATCCTACGGCCTTGAATAATAATAAATGATTTTGACATAATACAGCAGTTTCACTTTCTGTATTTCAAAATAAAGAAAATGATAACAGATTTTTGTCCAAACGTTTAATTTTCTTTTAAATACTTGCCTTTACGGAATATCATTTAAACGAGGCGTGGGATAGAACGCCCACTCATAGGTAGTTATTTTAGATAAACTATAAATTAAAGACATCCTAGTTAACCTTGGTGATATCAACACACTCTGGAAGCGTGACATCCGCTGATCGCAAGATGAATCGAACGAGGGCCTCTATAAAACTAGTTTTCATATTTTAAATGTCAACGACTATTATTACCACGTCTACGGGTCACAGGGTCTGACCCATGCCATCTGCAGCTCACAAATCACGCAACACTTTTTATGACAAATATAATTCGTAAAAAAAAATAGGCTCGAAATAATTTCGATTCATGAAATCCATTCACACCTTTGCAATTGGTATATTAACTTTTTTTTGTTTCAGATTAATTTATTAACTTGGTTTCTGTCTCGGTGATCGAACTTTTGCCGACACGATTAGAAAAAGTCATCGCATAGTTCAAGGATTTGAAAACTGTTTCATGTAACGATATTTTTCAATAAAGGCGAAAAATGTCACTTTATACAAACTAACACCAATTTTTTTTTAATTAAACATTTGTTATATCTGACAAATGTTCTATTACAAAAAAATGGTGGTATGTCTAGTTAAATTAATTGCTCAGTGATTCAGGGGTTAACATACTCATTTCAACAAAACATGTTTTTTGAAAAACCTTCAAAATGTTTTGTAACGATTTTTAAAGCAACATGATCTGAATACATTAAACAAGTTTGGTAAAAATAATATATTTACTAGAAAAACTCGACCAGACGCCCAGTAATTTTGCTAAGAAGCAGATTTACGAAGGTCCAACTTAAAAAAAGTTCTATCTTCTGTAAATTTTTCAGGCATCCCTCTATCCCGAACTTTGTTATTTTTTTTTTTGATTTAAAAGAATCTTCCACCCAGCTGACGGAAATGCAAGAATGCAGTAGGTAAGCGGCACCTTGACCTAGAAGGTAGAAGACGTAGTAATAACCGCATACCCTACCCCCCTGCCAGTTTTAAATAGACTCTTACTTAAATTAACCTTCAAGTTTAAGGCTCAGGTCTTGTAAAATTCACTCGCGCCGAATTATTTGCGTAACTTTGTTTGTGATTTTTGAACAAAATAGTGCAATAGCTTGAAATATTATTATTGCACATAAATAACCATAATATAAGTAACAGCTAGTTATTTTTTTTAAGTTGATTTAAGTGGATTATATACGGTAAATCAAGCGTTCAAATCAGCTCTTTCCTGCCCAACGTCATTTCGAGTTACGTTGGTGCACTCAATCTGAGACAATGAAGAATTAATTTAAAAATCTGAGCAGCGCATAATGACCGCAATATCCTCGTCTTCAAACTGCGCTGATTAGTTTTTTATATTTATCTTTCATTTTCTAAATTAAGATGGCAGAATATTATCAAAATTCTCGGATTTTATCTCTCAATAAATAGTTTTTTTCATAAGAACTATGCATCGTAGGTATGTAATATTTAGATTATTTTGATGTCGACAGATCAATAAAGCAAATACAAAAAAAAAATTGTACCTAAAGCACTTTTTTTCAACAATAAAAAATATCTCAAATAACCTCTCAAAAAGTGTTTATAAACGAGAATTGCAAGAGAAATTCCTTAGTGGCCGGTGGACGGCCGGAGCGATCGGACGTGAGGTCCACGACGAATTTTTATTGGTCCCTCTCGCTCGCACCTTCTCTCGCTCTAACGGTGATTACGCACAGTTACGCATCTCAGGTTGCTCTACTTGATTAAATTAAAATATATTTTTTAACCGACGGAAAAAAAGGAGGAGGTTCTCAATTCGACATGTATATATATATATATATATATATATTTTATTTATGACCATTCATTACTTTTTCTTACGTGGTCCAATTTCAAAAATTCATTTTTTTTTTGTTGTACGTAGTGTGTCTGAAAGTTGGTCCCATTTAAATATCAAAACTAAACGCGGCCTATATGGGTAGAAAAAAAGGAATTAATTGTCAATTTTCCTACAGAATTTTCAGTTGTGAACCGATTCTGTTGAAATAAAGTTAACATAATGTAGTCCTGAGGACATTATAATTATACTATATAGCAGAGATATGGAGAAGTAACTAAACAGGTTCGAGCGAATTCCGACCCTAATGACATTTAAAAATTTAGTTTGTTTTTTCTCACATTCACGTTTGCTAACATTGCTCCTTCATTAAAATCCGGTTTTTGCATAAATGTCAGTAAGGTCGAAAATCGTTTGAACCTGTTTTTTAAATTGCTTAACGATAGCAAGTTAAAAAAACAGCTTCAAGCGATTTTCGACCTTATTGACATTTAAAATTTAGTTTGTTTTTTCTCACATTCACGTTTGCTAACATTGCTCCTTCATTAAAATCCGGTTTTTGAATAAATGTCAGTAAGGTCGAAAATCGTTTGAACCTGTTTTTTAAATTGCTTAACGATAGCAAGTTAAAAAAACAGCTTCAAGCGATTTTCGACCTTATTAACATTTAAAATTTGGTTTGTTTTTTCTCACATTCACGTTCGCTAACATTGCTCCTTCATTAAAATACGGTTTTTGCGTAAATGTCAATAAGGTCGAAAATCGTTTGAACCTGTTTTTTAAATTGCTTAACGATAGCAAGTTATTGTATCACATTCACGTTCGCTAACATTGCTCCTTCATTAAAATCCAGCAATGAACAAAAGCGTTGGTTACTATGTCTCCAGGTGGTAATGGACTGTGCCTATGACAAGGAGTGCAGTCCTTGGATGTTACTGTGGTACCCCGGCCAGGGCGTGAGGGTCTGTCAGACTTGTACTGACTAAAATCCACGGTGTCCTTCAAATAACCCTTTCATGTTCCGGGGTCACGGTAATGAGATAAGTACCGCGACGCCAGCAGGCTTTAGCCCTCTAGAGGGGGACCCCGTCATCATGCTGACGCTATTTGAGGCGCTCGTAGAATACAACGCGCCGTCGACCCGGGCATGGCCCCGGACTTTTTATACCCGACTGCGCCAGGAGGGTTATGTTTTTCGAGTGTATGTATGTATGTATATTTCTTTGTGTTGCTCTGCAGCCTAAACGGCTTGATGGAGTTTAACTTGAGAGGTGTCGTTAGATTCGTCTTAAACGTGAGAGTGTCACTGGGTACATAAAACTGGCCAAGTGCGAGTCGAACTCGCGTGCAAAGGGTTCCTAACTAAAAATATTTTTTTAAGATATCTCACACTCTATCAAGTGGGGTGTCAAATCAAAGGATTTTAAAAATGGTTTACCAAAATGTATATATAACATAATATATGTTTCAATTTAATTTGGACTGATAAATGCTAACAAAAACTAAAAAAAAGTAAAATAAAATAAATATTAAAAAAAAACAAAAAACCCAACTGCGTAAAAAAACTAAAAAGAAAGTAACAAGCCCAGTAGTTTAGAATTCACTCATTCACACTCACAGTCGGGGCCCCTTCGGAAGAATTGATTGGTATAATTTGAATGGGCCCCGACTGTGAGTGTGAATGAGTCAATTCTAAACTACTGGGCTTGTTTCTTTCTTTTTAGTTTTTTTACGCAGTTGGGTTTTTTGTTTTTTTAAATATTTATTTTATTTATCATGGTAAAATCATCAAATGAGTCCTCCCACCCCAGGTTAAGCGGAAGGGACTGTCAGACTTGTACTGACTTAAATTCACGGTGTTCTTCAATAGCCTTTTACGTTCTCGGTTTACAAAGGGTATACAAAGCGCCGTCGACTCGGACATGGTCCATGGTCGGACAGCGAGTCGCCCATTACGCGCTTACGATGGCCAGAGATGACCATGACCGAGTCACCGTGGGCGTCTACCACTGTGGCTGGGATGTAAGGTTTACGCTGTCCTCTCTCTCACGCGTCCCGCCTCTTCCTTCGCCAGCATCACTGCTGCACTGACCTTTTTTTAGGTTTAATTAGTTAAACACGATTGTTATTATTATTATTAAAACACTTGTGTGATACTCGTATTATTACAAACCAAGTCATATTAAAACTACTTATTAAGCAACAATTTCTATAACTCCTTTTAAATAATCCTTAGTAGAGCAATGTTCTTACCGCATCAAAATTGTTTTATAATAATTCAGTAGGCAGGATGTATGCGGGGGGTTGCGGGAAGGGAGCCCGAAATTTGACGTACGATCGACTGGCCGAACGCGATTCAATTTTGTCAAAAGAAGACGGAAGCCTTAATAAAGGCCTTTACCCACAGAGCGCGATTCGTTCCGGCGATACGATCTGGCGATGCGATCTCTGTAAAGGCTGAACGCGATGCGATCTGACGCCGGCAGTGAGAAAGCACATAGATAACATAGATCGCGCTCTGTCGGTATGAATTACATGTGCCGCGTAGGTTTTATGTAACAATGCTCAAAGTGAAATAATTTGGCGGGCGTTTGACTATGCTTAAAAATAAAACTTTATTATCAAAGTTCCTTCGCCAATTACTATACTACTGTCGCTAAAAGAGGCGGTCATTACGACGTTGTTTGGAAGTTTAAGTTTTGTGAGAAACACATGTACTTGCGCTGAAATTGGGTTGATTATGGCTTGTTTGATCATAGGAATCTGTGTCATAGGATAAAATTGAAAATCTGTTAAGTCAGATAGAGTATTTAAAAATAATTACCACGTTGTTTTGTTTTTTTTTTTTTTAAATCAATGGATATTGAAAAAAAAAGAATCGAAAAAAAAATCAGAAGTGAGGACTTGCGAAGTCTTATCGCCAGTAAAATTATACCGACCGAGTGACTTTTTGGGTTCCTTTCAATGTTGGATAACGTAACTAATAGAGCGGGAGCCAGGCCAAAATATCGTTAGTGATTTCTTCCCAAGCCGTAATTAGTAGACTACATAAGGGAGTCATATCATAAAGATTCGTGAAAGTCAGCTGCGATTCCGTTGGTGGGATAAGCAGCAATCGCCGTTCAAACACGTAGAAAAAATATTTTTTTTTAGTCATTTCCTCCCAACTGAAACCTGGTTTATATTGAAGATTACCTTGTATCACGAAGAATAAAACCAATCAGCCGACGGTACCAAGGTGGAATACACGTCAGCCGGTCACTCGAACATGTAATTTTTTATTTTATTTTTAGTGATTTCCTCTCAACCCAAATTTAACCTGATGAAAGTTTACATGTAGTTATGGCTAAAAACAGACGTCAGCTGGCTGTATCTCGGTGGAAAGATCGTCAACTGATACTTTGAAAATTACAAACAGGACTTAGGCTCTCAGCCTAAATATGCATTTAGATCAAAGTTTTCAATTCCTCCCTACAGAAACCCTGTTTATATTGACGCTTACTCAATATCACGATGAAAAAATACATTCACCTAATGTTTACAGACACTTATGGATCAAAATACAGAGTTATTCTTATTAAGCTGGGCATCAGGAACATTGTGATTCCGTATGAGATACGAAAAAACTTATTTAGATAACTTTAGCTCTTTTTTCAGTATAAAATGTTAGCATTTTTATTTTTTTGGTCAAGTGTGAAATGTCCACTAAAATGAATTCGCTAGGAACAATATTTGGATTATACAAAATGTGCAGTACCTTAAAAACTACTTAACCGATTCTCATGAAACAAACTGTACAATAGTTTTTAAAACAAGACCAACACATTAAAATTAGTTCCATTGCAATAACCCCTTAAACAAAAAATTACATTTTCAAGTTACGTAATTATGATCAACATAATTATCTCATACCTATAAGATTTATTTTTTAATGCCTTTCGACTCTGTTTCATGTAAAGATCATTTCGTTGTATCAGAAGACAAAAATCAGGATGGCGGAAATTGGTCAAAGGACATCATTTAACATTCATCACGCTCCATACATTTTTTGGGCTTTTCTGAAAGTGCCGGCCAAAGTGTTAAAAGTCGACGATGAGACCACCGCTATGACGAGAGGTGCACGTAGTGGGAGGTGCGACAAGGTGTAGGTAAATATTGTTTGTAAGGAACCTCTCTTAAGATATTTTTCTAATCAGATTTTTTTTATGTTATTTGTTTGTGCTAAATTATTATTAGAATACTGCATTTTTCTTATTAGAGCTAATTAAAATACATAATATCTTAACGAAACTAACTAGAAAATTGTACTGAAGTTTGATAATTATGTTGATCATAATTACGTAACTTGAAAATGTATTTTTTTGTTTATGGGGTTATTGCAATGGAACTAATTTTAATGTGATGGTCTTGTTTTAAAAACTATTGTACAGTTTGTTTCATGAGAATCGGTTAAGTAGTTTTTAAGGTATTGCACATTTTGTATAATCCAAATATTGTTCCTAGCGAATTCATTTTAGTGGACATTTCACACTTGACCAAAGAAATAAAAATGCTAACATTTTCATACTGAAAAAGAGCTAAAGTTGTTTATATAAGTTTTTTCGTATCTCTTACGGAATCACAATGTTCCTGATGCCCAGCTTAATAAGAATAACTCTGTATTTTGATCCATAAGTGTCTGTAAACATTAGGTGAATGTATTTTTTCATCGTGATATTGAGTAAGCGTCAATATAAACAGGTTTTCTGTAGGGAGGAATTGAAAACTTTGATCTAAATGCATTTTTAGGCTGAAAGCCTAAGTCCTGTTTGTAATTTTCAAAGTATCAGTTGACGATCTTTCCACCGAGATACAGCCAGCTGACGTCTGTTTTTAGCCATAACTACATGTAAACTTTCATCAGGTTAAATTTGGGTTGAGAGGAAATCACTGAAAATAAAATAAAAAATTACATGTTCGAGTGACCGGCTGACGTGTACTCCACCATGGTACCGTCGGCTGATTGGTTTTATTCTTCGTGATACAAGGTAATCTTCAATATAAACCAGGTTTCAGTTGGGAGGAAATGACTAAAAAAAAATATTTTTTCGACGTGTTTGAACGGCGATTGCTGCTTATCCCACCAACGGAATCGCAGCTGACTTTCACGAATCTTCATGATATGACTCCCTCATGTAGTCTGCTAATTATCGCTTGAGAGGAAATTGGTCACGGACATCTGTTACGGGCTCCCGCTCTATAAAGACGAAATACGGGTTAATTATTTTTTTTGATCATCTTTCTTACGGACTAATTTTTTTTTTTTGGGTAAGCTTCATAGCCTTTTGTTATCATTTTAGGTAGTTACTTGTATTTCACAAAGGTAAGGTAAAGTAGGGTAAGGTTTTAACATTTTATGCTCATTATGACCTTAGCTTAAAGGGGTGCTAAGACAGGAAACCTCCACGTGCGCCCGTGGACTGGAGTTCCCTCTCGGATATGTCCGGGGGGAAGACCAGTTTTTAGGGCCGGTGCACCCTGGGATGCAGGCAAAAACTCTTCCTTAGACACTGTGTGCCTAAGGGGTCTCTTTGCCCGTATGCGAATAGCCTGTCGTGTGGACGCTCCACGCGTGTCCCTCTGATCAGCAGAGGGCACAGCGGCAGGCGGAGCGGGCTTGCGGACGGTGAGTAATGGGTAGCTCGCCGTCCGACCAAGGGCATCCGAAGGAACACTGGTGGATTTTAGTCAGTAAGAGTCTGATAGTCCCTTCCGCCCCACCCAGGGCGGGAGGACTCATTTGATGATTTTACCACCTAAAAAAAAAAAGCTTAAAAAAAGGTAAAAGTAGTATTGCATTCTTCTATGTACTTCTGTTCAATCAGAAGTACATAGATACCCAACTGAAGATTTAAGATAACATTATTGTTATTAACGATACATGTGGCAATAATGATAGACATGTAACAATTCATTGGCACTCTTCTATCTTGACATTCTTCTATCAATCATCAAAATGATTGATGTCATTGAAATTGTAAAGTCATCCTTTTCTGAAGAAACTGATACCAGACGGTGTTACTAGCCAACCTTAATTCGCGTAAACCCAGTGACACGTCATAGTAGCGTGAAGGTAGTCAATATGAAGAACAACGCCATCTTCATATTTCTACGTGAAATAACAACATGAAAACACAGCTTCTTGACTAAAATGCCAAAGATGAAATCAAATTGATCTTCAATATTCAAATTAATTCAGATCCTAATTGTTCATGCATTTGTCGCCAGATGGAGCTTGTAGAAATCTTTTAACAAGATTGCAAATCAATGTTTTTTTTTTTTTTATAATGCTAAGAATTGACACAATCTTATTAATATAAAAGCTCGAAGCTAATTGACTTATCATCATAAGTCCACAAAACGTTGGTGGATTGTAGCTCTTCTTTCTATTCTTCTGTGATTTTTTACTATGCAATATTGCATAATCCTTGTCTTTTTGGAAAAGAAAACAACTTTTTCAGTACCTTCACTGCTTTTAAGAAGTCAGTATTATGTTCGGTGCGTCAAAATTTATCGGATAATTTTGTACGGAAAATTACTGATCATCGTCCACGAAAACTGCTTTATACGCTACGTCGAAGGGTTTCCTTAGCTTACAGTGTCCCACTGTTGAGCAAAGGCCTCTACCAATCCCTCCTAATCCTTCACGTTCCAGGGTCATAATACCTGATGAGGTAGTCCGGCGAACCCAGCAACCAATTAATCCTATACTAAATGTTATACTAAGAAACTGACAGTTCAGTCTGTTCAATCAGTACCCTTAGCACGAGTTTTCACTCTTTTACTTTACAGCGTCTTTCCAGTATTTACAGCGTTTCTTGTATGAAAAAATGGAACAGCGCCTCTGGTGTGCGAAGAAGGAACTAATTTTTTCCTTGAAAATTGTCCATTTGAAATTGTCAAAGTTCCAGTTTACTTTACGTCTCAAATACTGAAAACTCGTGCTAAGGGTACTGTAAATAGATGTCACATAGAGTCCTCGGACGATGATATTCGTGGATCATCTAGGTCTCTGCCTACTCCTCTAAAACGTAATACTCGTATTATAACTTAGTTTGATTCCTAGATTGTGAGATCATAAGATTTCTAAGTTATTTTATTTCAAAATAGTTTTTAGCTACTTAGCTCTCTTATTGTTAGTATTAATATCTAGTTATTATACTGTCTTATAACTTCTTCTGTTACTAGTTCTTAGTTATAGATATTTTTTAATAATCCATCGGTATGAAGGTTCAGTTTTGACATTAGTTTGCCTATGCGGCGCGGCGCCACTAAATTCTAGGTTTTCAACACACCTATCTAAGGCCATCTTTAACTTTCTCCAATAACTAGTGATAAAACCATGAATAAATAAAGGCCGCATCCTTGACTGCTATTATTCCTCAACGCATATTTACATTTGTTATCAAGTAATTTTCGATTATGAAAACTTTGCATAGGTATTTGTTAGATTTCTTCATCGTGACAGCCAAATGAAAATAATAAAAAAACGTACATACTTCTTTTATAACGGTATTTCAGTCGTTTTCTTGAAAATGGCGTGAATATTTCTAAACATAGATATTATTACACATCATAATTATTTGCTAATGCTAGTATCATAATACACTTTATATACTCGAGTGATCCGTTCACTAAAGTGTAGCTATTGTATGATATTGCTTGTTAATTTTTACATCTTACGGTGATGAAAGATTCGAGCTAGCAGGACATGATTGCGGTGACTTCCGGTGTACTGAATTGGAAGGTTTAAGTCCAAATTTTTCTTTTCAAAAAAATCTTTATGATACGCGACGTAGGCGTCTATGCGAACAAAAAAAAGATAATTTATATTGCATTAAATGTAAAGTCATCAAAACAGGTATGCAGGCAGCTTTCAAATGTTTTGCCAATGTAGTTTCCAGGTATCTGTATATCAAACTCTTTGGCTGTTTGTAGCAGCCAAATATTGCATAAATACAGCACACAGTTTATGCACTTAGTATATTGGAAAACCATTTGAAAATTGCTGCCCACATACCTGTTTTGCTGACTGTACTACACAGTGCTGTTGGCTCAGTGGCTGAGTAACTACCACTCTGCATAACGCGGGATAACTTTCCTGCTCTGATTATTTATATACTCGTATATAAAAGAACAGGGTTTTTTTATTAAGACTCGACTACAGCCGAAACCGCTAAGCACAGTAACTTGAATTTTGGACAGCAGTTGCAGTCTACCATGTACGGAAGCAATAAGACGGGATTTTGCGAAAATCCTCCCCTAAGGGGGTGAAAAGGGGTGAAATCGTTTGTATGAAAAATCTTATTCCTTGGGTTTATAAATTTGAAACTTGCCACAAGTAAGAACACAAGTAAATAAAAAAGATTGGCTCTATTATTTTTTTAAAACTACCCTCCATTGGTAATCTAGGTGTTGTTAAAGTTTTTATGGGAAAATCATAAACAACGCGTGAGTTGATTAATGTGAAAATCAGTATTTATATACTAGATCAGAAATAATTAAACACGACGCGTTTTTGGATTTTTCGAAAATCAACCCCAAAGTTAGTGAAAAGGGGTTTTTAATTTTAAAGGGGAGGATCTTTAACCGCTAAACGTATAACCTAATTTTTGGTCGGTAGTTGCAAGTTATTATGTAGGTGAGCACTAAGAAGGAATTTTGCGAAAATCCACCTATAAGGGGTGAAAAGGGGTGAAAACCTTTGGATGTTAAATCCTATCACTTAGGTTTATAACATGAAACTGGGTTCGAATATGAAGACAAGTAAATAAAAAAGATTGGCATTATTCGTTTTTAAAAACTACCCTCCATTGGTAATCTAGGGGTTGTTAAAGTTTGTATGGGAAAATCATAACGCGTGAGTTGATTAATGTGAAAATCAGTATTTATATACTAGATCAGAAATAATTAAATACGTGTTTTTGGACTTTTCGAAAATCACCCTTATTTTGGTGAAAAGGCGTGATTAAGTTTTAGGGGAAAGATTTGCTTGCTTCTATAAACTCAAAATTGGGCATAAATTATCTCTTAATCGAATAAAGGATGCGTATTTATTTATATTTCAAAAATCAACCCCTAGCAGGGAGAACATCGGAAAATCAGTTTGTCTACACTAATATTTCCAAAAGAGGAAAGATTTGATTGTTTGTTTACATTGAATAGGTTCGAAAACTACTAGACCTCTTTGATTTTCCAAAAGTATCCTATAAGGAACCTGACTGGGCATTAAATTTAATGAGTTCGAAGTTAGAAACACGCGCAGACGAAGTCGCGGGCAAAGCGCTAGTTTCTGTATGAGAGTTTAAGTTTTTGTAAAGACATCCAACTCAGGAGCAATTAATGTCAAGTGTGAGACGACGTATTCGGATATTAAAAAAAAAATCAGATAATCGTTGTTCTCTGTTAGTTTGTTGTAGTTGCTTTAAACGATCCCGCGACCCTGACAGGTATTTGGCCCTATAGAGGCCCCATTAGTTTGCTTATAGCTTCTTGAGGCGCGCGTGGAACAACTCAGGCCTAGTCCTTGATACTACTCACCACCCGAAAGCGCATGCCTACGGTGGATGGAAATCGCCCCGCGATGGCTCTCACAGCGGCTGTGGAGGATGTCCTATCCCTCCCAGGTACCTCCCTAAACAACTTTGTCCAGTGAGAACCTGCGACAGGTGGAAGGTGAGGATGCCGTGCCACGTCTTCAGCTCCTCCTCAACCAAGGGATTATTGCTATTGCGGCGTGCAATTTCCAATTTCATCTTTTTTCTTTCATTCATCTATTTTAATCATATCGTAGAAGATGAGGAATTAGAGAATGATTTTTACCTTAGAATGAAAAGCTAAATGAAGCAAATTCAAAAATTACCAGAAAGTGCACTGTGTTCTGGCGCATCTATTGTCACATATTTCGTAAAATGATAGCTAAG
This sequence comes from Agrotis clavis, assembly GCA_954870645.1. Classification (NCBI taxonomy): domain Eukaryota; kingdom Metazoa; phylum Arthropoda; class Insecta; order Lepidoptera; family Noctuidae; genus Agrotis; species Agrotis clavis. Next base: position 14,439,493 of record OX940921.1, read on the forward strand.
TACACATTTCACAGATGCATGTGAATTCAATTAGTATTATTATTTGCTGTAATATTGCCTATTAACTATAAGCGGTATTTGCTTTTAAAACTTAATTATAGGTTTATTGAACAACATTATGTCAAAATTCTCAGGGTTACCGGCCTATGGTGGATAGGGCTTTTTAATACATTTTAATGCCAATTGTTTGATTGGTAGTTAAGTAAACTATTCGTTAATATCTCAGATATTTCACAACGAATGGTTAAATATGTGCAGAAAATTAACAAAATAGTTTACTTAACAATGATCATTAACAGAAGGTCCTACACATATTATAATATTGTGTACCGTTACTTTAACACAACACGTTATAGTACTCATGATACAATTACTGATTCTTAGAACTACCATACATATTTAACAAAACGTGTACTTTTTGTACTGGCAGTTAATTTGGTTCTTATTAACATTGTAAAGAGCAAAGCAAAGATGCAGAGCTATCATCCTTTTCTGTTTCTTATAAATTATTTTCCAAGCTCGGCTTGTAATGGGAAAAACTAATGTGTAGTCGTGAAATGCTAATGACTTATAATGATGATCTTCCCGTTATAAACTTTATAAGTTACTTTAAACCGTGAAGCTGTTAACCATTTAAACCGTTAATAGCTAGTTCTTGGACCTAATTAAAGTTTGTCATTTGATGAAATTACTGCTAGTCAAGTAAAGAAATTGGTGGCAATATAGAATCAGCACCATTGTACTATATTTTTCTATCGTGAGGGCCTTCATCATCAATCTAATGCCATTATTAATTAAATTGTAAAGAACGTAAAAGTTAATGGTAAGTAGTTTAAGTGAAAGGTTGAGAGAAAATGCAATATTATCTTTAAAATTTTATATTTACATCACATAAAACAGTTTATGTACAAAATAAAAAGGTATAAAATACTGAATTTCTAATAGGCGTTAAATTATTCCATAATATATTAATAGGTCTTGCCTATTTAAATATTAAGGAAAATTAATTTAAATAATAATACATTGAATAGTGCTTAACCTATAAATCAAACATGAATTTAGTTTTCAGGCTGGGGAGGTGCGGTGGCGAGGTATGCCAGGGCGCGCTGGATGGCCTCCGGGATTGGAGGAGGAGTGGGGATATGGGCACCCTGGGGCTGGAATCCGTTTTCGTTGGCAATGTATGTGAGCTGGATGTTGCCACCGTCTTCACTGGGGTATGAGAACTGCCCTTCAACCTGTAGGGCTGGCTCTTCGGCGCCGACGTCCTTCAGGGCTCCCTTCTCGTCAGCTTTAATACCGTTGCCGGTTTCGTACGCCCACGAGTAGGAGCCGTCGGGGTTGATTTCGCTCACTTGTTTTAGGATGGGAATGGGTTCAGTAGCGGACTGAGGTGCGGCGACGGCGACAGCCAGGAAACCGAGGAAGACCTGGAAAAAAATGAGGTGTTATGAATATTTTGTTCACTTAACTTTTACTATGAAGAAATCCCAGTCAGGTATTGTACACAACACTGAAAACACTAGGCACTTTCGTTTAGGTATCCAATGAATGAATGCACTATCACAACACTTACAATGGTTTTCATGTTTGTTGTTGTTTGTTTGTCGGTGAAGGCACTAGACAATGTTGATCTAACAGTGTTATCGGTATATATACGGACGGGTCACTATGCCGCCTACCACTTCTGGATGGTATTGCACCATTTGACACGTCAGAATAAATTCGACAAAATATGTGCGTGCTTTATACTGTAGTCAATGCGCTTGCGTGATATTTGCAGCATCATGTTTTAATCGACCCTCAGTCAATTCTTTGCCTTTAGATGCGATTGGACGTTCAGATGCCAATTAACTAAAAACATTAATTCATTGTAGATAAGTACTAACCAGTTAACCGATGTCGGAAAACTTCTCAAAAAGTATTTAATAAATCATGTCAATTTTGAAAGTCAGACAATTTTGAACATAAAATTGGGCTATCTTTTTATACAATACTTTACACATTCTATGTGTAAAGAATTGAAGAAGAGAAGTTTATGCATTATTATTATACAATCAAAAGAACTATGTGCCTGTTTTGTGCCTACTTTATCAACAGATAACAATCAAATCACTAGTTTCAACTACGTTATTTCAATTGAAACATTAGTTTTTAAGTTAGCCTAATGCCGATTATATATTTTCTTATTAGTCCGGTCAATTTAGACCAAAAAATGAGGGTGAAATTACATAAAGTCCCAGCAAGCTGAATTTCTGTGAAGTTGTTCAAAACATAATTATAAACAATGTCTAAAAGTTCCCCATCATTCCCCTGTAAGGAAAAAAAAAAATTCAATGTCAAAGGTTAAAAAAATGAGTTTTTCGCGTTTTTCAGCAAAACGGTAAGTTTTATCATAAAAGTACCTCAGACAAAAATTGTAGATCATAAAATTATCTATAAAAATGTGTCAATACTTTTTTTCTTACGAGCCACCGTTTCTGAGATATAACGATTCAAAAAGTTATGAAAGTTGTTATCGTCATAATATGCATGAGTACGCCACGTACATACATCTAGATGATAATGACGTATTGATTATTGAAACAGCAATAGAGCAATTCAATTCGACAAATATAACTATTGTTGTTGGTGAAGATGTTGACTTACTTGTATTACTCACTGCTCGAACGCCAACTGAAAAAACTATTTTTCTCTTAAAACCAGGAAAAGCTCAGCATCAATCAGTTATATATTCATCAAAAAGTTTACTTACTTTAGTAAAGTGTAAAGATCATGTACTATTTTTACACGCAATAACTGGCTGTGATACGACATCTGCATTTTACAGGAGGGGTAAAACAGCAGTTTTCAAAATGTTTGAAAAACAAGATTTAATTGAATGTGCTGAAGTTTTTAAAAAGAGTAATACAACTCAACAAGAAGTTATGACCAACGGCATCCGCTTTCTTCTTTCTATGTACGGAGCTCCTAAAAAAACTACCTGTTTAGATAAGCATCGATACGCATGTTTCGTTAAAAATACTAAAAATAAAAAACCAAGTTCAATTAGCTTGTCTTCCTCCAACCTCAGTTGCTGCTCACCAACATCTTTTTCGAGTATATTACCAAGTTCAAGTCTGGCTTGGTTATCAGCTAGACCCTACAGACTGGGGTTGGAAGTTGGTCAACAATATATTAGAGCCAGTTCAAACTTTACTTCCACCTGCGCCGGAAAAACTGCTGAACACTATTTTTTGCAACTGCAAAAAGGGATGCAGTGCTAAATGTGGTTGCAAAAAAGTCGGACTGTTTTGTTCTTTGGCATGCACAAATTGTCAAGGCCGGTCGTGCTCTAATATTGAATTACAAACAATGGAGGATTCGTTCGACTCCGACGAAGTATCATGCGATACATCGCTGTTGAGGCAATTTACTTGCATCCAAAATGAAGATGAAGAAGAAGCAGAAGAAGAAGAACAAGAAGAAGATCAAGAAGAAGATCAAGAAGAAGAACAAGAATTTGAAACTTACGAATAAGACGAATAAACTTCAACACTTTTTTTTTCATTTACATCGCTTTTATCTTTCCCAATCTTTGAAAATTTCCGTTATTTTGCAATAGTTTTACATTAAACAGGATCACACCCGTGGAGTAGGCCTACTGGGGAAACCACGTTAAAAAAAACGCGCTAAGTACACTACCTCATAGGTGGCGTGGAAACGTGTGCATATTATGACGATAACAAATTTTATAACTTTTTGAATCGTTATATCTCAGAAAAGGTGGCTCGTAAGAAAAAAAGTATTGATACATTTTTATAGATAATTTTATGATCTACAATTTTTGTCTGAGGTACTTTTATGATAAAACTTACCGTTTTGCTGAAAAACGCGAAAAACTCATTTTTTTTACCTTTGACATTGAATATTTTTTTTTCCTTACAGGGGAATGATGGGGAACTTTTAGACATTGTTTATGTTATATATGTTATATATGTTTTGAACAACTTCACAGAAATTCAGCTTGCTGGGACTTTATGTAACCTCGAATGTCTAAATTGACCGGACTATATAAAAACTCACAAAAACGATTCTTTTCCTACATCGAATCTCGTTTATCTATTTCTGGGTGATTAGGTAAACTCTGTAACATGTTTGTACAACGATAATTTTATGCAATAATTCGAATAAAAAGATGTTTTAAAAACATTAAACACAATAGTTTTCCAGTTTTACGAAACCGGTAATACAAGGTCGTTTGATTAGAAGCTAGTAGGTTCGCAAGTATAAATAACTTATCAAGTATGTATATTTATTGCGAAGATTTTGGAAGATGACAAAATTGTTTTAGAGGAATCATGTTGGAGCTTGAATTTTAAACAATAATATTTTAAATAGAGATTCTTTAATTTTAATATGAACGCTGATTATTCGGCATTTGATTTTAATTAAAATGTTAATTTAAGCAATCTTGCACAAAGTGGATTATCAAAAAGTCAATACCGTGGAATGGGGTTAGTTTGATTCACGGGGTAACATTGATAAAAACTTTGTATTTTTTTAAAACAGGAATTGTTTAATTTCTGAACGCAACCGAAAAATTTCGTCTTTTGCATTGGCAGCACTGTGTGTCACTCTTTGACATTGCCCAAGCGCTGCACGTACAAACAGATCACTACCGGAGATTTTCATAAAAAACTGTGAGTATTGTGTTTAAAGTATTTTAGGGGTTAAAATAACTTCCAGGGTACCAGATTGGATATGCAAGTTGCTAGAAAAAATTATAGTTTATGTTGTTATGTGTTTAATTAGCTTGAGAAAGAAGTTGTTTTTGTATTTTAACCTCCAAAATTTCATTCAGTGGTGGTTTATTTTCTATACGGGGTGTCATTGATCACAGGCATGGGGTTACTTTGGTCATTGATCAATCTCACCCCATGACATTTTTGACATATATTATCAATATATTTGCAATGATGGCTGCTTTATATGATTTTTTTTTACTTTCAGCGCTATGCCAAGAACATATATGAAGCGTTTAGGCGCTCGCGCCTATCGGAATTCTAATGAAGACGTGTTAGAACGAGCAGTAGCTAGTAGTGATTTTTTTCTATTTTTACTTAACATTTAAGATTTTGACTGATTAATGTTCCTAATTATGTTTTTACAATTAATATATCTCAATGAAACGTTAAAATAAAGGTGATTTTTCAAAAAGTTTTTTTTTGCCTTGATCAATGTCACCCCAAAACTTTAAAAAAATTAATATCTTTTTTTGCACTTAGCCGATTTTTTTTGTTCTTTCGAAATAATAACGTTTAAAGGGGTTACTATCATTTGCCGTGAAAATATTAGGGGGTATCAAAGTAACCCCACTTACGGTTTAACATTGACCACTCACATTTATATTTTTCATCGACATATTATTTATTTAAAATAGAATCTAATTCATTGTATCGATTGTATAGTAAAAACCGATATTCCAATTTTTTTTTCGTCGTCGGTACCTTTGTATTTTAGAAAATACAGCCCTTTGAATTTTTAAATTGATCAATGACACCCCATTCCACGGTATCAGATTTTTAGGTCTGAATCTCTGAATATACCTAGGAATGAAGTGAAATACCATATTTGTTACGACAATACATAAAAGCACGTCTCTGAATGAAAGCTACGCTAAGCTAGCTAGCTATGAGCAGTACCGGCGTTAGGGTAAGGCGCGGTAAGGCGACCGCCCAGGGCGCCGAACACGAAGGGGCGCCGCAGGCCAAAGAAATTGGGTAATTTACTTTCTCGTAAATTACCCAATTTCTTTCATCTCATTTTTAGGGGATAAACCCAAAACCCGTCTAAAGAAAACACTACAACTTGCCTCCGCTGCTCGTGCGAGGCCCCCTCGTTGTAGGTTGATTTAGTTCCCCCAAGTCATCTCTGGCACGGGCACGCCGCACAATCGCGGTGGTAAGACCCCTCTTTCAGAAGTGGCTGGATAGGCGTCACGGCGTCCTGACCTACCGCATGACGCAGGTCCTCACCCGACACGGAAGTTTCGGGAGGTACTCCTGGTACGCCTGGGTGTCACCACTGCGAAAATCGCCCGGAGGACACGGTGGAGCATACAGTGCCCCGCTTGGGCAGAGCACCGCCGCCGTGTCCTCACGACAGCGATAGGCGGAGACCTCTCGCGTCAACGCCATGCTGCGGGGCGAGACAGAGGGGGAAGCGGAAGGAGGCGATCTTTCTGCGAAGCAGTCATGCTCGCGAAGGAGGAGGCGGGCCGCGTGAGGGAGAGGACAGCGTTTCCCTCCACCCCAGCCGCAGTGGTAGACGCCCACGGCGACGGACGTCGGCAGACGATCTCCGGGCACCGTAGGCGCAGGCATGCGGGCGGCGAGTAATGGGCGACTGGCTGTCCGACCATGGACCATGCCCGGGTCGACGTGACGGCGCTTTCTGTTCCACGCGCGCCTCAAAGAGTGTCAGCATAATGACGGGGCCCCCCTTAGAGGGCCAAAGCCTACCGGGCTCCCGGGACTAACGAGCTACCGATACCCTGGAAAGTAAAGGGCTATTAAAGGACACCGTGAATTTTAGTCAGTACAAGTGTGACAGTCCCTCCCACCCTGCCCTGGGTGGGACGACTCATTTGATGATTTTACCCCGATAAAAGAAGGGGGGCGCCGTAGAAATCTCGCCCAAGGGCGCTGGTAGTGCTAAAACCGGCACTGGCTATGAGGGTGAGACAGGGGGATGTTATATCCCCGAAACTGTTCACCAATGCCTTGGAGGATGTGTTTATGACGCTGAACTGGAAAGGAAAAGGCATAAATATAAACGGCGAGTACATTTCGCATTTACGATTCGCCGATGACATAGTCCTTAAGGCGGAATCGCCGCAGGAGCTGGAACGGATGCTGAACGACCTAACTGATGCTTCTCAACGTATAGGTCTCGGGATGAATATGGAAACTACAAAAATCATGTTTAACGACATCACTATCCCGGGACCAGTCGTAGTAAATAGTGTAGCTCTTGAAGTTGTTCAAGAATAGGTCTACCTTTGACAGACAGTTCGGTTGGGTAGAAACAACTTTGAGAGGGAAGCCAGCAGAAGGATTCGGTTGGGTTGGGCAGCATTCGGTAAAAGTTCGTCAGGTCTTCTCGTCGTCCTTATCACAGTGCCTAAAGACTAAAGTCTTTAATGCGTGCGTCCTACCAGTAATGACCTACGGTGCCGAGTCTTGGACACTCACACTGAGACTAGTTCACCAATTTAAAGTCGCTCAGCGAGCTATGGAACGAGCTATGCTCGGAGTAACTTTGATGGATAAAATCCGGAACGAAGTAATCCGTCAGAGTACCAAAGTTGCCGACATAGCAGAAAGAATTAGTAAGCTGAAGTGGCAGTGGGCTGGCCATATCTCTCGCAGGACAGACAACTGCTGGGGTAGACGTGTCCTTGAGTGGAAACCGCGACTCGCCAAACGTAGTGTGGGTCGCCCGCCGGCCAGGTGGAGTGACGGCAGAGACTGGATGAGGAAAGCTCAAGACAGGGCTCAGTGGCGCACATTGGGAGAGGCCTATGTCCAGCAGTGGACGAATACAAGCTGATGATGATGATGATGAATGAAAGCTATGGTATATCATTATGAATTGAGATAATTCTATTTTTAACCGACTTAGAATAAGTAAAAAGGAATAAGTTCTCAATTCCTCGGAATCTTGAATCGAAACAAAATTTTCTGACTTACATTTCACACACATCTTTTTCCAACACACTTTCACAGCATCTCGTTCAAAACTTATACTACACTTTTTTGTGTTTTTTCTAAAAGAGCTTTTTTATTAAATTATTTCTTATTTTTAGTTTGATTTGTTTCATAGGTAGCAAAATTAATTTATCAGCCATCCTCTAATATTGGACACAGAACAACACCTGAAACAATATTTACGAAGGAAGTATGCACCAGATGACCGTATTTTTTTAATTATTTAAATTTTTGCTTTATGTAGATGTTAAAAAGGTTTTCCTTATCAACAATCAGGTAGTTTATCTTTGTAGGTAGAGTAACAAATATTTTAATAAAGCCGATATAAAATACTAAGTATCGGCATGTAAGACATAATTTAATTGATAAATCCTACTAATATATAAATGCGAAAATTTGTGAGGATATATGTGTGTGTATTGTATGTAGGTATGTTTGTTACTCTTTCACGCAAAAACCACAGAACGGATATGGCAAAAAATTGGTACACAGATAGTTTATAACCTGGATTAACACATAGGATAGTTTTTATCTCGATTTTATGTTCCCGTGGGATAATTTTCGAGTTGTAGCGGGTGAAGCCGCTGGCAACAGCTAGTAGGTAATAAATTCTCATAAACTACTTATTTTACGTTTATTTGAAACTATAACGACATAATTATTGTTTCCGTTCTACAAACATGTCATGATTTAATTATGTAGGTTACTTTTTTATCGTCTTTACATAACATGATAAAGGCTTCCAAATACAAAAAAAAAGGTGGATATCCTCAATTCAGGCTAAAAATGGTTGCTTAATGAAGCCACATAAATTTTCTTTATTCACTATTATTATTACGTTTTATGTAAGTAGATAGTGCTCGTGCCAATATTTATCTAGCATACTTAGTTAGAAATAGAAATCATTGACTTTTTACCAATAACTTAAATGATTTCTATTTTACAATTGTTTGTCTACATATTATTGTAGGTACCTACTAGAGATGTTGCGAATATTCACATTCGCATCCGCATATATTCGCAGATTTTTAGACATTCGCATTCGCATTCGCATCCGCATAAATTCATGCGATTATTTTGCGAATACGAACGAATGAAATATACCAATATTTGGAACTCCTTCTTCTACACATTTCGTTCATTTTTATCTGGCGTCTTCCTCTCCAGTCATATTTTACTCAGTCTGCCTTTATCTCGCTATTCATCAATATAATGTTCATCAAACTGACTGACCCTCTTAGAGCTACTCTTACATACTTTTTCCATACTCGTTACAGTCAGGTATTAAAGAAGTTGTAAATATAAAAATTCTAAATTTAAAATTCAGTTATGAAATTCGATTATTTAAAAGTGTTTTAATCAAACGTGATTGATTTTAAACTGAATATTCGCATTCGCATTCGCGAATATTGGAATTAAATATTCGCATCCGCGTTCGTATTCGCGAATGTTAAAAATCGAACATTCGCAACATCACTAGTACCTACATACACGATGCAAACTCAGAATACTACAAGAGAAATATTAGCTTTGTGGTATTCTCTTCCGATAGAAAGTAAACTGCGGTTGGCATTTATGTTTTGTATACCACTCAAATAAACTTCATTCATTCAATAAAAAGCAACTTTTACTGCTAGCCTGTATATCCCACTGCTGGGCATAGGCCTCTCCCATGACTTCTAGTACCGTCAAATCACATCCAATGTGGATCGCTGATTGTTTTTTTTTTTGGATGGTATTTATAAGTACTTCAATTTATTCCCATTTCATTTACCTAATTTTGCCTGTGTTCCACCAAATAAACTGAATGTGCACCAAAATATGTTCATTAAAATATGTCATAACTAGGTGTAATAAAAAAAAAATCTACCTAAGCAGGGTCGACGAAGCCCCGCTTCGCCGGGCTTCTATTTCTGTGTACAAGGTTTAAAGGAACCTCACCAAACCGAACTTCGGGGTATCCCTGAAATCTTACTAAAGCGAGTTTTAGATTTGGTGCACATTCAGTATATTTGGTATACAAAAAGAATTAGTGATGCGCATTTAAATTTTAGCCTTTTTTTTTCGTAGGGGTCGTACAAAAGCCATTTTATCACACAGGAACTTGTAGTTCACCGTGTCTCTGACTCTCAATCTTAACATAGGTAGCAACGCTTTACTTAACCTAATCAGTCCGTAGTCGTTTACGGGGCCCCCCTCTAGAGGGCCAAAGCCTGCCGGGGTCGCGGGACTTATCTCATTACCGTGACCCCGGAACATAAAGGGCTATTGAAGGACACCGTGGATTTTAATCAGTACGAGTCTCAGACAGTCCCTCCCGCCCTGCCTGGGGTGGGAGGACTCTTTTGATGATTTTACCACGCTAAAAAAAAGACCGTAGTCGTGATGAAAAACGTATTTATTTGAATAAAAAACATTCATGCTTTCATGTCTTTTATTCATTGTACGTTATTCGAAAATATTCGGTCCTTGTTTTAGAATAGTGAACTCAAGGGTCGGTACTAAACATATGCATACAGCCTGTTCTCCCGGCGAAACTAATTCACTACAAATATACAACAATATACATTATAATATCACAAATATATAACAATATACATTGTAATATCACAAACATATAACAATATACATAATCATATAACAATATACATTATAATTATGATAATGTATATTGTCTATAATATTTAAAAATGCATACAACTCTAATCTCTTCAAAATTAGAGTGAACAGGCTTCTTCTGGATAAGCTCCATCGTCGAATTTGTCTCTTTCACCCTTGACCTAGACTAGAATCAAGATCAAACACATCTTAAATTAAAAAAGAGTCTCTGTTATATTTTAATGTAACCGAATGTGTTCCAAAGGCCATATACCTACCTCTATTTTTCAATAAAGTGATATTACCTTACGCTTCACATTTTTTTATGATTGTATTAACCAAGATAGATTGTTTACAACATTACCAAAATATACTCGTATGCATAAACACTGGGTGTGTTAATTATACCAATTAATTGTTACTGTTGATAATGTCAAGGGTAATCGGTCACACTGCAATAAACTATTTTTGTATTTGCAAAGGCAAATTGGTTACTTATTTATCTAATTTTAAGATATTTTTAGCAAGTTTCTTAAAATTCTATAACTATAACATAAAAGTACTAACAGGATTCAACGGGCTAGACTAAGAATAGAATACCAATGTTATTGGTGTTTTATATTCAAGACGTTCTCGTTAAGGAATTCGTCTACTTAATATTCGTTTTAGTGAATATTTTTGCTAATGTGTATTTATTCTGATGGTACCTACCTAAATTAATTGGATAGCTGTTGCCGGTTCGTCCGGTTCGTCGGTCAATTTGTTCTTATTCAAATAAGAATGATCTGACCTTCACATTTCAACTTCAGCAAAATTAGAAAAGAGAGTAAAATGTATTTCAAATGAGAATCAGTTTTGTGGATGAACTAGTTCTATTAATTATTCTCGAGATATGATTAAAATTCGATTCAGCGGGGATTAAAAAAAAGTTAAGTGTTACGTTAGCTTTATTCAGAGTAGAAAATTAAAAAAAAAAACATTATCATTATAATAAATTTTGAGTATTGTTGCATCAGCCAACATGAAATCTATTGTGGGGCAGGAGCTCCCTGCGGGGGCGCGGCGGTGGCGAGGTAGGCGAGGGCACGCTGGATGGCCTCGGGTACCGGGGGCGCGGTGGGCAGATGAGCGCCCTCAGGGTGGAAGCCGTTCTCATCAGCGGTGTAAGTGAGATGGATGGCCTCTCCGTTCTCGCTGGGGTAAGAGAACTCTCCCTGTACCTCCAAAGCGTCAACGTCGCCGACCTTCTTCAGTTCTCCCTTCTGATCAGCAGAAATACCATTGCTGGTTTCGTAGGCATACTGGTAAGATCCATCGCCGTTGATCTGGCTGTCATCTTTCACGATGGAGATAGGCTCGGCCGGGGCGCCTTGGGGAGCAGCGAACGCAACCGCGAACAGCATACAAGCCAACACCTGTCACAAGAAACTTTAGTTAGACATGGCAAATAAATAAACATAGGCACATTCCAACAGATTTGATCTTATGAGCTGCGATAATTGATGACAAATTTAAATAATTTATAGATCGAAACCTATATTTACATAACGTTCTATCCGCGACAGTTACATAATTTGCATTTTTTGTTTATGAGGTAAACCACCACACTGAGCTTGGTTTTGTGCCAATATGACAAAACTTATTAAAGAACACAATGTTTGGCACTCTAAGCAACTTTTAAACACTGAATTTTTAATCACTTACAATAGATTTCATTTTGTAGTATTTGGTGATGGTGGAACAAACAGTGATGATAACTGTTGTCGACTGATGCTTTCAGTCCTGAAAAATTGACGTTATATAGTTATCACATGTGCCCACCTCCCTGCATTCTAGTTTCACAATTCATTATGGTGTCGCAAAATCAATGAGATAAGTAAACACTGGGTGTATTAGCTCGGCTCATGTATGTCAACTTGGCCTGCGACGTAATGGTAAACAACAAACATAACGGGCCTACCATTTGTGCGGCCTTAGTAGCGCAAGCTGCGTGTTGTTTGCACAAAAGATTTACATCCATTCAAATTGCCAATTACCCATGGCCGTATCAGTCACAGTTGCACAAAAATTCTCAAATGTGATGTGCATTTCAACCAAACCAAAGAATCCAAAACTTTGAATACTATTTTATTGGAATTCATTTTAATAACTGACATTTCCAGACTGAATTAATAAGATTCTTTATTTTTATTAAAAATTGTAATAGATTTATCTTATGTTTAATAGGCAATAAACCAGTATAATTATCATACGTAGGTACACGCGATCCAAGTGATTTCGAGGTGAAGTTCACGTAGTGGCTGCGTGATAACTGAATTTCTTCAATGGATCAAGTAGCCAGCGTTCTGTGTTCTACGCCAGTTACGTAAAGCTCTCGAGAAGATCCATGACACACCGATCCAATTAAGACCATAGTTTAGTCATCTTTTGTGCGCAAATAAAGAGCGTGGTTATTAACCTTAGAGTTATGGTGTGTTAATTACTGAAATAGCTTTTGGATCTTAAAAACTAGCAAGCCTGTCATTTAGACTGCATCTAAACTCTTGCTTCGTCAAGTTGAGCAAGAGATACTCGTACATAGGGGAAATTTTTTATGGATTACAATATACTTCGAACGTTGTCAAAATTACGTACAGACGGCGAAGACTGTATAGAAACAAGCTCCGCATTAATTAGCGTTTCAGTACGTAAATCTCAACATTAATGTGACTTCCCAGAATTTATTAAACTCGTTTGTCTAGTCAAGTTCGTCCATAATCAGTAGACTTAGTGAATATAGAACAGCGCCACAATAAAACCATTAGATTACCAATCCACGACTACTTTGCAAATTGATAAAGTAAACCTTTCACGATAGCGTAGTAAGTGTTGTCTTTATTTTATCACTTTGCAAAAGCTAAGATGTTTACATTCTAATTGTACTAAGTACTTTCAATATTTTCTATTTTTAAACTGAAGATTTGATTTGACCCTCTGCCTTCAAAGGCGACGGTCGTTTTGGTGAGTACAATACTTTACCTCACGAGTATGTATCATCCCACATTTTGACGGCTGTTGATATTTTACGCAACCTTATGCAATTTACTCTATGTGAACTAAAACAATTGAATTAATAGAGTATCAGAAAGAAGAAGAAGAGGAATCTTCAACGCTTTCGGCTTTTAATAATAAGTCCAAGATGCGGTCGCCGCCGTCCTTTGCGATGAAAAGCTAGTCCTTAAGTCAAGGAAGAATCAAGCAGGCATTTCGGTATTTCATTAAAAAGCAAGTATTTTTATTGATTTAGTATTTTTTCAGTATCAGTAAATCCTATTAATATTATAAATGCGAAAGTTTGTGAGGATGTATAGTATGTGTTGTATGTGTATGTAGGTATCTTTGTTACTCTTTCACGCAAAAACCACTGAACGGATTTGGCTAAAATTTGGTGTACAGATAGTTTATAACCTGGATTAACACATAGGATAGTTTTTATCCCGATTTTATGTTCCCGTGGGATAATTTTCGACTTGTAGCGGGTGAAGCCGCTGGCAACAGCTAGTGGTAAATATATTTGAAGTATAATACACCTGCATGACCACGTGTATCGGTTTCATAATACATAATTATGAGGGGTGGATGGGATCCACCTCCTGGTGGTGTATTTCGGGCAAGGACACCAGAGTCTAACTGTAACCTGTGGTAACAGCTAAGCGATCCCATTGGCCAGGTAGGCCTCACCTGGATAGCCATAACCTTAACGTCGGAATCCGGTGCCAAATGTTTCACTGTGTTCCGTCAGTGGATAGTAGTTCTAGTTCCATCTGTGTGATTTCGCTCATTCTTAAGCCTCATCAAAGACGGCAAAGAGCGAATCCATTTTAAAAATAATAAGTATATAAAACAATTAAGTACTTGCATTACAACAAGAAGTGCCAACTCATGCTGACGCGTAAAAACCTCAATCCTTTTAAATTGTCCGTATCGGATCAATAACCTACATAATTATGCAAGTGATACCATCCATGGTAGTCTTTGTGAATAGGTGTTCAGACAACAAAAGATTTCACTCCTATCTCTTATGTAAATCGTATTGTAGACAGTTTATTGAATAGAATGTCTTCAGGCAAATTCTGATATTGCTGCATTAACATCTATTTGTTGGGAGTGGCCTACGGGTGACTTATGTATGCCTATGATAATTTGATGAAGTCATTTGACATTTAAAGTTCCAGTACATATTTGTTGAACTAACCATTTTTTCTTGGGAATTATTCAAAGGTTTTTTGCAGCTCTACGCGTCTTGTCGCATTTCGTGGAATATGTAAGCTCACACACAAAGACAGTTGGTACAGTCAGACACATTGATGTCGGTCGATTGATTAGAATCTAGATGTAGGTATATTATGCAAAATAAAACGTAGGCGTTGCAAAGAGGTGCTTACAATTTTGAGGATGTTAGCTTTATAATTTATTCTTGGAGAGCTTAGTTTAGTCAAAAAGATAATTATTATTATTAAGTTAGTAACTGGGTGGATACATCGGGTTAGATTTCCGAAATAGTTTTGAACAGGCTAGGATGACTAGGTAAACTGTAAAGTGATTGATCAAGGTGGTCAGTTGAGCGATGTTTCATTGGATTTACTATCACATAACTTGTTATTAAATGGACAAAGTAACGTCCATGACATACAGCTGCTTGTTTGGTATAATCTATCAAATTAGGTTCAAGAATGACTAAATACATATTAATTTGAGATTTGATACATAGCTGATGATAGCTATTTTTATCCAAAGATTTAATTAAAGGTCAAAAGATAAATTATCGACGTTGAAACAATGATTTTCCATTCACATTCCACAAAATTCTAGTTATTTAAGTGGGAAATGTTTTATGTGGTTCACGCCATTTAGTGGAGATTATGAGTACAAATAACTTTATGGTTGTACTAGCTGTTATCAGCGATTTTTTTAAATTATTTTTATCAGTTATCGGTGACATAAAAATAATAAAAATGTTCAACCCGGATACAAAGACAAAACAAGACAATTTTATCAAACAATTTTGCGGTGTAAAAGCAGAAAGTTCCAATTTTTTCACACAAAACTTCTAAATAACCTACAGAAAGATTTCCAGTTTGTTTTTGAATGCACATCTGTTAATCACCTTTTTATCTCGTAATAACTTCTCAATGTGTGCTTCCGTAAAAAGTTATTTTAGAATTTATTTATAAAAATCTAAAATAAGTTTTTACGGAAGCACTGAAAAGCGTGGTTTTCAAATATTTTTTAGCTTAATGATAATAACAATCTAAGGAAAATCCTAAATACTGATCATGTAGTATGCTAACAAGTGTACAGATTAATTTTTAAATTTTAATTATATTAAATTTTAAAAATTTAAAAAAAAATACGTAAGTTTAAAAAAAAAAGTTACGTATGGGTTTCCTTTGCGCTGAAACAAAAAAATGTTCTTCTTTCAGTCTACAATATATTTTTAATTACCTATTAATTTACTAGATATTTTGCTTAGTTTCGTGAAAATCCAAAAAAAAAAAATATTAGGTATGTGATTTCTACCAACCCACACTGAAGCCACGTGGTTGTTTTATAACACATACTCTCCTATTTGCAGAAGACCCGTGTCCCAGAAATGAGAATAATGCTGATTATTCTATTCTTATACAGTTGAACTTGTTGCGCAAAATGCAATTTTAACCTCCACAAGATATGATACACAGATCATGTACCTATACGTATTTTGGGTATTCTCCGATGTTTGTGTACCTGTGTAGAGCATGGCGATGGCATGACGATGGTCGACCTTGACATGGACGTGTGGGGAAAGTGAACCGACCGGTTGTTGAGCAAGGGGTCGCGCCGAACGAACATCAGCCGCTTAAGACGAGAACACACGCGATAATTTTCGTATTACGGACTTCTGTGTACTAGAAGTATAAGTACACATCAGAAGTCCGTAATACGAAAAACTGCCCTCAAAACGGTGAAGGAAAATATCGTGAGGAATCCTGCATGTCCTAGAACCAAAAAATTCGAAGACATGTGACATCCACCAACCCGCACTGGGCCCGCGTGGTGAATTATGGCCCACTCCCTGTCACAGAGAGGAGGCTGTGTCCCAGCAATGGGAACATTTATAGGCTGATGATGATGATGATGTGTACTACATAGAAATGATAATGGTGCTGTTTTTCAGATAAAAAATACCGTGCAACACCCTGAATCTCTAACCTTTTATTTTCTATGATCCATATCCATACGGTCTACGAAATACGGTATTTTTTATTACGGTAACTGAAATAAAAAAGTACGGTACCTATGTAGGTATGTGCATTGAACTTCTTAGTTGAGGCTATGCTTAATTCCTGACAAGACAGTTGAGGGTCCTATCTAAACATGTACACATCTCGGCGCAAGCGCAGGGTGTAATTACCACTGACAACCCGTGAGCCGATAATCACCACAAACGGTTACCTATTATAAACTCCGACCTTGTATATGAACAAACAAACATTTACTCTTCGAGTTGCGAAATAAAGTTATTGGATCAAAATAAACGGTTTTTAATTGAAGCTTTTACTGGCAACCTATTCTACAAGTCGTTGCGCAAACCTTAAACAATTTTATACTCTTTTTTAAACATATTTTATTGTAGAAATGGCTTATATTTTTTCCTAAAGCAAGTAATATTTTTAAACAAATCAATATAAAGATAAAAATAAAAAAATCAAGTTCTTGACGCAAATTATCATTTGGAAACTGGTTTTCATAGAAATTCCAATAAAACGAGATAGCTTAACATAAAATCAAAATATATTATGCAAAATTTACAAAAAATAACTATCTTAACCGCTTATCAACAGGTATTGTACTTTACGTAACATCTTTTTTTTGTTTTTTTTTTTTTAACCTTGGTATAATCACATGAGTGAAAAAGTTAACCTATGACTGAGTTTCTATTGTTTAAATCTTAGCTCCTTTTAACAAACCCGGAGTTAAGTTTCACATTAATTAATCGTGTTTTCATTAATTGTTTTAATTCCTTTGTTGTGGTCTAGTTCCTGGGATATTCTCTATTTTCTGGGTTCTGCGGGGGGAGTGTCGCGAGATAATCCAGAGCGCTCAATATTTCTGGTGGGGTTGGGGGAGGAGTGGGGAGATGAGCGCCCTGGGGCTGGAACCCATTTTCATCAGCCAAGTACTGTAACTGGATCACCTGTAAACAAAAAAATACAGTAAGATTAAAGAGACAAGTAAATAAAACATCTTCCTAATTTTGTTGTATTCATCAGAAAATGAGACGAGGTTTAACCTGGGCTAATAGGAAGCTTACTTAAATTGTTATATTCAGAGTGATTTTCTAGAAAACTCTAGGTATGGAACAAGTATGAAAACTTATAGATGAGAAATACATTGCCTGAATACTGAAAACTAAAGCTTATTCATACTTTAATAAGAAAGCTTTTGTAATTTTACGACTACTTATAATATAGACTTGGATTTAAAGCCAGAGAAAATACGGGGAAGCATTATTTCTTCTATATCACGGCAGGTTCTCTTGAATATAATAATTTCAAATCCTAGCAGAAACAGCAAATTTAAGTCCTATAACTGAATTATTGTTTTAATGATCTTGACTTTGATGTAAACGGAGTATTCCATGATTACCGTTTCACGGCCGACATTATAATGAAGGTATTTTTTATAACGATTGCCTTGAATAGTAATTATATTAAGTATGTATGAGGTAATTAGGTATGTGTCATCACCACGGTATGCTCGTAAGACAAATTAGTTACTATTACCTATTAAGGAACCATATAAATCCCTTCACAGTATTCTGACATCAGTCTGGTATCAAATCGAATTACTTAATGTAAAAATGCGTTAAATTTTCAAAGCATATTAACTATTTTAGTAAACAATGGACAGATAGGCTATTCATCGTTTTATTCATACTTTGTGACCTTAACATTATTCATTAAGTCAAATTGTATCCGGTCATGCCGCTTCTTAGATTTGACAAGGATATTATAATTATCATCATCTTGTAGGAATTTTGTCAAAAAAGACTTTTTCGCAAAGTACATATTTTCATGTGGTAGGCGCCCACGGCGACGGACGTCGCTTGATGATCTCCGGCCACCGTAGGCGCGGGCATGCGGGCAGCGAGTAAAGGGCAACTCGCTGCCCGACCAAGGACCATGCCCGGGTCGACGGCGCGTCGTGTCCCACGCGCGCCTCAAAGAGCGTCAGCATAATGACGGGGCCCCCCTCTCAGAGGGCCAAAGCCTGCCGGGGTCGCGGGATTATTCCCTTACCGTGACCCCGGAACTTAACAGGCTATGAAGGACACCGTGGATTTTAGTCAGTAGAAGTCTGACAGTCCCTCCCGCCCTGCCCGGGGTTGGAGGACTCATTTGATGATTTTACCACGCTAAAAAAAAAAAAAAAAAAAAAAAAAAAAAAAGTACATATTTTCATACGAGAGTTAAACTACTCTGGCGAATGTTGTCATCCAAAGAAATATATTTAGCAATCAATCAAATAAATATATGTTTAACATTTGATTAATAGTAAAATAGACGGAAGACATCGACATGACAACATCAACCTAAAATTAAAGATTAGTATGATTCGGTAACCACTATTCAAACATTCGTTATTTTTAGAGGTTAGTCACAAGTTTAATGGCTGGGAATCAATGTGAACATATTAATTTAAATAACTAAACTTGTTAAACGATGTCAAACGTTTATTTAAACTACAGGCTGTAAAGATTACTATCTATCTTCGATTTGAACACACAGATGGCTTAACAAAGCCTACGAAACTTTTAGATTTAGCTGCATAGCTAATCAAAGTAAACAATGCTCTAACTGTTTGCGTAGGCGCAACTTTACATAAAGCCTTGTAAAATCTTAAGTAAAAAAATTTGAGAGACGACAGGTGAATATTTTAACATCAAGCTTTTCAGCATGAACCATCACACATATTTTATAAATGATGACAAATTGCTGAATAAATACACATTATTTGTTTATTTGCATGTTTGAATGCATGTTTGGGGTTTTTGCATGATACAAAGTATAAGTTACTACTTTTAAATTCTTGATATTTAAATATTTTTATTATCATTGCAAAGAATTATAGAAAAAATAGTAGAACAATAGCTTTTTATGATTTTCCTGCTAGAACAGGAAAATCTTGATTTCAAATGTGTATACAGTGGTCTAAGATATTATTATTTCTAAATGTTAATAAATCCTAATCCTAAATCCTACAAATAAAAATGAGACTAGAAAATATTTGGCACACGGATAGGTCATGGACTGAGTCAACATAAGATACTTTTACGCTGTAACTACGTTTCTGCGAGATGGCTTCTTACCTGTCCATCAGGCGCAGTGTACTGGTACTGTCCCTGGGCGACCTGAGCTTCTTGCTCCGGGATGCCTTGGTTCTTCACGTATCCTTGCTCCTCAGCAGAAATACCGTTTCCAGTCTCGTAGCTACAATCATAAAACATTTTATGAAGACTTAGATCTATACGATGTAATAATAAAAATAGAAACATAATGTAGAACGTCAAATGTTCAGGATCGGAATGTCAAAGGTGATTATTACAACTTTATCTTTTTGTTTTCCGTCACTTAAAACTCAAGCTAATGGACATGTGTATTCTCCCCATCCTGACATATGGTGCACAGACTTGGTCTTTGATTGACATTCAGATGTCCAGACTCAGGGTATGCCAAAGAGCGATGGAGCGCAGCATACTAAATGTTAAACTAACTGACCCAATTAGAGACACCATACTGATCTGCAAAACTCAAATAGCCGACATAGTTCACAAGGCTGCAAGACTAAAATGGGACTGGGCAGGTCATGTCTGCCGATTGCCGTCACAACTGTGGGCTTGAATATCACAGGAATGGAGCCCTGAGACAGTTAGGTGGGGTCGCGGCAGGCCTAGGAGAAGATGGCGATGGCGGGACGCTTTGGATGGCTTCCTTGTGAAATGGCGTGAGGAGGCACACCATCAAGAGAAGTGGGAGAAGTGGGGAGGCCTTTGCTGAGGAGTGGGACAGAAAAGCTAGTAAAAAGAAATTAGAAGCATCAATTGATCGTACAAAGATGAGCCGATAAATTAAAATTGACACTTGAACAGGTCTAACCAAAGTGTTATTATAAAAAGCTCAAGTTTTATTTAAGCTGATAGGTTAGGTTTATAAAAGAAAATCTTTTAAATAACTGACCCGATTGCGAAAATACTTTCACTGCTAGCATATCTTGCATTTAAAAATACATAATTATTCTCGGCGTGGTTAAATATTCATATTCTCACTAAATACATATTTGCCTTGAGTAGATAAGGTGTTGACGGAGTAACATCCAGATGAGTGAGCCGATTCAAAAGATATGTGGCCAAGATCTGGATGTATTGTGAAAGCACGACACATCCACCCCATCCTTGGGTATAGAGCCATTGGTGATAAAAAGTTAACTAACCTCCATTTATAAGATCCGTCTGGATTTTGCACGTGTTCTTGTCTTATAATAGGGATGGGTTCCGTGGTGTACTGCGGTTGTTGTGGTTGTTGTTGCTGCTGCTGATATAACGGCTGTTGTTGGAACTGCTGAAAGCTGCTGACGTCAGCGAAAGCTGCGCCCACCAGGAACGCCAGTAGTACCTTTATAAATGACAAACAAAATATTTGTATCTATTAAATTTTATTAATGATTTTTAAGGTTCTGTAGTGAACCGTTACCCATAAAGTTTCACCTTGTATGTCTGTCTGCAGCCCAGAATCCAGATTAGTTACGCAGATTGGTAACTTGTAAAATAATTTTTCCTACATACTTAATAATTTTTCCTACATCCCGTACATGAAATGAAATACTAAAATTCACGTTAGTAGTATACATAACGAAATTAAAAAAGGAAAACTGTCACGGCCATGAAAGCTATACAGTTCTCTTTTATTTTATCAAATTTTTTGTCCATATAATCTAACCATGTTTCATTCTGCGGGGTTAAACCAAACGAACTTCGGGGTGCTCTTGACATCGACCATCTTCTTCTCATTCGTTACTATGCATGCGAGCATTTAGCATGCAAATAAGCAAGCAAGCATGGAGTATGCAAGCAACCATACAACATGCAAGCGAACATGCATCATGGTGCAGCATGACTTCCACCACGGCTCCGTCGTCGGCACTCCAACGGTCCCACGCGACCTTAGCGTTGAAGATGGTTTACCACCCACCCACACGGCTAAGGCCCTTCGTACACAAGGCGACGCAAGACTCCGATACCTTACGACTTCTGTATGCATTGATACCACTTAACATATTTAACTTTTTAGGGCAAAACACGTTAAGATTTTTGAAAAAATTGTTGTAGAAATTGATACAGAAGAAAAAAAATATTTTTTTGATTTTAAGATTTTTAAATAGAGATGTTATCTAAACAGATTCACTAAATACATAACACTACTACACACTTTGTAACGAATTAATGACATAAACTAAAACTGTGATGTGTAAAAATTTTAGAAATTTAAAAAAAAACCATGGAAACTTACAACGCACTTCATGTTGAACCAAGTACAAAACAGTTGCAAGATGGATGCGTATGAAACAAAAGCAATGTAATGATGCATTTTGGATTCACCCCCAGTATTTATACCGAAAACTTTTGTCGCAATTACACATCGCAGCGAATTCTGTATATATTTTATGATCATATGAACAACGAAGGACAGTTGGGACGTCCCTTATGGTAACGAAACATCGCAAGTAACGATTGAATAAGAACTTAATTCTCTTGCTGATAAGACTTAAATGGTACACCGTAAACTGCCAATAAAATTGGAAATCATTATAGCTTTTGCGTGAAATTTTAATACATTAATTTAAACTTTATTGCCATAGTTTTTTGTAATGTTCAAGTTACGGTAATGAACGTGCTAATTAAATGCGTGATGGGAATTTTTAGTCTTCATGATGAATGCTGTGCATCCTATACTTACCTTTTAGAGTAAAATAAATAGGCGTATATTTAGAGTTGTATTCCCATTCTCAGTTCTTCAACAGGCACTATTTCTTCATGATCAAAGAAAATATATTAATGTTTCTTATCAGGTTCCTCCATGACTGGAGGTCGTAAATCAAACCTCTTCAGGATTGTCCGCTTAAGCAACCTCCTCTAGGTTGACCTGCGAGATGCCACTCAAATGTCTCAGTTGAGGAGAATCCATTTCAAACGGCCCTCTTAGCACGGATGAAACTGGTAGCAGTACAATACAGCTTTTCTGTCTAGGAAAGCTTTATATTATGTACTAAGTGACTCGTATGTAATGACAGAGCCCCCTCTAGAGGGCCAAAGCCTGCCGGGGTCCTGCGGGAGTTATCTCATTACGATGATTTTAACACGTAAAAAAAGTGACTCGTATAGTGTACCTGTACAGTGTACATTCTTAGTAAGTCATAAGAAAATTAAAAAGGAATTTTCCATAACAGACACACCTAATAAATAAGAAAGAGTACGCACCTACTACATGGATTCCCAGATTTCCTACGGAACGCAAAAGCATGCAAAAAAAATTAAAGAATACGATAACATGATGTAACTTGTCGCAGTAAACTTTAAATCTTAGGCGCATCAGCGGAGGCGGATCTCAGAAACCAGTCGCATCACGCGCTTGTGACATACTTCAACAAGGGTCAAAGAAAAAAACCGGCCAAGTGCAGTTTGGGGAATCATTGTACACTACTTTGTATAGGGTGTCCAAGGATTTACTAATTAAAAATAAATTGTTTACTAATAAATGATAATAACGTTGATCAGTAGTACGAAACAAAGCACCGTCGATAATGGAGCCTCGCTTTAAGTTAGGAACATTTTGTTACTGATCTTGGCGGACACGCAACACGCATGTTATTATTAATATAATGCTGTTGTAATCTTTAACAATACAATCATTACCACAAAGTGAATGATTTAAGTAGATATAAAATAAAACACGACATTGATCGCAACCCCCCACACCTTGCTACATTCATATTTCTGTTAAGTTATGACTGGTAACACGAGTATAAAAATTCTCATGTACAAATGTGTACATGAAAAAATACGTGTAGGTATTCTGGTGAAATCTTGATGTCTTTTGTATTAATTTAATCAGCTGCGGTAGGTACATTGTGGTTCTGTACAGTAATTAAGTTATTTATACTCTTCGGTAGCAAATAACTAGCAAATAGAGAGACTGTTTGCTGGTTATTTGTCTGATGGAAATTATTATTCTTAGTAGGTACATAGTTTTTTAAGTCAATTTATACAAATTAGGCTAGTTGCTTGTTTTGTACCTCTAAACATCTTCATCAATATCACAGCCTATTACTTCAAGCTGTACATGGGATTCTCTAATCACACGCCATTTGACTCGATCATCAGAGGGCAGTGAACCGTATCTCCAGAATCTGTCTGATCTATTATTACACGACTGATTTGGATGGGAGTATTTCATTTTCATTTTGCACCGTTGATGGAATTTTGAGCTTTTATTTACCTACATCGTAACTGAAATGAGAAAGCAAATGTTTATGTTCTGTGTCATAATATTTGAGTACCTACCTACGTGCCAAAGGCTTATAAATGTTGTAGTGCATAAAGTAAGAATGTCGTATTGTATTAAACGTTTCGACTATTTATCTCCAATGCCATGTTGATTAATATTAAGTGCGGGCATCCGAATGACTGTTGGGCAACCCACGACATGCAACATCTTCAAAAGCCGCTTAATGTAGGCACTTGCCGCAGTGACTACTCGGAAAGGATTCGAAGAACACTAAGGAGAGACTGATGTAATTCATAGCCAACAATCAAGAATAAAAAGAGAATCTTACATATTTCCATTGCAATCATATCGACAAAAAAAACTTTTTTAAAAAAAAATTTAACCGCCTTCAAAAACAACCACAAAAAAGGGTAAAATAAACTACAAAATAACTTTTCTTTCGGAAGTCGGTGGCTTTGTTTTTTGATTTCGTTGTCTTTTTGCCACCGACTTCCGAAAGAAAAGTTATTTTGTAGGTTATTTTACCCTTTTTTGTGGTTGTTTTTGAAGGCGGTTAATTTTTTTTAAAAAAAAGTTTTTTATTTTACTCTTTTTAGTTTGAATATTCAACCCAAATTCTTGTCAAAAACATCATCTTACATGTGCACTAGAATTATGTAATCCGTGGTACCGGTATTAACATCGCTCATGTACAGATGCTAATAAAATTCCCTATCTCAAAAACTGGTGAACAGATTTTGATGAAACTTGCAGTATTCCCTAAGGTGAACGATCCCTAGTACAACAAAAAAAGAATTATGAAAATCGGTCCACAATTGGCGGAGTAATCGCGTAACAAACACGCAAAAAGTAATGTCATCCAAGTAGCCGATCTCAATAAAAATGCTCACAAAATAAAAAGTACTGAACCAAATTGGATGAAATTTTTATGGGACCACACTGCAAAAATACTGCATCGAACAAAAAAAGAATCACACTAATCGAACTAGAAACCTCGGAGTAATCCATGTACATACATAAAAAAGAAAAAAAAAAAAAAAACATACCGACCGAATTGAGAACCTCCTCCTTTTTTTGAAGTCGTTAAAAATAGGTAGCTGGGTGAATCTTGAGAGGCTAATTTTACGTTGTCCGAAGAAAAAAACTACCCGTAGTATTTAAATTAGAAACCAAAATATTTTTTTTATGCTACTATATTGTATGATCTTACTGTTGCACGATAGTTTTTGTGTTTAATTTGGTTCTAAACAGTCGAAAAAAAATCCAAAAGGCGTAAAAATTGATAACCCTGTGGCGCGTCCGCTGCACATTTCGCAAACAAAATACCAATAAAACTCTTACTTACGAACGTAAACAAAATAAACAGTGTGGTCTAATCGCTACCAGGGGGCCAATTCTCGATTTTCGCCATTTTTCTCGAGTTCGAGATTGTAAGTCTATCTCTATGTCTATTAAAAATATCTCTATCTCTACCAAAAAATGTCGAATTGAGCAGAAATCCGTATTCTCAGTCAAAATAGAAATAAATGTCACGAAAATGTCGAGTCGAGTGAAGATAATGTTACCATTACGAAGAATCGCACGTTCCGTTTTAGGTAACTATAGGTTAATGAATGATTTTGTTTTAAAACGCTGACTAAATCTAATTATTTAAGGATGAAACGAAACGTTTTGTGTAAAAATAATCAGTTTGACAGTTGATTGTCTGTCAGGTCAGTGTCAGAATTTGCGTCTTTTGTTATGTTTACATGGACTCTGTGTTTATAATTTATTACTGGGCTGTGCTGTTTTACATTTCATGATTTTTATTTTAACATGGAGGGGAATTATTTTAATGACTTCTGTTTCGCTCAAATCGTAAATATCGACGGCGGGATAAGTGCGCTGTTTTCGCCGTGTATTCATGTATTGGCCAGTTGCTCGCCACTTTCCAACAACTCCGAGACAAAAATGCTATTGTTATTGTGATAAAAATGCTAATAAACTCGTGCATCTTTCAGTGGTTTCTAGTCCAATCGTGGGTACACAAATTACAGAGTTTGTTATTTGCGCGAAGGTCGTCGTTTCAAGAAAACACAATGCAAAAATCAAGAGTTTATCGAATTTCCAGTAGGTATGACATGCCAAGCCGTATTTTATTTAAAAACTAAAGAAAAGAAAACAGTGTACAATCCAAAACTCAACAAATTCACTCAGAAATGACGTATCTCTACAATCGACATTACATCTCTACTGCTCAGAAGCACTCGACATGAATTCTAACGTTAGCCTTCGACAAATGTCGAATCCGACATCCCCAGAATAGCAACTTTTAAAATTTGTCGAAAAAATGACGTCATTAGAAATTTTTGTCGAGTTCGACACCATCTCTAAAGCCGAGAATTGGCCCCCAGGATTGTTGTAGATATATTTAAAAAAGATACAGCGTGTATATTTATGATAGTTTTTTTTTTAATTACAATATAAAGTTTGTATGAGACTAAACAGTGATTCCCGTGGCGCGTCACAAATCTTCGTATATCTTAGTAGAATTTTAAAGAAGATTGTCTCCGTGCCGTCGCATGTGCGCTCCTGGTAGTGCTTCGTACGTACGTCTTTGTGAAAGATTACGCCGCTCGTTGGTCCAGGACGAAATTATGAACATAAGTATTTGATTCCCCTGGTTTTGGTTTCGCTAGCTCGTTGATTACCCTGACCACGTTTTCAAATGCAATTTGTGATTTAACGATTTGTGGTCCGGTATTGAAAGTGATAAATTGTTAACGAGACTGATTAGTATTATATAGAGGCTACTTTAAAATAGTAATAAAACTTGATTTTCCTCTACCTTTTTTTGATTCCCCTGGCCAAAAAAAATTAAAACGCCATATATTGGGAACCATCCGGCCTAAAGTGATGCCAATTCGTTAAATGTGTTTATAATGAAGCTAAATTTCATATTACATTGTTAGTTATAAAAAATTTGTTTAAATAAATTTCGCCAAGGGAATCACCTGAATATTCCGAATCTCAGGATTCACCCAGCTAAGAAGGTCTTCTAAAAAACAACACTTTATATCACAGGTTTTATTCATATATCATGAAAACTATACATTGCCATATCTTACTTAAAACTAATTAATCAATTCCAATTTCCGTAATGATTTGCACTCAGGGTTGTCAATAAGTCTATGCAGAAATATTATTTTTATTAGCCTCTTGGTTAGAATCTCTGTTTTGGCCCCCGGTTTGGCCCCCGGTTTGGTAGGTGTTATAGTTATTGTTATTTAAATAGGGATTGACTTTTGTGGGGTCGTAAGGGTATCTCGGATCATAAGGTCGGTTGTACTGCCCAAAGGTATTGTATCTGTTTCGGTTAGAGAAAGGATCGTAACGGTTGTACGTTGGGTCGAAGACTTGATTGTTGACTCGGTCCACTACTGGCACAATGGGAGCAATCGCTTTTCCGTTTGCAGGAATATGCACTCCTGACGGCCTGAAACCTGGGAAAATAAATTATAAATTAGGTTTTCAAACAGTCTGAGAATATAGACATCTGAATTAATGAATCGTAACATCTTATGGGTGCACCTTTCTGTCCAAGATGTTTACTTCATAAAAGATAATTATAGTACGTATTTTTAAGATAATGTAGTTCTTACAAGATTATGGACA
Organism: Agrotis clavis; assembly: GCA_954870645.1. Lineage (NCBI taxonomy): Eukaryota > Metazoa > Arthropoda > Insecta > Lepidoptera > Noctuidae > Agrotis > Agrotis clavis. The sequence continues at coordinate 14,467,079 of OX940921.1, forward strand.
AAAAAAGCCTGAATTACAAAACAAAAAGTAACAAAAACCAGCGTGTGTCTGAAACATGATTATGTAAGTGTCTGCGTCATAATAGTGTGGCAGGATTTATCTAATAAAATTTAACAGTTCTAAGCTAGGTTAAACAAAGTCACGTGTATAACAAAATACATACCATTTTCATCTGCAACGTAACTAACTTGAATGGGAGTCCCGTCAGGCGAAATGTAAGCATAGCTTCCTTGAACAACCTGAGAACAAAGAAAATACTTTTGAACTTGGTTAATAATGACTTGAGGTTTCTCACTTTTCCAGAGCCCACCCATTGGATATACGAGAAACCTTTACTTATGATAATTACAACGAGGTCCCGATAATTTTGAATTGGAAATATCTCTATTGAATGGGACTAATTAAACGTGTACCTATAACCGAGAATGAATTTGATAGATTTTTCGTATTTTCCATCTATAATGAGAACTTCTTAGTTCTATAGCCTATTTAAGCAAAACAACATATTAAAAGTTTATCATTACAAAAATTGGTTCGGCTAGGCCACTCTCTGGACAAAAATATATTATTAAACAACTGCGATAAAAGGACGATCTCTCGACGACACCTGGCCCGATTTAAAAAAATCTTCTTTTTTTGAGTAGGGTATACTATACTTCACAGTTGGTCCCATGGAAATCAGGCCACAATCTGATGACGGAATCTTGAAGAAATCGAAGGAACATAATATCACACCTGTACCTACTAAAAAGACTCATACAGGTTCTACTGTATATTCAGCATAGCATAAAAATCTTCGTTATGTTCACTCTAGTAAAAGATGATGACTTATGACTTTATACAGAAACTAGCTGTGCCCGCGACTTCGTTCGCGTGGATGTCGGAACTTAACAATGTATTTTTTATCAAATTTACAAAGTTTCATACAAACTTTCATCCCCTATTTTATCCCCTTGGGGGTAGAATTGATCAAAATCCTTTCTTAGCGGATGCCTACGTCATAACATCTACCTGCATGCCAAATTTCAGCCCGATCCGTCCAGTGGTTTGGGCTGTGCGTTGATAGATCACTATGTCAGTCAGTCACCTTTGAGTTATATATATTTAGATAAATAAGAAAAGAAACTCCGCGAAGTCTTAGTTTACACAATAGGTACATACCTGAGTCCCTTGAGGATTTCCAGTATTATCAATGTAAGCATCCTTTAAATATCCATTCTCCTGAGCTTGCTTGCCGTCTGCAGTTGAAAAGCTGAAAACAATATTTCACATCAATACCTAGGTAATCAAACTTTTCCATGCAGGAAAAGAGTTAACAGAGCCTATTGAAAATTATTCTACTCACGATTTTTTCTAATTTACATAATTTTACAGCAAGTATAATATAATATCCAACCTGAAAGCGTAGGTCCCATCCCCGCCGTGCTCGCTAGAGTACGACAAGATGGGAATGGCAGGGGCTCCCGCGTAGTTGTAGTAAGGGTTATTGACTCCAGGCGCTACCGGTGCGGGTGCAGGAGCGAAGGGAAAAGCTGTAGGTACTATCGGCCTAACCCCTGGGGCATAAGGAACGGCAGTCGGCACTACAGGCGTGGACCCCGGGGCATAAGGAAAAGCAGTGGGCACTATAGGCGTGGACCCCGGTACGTATGGGAACGGCGTTGGTATCACAGTTGTTGGCGCGACCACCGGCGCAGCGGGGAATGGAAATGGATAACCCGTAGTCAAAGTGCAGTATAGCAGCACACAGCTGATGAGACGAAACATTCTGAAACAACATAGTACAGAGATGCAATGTTCTATTTGATTCAGGCTGCAAAGTTAACACGATTTTCAGATGAATGATTCAAATAAAAACGGATTTAGAAGACTTCATTAAATAAGAATACAATACATAAAATAATTTTCACGAAAAAAGTCAAATCAGGTCACTAGATTGGTATGCCGTTAATCTATAGATTGTAACACATAGTACCGCGAATATACCGGAAGCAATCGGAAATCATTTACCGCACCAACGCATACAAGTAACTAAAATAACCAAATCTAATTATTACATACGTACTTTTTAAATCACTTTTTTAATAAAAGGACCACAAATGTATTTTATTTGATTCACCTACTTCGGAGTCAATTTTAATTAAACATATTGTGATTTTAACATAATTTAATTAACAACTCGTACATTTACCTCAACAATGCTCAAATGGACTGCGCTCGTTGTACTCAAAGTGTTACTGTTAGCGTGGGATCCGAATATTCCATTTATAGGCGGCAGGGTTGCTCTGAGCTGATATTTTTTATTGTGCCATCGCTCAAACGTGAGCGTTACACACGTCTTTTTAGTTCATCAGCTGTTATTAGCCGCGTTATGGTTACTAGAAACCAAAGCTGAACACGAACGTAATGGTTGTAATCATTTAGCAATTTTAAGTCAAAATTATGGTAAATGTTACAGGGCTCAGTTACTTTTGGATATCGACTCAATTAGGATGTTGCAGAATGGCGGTTGGGCGGTCTATTAGACGGTAGCTGTGGTGCACAAAGGTCCTAGAACAGAGAACTGCCTATTAGTTTAATATACTACGTCTTATTAGTTTTAAGTTCCAATTGAGAAATCCCTAATTGAATTCTGCTATGTCGTCTACTACATGGTGTTCAATAACATTGAATATTTAACTAAATAAGAAAAAAAAATAAGTTGAAAATAACTAAAACCCGACTACGACAAAAACGTGCACTGAAAAGTATAAAACAAGAACAATATTAATTTTTCCGAAATTGTGCTAGCCGTGGTCGTGTGCCACCTACCTACTAAAGATTGTGTGAATCAACCGCAGGTGGCACACGACCACGGCTAGCACAATATCGGTCAAATTAATATTGTTCTTGTTTTATACTTTTCAGTGCACGTTTTTGTCGTATACGGGTTTTAGTTATTTTTAACTTATTTTTTATTTACACTATTTTGGGGTTATTTTTTGATATGTATTCATAATAATAAAAGCAAAGTAGCGAGTAAATTTCAAATGTACTCATTAAGCCTTTTCATTTGAACCCATGTTGACACTGTTAGAAACAGACAAGGTAGCTATTAATGTATATAAAAGCTATATAATTTATATATTTCAAATGTGCGCATCAAGTCCTTTAATTTGATACCCATGTCGAAACTATGCGAAAAAAAAAATTTTTCGGTTACGACTTTACATCGCCTAGAGGGCGCCATATTGGATTTGGTGACACGTCACCCACCCTATAACCAGCGGACAACTAAGACGCTTCTAACGACACCTCATTTGTCATGTAATGATAAGTAGTTTAGAAGATATGAGGGAACAGACAAACATACATACATACCGGTCAAAATCATAACCCTCCTTTTGGCTTTACCGTAGTCGGGTAACTAGGAAATCGAATCATGTTTCATCGGCTGTTCTGAGCAGCCCATACAGCGAACGGCGCGGACAAGTAAACCTACAATGTATTCCACATAGTAATTTACAGGGCATTCCTAGGCTTCACCCTAACATTTTGTCGAAAATCCTGTTTCTTCCAACAAGACCCCGGTTCTCGATTCCCTAGTGAGAGCAGTAACCTAAATATGACCGGACTTAGGCATCATATGTATAAGTTTAGTGCAACTGTTCAGGCGTGAAGTACCATCTCACCTTGCCAAGGACCCCTAACTTTTTGCAGCCAACTGAGCCTTGTAATGAATGGACCAAAAAGGGCCAATATTAATACGGTAATAATAAGTCCGTTATTGTTACGGTTACACCTCAGAAAGATGAAACCGGGTAGAATTGGCTCTTTTTCCTAGGCATGGGTTAGCATTGAACCTGACTAATCTCCATTCGCAGACCGCCTCCAAAGATAAAGAAATTTTTGACACTCAAGTTTAAACCCAACTCTAGCGTTAATACGGAAACCAAATTACCAGCCTATTACATCGGTCCATTTTTACCATCCCACATTCATTATAATTACATATAATGAAACTAACAGAGTAGGTTAAACAATTAATTAAATTATTTGTAGTCATTTTCTCATAACCTGCAATACTTTTTTGTGTGTGCAGACGTAGCACAGATGCGTAGAAAGTAATGTATCTATCTAGCTATAAATTTCTTACGAGTGTTAGCCCGTAGTTTCGCTAGCGTTTGTAAAAATTGATATTGCTATTCCTATTCCTAATGTTAGTTCGAATTTGCTCTCATTCATCATCATCATCATCATCAGCCTATAATGTTCCCACTGCTGGGACACAGGCCTCCTCTCTGTGAGAGGGAGTGGGCCATAATCCACCACGCGGGTCCAGTGCGGGTTGGCAGATGTCACATGTCTTCGAATTTTTGGTTCTAGGCCATGCCGGTTTCCTCACGATGTTTTCCTTCACCGTTTTGAGAGCAGTGGTGATGAAATAATTTACACAAAGTAATGCGCCTTGCGGGGTTCGAACCCACGACCTACAACTCGTAAGTCGGGACCGATACCACTGGGCCACCACTGCTCTCGTTACTTATTAAGAAATCCAAAAGGCGAATGGTTTTCATTATACTTTACAAAAAGATAATTATAGATCTAAGTGTCAATTAATTTACATGATTACATCAACGTTAACCAACTAATTTTACGCAGTAGTTTTTTGTACGTCATTTCATTACGGATCTCTAAATTAACTTAAGAATAAGATGATGTTTATTGTATGGAGGCTATTTAATTCCAACGTGCGTTTTAATTATACAAAACCAACAGTTTCATTATTTTTGCCTAGTTTTTGTGAGACCTAGTTTACATAATTACTACACGTGTATAATATGCAATAGCAAATGCTAAACAGTAAAAAAGTGCTAGCTTAATTTATAAATACGAGTACATATAAAAACACATAAACTAGGTCACACGACAAACGTATTATAACGTACTAGCTGTTGCCCGCGACTTCGTCCGCATTGTATTTGGTTTTAAGGCACCTAAACTAATATTCTCTTTTTTAATTTGTTGATAAAGTGCCGGTACCTGATGTCCCACTTTAAAGTTTGTTATAGAATCTATAACAAACTTTAAAGCAAATGAAATGAAAACTTCCAGACACAACACTTTTTAAACGACATTGGTAGTTTTTCCCTCTGGTGCTAAAATAAAAAGGTGGTCAGCATTACTGACAGGCGAGCATGTGTTATATAGTTGGCCGTGGGAAAAACAGTTGGACCTTAGGTCGACATCAGTTTCCTTCAGGGTCTATCCTTGGGACTTATTTATGGTCATCGCAAAGTAAGCGGCTACCGAGAATTGTGTGAGTTTGAACTGGAAAGGGAAATTGTTGGAGATGAGTGGTATTCACGGTATCAATGCAGTTTCCCCTGAGCCACATCCGGTGAGAATTTCAGCTTCGCTTAAATTTCTGTGTAAAGGTGCGGACAGACCATGTAACATGTTATATAACATGTGTTATAAAACACTACAACTCTATGTAGAATTTTACCATGAATAATGTTATATAACAATGTTATATAACATGTTATATAACATGTTATGTTATATAGTCTGTACGCACCGTAATGCAGTAACTATTAGTCGCGTTCCATTGCACAATTTTGGTGGAGTTAGATTTCTTAGAAGCATTATTATTACTTTAAGGTTATTTTATGAGCTCGAGGACCACAGGCAGTTGATGAATTTAAAATCTCGAGTGGGTGGTTGCTGGCATCACCCTAATTGACGACGGTATTGTATGATGTGTAAACCACATCATTCCCAACAATTTCGGCTAATATGTTTTCATTTATTGCAGCGGTTCGGTAATTTTTTTAGTATCGCACGATCACATAGCCAAGAGTTTTCCTGAAGTGTTATACTTGACGGGACTCCGAATACGTAACTTATCAATTCTTCTTACAACGGGCAGTGTCTGCCGGAATTTTACAGAGAACAGTACCTACCGTGATATTGTCCATGGGTCTATCATCATGGCGAATGTCTCAAAGTGTTCTGTCCACGGCCTCGACGGCTTTTTTGTTCGACATGATACATTCAGTCGATTACATTTTTTTAGCGTGGTAATACATCACGTGGAACACAACGTGCACTCTTACTCGCCGCCCGCATGGCCGCGCCTACAGTGGCTGGAGATCGTGTAGCGACGTCTGTCGCTATCGGCGTCTACCGCTGCGGCTGGGCTGGAGGTGGACATTGTCCTCTCCCTCATGCGTCCCGCCTCCTCCTTCGCTAGCATGACTGCTTCGCAGAAGGAGGCGACTGCTTCCCATTCTGTCTCGCCGCGCAGCATGGCCTCGACCAACACTAAGCACGAGAAGTCACCGATTATCGTCGTAGTGAGGACACGGCGGTGCTCTGCCTAAGCGGGTAGTCCTGCACCGTATGCTCCACCGTGTCCTCCAGGCAGTGGTGACACCCAGGCGATTCTTCTTTCCCTATCAGACACAGCTACCTCCCGAAACTTTCGTGTCCGGTGAGGACCTACGTCATGTGGTAGGTCAGGCGGGACGCCGTGACGCCTATCCAGCTACTCCTTAAAGAGGGGTCTTACCGCCGCAGTTGGGGCGTGCCCGGAACTCGGTTGCGACAGTCGCTCTCTCAATATTGCCCTGTGATCACGCTGGAGCTCTTTCCGGGAATTCATTCTGGCGTTTGTTTTGTATAGCGTTCTGGTATCCGCAACTCCACGTCATATGCGCGTATTTTGCGTGCGGATGAGATGATCATTCTCCTGGCGATGCGCCTCGATAGACGCGATGGAGGGCCGTAGCCTCCAGGGGAAGACGACTACATTATAATCCTGAAACACCTTTGCTTTGTCACAGTTTCATGACTACGAACACGTTGAGTGTTGCAGTGTTGTCTTAGTCAAATGAGACTTTAAACAACAAAAAACAAAAAAAAAATACGCATTTTACTTTGTTAGTGACGTACAACAGAGACTGCTCATCAGGCTGAACAACTTTGCTAAGACGTCATTCCTTTTTATGTTATTGTAGCTGGGCTCTTGGAGTTCCACAACAGGTATTCCAGATCTTCAATTTTTATATGTCAACAGAGAGTGATCGTCAGGCTGAACAACTTTGCAAAGACGTCATTCCTTTATATGTTATAGTGTAGCTGGGCATTTGGTGTTCCACATCAGGTGTTCCAGATCTTCAATTTTTATATGTCAACAGAGAGTGCTCGTCAGGCTGAACAACTTTGCAAAGACGTCATTCCTGTATATGTTATTGTGTACCTGGGCTCTTGGTATTCCACATCAGGTGTTCCAGTTCTTCAATTTTTATACGTCAACAGAGTGTGCTCATCAGGCTGAGCAACTCTTGCTAAGACTTCATTCCTATACATATATGCTATAGTTTAGATGGGCTTTTGGTGTTCCACATCAGGTGTTCCAGAGATCTTCAATTTTTGTATGTCAACAGAGTGCTCGTCAGGCTGAACAACTTTGCAAAGACGTCATTCCTGTATATGTTATTGTGTACCTGGGCTCTTGGTATTCCACATCAGGTGTTCCAGTTCTTCAATTTTTATACGTCAACAGAGTGTGCTCATCAGGCTGAGCAACTCTTGCTAAGACTTCATTCCTATACATATATGCTATAGTTTAGATGGGCTTTTGGTGTTCCACATCAGGTGTTCCAGAGATCTTCAATTTTTGTATGTCAACAGAGTGCTCATCAGGCTGATCAACTCTTGCTAAGACGTCATTCCTATATATGTTATAGTGTAGCTGGGCTCTTGGTGTTCCACATCAGGTGTTCAAGATTGTCAATTTTTATACGTCAACAGAGACAGCTCATCAGGCTGAACAACTTTGCTAGGACGTCATTCCTTTATATGTTATAGTGTAGCTGGGCTTTTGGTGTTCCACATCAGGTGTTCCAGATCTTCAATTTTTATACGTCAACAGAGACTGCTCATCAGGCTGAACAACTTTGCTAAGACGTCATTCCTTTACATGTTATAGTGTAGCTGGGCTCTTGGATTCCACAAAAGGTGTTCCAGATCTTCAATTTTTATACGTCAACAGAGAGTGCTCATCAGGTGGAACAATTTTTGCTATCGCACCATTTTTGTATCTCTTATAGTTTAGCTGGTCCGTTGCGGTTCTGCACCAGGTGTTCAAGTTTCCAAGATAAATTATAGCCTATGTGTTGGCCAGACTTAATACCTATACAACAAAAAAAAATCATTCAAATCCGTCCAGTACTTTTTGAGTTTATCCCGGACATACATACAGACAAACAGACAAAAATTCTAAAAACTATATTTTTGGCTTCGGTATCGATTGTAGATCACACCCCAAGTATTCTTTTAAAAAAATATTCAATGTACAGTTTTGACTTTCCTACTATTTTATTATATGTAATAGATTATTTGAATAATCTGTAATAAGTCTGAAATCGCTATAATCTGTATTTTAATCGCATCGAAATCAAATGGTTGGTTTACGTCTTTCTAGACCTCAAGCACTATTCACATCTAGCCTGAATGTTTGTTGAAAGTATATTCTCACTACTATAACAGACTTTTCTAAAAAAATTACTAAAATATTTTAAAAAAAACTGTAGAAAAAAAAGGAATTGTTGGGCGTAATGTTATATGCGTGAATATATAAACTAACAGCACTCTTTTTTTTAGCTTTTAGTGCATTTTGACAAAGTTGTTTGTTTTCATGAATACAACCACGTGTTTCAGTATCAGTCATTAATAACCAGTTACCCTATATACACTACTAAAATTCACTGATAAACCTCCTCAAAATCTCAACGTAGAGCCGCTGTCAGCTCGTAATGTGGTCAAAAAACTAACAGTGTTGCCTCGTTATAGGGTATGGCCAAGATAAAAACCAGCCCCTGACATCAAACCCTCGTTCATAATAATAATAATAATAATAATAAAGCCTTCTTTATTTCATATCCTATAAATGTACATTCCAAATGTTGTTAGTAGTATTAGTAGTTTTTACGTAATAAAAAATTATTTTAGTAAGGTTATTGTTTTGCATGTTTGACTATATGAATCTCGTTTAGAGTAAAGGCCTCCTCCATTTCCTTCCATAGCTCTTTATCTGTGCCTTTGTTCATCCAGTCTGTCCCTGCGTTGACCCTCGTTCATAGGATGTATCAACAAGTCGTTATGACATCGTTATGAAAAGGCTGAGAGCCCATTCGGACTTCACAGCCTTAGTGCATTAATAATTTAAACCACTACAAATGAAAAAAAAAAAAGCTCGTGGCTAAACAATTGCAAGGCTTGCCGAGGTTCTTGCTGTGGATGGATGACCGTCTGTCATTGCGAGTTTCCTCCGTTCCTCGAAAAAGCAGTACCTAAGTGTCCCGGAGAAGCACGTAAAGCCGTTGGTCGGGACCAACGGCTTGTATTGTCATAACATTTAATAGATCTTTGACAGTCGCTCGTTACTATTAGTCAGAAGCTCTAAAGTCTGACAACCAGTCTTGCCATGGAGTATCGTATTACCCAGTTACTGGGTTATGGAGGTCTGAAAGGAAGTCGCTCCATGTAAAATAATGATATTCAGTTTTGGTTCGACTGGAAGCCGACCCCAATATAGTTGGGAAAAAGGCTAGGCAGACGATGAAAAGAAAAAAAAATGCTTTACGTTATAAAAGTACGGATGCAATATTTAGACAATATCTACACTAAATTTTAATAAAAACCGTGTTCATTTCTCACGACCAGGGTGCTCTTAATTAATTGGTATTACTCAAGTCAGAGAATCCGTGTTATTGTAAGTTCAGAATTACGCAGCTTATAGTTTGTTTACCTACTTAAGGCCGTCGTCTCGTCACTCGATGTCATATTAATAAAAAAATTAATTAGGGTAATTTTGAGACACCGACAATATTATTTTAGTATTTTATAAATATTGTTTATTTACTTTTTTTATATTACTCGTATTATGGAATAATGGGTTGATTGGGTGCCACTGTGTCAATAGTTCAGCGTCGTTTATGTAAAGTAGATTAATTTATTTTTGGTGACGGTACTCAGTTCATCATGAATAATAAAACATTTATGAATTGACTCTTGTTCTATTTTTGAGTTATTTGCTACAGAATTTCTATTTTAGGGTTCCGTACATCAAAAGAAAAAACGAAACCCTTGAAGGATTACTTTGTTGCCCGTCTGTTCGTCTGTCAAGACGCTTTTTCTAAGGAAAGCGCAATTAATATCAAATACTCAAGTCTGGAATCCCTTGGAGCAAAGAAAAAAATCATGTCTGAGTAAGCACAATCAAAAGATACGACCCTTTTATAGCGAGGCCCCATTAGTGCGTTGCGCTGCGTTGCGTCGTCGCTGCGTCGTTTTTCATACATTTTTTATGACAGTAAACCGTAGCGCCATTAGATCGTAGCATCGTCGCGCGCGACGTTTCAGCGGATCGACGGACAAGAGACGAAGCGGGAGGGAGGGTGATGCGCTGCGTTGTCGGAGCTCCGCTGCGACGACGGACAGTGATGCACTGCTAGAGGAGGAAGCTAGACGAGCGTAACGACAAAAAAGTCTTTTCATCTAATAACAACTCCCTATATTCCTGCATAAAAAACTGACCATCACTATTTCTTAATGCTATCAAAGGAGATATCCAGAATCTTATATGATTTCTACGTTTATTTCGGCGGTGCCGTAATAAAAGCAACAAAAGAACACGTTTGTATCTATCCATTGCAAAGGCTGAACTGAGACGCAGCTGCGTCGGCGTGCATACCCTCTTGCGTTGCGTTGGCGCAGCGTCAACGCAACACAGGTGTGGCATACAATGCGTTGTTCCGTTGCGATGACGCGACGCAACGCAGCGCAACGCACTAATGGGGCCTCGCTCTTATGCTCTGTTTTGTCGCATATTTTGACACTCGCAGTGTAATAAAAACCTAGTATGGTATTTGCCGTTGACCCAGAATCATGAAAAGCAAGAACAAAGAACTTACAGTACTAATACGGGAAAAAGTCCGGGTAATTTATAACTAATATTATTTTTGTAGTCCATTTGATTTTACAGTTCATTTTGTTCACCATCAACGGATTTGGATGAAATATGGTACACAGATATAGTTTACAACCTTAAATAACACATAGTTTTCATCCCGATTTTATGTTTCCGTAGGATAATAATTTTTCAAGTTAGCGGGTGAAGCCGCTGGCAACAGCTACTTCAAATGTAATGCTAAACTTGCTCAATCTTTTCAACTACGAAACTCTTCATTGTGCGTGATCCGTCACACATTTAGCCATTATTTTGATCATGGAGCATGACTGAAGACTTCGTATTTTTGAAAACTTATCACAGTCAATAATGATCGTGATTCTCACAGTGAAAAACTCGAGTTGGGTAAAACCACCAGCCCCCTTCTATCATCGCACATCTAGACGCACGGCAAATTACCATCCTTACCATGAGGTAGCAATGATGCTATACCACCAATTCGCACTAAGCGTTTCCAAACGTCTTTCATAATGCGGACAGCGAAGGAGTGGAACTCTCTGCCTGCGTCTGTGTTTCGGAACACGTACAAACACAATAGACTTCAAGACTCGACATAACGGGACTCGACATAAAGGGAATAAGGCCCTTCGTACACAAGGCGACTCAAGTTTCCGATACCTTACGACTTCGGTATCCAAGCGGCTATCGCAATACAAACCCAATGAGGTTCGAACACAAGCACGCGTCAATGAATACCAAAATCGTCAGGTATCGGAGACTTGCGTCGCCTAGTGTACGAAGGGGCTAAATCATCTCTTCAAAGCTAGAGTGAACAGGCTTCTTCTGGGTAAGCTCGCTCTATCGTCGACCTTGTCTTAGTCACTCCTGACCTAGACTAAGGTCAAGAGCATTAAACCATTACGCATAAAAAAAAACCGGGATAGTATTCTGTTCTTTTTAAAATTACTTTATATCTCTCAGTACAGAAAGTAAAATACTTAATCTATAGAACGGATAGATTACTTAGATTTTTAATTTTCTTTATGAAAGTAAAAATCTTTGAAATTTTCGGAGTATCATCGATTTTTGCAGACATATTATCTATATCTACCAATTACCAAATAAGGGGTAGTACCCTGATCCATGTAAATAACGTTTAGAATATATGCCCCATCGAGAAGTATTATATCTATTCCGCAAAAACTTTGAACTGCCTTGCTTTCTCAGGCAAAAGCATAGAGACCTGCAACACGGCCAACTTGGTGTTAAGCGCCTCGTCCACGGAGAGAGAATAGAGCTAGACAGCTTGGAGACTAATCTAATCTATACTCGTATTTCTACGTACACGTAGAGATCATTAGAGCACCCTATTGCATTTTTTGCTCTATCGTAGGGTAGCTCTATCATAGAGAAATTTTGGCCTGCGTACACTACACTACTCGTAGACTAAATATATTCGGTCACGATATACACTCTCAATCATAGCTCTCTCAGTTGAAAACATGTCGCGGTCACGCTTAACTGCTGCGATTGTGGTTTCTTTGTTATTGAAAAATAAAAAAAAAATAAAATTTTAAAAGAAGCTGCTGGGTTAAACAATGGATACTAGACCTTAAATGCTTCACTAATAATTGTTAAGCAATGATTTTTTGTTACGATGTTTATAATCATTGTGAGATATATTCCATAAATCTGGAAAGCCTTCATACATGTATCATTTTAATGGTTTCGTCTTTTGACCAAACACGTTTCGACATTCTTCAAGGTAATAAAGCAATGCAGAATTCTACATTAAATATAACAAAACACGTGTTTCGCTACTCAAGCCCTAGCTAGACTGATTAAGGCGGGTAGACAATTCGAGAGCTCTCTATTCATATCGCTTGTCTCGGTCTCGCACCTGCGTCCACGACGCCTTCCGAGAGTAGCCGAGCGTGTCTACGTAGACTGTAGTGATACTCTAGCTAGGGTAGTCTCGCTAATGTGTACACGTCGTAGATTGCCCTATGAGACTCGCTCTACGTTATTTTAATCTATCGTGGACGAGGCGCTTTAGTATTAGAGAGACTCCATAGATAAACAAAATAACATGTGATTCATTCGCGAAACTAGAGTAATATAGCTAGAGTAATATAACAGCTCTTTGAAGCGCGCGGTCTATGATCGGACGGCGAGTCACCCATTACTCGCTATTCGCAAACCCGTGTCTATCTATGGTGATGGGAAATTGTCTCGCGCAATCGGTTGCCATGGGCGTCTTCCGCGGCGGCTGGGTCGTGAGGTGAACCCTGTCCTCTCCCTCACGCGTCCCGCCTGCCCCTTCGCTAGACTGCTTTGCAGAAGGAGATGACCGCTTTCCATTCCGTCTCGACTCGCAGCATTGACTCGACCAATGCCGGGCGCGAGAGTTCATCGCCTATCGCCTCCGTGAGATCACGACAGTGCTCTGCCCAAGCGGGCAGTCCTGCACCGTATGCTCCACCGTGTCCTCGCAGTGGTGACACCTAGGCGTTTCTTCCCTCCCTATCAGAAACAGGAACCTCCAGAAATTTCCATGTCCGGTGAGGACCAAGCACCCCTGGGGCTTCCTATCCTGGTTTTACCCTATAGCATTAACCCTAGTGTTTACGGCTATCACTCTGTCCTGAGCTCGTGGCTAATTAACTACAGCCGCACAGGCCGATCATCCAGGTTAAGCCGCGCTTGCCGAGCTTGGTCTGTGGATGGGTGAACATCTATACTAGCGAGTTTCCTCCGTGCCTCGGAAAGTACGTAAAGCCGTTGGTCCCGGCTGTCATTTGTAGATCTTTGACAGTCGTTACTATTCGTCAGAAGCTATAATATAAAGTCTGACAACCAATCTAAACACTGGGTATCGTATTACCCAGTTACTGGGTTGTGGAGATCCGATAGGCAGTCACCCTATCCGGTTCGACTGGAAGCCGACCCCATACTAAGTGTGTAGAAGTCGATAGATTATTATTTATTATCAAAACAGATTGCCTAGCATAAACTAGGAGATCGAAAGTGGTTTTATGGTCCTATTCTGAAACTTGTTACTGTACTTTAATGGCTTAACTTTGAATAAGTGTTTTCAACTAAATTGATTATAGACGTGTTTCAATGTTCTCCGAAATTATAAACCCAGAGAGGTAAAATGGGGGTCGTTCATGCAAAAGTACTGTTTGAACAAAGACACAGCTTACAGCTGGAACCACTAGGAAATCCCAAATTCAATAAAGGGGTATTTGAACATCATCGAGGAACATACGAAATCCTCACGGACGAGCGGGCACTCCGCTTGTTTAAAAATAAAATATCATGTAACGTCAACTAAATTTTATTTACAGTGCGGCAATCGTTGAATCAAAACAAATTGTACAAAAACGCACATACGTATGACTATATAACTAATTATATACTCTACTTTATATGTCTATGTACAAACTGTTTTAATTGTACTTTCTTAAAACATTTCCTTAAAATCAGCTTATGAACAACCGATTAATTTAAATTGATCAATCAATTGTTAATGAGCGAGTGGTCGTTGCTGGGTAGCTTATTGCGGGTTCTTGGGGATGGAGTCTCCGGTAGCCTGGTAGCCGTTCTCGTCAGCGATGTAGGAGACGACCACGGGCTTGCCGTCCTCTCCGGGGTAGCTGTAAGTGCCGCGGACGACGATGACGTCATGAGGCTTGTTCTCCTCATCAAGAGCTGACTTCAAAACACCCTCTTCTTGGCGGTTGCTGCCATCTCCGCTTTCGTAACTGTAAAAATAGATAACTGTGAGACACAGACACAAACACAGAAAAAAGACGCTTCTTTAATTTCCAAATAAGAGCCATCTAAAATAAAATTTAACAATTAATAAATATCTCATATAACTGCTACGATTACTGAAGGTCAGAACTTGCAATATTAATAAGTTATAAATCTTGCCACTTTTATTAGATTTCTTGCAAAAATAAACGTAAAAAAAATTAATTACTTGAATTGGTAACCACCCTCGGGGCTCTGAACGAAGTCTGACCGGATGATCGGGATAGGCTCGTCGACTGAGGCGGCAGCGACGACGGCCACGAGGGCGAGGGCGACAAGGATCATCTGCACAAAAAGGTAACAACAAAGTTTAGACAACAAACTCAACACGAATTTTGTATTGAAAGACAAGGAATGTAATAAATAAATTTGATGTAAGACTCAGACGTTCATACCGATTTCATTTTGAAATATTTGGTTTTTGTTCGGCGGCTGATGAGCAACTGATGCACATTCTATCACGATCTCATCTTTTATACATGTTCTCGCTCTCCAGCATAATGTCAACTGTCATGCAAGACGGCGTCGATATTCCGGTTAACGCCATTGATAAATAATATTAACTTATTCAATGAGATGCTGCCCAAATCTCCATTATGTAGTTACTATGAGACATTTAGTTTTTGTTTCAGATTGCTTCTAATATCCAATAGTTATTTAATTTATCAAATTTGCAAGTTGAAGTAGTAGTCTTCTGCAGAGCAGTAATGCTTGCTAGCGGAATAGGAGAAAAGATACGTGGGGACAGGATATCCTCCTCCTCATGAGCCAGCCGCTGCAGCGGGAGACGCCCGGGGCATCTGACGTTGCAATGAGCTTTCCGGCCATAGTTGTGTTCTACGTGGCCCTCAAAGAGCTGAATAATCTGACGGGGCAGTTGACCCTCTACCAACTGCCTGACAATGTCTAAACTAGAAACCGTGAGCCTAAAACGTGGAGAGGAATTGAAGAAATACGGTGGATTCTAGTCAGTACAAGTCAGACAGTTCCTTCTGCCCCACACGCTGCATTAGTCCTCCCGGACACATTTCAAGAGTTCTGGAAGCCTCAAGATGCCACCTAAACAGGGTTATTATTTCCTACTATTAAACTTAACAACTCATTTTAAATTCACTCTATAGAAATGCATATTGCAATTTAAAAAGGTTCGTCTTATAGGCCAGGTAGACATATTTCTTCTACAGGTATAATTATGTCTTTTAAAGGCTCTTTGTACTTGCGATGATGATAAGGATGAAGCTGTGATGGCACCATATTGTGACATAGTGCACTCTTTTCTAACACTCGCATTGCAGGTTCTTAAATAAGCAATAACACAAACTTCCAGCATTAGACATATAAAACTAAATCATCTTCTGCCTTGCCTTTTTCAACTACATTGGGATCGGCTTCCAATCGAACCAGATGCAGCTGAATATCAGTATTTTCAAGGAGCGACTGCCTACCTATCGGACCTCTACAACCCAGTAACTGGGTAATACGATACCCCTTGGTAAGACTGGTTGTCAGACTTTAGAGCTTCTGACTTATAATTACGACTGTCAAAGATCTACAAATGACAGCCGAGACCAAGGGCTTTACTTACGTTGCTCCGCTACTGTGCGTTGCGAGACACGGGGGAAACTCGCTATGATAGATGGTCAATGGTCACCCATCCACAGACCAACCTCTGCAAGCGCGGCTTTACACGAAAAATCGGCCTGTGCGGGTGTAAATAAAACCAAAATCGTTCCTTATTTTAAATACGTATATTTATATTTAGACTTTTAATAAGTACAATGTTTTTGCTTCTTTGTTAATACGTAGTTATTAAGTCTTATCGTATTTAAGACTAACATGGAATTATTTTAAAAAAGAAAGCAATAAAATAAAGGGCCGCATAATGTTGCCACAACCATCTTAAGATGACCTTTATCAAATATTAAAGCGAAAACCTCTCTAACTGGTACTAATTTGTTTATTTGTACTCCTGCTAAATAAAATATTATGATCTGTCGTCACCTCACTGTTTAAGTAATCTGAATACATACTTTGAAAGAGACTCAGGTTTTGTAAAGGTCGATGTCGCCATTTTTTCAAACGGCTATTTTAAGAACAACTTTTTTTGTATCGTAGCAAAATTATCAAACTCGTACTGACTAAAATCCAGGGACTTCTTGAATAGCTCTGCACGTGCCAGGGTCACTGTTACCTGATAAGACAGTCCCACGACCCAACTTAAAGCAGAACTTGAAAGTGTAAATAAGCTTTGTTTTCGTTCAAAATCTTTCAAACTTGAAAGTATTCATCATCATCATCATCAGCCTATAATGTTCCCACTGCTGAGCACAGGCCTCCTCTCTACGAGAAGGGATGGGCCATAATCCACCACGCGGGCCCAGTTGGTAGATGTCACATGTCTTCGAATTTTTGGTTCTAGGACATGCCGGTTTCCTCACGATGTTTTCCTTCACCGTTTTGAGAGCAGTGGTGATGAAATAAAATACACAAAGTAATGCGCCTGGCGGGGTTCGAATCCGCCGTGGGTTCTACAACTCGTAAGTCGGGACCGATACCACTGGGCCACCACTGCTCCTGAAAATATTCCCGGACGTAAAATACAGTTCACTACAGGTTCAGTCCTGTCATTAAGGAAAAAGCTTCATATATTACTAAATGAACTTCATATAATATAAACCTTCATTTTCACCATTTACAAGAATATTACATAATAACAGTGTCAAGGTTCTTAGCACGAAGTCACTCACTTGACTTATGTCATTGTTAGTAATCTAAGTAATGTTTACTGATTTTTCTATTTTGTTGAGTTACCAACCGACTTCCTTTATGTAAAAATCTTTTCAGAGATTTATAATAGTTAATTTTTAATTATGTGATAAAAGTTACATCGAACTTTATTATTGTACAAATATGTACAATCGACAAAGTTGAATTATGACCCACCATAAGCTGTGCCATAAGCTTATGTTCTTACAGACATTCAAGTACAATTAGGTCCACATTCGTGTAAACATACATATCCATGGTACCAACTTTGATCTTTGACAATTTGACAGATTCAAACGATTTATTGTCAAAATGGGTCATGATTCCACTGTGTCGATTGTACAATCGACAAAGATGAATCATAACCCATTTTAGCAGTACCTAAATCATTTGAATCCGTCAAAATAACAAACTGGCGTCTGTACCTTAGACAAGCCATAAAAACAATGTGCGCAAAACACACAACTAAATTAAGAGAAATTAGTACGTTCTACAAACAAAATAATACGAACTTGGATTGCTTTAAAATTATATTTATTTACAGAGTCAATTACGCTACTAAAGCACAACAGTTTTTTACAACATAATATGGCAGTGTGCGCCATCTGATTCTGTCCTGTTAATAGCAATACGTCATCAGGATGGCAGAGCAGATTCGCTGATGAATTACCGATTAACGGCAATAGTTTGAATCAATCAATAATTCATCTGCGACTCAATGTTCTTAGCTTACCTCCTAGCGGGCTTGGTCATAACATAAACTTAAGAACAACCGATTAATTTAAATAGATCAATCAATTGTTAATTAGCGAGTGGTCGTTGGGTAGCTTATTGTGGGTTCTTGGGGATGGAGTCTCCGGTAGCCTGGAAACCATTCTCGTCAGCTACGTAGGTGATGACCACGGGAGTACCATCCTCGCTGGGGTAGCTGTAGCTGCCGCGGACTACGACAACAGCCTGGGGCTTGTTCTCCTCATTCAAAACTTCCTTCACTTCACCTGTCTCTTGTTGTTTGATGCCATTTTCGGCTTCGAAACTGTAAAAATAAACAGACGTGAGATACAAACGCAGAAAAGTTCAATTTAAAGAATTATATACTTGGTGCCTAAAAACCATTATTTTCAAAAATCAATACTTTACTAGAAATCAATATCTCATGTTACTCCTACTATCACAAAAAATCATCATCATCTTCCTACCCTACGTAAAATGGGATACATTTTACTTAGGGTCGGCTCAACACGCTTTTTTCTTCCATTCTCCCCTATCAGACATCACAGTATCATTTACTCCTTTTTCGTTCATATCATTCCTTAGACAATTACAGAAAATCACAACATGCAAAAAAAGTTTACAAAATTTATATCTAAGCACTAATTAGTTTTCCAGCACTTAAAAATGTTACAAATGTTAATTACCTGTATGCGTAATTACCCTCGGGGCTCTGTTCGGATTCGGACCGGACGATCTTGACAGTGTCCTCAACAGGGAGGGCGGCGGCGACGGTCACGAGGGCGAGGGCGACAAGGATCATCTAAAGATGAAAAAAATGTAAATAAAATATAACAACATTGACAAACCAACAAATTTCAATTCACTGGATTTTTTTTTTAGCGTGGTAAAATCATCAAATGAGTCCTCCAACCAAAATAAATATTTACTTGTACATAAAAATAAAGAATTTTAAAATACCAATAAACTTACGGATTTCATTTTGAAAAGTTTTGGTCGGTGGCTGCTGTGCGACTGATGCTGGATCAAACCAAAAACGAGCCTTTATACATTTCTATGTCTTCTAACGTACTTATCGCCTGATCTACGATGTATTTTTTTTTCGATAGGCACTAATATGCGTGATATCTATTTTTAAGTTGCCTCTAACCTTTAACCGCAAGCATTTGATAAAATTAATTATCTTTAGAAAATGGAAATCAAGAAATCTTAATCAATGTGTTGACAAAAAAAACTCGTCACGTGCGTGTCGGTCCACGCATAATGTAGGCTTCCGTAGTTGAAAATGATTTACCCTAAATCCAAACTTAGCATTATAGTTGAACTAGCTGTTGAAAGTGCCTTCGCCCGCTACCTACTACTCGAAATTGATCCCACGGGAACATTACATCGGGATTATTATCTATTACACTAATATTATAAAGAAGATTTGTGTTTTTGTGTGTGTGTGTATGTTTGTAATGAATAATCTCAAAAACTAATCTTCCGATTTCAATTTTTTCCCCCATTAGAAAGCCACATTCACCCTGAGGCTATATCCCCAAATTGAGAAATAGGGACGGGCCGCTAATTTAGGTATGTAGAAGTTTATTTGAAATACAACCTTGTCAGTATAACCCTTTATTTTTCCGTCATAAACTTACTAAAAATAGGTATTGTGGTACCATTTTAAAAAGATAATGAGATAACAATGTTTTTCCTGCAATCTGCTAATCAAGTATCAACATTTGTTTTTTAGAAAACTGGCTTGAAAGACAAAGTTAGTTTCCAGCAAACTTCCATATTTCAACTTTACAGCGATAAATTCCACAAGGTATGTGTATTTTTTTATTTACATAGAACATACCGGGTTTCAATAGGTTAGGTTGAGTAGTCCATAAGTTTTTTTTTTATTCAATGATTGGTTCACGTTTGACCACTATCACGCCTCATGGTGAGCGAAGATGTGGTCGACGATGAAACACGGTCAAGGTATCAGAAAAAATATAACTTTAACGTCCTGATTTTCGTAAAATTCTGACAATTTGCAGGGTATGAGGCAGAAGTGGAATATTTAAAAAAAAAAAGTTCAGCTAAGTACTCAAAAATGGTAACGATTTGGAAAAGGGGTTCCATATTAAAATCAGTAATGATGTATACTATAACCGCCTGAAGAATCTAGATCAACATAACCAGGGACCCGGATACTTAAATGTTGATACTACTACAATATCATAATAATTGTATACAGACAAACTAAACAATATAATAGCACATACAACAAATATATTTTTATGACTCCTCTTTTAATTGAGAATTACTTACTTAGTTTGACCTACATAGAGATTATATTTATTATAATTAACGCGTGCTACTTCATAAAGCTGATTTTCCACCAGAGATCTGCTATGCTACGTTGCTATGGATGTGTTTGATATTAACCACTCATATTCATTGGTGCACATAGCATAGCACTGATGGAAATGGAATCAACGAAGATGTTTTTATATGGAAGGATGCGTGCGATGGATGTGTACTATGGATGCGTCCTATGGATGCCTGCTTTGGTTCGTCTTCCCAGTCTTCGCATCAGTGGAAACGGTCACATAGTTTCGTAGGTCAGCTTTTACGTCTCGCAGCATAGCTGCATAGCACTCGCTGTTGGAAAGGCACCCCAAAGGGCCGGCGTTATTGTTACAAATTACTGGTTTGGCTGTTTAAGACGCGCCTTGATTTTTTAATTTTGCTATATTTACAACATTAAAAAAATATGGAAAAATTAGCTTAAATATTAGATCAAACAACTCGTCTTTAGTTATAGCCCAGGGGCAAATGACAGATTTACTTGACCAATTTCCTCTCGAGTGATAATTAGTAGAATACATCAAAGAGTTGTATCATAAAGATTTGTGGATGTCAGCTCCGGTACTCTCGTAACACGATGAGAAAAATATGCATTCAGTAATTTTAGCCTAACTGAAAACTTGTTTATTTTGAAGCTCAAATCATCATCATCAGCCTATAAATGTTGCCCAGTTCAGGTTAGTGTTTGTCACATGTCTTCGAATTTATGATTCTAGGACATGCAGGTTTCCTCACGATGTTTTCCTTTACCGTTTTGAGAGCAATGGTGATGAACTAAATTACACAAACGAATGCGCCTGGCTGGGTTCAAACTCACATACTACAACAACTCGTAAGTCGAGACCGATACCGCTGGGCCACCACTGCTCCTAGTTCAACCTTCAAGATTCAGATACTATTGTATCATTATATTGAACGAAAAATTCTCCCGTTAACGACAAGTCAGAATTATTTTAAGTTTAAGAAATTACAACTGGATATTAATGGTGTCAAGTGTCTAGCTCATTGTATAAGGTCATTGTAACTCAAATATTATCAACATCGCATAAAATCCGCGTCAAGGTTAGACTATGGCGCGGAAACCGCTTTCGCTTGACCCCTGACGAATACTAGTATCCATCAAAAAGAAAGGCCTAGCGCGGCTTCAAATCATCGGTATGTTTAATTTGTACAGTTCTTCAAATCAGTCTTTCATCATAGAACTGTTGAAACGAGTGTGATTTAGATACTTGTGCAAGTTCTATTGTGATGTAGTCTCTATCACATGAGACGTATTACTATCACAACTGATTTACTATGGCACCTATAATAACCATGAGGTATAGGCTAGTTGCCTAAAAAAATGTAATTAGTCCGTCTTTTAGATTATTCAAAAATAAGGGACACGTATTTTTTTATTTGTAAATTAGACCAAAAATGACAAAGATATAGCCTATTAAAGTTACGTGTGACGTCACGATGCGTGGCATTTTTCGCGCAGAGTGACGTCACAGGTAACTTAAATAGGCTATTATCTTTGTTATTTTTTGTTTAATCGAAAAAAGAAAAAATACGTGTCCAATATTTTTTTATAATCTAAAATGTGAACTAAATAGAATGTAATTATTTTGACCCTGGAAACTACCCTATTGTCCTATTTAACAATTTTGCGACTACTCTATCCCTTCACCTTTATACTACAGGTATAGGTACAGGTGCAGGTAACACCTATATTGTTAGGGTCAAATAAATTGGGCAGTACGATTTACCTGCATGGACGAAAACCCCGAAGTTCGGTTTGGTTAGGTTCCTTTAAACCCTGCAAACAGAAATAGAAGCCTCGCAGAGCGGGCTTTCGTCGACCCTGCTTAGATCGAAGAAGTCGTTTTTTTTATTATTACAGAGAATAGGTTAATTTCTGCAATACTTTATGATACACAATTTCCGGAGCAGTTATCCATTCTGATTCTGCCAGGTATTTCGATTTTTTGGTTTTAAATAGGTTAACTGACCCCGAAGTTTAATCGTAATTCGTAATACTGAGTAACTATCTAGAAGTAAGTCATAATGGATATGTGGATAGATTGGATACGAACGCCGGACTCAATCAGCTTTAAAAGTATTGTGTGAGGTTTAAAAGTGTTTTTAACAAACAATCATTTCTACTTACGAGTGCCTCGGTACGACCCGAGGCACTTTTTGGTAATACTCACATTATTTTTAACCCCCGACGGAATAAGAGGGGTTTTATAAGTTTAACGTGTCTGTCTGTGGCATGATAGAGCCTCGGAGTGGGAAGCGGTCGCCTCCTTCTGCGAAACAGTAATGCTCGCGAAGGAGGAGGCGCACCGCGTGAGGGAGAGAAAGAAAGAAAGAAAATAAGTTTATTTGGCAAGCCTTATGCACACAATTACAATTAAAAATTATAAGATTACAATGAATGTAGGTACCGTGTGCCTCATGGCTGTGCCAAATAGGCTCAGTTCAGCATAAAGCCAGGCCACAGGGAGCCTGACGCTCGTTTTCAACTGAGCCTTGTGAGGACAGCGTCCTCCCTCCACCCCAGCCGCAGTGGTAGGCGCCCACGGCGTCGGACGTCAGCAGACGATCTCCGGCCACCGTAGGCAGCAGCATGCGGGCAGCGAGTAAAGGGCAACTCGCTGTCCGACCGTGGACCATGCCCGGGTAGACGGCGCGTTGTGTTTCACGCGCGCCTCAAAGAGTGTCAGCAAGATAACTGGGCCCCCTCTAGAGGGCCAAAGCCTGCCGGGGTCGCGGGACTTATCTCATTACTGTGACCCCGGAACATAAAGGGCTATTGAAGGACACCGTGGATTTTAGTCAGTACAAGTCTGACAGTAGGGGTGGGAGGACTCATTTGATGATTTTAACACGCTAAAAAAAAAAGTTAGATCTAAACTCAGTATGCCCTGCCTCTTAAACTAGGTAAACCTGTATCTTAAGAGACAGTAATCAGCCATTTAGCACAGTTAAATGACAATAAAGATGTGTCGATTCATCCTTTACAATAAAATTTAAATCTTAGAAACAGAAAAGAAAATTAACGAACAAAAAAAAGAAATGAAAACCAATAAAATCTAAACAATAATTAAATATATAAGTAGTAGAAACAAAACTTTAAAAACTAACTTATCTAAATTTAATTAAAGTTGATGAAGCCCAACCTAGCAAAAGATGTCGTAAGAATGCCAGCAGCACGTTTCTCATTCGGCTATTGATCGAGAGAAAAAGTCGAGAGATGGATCCGACCACGTTCTCTCGACGCGATTTGGGCGCACTTCTCTCAGCTATTTATTAGTGCTATGAACATCGTAAGATTATCTTTGAATAGCCAAATTGTCGAAAGAATATAGAAATAATCGCAACTCGAAAGCTATTTAGTATCATATTAATCGGAAGAAGCGCTTTCATTCGACAAATTTATCGTAAGATAGCAGTGCGGTTGCAATCTCTCGACTCTTTGATCGAGTGAATGCATCCAACTGGCATTCTTACGACATCTCGATCGACTCTCGATCTGCGCATGGGTGTTTGTGAAAAGAAAATTAATAGTATACTGTTTAGTATTAAATTTTTCATTTTTATTTGTGCCATACAATTTTAAAGTCATATGACAATTCGTGACCTATTCGAATATTCGTGACTAAAAGGTGCTACTTTCATATGCGGAATTAAATTTTTCGTCTATATTCCTTACATTTTAGTTAATATTTTCGTGGGCCGTAACATTTCCTAGTAAATTATGAATTAAAAATAATATTAATTTAATAGTTTATCCAATTCGCCATTATTAGCAATTCACTTATCATCACAAAGCATTCACTAGGCTTTTTAGCCGAGAGATGGAAATGCGGTTTCAATCTTACGACTTCTAGGACCGCCATTGCAGTTAGATTGGGGTTCCTTAGCGCAAGATGTTAAATCCTTAATATTAGATCAAAATACTGTCATATTATTAATGCTCCAGAGGAATTTGAAAGATAATTAAACATGAACAAAATATTTTATTGTTCTTTATTATAATATAATAAAAAACGATAAAATATTTAGTTTACGTTTAATTATCTTTCAAATTCCTCTGGAACTTTTTCATTGAGTTAAGTAATTTGGTTTGACTTGATCAACATATATATACTACTCAAAACAAAATAAGGGCCACCTGGTTTTTATTGATTGATTTAATAATGTTTAAATGTTACT
The DNA here is from genome assembly GCA_954870645.1 of Agrotis clavis. Lineage (NCBI taxonomy): Eukaryota > Metazoa > Arthropoda > Insecta > Lepidoptera > Noctuidae > Agrotis > Agrotis clavis. The sequence goes on from OX940921.1 coordinate 14,491,896, forward strand.
AACTACAATGACTGAATCTGATTAATATTAATGGTCTTAGATGGAAATACACAAAAATTAAGTTTGTGTTCCAATAAATCGTTAACTTAAAACGGAATTGAATGAAAAGTGGGAAATTGCAGGAATGTATCAAGTTACATTAAACATAAAAAAATCGAAAAAATAATGTCTTTAGTGTTCCAAAGTGTTCTTTTAAGCTTCTCTTTTAACTCTGTTCTCTCTGTTCTGCTCATTTTATAGGAGGTGGAATGGTCTGGATTAAATCTCGATCATTTTCTTTTGGGATCCTCTACCAGCAAGTTTTGAGACGATTTATGAGATCCAGCTGCGTGTTGATGGAAATTTTACTTTCTTTTTCACTTTTCTTTAACTCTTCTCTTAAATGCTCAATAGAACTCAGGTAAAAATCCTGAATGTCCACTGTAACATCGTAATTCGAGCGTCAGCGAATGTGTGCACTGTAGTCGCATCGTGTTCGCTCGAGCATTATCCTGCTTCAAGAAGAACTCAGGTACTCCTTGCTGTGCGAATGGGATAATGTGGAGTTGCACTACATTCTCTACGCAATTTTGAGCAGTTACAGCACCCTCGTTAAGAAGTGCGAGCTCAGTTTTGCGTGATAGAGATAACCGCCCCAGAGCATAACTCAGAACTCGCCAGAACAGTCTGTTTTAAGAGTGCAAGGATTTGAAACCTGTAGTTAAGATCTTCTCTACACTCTTATGAATCAGTTTTTATTAAAAAAAAAATAACCCACCAGTCATCAATAAAAAGCAATGAAGCCCAGTCAAAACAGTTCAATAAATTTTCTCCTTCGCAAATGTTTCACGATTTGCACCTTATGCTGTAGTTAACTGGAGGTGAACCAAGCATCTTCTTGAGTATTGTTAGTCTTTATGGAGTCGATTCGGAATAGTGTAGTCAATTATAGGGGTGCCTGTAGCTCGACGCAATGGAGTTTGTACGGTCCGCGCAGTAGATTTTCGCTCTATTTGCGCGGTTTAACAAACTTAATGGTCTTTTTGGCCTTTACTTACTTACTTTCTTCCTCGATAACGGCGTCTCGTGATATTACCCGTCTTTTGAGACCAGTTTCAAGCATTTTGAAGCACTCATTGGGAATATTCCACCATTAAACCTACCTCTTCTGGCAATGGGCCCCCTGGATTAAGGTGACACCCCAAGTGGCTGTTTCTGCGTCCATATGTCTCCGAATACATGACATTATGAGACTGAAAGATCATTGTAGCCTGCTTGCTGTATTAGTCGAAGAAAACTCCGTTAGAAGTTTGAAAATTAAAAAACACCAAACCGTAAATTCTAAGTAATCTCAAATATCTAATTTAAAAAAAGTTATGAATTTCCAATTATGCAGTAGAAACAATATTAATACTTGAAAGAAACCATAACAAGATATTTACTATTTATTATATACCCAGAATAAGAGCAATACTTATTTAAAGTGCAATTTAATAAGTGGCCCTTATTTTGTTTTGAGGAGTATATTTTCGAAAGTAGAACTTCTAAGTAGTTGACGGTTGGCAAATATCAAAAATATTTTCTACAGAACCCGCATTTATATTTAATTTTGTTTGCTCATCTTCTGTGGTTGCTGCCAATGCAGATGTCGATTGTTTTAAACTTTTATAAATCATGTTCACTTTTCGTCGGAACCCTCCGCTTCTTTTAATTTTTTTTCCACCAATTGTAATCCATTTTTGACATAACGCAATACGGTACGTACAGATATTATGTTTTTATAACAAAATGGCGTTCCATACCACAATTATGTTGTAAGAAGGCTTTCAAATGATGTTTTGAGCACCTTTTGGCGCTGAATTGATAATTTGAAAGCGTTTTCTCAACTTCAAAAATTGTGCGGAATGAAAGCCGTGTGAGAAGCTATCTTAGGACATTAAGTGTCGGTATAGTAACTGAGGTGCTATTTTGGCGAATGAACAGCCTTCTCTCGATAAATATGCTGTAAGAAATACATGTCGAAAGATAGTGTCATGAAAGCTACTCTTACGACAAATTAGCGATTCAGTTGCTTTCAAAGAGCTTTCATAGGACTTGCGAATGGTTGCTCATAGAGCTAAAAAGCGCTGAAGGCTAAAAAGTCGAGAGAGCTGCTTTTAAACGGCTTTTTGAATTATGGGATCTTTCATACGGCTGTCTTTCGATCTATAGTCGTAATAGTAATTGCTCATAGGATCTCTTTGCTAGTTGGGGTATGCAATAATTAATACCTTTACACCGAATAAAATAGTTTTTATACCATTCCCACTTTAAAAAGTTACTTTTTCTCACTGAAAACAGTGAGTAAAAAGCTCTTTTACTCACTGTTTTGTTGTTTGAATTTAGAACACATTGCTGCGGTCCACCCCCGTCAGCCCCCGTGTTGTTAGGATAATGTTACTCTTAATTTAAATCATTGTTCCGAGTTTAATGTCAATTTGTTGGCGCAGTGACCGAGCGATTGGACTACTTCGTAGCGTGCAGTGGGTTCGATTCCCGCACAGAGCAAATATTCGTATGATCTATACAATTATTTGTTGTGAGTTTGTGTATGTGAATTTAGATGTTTGTAAACACACGTTTGTCTTTTTTTTTTCTTCGTTAAATATCTAATTATCGCTTGATTATTATTTTTCTCGTGGTCATGGTATAAAGTATCGTATGCAACTCGTGAATAAAACGGATTTAAATCGAGGGCCTGAATCACTCGCGTCGCTCAGGATTTAAATACTTGAATCACTCGCTTCGCTCGTGATTCAATCATCATGAATCACTCCCTACGGTCGTGATTCAGTCATTAAAATCCTTCGCTTGCTCTTGATTCATATATAAGGCCCTCGCTTTAAATCCGCTCTTTATTCACTAGTTGCATAATGTACTATATACCATTCCCACTTTAAAAAGTTACTTTTTCTCACTGAAAACAGTGAATAAAAAGCTCTTTTACTCACTGTTTTGGTGTTTGAATTTAGAACGCATTGCTGCGGTCCACCCCCGTCAGCCCCCGTGTTGTTAGGATAATGTCACTCTTAATTTAAAACATTGTTCCGAGTTTAATGTCAATTTGTTGGCTTAGTGACCGAGCGATTGGACTACTTCGTCGCGTGCAGTGGGTTCGATTCCCGCACGGAGCAAATTTTCGTATGATCTACAGTTATTTGTTTCGGATCTGGGTGTTTGTGTATGTGAATTTTGATGTTTGTAAACGCACCTTTGTCTTTTTTTTTCTTCGTTAAATACCTATCTATTATCGCTAATTATTATTTTTCTTGTGGTCATGGTATAAAGTATCGTATGTAACTCGTGAATAAAACGGATTTAAATCGAGGGCCTGAATCACTCGCGTCGCTCAGGATTTAAATACTTGAATCACTCGCTTCGCTCGTGATTCAATCATCATGAATCACGACCGCAAAATCCTTCGCTTGCTCTTGATTCATATATATGGCCCTCGCTTTAAATCCGCTCTTTATTCACTCGTTGCATAATGTACTATTAGATGTAAAAAAAAGTATTTGGAAACTTGCCAAATGCCTTTTTTACACTTGAAACGGTCACACCATCAAAGTCAAAGTCAAAGTCAAAGATCTTTATTGTGAGACAGCGGTTTAAAAAAGTTGTTCTAGAGGTTGTTGTGCTCTTGCACTGCTCCACCATGTTAGGCATACAATAATTGTGACAAAATTATTAATTGTAGTTAATTGCTAAATTATCAATTATATTAAATTAAAAATTATTAATTACATTAAATTATTATCAATAACATTAATTTAGAATTTATCAGTTACATTAGATTTTAAAAAAATATTATTATTATATTATTATATTATATTTTGCATCAAAACATAAAATGGCAGTTTCGATCTAACTGTTTCCGAATCTGTCGGACAAAAATTCATGCAGTGTATAATAAGGTCTATTCACCAGGAAGTCATTCAATTCTTTCTTAAAACAAATTATTCTTTCAATTTCCCTTATTTGTTTACGAAGCTTATTATAAATTCGTGAAGACATTCCGAAGAAACTTTTAGAAAGCAAGGCTGTTTTTGAAGGTATATTTGTTATTTTGTCGGCGTGTCGACGGGAATGAAGGCTACCAAACCTTTCCCTATTGGTTTTTACAAATGTAGTTATCTCGTAGATGTAGAGGGCAGGAAGGGTTAGAATTTTGAGCTTCTTAAAATACGGCCTACAGCTATCGGGGGCACGTATGCCACAAACAGCTCTGAGACATTTCTTTTGTGCCCTAAAAGCGAGTTCTCTGTCTGTAGCATTCCCCCAATAAATCAATCCATATCTGAGCGTAGACGTTACATAGGCATGATAGGCGGTTAAAACTGCTGCTTGATTTACAATCCTGGAAAGTCTATATAAAGCGTAGGAAAATTTACTCAGTTTTTTACACACTGTATCAATCTGCGTTTTCCATGACATATTTTTGTCAATCCATAGTCCTAAGAATTTTATAGTATCTGTTTCTTCTATTTTTTTGTTTTTATAATTTAATATTTAATGTCAAGGGGGTTTCATCAAATTCAGTGTTTTAATTGCATTCCTATATCAATTTTTAGTGCAGTATAGACAGAGCCATATTATTTGATTTTTTTTTATACATTTTTGCCAAATTAATTAAAACTTGTAAATAATTGACAGCTATTTGTGAAGTTGCCAAGTTTCAGAATACGCGCTCTTAAATTCACCGCGAAAGACAACAAAATAGATGTTGCTTTGATACTTGATATATTTGAGAGTTGTTCATTGTACATGTTGTGAATTTGTTGTATCGTTGTGCATAATTTATATTTCCATTTATAAAAATAACACACTGATTGTTTCACATTAATTAATTTGTCTTAATAATGCTAAACTATTCGGTAAATAGTTATCAATTTATTTTGACTAACCGATGTTATGGATTATATCAGTCCTTGACTGTTCACAGGTGAGTGGTTGTCGGCTGTTTATCACTTTCAGACGGGCTTGGGGATGGTTGGTCCGTCAGCGTGAAAACCAGTATCATCAGCGAAGTAGGTGATGGTGTCTGACTTCCCTTCACCGTTCAGGTAAGTGTAGGATCCCTGTACAACGATGACATTTTGAGGCTTGTTATCTTCGTCCAAAGTTTGTTTCAGAACGCCTGTCTCCTGTCTGGAGCTACCGTCTGAAGTCTGAAAACTGTTGATTTTGTTCAAGTTAGTTTTGTGTAAAAAAAACAGACACTTGAACATATTTATCTACATTTACACGCTTTTTTGTTGGATTGAACCTACAGAATTCTTAGATATTTAATGCATCAGTAACATCTCCAAACATTTAAATTACACCCCAAATCCAAACATTTAAATTTCACCCGCTGCAACTCGAAAATTATCCCACGGGAACATAAAATCGGGATAAAAACTATCCTATGTGTTAATCCAGGTTATAAACTATCTGTATACCAAATTTTAGCCAAATCCGTTCAGTGGTTTTTGCGTGAAAGAGTAACAAACATCCATACATCCATACATCCATACATCCATACATCCATACTTACAAACTTTCGCCTTTATAATATTAGTAGGATGATCTAACTGCTGAACTGGGGGCTTACCATGAAGTCTTAAAGCGAGAATAGTTCCACTGTGGGAAATAAACAGAGCTATACAAGTCGTCTAACGTCATCCCGATCACACAATGGAACTGTTCTCGGTTTAAGACGTTATGGTAGGCCATCTGTAAGTAAAAGATATCCTATTACTTAACGTGTGTTTAGACTTGAAGGCGACTCTAGCTATAATATAATAATATTCCACAACTATCACACAACGCCATCTAGTCCCAAGCTAAGCAGAGATTGAGTTATGGGTACTAGATAACTGATAAACACACTTACATATTTCTAAATACATAAATATTATAGATAAATTACACCCAGCAATGTTTGTAAATTGCTGTGCAAATGATGATAGGAACAAAGAAAAATATATAAAAATACCTGTAACTGTAGGAGCCATCTGGGTTCGTCTGTGAAGTGTAGCTGATAATTTCTACGGGTGGTTTCTTTTCAGTGGGTGCAGATGAGGTGATGGCCACTAGGGCCAGTGTGGCTAAGATGACCTAAAATATAAAACATATTAACCAATTGGAACAGAAAAAATAATGGAAAAAGCATGTTAAAACAGGACAATCGCCGGGACGAATCTCCGCTGCCTTGACAAGTCAAAGAGCTGCGTGAACAGCTCCGCGCGATTTCAGGCCGGTGCGGTGCAGTGAGAACAGCTGTGGCAAACGGTGCTCGAGCACCATTTTCAAAAGAAAAGTAATGGCAGAATAGCTGGTCGGCCGCAGGGCAAAAAAAAACTGCACTAATTTTTTTACTTAAGCTTTATTTTTATTATATAAACTCTTTTGCAAAAAAAAACGGGCACTTTAGATTTTTTTCTCTTCTTCAGTGAAGAAGAACAAGAAATAGGTTTTATTAATTTGACGATGTATTGGCAGGTTATTTGAAGCATCCTGGCATGAATCTTTACGTTCCAAATTTAAAATTAATAAAAGAAAAATAACGATTATTGTGGATTATTCTAAAATTGCTTTACTAATAGCGCGAATTGCTGAAACGATTTTTAACTGATTACGATATTTTAAAACTTTTTGGATATTTTCTGCAAATTAAACAATTCAATCTTTCTTTTTACATTAAATACCACTTTTTGATATGAGTGATAAAGCGATAAGGGCCGGTAGAATTATAGCCCTACTTGAAGAAGGTTGTTCGCAAACTTACGTGTCTCAGCGGCTAAATGTGAGTCGTTCAACTGTCCAGAGGACTTGGCAACGGTATCAAGAGACCGGTTCGGTCAAAAGAAGACCCGGTTCGGGAAAAAAATGATGCACAGAACTAAGAGATGACCGCTTTTTGGTGAGTCAGGCATTGCGGAATCGTAAGGCGTCAAGTGTGGACCTGAAGAAGAGCCTTAAAGAAGTAAGAGGACTAGAAGTTAACTTGTGGACGGTCAGGAGGAGGCTTTTGGCTGCCAATATCAGGAGTTACCGCTCAGCTCGGGGCCCTAAATTACTCCGTGAGCACCGTGTTGCTCGATTTCAGATTGCTCGGAACTGTGCTTCATGGACTCTGGAGGACTGGAATAAAGTATTGTTTTCTGATGAAGCTAGAATCTCTTTGTGTGGAGAGGACCGACGCCGGCAAGTGCTGCGAAGACCACGGGAACGCTATGCGGAAGTGTGTTTCGAAGAAATCACTCCTTATGGCGGAGGCTCCGTTATGTTTTGGGCAGCAATTAATTCGACGGAGCATACGGAGTTAGTTTTCATAGAAAATGGAACATTAAATGCACACCGGTACATAATGGAAGTCCTAATTCCATATGCACAACCCACATTGACTGCACTTGGGGAAGATTCCTTTTTATGGACGACAATGCTAGCCCGCACCGTTCTGGTGACGTGGAAGCGTACATGCAAGAAGTTGGGATCCGTCGTCGTTTAGATTGGCAAGCTCGAAGTCCTGACCTCAATCCAATTGAGTATGTGTGGGAAGTTCTAAAGAGACGGGTAAGATCAGTGCAACCTCCTCCACAAAACATCAGGGAGCTAAAAAGAGTCATTGCAGAAGAGTGGGAACGTGTATTCCTCAAAACGTTATTAAAAAGCATCGTGGAAAGCATGCCCAGAAGAATTCAAGCTGTGATTTTGGCAAGAAGAGGTCACACTCGTTATTAGGTTTTTACATTTGCAACTTTTTTTAATTAAAAAAAAAAAGTAAAAAAAAATCTTGTCTTTATTGCCGACCATTTCTTATTTTTTGGGCGTGTACATCGGTTTTAAAGAATCCATCGTTTCTTTTCTTTTAATTGCCCGAATTCACTTCACGCGCATTAATTTACACGATTATAAGTATACAGACTACGTCAAAGAAGTAAATTTCATTTAATTAACTCAAATCGACCTTAGAACGTAAATTTCCTTAGGTGCCCGTTTTTTTTTTGCAAAAGCGTGTATATTTGTTTTTGCTTTCCTTGTATTCATTATGAAAAGCATCAATTTATTCTTGCGATTATCGCCCACGCTTCACTAGAGCGCCAGATCCATTCTCGGGACTAAATAAGTAGGTAACTTTCACCCTTAAGATAGCATTGTTCTATTTCAAGAACGATAGATTTAGTGTATGAATATGGACATACTTATTGCACGTGTAGTACCTAATGCACACACAAATATGTAAATTTTGAACAACTTACTTACCAATTTCATTTTGAACGTGATTGGATGGCCACTGGATCCGCAACTGATACTTTCCTGATCTTAATGTGACCTTTTATACATTTCTATGCTAATGTAATATATATGTATAAATACAGAAAATATATTTCTATTGAAACACGATGACAGTATTATTAACACGTGTAATAAAAAGCACAGATTACCAAAGTGTTAGTGTAATAAAAGAAATATATTTAAAAAATTTAGATTATGATAGAAATTAAAATAAAAACTTGATATGAAACTAATTTTAATTTACAGCCCCATTTATATTATAATCAGTATATGATTGAGACGACGAATAAAATATTTTAATAAAGAAAAATACAGTCGAATTGAGAACTTCTTCCTTTTTTTGAAGTCAGTTGACTGGTCTTTTGGTTTAGTGGTTAGTGACCTTGACTGCTATGCCGGAGGTCGTGGGTTCAAATCTCACCAAGGACAAATGTTTGTGTGATGAGCACGATCATTTGTTCTGTGTCTGGGTGTAATTTATCTATAATATTTATGTCGTTAGAAATATATAAGTATGTTTATCAGTTCTCTAGTACCCATAACACAAGCTCTGCTTAGCTTGGGACTAGATGGCGTTGTGTGATAGTTGTGGAATATCTTAATATATATAAATCTCGTGTCACAATGTTTGTCCTCAATGGACTCCTAAACCACTTAACCGATTATAATAAAATTCGCACACCATGTGCAGTTCGATCCAACTTGAGAGATAGGATAGTTGAAATCTCAAGGCGCATCCACACATGCCCGGCGGCACGGCCGGCGGCATGGCCGGCGGCCGTGCCGCCGGCATTTGCCGCATCTCAGCCGCGGCACGCGCGGCTTTTGGTTGCCGGCGGCAGTTTGCTTGCGGCTTCGTATTCATATAAAAACATCATTTTAACGGCATCTGCTGGCCGCCGGTAAAGCCGGCGGCAAATTGAGCGGTAAGGCGGACTGAAAGCCGGCGGCAAACCCGGCGGCATGTGTGGATGCGCCATCAAATTATAGTCACAATTTTAATAATATTATAAAGATTGCACCCGTGCGGAGCCGGGGCGGGTCGCTAGTTATTATATAAATTATTATGTTGGGTGTGGACTGTATTATTATTTATTCCCTGCTTCGATAGCTCAGTTTTGGCTTTACTTTACAAGGGACTCATTCGGAATTAAACTCTTCGACGATTTTAACACTTTTATTACACTGACTAAATTAACTTTCACATAAAACTGACTCTACACAATATACACACAATAATAATCAACTTAGGGCACGTGGGACTCACAGTAAATACTTAACTAAACACTATAAACAAGACATAAGAAGAATATAACAAAACATCAGAACAAAACATAAAACGTAAAACATAAAAACATAGAAAACATGAAAAACTTGCTGAAGCTCAATTTGCTCCCATACTTATGTGAAAACACCACATCGCAAACCGTGGAGGGACCTGTTTGTAGAAATGGCCCTCTGGCCAATCATAGGCCTGCATTTTACTTTGCTTTGACTTGTGTCAGGCGGACAGGTTTCGACCTGTCGGAGGCTCCGCCCACAACGAGCGATGAGGCGCTTTCGTGACCTTATTTGGTCATGACCTTGCTACAACGTGAAGACGACATTTTCGCTTCCTTATATGGTAATAAAATGGTATTACAAGAATGTTTGTTTCTCTTTCCCGCCTTGTGCGGGCCTAACACCTTTTTATTGATTGATATACACGTTTTTAGTGATAATTAGCAATAATTACACATGATACTGTTCTAATTCTATCTTAGTGTCTCTATGGGTTCGTCGTCTGCAACATCTCTCCCCCCGGCGTAGCCTGCGCAGCCTCCTCTTCACGATGCAGCACGACGAGCTTACTGACGGGACGCTTGAAGATGCCGGTCCTCGTTCGCACGTCGACCACCCTGATGCCGCCGTCAGGTCCCGGGTAGGTCTTCTCGATGACTCCTAGCGGCCACACGTTCCGTGGCAGCGTGCTGTCGACGACGATTACGACGTCGCCGATCCTCGGCGGGCGTCGACTGCTCTGCGGCTCGCCGCGGGGTACCAGGGTAGGGAGGTACTCCCGCAGCCAGCGTCGCCAGAAGTGGTCGGCGAGGGCCTGGCTGGCCCGCCAAGCACGTCGGTCGGCCTCGTCACAAGGCCCGGTTGAGGATAGGCCCGTGGAGGACCCCAACAAGAAGTGGTTGGGGGTGAGGGCCTCTGGATCTGTTGGACTCACGCTGACGTGAGTTAGGGGCGCGCGTTGATCGCGAACTCCGCCTCAGCGAGCAGAGTCCGCAGCACCTCTTCTGCAGGTGCCCGTTCGCGCAGATTCGCAGCGAGGGCAGTTTTCACGGAGCGCACCAGCCGCTCCCACGCGCCGCCTTGGTTGGGCGCGCCAGGTGGGATGAAGCGCCACTCCATGCGGTGCAGTAGCCCTCTTCTCGGAGCGTCGGCGCCCATTCTTCATACGCCGCTCGCAGCTCTTGGTCGGCTCCCCTGAAGTTGGTCCCGTTGTCTGAATACATGAGCCGCGGCCAGCCGCGGCGCGCAGCCATTCTTCTCAGCGCCATGATTGCTGAGTCTGTAGACAGTGATGCGACGAGTTCAAGATGCACGGCGCGGGAGGTGAGGCACGTGAATAGCGCGCCCCACCGCTTTTCTCGGCGCCGGCCCACCTTCACCATCATGGGCCCGAAGTAGTCCACGCCACAGTTGGTGAACGGGCGGTGGAAGGGGTCCAGGCGGGCGCGCGGCAGGTCTCCCGTAGCCGGCGGCTGTGGTGTCGCTCGCAGCTTGCGGCAGTACGCGCAGGCCTTCTCGATGGCCCGCACCGTGGACCGCAGGTGGATGATCCAGTAGCGCTGCCGTAGGTCGTTCGTCACTCGTTCCCTGTTGGCATGACCAGCGGCGCAATGTTCGCGCATTACTATTAATCTACTTACGTGATGTCGACCATCCAGGATGATAGGTCGCTTGGCCTCCACTGGCGCGTTTGAGGCTTCAATCCGTCCTCGCACGCGCAACAGGCCGTCTTCTAGTATTGGGTCCAGTCTGTACAGGCGACTCCCCCGGCTGATGGGGCGAGCAGACCGGATCTTGTCTATCTCTTCGGTGAAGCTGTCCCGCTGGGCTTTCAGCAGGAGCTCCTTCTCGGCGCGTTCGATGTGCCGATGTTCGAGTCGAGTCGAGACGCGGCGGCACGCATCTATAAAGGCCAGTACGCGCGCAGCTGCGCGCACCAGCGTCTCGTACTTCGAGAAGCGGGCAGGATCGGGTAGCCAGCTGTCTCGTTCGGGGCCCGGCGTGATGTGCAGGACCTCTTCTTGCGTGTCTTCTGCCGCCGGTTTTCCGGGCCAGTCTTCCTCCGGTAGGTGTAGGAAGTTCGGCCCACGGAACCAGCGGTCGGTCGCGCTGATCGGCGCGTCGGTGAGTCGGGTGGCGTCATCCGCCACGTTGTGCTCCGTAGGCAGCCAGCGCCATTCTTCCTTGCTGGTGAGCTCGGCGATCTCTCCCAGGCGATGCGCGACGAACGGTGTGTACCTCTTCATATCGTGGTGGATCCAGTGGACCACCGTCGAGGAGTCTGTCCAGTAGACTGTCCTGTCGATCTCGAGGCGGTGCTCCTTTTTGATGGTGTCGGCGAGTCGGGCCCCTATCACCGCTGCCTGCAGCTCCAAACGCGGTATCGTTTGGGCTCGCCGCGGTGCCACCTTTGCTTTGGCCGCGACCAGCACGACGTCGACGCTGTCATCTTCTTTCACCGCCCTCCAGTAGGCCACCGTTGCGTACGCCTGTTCGCTGGCGTCGCACAGCACGTGCAGTTCTATGCGCTTCGTCTTCCCTCTGAGGTAGCACCTGGGCAGCCGTAGTCTGTCCACCTCCTGTAGTTGACCCAGCCAGGCCGCGAAGAGCTCGTTCTCCTCCTCTGGGATGGGCGCGTCCCATGTCGTTTGTAGGCGCCACAGGCTTTGGAGTATTATCTTCGCTCGCACTGTAAAATTGCTCAAAAGACCCAGCGGATCATAAATTGACATCACGGCGCTCAGTGCCTCCCTCTTTGTGGGCGCACGGATCCTTTCTCTCACCTCATATGGTACCCGGTTCATGGACGTGTTGAATCCGAGTTCGTCTTGTTCTGCGTTCCAATACAGCCCGAGGATCTTGCTCTCAGGCTGCTCCCCTCCCAGCTGCGTCGGGGCGGTGGCGTGGAGTGTCTGGGGCACGTCGCGCAGGACCGTCGTGTCGCTGGAGCTCCAGCCCCGCAGCGTGAAGCCGGCGGCCGCGTGCACCTTCCTTGTTTCCTCTATTGCCTTCCACGCCTCCTCTGGATCGCTGTAACTCACCACCAGATCGTCCATATAATGACACTTGGTTATGGCCTCCAGGGCCCTGGGATACTTACTGCCGTGTAATTCCGCATTGTAGTTCCGGACGTAGTGAGCCATGTACGGGGAACTTGCTGCTCCGAAAATCATACTTGTCATCTTGTAGTGGCGCGGGGGCGACGTCCTGTCTTGTCCTCTCCACAGGAACTGCTGAGCCGGTTGGTCCTCTCGTCGTATCTTCACCCGCAGGAACATTTCTTGTATGTCTGCGGTGACAGCCACTGCCCGCTCTCTGAAACGAAAGACTATTCCTGGCAAGGACAGCAGCAGGTCCGGACCCTCCAGCAGTTCGTCGTTCAGGCACCTTCCGTGACTTGATGCCGCTGCGTCGAAGACCAGTCGCTGTTTCCCCGGCTTGTTCGGATTCTGCACGGCGAAATGAGGTAAGTACCAGCAGACGTTACTTTCTGATTCTGTCCCGTCGCATGGCACGGCGTATCCCTTTTCCAGTAGATTGTTCACCTGCGTGGCGTACTGCACGGCAAAGTCTGGTGATGCGTCCATCTTCTGTTCGATTTTCTTGAGCCTCCTGAGCGCTGCTCCATAACTAGGTGGCATGACCACGTTGTCTGTGCGCCACGGTAGTCCCACTTCGTAGCCTTCTTCAGTTTTCTTTATTGTGCTTTTCACAATATTTTCCGCCCTTTGGTCTGCCTCATTTACTCGGGGCTTCCTGGCGACTCCCAAGGCTTCTATCCTGAAGTGCGCTTCGACTAGGTCGTGGAGTTGCTCGTCTCCTTTTCTGGACTCGATGACGTGCAGCACGTTCTCTTCGTCAGCAACGATAGCTCGTGGCGCCGTTCCGTGCACCACCCATCCCAACGTCGTCTTTGAGGCAGCTGGCTGATTGGGGCCGCCGACTCGGAGTTCCCTGGTCACTATACACTCCCAGTGGTCTGTCCCCACCAGGAGTCCGGGGCGGGCCTGCCCGTAACAAACCTCCTCTCTTGGCAGTTCTCGCAGGTGTTTGTGATCCAGCAGGGTCTCTGGGATGGACTGCTGATGGAGCTTCAAGTTTTTGATGGTCCTCGCTCGAAGCTCGTGCGACTGGCCGTCTTTCCGGATGCCCCTGACTTGCACCCGTACCGCTTTGCTGTCCTGCTCTTCTGAGGTCATGTTCACGCCGCGTATGCGCAGCGGGTGTGACGTACCCTCCGCTCCGATGCTGGTCGCCAGGTCTTCATCGATGAGGGTGACGGTTGCTCCTTCATCGAACAACGCGTACGTCCTTACCTCCCCCCGTGACCCGGTGACTATGATGGGGCACATCTTCAACAGTACTTCCTGCGGGCCGGCGGCGGACTTGGTTGCCACCGACAGTACTGCCTCCTCCTTGCTGGACTCTGCGGTAGATTTCGCGGTCGTCGTCTCTTCCTTGCTTGCCGCCCTCTCCTGGTGGAGGGAGGCGTGATGGGGTCGGCGGCATTGGTTTACGCCGCACAACCTGGCCTTACAGTTCAATCGCCTGTGTTTCCTCTCAGCGCACCGGAAGCATATGCCGTTGGTCTTTAAGTACTCCCACCGCTGGTCGACACTCATATCCTTGTACTTGGGACACTTTGGTAACACATGATCTAAGTTACAGTTGAGGCACTGACCTTTTTCTTCCTTGCTCTCGACGGCTGTGTAGACGGGGCTGGCCTTCTTCTTTGTAGTCACTGGCTGCCTGGTCTCCTTCTTCTGGCTGGCGGGCGCGGCGCTGGTGGGCGGGGCGTACGTGTATCGCAACGCCCGGTCCGCTTCCCGCATTAGAAAGCGAGACAGCATGACTATCTCCGGCTCCGTTGTGTCGTCGTTGTCGTAGGCAAAGTCGCACCATCTTGCCCGTATGTGCGGACTTAATTTCTCAAGTACCTCGCGTGTCAGTAGCGGGTTGTATAAGTACCCTCTTCGGTCGACTGTCTGGATTACGCTCACCGTGTTCTGCACCTTGATCGCGAAAGTGTTCAAGTCCGCGGCTGATGCGGTGGGCTTCGCCATCTTCTTCAGCTCGTCGATGGCGCGGTCGATGAGTACCTCTGGTCGGCCGAAACACTGTTCGAGTGTCTTCATGATGACCTCCGGATCGGTAGCGGTGTGTAGTAGAGCTGACACCGCCTCTCTTGCCTCTCCCTTGAGGCAGCTCCTCAGTCGCTGTATGTTCTCAGCAGGCGAAATGTTGTACATGTTCGTGGTGTCCCGTACGGCCGCTTTAAATGGTAGCCACTCGTTGACACCACCGGAGAACACCGGTAGATCCGTATGCCGTAGTCGGGGTCTTGCCATCCTTTCTAAGGTCGCTGCTAAGTTGTCGATGCTGTTCCTGTGCTTCGTCGGTGTCGGCGACCTTCCCCGTGGCATGTCGAATTTAATGTGTCTTGGGTCCTCCTGGGGGGCTCCCGTGCCCCCCTCCCCCCGTGCTCTGAGGGGATTCGTTTGAAGCCATTCGTCCACTCTGCTGTGGTGGCCTTCCTCCTGGGGAGCGAGAGGCTCGTCCCGCAGGCTCTCCTGTTCGTCCTGTATGACGGACACTTCGGCGGCTAGCCTCTTCTTGACTAGGTCTGCTTCTAGATCAAGAGACTTTTTCTGTAAGGCTGCTAGCTTTTCTGCAGCCTCCAACTCTGCTAGCCTTATGCGCGTTACCATACTATTCGTTGACCTTTGTGACCTCTGTGACCTCTCTGACCTTGCGGGTGACCTCCTCCTTTGTCCATGGTCCTCACTCAGTAGAAGACCCGATGATGGTCCCGCCGTGGCCGTGTCCACCGTCGTAAGAGGCGCGGTATTTAGTCGTGAATTAATAGTACTTTGGTCACCTGTGATCGCTGGTGACGCTGGCGGGTCTAGTGAAATCCTCCGTAGTCTCTCTCTTCGAATCCGTTCCGCTTCCTGGCGAACTGCCTCCCTTTGCTCTTCTGCCCTCCTCTGTAGGGCCCGCCTCTGGTCCTCTGCTTCGGCAGCATCACCTTGGCTACGGGTGATGACCATCTTCCTGACTGATGGCAAAACTTTAAGCGGGGAGCACGACACACAACACACGACAGTTCGTACCCGGTTTGGACTTGTCCATATCCGTACACTACGACGTTACACTTTACGCGCACTTCGACACTTTACTATAATCACGACTAGCCCTATTTACCGCGACGGCACTATATACTTTCGACGGACGACGCGGCGCGCACTATATTGCAGCGCGCGCTTATGTACGACGCGTATTTACTTATTTATTTTACGCGACGGTCACTTCGTTTACGCGAACTCACTATATTTCGCTACGCGGTCACTCCCGACGTTGGTACAACGATATGTACATAGAGTACATAATTATTAACGCGCACAGAGTCTTATTTACACTTTATTTTACTGTGAGCCCCACGGTTCTGCCGGTCACTTCAACGCGCACTATGATCGCGATATTCGACACAGAGAACACCACTTTGCCCTAATATCGACACTTTATTCACTTATGTACACGACACAGTTATACATACACCAGTTCAGTTATTATTGTTCAGTACTTACAGTTTTATGTATCCGTTCACAACACTTATTTACGCGTTTATGTATTATACCGGCACTTTTCACTTTATACTGGTCGAGAAGCACCAACTTTTTTGGTACTTCTCCCTTTATCCGGCTCCGATGGACCAGAACTGTTGGGTGTGGACTGTATTATTATTTATTCCCTGCTTCGATAGCTCAGTTTTGGCTTTACTTTACAAGGGACTCATTCGGAATTAAACTCTTCGACGATTTTAACACTTTTATTACACTGACTAAATTAACTTTCACATAAAACTGACTCTACACAATATACACACAATAATAATCAACTTAGGGCACGTGAGACTCACAGTAAATACTTAACTAAACACTATAAACAAGACATAAGAAGAATATAACAAAACATCAGAACAAAACATAAAACGTAAAACATAAAAACATAGAAAACATGAAAAACTTGCTGAAGCTCAATTTGCTCCCATACTTATGTGAAAACACCACATCGCAAACCGTGGAGGGACCTGTTTGTAGAAATGGCCCTCTGGCCAATCATAGGCCTGCATTTTACTTTGCTTTGACTTGTGTCAGGCGGACAGGTTTCGACCTGTCGGAGGCTCCGACCACAACGAGCGATGAGGCGCTTTCGTGACCTTATTTGGTCATGACCTTGCTACAACGTGAAGACGACATTTTCGCTTCCTTATATGGTAATAAAATGGTATTACAAGAATGTTTGTTTCTCTTTCCCGCCTTGTGCGGGCCTAACACCTTTTTATTGATTGATATACACGTTTTTAGTGATAATTAGCAATAATTACACATGATACTGTTCTAATTCTATCTTAGTGTCTCTATGGGTTCGTCGTCTGCAACAATTATTAGTTAAAAATGCGTTTTATCTTTGTTTAAAACTTAGACAAACCCTTCCCAAAATATTTTTAAAGATAAAGAGTACGCTTTCACACTTATTCATGCATGTTACCATCATGTAACCATATCACTGAAAAAAACCGTTACAAACATAATTATGTTTGTAGTTCCATCCGTTAATTTGGTTCATCATCAACGGATTCGAACGTTTGGTACACGGATAGTTTATAACCTGGATTAACACATAGGATAGTTTTCATCCCGATTTTTTGTTCCGGTGGGACTAATTTTAGGGAGTTATATCGGGCGGAACCGCTGGCAAAAGATAGTTCAACTATTATAATGCTAAGTTTGCGTTTGGCATAAATCATTTTCACATAGGGAACCCTACGTTGTGATGGTACGACGTGGCCGGACTCGTGCTCTACCTAGTTTCTCCACCACACGCACAGAAACTATCAATTTCCGATGGTATCTGTGCTCCACCCATATGATTTTCCTAATGATTGAATCAAATGTTTGTAACCACAACCAGCAGAAATTCCTAGTGTGGGGCAAAGACACGGGGCAAACACCTCATAATAATATGGCATACCTCGATATGCCAGATTTTTTTCTGCAATCCGTGCCTGCTTAAAATTTTTGAAGCTCGTAGAAACGATTTTATATAAAAACTAGTGTTTGCCCGCGGCTTCGCTTGCGTTAATTAAGAATTTGAGAAACAATACGGATCGTGTAAGTGGCGCCATCTGTAATATGAACGTAATTGTTTTCTCGGCAACAGCTCTCTTCTGTTATTCGGGTTGAAAGATACCCTATATCCGTGTCTATACTCCTGACAACGTATACCTATGCTAAATTTTGGGACGATCGATTCAGTAATAGGCGTGAAAAGGTAAAAAACCAACATACTTGCATTTATAATATTAGTTTAGATCATACTGTTATAGGTACATAGTTTGCATAGGAAACATCCTTTGACCATTTGAGCGACACTAATTTCAAAGATCCATGTTTATCTTAAACATTAGACTATAATTTTTTGGTCAATTTACAGTATCGCTGCAATTTGTTAACGAAATTAAACGAACGATAGCATTGCTCTTCTCCCTTAGCATACCGCGTGATTCTTATAAATAGCTAATTATTTAACTCGATGAGTACAACTTGTCGTCGTTTAAAACAAAATCTATGCACTGGTTTGAGCACCAATTCAAAACATAAATAAACACAAAATAATAAAAACACTGATTGTTTTCAAATCTTTAAAATTCTTACACCTCGAAACAATTACAATTTAAAAAAATATCTAACTTACCTACTACCTACCTACAATTTAAATCAGCGTAAATATATCCTAGAGAACTATTGAAAAAAAATTGTAATAAATTAAAATTTCGAATAATATTGAGATAATTTTTTTTTAATTATTTGAAACTGTCGGGATAAATAAATCAAAAAAAAAAAAGAAACAAAAAGTGAAAAAGAAAATTTCAAGATTTGATCTTGAGACCTATTGCACGGAAGTCAAGCGGGTTACCAACCAGACTGGCTGGTTCGCTGACACTTGATTTCAAATAGCGGTTCTTATACAAATGTCAACAATGACTGAAAATCAACATATTATAACATTGCTAATCCCCCAAGGGGAATAGCGTAATTATACATATCCTATTAATTGAAAAGCAGTTCAAGGAATATTTAAGGAAAAATTTAATAAATAATATCCAGTGGTTTAGCTTCCAACTCCCAACAAACATAATTATAAAAACAACAAAATTCAAAATTGCTTATCTCCCAGGGCAAATAGCGAAATAATACAAAGCCTATTTACAGAAGCATATTATTAGGAATATTTGAGGAAAATTTGATCGACAACTTTACAGTAGTTTCGGAGATAGATCAACTCAAAAAAAAACATAAAAAATTTCGAAAAAAAAAAAAACTTGATTTGGCATCAGAATCGATCCCTCATCTCGAAAAAAATACAAAAAGAAAAAAATATTCAATGTACAGGAATGACAGCTCTACGATTTTATTAAATGTAATTAAAATACTTTATTGCGGTTTTATTTTGGAGCCGACGGGAACAAAATTTTAGAGCGCTCGGGAATAAGTCAATAAAATGTGTATTAATAATATGTCTTCTAAATTACCTGAAAAATTCTTTAAATTTTGTTTATATTTCCTAATTACTTGAAGATGTGCTTACATTTTATTGATTACGTTGTTGTACTGTGTATTTTTCTTAATTACTTGACTGTACCAATCATTAGTTTGCACACCCATCCGGGTAGGTCTCGTGCTCTACCCAATTGGAGAAAATAGTTGGAGCACGGGTCCGCACCCGTGACACTCACATGGGCAGTTTCTTTTTTCCAAAATCATTGTAGGGGAGGTAAGCCCAAGACGGGTAGTCCGCCAAAAACGGGTATGCATGTTAAATTACGCGTCGATATTCATTTTAAATTATGTGTGCGTGCAGGACGCGTCGCCTCTCCCTATGAGGAGCCGCGTCCTGCGCGCATACATTCTCATTGCAAGCACAACGCGTGAAAACAATGTATAACACGCTATGACGCTACAGTTTTAGGAGGACACATTCCTCCATAATATTATACTATTAGTATGTATGCAAATAGTTTTAAAATATATTTGAATTGAAAAGATAACATTTTATTACAGGCATCGATTTTTACTTTTTTTTTTATCGTGGTAAAATCATCAAATGAGTCCTCCTAGCCAGGGCGGGGCGGAAGCGACTGTCAGACTTGTACTGACTAAAATCCTTGATCCTTCAATAGCTCTTTACGTTCCAGGGTCAAGGTCGCCTGATGAGACAGTAACGCGACCGGCAGGCTTTGGGATTTTTTTTGATGATTTTCACTGTTGTCGTACTTATAAAGACTCCAGAATATTTAATTATTGTCTTCCAGAATACAAAGCAACATGCTAGTCTGTAATTCATAGTTACTACCTAACTACAACGAAGGCGTTTTTATAACTGAGAGTGTGAGAAAATCCTAATCCACATTTTTTGTAAAACATACCAATCTTCTGGTATTTTTTACAAAAAATGTGGATCAGTCTGTTAGTGCAGACAGGTTGAACGGATACGTACAGTTAAAATAAGCCTATATATTATTATGTTTTCTTATGCGGTCGTATTCAAACACGCAGTTTAGTACCGGTACCGGCCAACACTATCGATTTGCCGGACACCCTATGTCCACAAAATTAATATAAATGTAAATTAATAACGAGATATAATATAAAGTAAAAATGTACGGTCCAGTCGGCTTTTCTGTGTTTCTAAGTACCTATCAGTAGGTTCACATTTCCGTAAATAACTATGTTTTTCCGGTTTTATAAGATCATTAAATGTGTCCTCCTATAATGAGTGGAGCGCAAGGGACCTTACTGGTTCAAGTATTAACCTTTTTTCAGTTACCCTTTGTGTTCCAAAGCCGCGGTGTCTTTTTAAGATAGTCTGATGACCCCCGGTCAAAACGTCTTTTGTGCATTGAAGAGAAATACATAACCTACAAGTAATTATAAATTATACATCATATAGGCACCATACGCATGCACATTGCACACAAACAGTTGTTTCGGATCTGAGGCAAACCTTTAAAAAAGACAGAGTCACCTTTGCTTTAATCTCAATTGGTGTTTGAAGTATACATTTAATTATTATGTGTAAAGGGTTATTGTGAACATCATTTAGGTATATGATAATTGATAATCAACAAAAGAAAAAACAAATATCAGATCTTCAATTTCATTTAATATAGTATGAATCACATTAATAAAAGTCAACAGCTAACAAAAATATGGCAATTAGCATCAAATAACAAAGAGCGCTATGAAGAGGGTAAACCCCTTTGTGCCTTAAACGTTATCAGAGTCCCTGGATACAGCAGCTGATAAACAACTGAATAAATGTCATTACGTTGGTCGATCAATTTATCTGCGAGTGGTCGTTGGGTAGATTATTTTTACTCGTTCTTGGGGATGATGGATCCCTCAGCTTTGTAACCGTCCTGGTCAGCAATGTAGTTGACAACCTGGGGCACGCCGTCGGCATCGATGTAGCCGTAGGAGCCGCGGACGGAGAGGAAGGTCACTGGTTTGTTGTCCTCATCAACACCCTGCTGCAGGTTAGCTACTTCTTCACGTTTGTTGCCGTCTCCACCTTCGTAACTGTTAATGAGGTACATACATTAATAACATATCTATAGAATTCAATTTGACCTACTTGTTAAACTCATAAAGATTTGGTTTCTTACCTGAATACGTATTCACCATTGGGCTGTTGGTCGTAGACGGAGCTAACGATTGGGACAGGCTCGTCAACTGGGGCGGCGGCAGCGATAGCCACGAGGGCGAGGGCGACAATGATCATCTGTAAACCAAAAAATATATATACAAATTGATAAGTAGAACATAACCATATAGATAAATCGATTAAATCTGTTCACTAGATTTGAAATAGATGTCCCCGAAGAGTTCGACAGAGGAGTACCTTAGTACATCTACATTTCGTCAATCACTTTTTTTTTTGTTAAACACATGTTTGAGCCTACTAGTCTGAGCGAGCCTATTGCCATCAATCGGGAAAAAATGAGCCGGGTCGCTACCAGGAAGTGGACAAATCCAGTAATACTTTGACCCATATGAAAATCGAATCCGAGACTTTATATCCAGACGTCAGATGTGCGGCCGCGGAACACTAAGCCAAGGAGGCAGTCAATAAAATTCAATTATGTTTACAAAAAAACACGTACGGATTTCATTTTGATAAGTTTTGTTCGGTGGCTGCTGTGCGACTGATGCTAGATCGATCAGAAAACGAGCTTTTATACATTTTTCTATCTTGTAACGTAACGCCTGATGTACCTACGATGTTGCTAATCTGGATTTGTTAATTAGACGCATAACATTATAGATATTTTAAAGTGACAATAACGATTTTAAACGCAAATTAATACAATTAATGTATTCATGATAATTTTATAAAATGGGAAATTAGACCACAATTTTGTGTTCAATTCCATCTATTAGAAGCACGGTAGTGTCACCGATAAGACCAAGCGTAACCCTTCGTATACTAAGCGACGCAAATATCCGATACCTTACGACTTTGGTATCCATTGACGTGTACCTGTGTACGAACCTTCATGGATTTGTATTGCGATAGTCACCTGGATACCAAAGTCGCCTTGTGTACGAACGGGCTTATTTTCCTCGAAACGAATTTCGTTTTTTAAACCCTCATAACTTTTTTTTACGTACACTCTAATAGACAGACTCCGAGACTTTTTGTAGGTGATACAAATCCCGGCCGCGGGACTAACGAATTACCGTAACCCCGGAACGTAAAGGGCTATTGAAGGACAATGTGTATTTTAGTCAGTACAAGCCTGATAGTCCCTCCCGCTCTGACCTGTGGGAGAACTCATTATGATGATTTTACCACGATAAAAAAGGTGATACAAATCCTAGTACCTAATATCATGAACATGAAAGTTCGAGAGGATGGATGTATGGATGTTTGTTACTCTTTCACGCAAAACCTACTGAATTTATTTTTATGAAACTGAACAATAATAATAATTAGTTACATCGGGATATCATGCAATTAAGATCATTAAAAAAAATCTAATTCAAGTACAACTTCTCAAATGCGAAACAGTAAAATTTTTGTTTTTGCATAATTAAAGAGTTTCAAAATCATCAGATCTTGAAACTCTTCGTCTCGTAAACTGTACCTACAAGATATCGAAATAATAATATAGTGAAACTTGTGGCTTTATTCAGCTTTTATTTTTTTTATTCCATAAATGCTATGTTGGATGGCTGGTGTCGGAAATTAAGCGAAAAACCAAAAAATGGTACCTTCAAACCCCTTCTGAATTATGACTTTAAAATCTAGTTACAACTAATTTCTCTAAATAGGTTCTCTAAATGAACGACTACAGGACAAAGTAATTTTCGTGCATATCTCGACGATTCGCAGATCCATTATTTTTTATGGTCCAGCCATATACAGGATGCTTAGTAGAAGTATCGCCCCTGCCTACCGAGTGTTAACGTCTCCGCACACTTTGCTTAGGGGGTGACAATGAAACTTACGCAGGAAAAATGCTAATATTTGTTTCAAGATGCTATTTTCTAATAAACTATCTGAACTGTTTATAAGTTTTGTGACCACAATATTGCAGCTTGATAATTTACCAAGATTACACTATAGCACGCTGATTCACGACTTGATTCCTTTGACATTTTACTGAAAAGGCTTTATTTGTTTTAAAAAACTCAAATTTTAGTAACTATCACTCAGGATCTAGAAGAAATGAGTGCAATCCGATCTGCACTCATTTCTTCTATACCTAACTAATAATTTAT
The DNA here is from genome assembly GCA_954870645.1 of Agrotis clavis. NCBI lineage: Eukaryota > Metazoa > Arthropoda > Insecta > Lepidoptera > Noctuidae > Agrotis > Agrotis clavis. Next base: position 14,515,322 of record OX940921.1, read on the forward strand.
TTTTCCCTCGTATTCGTAATAAACTTGCACCCCTTGGATAACAATGTACTAAGTATTTCATACCCGCTTTGTACAAAGATTTTGTAAAAAAAATAATAATTCTTCAACTTTGTGCAGAATTAACACAGGTGATTAAGCAATAATTATTAAAGGCGGCAGTACACAGCGGCTTACAGGCACCGGCACATGCATATTAAACTTCCTAAGTCTATGAAAGCCGATTTTCAGTCCACCATGCGTCGCCGACGAGCCGAGAGCCAACTTGACGCAGCGACTTCCCAACCTCTTCAAGAGCCACACACGTCCTAATTCAAAATCTTTTGTTTTATTCAGTTTTTTTTTTATTCAATAAAAATGTTTTCTACTAAAAACAGTTTACCTTTTGTTATAAAATCCTCCCGCAAAAAGTGCTCTGTCTAACATTGGTAAAATATGGAAACCGGTTAATGTCTATTTACGGCCATATATAATGACATGAATCTTAATAAGTGTCCGCTTAATAAAAATAATAAATTAAAAATCTTTCCATATGTCCGTTGAAAGCTGGTACATAATTTTTGTTAAAAATGTGTAAAAAAAAAAATTAAAATGTTTTTGACCAACCGCGAAATTCAAAAATTCCACTCTACACACACACTAAGTGAGGGTGATATTAGGGGGGCGGCCAGACTGCTATTCAGCAGTGATGTGGTGGCGCCTTACTCTCCAGAGACTTTTTCAGCCCTGGAGAGTAAACATCCAGCGCCTGCGGATGGCCTCACCTTTCCTGATCCGCCCGTTAACCCCACTGTTCAGGATTCTCAAATCAAAATTACAGCTCCACAATTGATCGCAGCCGTGAGCTCTTTCCGAAGCGGTTCTGCCGGTGGCCTCGACGGCCTGACTCCACAACATTTGAAAGATTTGTTGAGTTCAGGCGCCGGGGATGCTGGTGAGTCGCTTCTGGGAGAGCTTGCGGCTCTGGTCAACCTAATGCTCTCCGGCGGCGTGAACGATGCCGTCGTCGATGTTTTGTACGGGGCCAATTTATGTGCCCTGCGCATGAAGGACGGCGGTATTCGTCCCATTGCCGTCGGGTGCACCTACAGGCGTTTGGCAGCCAAAATATGCTGCAAGCTATACAGCGATTCGCTTGCGAAGAAGTTCCAGCCCCTACAACTTGGTTTTGGATCCAAAGGGGGCTGTAAGGCTGCCGTACATGCCCTGTCCTCTTTTTTAAACTCAGGATATGGTGATGTCATCCTCAAGGTTGACATTAAGAATGCTTTTAATTCTGTGAACAGGGACACTTTGTTGGCTGAGGCAAAAAAGGAATTACCTGAAATTTTCGGTTTTTTGTGGCAATGCTACCGGCACCCTTCTAAATTATTATACAAAAATAACGTTTTGGAGTCAGCAGTTGGATGCCAACAAGGTGACCCTCTCGGGCCTGTCATTTTCAGCCTAGCCATACATCCCATCATCCAAAAGCTAAATTCTAAATTTAATGTTTGGTATTTAAATGATGGAACTCTAGGAGGTGATGTAGACACCGTTTTCAATGATTTCACATTTATCAATCAAGAATTTAAATCCATCGGTCTGGATCTTAACCCGTCCAAATGTGAAATTTTTCTTTCTGACACGACTGACAGACAATCTACCCTTGACAAATTTCATACAATAGCTCCCCAGATCAAAATTTTAGACAAAAGTTCTCTGCACCTCCTAGGTTCCCCTATTTTCGAAGATAGTTTTTCATCATTCATCGACGAAAAAGTTAATCTTTTCAATGATATTTCAGATCGACTTCATCGAAATCAATTTACATTCGGCTTTCACCATTATTAGGTATTGTTGTTTTGGTCCAAATTTTATGTACTTTCTCCGGTGTTCTCCTCTGTGGAAGCACACACATATTTTGGACAAAATTGACCAAATTGTTCGTGAAACTTTAACATCCATCCTTAATGTGGCACTGGACGACCGAGCGTGGCTACAAGCCACCCTCCCTATCCGATTTGGTGGACTCGGCGTCCGCAAAATTTCTAGTGTGAGTTTACCGGCGTTCCTGTCCTCTGTCCACAGCACTGAAACCTTAACCAGGAAGATTTTAAATCTATCCCTGGTTGACTCTGAAGTGCCTTGCTTGACCGATGCGGAAAACGCCTGGAAAATTACTTGCCCGGATTCAGATCGACCCGTGAACCCGTCTTCCCAGAGGCAGTGGGATGAGCCGCTCTGCAGGTTGGTACGGTATAATCTTATTAATACGTCAACCAATTCTGTAGAGCGTGCCCGCCTGCTGGCTGTGGGCGAATGGGAGTCGGGTCTATGGCTTCAGGCACTACCGTCACCCAACATAGGCACTATGCTGGGTGACGAAACCTTCCGGATCGCTACATGCCTGCGTCTTGGCGCTCCTTGTGGGGCTCCACATCGTTGTCAGTGTGGCGAAGGCGTCGACTGCCTCGGGCACCATGGCCTTTTCTGCAGCAAGAGTGCAGGTCGGCTAGCACGGCACGCAAGTTTAAATGACATTATCCGTCGTGCTCTTGTCACCGCCGGTGTGCCAGCCGTTTTAGAACCCAGTGGCTTGGCACGCGACGATGGGAAGAGACCAGATGGGATGACTATAATGCCATGGAAGTTGGGTAGACCTTTGGTGTGGGATGCAACTTGTGTCGACACCCTTGCGCCATCCCATCTTCCTGGTACTGCATGCTGTGCTGGTGGGGCTGCTGCAAGTGCCGAAAACCTCAAACGGCGCAAATACAATGGCTTGACTACTAGCTATGTATTTGAGCCGTTTGGGGTTGAAACACTAGGGCCATGGGGTCCGAGTGCTCATCGAGTTTTCAAAGACATCGCCAAGCGTATAGTCGACGCCTCGCGTGACCAGAGGGCTGGCATATTTCTTGGCCAAAGGATCAGCATTGCCATCCAACGTGGCAATGCTGCCAGCGTTCTGGGCACTTTCCCCATTGACAACGATGTGGTTGAGTTTTTTGACGCCCTTTAAATTTTAGTTTTAGTTTAGTTATTTCTGTAAATATTTTACTCTTAATTTTAGTTTTTATATATAGTATGTATATATAGGTATTTTTTTTATATAATAATTTTGTTATAGTTGTATATGTATAAATAAATATGTAGGTAAGTGGAAAAATGCATTATTTAATCCTATAAATTGTAATTGAATTGAAAATAGTATCGACAATTAACATTGTATAATTTATTGAACCAAATTTGATAATTATAAGTACTTATTGCTTAGCAGTGCCCTTACAGCGTGCATGTACTAATACTGAGTCATGAAATTTTAATGCATGCCTACTAATCAGTGTTGTGTATATGTAAGCAAATAAATAAATTTAAAAAAAAAAATGTGTTGGGTCTGGGTTGTGGAGGTCCGATAGGCAGTCGCTAGGTTCGACTGGAAGCCGACCTCGGTATACTTGGGAAAAGGCTAGGCAGATAATGAAGATAGATACCTACTAATCAAGCATTATAATATGTTCTAGGCAAATAATATAATGGGTTTTCTATTGAACATACATAGTACACCCTATCAATAATATTCCTCCTAGCCGATTTCAGCCACGGCTGCCAATAGCGGCACGTCCACTAACGTGCATTCCTGTCAGGATCTACAATCCTTGCGGAATGAACGCCATTGGATTAGCAAGAGCGAGAAAGTGACGGTATTAAAAACCCCGCCACTCCTCCAGTCGCGAAGGACGATGTAGCTGTGTGTTTTTCAAGGCGTGTTGGCGTGTTGTGATAAAGTCAGGGGAAAAAACGTAGGATAGGTAGGTTTAATTACTGGCTTCAACGATTTTATTTTATCCCCTCGCTTTTCTGTACAGTACCCCTAGCACGAATATTTGTAGGTTTCGTGTCGCCACCGTATCGTGCCGTCGATACAATAACGGAATACAACGAAAGTCGGAAGCACGAAGCACTTCCGAATTCGTACCGAGGGCGCGATACGAAAACGTTGGTGACGTCATACTAACGTAAATAGGGACGGGAAAATAGAACGAATGATCGTACTTTTGAATGAATGTTTCGTCCAGAAACTGGATTTTTGATAGAAAATAAGTGTTTTTTGGGCATTTAAAATTTTAATATTGTTCAATTTATGACGCAATACAAAGGAACTGCAGAAACAGTTAATATTCAGTTAGATAAATGGCGTAATAATTAAAGTAATTACTAAAACGTTGTGTTTGATTTGACTGCGTTCCTAAACGAACGTCTGTCATGCTGGCACAAATAAAAAGCCATGAAAAAAGTTTATTTTGAAAAAAAAAAACCTGTGTCAAACCTAATGTCCATACTTATTGTCAAATATTTCCGCTATCAAGAGGTTTCAAAACAATGTTCAATGATTTGTTATTTTTCTGTTGATTTGTTATATTTCTGTAAGCTATGCCAGTAAACTGCGATAACTAAACGGAAGTATTCATAATGGAGTAAATAAGTAATTGACACCCGGATCAAGAAGATCTGATAACCGGTTGAACAGAAGGATCCCCCACGATGTTCAATGATAAGACGAGGCTCTCGTTCTTCCTCTCGTTTGGAGATTCGGTGAAGAGCTTGAATAAATTAGAAGACAGTACTTATCGATAAGGCTTGCATTATGAAGAAATTCCTATCTTTGAGGTTCTAACTTGCAATACATTGAACTGTGTTTTATAACAAAATGTTTATTTGTATTTTTGAATGTAAATGTTTTAAATCCTTATTATTCAATACGAATGTGAGTTTGTTTTTGTGCTTTTACGTTGTACTGCTGGACCGATATTAAATAGCAAGAGTACTCACTTGGGGCCTGGAGACGATCTTAGGATATGGAGCATATTTTGTTATAACATTTAATGTAAAATGTAATGTAAAAATAAAGAAAAGCTTTATGAATATTCTGTGTTCGATGATTTTATTTATTTTATTAATCATGACAATAATATCACTCAATGAATCAAGCAATGATTGAGGGCCATCATAATACGGTTGCTAAAACATCTATGTAATCCTGTCATGCTTCCCGCACTCGGTGCACTTATTTTTGTCAATTATGGCAGCATAAATAGAAAGGTAACATATTATTATAACAAATATTGGAGCACACATTCATTTTCTAACAAAATATATCAACACAATCACTTAAATTATAATTTTATCGCTAAAATAAAATACGACGAATGTTTTCTCACTGTCAAATTTGAAGTGAATAAATATTCGTAAAACTCGTAAGCCAGCCTTCGACAGTTACGAAACTATCCGTCATTTTATGTCTTTGTGCTACCTATTTTCATACAAACGGCTCAAATATCGTTTACATTTACGTACGGAGACGATACGAATCGTACATGTATTTGTTCGTGCTCTGAAAATTAGTTCAATTTACGCTCACCAGAGGCGCTGTTCAAGTTCCCATACAAAATGCTTTCGGAGACGATACGAATACTTTGTCGAAAGTGATTCGTGCTAGGGGTACTGTTTGCACAACGGGACAAGTCAAAGGTTAGTGGATGGGCCGCTAATATCGGCTGTGATAAGTCATCTGCACGTTTGTCAAACAGACAAGCGAAGCAAATGCGAGCCGAAGCGTTTTTGTTTGTAATATATATATGGAATTGTTTGAAGCCAGTCACATAGACTATCGGATGACTGGATTCAAACAATTCCATACATTACAAATAAAAACGCCTCGGCTCGCATTCGCTTCGCCTGTCTGTTTGACAATAGCTTTATAGTGCACGGTGTACGTAGGCACAGGTGCACTCTCTCATCTCTGTTCCTTTACTCTCATAGCCCGACGGAACGACAATCCAATATGACGAGAGAGATAAGGCGTAGGACCAACGCAACGGCTCAACATGCTTTCCGAGTCACGGGGGTATCAGGGGGCCAATTCTCGATTTTCGCCATTTTTCTCGAGTTCGAGATTGTAAGTCTATCTCTATGTCTACTAAAAATATCTCAATCTCTACCAAAAAATGTCGAATTGAGCAGAAATCCGTATTCTCAGTCAAAATAGAAATAAATGTCACGAAAATGTCGAGTCGAGTGAAGATAATGTTACCATTATGAAGAATCGCACGTTCCGTTTTAGGTAACTATAGGTTAATGAATGATTTTGTTTTAAAACGCTGACTAAATCTAATTGTTTAAGGATGAAACGAAACGTTTTGTGTAAAAATAATCAGTTTGACAGTTGATTGTCTGTCAGGTCAGTGTCAGAATTTGCGTCTTTTGTTATATGTTTACATGGACTCTGTGTTTTTAGATCATTAGTGGGCTGTGCTGTTTTACATTTCATGATTTTTATTTTAACATGGAGGGGAATTATTTTAATGACTTCTGTTTGGCTCAAATCGTAAATATCGACGGCGGGATAACTGCACTGTTGTCGCCGTGTATTGGCCAGTTGCTCGCCACTTTCCAACAACTCCGAGACAAAAATGCTATTGTAATTGTGATAAAAATGCTAATAAACTCCGTCTATCTTTCAGTGGTTTCTAGTCCAATCGTGGGTACACAAATTACAGAGTTTGTTATTTGCGCGAAGGTCGTCGTTTCAAGAAAACACAATGCAAAAATCAAGAGTTTATCGAATTTCCAGTAGGTATGACATGCCAAGCCGTATTTTATTTAAAAACTAAAGAATAGAAAACAGTGTACAATCCAAAACTCAACAAATTCACTCAGAAATGACGTATCTCTACAATCGACATTACATCTCTACTGCTCAGAAGCACTCGAGATGAACTCTACCGTTAGCCTTCGACAAATGTCAAATTCGACATCCCCAGAATAGCAACTTTTAAAATTTGTCGAAAAAATGACGTCATTAGAAATTTTTGTCGAGTTCGACACCATCTCTAAAGCCGAGAATTGGCCCCCAGGTCGCTGCCTCGAATCTTGCGGGCAGCGGCGCGCAGCGGCGGCGGCGGCGCGGGAGCGGCGCGTTCGTCGCAGACCCGTTCTCGAAACTAGCGGGCAGATCACGCGTCACTATAGCCGCGTAGTGTTGTGTTCATGATTTTGTCGTCGAGATGGCTCTTTGGTCGTTTGACCCCGCTCTGGCGGGGCCCGCGGGTCCAAACGACCAAATATTTGTTTTTATTCGCGAACGAAATATCTGAACAATGACGGCAACATCTTTTTTATTCAAATTTATTCCTAACGCTCGATTTATTGTGGTCAAAACACTAGAGCGCAGGCGCGCGGGCGGTGACTGTTTGTCGAGTACACCGCTCGCTGCCGCGCCGCTGTTTTCGAGAGTCGGTCCATTTGATTATACGCATACGAGTAACCCGCCGCCCGCCGCCCCGCTGCCCGCAAGATCGAGGCAGCGGCCCTATACTGCCAACTTCCAAACTCCGGACCCGTGTCCGGACTGAGAAATTCAGAAACACTCAAAAGCACTTTTTGTCCGACCTGGGAATCGAACCCGGTTCCTGGTAGGTTCGATTCGCGCTTGCGACCACAAGACCAATGGGCAGTCAAATGTAATGGTAGACAAGATTACTCCTAATATCTGTTCGCCTAAACCCCTAATAAACGCCTTTAGCGAGAGGGTTACGGGTTACCCTTGTTTGGTAGAACAACTTTTGATATAATTTTACTAATTCAAACAACGTTTGAGAAAATAATCAGTTTGTATAATATCGGTTAACTTAATTTTCATTTCATCGAATATTTATTTGCGATAACAACATTTGCGCTATTGCTCAAAATGTATAATATTCATTTGATATAATATTCAGGTGGTATAACATTTAGTTTATCGAATATTCGATTGGTGTAATGTAATGCAGAAAAGAAAACATTGTAAATATTTGTTCCGTCGATCTACCTTAATAATATTCCACAACTATCACACAACGCTATCTAGTCCCAAGCTAAGCAGAGCTTGTGTTATGGGTACTAGACAACTGATAAACATACTTATATATTTCTAAATACATACATATTATAGATAAATTACACCCAGACACAGAACAAATGATCATGCTCATCACACAAACATTTGTCCTGGGTGGGAATCGAACCCACGACCCCCGGCATAGCAGTCAGGGTCACTAACCACTAGACCAACAGGCCAGTCAAAACAAAATGATTACTACCTACCTTGGTAGGTAGTAATCATTAACTAAACTAAGGATGCAAGAGCGAGCGAAGCGAGCTCGGGACTTGGTGCACCCCGACTCGGACAGGTTAGGTTGGAAGGGGATGGCGGGGTCTGAAAGACCCCGCCATCCCCTTCGTTTTACGTTACTGTAAACCTTGCAAACAGAAATAGGAGCCCCGCGAAGCGGGACTCCGTCAAGCTACCTCGGTAGGTGGTTATCAGTAATATACGCTCGCCCTTGTATCCTTAGTCAAATTGCCAATTACTACCTACCGAGGTAGCTCGACGGAGCCCCGCTTCGCGGGGCTCCTATTTCTGTTTGCAAGGTTTAAAGTAACCTAACACGAAGGGGATGGCGGGGTCTTTCAGACCCCGCCATCCCCTTCGAACCTAACCTATCCGAGTCGGGGTGCCCCAGGTTCCGAGCTCGCTTCGCTCGCTCTTGCATCCTTGGTGAAATTGCTGATTACCTACCAAGGTAGCTCAGCGGAGCCCGATTTTTTTATAGACAATGAAAGGAAACGAATAATTAATTAACTGAATATTCGATGCGATATTTCGACTAAATCATTATTAGTCTAGTAAAACATTAGTTTAAATAAAATTAGTGCATTTGAAAATTCGGTCAAATGAAATTATTTTAAAGAAATAAATAGGCTAAATAAACATATAACAATTAATTATTCGGTGAAATGAATAATTCTACGAAACGACTTTATTGTAACCAAAATTAGCCGGAGTGATTTTCGACGAAACGTTGTTCTGCCAAACAAGGGTGACCCAGAGGGTTACCCATGGTCAATAAGAATATTTTCAATAATATTATTAGTATACGAGTATGTAGGTACTAGCTTTTGCACAAGACTTCTCTTGTGTGAACAGACATTTAAACATTAATTAAATATATACTCGTAGTTAATTTAATTACCTGTTTGTTATTTTTTTCGCATCGTCACTAAAAAAAAGTCCCTTCCCTCGGTCTGTCCCTATGCATGTATACTTAGATCTTTAAAACTTCGTAACGGATTTTGATACCTAATTGTTGATGAGAATTTTTCTAATAGTTAAAGTGATTAAATAGGAAGATTTTATGCATACAACATGCAGAATAAAGTAGAGAAACAACGATAATTTTAGAGGTTTCCAATGTGATGTCGTAAATCGTAAACAAACAATTTTTTTTTTGTGCTTTCGTGCAAAAGTTGAACCCTTTTTTTTGTTAGCGTGGTAAAATCATCAAATGAGTCCTCCCACCCCGGGCAGGGCGGGAGGGACTGTCAGACTTGTACTGACTAAAATCCACGGTGTCCTTCAATAGCCCTTTATGTTCCGGGATCACGGTAAGGAAATAAATCCCGCGATCCCGGCAGGCTTTGGCCCTCTGAGAGGGGGCCCCGTCATTTTTGCTGACGCTCTTTGAGGCGCGCGTGGAACACGACGCGCCGTCGCCGTCGACCCGGACATGGTCCATGGTCGGACAGCGAGTGGCCCTTTACTCGCTGTCCTCATGCCCGCGCCTACGGTGGCCGGAGATCGTCTGCCGACGTCCAACGCCGCAGGCGCCTACCACTGTGGTTGGGGCGGAGGGAGGACGCTGTCCTCTCTCTCTCGCGGCCCGCCTCCTCCTTCACGAGCATTACTGCTTCGCAGAAGGAGGCGACCGCTTCCCACTCCGTCTCGCCCCGCAGCATGGCCGCAACCAATGCCGGGCGCGAGAGGTTTCCGCCTATCGCCGCCGTGAGGACACGTCGGTGCTCTGCCCAAGCGGGGCAGTCTTGCACCGTATGCTCTACTGTGTCCTCCGGGCGATCTTCGCAGTGGTGACACCCGGGCGTTTCTTCCCTCCCTATCAGACACAGGAACCTCCCGAAACTTCCGTATCCGGTGAGGACCTGCGTCATCCGATAGGTCAGGACGCCGTGACTTCTCTCCAGCCACTCCTCAAAGAGAGGTTTTACCGCCGCGATTGCGGCGTGCCCGAACGTTAAACCCTACGAGATAGATCAAAATAATGTGCCACAGTATAAAGATCTACAAAAAGTCAACGATGGTATTGTCTATTTCTTAGGGATATCCCACTATAACCATTTTTTATCCTTTACTTTTTACGAAAAATAATGGTTTATTTTTGAAGCCATCTTAAGCAATGCAGCATTTATCCTAATCCAATTAAGGTACCTACCCTAAATACATTGTCATCTACCCCGGTCCATCATTTACCCCGGTCACCGGGGAGAGTGGAACCGGCGAGAGATGTCATGCGGTGTTCCACAGGGATCGGTTCTGTGGCCGCTTCTGTGAAATATCGGTTACGACTGGGTGCTGCGTGGCGACCACCCTGACGGCGTCAGCGTAATAATAATATGTTACGCTGAGAACACGTTCATTCTGGCAGAGGGAGAGTCGCACCAGGAGGCGGCCAACCTGGGGGCGCAGGTGGTCGTGACAGTCGCTGACAGGATCCGGCAGATGGGACTCGAAGTGGCGCTGCATAAAACATAGGCCATGTGTTTTCATGGCTGTCTGAACGCGCTACGGTCAGAGTCCCGCATAATGGTGGGAGGGGTTCGCATCGGCGCCGGGTCGACGATGCCGGTGGTCGATGACAGCCTGTGGAACTTCAACTTCCTGCGTTTCGCCCCACAGCTGAACCGGGCAGCAGCCGACGGCCGCCGATCATTTGATGATTTATCACTTAAAAAAGGGTTTCGTTGTCTTCACGTGAAAACAGGCTCTTTTAAGAAATGCTACAAGTCCGATCCTGCATGGAGTATTGTAGCCACCTTTAAGATGGCTCAGCTAAATATCAACTTTCCGCTCTTGACTCAGTGAAACGCAGAGCCAAAAGGCTCGTTGGCGACGTAAAATTGGCGATTGCCAAGCTCCATAGCTTGAGTCAACGCCGCAAAGCTGCCTGTCGGTCTTCTACAGATTGTACTTCGGAGAGTGCGCCCAAGAATTCCACCACCTCATACCACCAGCCCCCTTCTATCATCGCACATCTAGACGCACAGCAAATTACCGTCCTTACCTTATTGCTATACCACCAATTCGCACTAAACGTTTCAAAACGTCTATTATAATGCGGACAGCGAAGGAGTGCAACTCTGCGGAAGTTGCGGAACTCTCTGCCTGCGTCTGTGTTTCCGAACGCATACAACCCTAATCTATTCAAAGTTAGAGTGAACAGGCTTCTTCTGGGTAAGCTCGCTCCATCGTCTACCTTGTCTTAGTCACTCCTGACCTGACCAAGACTAAGGTCAAGAGCAAATCCATAATACTTATGTAAAAAAAAAATCCTGTTATAACTTGGCAATGGAGAGTTAACACTAAGTGATGGAAGGACTAGCCTAGAAAACCTGTGTTTTGATAGACAACATCCAAGAGTTAGTGTCAACAATGTCTATCCCGACATTGATAACATAAGTTCTAAGCTTAGATTAAAAAATGGTTCTAAGACTATATCTTGGTATAAAGAAAGAACGATTCTAACGAGCACCGACGCAAATGTACTACTCGGTTTATCTAAAGGCGCTCCCTCACCGCGAGCGTTCACCTGTAATACTCGTATAATGTAACGTTACAGATTCGAACACTTCATCAGTGCGGGAGAACAATCGAGCATCACAATGCGCACCTTGTATCAAATCTATACTAGGTAAATGTACGCAACTGCTCGTCAGTCAGGGAAGTAGTATTGTAATGTAATGCTCAAAGTCGAAGCTATAATGTTACACTACACGCGAATGCTCCTGGTGAGGGAGTGCCTTAATGCAAAATTTGACAGGTTGTGGTAGCTTGATGTGCAACCAGCACATCAACCAACCTGTCTTTTGTACATATTTTTTTACGTATTTACCATAAAATTGCAATGATAAATATCTGGAATTTTATGGCTGAGTTGGGATTTATTTTAGGATCGATGTTAATTCTTTCGTATTTAGGAGTTGATGTTAAATTCCGAAAATTTTACAGATTGAGGTAGGTTGATGAGCTGACATCTAGCGACTATACCCCGAAAGTGTAAACTAGTTTAAAATAAATAAAAATAGTATAAATGAATTCAATTGAACTTTAATTACTATGTGAATCACGTCATTAAAACATAACAAATAATACAAAAACGTAAAAAATATGGCAGTGGGCGTCAAGAAACAAAGAGAAGTTGCGCAGCTGATGCACTACACTTCTGCAACGTGTTAACCGTTCCATTCAGTCCAAATCATTGGGAAATAAGTAGTTGACGAACAACTTATTATATTATAATAATTTACTATTCATCTGGGTCGTTGTTATTAAATTATTTCCTGGCGGGCTTGGGGATGGAGTCTCCCTCTGCTACGTAGCCGTTCTCGTCAGCCAAGTAGCTGACCACCACGGGCTTGCCGTCTTCTCCAGGGTAGCTGTAGGAGCCGCGAACGACCACGACGGAATGGGGCTTGTTTTCCTCATCAAGAACTTCCTTCACAACACCAGTTTCTTCGCGTTGAACGCCATTTCCAGATTCGAAACTGTTGATGTTACACACATTTATAGTATTTTTAATAATTGAAAATTATGTGAGCCACATATTTATTATTAAAAAAAAAAAAATTATCGACTTCTAAAAAAAAACTAATAATTCGAATAAGGTTTAAAAGTTATTTTATTTTATACTGTTTTGTGTTGTTTTATAAATTGGTTCAATTTTTTCAAAAAGATTTTATTGTGTAATTGCGCAAACAATGCATAGATATGCGATAGGCAATCACTGATCATTTGTTGTCATTTATTAAAGCGTTTCCTCGATTCCTCCAAGATTCTGCCATCAGATCGTGGCCCTATTACCTACCATGGGACCATTAATTGATGAACCACACACGCGTTCAAACAAAAGAAGAATTTTCCAAATCGGTCCAGAGTTCATGGAGAAATCGGGGAACATACATAAAAATAATACCCCCTTTCTTCGAACTCTGTTAAAAAATAGAATATCTTTTTACCCGAATTGGTATCCACCGTCAGGCTGCGTGTCATAGTTGGAGCGCACGATTGGGATGGGTTCATCAACGGGGAGGGCGGCGGCGACGGCCACGAGGGCGAGGGCGACAAGGATCATCTGAAGAGGAAAATACATATTACATTAATAATGAAAACAAGACGATGCTTTTATTCAATACATTTTAGAAAAAATTGTTGGTGACAAAAAAAAAGTCAATGAAATAAAAACTAAAGTCACCATACTTCGAAAACAAGTTATTTATTTAAGTCGGTTGCACTTTTTTTGACAAGTTTTTTTACTCCGTTTTGCCACTAACATAGGTAAAATATAATTTTACCCTTTATTTGCGTTACATTATGTTTTTTGATTGAATAAATGCACAGAATCGCAATAGCAGGAATCGCCGATGATTTGCTGTAATTCATTGAAGAGTTCCCTCGATTTCTCTAAGATCCCGTCATCAGATCCTAGCCTAGTTACCATGAGAACATAGGATGGTCTGTGAAGGATTTTTTCATATTGGTACACGCGCCATCGAGATATATCGGTGAACATAAATAAAATAAACGATAAATTGATAAATTGAGAACCTCCCATTTTTTCGAAGTTGGTTAAAATATTGATCAAAAATATTGATATGTATAATAAATATTGATATTGAAAAATAAAGGAGACATGATATCTACTTATTTAAAAAAAATAGAAATATCGTAATCTTCAAATTAAAGGGTGGAGCGGAACTGTCAATCTCTTACTGGCTAAAAATCTACCCCGTTCCTTCAGTTAACCTTTGCATTCCAGGGTCACGGTTACCTTTATGGAAGGTCACACGTAATTAGGTACCTATAAGTAAACGTAGGTATCTAACAAAATCGGCACACATAAATTATTTTATTCCTCTTGCAACAGTGATCCCAGTATCAGTAGGATTAGTGCAACTCTAAGAAATTAATATTATCATATGGAACTTTAAAAAAATGGGGAGAAGAACATGAGCTTGCGATATTTAATCTTTATATCTAACACCAAAAAACTAAAGCACAAAAACTTCAATAAAAATAAAATATTTCCATAATGGATTATTTTTTTCTACGTACCGATTTCATTTTGATAAGTTTGGTTTGGTTCGGTGGCTGATGAGCGACTGATGCTTTTGCAGATGCAACATAATCTTTTATACATTTCTCCGGCGTCTAACTTAATGTCAAATGACAGCAAGCATTCGATGTCGGTATTCCGGATTCGGTCATCAATGTACACAGTGCACACACATGCTGTATGAGTCGTAACGACTATGTTTGACCACGTTATTTTAGTGTGTGCCTCATAGACTCATACGTGTCACGCTTAATAAACGTGACAAGGATTTGTTATAAAAGATGATATGCCGGGACCGATGACATTAATCTTACATCATTCGTTAAAATACTGTTAATAGCGGGGTCGCAAAGACCTCGCCATCTTCTTCGTGGTTATTTTTTTAAACCCAGAATTAGGAGCCATCGACCTTCTTCTGTTTCTTGTCAATTTTATGTATGTAGTTGTCGATTTAAATAAAAACTAAAATTGATTCGAAAGAGCAGTCCATCGGTGAATTACCTATTCGATGATTCGTTCAGTCAAAGTAGCGTTTGGCGATAAAAGGTTGTTTCGTAATAAGTTTCATTCGAACAATCGTTCAGTCGACTTTCAATTAATCCATCATTTGACTCTCGAAAAAACCGACTAAAGTTAAAATACCGACTGAAAAAAAGCAGTTAAGTATCACAAAATTCAAAAAACATCACAATAAAGTGTAACAAAACTTTATTTCGAAGTTTTGCCACCGACTCTTAGGGTCAGTACATACCGCGACGCGAAGCGACGCGACGATGCGCGCACTCTTTTAAGAGCCATTCAAAATACGACTTTATTTTCTACACCAAAAGATACACATTTCGTTGAGAGAATTTAAGCGGCGTCAAGCGGCGCCGCGCTGCGTCGGATGCGCCGCGCAGCGGTTAGTCGCTGCGCATCTCTAGGCCGCGCGGCGCACGGTGGGCTGAAAATCGGCTTTAATAGACTTAGGCATTTTATTTTTCAAGTGCCAGTTTTTATGCCGGATATCGCTTCTGTTAGTAATAACAATATACAAAAATGACACCAGAATTGATTCTGCACAAAAACGAAGGAATTATAATTTTTTTACGAAAATTTTGTATGGAGCTAGTATGAAAAATCGAAATATCTCTAAAACGGCAGGGATAACCGTAATATCCTTATAGGGGGTTATAGTACTAATTATTTATGATTTTTTGACATACGTTACATAATGGTTGTAAATGCCGTTTTTTTTTTTAAATCGTCAAAGTATTTTTATTTATTTTTACATATTATGAAACGTTCCTTTTAGTGTATAAGTTGCAGAATTCAGAGCTTTAACAACTTTTAACATAAAATAGCATCACCCCTATAGACCTGAAGGACTAGACAGAGGTGTGTAGGTAGTGTTACATTGTTTTTTGTGTTCCTAGCTCAGGTTGCTATTTCGCGGCTGCGTTTCTAATAAACAAAGTGTCAAGTACCTGCATTCATTGGTCAACCATTCCTATGTATCGTTGGTTTCATTTCCCAACAATGAATCACTTTTCTAAATTCTTTTAAACAGTTTCACAATATTATTTTGATCAAAACTTAGGTTGTTTACTATTGACATGACATTCATTGTGCCAGACGTCAATTCTGACAGTTCGAGGCGCCCCCTGTCGCGCTCCGAGGTAACAACCATAAAATAATCGATATTTTAATCGGAGGATCACATCTTTAAATAATAATATGAACTAACACATTCTGTAATAATTATCAATTTTAAAAAGTAAATAAATAAAAGAAATTAATAATAAACTAAATATCCATGAACGGAAATGATTTAATTTTTTCAATATAGACTTTATTCGAGAACCTTCGACCGAAACGATACATTTTTAATCTGTGGACTTTTGCGTGGATTGTCTCTGGGAAATGTCAACTTGAGTGTTGCCAGGTTGGGTTCTCTTCGTACCCATATAGTATTGTAGGAATAGTTTCCCTGGTTGAAACTGTTTTGTGATCAATTATTGGGAGAGATGAATAATGAAGAACGGAATAGTTGGATCTAGTCTTGTCTACCCAGGTAGCATTTTTACGTTATTATGTCGTCAGTTTACGGTACTGCTCGACGTGAGAGACGTCATGTCTTGACGTCGGGGGGTCCCATCAGATGTCGTCAATTTGTCGCAGCCTCAAGACGTCAGTTTACAGACGTTACAGAGACGTCATATACTGAATTTATAGGGACGTTACTGGGCCGTACGTATTAGGGCAGCCACTGACGTTGGAGTGACATCATATACTGAATTCATAGGGACGTTACTGGGCCGTACATATTAAGGCAGCCAATGACGTGCAAAACCATGTATAAATCCGCAGGTCTCTTTGGAGTGGGTTGTTATTGGAACACTGTTAACACTGGTAACCTTGACACTTCTATTCACTGTACCGGTGCATTGCTCTCAATAACTTCTCAACAAAACAAAATTAATTCTTCAGACCTTATACTATCGGCGGTAACGAAACCATAGCGACTTCTATTTCGACTACAACGCCATCTATCGAGCTAGGCGGTACTATTTTTCGAAACTTTAAATAAATATTGATCGCTGTGATTCCGTTCTCGCTGTAACTTCTAGTAACTAATTGCTCTGCCGATTTTTATATTTTTATGTGTTATCTTATCCTTAAATACATAGTTTTGTTACCTTTTTCATTTTCAAACGTCATTATTTGATTGATTTGACATCAAATAATGTTGTTTAAAAAGGAAAAAGTTTTGGATTACGTAACAAAACCTACGTATTTATGGATAAGAAATCACATAAAAAAATAAATATCGGTTGAGCAATTTTTCACTAGAAGTTAGAGCGCGTTATGTAAAAAGTTAATTTGGAGTGACACTGAAATCGAAATTTTGTTCGATTTTTATACTTTCCTATTCTAACTAATACATTTAAACAAATACAAAAAGAATTTGAGGCTGAGGAATTTTTCACAGAGAGTTATAAGCAATTTTCATGTTAAGATAAAAAAAAACTGAACTTCTTGGCTAAATTTTTTTTGGATTATTGTGCATCTGTAATCTGTATCACCTACTCTCATCATATGCCAAATTTCAGCGCCGGAGGAATTTTTCGAAAGTCTTCATACAAAAAAATCCTCGTTGACTGGACTAATGTACCGGCTATACAAATCCTTGTTATAATGATTAGTATTTGCCCATAATATTCGCTATGTTGGTGGTCGACTTCACTCGTGAAATTATGTCAGTCAGATGCATTCCATAAACTGTTGTTTAACCAATCTTTAGCTCTTTGGGTCACTTTAGGACCAGATATGTCATACAACAGTCATCAACCTGAGGGCAGATTTAGACTAATAAGGGACAGACTGTAAAATGACGTTGTTAGGAGGTATCATTTATGACCTATACAGTACGTACAGTACAGTACTATAATAGTACGTAAGTATGACGTACAATAATGACGTAACTGTGGTGACCCTAAATTGACTTAAGAATGTCGTCATTTTTTAGTCGCCGACGTCACTTGCTACCTGGGTAATTTATTGCCGACTGTGGCAAGTGTCGTTCCACAGTTTTCAAGGAGAATTTCTAGTGTGAGGTGTTTGTGGTTGATGCCGGGGTATTCGTTTCTCCGTAGAATCCGGGAGTTTGACATGTGGTGGGCACCCGATCCTTAGCTGGCTTCCGGCTGAGGATTTGCGATGACTTTGCAAGGATGGCGTGCTTCACTTGCCGCCCGGCTCGCTGAGGAGTTACATATAGTTTTCGGTGCGCGGTCGTCAGAGGTAAGTTTATATCCTTAGTGGAGTTAGCGTGGTCTATGCGTCCTTCCCGAGGGTGTGCGTGTGAGGGAATAATGTGTTAATCTGAACGATTATTTCAGGATTCCTAATAACGCCTGTCGTCGCGGTTCTGCACGGTGGAACGTCTAGCAGCCCCCCAGCCACGCCGCCTTCCCCAGCAATAACCGTGAGTAATAAACCAGCTATTTCCCAATCGTAGGCCGAGGTTCTGTTCTGATAGGTTTCACAGCTCGATCACATCGAGGATAACGAATATGTTACACTTTTATTATTTGGTCTCCGTATTGTGGATTGCAGGAGAGGCTCATCGGGGGACTCGCTTCACCGCCGGGGTCGTAGGCTGAAGCTTAGAGCCGGGATGTGAAGTCCGTCTCCCGAGAACGCGGGAAGCCTCCTGCAGGGGCTGCTGTACGGCTGGCAGACACCGCCTAGCGTGAGCGCAGGCGTGACGGTTTTTTTTCTTTATATTTATCTTTTTTTTATCACCGCACCTTGAAACACCGGTGTAATTTTGGTACCCGGTGTTGATGTCGGTACTACACCGAACTTTATTTTGAGAATCTTGGGCTCATGCTGCATTCCTCCAGAGGTCTCAGTAGAATTGAGGATATCTTCAGCTCCAGGATTCGGGACTCTCCAGGTCCCTGGCGCCCATTAGTTCAATTGTTATGATTGTTTTTTTTAACTGGAAGGTTCCGGTAGTTATTTAGTTTTGCTTTAGTAAATATTCATGTAACCTTGTTAACGGAACAGTACTCGGTTTATCTCCAACCCCCCACGACCTCAGCTCTTCTTTAAATCCCTAGGTTACAACTGGCTAGCTTTACTTAATTATAAAGGGTAAAGAATCTCACCACAGTAGTTGAATTTTATTCCCGGACTGTTGTTAAGGTTAATGATTGTTATTATTATTGTAAGAATGTTAAGGTAATTTATTTATTGAAATTCAATTTAAAGGTAATCAATTAATTAATCGAATAATTCTATTATACGGGAGATTGTTACTCGCAGTAATAAACCGGTTTATGTTATTTTGTGGTTTTATTTTAGTCTGACCCTCAACGGATAGGGACAAAATATTTTATGTAACAGTAGTATCTTGTTGATCTTGTAAATTTCCAACAATACCAAATAGTTGAATATCAGTGTCAAAGTGCCCATGCTGTCGCTTCTTTTTGAAAGATAGGGGAATGAAATTGTTAATTTATCATACCCTATTTTTAATTTATCATACCGTATGTCAAAAAATCATAAATAATTAGTACTATAACCCCCTATAAGGATATTACGGTTATCCCTGCCGTTTTAGAGATATTTCGATTTTTCATACTAGCTCCATACAAAATTTTCGTAAAAAAATTATAATTCCTTCGTTTTTGTGCAGAATCAATTTTGGTGTCATTTTTGTATATTTTTATTACTAACAGAAGCGATATCTGGCATAAAAACTGGCACTTGCAAAATAAAATGCCTAAGTCTATGAAAGCCGATTTTCAGCCCACCGTGCGGCGTAGCGCGGCGCCGCTTACGCCGCTCGAGGCCGCTCGACGATGCGAGATGTTAGACTGGGAGCTAGAGGTGTCTGTCGAATTTCGCCAACCGATTTAAGTGACGAAAAGGTCAAAGAATAACAATGTTTGTCTTGCCGGTCAATTTTCTGGTCCATATTTTTACGCCCTCTTCTCTTATTCGTAAACGGAATGTATTGAGTACATGATTTAAAATCATTTTAATGATTATTTCCGTAATAATTTATAGAAAAATCAGATCACAGCTTTTTGCGGGACAGATAAAGCTCATAATTATTAATTGCATAAAAATATTTTTTCCGTTATCTCAATTAAAACAAAATATTCAATTATTATATTGTAAGGCTGATAGTCCTCAGCCTATTAAATAGGCTGAGGACTATCAGCCTTATTTTAAAGTATGCATCATTTGTCAATCGTCTCTGTCTCAGTCTCAGTTAGGAACTTGTTCTGATTTACTGAACTAAATGAGTGGACTACTTCATCAAGCGAAAAGATACACATACTTAATGCAGGCAGGATGTGTCTTGTCATTATTTAGGGTCTCAGGTATAAGAATTCGGTCATAGTTGCCTTCATTCGGATTTTGTATACTCAACTACCTCTAGCCCCTGGACTATGTAGCTGACACCAAACCGTAGACTGCGGGAGGACGGGGGGTGGGGCGGGAAGCACGTGGCGAATGTAGACACTCCGCTGCACCGCGCGGCGTCTGGATGCGCATCGCGGCGCAGCGCATCGTCGCGTCGCTTCGCGTCTCGGTCTGTACTGACCCTTAGGCAACAACCGATACAACGGCTGGCAGGTGTATCAAACCATTTCGGTCTTATAGTCAGCGCCATCTAGTCACCAAGACATGCATTAAAGTACGACCGTAATGTATAATGCTTGATAATTTAGTTGTACACAATCCTAAATAACGTATAAAATTATCTAAAATGAATTGATTTAAATAAGATTTATAGAAACTATTCTGTACCTTTGGTGTCTAACACCTGAAGTCGCCGCAACAAACCGCTACCGCACCCGCCACAGGCCTAGGCCCTAGGCTTGCACTATGGACACACACATACACGTGCTCTAGAATTTTGTTATGTTTGTTTGGACGGTATTTATTACCGGTCGTAGTAACATCGAACAATAAATAATCCTGAAAAGTAACAGAATCGAACGGCATTAACCCTCTGCGGCTGATGTGGTAGTCCAACAGACACCGCGAAATACATAATCCCGACTTTTACCAGCAATTTTCAAATTTGAGCACCACCGCTGCGAGTAGCTTACTGTAGTGGGCTCACACGTCGGTCAGTGTGCGAAGGGCGGTTAGGGTTACCAACTTTTTTCTATCAAATATACAGGGTGACTTTTTTTCCACCGTCCAAAATTTTTCTATGCATTAGGTATCAATCACTAGACCCATTTTTGAATAAAAATCGATACGTCAAATTGTCATATTAAATCATTTTCTCATCCGCTCTGTGTGGTCACTAAGCTAAACGTTAATAATATACACTTGCCGACGCATGAAACGGGCAGAGCGCACCCCGCCGACCCCCCGCCCCGCCCCGCTACACCTGAGCGACACATCACAGCGCGGTGTCCAGATTCATCAACTTTTTATAGATAACATTGAGACGTGATATCTCGATATTTTTGTATTGATTGATACAAAAAGAAAAAACACGTATTCAATGATTTTCACCTAAGATTAATATATTAAAATTTGGATGGTGACTAAAAAATCACCCTGTAGTATTTTTGAAATTATTACCTTAAAAATATAGTAGATGGCAAAAAAATGAAAAACAATATAGTATGTGATTAGAATATTTCAACATTGCGCGGGATATGTAAGTACTTTATTTTTAAACCACAAACCTCCGCAAACATTGATATTAATATAGATGGATATTCCATGGGATCGCAAATTCGCAAATTTTATTTAAAAGAATATTTTTTTCCTGCTCTGTGCAAAAAATATTCTTAAGATTAAGATACGAAAATTTAGTTAAGATAACTAAATTTTTACTTTTTAAGAAACTTTCATGAAGCCTCATACATACGTAACGATTTATCGTAGCGATTTCAGACTGTGCAGATAAATCGAACGTTCCTAGTGCCTCCACACGCCTCCGATATCGACGTCGATCGGGCAGTTCTCCGGAGAAGCTCGCGCAAGATACATGTTAAAACAATGGAAGATTATGACGCACTTGCTATATTAGGCCTCCGCTTCTTTTTTTTTCTTTAAACACATAACGTGTTTAAAGAAAAAAAAAGAAGCGGAGTCTATGGTGTAAAGACTGGCTCATGAAAAGGAAGCAATTTTCTTATGCCAACTTATGTATTTTTTTTATTTTATTGAGCTCTTTTTTTATGTAGTTCGAAGATTATTAATCTCCTCCATTGTATCCATGGCATTTGGATCTATGGGTTTGTATTTTTCGATTAGCCTGTCGTAGGCGGCATTTTTGGAACGAAGTTCCTTATCGCGCGTTGTGAAAGGGGGCTGGACGGAAATTCTTACGAAAAGTTGTCACGACACTTTTATCCGACTGCGCGACGCAAAGGAGGGTAATGTGTTTATTACCATGGAATGGAATGGACTGGACTGGACTGGACTGGAGTAGAGTCGCGACGATTATTTTTGTTGAGTGCATATACAGTAACTTCGTTCCATCCGGGTGTCCCTTGACACCTCTCAAGTTTTCTTTTTTTTTGTTGCGGTCGTGGTAATCCTTACATGTAGTCTTCCAAGGGCAAGTTTCGTTTCTGTAGCTTTCTATAAAATCTTGAAGTAGTTCGCGGTGTCCAACTTTTTCGTCTTCCGACATGTTTCTGTGAAAGCGATCTGCATGTGCGCAAGCTCCGTGAAGTACTGCCAAACTGAGCGATCCGTCCAAACGCAACGATAAAACTGTGCAAATGTAATCGACAACGATTTATCTGATAGAAATTGCAACTGCCACCGACGAACGATTATCGACAACGATTTTTCATACACACGATCGATAAAACTGCGCAAACTGGTCTGCGCAGATTTATCGCTACGATAAATCGTTACGTATGTATGAGGCATTAGATTGATTGCACTCTAGTAGGTATTAAAAAACACCATTAATTCAAATTTGATTAAATTTACAGAGGCTCTGTTGCGCTCGTCTCTCCACTTCGTCTTCATCACAGAAAATAATTATGCGTTCTGTAAATGCTGATCTTGCAGGAATTGAAAAAAGAAATGATGTCTTTTTTATTGTTTTCGCGCGCGATCCACGCCACGGCATGCACGGCATGCACACAATAGAAAGAGGCCCTGCCACGAAACGTTTCGTAAAGCGTTGGAATAAGATTCATTTTAGCTTGGAACATTTCGCCGTAGACCCAGAGAGAGGGCTTTAGTTAAGGTTGCGTTCCGCTTTACGCAAAATATAGTAGTTTCGCCTACTATATTTATTTTTTAGAAATATAGTATTTGATCCCTTAATATAGGGGAAGGTGGGGCATAACGGGGACTTTAAGGATAACGAACAATAAAAGAATGAATAAAATATATTTATTAATGAAAACTAATCATAGCACTTTGGTCACTTATTAATCTAACATTTGGCATAGAATTTTGTGAAATAACTAATCAAATAATGTCTATAATCAAAATTTTCGAAACCCTTATGAAAACCCCATTGTGCCCCAGGGTAGGGGCAGTACGGGGTACCCTATTCGGGAAGGCCAACTTCTTCTCGAACTGTTATTTTTGTACGTACGTACCATTTTTAGGGTTCCGTAGTCAACAAGGAACCCTTATAGTTTCGCCATGTCCGTCCGTCCGTCCGTCCGTCCGTCCGTCCGTCCGTCCGTCTGTCCGCAGTTTAGCTCAGAGACGCACAGTACTAGAGAGCTGTAATTTGGTGTAAATATACGGATTTGTTGTGCCGAAAAAGTGGTAAAATAAAATCTCGAAAAACATTTTTTTTTAGGGTACCTCCTGTACACGTAAAGTGGGAATGTTTTTTTTCGTTCTCGCGTACCCCTTAGTGTGGGGTATCATTAAATAGTTCTTTAAAAAATAATGTGAGTTTCCATTAACAATTTTTTGATTAAAAAATTCATTTGTGAAATATTAAGCTTTAAAGTGCTAAATTTTGCTCGACTCGAGTGTCCCCCCCCCCCTCTACCAGCTAAACGGTTATGTTTGGAGGTGTGAAAAAATTCACGATAGTAGTATATATAACGAAGTTTAAAAGAAAATTATCATGACTAAGTAGGCTTTACAACTTTTCGAGTAATAGTCGACCAACTTATAAAATGTACTTGGATAACATATTTTCTTAAACAAAATGTATCGGAGAACATCCTCTTCAACTGCAAATGTAAGTTTGTCAACTTTATTTTTACAGCTTTAATACGTATGTTTTTAAGGTATGTTTTTTGGGGATAGGTAGGTTTTTATCGTCAACTATTTTTAACTAACTTCAAAAAAAGGAGCAGTTTCTAAATTCGTCGTAATCTTTTTTTTAATGTATTTTCCCCAATTTCTCAAAGATTCCTGGACCGATTTTGAAGATTCTTCTTTTTAATTAAACTCAGCGAATCAGTTTAGTTAGTTCGCATAAGTATTTTGATGGGCAACTACGGAACCCTACACTGTGCGTGGCTCGACACGCACTTGGCCGGTTTTTTTACACCTAAAACGAAACAAATTATAATTATTATGAAATTAACAGATCATTAATTAAGGCTTGAAAGGGGCACAATGGGGACATCAGTTACGGGGCACAATGGGGTACCACATCGCACCCAATAGCCATGTCCCCGTTATGCCCCAATGAGACACATCACTTTAAAACATTTTTCAAAGTAACGCATCTATAGAGAGAGTGATTTTCTTCAAAATACATCAATATGTAGAATCTCTAGAAAATCACAATAAAAAACAATAGTTTTTAATTTGAACACCTACCTTTTTACATGCGTTTACGTAATCACTAAAAATTATATGAAATGACCTCGAAAAATGTTTTAATTCGTAAAAAAAAAACCGCGGGCTGTCTGGTCGTCGATCGCTGTCAGATTGAAGATTGACACAAAATGACCTCCTGAGTGACAACAACACACACCTAATGCGCATAGTTACTTGAATATGTTGTTGCCCCGTCTTGCCCCGCGACCCCGTTATGCCCCTCTCTCCCTTAGTAGGATACTATATTATATGTATAGTAGGGTTGGCAACCCTAGCCCTGGGCGGTCGCATTCAGTGCACGCTCGCGTTGCGGATGGAAGGTGTCTACGAAACTACCGCGTCAGCGTTAAAGTAAGTGTCCACGAAACTACCACCTCAGTCAAATGGTTATATCTTCATAGTGTCTCCTAAACTACCACATCAGCCAATAAGTTTAAATGATGTATTATTTCGCGTTATTTTCCAATTTTTATAGAATAAACCATTTAAGTATATAAAATACATTGTATCTTTACAAATACTACAATTAGGATAGATTTGTACTTTGTATGTTATCAATTAACTATTAAAACCTAAAAGAATTATATTCACATATTATCACAGTCTGTGCGCGCGCGCCTTGGCAGGCGGTCGCGGATTAAGTACTAAGGTCATGTCTGTGACAAATGTGAAAACGTTAAAGTGCACTACGTGTAATATTGTTATTTCGGAGGTCCTAGCCTTTATAAGAAATAGGCATGATGTCGTGGACAACGAGAGCCTTATAAGGATTTGTGCATCGGCCTTCTCGGAGGAAGAGATTGATGAGGCAAAGAAGCTGTTGTTTACGTCAACAAAAACACTGCAAAAACTAGTGTCAAGACGCAAGAATAAAAAACAGAAGGATTTGGAAGATATGATTTCTGTTTTTAAAACTATGGATCCAGAGCAAATTCCGATTTTTGTGGCTTACGATTTACATAAATTACCGCCGATTTGTTTCGATCATGTCGACGTGACCAAGTTATTAAAAGACCTATTGGTGTTAAGGGCCGATATTACTGACATCAAAGAGAATTACGTGACTAAAGGAGAATTTGAAGAGTTAAAATCAAATTCTAAACAATTGAACAATGAAAATTAATGTGAGAATAATATCAAAAGTGGAGGGTATATCGCCCGGAATGTAACAGCTGATATTCAAACTCAACCGAGTGTCGCTCGTGCGGTGTTGAGTCATGAACGAATGGCTCATGAACGAACGAGTGATGTATTGCGCACTCCCTCACTCACGCAACAGGGCCGACAGCGTGAAACTCAGCATCAAAGGAGGCTTTATTGTCTTTGCTCAGCATCAAACTATCTCGCTCACTCCGCTATACTCGACTGTCATTACTAACGACGCCGATGACACAGAGCTTGTTGATAAACAACGATCTATGGCGCAAGTAGCAAGTAATCGAAATTTCAACGAATATAAGCAGAAAAATGAATGGACTCTGGTACAAAAGCGGAGCAAGAACAAACGCTTTGAAGGGATGACAGGAAAAGCAATTTCTAGTGGGACAGAAAAATTTAAAGCGGCTGATTTAAAAATCCCTTTGTTTATATCACATGTCAATAAGGAGACTACGGAAGCTGATATTTGTGAATACATTAAAATGAAATCCAATGAAATAGTTTTTTTTTTTTTTTTTTTTTAAATATTCTACTAACACTAGTTTTTTAAGACCATTGTTACTAACACTATGGGCGTGTCCTGAAATAAATGTTTAATAATAATAATTATTATTACTGAGTAACACAGACTACTGAAAACAATAATAATATAATTATGTATATTATAGCACACGCGAGTGTAGTCTTGGAGGAAGGCTAACAGTACTGTACCTGACTTGTTTTTAGATGGATATTATCTCAAGTAACAACCCTAAACCAAGGACTTCTGCTCATAAGAGCACATCAGCTGAAACTTTTGGACTAAGCTGATTAACCCCACAATGCTAGAGTCCATGATAATCTAGTATCTCTCTCTGTAATGACATAAGAGAGGAGTTTTTTTGTTGAATATGGCTGGAGACTTAGTGCTGGATCAGAAAAACCGAGTGTATAGTGAAAGATTGCCAAGGAAGCTGCGAATGATTATCACTAGAGTTTTAGGCAAGGATACCCCCCTCCACCACCACTAGTTTGGTCAGTTCTACTAAGTAACAAAAAAAATATTATGTTTGTCCAAAAAAAGCAAATAAATACCGTTGTTGTGAATGTTTGAAGCCCATTTGCCTTCAGTGCTCCGAGCCACTGTGTGATAATTTGTCAAAAAAAAGTTTGACTTTGAAAGTCTCTAGTTTTTAAATTAACCAACGAATGTATTTCATATATATATTTTCCTAGACCGATTAAAGGAATTGTGAACTTTTAAAATGTATCACTTTAAATTTGAAAAACGTTAATTTCTATATTTTTGATGATGATAATATGTTGATGTCATAAATGTCGAAGTAGAAATTTGTAGACCGATTTATGTTAAGTAAATAAACGTTGTTTAATTTTGAAAATACAAAATGCTCTTTATTATTTCAAGCTTTGAAACATGTAAAGGCTAAAAATTTAATAAATATGAAAAATTTTTCGGCATACTTTAAATCTACAACAATATTTTTGCTCTTGAAATGGTGTCTCGTGTACTACCACGTCATTGAATTGTAAAACTTAAGCCACGTTAGTTGCAGAGGGTTAAAAAATTGTCCAATTTCACTTGTTTCTATGGACAACTCACACTTGACCAAAAAAAAATATGCTAAAATTGTTAACATCAAAAAAGAGATACGAGGTTCCTAAGATAGTTTACCCGTTTCTCTAATGGATGCGGATTTCCCCCTGTTCAATGAATTCAAAAGGAAGGATACGCCCTTCAGAACATTTTGTCGCAACCTTCTTCATACAAGCAAAAAGTAGCGCCATCTATGATAACTCATACAAACTACGTTGTAGTAGCGTTGCATAAATTGACGACGTGATCATGTAAGAGCGTACATGATTTTTAATCGGAATTAAGAATGTTATAAAAAAAAGTAAGAGTAAAAAAAATGAATTTCAACAACTTATTGGTATAATTCTTTATTATAAGTACACAAAAATCCTAGTTACTAGATGTAACGGGTTTATATTGTCTTTGTCGGGGCTAAAATTGTTGTAAATTAAGTCTAGTGTCATCCATTTCAAGGAATGCACTCAATAACCAAACACTCTCACCCCTTATATTAAAGAATTATATTCAAAACTAGCTTCTGCCCGCGACTTCGTACGCGGATCCTGTTGCTTATGCCAGCGACGACGGGGTCGTCAAAATCGAAGATCTGAAACGTCAAATTCTAAGAGCCTGGGGACGGGAAAACAACGGGATGCGGGAGACGATTCCAGACGTTCCAGATCTTTCATTTTTGTAAGTCAACAGGAAATGACCATCAGACTAAACAACTCTTGCTAAGACGTCATTCCTATGTATGTATATTAAGTATAGTGTAGCTGGGCTCTTGGAGTTCCACATCAGGTGTTCCAGATCTCAATTTTCATACGTCAACAGAGAGTGCTCATTATGCTGGACAACTCTTGCTAAGACGTCATTCCTATATATGTTATAAAGTACCTAGCTGGTCTGTTGGAATTCCACATCAGGTGTACCAGATCTTCAACTTTTATACGACAACAGAGGTTTCTCATCAGGCTCTAACTCAAGCTCAACTCTTGCTAAGACGTCTTTACTGTATATGTTATAGTGTAGCTGGGCTCCACATCGGGTGTTCCAGATCTTCAAATTTTTATACAGCAACAGAGAGCTTATCAGGCTGAACAACTCTTGCTAAGACGTCGTTCCTGTATATGTCATAGTGTAGCTGGGCTCTTGGTGTTCCACATCAGGTGTCCAGGATCTTCAAATTTATTCCCTCAGCAGAAAATGCTCATCACGTGGAACAATTTTTGCTATGGCACCATTTCTGTATCTCTTACAGTTAAGCAGGTCTGTTGCGGTTCTGCATCAGGTGTTCGAGTTTCCAAGATAAATTATAGCCTATATGTTAACCGGACTTAATACCTATACAACAAAAAAAAATCATTCAAACCCGTCAAGTAGTTCCGAAGATTAGCGTGCACAAACACACAGACAAACAGACAAACCGACAAACAGACAAAAAAAAAATTAACTACATTTTCGGGTTCGGCATCGATATAATAACAACCCCTGCTACTTTTTTTATATATTATTTCCATTGTACAGACACCACTTTTCTACAATTTTATTATAAACTAGCACTACGCCCGCGACTTCGTCCGCGTGATTTTCGAACTTTGCCTTTGTGAATTTTATTTCTAGTCCCGGCCACCCTCTATATGGGATACTGTTGGAAAAACCCAATCAATATTCAACAAAAATTCTATCAACCCGCAATATTCCATCTTAGGTGACACCTAGGTCCTAAAAATTTAAGACTCCTATCTATCAAACCCAATACAAACTTTTAGGGGTCGAATTTCGTATCATCCTTTCTTAGTGAGAAACTGTATCCTAAATAGAACCCCCCTGCAATGTTGAGTCCTCTAATAACAAACACCAAAGACAACCCCTAAGGGGACGAATTTTGTAAAATTCCGCCTTAGTGAGAACCTAGGTCCTAAAACAACCCCCAAGCTGAAACTCCTAGCATTTGTAGTAACATAGTTTCATACAAAACTGTCAACCCCATAAACAGCCCCTTAGGGGTAGAATTTTAGAAAATAGTGCCTTGGTGTACATTTACGTCATAAAAGAACAAACTTGCAAAATTTAATACTCCTAGCATTTGTAGAAACGAAGTTTCATACAAAATATCAACCCCTTATTCAACCCCATGGGGTCTATTTTCACAAAACACCCGCAACTACGTCCAAAAAAGAATCTCTATGCAAAATTTGAGTCTCCAAACTATCAACCCCGAAAAAGCCCCTTAGGGGTCGAATTTCGCAAAACCGTCTTAATGAACATTTAGGTCTTAAAAAGAACCCCTCGCAAAATTCGAGACGCCTAGCACTTGTAGTAACAAAGTTTCATACAAACTATCAAACACAAAAACAAACCCCTTTGTCGTCGAATTTCGCAAAATCCCGCCATGGTGTCCATCTAAGTCTTATAAAGGAACCCGGTGCAAAATTTGAGGCTCCTCGCACTTATATTGGCAGAGTTTCATACAAACTGTCAACCCCGAAAAACAACCTCTTAGGGATCGAATTTCGCAAAATCCCGTCTTAGGTATAAATTACGTCCAAAAAAGAACTCCTATGTAAAAATTTGAGTCTCAGTTCTATCAACCCCAAAAACAACCCCTTAAGCGTCGAATTTCACAAAATTTCCACCTTGGTGAGCATTTACATCTTAAAAAGTACCACCATGCAAGATTTGAGACGCCTAGCACTTATACTAAAAAAGTTTCATACAAACTATCAACCCCAAAAACAACCCCTTAGGGGCCGAATTTCGCAAAATCCGTTCTTAGTGCTCACCTACGTGGTATAAGGAGGGCTTATGCCAAATTTCAAGTTTCTAGGCCCAGTGGTTTGGGCTGTGCGTTGTCAGATCAGTCAGTCAGTTTTTAATTTTATATATATCGATAGAAGATGTATAGATGACTTGCAGTAAGGGCGACTTTCACCAAAAGTTAAACATGTTTAAAATTTTATCTAATTCTAAACATGTTTAACTTTTGGTGATCTAATTTTGTCTAATTTTGTGATATCTAATTTTATCTAATTTTATTTAGTGTCAAAATTCAATAGAATTTTGACACTAAATAAAATTTTAAACATGTTTAACTTTTGGTGAAAGTCGCCCTAAGTCTGTAATAATTATAGTCTTTTTTACAAACTAAAATTTATTGACGTTCTTGCAAAGTTACGTCGTTACTGTACTACTGAATTGCTTCAGTCCGGAACGACAGCTCCGTGATTGGTTGCGGGCCGCGTTACAGTCTGTCTATAAAGTCATGGTACGAAAACATTCCGCAGCGCCCTCATCGATTGTCATGATTTTATAGACATACTGTACACGGCGGGCCAGAAAACTGGCCCTATAGCCAAATGGCAAGCGACATTCGCTAACGTTCAGCAGTCGCTAATACATTTTCAACTTTATACCCCATTGCATAAAGTTGAAAATCTATCAAAGATTACAGATCGTTTTCGTTTGTTTCGTTCGCTATCGCTCAGCAGTCTTTACTAGATTTTCAACTTTATGCGATGGGGTATAAAGTTGAAAATGTATTAGCGACTGCTGAACGTTAACGATTGTCGCTTGCCGTTTGGCTACAGGCTCAGGTGCCATTTTCTTTTTTCGGTAGGGCCTGTCCTTACTGTATAAGTCAATGCCCCTGTTGGCTTAAAAAGACCCTGTAGAAGTATTTTGATAATGATAATCATAATAATAAGCATGCCATATAACAATTGTAACATAATATGATAGGTAGGTACACTAGGTATTACTAAACTCGAACTGCGTAAGCAGCGCTCATAGGTACCAGTGCCAGTGTCTTCGATTTTATATTTTTTATTATTTCACCAATATTAAATTAATTAAATACACAGACTCAGAAATAAAATCTTTTTGAATACCAAATTAGTTTAAACTTTGAACTTTGGATATAGGTAGATAAACACGTACGTATACTATACAGGCAAAGTATAAACACGGGAAGTAGGTTATCTTCATACAAACGCACCGCGCGCGGCTTGTATGTGTGCGCCATCGTATCTATGCGTCGCCGCACGCACACTTAACAAAATCTCGAGCGGTTTCGAGTAGCGCCAGTCGGGGCTAACACTGCACGAGGTTCGCGCGTCACGGCTTTTCGGCACCGCTAAATGAATAAAAAATGTCTGATATTCGCAAGAAAAAGTATTGCCGTGTGTTTGGGTGTATTAATAATTCATCAATTCGCTTCTCACTTATTCTAGCATTATTTTTTTGATGATGAGATACCTACTTACTTCATTTTTGTTGTACTTATTAGTTTTCTATCACACAGAGGAAGTAGGTAGGTAGGTATGTTTATTTCCCCAATAGAATGTTTTAGGTACTTTTGATCTGTCAACTGATTTGCCGCTATTTCTTTGTTTAGTTTTGCCGATTTCTCAGTATTGTAGGTATATTAACTGAGTACATACCTAACTAGTTATAGTTAAGTATAAAATCGTAACGAAAAATAAGTTACTAATTGACTTATTATTAAGTTAATAATTTAAAGACAGGCTCTAGTCTATATTACCGCCTGTGCCGTCTAGCGGCGAAATGAAGAGTCGGTACAGCGACGTTGCCGCTGTGGGGGTGCGAACGAAGCGCGGACAGTCGCGCCCACACTGCCCCGCCGCCCAGTTTTTTCTTTATATAAATAATCTGCTCTGTATCTTGAATACATTTCTATATTTGATATGAAAACCATTGTTGAACTTTATTGACTACCTAATAAGAGAAGTGTTATCTTTGGCAAGGGCCGGGCTTTAAACTAATGTCTACTGTCACCAGTTCATAAGTGAGGCCTGACAGACCCTGTAAACTAAAACCTGACCCAGACAATAAAAGTAAAAAGTACAACTTCCCGACCCTTGCCAATTTAAAGGTACTGAATTAAAATTTAGATAAAAGTGACAACCCTAAGACAGTAGGCAATTATATCGCGGATTGGGCCGGAGATAACCTACTTCCCCTCTTTATACTATGATACAGGTACCTATTACCTACACTTATTCGTCTGGGCCAAGGAAGTTTCTATGAAGGCGAATGGTGTTATAAAATATTTTGTCGTTATTACCTACCTAATAATTATCATAAGTATAACATTAAGCATTATGTAAGGCTTTGTTTCAAATAGTATGAAATATTTTTCAATTCGAACCAGAAGTTCTTAAGATAAGCGCGTCAAGCAAACAAACAAACAAACTCTACTGCTTTGTAATATTAGCTATACTCGGTCGCGGGACTTACTGAGAATTACTGTGACCCCGGAACGTAAAGACACCGTGGATTTTAGTCAGTACGAGTCTGACAGTCCCTCCGGCTCTGCCCTGCATGGTAGGACTCATTTGATGATTTTACCACGATTAAAAAAAAAGATAGATACTTAACTGCCTAAGTCAAGCCTAACTTGACTTAGACAGTTATGTTACCACAGATTATGTATTATTGTAATGCAGTTGGATGTTAAGCAAAAGAAATTTGATAAATCTTCAAAAGCATCTGTACCTTTGTGTTAGGTACGGATGTATTCGCCTTGAGTTCAGTGATCCAAGACTTAACCGTGCCGTTACTAATATACTTAAGGGCGCTCCCTCACCGCGAGCATTCACCTGTAATGTAACGTTACAGATTCGAACATTCGAAGACAATAGAGCATCAAATTGCGCACTTTTGTGTTACATTACAGGTGAATGCTTAAGAAAAATAGAATAGAATATAGAGGTACCTACTCAGTGAAGTATTATAATTGACTATACATGTCATAGGCACAATAATCAGAATTCGGTACCTTTATTGGCGAATCAAAAATATCTAACAAACAATTTTAAATTTAATCGATAAACTAAAATAATAAAAAAATAGGAATAAGAAACAAAAGACAACCCGAGATGTTAGCAACGAATAAATATCTAAAGGTCAAGCTATAAAAATTGTTCATGTCTAGAAGCATATTATTAGTCTGGAAATAAAACAGGTGTAAATAGGCTAAAACTTGTCCGGCGGTATTCACGACACGAATAAAAGTGATGTGCTCTTAACCTTTCCAGAGGTCGTATCCGTACCTACTTAATATCGTGAAATTATAATTCAAGGTCGGTTTGTTTTTACTACAGGCAGGAGGATGTGTATATTGCGGCTGTTTTATTAACCAATAATTAAACACAAATCTTCCAAATGCCATGAGCAATACCTTTGGTCACCAATATACAAATAAGAGGCTTTAACGAACTTCATAGAAGTTGTCAAATAACTAACGAGTAGCTAATTGTCGACAGCACATAATTGTGCATTCACACCGATCATTGTTTTTTTTGTAACATTCAGGTTTAATGGCGTGGAAAATAATTGTAGGCAGTATAAATGCAATCAGTTAGGTATACATATTTAGCTGGCTAGCTGAAAGGCTTTAGCTTTGGCAATGGCTTTGACTGACTGGTTGGCTTGCTTCGGGTGGCTGGCTGAAGCTTGTGAATTGTGCAATGAAGTCTAATTTACTCGACATACTTTTTTATTTCTGAACCCTCGAAAAGACTGCAACTACGGCTGCAGGGTGGTACCGAAAATCCACATAAGAACTGGGAGCTACCACACTACCAGCATGACTTGTATAAAATATGTGGATTTTCTCATGAGTTAGAACCTGTATACATACGTACTCTTCAAACAAATTTCGAATAAAGCTGTACCACGCTGAACTTTGTTTTATTTTAAAACTCTGTATCAGTCTGTGAGCCTTGTAACCATTATCAGTCCAAAACCTCAGTAAGCATTGTGCACTTGCGCTAAATAAAGGCGGTGAGGTTTCCAAATACTGGCTAGCCAAACTACTATGCTTAACACAATACTAACGTAGCGCAAGCGCCAACAGGACGCCATTTGTTAATGGCCGCTTGTAAATGACATCGTGATGGCTCTAGCGCTACGTTAGTGTTGTGTTAAGTATGCCTAAAGAGTGCATGCCCCATTATAGCTCACGTCCCCGTCTAATACACTGTTCCCCTGTTATGGTTTCGTTAAATCGACACCATCAAATTAGCAACCTCTACCCACCACTACCCACCACCACTACCCACCACCTTTACCACCAGTATTACCTGGTCATTTTCCTCCCAGTAACATTACAACAGTAGGTACCACATTTTACGATTAGGCCAGATCATAATTTGGAAAATGTAAACGCGCCTTAGTACTCAAATGTAGTCAGGTTTAGGCGATCACTCGAACTAACGAACCTTAGCCATTTAGAACTGGTTATTATTTATTAGAAGAGGTGATAAAAATATTTACGCAATATCCAAATGTAAAATACGTTTTTATTAATAATTGTAGTGACATTACGTAGGTAAATTACTTGAGAGATTAAAAATAATTTAACTTGTTCTTACATTACGAAAAAATGCTCGATTACAATAAAACGTAGAAACGCATTGCACTGGTGCGCCACTGGTGAGGCAATTTGATAGGTCCAACGTTTGAATTCAGGGCCTCAAGTCTGCTAATTTTATTTAACTCACATGCTATTGATATTCAATTGAGACTCAATCACGACTCCATTACGATTAGAACAAATTTGGTATTCTGCAAAAACTTGTATAAGCTCAATAGAGTCGTAATGGAATCGTAGTGTAATTGTAATTGACTCTCAGTTGAACAGGTATAAGTATTGCCAATAGATAGTAGAATACCGATAAAGTCCACAATCGATTTACAATTGTAACACGATTGAAGAGCAGACTAGCAAATATTCTGATAGCAGTTCAATGGAATGTCACTGGAAAACCATTGGTCTTAAATTAGTAGCAGAATACCAAATGTAGTTAAAACTGCTACTGAGATCCAATTGATATTCAATTGAGTCATTACTAAATTAGCAGAATTGGGGCCCTGGTCGGACTTTCCATCCTACGCGTAGGCAGGCAGTATGTATCGCGTAATCTATAGGTAAATCTATACATTTATACATCTATACATATAAATAAAATTGGAGTGTCTGTTTATAATATTGAAATAACCGTTTTATAATACATGCGTACGAATATACATACACCAATATAATTTTTTTTTTCAATTTTTGTCTGTCTGTTTGAAATGGCTAATCTCAAGTAATCTCTGAAAAGGCTATAAGGCCGATTTTGACGGGATTTCTATTGGCAGGTAGCTGATGTAATAAGGAGTAACTTTAGCTTTAAGATAACTAGCTGTTCCCCTTGGCTTCACCCCCGCTGCTCGGCTCCTATTGGTCGCAGCGTGAAGTACTTGTTCCTGAGATTAGCGCGTATTAGGCCACGTACACACGGCGATTATTTTTCCGTATACCGTATACGAGATTTTATCGAATAGAGTAGTGACAACAGAATATATATGAAAACTTAAAAATTGTTTAAACGGCGTTCATACGGGAAAATCCCGTGTTCGAGAAATATATTTTACCGTATACCGTGCGATAATGTCACCGGAACGCCGCGTCTCGAAACGATTTTATGAATACGACACGCAGTGGCGCTTATGTTCATGTTGTCTCGTTCACACGACTCGCCCGCTATTATATACATGAAAAAATCGAATCGAATGGTTGCCGTGTGAACGACTGCATCGTATACGGTAAAACCGTATACGTGAAAAAATCGAATCGAGTGGTCGCCGTGTGAACCTGGCCGAAAGCCGCGTCTCGAAACGATTTTATCGAATACAACACGCAGTGGCGCTTATGTTCATGTTGTCTCGTTCACACGACTCGCCCATTCGAGAATCATACGCACTCGCATGCGTGGCCTGAAAAAATCGAATCGAATGGCTGCCGTGTGGACGACATTTTTTCACGTATACGGTTTTACCGTATACGATGCAATCGTTCACACGGCAACCATTCGATTCGATTTTTTCATGTATATAATAGCGGGCGAGTCGTGTGAACGAGACAACATGAACATAAGCGCCACTGCGTGTCGTATTCGATAAAATCGTTTCGAGACGCGGCGTTCCGGTGACAACTTCGTACGGTATACGGTAAAATATATTTCTCGAACACGGGATTTTCCCGTATGAACGCAGTGTAAACAATTTTTTTAGTTTTCATTTATATTCTGTTGTCACTACTCTATTCGATAAAATCTCGTATACGGTATACGGGAAAATAATCGCCATGTGTACGTGGCCTTAGTATATCTATACGTTTTTTTTTTTTCATTACTTTACTAGGAGCCAACCATCAACACAACTTGCCGATCGACCGCGCCGTCGCTGTTTACCTGGGGTTTGAACCCAGGGTCACCACCATTACTCATGACGCGATTTGACTGATTTGCTTCGCCGATTAATTAAAGTTAAAATCATTTTTGTTCTGTGTCTGGGTGTAATTTATCTATATGTATGTATTTAGAAATATATAAGTATGTTTATCAGTTGTCTAGTACCCATAACACAAGCTCTGCTTAGCTTGGGACTAGATGGCGTTGTGTGATAGTTGTGGAATATTAAAAAAAAAAAAAAAACCTTACTAGGTACTACGACATAATGATGCAATTCAACTGATACTGATTACAAGGCAAGCCTGTTTTTAACCGACTTCAAAAAAAGGAGTAGGTTATCAATTCGACTGTATTCTTTTTATGTTTGTTACCTCATAGCTTGCGCCTGGGTGAACCGATTTTCATGATTCTTTTTTTATTTGAAACCTGGTACTTTCCGTGTGGTCCCATTGTTCATTCACCATTTCAGGATCTGATGATTGGATCTGACAATGGGACCATACGGGAAGCACCAGCGTTCAAATAAAAAAAAAACATGAAAATAGGTTCACCCAGTCGCAAGTTATGAGGTAACAAACATAAAAAAAAACAGTCGAATTGATAACCTCCTCCTTTTTTGAAGTCCTGTTAAAAATAAAAGGCTGAGCATTGAAGTACTAAGTACGGTTTCCACTAAGGCAAGTGATATTGGATTTATCTATGCCGTCACGGTAGATGGACGATTAATAAATTTCATAATACATAAAACTACGTAATTGAATTTTAAATAATATATTGAATAAATTAAAAGCCCAGCAAACATGTATAAAATCACCAAGTCAATCGCATTACATGATCAGTTTTCCTTTTAGATGATTTGATAAAGCCAAGGAACTGTAGTTCGGCCACGGCACGGGTAAATCTTAATCTGGAACAAAGATAATAATCTTTATCAAAATCTGTTCAGTACCTTTTGTAATAGCAACAAACATCAATCCTCACCAACATTTTTATTTAAAGGCAACAAGAATACGGCAAGATATGGTAACATTAGATTCCTCATTCATATCTAGCCTTAATTCATTAGCCTGTATTCGGGTGATCGACTGACTTTACCCGAATGAAGCCGAGTATATTTTGTACTCGAACAATCGACGATTTTGTCACAATTTAGGTACTCGACGCAGTTCATTTACACTTGGTCGATTGCCCGAATTTCATAGGCAGTAGTAAGTGTTTTCTTTTATAGTCGGTCCGTCGCCGTACTAGGCATAGCCCTACGTCCTACGTCGTAGTGCTAGGCATAGCCCTCCCTCAATTCCTTCTATGAACTCTTTTCCCGCACCGTTTAAAAAGCTGCACTCGGGGTATGTACACGTCCAGGCTGTCACGCCACCTGTTGTAGACTCGGCGGCGGTGACCGTAATAATATATATATTCTTTATTGTGCACAATATTTACAATAAAAAACCGGCCAAGTGCGTGTCGGGCCACGCACAGTGTAGGGTTCCGTAGTTGCCCATCAAAATACTTATGCGAACTAACTAAACTGATTCGCTGAATTTAATTTTAAAAAGAAGAATTTTCAAAATCGGTCCAGGAGTCTGAGAAATCGGGGAAAATACATAAAAAAAAGATTACGATGAATTTAGAACCTCCTCCTTTTTTTGAAGTTAGTTAATAATAGTTGACGATAAAAACCTACCTATCCCTAAAAAACATACCTATTAAAGCTGAAAAAATAAAGTTGACAAACTTACATTTGCAGTTGAAGAAGATGTTCTCCGATACATTTTGTTTAAGAAAATATGTTATCCAAGTACATTTTATAAGTTGGTCGACTATTACACGTAAAGTTGTAAAGCCTACTTAGTCATGATAATTTTCTTTTAAACTTCGTTATATATACTACTATTGTGAATTTTTTTACACCCCCAAATATAACCGTTTAGCTGGTAGAGGGGGGGGACACTCGAGTCGAGCAAAATTTAGCACTTTAAAGCTTAATATTTCACAAACGAATTTTTTTATCAAAAAATTGTTAACGGAAACTATCAATATTTTTTAAAGACCTATTTAATGATACCCCACACTAAGGGGTACGCGAGAAATAAAAAAAACATCCCCACTTTACGTGTACAGGAGGTACCCTAAAAAAAAATATTTTACGAGATTTTATTTTACCACTTTTTCGGCACAACAAATCCGTATATTTACACCAAATTACAGCTCTCTAGTACTGTGCGTCTCTGAGCTAAACTGCGGACAGACGGACGGACGGACGGACGGACGGACGGACGGACGGACATGGCGAAACTATAAGGGTTCCTTGTTGACTACGGAACCCTAAAAACCAAACTTAAAATTACGTTCACAAAGGCGAGCTTATCTCTTTAAAGAGATCTCTTCCAGCCAACCTGTAAAACTGCTTTGAGATGATGATACACGGGGACAAGATAGTACACTGAATTATTAACAATTGGTAATACATATTCATATCATCATCATCATCAGCCTATTAATGTTCCCACTGCTGGGACACAGGCCTCCTCTCTGTGAGAGGGGGTGGGCCATAATCCACCACGCGGGCCCAGTGCGGATTGGTGGATGTCACATGTCTTCGAATTTTTTTTTTGGTTCTAGGACATGCCGGTTTCCTCACGATGTTTTCCTTCACCGTTTTGAGAGCAGTGGTGATGAAATAAATTACACAAAGTAATGCGCCTGCCTGGATTCGAACCCACGACCTACAACTCGTAAGTCGGGGCCGATACCACTGGGCCACCACTGCTCAATTCATATTCATATATATTTCATAAAATACCTATATACATACAAATATTCTTTATCATAAATATACATAGATATACATACATATATTATGTATCACAAAAATATAATATACTGAAATATTATGTTTCTAAAATGTGGAAAAATATGGCATGAAACTTACTGTGTATTAGAATCCTGATGTCTTTGCTCATCGTCTTCATCGGGCCGCAATACCGCGGCGAAGGCTTGCAGCCAGTCGTACAAGTTGATATGTTTACCACACTCGCGATGAAGCTTGTACGCCAGACAAACGTCGGGCAGGGTGTTTATGACGCTGTCCGATGACGGCAGGTGGCAGCAGGAACACTGAAACGAAGTAATGTTTTTGTTATCAAAATAAACAAACATGTTAGATTTCTTTCTTTGGAGCCTTGGCAGATAACAAACAGTATTCACACAGCAAAAAAAGTTTGTCAGATCAGGCGTAATGTATCTTGGTGAATTTTGAAACGTGAATAAAGACGGTGAAAAAAATTACTTTTAAAAATCGGCCACAGCTTGACATGTTTTAAAATCGGGGTCGAACCATTGGATTTGAGTTACAGAGCCCTAGGAGTTGCTAGGTCATCTCGACAGATGCTGAAAAGTTGTCTTGTCCAATATTTCTATGTATATCCCTAAACACAGAAATGTAGGTATTTAAAAAAGCTATTTTATAAATAGCAAAAGTCCTTGAATGATTTCGAAACCTTTTTTTTGAAAATTGAATATTTAAAGAGTGGAAAAATTTATTAGCAATATCATTTAGTCGGGATTTAAACCCCGCCAGACGCAAAAATAATATTTAAAAAAACTCCTACAAGTGACGAATAGCATTTTTTACGCCACTGTGTTAATATATTACATGTGTAAGTAAATCACACAGGCGAGGCGCTACGGTAATTACAAGTATTGAATACATTATATGAATTTTTATAATTAATTAGCTCTTGGCTAAAAATCTTGACGAAGTGAATGGGCTTATTAAATTTAATATTCCCACTTTTTAAATATTCAATGTTAAAGGTCGAAAGGATTCGGGATGATGCAGTCTTTTTTGGGACCAAAAAATCGCATCTTTTAATACATGTTCTTCTGAGACAGGTCTACATTTCTGTATTTACAAGCATCAAAACATATCTCCAAGACTCCTGTACTCTTCAATGTATCAGAAATGATTTACACTGATCCCTAGCATAAAAGGTGGTATCACACAAAAAATCTTTTTCTAACATTTTAGCGCAATGTTACTTGATCGTTAAGCCCGTTCACACCTTGTAGATGCCCGAGATGAGCCAGAAAGTGTTTTCACAAAACCTCATTCTTTACAAGCGCATCTTCGCCATTTAGGAAAAAAAACTATAAACACATGACAGATTATGGGCAAGATTTACCTGTAAGTAATGTACAGGATTGCTAAGTGCGGTGTGCACGGCGCCACGCGACGAGCCCACGATGTGTCGCCGCACGTGCGTGACGTCACTGAACAGCAGCAGCTCGTGCAGCGCGAGCGCGCGCGCCGGCCGCAGCGCTGCACCACACACCTGTTCCAGGTAGCTCACGAAGCGAGACCGAACCATCTCGAACTCAGACTGGACGCGGTCCACTCTTGTTGCTTTTAGTAGTTTCTAGAACGACCATTTGTT
The DNA here is from genome assembly GCA_954870645.1 of Agrotis clavis. NCBI lineage: Eukaryota > Metazoa > Arthropoda > Insecta > Lepidoptera > Noctuidae > Agrotis > Agrotis clavis. The sequence goes on from OX940921.1 coordinate 14,556,240, forward strand.
TTATGTCGTGGTTGTTAGATTGAACTGTAGTTTACTGTTCTCAGTAGACGGGACAGAACGACATGTTTTATTATTTTATTATTGGGTATTTCTTTTTTTCCACTTCATCATCAGCCTATATTGTTCCCACTGCTGGGACACAGGCCTCCTCTCTGTGAGAGGGAGTGGGCCATAATCCACCACGCGGGCCCAGTGCGGGTTGTTGGATGTCACATGTCTTCGAATTTTTGGTTCTAGGACATGCCGGTTTCCTCACGATGTTTTCCTTCACCGTTTTGAGAGCAGTGGTAATGAAATAAATTACACAAAGTAATGCGCCTGGCGGGGTTCGAACCCATGACCTACAGCTCGTAAGTCGGGACCGATACCACTGGGCCACCACTGCTCCTTAATTGACACTAATTCCAAACTTCTCGTTTCGTTTTTGTTCTCGTTCGTGTGAGAAGTTTGGAATTCTGCACATATCAGGTCCACCTTCTTTCTTTCTTTTCTTGTGAAAAGAAAGAAGGTGGACCTGACATGTGCAGAACTTGTTTACATGGATCTCGTCCTACAGATATAATGTTAATAGTGGTTATTACTTTTCATTTATTAAAATCCTTACCTCCTTCAACTTATATCTATTTCCTGGTACATTTTCATCAATATTTTCAACCTCTGGTAAAACGTTTGTAGTTACAGTTGTGTCAGTACTGGCATGCTCTATTTGTCGCAAAAATGTTAATAAATGCACTCTCAAAGACTTGACGAAGTTTTCACCAAGATCATCATTGAGAAATATATTATTGAGATTATTCTTCATTGGAGATGACCGCAGAGGTCTAACTGGTGACATAACTTGTAAGTATGAGTTCACTATCTTTAAGGCACTTTTGATACTTTCAACCAACTTTGTTTGTGACTGAAACTTTAATAGCTGCATGCAGTCTTTGAATGCTGGTGTATCTGCTACACATTCTGAAGCACACTTTGTATAGATTTCCCGGACCTAAAATATAAATTAATTTAATATTAATTAACAATCCCAAAAATGTTTTATATTTCAAGTATACCTATTATTACTTTGAGTAAGTTCTTATTAATTTGTTGTTTGCACTATGTAAAACATCGTCAAGATAATTGAGATACAGTGGATTAAACATAATATTTACACCATGGATATCAGTAAACAACTTTAATTGCTAATATTACACCAACGACGATATAATACTAGACTCCTAATACCAGGCGACCGATGTCTGTCAACACATTAGGCAAAAAAGTCTTATATTCGTCTCATTTCGACCAATCCTGTGAGCCGTAAACATACGTTGAGACAGAACAGACCTTGAGTTAGCCAATCACAACGCAGTACCCCGTCCCCCTCGCTTACGTAGTACCTCAGCGAGTTGACAGAATAATTTTTGTTCCTTAGATCGTGCATGCGTAGTCTAGTATTATAACGTCGTTGTATTACACAATACAATTTAACTTTTATTTTATTGATATAAGCAAGACAAACTAGTGCACGCATGCGGCTTTCTGAGTTCAATTTTTTATAGGCGCTTTGGATTTGCAAGCATTTCTCTTTTAGAAGTTAAGCACAAAATAGTACCTATAAATATTCCCTCTCACGGAGAGCTACTATCTCAGGTATCATAGGTATGCTGTGCTATAAATATTAGATACTCACAGATTTCCCAAGTAAATTCTTTGGTAAGTCTTTCACAAACACACAAAGCACCCTCAAACACATATAAAAGCTGTACAAATAATCGTGAAGTCTATTCATCTGCTTGTAAAGAGCCTCTCTGAAGAAATTGTCGTCTTCGAACAGACTGATCTTAGTTCTACAATCTTGTTGTTCTAAAAACGGCCGGAATGACATCAACTGCCGTATGTTTTCTAGATCATCTGCATTTAGCTTCATTATGACTTCTTCAAGTTTGTCACGGTCACAACATAGAGACTTTAAGTTGTCTCCATAGAAATGATCCATCATGCAATACTGAAAACAAAGGTAAAAACATTGTACTAACGCTTCTTACACACTTGGTGTGCTGTAAATTATCAGTTTTTAGTCCTTTTAACTCGGAAAAGAAATAATAATGAAATTGTAGTACCTTTATACTTTGAATGAGACCAGTAACAGAAAAATCGTAGAAAAGGAAGACATCTGTCAGCAGTTCAAAAGCCTTGCCTGATAAATGAAATGGACTTGTGTGTGTTAAGAAAATATCTTCCAATACCTGGAAACGAAGAAAAGAATTTATTTGAAAATCATTTATTTATTTTGTTCGCGGGACTCACGAATTACCGTGACCCCGGAACGTAAAGGGCTATTGAAGGACACCGTGGATTTTAGTCAGTACGAGTCTGACAGTCCCTCCCGCCCCCTCCTCTGGGTGGGTGGACTCATTTGATAATTTTACCAAGCTAAAAAAAATGTAATATAATACTTAACATTATATTCTAAAAAAAAACGTAATCCCATTTTAGTGTACCGGACGTAGCACCAGACGTAGGACCTCTTCAATAACACTTGGTTAAATAAAAGAGAGTTAAACTTTCATTATTTATGAAAGTTTAAAGGTAACAAAGAAAAAAGACTGCATGGTGTTTTGGGCCAGTAGGAAGTATCCACATAACTCACCGGCAATTAATCTCAACGGATGCCAACGTAATAGAGTTGATATGTCTAATTCTTGATCATCTATTAGTCTCTGGCCTGGAAGACGATGCAGTCTAATGTCCGTTTTAATGTGATAGCCCGCAATACGCCCGAGAGCGTATTTTAATTTATTACTAAATCTGAAGGGTTCTGAAGGGTGAGGAGCTCGTGGCTAAATAATAACAGCTGCACGGACCGATCTTCCGGGTTAAGCCGCGCTTGCCAAGGTTGGTCTATGGATGGGTGACCATCTGTCATAGCGAGTTTCCTCCGAGCCTCGGTAAGCACGTAAAGCCGTTGTCCCGGCTGTCATTTGTAGATCTTTGACAGTCGTTACTGTTAGTAAGAAGCTCATGAGTCTGACAACCAGTGTTACCATGGGGTATCGTATTACCCAGTTACTGGGTTGTGGAGGTCCGATAGGCAGTCGCTCCATGTAAAATACAGATATCCAGCTGCATCTGGTTCGACTGGAAGCCAACCCTAATACAGTTGGGAAAAGGCTAGGCAGATGATGACTACATCTATTCTGAAGGGTTTATTTAACGCGCTATTCTCAGGAAATGCTGGTTGAAATTGATAAATTATTTTTGTGTAGCAGTCTTTTTATCAAGGAAGGCTATACAGGGTGAATTTTTCAACTGGGCGTGGATGGCTATATCCGTAACTGTGAGGAATATCGAAAAACGTTGAAAGGAGTCTCGAGGCCGATTTTGACGAAAACTAAAACTGCATCATTGGATTTTAGAATAATTTCTCTGTGACATAATGATTATTATTATTTCTATTGTTCTGTTTTTAGGGTTCCGTAGTCAACAAGGAACCCTTATAGTTTCGCCATGTCCGTCCGTCCGTCCGTCCGTCCGTCTGTCCGCAGTTTAGCTCAGAGACGCCCAGTACTAGAAAGCTGTAATTTGGTGTAAATATACGGATTTGTTGCGCCGAAAAAGTGGTAAAATAAAATCTCTTAAAATTTTAGGGTACCTCCTGTACACGTAAAGTGGGGATGTTTTTTTTATTTCTCGCGTACCCCTAAGTGTGGGGTATCATTAAATAGGTCTTTAAAAATATTGATAGTTTCCATTAACATTTTTTTGATAAAAAGATTCGTTAGTGAAATATTAAGCTTTAAAGTGCTAATTTTTGCTCGACTCGAGTGTCCCCCCCCCTCTACCAGCTAAACAGTTATGTTTGGGGGTGTGAAAAAATTCACAGTAGTAGTATATATAACGAAGTTTTAAGGAAAATTATCATGACTAAGTAGGCTTTACAAGTTTACGAGTAATAGTCGACCAACTTATAAAACGTACTTGGACAACATATTTTCCTAAACAAAATGTATTGCAGAACATGTTCTTCAACTGCAAATGTAAGTTTGTCAACTTTATTTTTACAGCTATAATAGGTGGGTATGTTTTGGGGATAGGTAGGTTTTTATTGTCAACTATTTTTAACTAACTTCGAAAAAAGGAGGAGATTCTCAATTCGTCCTAATCTTTTCTAATTTATTTTCCCCGATTTCTCAAAGACGCCTGGACCGATTTTGAAAATTCTTATTTTTAAAATTAAATTCAGCGAATCAGTTTAATTAGTTCGCATAAGTATTTTGATAGGCAACTACGGAACCCTACACTGTGCGTGGCCCGACACGCACTTGGCCGGTTTTATATTTATTTTTGCTTGTCAGTATGTTTAATTTGTTCTTTTTAAATGATTTATGTTCTTTTGTACAGACCAATAACTTGTATGTGTGGTTTTAAGCTGTAAATTCAAGTTGGTTATTATAAATAAATAATAAAAAATATAAAAAAAAAATCAATAAACCGGGCCAGGAATCGAACCCGCTAATTTTGTAAAAAAAAAATACAGCCTGTATTATTACACCATTCGATAGTGTTGCTAATAAGGATCAAATTCTGGGAAGTAACCATATACGTCAAACTTAAGGAAAACGTCTAATTATGAAAAAAACTGATCAATCTCAAGGCAATGACTGTATTCGTAACATAAGTTAACCGTTTCTTCTTTGAAATAATGATATTTTTTGTTCAATTCAATAAGTTCGTATTACTGAATACAGTGCGGTTGTTGAGGCGTCAAATCCAGTGAAACATTGAAAACAACGAAATTTTGTAATTTCGAATAGATTTATGACTCAATAGAAGTAAAGTGACATACAAAAATAGCAATTTCATAACAATATGCTATTTCCGTAAGTTTACCGTATATCATTTACTTTCCAGAAATTGATCCTTATTAGCAACACTATCAAATGGTGTAATAATACAGGGTGTGATTTTTTTACAAAATCAGCGGGTTCGATTCCTGGCCCGGTTTATTGAATTTTCTAAAATCCAATGTTGCAGTTTTAGTTTTTGTCTAAATCGGCCTCGAGACTCTTTTTAACGTTTTTCGATATTCCTCATAGTTTCGGATAAAGCCATCCACGCCCAGTTGAAAAATTCACCCTGTATAACATCACGCTACGATCAACAGGAGCCGGGCAGCGGGTGAAACCGCTGGGAGTATCTCGGAATACCCTACCCAGAAGGACCATACCTAATTTTTGAATGTGTATTTTTCTATTTAAATGTAAATCTTTGACTTAATCATTTTAAATTTAGTTTATTGTATGATCCGAAAAAGATTGAAATAAATAGTAATTTAAAACTTGTTGCGTTGGGTTGACTATATCGTCAAAATCACGGAGAAACGATGGATGAAGAACGAATGGAAGTATGATGAAGTTGTCTGTTGCTTAAAACAATAATTTCATGTTACAATATGAACTTCTATACGCGAGGACTCGTAATTGGCTGCCTGATGCCTATAATTACCCCTTTTTGTTATGATTTTGTTAGCTGTAAGTCCTCCATGTAATAAATAAATAAACTTACTTGATTCATATAAACAGGTGATGCATGTGAATGGAACACTTTGATCAGTAGCTTGGACGACACATGGTAAGGAAACGACTTATGAAGAGCTGATACCGACGTCGCCACCCCAAACACGAACACTATCGCCATTGTTGATACATACGAACTGGAAAATTTAAAAAAGGCCACTGTAATCGTAATTGTAAAAACTGTGGGAACGAGATGGCGCTAGACGACTTGTATAGCTTTGTCTCTTTCCCACAGAGGAACTACTCTACTACCACGCAATGCTTGGTTTCAGTTCCTGTAAACCTCATATAATAGTTCCTTGCGGAAATCGCGACAGCCAATCGTGTGGCAGCGCAAAATTGGCGCTTGTAGTCAAGTAAGTAGTTATTATTTTTGTATGGGATAATTATTTAAATAATCATACTTGAATAAATTACCTCACAATCATTACAAAGTCTTGTAAAACGTTACAGTTGAAGCTCTCAAAATCAGGAATAATAATAACTAGTGTTCTTTTGGTTGTGCTTGATTTTTTCTTCATAGGTGATGTCTTGCACTTTGTTTCATACCAGTTTTTGAGGGTTTTCATTGTGCACTGATTCTTTTTTAATTTCTTTGTTTGAGTTATGTATTCGTCTGATTCATCATCATAATCCTATAAATCATGAACACAAATTATAGTAGGTACAGACGCCAGTAGGTCAACCTATCCCAGTCTGTCTTTTACCAATCGAACATTAACCTTCCATTGTTGTTGATAAGGTTCAAAATCTTTTATAAAAATTGTCAGATTGGGGTAGGTTGTGATGAGCTGGTATCTGTACATGTGTGTGGCAAAATCTAGTAAGGTTAGCTTATATTTATTAAAGTGGTTCATGAATTAAGATAGAGTGCAGAGAAGACTCTGCACTTTTTAGGTCATAAAAAATATTTTTAAATGTGTTGCTAAACTCAAAACTGGGGTACTATTTAAACATAAAGTGAACAACATAAACTGTGAAATGTCTCCACCAAATTAAACTTTAGTAGATAGCAGCAAATATTCTTTATAGTAGGTATGTCACTCACCAACATTTGATTTCCATGGATTAACTGCCAAACAGCATTTTCTACCAAGTGCTTAACAGTGGGTGCATCTTCTGAATTTACTAATGCCACATGTGGAGTCACTTCATTTCTGTAAAATTAAAAGAAAAAAATTAAGCCAACTTTAAAAACAAACACACAAAAGTGTAAAATAACTTCTCTTTCAGAAGTTGGTGGCTTTGTTTTTTATTTCATTGACTTTTTATGTTATTTTACCCTTTTAAGGGTTCCATAACTAAAGTGTGAAACGGGACCCTATCGCTAAGACTATCCGTCTGTCTGTCTATCACCAAGCTCTATCTCATGAATGGTGATAGATAGTTGAAATTTTTACAGATGCTGTATTTCTGTTGGGGGAGAAGCTAGGGTATGTTTTGGTGGGAATCGCTGTTGGTGAGAACAGCATTACCTATAAAGTGCCAAATATACTTTCTGCTGTACTTGTGGCGGAGTACCGTACAAAGCAGAGCCCTAGCCAGTCCGAGTCATCCACGTCCCCGTCGTTCTCCCTGGGACCTGCTGCAACCGCGCCGCCGCGCGTCCGCCACCTCGTGTTGCAGCTGAGCTAACGGATGCAGGGCGAAAGGCGAGCATCCTGCGCCTTAAAACAGAATAATCTCACTAGGGAGGATACCTGAAACAAAACCGAGCACATCCGGAGGCTCTGAGGCGGCAGCCCCGCTATCGGAATAAGGCACAGTGGGCTAATCACCCGCTTGCCCGACAATCATTGATTCCTGAAACTGAAACAGATAGAAACCGGACCGATCATTTACTGACGACTTTTGGCATGAAAAAACGGACACGAATTGCTTATTGGAATGTACGTACGCTTAGCGATGACAGCCGACTAGCCCAAGCAGAAGCAGTAATGCTTAGCTACAAACTGCAGATTCTCGGCCTAAGCGAAGTGAGGAGAAACGGTTTTGGTGAGCTGAGAACGTCCAAGAGCCTGACTTTGCTGTATTCAGGTAAAGAAAGTGAGGAAGATGTGCGTGAGTATGGAGTCGGTCTCCTCCTTTCCAATGCAGCTAAGAAAAGCCTCCTGGACTGGAAACCGATCTCAGACCGAATCATTTATGCCCGTTTCAACTCAAGAGCCCGGAAGATCTCCATTGTACAGTGCTACGCGCCAACCAATGCATCACCCGAGGATACCAAGGACGCTTTCTACAATGCCCTCAACGCCACCCTTAGGAGCATAAAGAAACAAGACATAATCATCGTCATGGGGGACCTAAATGCAAAGGTTGGAAGTGTTAACACTCTCCGCGAGCGACATATGGGTACACAGGGACTCGGAGTGTGCAATGAGAATGGAGAGAGATTTATCGAGTTTTGCCAGAACCACGACCTTACCATCGGAGGAACATTATTCATTCATGGCGACCACCATAAGTACACGTGGAACTCTCCTGATGGTGTCACCAAGAACCAAATTGACCATCTTGCCATTAGTTCCAAATGGCGTTCTTCATTGCTCGATGTTCGCAACCGTAGGGGCGCCGATATTGATAGCGATCACCATCTGGTGGTCGCTGAAGTCCGGCTTAAAGTAGCAGTAGCCCGTGCGGCTGGAGGATTTGGCAAAATTGGAAGAAGGTTCGAGGTTAACAAACTGCGTGACTCAGATACATGTGAGGCATTTCGACTCGAATTGCGCAATCGCTTTGCTGTGCTCGATGCTGCTTCGGAATCATTAGACGAGGAGTGGAACCGCATCAAAGTGGTCTACACAGAGACCAGCTCCGCCGTCTTAGGGCACAAATCGACTCACTCTCGGGAAGACTGGATGTCACAACGTACGTGGGGCCTGATTGACGATCGCAGAAGGCTACATTTGAGACTGCTTGGAACCCATGACGACGCCATACGAGCCGACCTTAACACACAATACCGTCAGAAACGCAAGGAAATCTATCGCAGTACCCGCAAAGATAGGAGGCAGTGGGCTGACGGTATTGCTGATCGTGCTCAACTAGCTGCAAACACCGGTAACCTGAAGGAGTTGTACAAAGCTACCAAAACCTTGGCGGGTAACAGCAAGTCAAAGAAAAAGCCGCTGAAATCCAAGGATGGTCAACTCATTGTGACGTCAGAAGGGCAGCTTCAACGCTGGCATCAACACTTTGAGGAGGTCTTCCGTTTGTCAGTTACATCGACGCCTGACGTTACACTTGTAAGCTCCCCACCGCCTCGGCTTCTCGACATCAACACGGAACCACCGACAGCCTCTGAAGTTGCGGAGGCAGTCCGCTCTTTGAAAACAGGCAAAGCACCAGGACTTGACTTGATAACTGCGGAAATGCTACAAGCCGACTTATCCTCCGCCGTCGACGTCTTGACGCCCCTTATTGAAAAGATCTGGACAGCCGAAGAGCTCCCTGACGATTGGAACAAAGGTCTCCTTATAACTGTGCCTAAGAAAGGTGATCTAAGCCAGTGTGATAACTGGAGAGGTATTACGTTGCTCTCGATTCCCTCGAAGGTTTTCTGTAAAATTATGCTGGATAGACTGTCGAAGGTCGTGGAGCCTCTTCTACGCAATGAGCAGGCTGGATTCCGCAGGAACCGCTCATGTACGGACCAGATAAACACTCTCCGAATCATATTGGAACAGGCATCAGAATGGCAGAGGGAGGTTTATCTAACCTTTGTCGACTTCGAAAAAGCCTTTGACACGCTGAAGTGGTCTAGCATCTGGTCCCGCCTCCTGGAAATTGGAGTGCCGCCGAAAATCGTCCGTTTGTTACAAACCATTTACAAGACTTATTCTTGTAAGGTAACTCACGACGGCCTCATCTCGGACGACGTAACAGTACACGCGGGTGTTCGCCAAGGTTGCCTCCTGTCGCCGCTCCTTTTCTTAGTCGTTCTTGATGGAATAATGCTTCGCATCTTAGAGAACAGGCGCCGCGGCATAGAGTGGGGATTATCAAACGTCTTGGAGGACTTGGATTACGCCGATGACCTATGCCTGCTGAGTCATACCCATGCCGATATGCAAGCTAAGTTGAACGATTTGGAACAGGAAGCGGCGATAACAGGGCTTAAAATAAACATCCGGAAGACCCAGGAAATGAGAACTGGTGTGAAGAATCGCTCACCGTTGCTGATTGGCACAGAGGCAGTGGAACGCGTCCACAAATTTACTTACCTCGGAAGCGTCGTGTCAGAGACTGGTGGTAGTGAGGAGGACATCAACTCACGGATAGCCAAAGCCAGAGCTACCTTCGCACAGCTGAGACCTGTTTGGCAATCGCGGAAACTGACCCGAAGGATTAAACTTAAAATATTCGGGTCCAATGTAAAATCCGTGCTGCTTTACGGGTGCGAAACGTGGAAGGTTACAAAGGACATCTCACGCCAATTACAAGTCTTCGTCAACCGTTGTCTTCGTCGCATTCTCGGAATTTACTGGCCCGAGACCATCTCCAACGTAGAGCTGCTGGGGAAATGCAACGAGAGCCCGATCGACAACCAGATCAAGCGTCGCAAGTGGAGATGGATTGGCCACACGCTCCGAAGGGACCCTGACCACATACCCAAACAAGCTTTGGATTGGAATCCCCAAGGGAAAAGAAAGCGTGGCCGTCCCCGTCAAACCTGGCGACGCACCGTGCTAGCGGAAGCGGCGAGCATTGGATTGACGTGGAGCGAGGTGAAGCGTGAAGCTCAAGACAGATCGCGATGGAAGACATCTGTGGACGCCCTCTGCCCCATCTAGGGGACATAGGACCTTAAGTCAAAGTAAGTCAGTATTTCTGTTGCTGCTAAAACAACAAATACTAAAAACCAGAATGAAATAATATATTTAAGGAGGCTTCCATACAAAAGACATAATTTTTTTTTTGCTATTTTTAAAGGTATATAATGTACAGAACCCTTCATGATCTGTTGGTTGTTTACAAATACCTCTTCAATATTATTAAAATTAAGAATGTAATATTGGCCAATCTAATAATCTTACATAAATGCAATCTGAAAATGCAATTAGAAAATTGGATCTGTATTTATTAACTGATTTAAGAATTACTTATCCACTAATTGACCATAGTCATTGTATTACCTGATGATATCAATAAGGGATGTAAACTGGGACACATGGTCTGGTTGACTGACTCCAGTCAGTAGAGTGGCACTCGGAATTACTCCTTCCAAAGTAGATGCTTCACTAACACCATGGTTCTTTATGTAATTCACAATGTCATTTAGCAGTAGACTGTATGTTTTTTGATGGAGTTCCTGTAAATATTTATAAAACTTTTGCATTTTTTTTTTATTTTTTTATATTTTGCAGTATTTAATGTTAATAGAGTATTTGACTGCAAAAATCTAATTAGTTCGGCAGATAAATTATCATTGTTACATAAATCAACCAACCAACCATTATGATGCCAACATCATAATTAAGCAAGAACAGTTTTTACTTGCTTATCAGGAAGCAAGTCTTTGTCTTTGTAATTAATTTTACAAACAAAAATTAAACATTCATTATTTTTTTAAACTCATGACGGTCTGATTAAAACAATTTATTGAAGCTGTCAATAAGCAGTAGTCATGAAATAGTAATTCTTTTGGGGAAGTATAAAGACAGGGATTGATGTTTTTTTTTGTGCAGTTGATTTTGAACTGTTCACAAGTGTGTGACATGACCAAGTGTCTGCCTTGGGTTTTAGTATGTTTTTGTCATTCCTTTCTCTAAACATTAGATATGTTTTAATTCTTGGCTTTGTGTGTTATTCTTTTCTTTTTATTGTAGGCTGTGCTATGTTGTCCGCACTCCTTATTCTTCAATTTGTCTTTTAAAAGTGAATACTTGTAATAAATTTGGTGTCCAGTTACACATATTGTTTCCGTTATGTGAGTTTTTACAAAATATGATTTCTCTATTATGTTGTTATAACAGTTGTTGACTGGAGTTAATTTTATTTGAGGTGTAAATATTTTCTATTTCAAAACATAGAGTAGTATTAAAAATTTGTATGAAAACATGTTGAATAATGCAGTGTTATACCCCTGCAAGGCAACTTTACACTATAATTATACCCATTTGGGTTTTAGGTCATGAACAGTATATCGCCGTTATACAGCGAAAACCAATTATCTCGAGATTTTGTAAAACATGACTAAACAGTACAATTCTACTCTATTTTTCGTAGTCTTTCGTCTGCGAAAACCCATTAAGAGGTATGTCGCACACTTTTTCAGATAGTCCGTCTTAAAAAGTACGCGACATACCTCTTAATGGGTTTTCGCAGACGAAAGACCACGAAAAATAGAGTAGAATCGTTTACAAAATCTCGAGATAATTGGTTTTCGCTGTTTAACGGCGATATGTAGACACAGTCTGTACTTACCTGCAATTCACTTTCAATGTAGCCCCAATTCTGTTTATATGTTTCATACCAAAGCTCTTTCATAAATATCTTTTCAAACAAAACTTTTCCACCTTTACTCTTAATGGCTTTTCCTTTTTTGAATCCATTCTTGAACAGGAAAACTCCCTGGAATTAGAACCATCCAAGTATGTGTGGAATAGTGTCATAATAATTATTATAAATGGGAAATATGTTAATTAAGGAATGTGAACTTGGTATGTTGTGTTTATTATTGCTATAATTTATGTTTATGAATCACCATTTACTAAAATTACAAAGCCTTATTTTAAACAAACTATAAGCTACAATTCCTAAGACGACCCACTGACCATTTAGTGTGCTAGCCATTGAACATTATGATTATAGAAAACAAACTGTGCAAAACTCTAGTGCACAAGACCTCCTGGACATGCATACAGAATGTCGATCAGGACGGTGTAATTTTATTAGCCATAGCAAATAACTTATGGTTGAATAATTAATTGCATATTGTTTACTCTTGTGTTTGTAATAAAATATGAAAATTGTAGGTTAGCCACGTAGTATAGCAAATGTAGGTAGGCTAAATCTTATGTCGGCATTTAAAGGCGTCTACAAGAGCATTATTCCACCCGTAAATTAACTTTAGATTAAAGGTTATAATTTTGTTTATTATGGTGAGTGCAGCAGTAGGTGCTGAGATACCTATCTCATATCTATTGTTGCTCAAACATCGTAAGGAAAATAGTTGATGAGAAAAGCTCTCTAGTTATGGTACATTTTTAGTAAATAAACATTAATTACCTTAGAAACCGATACAGTTGACTCCATTCTTCAATAATACGCGCCAAAAAGCCAGTGTCAGATCAGTGTCAATGTCACACACTGACACAAGACAGTTGTGATTTTTTTGTAAGTTTTCTGACATGACTTCAAGGCCTTTATGCTAAGACAATTGTGACAGATGTTGGCTTAAGGTAAACGCAGACTTAGTCACACCGCAGTCTCCGCAGTCCCCGCAGCCATCGTTTACTTACAGCTCGACATAAAAATGTAGAAAACCGGAAGTCGCCACTGTCTTCGCGCTACCAGCACTTTGAATGATTTTAATTTTTTTTTTCACTTATTACGTTAGTTTTATGGCACAATAATGAATCAAACAAACCTGCGGTCTTTGTTTACATCAAATAGCAAAGATTTTAAAACGCTGTCAGAAATAAAAAATTTAGTTCCGTTTCAATCCGTTCTGGCCAAGCTGTACCGATTCTGCGGCTACTGCGATGCGAGTGAGTGTGCGAGGTTTCATAGAACTTCATACAAAGAATTCGTAATGCGGGGACTGCGGAGACTGCGGTGCGGCTAAGTCTGCGTTTACCTTTGAACTTGGGAAGTTTCACGCAAAGCTCGGCTCAGATGGCGCCACCAGCACGTAATTTCGTCAACGAAAACCTCAATGCCGCCAATGGGTAAGGCAAGTGTCAAAGTGACAAGTGACAGTTTGGTCCCAAAAGAACTGTCAAATCAAAGGAATTTTCTGAAAAAAACGATTTATTGATGTAAAATGACTAGATGTTGTGTAATTAAGCTGTAAAAATGATGGAACATACAAATTTCCGACAATTCTCACTATCAAGAAATAATGGGTAGCTGCTGTGACTGCCTTTAGAACAAAAATTGAATTATAACTAAGGAAAAGCTATATAACAAACAAATATCCAGCCTTGCGAAGCCGAGACAGGCCGTTAGTTGAGTTTATTTATGAAATTCTATGATTATACCATAACTAAACAATCGAATACACTTTTCAAAATAATATCTACTTTTCTATTGGAGGTTAAGTACCAGTATTGCATCGCTCCGTAAATCATGAAATGGTTCGTCTGGCGGAAGAATTATCACCTGGAACGAGTTTTGTGATAGTTGTGGTGTTAAGAAATTAAATATATTGTGATATTTCTCTAATCTAAATAGAAAAAAGGGGTAAAATTACTGACTTAAAACATTATGATATTTTATCAAAATAGAAAGTCAGAAGCAGCATTATATTCTTGTTATAGGAGAGGACAGGTAAAATATATCTAAACTCAAAAATTGAAACCTCAACTACAAGTAATTGTGGATTTATTACGGTAAAATCAAATGTATAACCACTCAATTAAATCACTTTTTTTCCTCTTGTAGATGCACTGCGGCGTTTTAATTCTTCTTTTAGTATATGCACTTGCATTGACGAATAATTTTCCATATTTGTTTTGTATATAAACTCAATTTTTATAACAATAAATCTTGTTTGTTTTTTGTACAAGGTAGACAGTAATCTGACGTAGGGACCAACTATCGCAGCGCCATCTACGATTAGCTTTGAGTTGCCATCCCCATTTTGACGGGTGCGTCTCATTTCATATAAAGTTATTTGATATATTTTCATTTCAATAACGTTCACGTGATATAATCAACGTGAGATATACCAACGGTTGATATAATTTCTTTACACATACTGTTTGTGTTATTCTAAAACTCATTTCATATAATTTTATTGGATATAACGTTTATTTAACCGAAAATCATTACATTTAACGTTTGAAACATATAATTTAACGTTTAAACTATTTTCTTTGATGACTTTGGCTTATCCTTTGAATTTTGATTGTTTGCCTTTCTGTTGCTATTGTTATTAGAAAAATTAAGTATCCAAGAGCGAGAGAAGCGAGCTCGGGACTTGGGACTCCCCGACACGGACAGGTTAGGTTCGAAGTGGATCGCGGGGTCTCAAAGACCCCGACATCCTCCTCGTGTTAGGTTACTTTATACCTGGCACCCAGAAATAGAAGCCCCGCGAAGCGGGGCTCCGTCGAGCCAGCATGGCAGGTAGTAATCAGTTATTTGACCTAGGATCCAAAAGCGAGCGAAGCGAGCTCGGGACTTGGGGCACCCCGACACGGAGAGGTTAGGTTCGAAGGGGATGGCGGGGTCTTTCAGACCCCGCCATCCCCTTCGTGTTAGGTTACTTTAAACCCTGTACGCAGAAATAGGAGCCCCGCGAAGCGGGGCTCCGTCAATCATTCATCGCAGGTGGTACTAGTACTTGGTACATCAGTGTTAGATTACTTGCCAGGAAGAAAAAAAAATTAGACCAAATAAGTTTTATGTCTTTTGAGTGTTATACAAAACGATTTTATATTCATTGATTGTTATGCTTATAGAAATTAGTCATTATAAAATTATCTCAATCGTTTATTATATTAACAGATCGTTATATCAAATAAAATAATATATTCAGTTGTTATCTCTTGTAAATTTTAGAGATTTTGTAGTTATATCATGTATTACTTACCCATTTTGACAGACGTGTTTACTAATAAAGAATAAATAAGTTTTGTAAAATTAAATAAAAGATGGAAAAGTACGATGTTTTAACTATCGTTGAATTAAAACATATATTGCGAGTTCGTGGTGCTTCGCTACAAGGGAAGAAACATACCTAATTGAAAGGTAAGAATGACAATAACAAATTACTTTGAAAAAAAAAATATTGCCATAACCATGATAACATGATAAATACCAGTATTTATTCATATAAAATTATCGTTTTAGCATACTATTATAATTATATTCTGTGAGTTTCAGGCTGATTTCATATGAAAAAACTTATAGTTTTTATGTAAAAGGAACCTAATCTTTCGACAGAAGATGAAGATAGTGAAACGAAATCTTTATTTATGCTCTAAAAATCCCGATTTAAAGATATCAACGCAGATACAAATTTACCATCTTTAACTAATAGGTACATAAAAAACTATTTGCTTTTTATGAATGTTATACAGTGTGTCCGGGCACGAGTTAGCGATATTTGAAGGGGATATTCTAGGCTCATTTTCATAGACAAAAATGGTTTTAAAAAAATTCTTACTCCAATACTTCGCGAATGGCAGCCATTTTAATTTTTTATCCGTCGAACTGGGGTGTGTACAATAAAATGCAAATATCTTGGAATCCAAGAGACCTACATACATGAAAATGAGTTTATTGCAAAGTTAAACGTTGAGGCTTATCAAAAACTTACGAAAGTTTTCTAAATAATACGTAAAAATAACCAAAAAACATGGGCAAACACGAAATTGTACACAAAAATTACTGAATAATTTCACATTTTTAACTCTAGCTCGATAAGTACCCCTGAATTTTTATAAGATTTTTGCATTAAATTAAAAGTGTTTGAGTCAGGCTATAAAATTATATCAAAATGATCACTCTACGTTTAGTATCTTAGGAGTTATTCTCACTTGAACATCACCCTTCCTTAGCGCATGTACCCCAATATTACAGGCGTCGCATTCTTTGGGCGAGCTAAATCGTTCCGACGAATATTTATCAGCTGGCATTATTGACCACCATAATCCATAAACTGAAATGGTACATTTTTTTATTATATGAAACCACTTCTAGGAATTATTGCTGCGAGGCGAGACGGAAGGGTGATGTTCAAGTCAGAATAACTCCTAAGATACTTAACGTAGAGTGATAATTTTGATATCATTTTATAGCCTGACTCAAACACTTTTAATTTAATGCAAAAATCCTAGCAAAATTCAGGGGTACTTATCGAGCTACAGTTAAAAATGTGAAATTATGCAGTAATTTTTGTGTACAATTTCGTGTTTGCCCATGTTTTTTTGGTTATTTTTACATATTATTTAGAAAACTTTCGTAAGTTTTTGATAAGCCTCAACGTTTAACTTTGCAATAAAGTCATTTGCATAAATGTAGGTCTCTTGGATTAAAAGATATTTGAATTTTATTGTTCACACCCCAGTTCGAAAGATCAAAAAATTAAAATGGCTGCCATTCGCGAAGTTTTGGAGTAAGAATTTTTTTAAAAGCATTTTTGTCGACGAAAAAGAGCCTAGTATATCCCCTTCAAATATCGCTAACCCGTGCCCGGACACACTGTATTAATAATACTTGAACTTTTATTATAAATATGTACCTATTCATAATTTTGTGAATTTTCTAATCATACTTGTTCAGGATGTAGTATTTAATAGCATTGCATGATTTTCGAAGATTCTTCGTGAATTACATACTAATTTGAATTGATCAGTATACAAATTCAATAATTTATGTTTCATATTCGATGCAAATATCGTAAAAGGAATAAAATTAAATGAAAACATGGGGGCCAATCAAGATTACATAATTTTTTTCTTATTTATGGGTCTTTAAGAAATAAAATGAACCCCTTTATTAGATATTACAACCAACTTGTTTTTGTTACAACACTGCATTATTAAATAAAAACATTTTTGTATGATTTACTGTTTATTTAACTTGACATACACTACACTGCGCTTGTGGCGCCCCTGACGGCGAAAACTCGCAGTGAAACCTCCTATTAAAAGACGGCTTGATCATAGACTTAAAGTATGGACTGTGCAATAGTTGCCTAAAACTGACCCCAATGATTGCGGCCAACACCCCGCCAAATAAAAAAAAAACTTTGTTTGGCGAGTTTTTTTTTGTTTAAAATTTTTGTATTTTTATTTTCCTAAAAGGCAAAACATGTCTTTATTAGCAGTGTTTCCCAAACGTTGTTCTGCCATGGCCCGGTACCTAATTTTCACTTGCAAAAGGCATTTGAAAATGACCCACTTAAGAGTTTCAAGCTGGTTCCGTATATCTACCATTTGAGTGAATAGTACAGACCTACCTATAAATACCGAGACATTGCCGTTACCGTACCGTTAAAACAGGTGCAGCAACGGTAAACAAAAATATATCGAGCCCCTTTCATACCGATGGCTACTCAAGCGGGGTTGATGTAACAATTTTTCCGAAGTCGCTCGTTGACCGGGCACGCCGCAATCGCGGCGGTAAGACCCCTTTTTGAGGAGTGTCTGGATAGGCGTCACGGCGTCCTGACCTACCGCATGACGCAGGTCCTCACCGGACAGATCGCCCGGAGGACAAGTAGAGCATATGGTGCAAGGCTGCCCCGCTTGGGCAGAGCACCGACGTGTCCTCACGGCGGCGATAGGCGGAGACCCTGGCGCCCGGCATTGATTGCGGCCATGCTGCGGGGCGAGACGGAGTGGGAAGCGGTCGCCTCCTTCTGCGAAGCAGTAATGCTCGTGAAGGAGGAGGCGGGCCGCGAGAGAGAGAGGACAGCGTCCTCCCTCCGCCCCAACCGCAGTGGTAGACGCCCGCTGTGTCGGACGTCGGGAGACGATCTCCGGCCACCGTAGGCGCGGGCATGCGGACAGCGAGTAAAGGGCAACTCGCTGTCCGACCATGGACCATGTCCGGGTCGACGGCGCGTCGTGTTCCACGCGCGCCTCAAAGAGCGTCAGCAAAAATGACGGGGGCACCTCTCAGAGGGCCAAAGCCTGCCGGGGTCGCGGGATTTATTTCCTCACCGTGACCCCGGAACATAAAGGGCTATTGAAGGACACCGTGGATTTTAGTCAGTACAAGTCTGACAGTCCCTCCCGCCCTGCCAGGGGTGGGAGGACTCATTTGATGATATTACCACGCTAAAAAAAAAAACGTTGCTCGTTGACGGGGCAGGAGGGGGGCAGATGAAACCAACCGATCAAGTAGGAAGGAAATTGTGGCGGGAAAGTGTGGATAAACAAACATCTATTTTGTAACAGAAACATGATTTTATTGTCAACGCCGAACTTTAGCTCTAGCTGGCTGAAATCAGTTTTATAAACAAAAAATGCAGGCTAAAAAAATATACGGCTTGTCTACTAAAAAAAAAATGTCCCGTCAGTTAGATTGTAAAAAAAAATGTCCCGTATTTTTTTTTTTGTTAGGTAAACCAAAAATGACGAAGACATACGACACTTTTAAAATACACAATACAAGCCTGATCCCGTGGTATCATTTTTAGTGCGTCCTGGGGGGGTATTACGTCTTAAAACCAGGCTTGTTCCGGCGAGTGGAGTGACAGAGCTATACAAGTCGTCTAGCGCCATCTCGTTCACTCACTGGAACAAGTAGGGCCCCTGACATCACAAGCGCCTACTGTCGAGTTTTGATGCGTTTTATCTTTTATTTGTGAATATTTACAATTTTAAAAAGAAAAAATACGTGTCCATTGTTTTTCAAAACTCTAACTGACAACTAATTAGATTTGCAATTAATTTATGCTGGAAACTAGCCTATTACAATACGAGTAGGCACCTACATGATTTGCTTTTAGGCAAATTATGTACATAGTTTAAGTTCCAATAATGCCAACTTTCTCAAAAATGTTCAAGAAAAGCATAAGTATTAAAAATGTTATGACACAAAATCACAAAGTTACCAAGAACATCAAATATATAAGGTATATTTGGTCTAATTACTAACTATAGCAACGATTTAATAAATAATGAGAAGACCGAAAACCAACACTGAACTATAATGGTACCAGTTCCTGATTTGCATATTATGTGGAATGCTTCTTGCACTATAAGAATCGTTAGTGACTGATGCCATATGACAGAGTTGAGTTGATTGCAATGGATGTAAGAACGCTGCCGCTGATTGATCAGTTTTTTTGGGGTAGGTAGGTCTCACTTTCTTAACAACTTCACAATCCGCATAGCATAATTTACATAATTCGTTATTATTCTGTCTGAATGCAAACAATTAAGTACTTTATACACAAAAAGAGTCAATTCATAAAATACAGGGAACTTACAAATCTATGTAAGTTTAACTGAGTGCAAAAATATACTTAAAATAAATTGGAACTATTATAATACGAAGGTATCGATCTACTTTCGTAGAATCATGTCTGTTTTATTTAGTAATACATTATTAAATCTACTTTATTTACACTAAAATATTTCGTGAATTGTATACTTACAACATTCAAAAATATTTTTAATTTTGATCCGAACTACAGAATAAAAAATATAATATATCAAAAGGCCTCGGAGTCCATGTTTATTATTCAATATATTTTGCAACTATATTTAGAGAACTGGTAATTTAATCACTGGTTAGGTGAGCGCGGTGGTAGTGCGGACTCCTCACACGGCGACTGGCGTTCTTCTTCAGTGCTAAACTTGTACTCTCGTTCACTTTGTGGGTGTTCCTGCCCGGGGGGCGTGGCTCGGCCTTCGCCGGCTGTAGCGGCTTCGAGCGTAGGCCCCGTAGGCCCGAAAGACATGCCTTCTGCGCCGTACGCTACTTCTCCCGTGCCGACATACTCGGAAGGCTGGTAGCCATAACTATTCAGACTGAAAAAAAGTAAAATATTTGGTTTTAAATTTATTGTTCTATGACATAAATTCTAATAATAAGTATTACCTAGGTGTAGTCATGAAAATGTAGGGACGTATACCTGTTTGGCCAATACGATATATCTTCAATCGCATGATGAGCATATGGTGCGTATGCATGTTGGTAGTATGGCGAGTGGTGCTGTGCTGGAGTTTCGTACTGTAGAGGGTACAGTGGCGTGGGAGCTGACGATGGCGCTGAGGTGCTGGTCGGCGGCGCGGGCGCATACTCCAGTGGGGCTGGGTACGCGTGCGGAGGGGTCCGGTAAGGCGCAGGAGAGGTGTTCGGTTGCGGGGAGCTACCGCCTTGCGTTGAGTTCCAGTAGCCACTGCTGCTCACCCAAGTGTAGCTGCCGCTGCCATTTGTCGCTGTAGTCGTACGTTCAGGATTACTGTAGGAGGCTGTGGGACAAATGTAGAAATTCAATACAACCGGACTTCTTAATCGAACCATATATGCTCTTATTGTATGTATTTTAGATTTTTTATCTGATTAGTGTGAATACGAGCTTGAAACGGCAACGCCATAATTACAGCCAGATTGATAGAAACCAGCTTCAAAACTGCTTCTTTATCTAATAATATTATTAATTTGATGCTTCAAGCCACAGAGCGCGGAGACACCACAAAAGCTGCTGCTAGAGCCAGTTTATTTTGTTAGTATTTATGAAGATGAGAGGTTAAAGTAGTTCTCTTGGTCTACTGATGGCGGACTGAAATAATGTAATATGTAATTCAGGTTTTAACAAAAACTGTACACCATATATGCATTACCCATATCGGTAAAATGTGGAGAACTATTAATTGTAAAGAAGCAACAACTTTGTATTATATAACCAAAATACTCATGTAAGCAAAGAAATAAATGTTTTGATTTAATGTTTTGCTTGACTGGGTCAGTAATGTCCAAGATACTCGTAAACTAATGGTAGCCATACACCATCCTGCCTATCGTATGACGCTTGCAATTGTTTCAAATTGGCAGTTCGTCCATATACACCATACACCATACTGCCTATCATACGATCGATATGACACAACTTCAAATCTGCAGCAGCGATGCCAACTTAGCAACTTTATTGCTAGATCTAGCTATTATTCGGTGACCGATAGCTACAAATTTATAAAATTGTAGCTGTCGTCACCGAATATTAGCCAAATACATCACTGCTGCCGCTTTGACGTTGTGTCTTCGATCGAATACGAATATACGATATACGAATCGATTTGATGACCTATCAAATTGGCATGTCATGCCATCAAATACAACAAAACAATTGCAAGCGTCAAATCAATCGTCGATAGGCAGGATGGTGTATGGCTGCTATAAGAAAGTTCACACGCACTGAAAAATACCTAAATATTGGTACTTCTGGTTTCGAACTCACAACATTGTCTATGAGAAGCAGGGTGCTAGCTGAGCAGTAACAGATGCCCAACAACCACAGGTTTACTTACAAGGTGGAGACAATGTTCGTGGACGTGACGGCGGTCGCGGAGGATACGGCGCAGGTCTTCTGGAGGTGGCGTTACTACCTCCATACAACGACTGGGACGTCACAAACCATCCACCAACTGCAAAGTTAAATGACAACTTAACTTATTGGGCCTAAAATTGGTAACATTTACTTATGTGTCTAATAAAAGCGCAATGTAGGACTCTGGTCGCAGTCTGGACGAAAAACACCGTAGATTTTAGTTAGTACAAGTCTGACAGTCCCTCCCGTCCTGCCCTGGGTGGGAGGATCATTGGATGATTTTAACACGTTAAAAAAATGTAGGACTCTACTTCGCCTATGGTTAAGAGTTGTGATACCGTTACGGTACACTTAGTATTGATGAAAACGGGCAGAGGATACGTCACTAATTAAGCGTGTGGGCATTTGTAAAGATGTCCACCATACTGCAGTCAAAGAAGTAAAGGCAAATGTGAAGTTATGGATATAAATTGAAGCGTTTTTGTTTCTACCCGTAGACACCCCGCTTTTCTTGTTAGATTATTTCCGATGAACTTGTTTATTTAATAACCAACTGTTTCTATAAATAACTTACATTGTGGATATTGATGAGGCGAAGAACTTTGTTGAGGATAATGTGAGCCAACAAAATCTCTCTGATAATATCCCTCTGGTCTTTCCTTGGCGTCTAGGAAGGCTTTAGCGAACGGATTGTACTTTATCTTCAGCGAAGTCACCTCTTCATTCTGGTAAGCGGTGACAGCTATGAACTGCGTCTCCGGGAAGGGATAGGTCATAATACGACGAAGATCTGTACCGACTTTTACCAAGTGTACTCGGGGCTCGTATTTGTGCAAGCTATTTAACATTATCTGTAACAATCGTAGATTTTAAAATTAGCAGTATAGAATTAAATGTGAACTGGGCAACAAGATACTTCTCAGGAGCTATGAAACTACTACTCATAGCATAATGCATTGCCACGTGTCATACGAATATTGTAATAAGTGCAATACAATGAGATGTGTACATCATTACTGTTAGCATAACGACCACAGGGGCATCAGCTTATTTTTAAGATATGTGTAATGTAAACATAGCGCAGAGACAATAATTATTACAAATGATAGTTCGTACAGACAGCCGCTAAACAGTTGGTAAAGCTACAGATTTCACACCGAGCCGTCAACGTATGGATCTAGATGTATCAGATGTTTGCTTTCATATTCATTCGCACCACATACAACCGTGAGAACTGGCTTCTCCGAAGTAACGATAGCGGTAGCCACGAAACTGTAGCACACTCACACCTTGCCATCGAAAGCTTTCTGTTATAAAATTAGTATTCTGACAATACTGTGAACTAATTATTATGCTCGGTCAGGCACATAATCTGGCTTGGATCCCGCTATAAATATTGAATCTGTAATTTGTGTTTATCCTGCTCGAAACTCATTTATGTTTATGAGAAACAATGTAAATGTTCGCAGTAAACTCCACAAAGTATCTCGTAAACAGACGTCTTATTCGCAAATGTGTTTTTATTTATGCAGTAGGTACCTAAGTTCATGTTATTGAGCTATTCATTGTTGATGTTCGTATCTCAATTATTTTTTTAATCCCTGCAAATTATGGAAAGTTTGAATTACGAACGCCAAATAAACTATGGAAACAAGATAATAATGTATGACGTATAATAATGTATTTAATAATAGAGAAATATGCATTCTTTATAATTATTACAAATGTATCGAGATAAAGCCAGGAGAATGATGATAGGTAGGGGAAAGGTGTACGAGATGATTCCCTTAAGGGAGATTGCTTGTAGATCAAATGATATTCTACTTAGCGTGAATGTAAATACGTATAAACATAGTAAATTTATCTATCTTATTGTTGGCATACTCAAAATTTTAATTTTTTAGATGCTTTACTATTAAAAAAACACATTTTTAAAACGTTGTCAAAGGATCAACTTGTACACCCCGGTGTCCAAGATGATCCTTGCGGTAGGGGCAAGATGATCCCAGGATCCAGGAAGAGAATAACCTAAATAAAACCATAATCTGGGTTTATTTTTCACATATATTATTTGATTGTGCTGACAGCCACCTTATTTTTGACTTTAGCCCGCGTTACAGGCAACCCAAACTGTTTACTTGCTGTGCTATATGGCATGCCATTTTTAACAACATCCAGTGCTTTGATCATGGAGTCTTCCGACCACAATCTGCGTTTAGTTTTTTTTATAATTACGAGGCATAGTCTTAAACCAAAAATACTTAAACTTAAACATAATAACAAACAAATGGTTAAAATATCCCCGTAATAGTAGGTATGTTACCGGTGTACAAGAAGATCCGTGGGGATCATCTTGTACACCGGTAACATAATCATCTTGCCCCAACCTAAACTTTTTTATTCAATGTTCGATAACTTAAACTATGTGCTTTCAACTGTTACCATGCTATTTAAAAAAACAAAATAGAGCAATATTCAAAGCTAACTAATACCACAGCCTAGTAATAAAGTGCCTAGAACAAATTAGATATAAACTTCAACTCACCCTTACCTTAGATCAAAGTCACGGAATATTTGTTTTTTATCTCAAAAAATTGAATTGCCATTCTCGACACCACTACTTTTGACTGAGGCGGGGAAATATCGGGGACTACGTTTTATCATTAAAAACAACTAGATGACGCTACTGGGTTCGTTGCAATATCAAAGGATCATCTTGCCTCAACGGATCATCTCGTACACCTTTCCCCTATTTATCAAAAATATAAAAAAAACCAAATCAAAAAGAAATTGTGTACACAGTACCTGTCCATTTCCATTAGTTTTATTCGTAAGTTTAACTTTAGCGAAAGATATTGGTTCTTTCATCCAATGCGCTCCAAAATTCGGGCTTTCGGGATGAATGTATATTGCGTTGGATGGTGGAACTTCCGCCTTGCCGCCGGGTACCTGTGAAGAAATAATGAGTATTATGATAAGACGGATTATACTTACTATATTACGAGTACGTCAAAGATGTTTCAAAAACTCTACTTAAGCATGAATTAAGAACTGTATTAAATAATAAAAAAAAGACGCGGGTTCGAGGGCCAGTGCCAGTTTTTTGAGAAAAAAAACAAATATTCCGTGACTTTGATCTAAGGTAAGGGTGAGTTGAAGTTTATATCTAATTTGTTCTAGGTACTTTATTACTAGGCTGTGGTATTAGTTAGCTTTGAATATTGCTCTATTTTGTTTTTTTAATAGCATGGTAACAGTTGAAAGCACATAGTTTAAGTTACTTATTGAATTTTTCTTTCCTCAAAAATTAATTAATAAAAACGTCGTCCACATTTCATTTTTTTTTTAAATGGTTGCCCCACAAACGCATATTCTTAGATACATTTTCTTTTACATACCCATTCTCCATTAACATATTTCCATCGATGTGAGTCCACTTGCACAAATTCTAAGAGCACGGTATACATCGCCGTCGGGTCCAAGCCACTGGCAGTTACTTTGACTACGGGAAACATTCGTCTGAAACAAAAGAACAAATAAAAACCCTGAATAAACAAACTTTAATGAATTTATTACGTTCCTTACTTTAGACTCAAGGGATGGTTATAAAGTTTCGAGCGTAGATAAACGATATCAGTGAGATAATATTGATAATGAACTTTTTTGTTGTTATCTATAGCCGGAAACTACTGCGAACAGGTAGTGGTCAAATATGGTTACTTGTAGACAAAATAGCAGGTTTAGGTACCTACATACTTTACACGCAAAAAAATATTCTTTAAAACGCTTTACTTGTAGACAAAATAGCAGGTTTAGGTACCTACATACTTTACACGGATTTTTTTTTACTTTTTAAATGACACAAACTAGGTTATTTATTTTATTGCCAAAGCAGTCTTTACGGTATCAGTACCTATCTGAAAGTTAAAACTGCCTTAGATCACTGTTACTCGTATGGGCCTGATCTCTCGAAAATGTGCAACATTATATGGATGCCTCAGACCTCTCGGAACTATAATATCATTGCGAAAATTGAATCAATCATTCACAAACAGCCAAACCCAGAGCCACTACTTGCAGATCATAAAAATATTTGTTTCGTGATGGAATCAAACCCGCTACTGACAGCGCAGCTGTTGATTGCTTGACCACTTACATACCTAAGGAAAAGGTGAAGCCTTTGCCCATCTAGCACTGAGTCACAAAATAGGTTACAAAAATAAACGGCACCGCGCCTGTTGCAAATAGGTAGGTAATGTTTTATAATTTACAAACGCTGCTTTTTGTTTTTGGTGTTAAATCCAGTCCAGCTCTATGTTTAGTCGTGGAACTGTCTTATCAGGTAACCGTGGCCCTGGAACGTAAAGGGCTTTTAAAGGACACCATAGATTATAGTCAGTACAAATCTTTTCCCTTCCGTCATGCTCTATGCATCTATAGGAAACTAATTTAAAACACAATAGTACTTATAGCCACATTACTGTACAACAAAACGTCACTTCGTCAAGGGTAAGGGTTCCGTCATTGCTCATCGGCATCGGGCGGTTTCATTTAGCCAGCCAGCGTTAATGAGTAAGACCTACCGCGTTAATAGCTGAAAACTAGCCGCCGGCCAGCGAGCGGTTAGCACTGGCAAAATGTGACCGTGTAAGTATACCATCATTGTTCTGAACGTTTGCTCGGAGTTATATTTATCGATCAGTTTTGTTTTGATCGATAAAAACGCAAAATGCAGTACAGAATAAAAACAACGGAAGATAATTCTGTAGTTGTTACAGCCGGTATTCTAAATGTAATCATTTAGTGGTATCTAAGCGTGTGCAACTCAAGTCGACGGCGCGTGGTGTTCCACGCGTGCCTCAAAGAGATGTTAGCAATCTGCCGGAGCCCCCCTTAGAGGGCCAAAGCCTGCTGGGGTCGCGGGATCGCTCATCAGGTTGATGAATTCACCACAATATAAAAAAAAAACCCGGTACTAAGATCATTAAGAGGAGACAAGGCATGCGGTGCAGGATAGAAAGTAGACCATTGTAGAGACACACCGTAGAGACAGTTCAGATCTTAGCCATTCTTAAATCCCTATCTATGAAGATTATCTTTGCTAAAGCCGACTTGGGTTCACAACCTAGTTGGCCATTAACCCCTGTTGGAATGGAAGGTTTTCTAGAGAGACTGATGAAGCCGTCAGGTGAAGTGTCGGCTAATGAAGATAAAGAAGCTTTTACGGCTTCTTAGCCTGTGGGACACTGATAGTGATACCGTACATACATCGCCTGGCGTAAGTCAGCTTGCAACTAAGTTCTATCGTGCGCCTGGCTATTATAATCCTACGTACTTTTGGAGGTGTAATCCCAGTTACTAGGTACAGCATCCGTATCGGTGTCGGATTAAAGCAACTACTTGTTATCCGACTCATTTCATTTATACCTGTGTCCGGTGTGTCCACTGGGTTGACGTAGGCAGAACGGCCCGATACTGGATAGGCATATTCACCAATAGAGAAAAAGAGCACCATTCCAGAGGTTCGCAAGACCTGAGGCGGTCCCCATTCCATGTATATGTACGGCAGTGCAGCAAACTGTTTCTGGCATTTGTCTTTTTCCGTCCTTTAGTCATACCTACACAGATGTCTGAAAGACTGTTAGTAATCTTTTTACTTATTTATGAACGCAAAAGGCTTAATCCGAAAAATCTCTGCCTCGTGTCTGGAACCGACTATGAAACACATACCGTGGTACCACAAAAACTTTTAAACGTCTGTTGAACACTTGTCTAAAAAAATGTCAAATTATGGCGTTGAAATAAGGTCCGTTATGCAGTCACACTTTTTTCAGACAAGTGTTCAACGGATGTTTAAGTTTTTGTAGTAAGGTTGATACTGTCTAACATAATGTGGAGTTTTTTATATACCAAGGTAGAGATTATACACAAACATATACTTGACCACGAGCCCAGCATTATATTGCTCTAACATAATTACAACGAAAGCGTTGTTTACTTTATGAAACAGTTGTTTATATAACACTATACTGCTAATGCGTTGCAAATCATTCATATTTTAAAGCCATTATTTATTTTACAACACACAACAATCTCGCCTAGGACTATCCCTTGGTTTTCTTTTAGTACTCGTATTATTGGTATTGAATAAAATATTTGTCGCAGAATGAGCACAGAAGCACAATAATTTAGAATAACGCCATCTATTATCATGCTGCGGAATCAAAACAGAAACAATTTGGTATCTCTATTCATTATTGTTAATTTAGAATAACGCCATCTATTATCATGCTGCGGAATCAAAACAAACACAATTTTGTATCTCTATTCATTATTGTTAATTTAGAATAACGCCATCTATTATCGTCGGCCTGGAATCAAAACCGATACGCATTTTAGAATCTCTATTGATTATTGTGAATTTAGAATAACGCCATCTATCTCTCATTCGAGTAACTATTAAGTTAGAATTGACAGATTGTTTAGGAGCGTCAAATTAGTGATAATTTGGAGATGGTTAGCATGGGGAGCAAATGGCAACACCGAGCGAATAGTCGAGTCAAATGTCGATTCGGAAGTTTAATCAGCTATTCGAAGTTGACAGGTAGTGACGTTGACAGATGTTGGCTAACCTGTGTGGGGTAGGCCACTTGGGCGGACAGTTGAGGGAAGTGAACACTTTGAATCGGTCCGGCAAGCTGGGTAGACATCTTGGTTGCTCCGCCATGTTAAACTTCTCGCGTTCCTAAGTTTTTAATCGAGCGATATCTCGGACATCCTTGACTATTTTGTATTCAGTGTGTGTTAGCAAGTAATTAAAAGTGTTAACGAAGATTTTCTGAATGTTATTTCCGATATCCCAACCCCTCTGATAACGATTCCCCGTTATCAGAAGTGGGATTGGACCACGACGACCCACGTGTTGGAAATAAAGACTATAGTGATGAAAAATGGATGTGTTTGTTGGAACCGCAATTTTCTGACACCGATTCAAGCCGTGAAAACACCTACTACGTCACCACATGGTTTTCGTTTACCGAATTTCGATCCTGAGAAAAAAAATGTGGATGCACGTGCTTGAGTGACGACTACAGTGATGTGCTTTCGTACCAAGATCAACATGGCGCCCCGCTTATGGTCGCTATAAGCCGCGCCTTGAAGGGAGGAGCTTCTTTCTGCCTGGCTGCCTACCGTATCGTTTCCTGGTATGACGTGGACTGATTTTAAGCGACTTTTTATTGCAAGACACGTGGCCAGCTACAACAAGAGCTGCAAGCGTTTCTTTTGTGAAGAAAAAGCGAAAAGTGTTGTGAAACCTCTGAAGTGTTTTACCTGCTGCAAGCCGGGTCATGAATCCATGCACTGCTACCGCATAGACGTGAAACAGGATATTCGAGCTACGCCGAAGCACCACAACCACAGCGATGGCAACGAGAGGGGTCCATCGACAACTGCGAAGCCTCATGCATCCGGGATCACCTGCTTCAACTGCCACGGCGACATGAGAGGAGCGGCGCCGACTCCGGGGCGTCGAAGCCTGTTATTGAGGAGAGGGTTGACCTGTGCCTCCTGAGCGCGTCGACTGGGATTATCCGGTGAGCAATTTTCATTTTGTTTACGACTCTGGTGCCTTGTGTTCTTTATTAAAAGTCAGTAGCCTATAGATTTTGACTTTGATGGAGATCTGTGACATTAGTATTGAGATTTGTTTTCATGTGTTGCCTGATTGTAGCGGGCACTTGATGGATTGTGGAGAATGCCTGAGGGTCAAGTACCATTTGAAGTAAAGGCTTTGAGTTGGATGATAAGAGTGGAATCATAGGTCGGCTGGTCAGACCGTACCAGTAGCTGTTTCGTAGCCGTAGTCCGTATCTTATTGACATCCCGGTGGTGTCCATAGATGTGCGGTGTGCGGGTGGCACTGGCGGAGGTCGTGTATTGTGCGTTCGTGATGAACAGTGTGAAACAAACAGAGGTTTGTTGGTGGGGCTAGTGTTAGCCATAGGCCACGAATTTGATTCCTGCTTTTTGATGATTAGTTTCTTGCATTGTAATGGTACTATTGCAAAGGTACTTGGCTGCTCTAGGATTTTCGATGGATAGTGTTTGAACTTAAACTTTACTTTGGCTTTCGCTAGTTAAGCGTTAGTTGTTGAATCGCTGGTTAAGCGAGTTGTGTTGGCTATCGCTGGTTAAGCGTTAGTAGTGTAATCGCTGGTTAAGCGGATTACGTGGGCTTTCGCTGGTTAAGCGTTAGCTGTTAAATCGCTGGTTAAGCGTGTTATGATGTGGGCTTTCGCTGGTTAAGAGTTAGCTGTTAAATCGCTGGATAAGCGTGTAATGATGTAGACTTTCGCTAGTTAAGCGTTAGCTGTTAAATCGCTGGTTAAGCGTGTAATGATGTGGGCTTTCGCTGGTTAAGAGTTAGCTGTAAAATCGCTGGTTAAGGGTGTTATGTGTGCTTTCGCTGGTTAAGCGTTAGAGGGTTAATATCAATGGGTAAGCGTTGTTATTAACACTGGTTAAGTGATAGGATTTGTAACGCTGGTTAAGCGCTACAATGTTAAGTACTGGTTAAGTACTTCAGTGACTGGGTGCGTAGTGATGCATGGTGCTGGTTAAGTGCCGTGGATATGTTTGGTAGAGTCATAATGCTTTCTTAATTTTGTGCCAATTTCTATTATGTGCCTTATTCTTTCATTTTAGTTTGTTTTGTTTGATTTGGCAGTAGTCAACTTAACATTTAAAGTATCTAGCATAGTAAGAGTTTTCTTATAATCTGTAACGTTATAGGAAAAATAAGGTAACATGTTGAACAAACCTACTTTAAGAATTATTTTGATAAAAGCTCGAAATGATTATCTTGATGGTGTTGTGTTTGTAACCGGAAAGAGGTTACGTTTTGAAGACCGGATGGAGGTCGATAGATTTCGTGCTTATGACCGGATGGAGGTTATAATGTGTGATGATGAAGACTGGATGGAGGTCAAAGTATGAGCACTGCAATATTTTAATTAGTTCCCTTCATTGAATGAGTATGGTTGTTGTTCGACATGTCAGCTTTGAGATATTGAAGTTTTCTTTTTGATTTTTGTTAGACCCTGTAATTATTTTGATGAGAATACCTTTTCCATTTGGGTCAGGAATGGCCAAACGGTTAGAATGATTACTGTTCGAGATTTTTTCTCATTCCAGATTCCTCAGGATGTGATGTCTCACACGAGGACGAATGTCTCACACGAGGACGTGTGAATTGTCAGAATGGCCGTGTCGCAGAATGAGCACAGAAGCACAATAATTTAGAATAACGCCATCTATTATCATGCTGCGGAATCAAAACAGAAACAATTTGGTATCTCTATTCATTATTGTTAATTTAGAATAACGCCATCTATTATCATGCTGCGGAATCAAAACAAACACAATTTTGTATCTCTATTCATTATTGTTAATTTAGAATAACGCCATCTATTATCGTCGGCCTGGAATCAAAACCGATACGCATTTTAGAATCTCTATTGATTATTGTGAATTTAGAATAACGCCATCTATCTCTCATTCGAGTAACTATTAAGTTAGAATTGACAGATTGTTTAGGAGCGTCAAATTAGTGATAATTTGGAGATGGTTAGCATGGGGAGCAAATGGCAACACCGAGCGAATAGTCGAGTCAAATGTCGATTCGGAAGTTTAATCAGCTATTCGAAGTTGACAGGTAGTGACGTTGACAGATGTTGGCTAACCTGTGTGGGGTAGGCCACTTGGGCGGACAGTTGAGGGAAGTGAACACTTTGAATCGGTCCGGCAAGCTGGGTAGACATCTTGGTTGCTCCGCCATGTTAAACTTCTCGCGTTCCTAAGTTTTTAATCGAGCGATATCTCGGACATCCTTGACTATTTTGTATTCAGTGTGTGTTAGCAAGTAATTAAAAGTGTTAACGAAGATTTTCTGAATGTTATTTCCGATATCCCAACCCCTCTGATAACGATTCCCCGTTATATTTAAAAAAAATATAAAATCTAGTAAAGATGTACAGACGGCCAACAGGTCAACCTACCGGAATCTATCAAATACCAATCGAACATTAACCTTCTACTACTGTAACAAGGTTGAAAATCTGTTGAAAAATTTTCAGGTCCGGGTATGCTAGTAAGGAAATAGCCTATAGTTGCATTTGGGTAAGTTAATATGATTGTCACCTTCCATTCTTCGTGACTATCATCTCGTTGGTGAGAGTCTGGAAGCGCACCCACAGCTCCCGATCATCGAGCGCCACGTTCACTTCCCTTTCACGGCCGCTTCGGGAACTGCCGCCGCCCACCGTCGGCTCCACAGCGCTTAGGATGTGCGATGCAGCCATCCTGTTAAAGAAAAACAAGCGTTTACTCATCACCATCATCATCATTTCAGCCTATTGCAGTCCACTGTTGGACATAAGCCTCTCAGGGAGCCCCACAGAGCTCCCCCGCTTTTTTCTTCCAGCTACCTTCAAGTCATCAGTCCATCTTGTCAGGGGTTGTCCCACCCTACGTTTAACCTACGCGCGATCTCCATTCGAGACCCTTCCAACTCCATATTTCGCCGGTTCTGCGGCAGACATAACCCACTGCCATTGAAGCTTTTTTTTTTTTTAGCGTGGTAAAATCATCAAATGAGTCCTCCGGCCCCGGGCAGGGCGGGAGGGACTGTCAGACTTCTACTGACTAAAATCCACGGTGTCCTTCAATAGCCTGTTACGTTCCGGGGTCACGGTAAGGAAATAATCCCGCGACCCCGGCAGGCTTTGGCCCTCTGAGAGGGGGGCCCCGTCATTATGCTGACGCTCTTTGAGGCGCGCGTGGGACACAACGCGCCGTCGACCCGGGCATGGTCCTTGGTCGGGCAGCGAGTTGCCCTTTACTCGCTGCCCGCATGCCCGCGCCTACGGTGGCCGGAGATCATCTGCTGACGTCCGACGCCGCGGGCGCCTACCACTGCGAACTGCCATTGAAGCTTGCGACAATTTTGAACAATATCTACAACTTTGGTCTTATGCCGTGAGACTTCATTCCGGATTTTATGCCTTACGAGATCCTAAGCATGGACCTTTCCAGGCTGAGTGACATGCGGTCAGTGGGCCTCCTTGACTGTCATGTTCCACGTTTCTGCTCCGTAATTAATATTATGACTAGTGATTACTAGTGTTTATTATGAACTTAACAATATCACGTTTATTTTCCCAGAAGGGTCAGGCAGAATTGATATATTGACACCAAAATTGTTACACATCTCCGGCCCTAATATTATAGCTACTATTCGCCAATAGGAGTCAGTCTATTCCTATCAATTTACTACTGGATCATCATAAAACTTAGCAACTTAGGTTACAGGTTTCTACTCAATACCAAATTAATACAATACTCTCTAGATTCTAGAATAATTCGAAAGTGTGTGTGTTAATTTGGTAAGAATTTTGGTATTGATTCGATATTTAAAGCCTAGATATAATCATCAGAAAATCTACACAAACTACAACTACAAACCACGCCAGTCCTGTTTTTCAACAAAGAAAAAAGTTTTCAATTGTTCCTAGTAAGGGCCGGCTTTTTGGAAAACCTTATAAGTTATAAAACAATTTTGGGAAATGTTTTAATTTATAAAAAATCATGATCAAATAAAGTGTTTTTATTTGAAGGGAAAATGCTTTATAAAAACGAGGTATCTATGGCCATTTATTGTAAAAAAAAAGTTTTTTAATAGCTTGTTTACGTAAGATTTTAGGCGTTTAATACCCGAAAAGCCATTTCTTTTCTTTTTTTAACCATATTTTTTCATTCTTGAAATTCGTAAAACCAAACTTTGGCTTATAAGTTCTTCCCACCCAACACGATTCAAGTGTTGTCATAAAACAAACATTGTTTTAAGAAACATGTATCAATTGAATTACCAACCAAACATTACCGAGCTACTCTGTTACGACATCTATGTTATGCGCTAGCAAACAAATTGGCAACGCTGGTTCATGTAAATAACAAATTAAAACAAAAAAAATATCTCGATTTAAGAGGGTGTTGATGCAGGAATATTGATTAGAAATTAACTGTATTCATTAATAAACAATGTAATACTTGAGTATTGATCTTAAATACGGGCATTATGGCAGCATATTGAAAGAAATGTGGTTTTTCTTTTTTATTTCCTGCCTAGTACTATCGGGTTATGGTCTAGTATTATAATAATAGAAAATTTCATGTTACAAAATAAATAAATAATAAACAAAGTTAAGTTGTTTGTTTTTACTATTGACCCCCTTAACCTAAAGCGTCGCATGTTCGAGCAATGTGTCCTCCCAGTCATGACGTACGGAGCTGAAACTTGGACGCTCACGAAACATATTATCCACCGCATGCAAGTTACTCAGAGAGCTATGGGAAGAGCCATGTTGGGCATCTCTCTACGACCGGGCAAGAAACACCGAAATTCGTAGAAGAACGAGACTTTTAGACATAGCATGGGTGATAACAAAAAGAAAGTGGAAGTGGGCGGGCCATATATGCCGTAGACTGGATGGAAGATGGGGCAGCAAAGTGTTGGAGAGGAGACCACGAATGGGAAAGAGGAATGTAGGGAGACAACCGACTAGGTGGACAGACGATCTTAAATTGTTAAAGTGGCCGGAAGAAACTGGATAGCCATTACACAAAACCGCCAGAAGTGGAAAAATTTGGAAGAGACCTACACTCAGCATTGGGTGACTAAAGGCTGAAGAAGAAGAGACTACCTATTGACCCTTCCTTTTTTTTTCAGACATAGCTTTAGGAGCTAGAGAAACATTTAGTCCGCGTTTGCATTAAACAAGTTAGGGTAAATACGCCATACGTCGGCCCCCCCCCAAACTTCGGCCCTCTGCACATTTTCAGCTTGCATTCATTTAAAACGTAATGAAGTGACATATTTGCTACTCGAATTACCACCTTAGTTCATACTCTATATGTACAAACCGTTACTTTCCTATTACGACACTCACTCTTCGCACACTGAGCTTCAGCAGCGATTGCGCCGTCGAAGCGTCAAGTTCATATTGAAAGTACCTTACTTGCTGTGAATACCCACACTTCGGGGATTGATATTAGAACGGTAAAACATTCCTTTTTTATTGTTTTAAGCTTTCTTATCAGTAATTAGTAATTTTTACTATATTTTGAGACAGTTTTTTCAATGTTTAACGTATTGTTTTAAAAGAAAAATAGGAGGCCGCCAATAGACTACCAATTTTGAGTTAAAACCGGATTCTCGGCCATGGTCGACTTAAAGTAAATGCAGTCTGTTTTATAAATTCCAATTGCACTAATTCCATTGGCTTACTATGAGAATTTGCAACGCATATAGGCAAATAAATCTATTTTACGTTTAATCGCCAAATACCGGCCGGGGTGATATAAGTTTAATCTCGAGAAATAGTGTACATGAAATAGGGGCCGGCTTTAGAAATATTAAAGATCGTAATGTCGACCAGCCTCGAATTCGAGCCCAACTATACAGGCTGATTGCTTTTTATTATTTTCTCAAAATTAAATGTTCATTGTACAATTTAATTTATTAATAATATTAAGAGTTACGTTTAAATGGGAGGATAAAATTGGAAACATTTATGATAGCTTATTACGGTTTGGGAATATAAGATAAAAATTGCTCTTTGGAACTTGCTACCTAATAAAGCCATGTTAATTAGCTTAAAAAATATAAATGGTTGGTCGTGAATCTTTCATTCATTAATTAACCTGCATGTCACAAAAAGCTGCATTTAGAATTAATGATTTTAATTTAAGGTACTACAATGACAGAGCAGGGAGATCAAGGGCCTTTACGGAAACAAAAAAATTACCTATGTAGTTACGATCGCAACTTTACCTAACATTATTTAAGTGCTTTAAAAAAAAATACTTTACCTACTATTAAACAAAATTCGATTAATAATGTATACTTAGTGAGACTCCTGCCAAAATAAATCATAATAATAATATATGTCTGTCTTAATTTAAAACACCCTCTACCCGGCCGACATTTGGGAAAAACGCGACCGACCATGGGCCGTGAATGGCCGACTTTAGGGTTTTTTCGTTCTCGACGCATCTAAACCTTAGTACTATTTCCTTGTAGTAGTAATGTCAACCTTATGCCCATAAACATGAAATAGGTTTATTAAACTATCCAAAACCACACTGGAAGCTATCCTTCGTTGCAAATTGATGGTTCCAGACCGATCCCAAAACAGAAAAACCGTAAGGGGGCCGACATTTAGCGTATTTACCCGTAAATACGCCATACGTCGGCCCCCCCCCAAACTTCGGCCCTCTGCACATTTTCAGCTTGCGTTCATTTAAAACGTAATGAAGTGACAAATTTGCCACTCGAATTACCACCTTAGTTCATACTCTATATGTACAAACCGTTACTTTTCGATTACGACACTCACTCTTCGCACACTGAGCTTCAGCAGCGATTGCGCCGTCGAAGCGTCAAGTTCATATTGAAAGTACCTTACTTGCTGTGAATACCCACACTTCGGGGATTGATATTAGAACGGTAAAACATTCCTTTTTTATTGTTTTAAGCTTTATTACCAGTAATTAGTAATTTTTACTATATTTTGAGACAGTTTTTTCAATGTTTAACGTATTGTTTTAAAAGAAAAATAGGAGGCCGCCAATAGACTACCCATTTTGAGTTAAAACCGGATTCTCGGCCATGGTCGACTTAAAGTAAATGCAGTCTGTTTTATAAATTCCAATTGTACTAATTCCATGGGATTACTATGAGAATTTGCAACGCTTAAAGGCAAATAAATCTATTTTACGTTTAATCGCCAAATACCGGCCGGGGTGATAGAAGTTGAATCTCGAGAAATAGTGTACATGAAATAGGGGCCGGCTTTAGAAATATTAAAGATCGTAATGTCGACCAGCCTCGAATTCGAGCCCAACTATACAGGCTGATTGCTTTTTATTATTTTCTCAAAATTAAATGTTCATTGTACAATTTAATTTATTAATAATATTAAGAGTTACGTTTAAATGGGAGGATAAAATTGGAAACATTTATGATAGCTTATTACGGTTTGGGAATATAAGATAAAAATTGCTCTTTGGAACTTGCTACCTATTAAAGCCATGTTAATTAGCTTAAAAAATATAAATGGTTGGTCGTGAATCTTTCATTAATTAATTAACCTGCATGTCACAAAAAGCTGCATTTAGAATTAATGATTTTAATTTAAGGTACTACAATGACAGAGCAGGGAGATCAAGGGCCTTTACGGAAACAGAACATTACCTATGTAGTTACGATCGCAACTTTACCTAACATTATTTAAGTGCATTTAAAAAAAATACTTTACCTACTATTAAACAAAATTCGATTAATAATGTATACTTAGTGAGACTCCTGCCAAAATAAATCATATTAATAATATTTGTCTGTCTTAATTTAAAACACCCTCTACCCGGCCGACATTTGGGAAAAACGCGACCGACCATGGGCCGTGAATGGCCGACTTTAGGGTTTTTTCGTTCTCGACGCATCTAAACCTTAGTACTTTTTCCTTGTAGTAGAAATGTCAACCTTATGCCCATAAACATAAAATAGGTTTATCAAACTATCCAAAACCACACTGGAAGCTATCCTTTCGTTGCAAATTGATGGTTCCAGACCTATCCCAAAACAGAAAAACCGTAAGGGGGCCGACATTTAGCGTATTTACCCTAATAATAATAAATTCTTTTCGGCTGAACTGATCACGGGCATGCGGCAGCGCTCAATCCTAATCCAAGTCATGTAGGAAATCTATGCTGGAGATTGAACAGCGCACAAGTGTGTTCACAAGTACGAGTATTATAGTACCACAAGTACTCTCTGTTGGTGGAGGTGGAGAACTGACTCTGTTTTTCTACTAAGAAATCTAGAAAAAAATACAAAAAAATTTAGCCCGGAATTAAACATTGGATTGGACTCCATGCTCAATAATCCTTAGTATTTACCACCGCGATATTTGTTCTCAAAAAAAGACAAATACTGTAACTATACAATTCTTGAAACTGGTCTTCGAACGGGAGGCATCACGAAATCCATCGTCAGTGGCAAATAAGCCGGATATTTTATTGTAAGTTTGTCTCGAGCACGATCTCCGTCCAATGTTTATTGTACCTATTATCACCGCAGCTTCGTCGGTTCAACGTCCCAATCCTTCTGACACGGTATTTTTACAAATTCTGGTTCTTGTTACGTAGATAGAATTTTACACTTTGTAAATCGTTTGACAATTTTAACACGCCATGATTTCTTTCGACGAGCGTTTCGATTTCTATATTAAAATTGAGAAAGTGGTGCTCATTCTTAGTATATTAAATGAATTGTCACATGAAACACATAATAAGTCGCAACAAGACATCGTAATTATGATGACTTCAGGATATCGACTGCACCTTGCGATAGAAAAATAGAGATAGAGTATACTTTATTGTACACCAAAATTGTCACACTACTGTGTGCTCTGTGTACATACATATGCTGTGTATTGTGGACGTGACACTTTCCTAAAAGCCTAAAACTGACTTGTCCCTATAATCTGCAAGTCGTCATAACTATAAGATGTCTGAACAGTATACTTACTTGCTTTTTGGTGTTACCCTTTTTTTTTAGCAAGGTAAAATCATCAAATGAGTCCTCCGTCCCATTTTACCAACCGGACATTAAATTTCCACTATTGTGATAAGGTAGAAAATCTGAGGTAGGTTGATGTGTTGGCGTCTGTACCTTTTAAATTAAATAATATCTAACGTTTTTTTGAAGTATACGGAGATGGGTTCGTGTTTGACAACTATCTCTTACATTGCCGACACGGTGAAACACGCTTGCCTATAAGTAACACCTCTTCACCTTTAAGACCTGAAGATTAAAAAATGAAACAGGGAATTGCTCCCCTTAGCTGTGCGCACAACGTAAATTTTCGGAAGAAGGATTGCTTAAAACTGAGAAGCATTACAATAGATATTATATAGTCACGAAATACTATCATAACTAACTGACAAACTCTGCTCATGCCATGAACTGCTAGAAAATCCCGGACTTTTACCTTGTTCACTGATCATGTTCAATAGAGTACCAACATAACACATTCACGCAGACTGTTTAATGACTATTTTGTTTAAAGACTTTGTGGTAATCCTAAATATTCATCGGTATTTAAACAAACATTAACGGTTATTGGTTAATGTTGGCTGTAAAGCGTTTAAAATAATCCCGCTTGAATATTTTTGAATAGACGTATCTCTCAGAGAATAATACAAGAATATAATTATCATTAACCTTTGCATTCAGTTTTGATTTATTGCCAGAATCAGTAATTGATTTTAAATACTTTTAACCGGCCAAAAATAGTTTTCAGATTTATTTTGGCCAGCTAAAATAATCTTTATTACTTACAAAACTTATAAACCAGTAAATTTTATCATAAATGCTTGCGTCGAATCGGTAGTTGTAAAATCGCAAGTTCTAGCATACTGCAGTTGTTGTCTCAGTCATTTTTAAAAACGTCCTAGAAAGTTATTTTCAATCAACTAATCCTTTTTTTTACGTGGTAAATCATCAAATGAGTCCTCTCACCCAGGGCAGAGCGGGAGGGACTGTCAGACTCATACTGACTAAAATCCACGGTGTCCTTCAATAGCCCTTTACGTTCCAGGGTCACGGTAATCCGATAAGTCTCGCGACGATCAACTAGTCCTTAGGGTTTTATTCACCAAAACTTAAAAAAAATACTGACATTTCTGCGATTAAGTATGTTTATTTCCGACAATCTTGCGTTCGGGGCTCGAGGTCTCAAACTTGAATTTTTCATTGGGCCAATACCTACGAGTATCTTTATCTTTACATAAAATAAAATCGTAGAGCTGTCATTCCTGTACATTGAATATTTTTTCTTTTTGTATTTTTTTCGAGATAAGGGATAGATTCTGATGCCAGATCAACTTTTTTTTTCGAAATTTTTTTTGTTTATTTGTTTTGATTTATCTCCGAAACTACTGTAAGGTTGTTGATCAAATTTTCCTCAAATATTTCTAATAACATGCTTCTGTTAATAGGCTATGTATTATTACGCTATTTTCCCTGGGAGATATGCAATTTTGAATTTTGTTGTTTTTTTATGTATGTTTTTAGTTGGAAGCTAAACCACTAGATATTATTTATTCAATTTTTCCTCAAATATTCCTTAAACTGCGCTTCAATTAATAGGTTATGTATAATTACGCTATTCCCCTTGAGGGTTTAGCAATGTTATAATATGTTGATTTTCAGTCATTGTTGACATTTGTATAAGAACCACTACTTGAAAATTACTAATTATTATTAAAAATTATTTTATGCATACTTTTATAGAATAGAATAGAATACTCTTTATTATGTACACCATACAAATTACAGAAAACATCCAATCGACAATATCTTATAAATAGGGTGACACAATGGGCGGTCTTATCGCTAAAAGCGATCTTTTCAAGACAACCTTTGGATGGATTAGAAAAATAAAGAAGAAACAATACTGTAGGTAGTCTACGGTGTACAATTTTCCAACAAACAAATTATACACATACAAACACAAAATATATAAACACATATTCATAATTATATATATATACATTATTAATTATGGAACATCGCAAATAAACGTTCGAGTCACACGTTCAAGAGGAAAGGTAGTGGTTTTTGACCAGATTTTTAAAAGTGGACAAGCTTTGAGCGCGCTTTACTGACAGGAGCAAGGCATTCCATAGACGTACTGCTTCGACGGTAAAAGATTTGTCGTAAAAACGGCTAGAATGCATTGGCATTTCCAGTTTCAGGTTTTCCGATGACCTCACTCAGATATCTATTATGTGTGTCATGAAGGAACTTGAATCGTTCTTTAAGATGAGAGGGGGTTTTAGGATTGAACAGAATACTGTAGAGCTGAAACAAGATATGAGAATTCCGGCGAAGACGTATAGGAAGCCACTTGAGTTTTACACGAAATTCAGAAATGTGATCATATTTGCGCAGGCCAAATATGAATCTTATGCAAAAGTTTTGAAGTCGCTCAAGTTTATCAAGTTGTGCCTCAGTAATATCAAGATAACTGACATCAGCATAGTCAAGGATGGGAAGCAGGAGGGATTGCGCAAGCGCAGTTTTAGTGGCGGTTGGAAGAAAGTTCCGTAATCGTCTCAAGGACTTGGCAGATGCAAAAATTTTGCGACTTACTTCTTGCAGCTGAGGACCCCAAGAAAGATGTTCGTCAATCCAAACCCCGAGATTCTTCACCTTCTTGCTTAAGGGTATCGCAGTCCCGTTGAATTGAATTTGCAATAGCTGCAACCAGTTTATTTTGGAGATCATCCTCGAGCTGCCAACAACAATGACCTGAGTCTTCAACGGGTTTACCAACAACCCGTGCGCGTCACTCCACTCACAAATCGAAGCCAAATCCTTGTTTATAATATTAATGCCAGCCTTATGTCATCCGTAACATTAATTAATGCTGTGGTGGTGCTGTGACCAGGTCGAAAACCGGATTGGAAGGGATTGAGCAGACTGTTTTTACAAAGAAAAACACTGAGCTGATTGTGGACAAGGCGTTCTAGGACTTTGGAAAGCAAAGGCAGGATGGAGATAGGACGGTATTCTGAGAAGGAAGTGGGATTGGATTTTTTCGGTAAAGGTACGATTTTAGCATCTTTCCACATTGAAGGAAAGACACCAGAGGATATAGAGTAGTTCAGGATATGGCATAGGATAGAGTAGAGAGACTTTTATTTCAATGTTATTTGCAATTTTATGTTTTTCTAATATTTTTCAGTAGTTCTCTAGGATGGGGTGCTATGACAGGAAACCTCCACGTGTGCCCGTGGACTGGAGTTCCCTTTCGGATACGTCCGGGGGGAAGACCAATTTTTCGGGCCGGTGCACCCTGGGATGCGGGCAAAAACTCTTCCTTAGGCACTGTGTGCCTAAGGGGTCTCTTTGCCCGTATGCAAATAGCCTGTCGTGTGGACGCTCCAACGCGTGGCCCTCTGATCAGCAGAGGGCACAGCGGCGGAGCGGGCTTGCGGACGGTGAGTGATGGGTAGCTCGCCGTCCGACCAGGGACCAAGCCCGGGTCGGTGGCGCGTCGTGTTTCGCGCCAAATGCCTGCTGGGGTCGCGGGTTTTTTCTTCAACCCAGGATACCGTGGCCCTGGAACGTAAAGGGCTCCGAAGGAACACGGGTGGATTTTAGTCAGTAAGAGTCTGGCAGTCCCTTCCGCCCCACCCAGGGCGGGAGAACTCATGTGATGATTTTACCACCTTAAAAGAAAAAAAAAAAATATAAGTTTCTCTAGGATAAATCTGCGCTGATTTAAATTGTAGGTAGGGTAGGTAGGTAAGTTGGATATTATTTAAACCGTAATTTATTGTTTCGTGTTGTAGGAATTTTAAAGTTTCGAAAACCAACAATTTTTTTTATTAGTTTGTGTTTATTTATGTTTTGAATTAGTGCTCAAACCAGTGCATAGATTCTGTTTTAAACGACAACAAGATTTACTCATCGAGTTAAAATATAATAAGCTATTTTATACGTATCACGCGGTATGCTGAAGGGAGAAGAGCAATGCTATCGTACGTTCAATTTCGTTAACAAATTGCAGCGATACTGCAAATCGACCAAAATATGATAGTCTAATGTTTAAGATAAACACGGATCTTTGAAATTAATGTCGCTCAAACAAGAACGTTTCCTATGCAAACTATGTAGGTACCTAACCTAAGTATAACATTATTGTATGACATATCTAAACTAATATTATAAATGCAGGTATGTTTGTTTTTTACCTTTTCACGCAAACTACCTACTGAATGGATCGTCCCAAAATTTTGCATATACTTTGTCAGGAGTATTTTTTTTTTTTTACGTGGCAAAATCATCAAATGAGTCGTCCGTCGTGTCAGGAGTATAGACACGGATATAGGGTAGGTATCTTTCATCCCGAAAAATAGAAGAGAGCTTTTGCCGAGAAAAAAAACAATTACGTTCATATTCCAGATGGCGCCACTTACATGATCCGTATTGTTTCTCAAATTCTAAATTAACGCAAGCGGAGCCGCGGGCAAACACTAGTCACTAATAAGTCTGCAAAAAATCAGAACTCCGGTTGTTCTGATTTTTTGCAGACTATAAACGCAAATTACCCTATACTTTCAGGCGACAAAATTATTGAACTATTACTCAGTGGTTTGTTTTTTGTAAGCCTTCTATGCGATACGTATTCGAAGAAATCGCTTCCGAGATTAGACAAAAAATAATTGAATTTACTTGCTGAACTTCTCCGTGTGTTCACTTAATTTGTAGACAGTACTAATCTATAAAGGTACATTTCATAAGCAAGTACTTAGGTTCAGAAATACACCACAGATACTCGTTAAAAAATAATTCCTTGTTCTTTCACTGACCTGCTAAAGTATACCACAATAACCACGAGGTTCTGGTATAGTAATTACTTTGGAATAGAGCCATTAAACACTCATCTAAAACAATTTTCGTGGTTTACTAGTCACAAACTAACATTTTGCGAAAATATCGAACGCGACTGTTTCCCCAAATCAAATTCAAGAACAAAAGACATCAACGCGCGGAAAGGTGCTATTTTAATTTAATTGACTACTTAAATTATTATTTTAAAAAATCACACGTTAATTGTATACATATTAAGTACATAAACGATTGAAAAAAATTAAAAATGTTTGTGTATATAAAGGGATAATGACAATAAAAATGAAAAAAAATCTGTGTAAAGGTGCTCCCTCACCAGGAGCATTCACGTCTAATGTAATATTACAGACTCGACTTTGAGCATTACATTACAATACTACCTCCCTTGAATGACGTATATTAACGTATAGCGTTAGTTTAGTCGCACGTTTACAGCCTATCTCATTAGCTTCACTTCTACTGATAATATACGGCAAACTTAAGGAAAACGTCTAATTAAAAGAAAACTGATCAATGTTCAAGGCAATGACTATAATTCGAAACGAAAATATTAAGTTAACCGTTCCTTCTTTGAAATAATCCTATTTTTTGTTCAACTCAATAATTTCGGATTGCTGAATACAGTGCGATAGTTGAGACGTCAAATCCGGTGAAACATTGAAAACAATATTTTTTTTTAATTTCGAATAAAATTACTAGGGCTCAGTAGAAGTAAATAGAAAAATAGCAATTTCATCAAAATTTGCTACTTCCTTATGTTTGCCGTATTTGGTTACTTCCCAGAATTTGATCCTTATTAGCAGCACTATCGAATGGTGTAATAATACAGGGTGTGATTCCTGGCCAGGATTATTGATTCTTCTAAAATCCAATGATGCAGTTTTAGTTTTCGTCAAAATCGGCCTCGAGACTCCTTTCAACGTTTTTCGATATTCCTCATAGTTTCGGATATAGCCATCCACGCACAGTTGAAAAATTCAGTTTGTATATTTATTTAGTTAAAAAGTGAGTGTATAAAAACGTGGGAAAAATAGGCTCATCTGTACATATTCTGCGTGGCGGTGATGCTTTCTGTACCTAACCTAGTCTAGCCAGTGATAGTATTTACGAAATATGTAAAGTTATAATTATTGAATAACATATTTTTATCCAGATCATTGTCATCCACACTCCAAGGTGCTATTTTGTGACGAAAAACGAAATCCGAAATTGCTCCTAATTTAGTAGTCCGTAGAGATTACTCGATACACATCTTCAAATTTTTGTTTCAGGTCATGTCGGTTTCTTCACGATATTACACCTCCCGGTTTTAAGAGCAGTAGTGATGAATTAATTATAAATAAGTGCCAAACTGAGTTTGAACCTAAAGCGTACAACTTAAACGAAGATTGAATGAAGGAGTTTGAAGAGCCATTATTGGTAAAGAGTACAGTAGGTACAAGCAGGCCAAAGTTAAAGTAGTGTTACAAACCATAGAAAACTTCGTTGGTAATTTTCCAACTGAATAAAGTTCTGTGGTTGTTCTAAAACCTATATACACAACCTATATATAATATTAACCTCTTAAATCTAACGGAGGATTATATTTTGATCTTTGAAGTTGAATGAAACTTTCTGCAGTCAAAAGAGAGTAAGATTAATTAATAGAGAACATT
This sequence comes from Agrotis clavis, assembly GCA_954870645.1. Lineage (NCBI taxonomy): Eukaryota > Metazoa > Arthropoda > Insecta > Lepidoptera > Noctuidae > Agrotis > Agrotis clavis. The sequence goes on from OX940921.1 coordinate 14,601,171, forward strand.
ATTGTGCTACTTTAGGCCCTTAGGTACTTACAGTTAGCTACAAAATAGTATTGCAAACATTGAAAGACCTTTTCTTGTTTGCCGAGACGCAAAACTTTATTGAAAATTATATATTTATCATCATAAAAGCTCGACGAAGGAGAAAGAACGTAATTTATTTTTACGTCCACATCAGAGAATAGATCCGAAGGTTTGGATCGTATTCCACAACATTTAAGCATTAAACAACAAGAAAGCAAGCAACGGGTATGTATAAAGGCGAAGTAATTACAGCGTTAGCCCACTCGACTGCAGCGTCATTATTCATCGTTTTACGACTCCATGAGTTATAAATATTAAACTTAGTCGTATAGATGTACTGCGAACATTTTCTTTTTAATGGCGAGGTTAAATAATATGATGCGCGATGCGAATGTCGGCCCCGGTTTCAGTTCCGACCGTCATAGAGCCGCAACAAACTGTGCGCTCGGAGCGTGCCGGACAATGTGAATAGTTATTACTTTTTAATTACGTGTAATAACGTTTTTATCTGCATGCGTCGCATCATCCCTCGCGCCTCGAACACCGAGTGAGACACGGTGCGGAGCGGCGGCGCGAGCGCGTGGAATGTCGCTTAATCGTGTCGCAGCGCCGACGTTTTACAGATCCTATAAAATATCAAAGATAACAACGAATGGCTCTGAAGGCTGTTTCGAAAGGAACCAGGGACCAGTGATTGGACGTTTATGGCGTTCGCTTCGATAAATGTACGTATTATGTGTGCGGCCGATACCGAGGCGCAATTGTCCCGCGCCGCCGAGCGCGCACCTCGCCCGAACTCCGCGGAGGTGCTAATTATCAAATGCAAGACCGACCAAACCGATATTGAAACCATTGAAACAATACATCTCATGTTTTCTTTTCCAATTTCAAAGTTTGCAGAATGGCTGTGTAATGAAGGCCGAGAAGGCTATGCAAACGAAACGATGCCGAAAACTCAAGTAAGTATTTTAATGGTCTTGCGTCATCCGTGTTTCAAACTTGAATTTTCATTATCACTTTACGTGTATACCTACTACCACCAGCCTTGATATGTTAATCAAACAATAGACTAAAATCAAATAACCGCAACACACGATCAATAAGATTCGACCTTACAAATAAAATATATTTTTCTACTGTTGACCAACTGTTGACACAATATTCGATTAGTTTGTAGACAGATCTAACTGACGTGCGCAGGCACATATTCCTATGTATGTACATAAATACGTACCTCAATACATGATAAAGTATACATATACTATTGTGTACGCACACAGTTTTATGTAGTAGGTATAGTGTACTGGTATTTTCCTTAATGTTGACATTTTGGTTCGACACTTAGATGTAGGTATATGATATGATAGAATTAGGAGAATTTAGGCTTCCTTTAAAATTAATGTGAATTGTGAGAACAAGAATCTGCCTTGACGAGAACCTCGTGAAGGCAGAAAAGGATAAACAATTCAAGTATCTTGATCTGGCTCGCGAGGCTCGTCGCATGAGGGTCGTCAATAAAGCAGTAATTGTACCAATAGTCGTGTCTGCCAATGGTTTAATTGCCAAGAGCCTCGAACAACATCTGAGGAAGCTCTTTCTTTGCAGCTGGATCAAGCGCCTGATTCAGAAGGCAGTACTTCTGGGCACGGCGCGTATCGTTAGGAGGTTCCTCTCTCAGGAGCTTTGACCACCGGTAGCCCGGACCCTGTTCCTGATGCTGGTGAAATTCTGTTTTTTTTTTAATACTTTTAAATGTTTTTTTTTCTTTTTTGTTATACTTTAAAATATTTTATAACACATTTACTCGTAAAAGGTCCCTTACTGCACCAATTTCAATATCGTAATGTGTCTCATTACGTAGTACATGTGCGTAATTGTAATGTAAAGCGCACGGTTTATCAAGATGGTCCGTCTAAAAGGAACGGTACTTTTTTAAATCTTAGCAAAGAGTTTTTATGTCAGAAATGTGGTAAACATTTTATGAATAAAATTATTTTTGGGAGATAAAATATAATAAATAAACATTTAATTCTTTAATTTAATTTATTTTGACAGTTAATTACAACCATTTTTCTGTAACATAATGTACTATAAAATGTATAAGTAAAAAAAAATAATACAAGAAAGTGAATAATAAAATAAATAAAAATTGAGCTGTCCCACTTTTTTTCAGAACTTTACAAAATTCTGCACATGAGAGGGTAAATTGCAGGAGACGAAGTTGAGCATTAAATTGCTATTAAAGGCTTTAGTGTTTTTTTTTTAATAGTGAAAGTACGCCTCTTTCAAGAAAAGGGATTATTATTTTTGGAATTAAGTTTTAAACAACATAAATGAACCTCTAAAGTTATTAGAGAAATTTAATTTGTTTTTTTTTTAATAACTCTTGCGTCATCACATCTTCCAAATTCATATTTGTTCGTTTGCTCTTGACTCTAGTCCAGGCTAAAATGTGACAAAGACAAAGCCTACGTTGGAGTGAGATTACCCTGAAGGAGTCTGTTCACTCCAACTTTATAGAGATTCGGCGTGCAAGCATTGGGGCTTCCCGTGACCCATGGGTTGGATTTTATCTTGGCCAGAGGCTAAGCATCACGGTATAATGAGGCAAGGCCGCCAGTGTTTTAAGCAAATTATCAGCCTATTGATTGATTACCTTCTACAGTAGAAAGTAGTCAATTTCGTTTTAAGCAAATTGTTTTAATAAAATCTTATCCCACAATCCTATAACTTTCATACCTATTTAAAAAGAAAACTATCTTAAAAGTAATTTATTCTTAACATTTATGGAACACACTGTTTGATTTGCTAATGAAAGCTCGTTTTACAACATTTTGATTTATTTCGTTTATAATATTTGCCATTTCACTAAATTTTATTTGTCTAAGTCAAGTTTTATAGAGAACTGTTTATTTATATTTATAGAGTGCGCACATAAAAAAATCACTGTTAGCATTACTATGTTAAACCCTGTACGTTTGTCTGTAAAATACGACTTACGACTTCTGTCGACTCCGACTCATTTAGACAATTCATTTATTTTGTAGTATTCTATTTGTATTCAGTGTAAATATTCAAATTCGGTAGCTGATAACCACAATCAAACTTTTTTCGGGCTACATTTCAATTAAATTTTATTTCTCAATTCTGTGGTTGTCATAAAACTTTAAAGTTTGACGAGTAAAGCCCATTGAGGAACTCCGAATTGATATTAATTCAAATAACTCGGGTTAAAAAGTCAGGGTTTTATGCGCGTTGTAAAAGTTTATTGTAGGGCTTTGTGGCGAGCCGGACGCGCCGATAGGCCTGGCATCGATGACGGAAACTCTGCCGCCGCCGCCGCCAGCCGCACAGCCGCACCGCTGCCTTTGTGCCCGCGCCTGCGCCGAGCCGGCTACAATACCGCACGCGTCTTCACTCTATAAATCCCGGCATCAGGTGCTACCTAACGCCGCATAGTGCACCTTTTATTACTGCAACTAAAACCCAAACTGGACACGAGCACTAACCGCGCCCCGGCGAGATGGCGGCGATGTAATTAAGTTGCGAACCTCTACCATAAAATAAGAGAGGAAGAAATTGCCTAGGTAATATAGATAGATGCTTATTACAATACTTTATTATGTACACGTCAACAGCCTCTATATCAGTTTGCGCTTTGATAATATGCAGTTTTATAGATCTTGAAATCTGAATGTGGTATCATAAGAAATGCGACTTTGCAAATAAATTAAATCAGAAACTGCTGATGAAAAGCTATTATTAGTAAAACTAACGCAATTATATAAGTACTATGACTGTATAAAAAAAGAATACTTGATCAAGGTAACCAGAAAAGCACCAGTAAATTGATTTTAGTGTCAGACACCTACCTATCTAAATTTGAGACCCATGAGTTGATGCGTCACCATCAAGTTAAAGTGATTTCAGCTAACGGCAGATTGAGGTTTAACGAAAAAATATATACGAAAAACGTTAAAACGTAAACATATCGTTGTAACAAATACAAGTATGAACTAATTTTGGGGTGGTATCATCCACCTCGCTGCCCCTGCCCTATTAGAAGGGTAGAGAGGAAGCATTATATCAACGGGTCCGCTCCAGTCTGCATCGATATGTAACAGGGCGGTTGGCTCGGATAAATTTATTTACCCGAATAGGCCTGTTTTAACGGGGAGGATGACACACATGAAGATTTATTTGCTACGGTATTTATGGTACCTAATACGATTTCCGAATAAATTTTAAGATTTCAATAATCTTAACGACTCTTAATTAAATTTCCAAATTAAACAAATTAGAATGGACTTGCATTTAGTCGTTCATAAACTGTCATCACAGTGAGGAGTTTATGGGGTAAAAATATGTAGAACACTTTTTATTACTAAAACAACTCAGCCGGACCCCAAATTTTCGAGGTTTATTTCAGGAATTCGAGGAATTCCAATCATCAATCAACCCCCTGTTAGCCCAGTCATATTAGGTAAAATATAGGGGTAAACCTCGAAATGAGAGATAATAAGCTGTAAATTGGTATACACCTTTGTTATTTCGTTCTAAATGTTGTCTCAAAAGTCATAATTGCTATCGTGTCCGCGTCTTAAGATATTGAAGTTCAAAGGTCATGAAAATCGGTTTTTCGCGAATATCTCGCATTCTATTGCTTAATAAGATTTGCACCTAGTATGAAAGTTGTAGAGTATAAAATTCCCTACAAGTTTTGTCTGAACTTTTTTATAATACTTGATCGTATTATAAAAAAGTTTTTGAGACAGAGCGTGAAGAGTGCGCAGCGCACAGTCATAGGTAATCAGTAAGTTGTATTAAGTCAATTATTTATTTTAAAAAATATCGTGCAACGACGGCAGGAGCCGAGCCAATGGGGCAGCGCCACGGAGACATAAAAGACTTGCCTACGGACCGTGGGGTTGCGGAGAACGGTGCCTTTGCTCTCTCTCTAGCTCTAGCTTAGCTCTAGCTCTAAAATGATGATTGTGAATATTGTTTCGGGATATTACAATGTGCATAATATTGTGAATCCTTGTTTCCTTTGCTGAATATCCTACCACACGCCTACGTTATGGTGCCATCTAAGGTACCTTCGGAGTCCTGACGCGTCTTAACTATATCTATACTTATAATAAATCTGTAGAGAGGTCAATTCTGTACATGAAATATTTTTCCAAAATAACTATCAGGCGATTAGGGATCGATACTGATGCCAAATATGCAATTAATAAAATTATTGTCTGTCTGTCTGTCTGTCTGTATAACCGTTATAGAAACAAAAACTACTCGACGGATTTTGACGAAACTTGGTACAATTATTTTTCATACTCCTGCGCTGGTTATAGTATACTTTTCATCACGCTACAATCAATAGGAGCAGAGCAGTGAAGGGAAATGTTAGGGAAACGGGAGAAGTTACTCCATACACGCTAATCTTCGGAACTACTGGACGGATTTGATTGGTTTTTGTTTTTTGTTGTGTAGCTATTAAGTCTGGGCAACATATAGGCTATAATTTATCTTGGAAACTTGAACACCTGATGCAGAACTGCAATAGATCAGCTAAACTATAAGAGATATAAAAATAGCGACATAGCAAAAATTGTTCCGCGTGATGAGCATTTTCTGCTGAGAAATAAAAAATTTGAAAATATAGAACACCTGATGTGGAACTCCAAGAGCCCAGCTACACTATTACATATACAGTAATGACGTCTTAGCAAGAGTTGTTCAGCCTGATGAGCACTCCCTGTTGTCGTATAAAAACTGAAGATTTGGAACACCTGATGTGGAACTCCAAGAGCCCAGCTACACTATAACATATATAGGAATGACGTCTTAGCAAGAGTTGTTTAGTCTGACTGGCATTTCCTGTTGACTTACAAAAATGAAAGATCTGGAACGTCTGGAATCGTCATGCGCGTCCCGTTGTTTTCCCGTCCTCAGGCTCTAAGAATTCGACATCAGACGTTTCAGATCTTTTATTTTGACGACCCCATTGTCGCTGGCATAAGCAACAGGATCCGCGTATGAAGTCGCTGGCAGAAGCTAGTATTTTAATAATATTTTAAGTTAAAACGACATTACATTATGTGTTGCAACCTATTTTGGTTTTGCATAGAAGATTGATATTCTGTGGTGACCTTGCATTAGACGATAATGATGTACGCTACGCACTCTTCGCGCTCTATCTCAAAAACGGTTGATCGTATGAAAAAAAAGTTCAGACAAAAATTTTATAATCTACAACTTTCATCATAGGTGCAGATCTCATTTAAGCAACAGAAAACGAGATATTCGCGAAAAAACAATTTGTATGACCTTCAATATCAGACACGATAGCAATTGTGACTGTTGAGACAACATTTAGAACAACAAAACAAAGGTGTATACCAATTTACAGCTTATTATCTTTCATTTCGAGGTGAAACCCTAATAAGACTGGGCTAGGCAGCATATTGTGGAGATTGCCACTTTTGAATCGCTATATCTCAAAAAAAAGACAATGAGAATAATTAAAGTTCAGTACATAATAAGAATGGGTTGTTGTAATTTCGCCACAAAAATAATTCCCCGCGAAAAAAAGTTTTGATCCTCTTCTCCTAGTAAGTACTTTCTGTTCAGATTCCACATTGTGTCCTCGTTGTCGGTAGTTTTTGTGCTGGATTTTATTATTCTTCAACCAGACCCGGAAAATCTCTAAGTAGTTGTTCCGGGTCTGATTGTTTGTGTGTACGTGAGTTTCCATGTTTGTAAACGCACCCACGATACAGGAGAAATTCCTATTGTGGGGCAACATTATAAAAATAATGATAAAGAATGATAAAAAGTAGTTATGGCCGTGTGAAATATCGAGTGGATCTCGATATGTTAGAAGAACAATATGCTCAAATCTTGCTCTAAGAGAATCAACCGTGAAATCTCCAAAAAATATAAATCATAGATTCTTGTAGCCAAATGTCATAAGTTCCTGCTAGATTCTCTAAAGGACAATTTTAGGCTGTACACTACGACGAGCTCGTCGTCGAGGCAGCTTTGAGATAGTGTCGGAACAAGTTGCTGCTAGTAGCTTAGTTTTGTGGCAGCTCAAGGCTGTCCTTAGAAAATAGCTCTGCTGGTTGATGAATTAGATGACCGGATCTATCTGCTTCGTTATTCATTTTTGAGTATCGTAAATGGAGAACCACTATTTGGGAACAAAAAGGATGTAGAAGTAATAACGTCATAAAGACTGCATGCACGTACTCTTATTTTATCAATAAGTACGATGATGTTAGATATTTAACAGATTCATTGTCATTAAATCATTTTGTTAGTTGGAATAACGACATTGTGTTAAACCTTGAAAGTCTAAAAACAATCGCAAAAATTCTCTATAACGAATCATGTGTATGGGTATCGAACCCAGAACCATATATCTACGACTCTTACAAATAGAGTTATGGTTATGAACTCCAAAAACCAGAAATCTATTTCCTACGTGTGTTGAACATTATTTTTCACTTTTAGTTTTATGATGTACATTTTCTCTTACCTTTCGTCTCCTGTTACTTTTCCCTCAATTTCGACGACTCATAAAACACATTTAAAACAATAAAAAGTCCTTTAAACCACTCCAGACCACAGTTCACGTTTTATCACATCAACTCAAATAAAATACATTATTTTCGTATCTCTATTTTTTGAAACAGTACAAAATATTAGATAAGACGGTTAAGAAACAATTTCTTCAGTAAACTGAAATTGCAGATTTTTTTACCCTACGTTTGTCACAAATCACAAATCAGTGGTGGCGTGCCAACTGCATGAGCAACTACCGCAAACTCGACCGCACTACACTTCATTAGCGCATATACAGAACAACATACCCACTACAACTTGGACGTAGCACTCGATAACCTCTCATAAAGCGTTACAATAGAACCTCTTTTCCTGTATTATGTTTAAATCTTCTACTGTAAGATGATAGGCGAGAAAACACTTTACGCTTATGGCTATAGAGTTCTGAATCAGCTTGTGCTGGATATGATGACGCCAACAGGCTTACTGGGCAAAGCCCCGCCCCCGACGTATTGACAAACAAAGCGATTGGCGGTGAGTCGAGCGCGTTAGAGAGGCAATCCTGCGCAACTTTGAGGCGGTCACTTAGATAATACCAATAATACTTATATTTCCATAAAATATACCGCCAATAACAGTTTATGAAATACATATACAAAGGTATCTTAAATTATTGGAATTAAGTAATCAAAATATTATTATATCTTAAAAAAAAGATTGAAGTTCCTATGCGTCTTTTTATTCAACATTCAAAAAAACAGAGAGCAGAAAAAAATCCGCATATATCTCACACACACAGCTGCATCTGGTTCAACTGGAAGCCGACCCTAATATAGTTGGGAAAAGGCTAGGCATATGATAATGATCTCACACACAACCTTTACCGTTAAAATGCCTAGCACAAAAATCACGCAGAAACATTAAAAACAAACCATTGCGGTTCAAGTTTCAGCAGCTTTTCAAAATCGACACAAGGCTACAAGGCGCCCACCGTTTCATTCATTCTCATAAAAATATGGATAGCCGTTCTTAGAGTCGAGTTCACAGGAGTATGTATGGAAAGACCGAACACAATTTTTTGGGTCACGAAATGAGAAGACCCACGCTGAATACACCGAACAGGCTGAAAAAGTTTCTAAAGTAGGTACTCTTATATTCAAACCCATTGAACTTATCTAGAGAGATTAGAAAAAGAAAGAAAACACTCTTGCTTGTGGACAACCTTTATTATAACCCAATAACGCCCAAATGAAAAGTAATTATAATTATGTTTTGTAATTCAGTTTGATTAACCTACACAAGACATCGGACTTGCGATTATTAGGTAGTGGGATCAAACCCAGCTAGGCACATTACTTGTTGTAATTTCTTTATGTCATCGCACCACTGCTCTCACAATTTATGGCGGAAAGCGTCGTGCGGAAACTGTTATGTTCTAGGACTAAAAAAATCCATAACATGTGACAATACAAAGCTGAAGAGGCCTGTGTTACAGCAGTGCAAATGGGAACATTATAAGCTGATTATACTAACGTTAGACACAACTTCATCCAACCTCTTGATAGCTTTACTGATTAGTACTAATATGTGAGACTATTAACATACCTACACAGGTAGACGTCGTGGAGACAATGTACAAATAAATATTCAAATAATTTATTAAGTCGCATGTTCATTACATTATCGTCAGATTTGTGCTAAGTGGTTCATGGGACTTATTCCCTTCGAAACGTGAAGTGTCCCATCCTTGAGTAAGTCAATAAGTAAGTAGTCTGAAAGTACAAAATGGTACCCACTTAATCAAAGCAAAATGTTCAAAGCAAAGCTTTCAAACAAAATCTTAAAGTAAACACAAGATCGCCATTACTTAAAATAACACAATTTAAAATTGAACCTGTTAATCGATTAATTTTAAACTACCACATTTGCTCAGCCAAAGAGGCTAAGAAATACCTAGTCTGATCCCGTACCGTCAGTAACTAACATACCAGATTTTACATCACATTTCCTTTACCGAAACTGGATGAAAGTTTCAAAATCTTAGGGTAATTCAAATTCTCTCCACACTTCAAAATTACAGTTCTCACAAATCCGCACGCCACTCGTGTGTGATATTACCGTCAGTTACATTAAAAGCGATGCTATTTCCCCTTCTGAATAAAACAGACACTTCTTTTATAAAAGAGCAAAACTAACAATGATTATTATGATACTAAATAATTCTGTTTTATTATTTTATCTGATGAAATGAAGTCTATCAAAAACTTGTTGAATCACTATCTGCTCAATAAAAATAATACAGACTACAAGATTTTGCTTTCAGTCGCTAAATCAAACAATGAATCTATTGTTTAATAATTTGATAGTAAAATAGTTTATTCAGACTGAAAAGGTAGGTATAATAAAGTTTACTATTCCAAGCAGTCATCGATAAAACCCATTAGTCATCGTTGTTTATTGTAGAAAGGAGATTTGAAAAGTCATTGTAATTTACTTTTTGACCTTGCATTATGGTAAATGTACAGACTCGTAAACCTACATAAAGGAATATCTCCAATTCTTGCACTTTCTGAGTCGCTCATCAGTAAACTAGAGTGCCAACTCTTGTACTTAGTTGTGAAAACTTTCGCCTATTTTTTTACTCTTGTTTTAGCTAGCTTTCATATTTTATACCTAAAACAGTAAATTATGCTTTGGGTAGAGATGGCAATATTGTGAGTTTAAAGGAATTCGAACTCAGAAACCTACAGGAAACGAATAAGCAGATATATTTCATAACCCTAAAATATCAATCGATGAAATCTAAAACAGCTTTCACAAGACACACGATAGTTGCACGTCGTATACGTACGAAGTTAAATGTAGTACCTCCCGCGAGGAACTGCTGTAGACACCTAGTCAGCATTCCAATGCATCGGACCCGCCTCACCCAGTTACGGTCTGCCGGCCGACCAAGTGCTAATTGGAAAAGGAAACTTCAAACAACGAGCCAGCTCAATGCTCTCCACAGAAATGTTTCATTTTTAAACATCTCAGTGACCGTTATAAGTGTTATAACCGATAGATAGGTACACTCATTGCACTTCTCAGAGGTGGCTGGCCGTTGAGCAATGATCATGTTTGATAGATTTTTTGTTCCAAATTGACTGTCTATATGCTTAAAATACTTATACTAAATAGAGCAGTGAAGGAAGTCTAATCTCTACAGTTTACAGAAGATTTTTTTTTCTCATGATTTTTATACTCGTATCTATGTAGCTCAGTTTTTCCAAATAGGTAGAATCAACTTCAATTTGCATTACCGAATAATTTTAGAGCACTTTCTACTAAAACTTAAATTGTACAAGGATTTACATTTTAAATTGTGCCACGTGAGGTGTATGAAGTTCTGTATTTAAGCTAATGCTTGCTACAAAAACTTGTCTCAAAAACTTGCTACGGCTGGTCAGTTTTAACCCTGTCCCTTCTTAGAAACTACTGAACCCAAATTCTCCAGTCCGTCTGTTTACACAGCGATAACTACAAAATGGACAATTCTGGGACATTAGTGGAGTTATAACGAAACTTCTCTCCACAAGCTGTTGTTGGCATTTATTTTATAATAAATAAAGTTTTCGTAGCTAGTGCTACGAATCAGTGTAGCGGCGTAGCCTACATTGCTTTTCTCTACTACATAAAGATGCAATTGATTATTAGTTGCATTTAAATTTTTCATTTGATATTTATATGATTGTGTAGGCTTTTGCCTAGCACTGGGACAGTATAGGCTAAGGGAAAAATAAAATCTAATCATGAGGTACTTCCTACTACGATGAACTATTGGTAAACATCATTCCAAATATTGATATCACTACGCGGATATGTTACCAGACTATAATGACCATAAATATTTGAAGCAGTAATAAATAGTAAACAAACAAGATTAACGAAGGATACGCGAGATCTGTGGGAGTGGCGTGGAGCTCGCACGCGCACTCGGCTGCACGTAAACTCAGGCGCAGTGTTTATTCGGAGCCCCATGCTAACTCCGCCGTTTAAACACTACGTGCTAGCAGGGCATGAATTAACTTTTCATATAAATAAAATTCACGCTACTCTAACCTCCTGAAATTAACACCTTGGCGTAAATAGTATTTAGTCGCATCATCTCGTGCCAAGTGAGGCCATGTTGTCTTCTGTGGATTGTTGAATGGTCGTTTTTTTTATGGTTCACGAGATTACGTTGACGGCTGTGTTTAATTGCCAGCAAATACGTATAAGACCAATTAGGCACCTATTCGACAAGCGTAGCTCTGTGACCGCGCGAGCTACTTTATTATTTAGGTGTCGTTATCGATTTTTGAGTTAATTTATAGAATTTCGTTTCTGTATTTTATTAATTGGTTTGAATAGAGTGAGTGTTTGTGTTTTATAAGTAGTAATTTAAGTAAGTAACAAAGGAGAAGTAGATACCTTTTAGTTTTAAAAAAATGTTATAATTTTAGCTTTTATGGAGAGCTATCTCGCACACAAAAAAAACACTGTTCTGCATGCTTGGCAATAGAAGACTACGAAACTGCATCATCCGTCTAGTAAAATCTCAGACAGTTGATCACACTGTTTCAGACATCAACTGGAAGGAACGTCGTTGTTTATTACTATTTTGCTTAGATTACTCGCCTTGTTTTCAGATCTTTTCAGGCATTATGCGGAACCAAATACAAACCTACACCTCCGAAATATCGACATCCGTTATAGTAAATATGTATTAAGTCTCTTCGGTTATATAAATACGAATAATACGATCTGAAAACATATAAAATATTTTTTATATTTGCTCGTTTAACTCTAAAAACACCTAATATTTTAATGTCATTTAAAGCGTTAACAAAACGCTAAAGATAGCAGTTTCGGACTGTCATGATAGAAAATCAACATTTACACACCTCCATTTTGAATTCTCAACTTCCCAGATGTGTCTACATACAATACATACATAGATACAGTCAATACTTGGGGTTCCGTAGAAAGCCTTCAATACCGACAGTATAATATTATAAGACATTTTTCATATAGGGACTTAATGAAAAAAAAAAGTTATGAAATTTATAAATTTTTAATTTAGTTTCCTTTTTATACTTAAAGCATATTATGCTATGAAATGTTCATAAAACATGTTATACACTTAGGCAAAACAAAAACAAATAAATAATCATGTGTTATGTAAGTTTTTAACTCCTAATATCTACTACAATTACTAAAATCTAACTACTTGGTAGCTCATTACTTAATTATTCAATTGGAAAACGTACAGCCCCTCAAAGGAAACACCATTCGCTAAGTTTATTGAACCAAACACGTCGCTCTCACTGTCTCAGATTTTCTGTTAGCTCTACCTACTGCCTGCCTCTACTTTACGATTCCGTGCGTAAACTTACAAACAACGTCGCGGCAAGTATCCGCCATACTCGTCCACTTTAGTGTTTGTCCATGGTGACATGAAACGTGTTCGATAATTATTGGAAGGATCAATAACGCTAAGCCAAGTATTCGTCTCTTCTGTCAACATGTTTTATGAGCGACGCGACGACGCTGAACCTACGTTTCTATTTGAATGTTAATTTCAAACTCGGTTTATTTTAACTAACTCAATAATACTGACGTGAGGGAACGTAAACTTTATCGGGTTGTTGTAAAAGTTGCTTAAAAGTTGGTTTGTTTTGGACTTATGGCAATTCATGGTTATTTCATAAATGTTTGTTATAAGAGAGAGGGGGGGCCAGAAATACATGAGTACCTACCTACTTACTTAGGTATGATAGATATACCTACAGTAATTGCTGGTAATAATGAACACTAGTTTTGATACACAATAAAATAGAGAGAACCTTTGCCTTCTATTGTTAGTATCGGGCTACAAAGCCAGAGAAGAGATTTAATAGAAGTTATATACGTTATGAAATCAGGCGTGAAGTACTTTACGGATATCCAATAAATATTACGAAAAAAATTGTATTTAATATTTCACGTCAATTAAAACTACATTATGTAGATATTTTTTCCTAACATTTTAAGAATTTATTATTCGCAACCAATGTTCCTCCATAAAAAAAATCTAAGCTGACATAAAACCACAGAAATATTAAAATACTCGTACATGGAGGTACAATTATCATATCAGCTCATAGTGCAACTGCTGGCCAAAAACCTCCTCTACTACTTCTACTGTTCTACATCTCATCTCGCGACTAATCTGCGACCGTGGTCGTCTTAAGTATATGTTTATTTTTTTTAATCCTGTCTTACATGAAGCTGAAACGGTCCAACTCAGCTCGTCATAATCGCATGGGTCTTGCCACGATATGCTAGTTCTCCCTTTTGGCACCCATTCTGATGATTGTTTTGCCCAGATATTGTATGACATCCGACATACGTGGCCTGCCCAGTCCCATTTCAGTTTGGCAGCTTTTTTTCAATGGGCTATTTGACAGTATCAATAAATAACAAATCTTATTAGGTCGTCGTTATTTAGTTTCGGAAAATAACGACAACGTAGGTATTTTTTTTTTCTTTTGTGAAATCAATGAATATTCACCAAGATATAACGCTTCAAAACTTGAGAGTGGAGGCTCGTGACGTCAGTATTCAATAAATATATACTAAACTGTGACGTATTGCCAATTTAATTTGAATTTGAAAGCGTCGAATCTCCGTCATAGTTGGTTTACGTAACAAAACGGACTATTTTATTTAGGTATACAATTTTTCACTCAAATAGCCAATTGTTTTAAAAATTAAAATTTTATTGTCTTCAAATAGGTACATAGTGCTTATCAGAAGTAACTGGATTTCCCAATCAGTATAGATAGAGCATAGAGCATGCTGCGCATCTCCCCTTTGCTTATAAGGCTTTTTGAACATCAAATTAGCTCAGAGCCATTTGCCCTTTACTGCTTACCGTGCTATACAAAAAAATTTTATTATAGCAAAAAAAAAACACCGTGGGAGGTATTATGCAAATTATTTTACCTGTAACGCTAGCAGCATCCAAGGCAAATAGAAAATATGCCTTATCCTGGTTTACTTAGGTTTACGATGCGTGTGTAAAATAAGATTATTTCTTTGACCATTCTTTGCCGAATGACCAAACAGCCTAGCTACAAAAATGCCGACAGTTGTTTAAATACTTAATTACAAATTCAATAATCACCTGCCTGTGGTTTACTGGACAACTTAAACTTAAATGCAAATTGAGGTGAGAGCTGGGGGTTCCTTATAGTGTTGAGAGTTAGTAAAATAGTTGCGAAAGCTAATTTGACAAAAGGTCCTATATAGAAAATAGGAAATCAGAGAAAATAGTTCTTATTTTAGACAGCGTTTACAGGATATAGTCAACGCAACGACGGCGACGGACGGCGCGACGCGACGTCGGCCGCGGATTCGGCTGGGACAGCGCGGCCGACGGCAACAATAACGTCAACGCCGCAGCCCAGATCAACAGATAGGTACACAAGTTATCTAATTTATTACAAAATCTTTACTAGGTAACTTTCCAACTAGGTACTTAATAAGAATATCCGAATGATTAATATCAATAAATAATTTGTGGCGAACTTTTATCTTGTTTTTTCAATCGTGTCCAAGTTTCGCTACTGTAACTTTTTAACCGACTTCAAAAAGGAGGTTATCAATTCGACGGTATGTTTTTTTTTGTGTGTTTGTTACGCGATTACTCCGCCAATTGTGGTCATTGTGGACCGATACTTCAGGAGTGGTCCCATTGTCACCATGTCAGGATCTGATGATAGGATCCTGGAGAAATCGAGGGCAACCCTCAAATTTTATAGGCCTACACATCGTTTTTCACAAATTTTATGAAGTTATTTAAGTATTTGCGTATGGTAATCGTCATCTCATGTAGCTGAGCTGATGATGGAAGGTACAACTCCTCTAGTAAGGACTTGGCATCGACTGATTTAGCAAATTATGTTTGTGTTCGCATATCTCCGGAACTACAAGTCCGATTTAAGTAATTCTTTTTTTGTTGTACTAGGTATCGTTCAACTTAGGGAATACAGCAAGTTTCATCAAAATCGGTTAAGTAGTTTTCGAGATAGGGAATGAATGAGAGATGTTAACGATGTTATTACCGGTGTTACGGATTGCAAAATTCTAGTAGGCCGGTCAATATCGACATAAAAAAACCAAACATTGCAAACGCGCATGTAACTACGATTTTTTTATATGTTGTTAGGTCCCTTGAGAGTAGTTAACACCCAAGTTTGCAACACTGAAAACCCTGTGCTGCCAATGTTATTGTCGAATCAAAATCCGTTCAGTAGTTTTTGTGTGTGTATCTCATGAACCGTGATAGCTAGAGAGTTAAAATTTTCACAGGTGATGTATTTCTATTGCCGCTATAACAAAACATACTAAAAACCAAAATACATTAAATATTATGGGGGGCTCCCATACAAAAAACGTGATTTTTATAGATAATGTTTCGGAGGCTGTTTCTCATGAACCGTGATAGTTAGATAGTTTAAATTTTCACAGATGATGTATGTCTATTGCCGCTATAACAAAAAATACTCATTTTTGGACAGATTGCTTATACCTAGTACTTTATAGTATGTATGCGGTCACGCTTTTTTGGACAAGGCAGAGAGAGCGGTAAAAATGAACGAAACGGTTGGTGCAACGGCTGAGCGATTGGACTGCTTCGCTGCGTGTGCGGGTGCGGGAATCGAACCCGCGACCCACACACGGGTCTGGACGTTTGTGTATGTGAGTTTGTTTGTGAACGCACCCACGACACAGAAGAAAATCCTAGTGTGGGGCAACGTTTTTATTATCTTTTTTTTAAATTACTCGAGGAGGGGTCATCGACGTCTACCACGCCAAAAATCATAAAATATTGGAAAATCATTTTTGAACGCCGAAAATTGAAAGACTGACAGACATTGAAAAGACTTCCGACTTTTTCACCTTTGTTCGGCACGCTAGGACCCGCATTCGGCGCGGAGAGACATAGACCACGGCGATCTCCCCGAATCGTGCTACAACGTGACCAGCGACCGACACCAGTAGGGTCAGGTCCGCCACCCGGACATCCCTGGACAGGACCAGGTACGGCTCGGAGGCCACGGGCGATGTTGATCAACCACTGCGCTACGCTCTGGAGCACAAGATCCTGAGCAGCGGAGGAAGCGCAATATGGCCCTTGATGGGAATCCATTGCAGTGTTGCTCAGGACCCTTTCCGAGTTTATAGCCACGTTGGACAGACTAATCTGACCATCAATCTGACTACTGGGGAAAACCCAACTGAATGTTATTCTCGGGACTGTTCAAGTCATTTTTTATGTTTCATACAGAAATACACCAAAAATAAATCTGTGAAACAGAGAGAATTATCTATCTATATATATATAAAAATGAAACCCGTTTCGCGTTGTCACGGCATCACGTGTGAACGGCTGAACCGATTTCGATAATTCTTTTTTTGTTGTGTTTGTAACCATCAGGACCAGGTTAATAAGGACTAAAATATTCTTTTTTTTTAAACTTTCTGTTATGAAACGCATAATGTATGTTATTCGTCATCTGTTTTTCGTTCCGACTGAAGTATCATATTAAGAACGTCTATTTGAAGATCATTGACAGCAACGTCGATGGTCTAGAGGTTATACGATTAGACCGATATATTTAGGGCACAGGTTCGAATCTCAGGATGGTATTTTTTGTGAATACTTTTTTTGCTAAATGATTTTTTTTTCAATTTCCAGCAGAAATTGAAAAAATAAACAGACTTTTCTTAAACTACTAATTTTTTGTTTTGTTTTTGGCCTTGAGATGTTTAAATTATCAAATGATTTCTTTCGCTTTAGGTGAAGCGCAAAGGACTGTCGGATCACCAGACATGACCAGAAAATATAAGCATGTAATTGTAAGACTACCACAGACCAATAACTTCTGATAGAACGACGTTTGTCGGGTCAGGTTTTTACTGTTTGCTTACTCGCCAGGAAATCAAACAAGAAATTTCGTTTACCATAAAGTTCTCGGATACAGATGTTTCGGGAGGTGTGTCTGATGAGGAAGGAGGAAACGTTTGGGTGTCGCCACTGCGAGGATCGCCCGGAGGACACGAGTATACACGACAGGTGGAGCATATACGGTGCAGGACTGCCCCGCTTGGGCAGAGCACCGCCGTGTCCTCACGCAGGCGATAGAAGACGACCTCGCGACTCAAAAAGCGTCAGCATGATGACGGGGCTTCCCTCTAGAGGGCCAAAGCCTGCCGGGGTCGCGGGACTTATCTCATTACCGTGACTCTGGAACGTAAAGGGCTATTGAAGGACGCCGTGGATTTTGGTCAGTACGAGTCTGACAGTCCCTCCCGCCCTGCCCTGGGTGGGAAGACTCATTTAAATAATTTTACCACGATAAAAAAAAAACCATAAAGTTCTACAATAAAAATAGGTAAAACTTAATTTTGAATAAGTAAAATAAGAAAATCTGAAATTGTAATTTTCAGTGTGATTTTTAGTGACTTTTGAAAATAATTTTAAGTTTTTTATTAATTTGGATTTATTATCAACTTTCTTTATAAGTTTCCTCTAGGGTTTGGCTAAATGGCAAAAAACGGAACCCTCATAGATTCGTCATGTTTGTCTGTCTGTCCATCCGTATATCACAACCACTTTTTTTTCGAAAGTATAAGAGCTATCCTGTTGAAACTTGGTAAGTAGATGTATTATGTAAACCGCATTAGGGTGCCTTTCCACCAGAGATGTGCTATGTAGCTGTGCTGCGAGGATGTAAAAGCTGAGCCACGAAACTGTGTGACCGTTTCCATTGATGCTACGCTATGTAGCTGTGCGAGTAAGATGCGCTGTCACAATGTAGCTGCGCTACGCAGGGCCCCCGCTACCATAATTATGTGCAAAGTATGCAATGCACACGGGCGCCATCCTCTAACGGCGCTAAAGCCAAGGGCCCAAAAAAATATTCAAAAAAATATATCAAAAATAATTTTGAAATAGGAGTTGAGAACTTATAGGATTAGGTTTAAGTACCTACTAAAGACTTCAAATATTTGATCTCACTTTTAGATTAAAACTTGAATTCCGGAAACGTTTTACTTTTAGAGCTGACTGCGTTCGCTCTTCTATGAAGAATTACCATGTCCTATTCCGAAAACCTAAAAAATTTCGCGCTCGCTTCGCTCGCGCTCCAAATAAGGTTGACATAAAATTTCGCGCTCGCTTCGCTCGCGCTCCAAATAAGGTTGACATTTGCTAAACGTTTTACTTTTAGAGCTGACTGCGTTCGCTCTTCTATGAAGAATTACCATGTCCTATTCCGAAAACCTAAAAGAATTGACTGTTAGGCGGTACGAAGTTCGCCGGGTCAGCTAGTTCACAATAAAATTTTATTACGATTGTAATGTAAAAATGTTTCAAATTGTGATTAATCCATATCTCGTACTTTCTCGAATTATCTCAATAAAAGAAATAAAAGACCTTGTAATAGTAATGCATATATTTCGTTTTATTATAACATGAAAAAAAAATTATGTGACAATTTGCATAATTGAATTGAGTCCGAGGACAATAACCCACTACTCCTACGAGCATAATTCGCACAACAATTTGCCCTGAGGGCACAACACAACATTCGTAACATTATTTTACATTCCTTCACAAAATTGCGTAGGAGTAGTATTGCTAGACCCCGAGTGTGATATTATATCAAATAGCTTACAATCTTTATCTCCTTCTCCTTTCCTAACTTTACTCACAAGTGAATTTAATACACAGCCTTATAATAAATAAAACCCACTGCCGCAAAATTTAAGCCCGGATATATTTCCAAAATTGATTTTTAATCAGAACTAGCTATCACTATCCTAATCGAAAGTTACAATGTCGTCGCCACATCTCTCCTCAATTTCGATAAACATACGAATACAGTCGTATTCCTTAACCTCGTTCATTACCAATTTTATCAGTAAATGAATCACGACCGAGCAGAAATAAGAATGTATAGGAGCGTGTCGAGTCGACAGGGCAGTGAGCAGAGTGCACAGTAGGTTTACATAAGATAAAACAATAGCATTGCCAGAATCAGTCGCGATTCAATATGTCTACACTTCAACACAGATCGAATGATGAATAGCCTGCCGTTAAAACTTCACGACTGCACCCGACAGTTATTATTGAATCTTACAGCTTCAAATGCACACCGACGTAAGGGCAAATTCACGGAGTCTCAGTATAAATTTTATAATTAATTCGATGATGCGGCTACAACACTATACCGTGCAGCCGTCGTATATGCCACTGCACCCTAGCTCCTTAGTATATTCAAATACATACATAAACAGCTGAAACGAAGGTTTACGACCATGAATCTACGCGTGCCAATGAATTGCTCTTACGTCACGGTGCGTCCTGGGGACGTTTGCGGAACTTAGTCCTTGGAGGACGTGTCCATGGGGCTGGCGGGCTGCATGAGCGCGGGATTGGAGGGCGGCGCGGCGGGCGGGGCCAGCGGGGCCAGCGGGGCCAGCGGGGCCAGCGGGGCCGGCGGGGCCAGCGGGGGCTCCAGCGGGCCCGGCCGCGGGGCCAGCCCGGGACCGCCCGGGATCGCCGGCTTCACGAACCTGTCACTTGCACGACGCGTCTGTTCATTGAAAAAAAAAACGTTTTTTTTTTTTAATGACGTAACTTTGCAGGTATGTAGGGACCACATGGTAATATGCAATAAATCTAAGAAAATTACATCAACAAGATAATAACGTGACCAAATATCAATTGAAAAACTGACAATAACCATGTTTTACTGCATAAAAAATATTGAAAATCTGTTTAGTCCGTCTGTCAGTTAGAATATTGAAAAATATACTTTTTTTACCGACTTCAAAAAAAAGGAGGTTTACAATTCGACCCGTATGTATGTAATATTTTCAGAACTGCGCAGTTTTCGCATAATATATGTTGGTCTATATCAGCGTCTGAACAAATATGCCAAATTTCAAACGTTTATGTATATATGTATGTTTTTATGTTTGTGTTCGCATATCTCCGGAACTACAAGTCCGATTTAAGTCATTCTTTTTTATTGTACTAGATATTGTTCAACTTAAGGAATACTGCAAGTTTCATCAAAATCGGTTCAGTAGTTTTTGAGATAGGGATTTTTTTGCCTATTTGGATTCGCATTTGACTGAACCGATTTTGATGCGGTTTTCGGAAAAGTCTTTGTTACATTCTAGGGAAGGTTTTAGTATATAACAATTAAATAATGGATATCTCGTGAACTTGCCCGCATAGATCGTTCTTGTTGCTCGCATGGATTATAGATTTCTAAAGTCGCTGATTATACGAAGATTTTGTTGAATATCTGAACTAACTAACAAGGGTAAAATAAAAAACTTTAAAAAAAAAAAAGTACCGACTTCAAAAACAAATACAAAAAAGTTTAAAATAACTTTTCTTTCGGAAGTCGGTGGCAATAGTCAATGAAATAAAAATCAAAGCCAGCGACTTCCGAAAGATAAGTTTTAATTTAATTTTTTTTTGTATTTGTTTTTGAAGTCGGTACTTTAAAAAAAAAATTTTTTTTTCAATGAATATATAGACAAAACGCTTCCAAATTCGGGAGTTGGGGCTTGTGACGTCATAATGCTTGAAAAATTGTATCGACAGAGTGACGTTTTGTGTTTTATAAAAGCGTTGGTACTTTTGGTTAATTTCGTTAATTTTGGTAAACGTAACAAAAGAAAAAATATAGACCTAAAATTTTTTATTATTTATATTTCAGCCTATTTTTTTTTGAGTATATTAGCCTATTGACAAAGGTCATTGACGTATATTCATGGACGTTGTTATGGCGCAATGCATTTTCATCGACGAAAAATACAAGGCAGTCATTATTTAAAAAGATATTCACCATTATAGGGCATTTACCTGAGAATTGAGATGCAGTGCGGGCCGAGACAGCGGCATCCCAGCGGCGTTAGGCAACAATGGTGATGCGTACGGTGAGAGAGGCCGTGACCCGCCTGGTGACGATACACTCCGCGATCGTGCCTGTAAATTGGTCATTACAAATTATTTACAATTGTTAGGTACTTTCTCACGTATTTGTTAGTGCTGGGCGCTATTTATCTAACTTCTTAACCCACTTCGAAAAAGGAGGAAGTTCTCAAAGAAGATTCCAATGTTTTTTTTTTTAACAATATTATTTTACAAAACACATCATACAGCACTGTCTACGTTGCAAATATAGCCTTATTATTTCTGTTTCCTCACACCAGAATTTTGGTCTTCTTGTGGGTACTATAAATTAGAGTAAAATATTGATATTGTGGAACTTACACTCAAAGCTTCATTGAATTGTCTCTCTTCCTCCATTTCAAGCGAGGACTCGCTCTCGGACAGATGCCTGCACAGTGCCTCGCGACGCTCCACCTCTTGCTGCAGTTTCCGCTGCAAGCGAACATTTTCCTCCCTGATGTGCTTCTCTTCAAGAGCAAAGCGATGCATCTTCTCCTTGTTCTCATTTTGAGAGACGGCCAACTGATTTCTGTTGCAAATTGTTTTGTGTGAAAATTATGGAATGGGTATCAAGGGATCTTAAAAGGTCACTTTAGCAATATCATAATAGGAATCATACAAAAAAAAACGTAAATTTTTCACTAAATTGACAATTTATATTATAATTCTTAATATTATATTCATATATCAATATTCATCTGTTTGACGCTTTTGTATGGGGAATCGGAAAATGGTTCACAAAAAAGTCCATGCTGTAAGCCTTTTGGCTAGCCCTCCCTAGCCAAATGTCAAATAAAATTTGTGTAATTCCATTACATTACCCAAGACATTAGCTATGTCTTACAAGAAAGCAATTGATGGTGAGATTATGGCAATGCACATAATGCTCAAACTGAAATGCAATTTTGCTTTTTTTTTTTTTATTTGTGATGGGTTTGCTCTTGACCTTAGTCAAGGTCAGGAATGACTAAGACAAGGTCGACGGTGGAGCGAGCTTACCCAGAAGCCTGTTCACTCTAACTTTGAAGAGATTAGGGTTGTATGCGTTCGGAAACACAGACGCAGGCAGAGAGTTCCACTCCTTCGCTGTCCGCATTATAAAAGACGTCTGGAAACGCTTAGTGCGAATTGGCGGTATAGCAATAAGGTAAGGATGGTAATTTGCCGTGCGCCTAGATGTTCGATGATAGAAAGGGGCTGGTGGAATAAGATCGTGGAGTTCCTGGGCACACTCTCCGAAGTACAATCTGTAGAAAACCGACAGGCAGGCAACTTTGCGGCGATGAGTCAAGCTATGGAGCTTGGCACTCACCAATTTTATGTCGCCAACGAGCCTCTTAGCTCTGCGTTCCACTGAGTCAAGGGCGGCAAGCTGATATTTAGCTGAGCCATCCCAAAGGTGGCTACAGTACTCCATGCAGGATCGGACTTGTGCTTTGTAAAGAGTTAATAGCTGTCCAGGCGTGAAGTACCGCTTCACTCTATTTAGGATGCCCAGCTTTTTGGCCGCAAGTTGGGCTTTGAACTCAATGGTGGCGCCAAAATTGAGACTAGAGGTCAACTCCATGCCCAGGAGCTTGTGCATGTAATTATATAATTATACGCTATCTTACAACTATTAGAAGATTTTTTATTTTGGTAGAAAATCGCAAAGTGAAACACTTTTAGAAGACTTTTTAGAGTGGCCGTTTCAATCCACCAGAGTAACTCAATATAAAATAATTAATTTCAAGTATATAACATATTTATATTACAGGCACATTATTACAGACCTTTTAACTGAGATTATGATAACATGGCAATAATTTTATGAGTAGCATGACATTGATATTAGAGTTGCCTTATAATGAAAACACATCACACCACTCTTAGCTAAAGCAAAGTTAGTGTGTCAAGGCCTTGTACAGATTGTATAATATTAACAAGTTGACTTACTCAGTCCAAATGGAATACCGAGACCAGAATTTAGTTTTTTTCATATTGGTGTTGAATATTTTCCGCTTTGTTAGTTAGCCTGAGATTTAAATGCACATTCGAGACATACCTGTCCTAAATTATGTAAAAATCATGTATTTAAAATAAATTATAATGATGTTATTGACTCACCTTAACTTTACAACTTCAGAACGCAGGGTCTGAATGTGATTGCTTAAATTGGATGCTGTATCACCATTACTAATGTCCCTAGCAAGAAAAAACTCCATTAATAATAAAACAATGAAAATATAGCAAGATGCATGAAGAATTATTTAATAAAAAAATAAACAAGTACCATGCCTTAAAACTATCATGCGTTTTTATTAAGAAATGTGAGATAATTTCAGGACTGGGTTCTAAATAGTTTGTGAATAATAGTCCTGAAATTAATTATTTTACTAAAGGAGTTTCAAATTACTATACCCCTGAGTAAAATTGGAGAATCTGTGTTATTGTTTACACCCCAAAAATAGTAACAAAATATTAGAAGAATAAGTACACAAAACAACACAATGAAGGTTTGATAAATTATAAGATTTTCACCTAGGACTAGCTGGGTCGGACACTGGCTGGTCAAGCCTGATCTGCAGGGATCTCTTCTCGGCCTCCAACTTGTCCATTCTCTTCCACAGTCTGTTCACTAGAGCTTCCTGCTCCTGTTCCAATGTGTTTTCGAGTTCCACCTGCAGAAGAATATTTGTTCTTATTAAATAATTCTGTACTGATTTTACTTTACATTACATATAAGTTCAAGAAAGATGATAATTATAATATTTTTCTAATCTCCTTGATTCTTTTTATACTTAAAAATCCACCCCTACTTTAACAATATTATAAGTAAAAAGACCTCAAGGGTCTCACAGGGCACCCTATTACAATAGAGAAAAAAAATCAAAACTGGAAAAGAATTAGGTAGCATAAAAAAAAATGATTAATCACCTTTTCCCTCCGAAGCCTCTCCAAATTCATTTGCTTGGCAAGTGTTTCAGCTTCAAGCTTTTCTATTTTTCTCATCAATTTGTTCACCAAACATTCTTGCTCCTGCTCTAGAGTTTGCTCCAAGCGGCATTTCTCTTGGCGTAACTGAAACATAAACTTATCTTATAAAATAAGAAATATATATAGAATATAGATAAATAAATCTTAGCACTGGCTTTTCTTTTCTTCCAAATCTTTCAAGGTTCGTCTATACAGAAAGGTCATTGTTTCACTTACCATTAATACTCATTCTAAACATTTCTTAGTTATTGCATCTAAAGGGCACACACAACAAAGGCAAAGATTATCACAAGATAAGCTACCATAATAAACTTTATGGTTTAATAGGGCAGTTTACTGCATAAACTGAAAATTTATTGAGTCGGTCGTCAGTTACAGTATTGAGAAATAAAGCATACATGCTTTTTTGTTTTCTAAATCAATGAAAAACACTGAAATTTGGGAGTGGGGGCTTGGCATAACTTTGGTTTAAGTACATAAAAAAAGAATAAGTTCGGTTGAAATATTTTTTGATCTTTTGGACTAATTATATTTTTAGAGTATATTGGCATATAATTAAACAATTTGACAATTTCTCCGTCCCAAAACTATGCTGATGCATGTAGGGATGGTCAATAATATGCCACTCTGACTAGACAAAAGATAATTACACAATTTTATCCTAGCTAGACTGTGAAGGATGAAATGATGTAATCTAATATTAAAATAACTTTTTATTGATCTTACCTGATTCAGTTTCCTGGAGAGATCATTAGTAAGACATTCTTCTTCACGTTCGTAATGATGTGCCAATGTTTCTTTTTCTTTTTTGAGGGCTTGAATTTTTTTCAGTAATGTGTTAGATATATATTCTTCTTCTTGCTCAGCCTTAGCTTGCTATGAACAAATAATTGTAAAATATTAGAATTATTAATTTTTATACTTTTTTGGTTATTAAATTTAATTGGAAGGGTTTAAGAATAATTTGTATTAGCTAAGAAAGAGGTAGGGAAACTTACAATTGATACTGATGCTTGTCTCAAAGCACGATTCTCTTCTTGGAGAGCCTTCACCCTTAACTTGTAAGTATCCAGCTCCACTTTGAGAACCCTGAAACACACCATCATTGTCTCATATGAAAAAGGGGAGTTCTGTACAAATTATGTTTTAATAGTTAATTCAAAACTATAATAGGATTTTAACACAATACACTAAAGATATTATTTATGTATTTATCATTACTACTAAAATTTTAACAAAAACAAAAGTCACATTTAATGAAACACAAGAACAACATGTAACAACTTATGTTAGAGAGAATCTCATAAGAATCTTAAACATTTGTATCAAAAACATACCTGTTTTGTTGCTGCAGAGATTCAATTCTTTTCTGTAGCTGGTCACGAGAAACTGTGCTTGGAGGCAACATAGCTCCGCCATCCAATGAGCTGGAGTCGCTTTCAGACGCTGAATCTCCCATCTTATTACCTATAATTAATATAGTTAAAAAAAGGAATGGAAATATGTTGGATAATAATCTTTTTCACGTGAATATCTGAAGTGTACCTGGCGAAATCACTGTATCATCCATTTGCACGAGTGATGAGGACGGTAACAAAATGTCATAAAAGTTGAAATTTGTTACGTGCTTCTAATTTATCACAAGTACAATATTTTTAAATGATTTCCATCAAATTATTTAAATAAAAACCAAAGGAAAAGGAATTATAATGCAATATAGTAAATTAAAACACGCGAAAACCGTCTCGTTGTTGCAGGCTCAACTAGAGATGTGCGTAGACTATTTTTGTTTGAATTAAACAATTTTGTCAGAAAATTACGGTTTTTAATAAAAATCTCAATATCTCCAAAAACTTAATATTTTTAAAGTAACTAAATAGTTAACATAGAAAACAAGAGACCTCTCCTTCTAAAGTATAACGTTTGTGAGTATTACCTCACAGCGTGTTTCGAAGATTTTTGGGGACATAAATATTATTATCGAGAATACCCATCACATTTGTTCACTTTTTTTGATGAGTAGTAACCCCCGTGGAAAAAAAAAAACATTATAAAAAGTGACACACACGCCATAATGTAAATTGCTTCTCGATTTGGCGTTTGAGTTAAAAAAAATACATTTTGATGTTAAAAATTCGTTTATAATGTATAAATAAGACATTTAAAATGTCCTTAGTTAATATTGGTAAGAAGTAAATCTACAGGCTAGTTAAAATCTGTGTTAAACATTCTCCTTTCAAAGTATTTAGGTTGGATCAAAGGAATCGAAGCCATTTCGTTCTTTTCGTGTAAACGATATCTAAGTTATATTTCTTGTTGTTTCTATAGTTAAAAATCGTAAGTGATGATGTCTGTAAAACACAAAAAGTTGAATTGAAAAGGTGATGGCCGAGTCGTCGCCATAGTTGAAGTGTTGGTACGATTTCAGAAGTCATTGCTGCTGTTATTGCACCGTATGTAGTGTTCAGGGATTATGGCATAATAACTGTCATCGAGAAATAGGTGTCTCTCGCAATGTTAAATCTTTTGCTTCAATAATAGTGTTAATAAGAACAATACATGTGTTTTGTACATATTACTGCAGCTTAGAGCTAGGATTGTGATTTTTTTTTACCAGTTAAACTTGTAAACAAATCCTACAGTGCTGTGTTGTAATGTCTGAAAAACTGATGAATCCCTATTTTCTTTAAATCATATATTTGATATGGTCAAGTTCTAGTAAGCTAAATAGTTTTTGTTGTTATTTGTGAAAAGATTGTTAATCTATGACACAGTTGTTGATATTAAACTACCTGAGTAGATAAAGTATTTAGTTCTTGAATTGCAATTAACTGTTCTAAACCAAAAGTGATACATGTATTGATAATCATAGGACATTATCCTGCCCTTGTTTTTTGCTATTAGTATTTTGAATCATGGATGAATTCCATGATTGAAAACTTGCAGTTTTTTTTATCTTACAGTCAACATTTTGTTACTTAATCTTAATCCTGCTTAATTGGTATAAAAATAAAAAAAAAAGTATGAAAGAAACATAATATAGGATTGTGTTGAAAAATAATGAGAAATCAAAAAAAAACTTTGCTGTAAGCATTTTTATTTAGGTACATGAAGTAGTATCACACAATAATTCTGAAAATACAAAACAATACAACAATATGATGTTTCTAGTCTGATTTAACTGCATGATGAATGTAGCACTTGCATAATCATCATCAAGCAAGCTTTTTTCTTATACTGGTACTGCTAAAGCAATGTATAAAATGAGTATTACTGCCGATTAATATAATTTGCACTAAAATTCAAGCAATAAATTGATTTCTAAGATTTTATGGTTTATTTATTGTAAGCCAATAAGGAGAACATACATAATTTTGCTTATGTTAGGAATACATTCTCAAAAACAAAATGTTATATCCCGTAAATAGAAAGTTATATCCTGTATTAAGAAATACACCTTTTTTACTTATGACTAATATTTTTATGTATTTTGAGTTGTGTTTGAGATGAAGAGTTTTGATTGAGATTGATGATCCAAAAGATAAAATGTTAATGGTCTCAAATAATATATTTCTATAATTTGAAAAAGTTGTCTCGACTACATAAACTATACTAATATTATATTTTAACCATAGAAAAATTGAGCTGCGAGCAGGATAAAAAAAACAAATATATAACTATACTAATATTGTAAAGGTAGACTTTGTTTGGTTGAACTCACTAATTTCAAGAACCACTTTTTTGAATTAAAAAACATATTTTTGTGTTGGATAGTCCATTTGTTGAGAAAGTCAGTAGGCTTTAAAACATCACTCTACAACCAATAACAGCCGAACAGCGAGAGTGAAACCACTGGGAAGAGCTAGTCATACAATATTTAAGTTCTTAATTAGTTTTAGCATGTAATAGTTTAAAGATAAACATAACAACCAAGTAGCTAGATTAATTTAAAATTGCACTGGGTATTGCTCTGTATGCCATAAATGTGTTGTTGCTGAATTAGTTGAGTTACAATTACATTTTAAAAATGGCCTATTTATATTATATTTTTGGCTCACAGAGGCCTATAATTATTAGTGTAGCTAATTTTGGGTTTTCATACTTGTTTAAATCAATTTATTACTTCATATTTTATACTAAAGAAAAGATATGAAATTTTTGAATGAGTTTTTAACTTGTGTATTCTTCTAGGCTAAGCACTTGCAATGGCACAATATTACCAGATAGTTGGACAAGGACAACAACTGACTCTTGAGGATCTACAAAGATATTGTCCGAACCTATGTTTGGATAGAATAATAGTGAACCAAGATGAACAGCAATATGCACAACCACGGGTAAGAGAAAACTTGAAGGGAAATAAATATAAGCGCTGAATTCATTTTATGCCTTTTTGCAATCATTCAAATCTTTAATTATGTTAATACAGCAGCAATTTGTAATCTCTTTGCCAGGTTGTGGTACAGCAAGCTGATCCACAGAATGATATTATAGTAAGCGAAGGTGTGCAGTCTCAGCTGGTTGTGAGTGATGGCTTGCAGTACCAACCCCAGTATATTATCCGACATGAAGCCCCTCCGCCTCAACCCCCTCGTTCTGACTTTCAACAACAGCAACAACAACAGCAGCAGCAGCAGCAACAACAGCAGCAGCAACAACAACAACAGCAGGCTCTCCATAGGCACCAAGTGGGTATTATTTAAAAGTATTATAGCTGGAAATGCAATACAATTAATTATGTATTGAATCTAAAAAATTGAAAAAAAATTGAGTCTATTATATTTTGGGTAACAATGTCAATTCAAGTTTGCCATTAAAATATATGTGATTAAAATATATTTAGTTCATAACGAATGTGGCATAAGTTGTGATGTGTAATTTAATTTATTTGTAGGTTTACTACACATCTGATTTACCTGTGGATGCTCAGGTTGTGTTACAACAGGCCCAACAGATCATTGATGCATCTTTGATGCAACAGGCATCTCCACAACGACCACAACATGTATGTCTCCTGACTAGATCATTGTGTATTACATTTATGCACTAAAAACAAACTATTGCATTATGGTTTTAAAACTCCTTGGTCTAATATGCTTAGCATGTTACTTTTTAATTTGATTAAAAGATTTTATTTATATTTGATTAACAAGTACACAGAATTATCTTTTAATTTAAATAGTAAATGTTAATTTGTTTTCCTGACATAAAGCATAAAATTAGGGATAGTTTCATGGCAGGCAAGCAAAACAAATTGGCCTAATTTTCGTATTGTGTGTGAGGATACTTAATTGTCTACATCCATAGCAGTCTTCTGCCCTTAGTTAACATTATTGAGTAATCTTTTTGTCACACATTACAGATACAAAAAAGAAACATAATTTTAACTCATTACAAACCAGCTTATTTCCAATCATTTTAACTAAGTCATGGCTTAAGGGTCTAACATTCCTAACGCATAATGCTCTAACAGGGATTTTCATTTACCTATGCTTTCATAATGAAGTAGGAACATTGAGTTGATTGGATGAATTACGTAATTATATTACGTCACCATTTTTTCTTTCATGTAGGTTTTTTTTATTTATTACAATATCTCAATTCATATATTTTATCTCCAGGTACCTAGCAGCTTTATACAATTTAGTTTAAGTTTTTTTCGTTTATCTAGTTCTAGATCATTATTATTTAATTGTGGATGTGGTTTCTTAGATGTAAATAAATAATTCTGTATTCATGACTAAAGTCATGATGAGTTTTTTGATAATGTATGGTGCATCTCATAGTTTCTTCTATGGCTAATATTCGAGCCTTAGGCCGCTATCCCACTGTCGTCATACGAGCGTTGGCGTTCTTGCAACGTCGACGTTGTCGTCGCGAGTCTCTAGTGGCAAGTGTTCGCCTTGTGTAGTTCAAAAGAACTGCTTCCACAGATGAACTACGCGAACTAGATCCCACATTTCCCGCATCGTAGTTCGTTAGTTCGCCGTGATAGAATGAGTAAAGGTGACGTCAATTTTAAGGAAATGTACCGACACTGTTCAATGATCTTGTCGCATTAAGGAGCAGTTTCAAAACGAGCGAACGAACTGCCTTAAAATAATTCAATATAAAACAGGTCGTTCGATCGTTTGAAACTGCTCCTGCTGTAAAGAGTGAAAAGTTGGGATTGAAACACGAACTAACGAACTAAAAGAGCGAACTAGTTCATTTAGGATCGGCGACCTAAACTGATCGATCTTAGTTGCGAGCTATATGCCCTAGACTATCTCCTTGCGATCTCGCAACGCTAACGTCGCGTTTGTTGGCAACATGTACAATCACGCCGCCCTGCTCTGTCTGTATGGATACGAGCGAGTACTCGAATAGTAAACTCATGTGGGCGACGTCAACGTCGCCAACATCCATCCAAGTTTCTTGGATTAATCATATCTAATGATGTTTTCTATGTAATTGCACTTTGTAATTAAATAATTTTATAGAAAATAATGGCTAGGATCTGCTATTGCGTCTATAATCATTTCATAGCAGCATCTAGTATTGTAATAACTTGCCCATAGAAATAGGACAAAGTTATCACATATTGTATTATTTAATAATTTAATAATCTGAATGGATGCAATCAAAGGCATATAATCAACAATATACACACATACTCATATCTGCCGCAAATGGGTATGGGACCACTACTAAGTTACATTAATATCCTGTAATTACATAACCAACACCATTCCTGGTGGAATCCATTAAGTGTAAATATCATTTTTTTAACTCTTTTTTTGCTCTTGACCGGTTCATGCTTGTGCTAACGGTCCTACTTCCATAGACACTAAAGCATGCCTTTCTTTACACTTAGATTTTGAACACCTGATCAATTCAAACTCAGTGAAGTAATTTGTGTAATTGCAATGTAATAACAGGCAATCAAATAAATACTGCTGTCATTAAAAAAATTCTGTCCATAGGAAATGAGATAGAGATATGGATGGATGGTGGTTAAAAAAAGGTGTTAAACTGTCGATTTTGGGTTCACATATTGATATGTTCTAAAGCTTGTTATTGACGCCAGCAGCTAGTAAGCCCGGCACACGTGCTGTCGCAACCAACTGTGATACACCCCGCGCAGCCCCCGCCGCCGCAGCCTCCACCCCCGCCTCCGCCGCCACAACATGCTCCACAACCTACGGTATGGAACTCGTCAAACAGCTATGTTTATATTCGTACAAGCAAACTATAAAAATAATCGCCTTGATTTTATTTATAGCAAACCCAACAACAGCAACAATTGTCGCGAGCATCTCCTCAACTCATACACTTCCAACAGCATCAACAACAGATTCATCTGCAGCAGTTACAGCAACAACAGTTGCAGCATCAGCTGCAACAACAACAGCAGCAACAGGCACAACACCAACAACATTTGCAATCACAACAAATTCCACATCAGCAAGTGGTTATGCATGCAGCATACATAAACCAAGCTGTAAGTTTTGTTTCTTTTGAAGTAAGCTGTGAATTCGGGTTATTCCAACTAGTTCTACACGAGTACTACTTAGTACTAGAGTGTTAATATGGCCATCGATATCTAGACTTGAAGTTAAAGACTCTTTGTGCACATCCAGTTTCAAAAACTTTAGCCGTGTTCACGGCCAGGAACTATAACTGAACTATCCTCCCGGTACATTCATAGAACCAGTTGGACTAACCCGCGAATCGTTAAGCGCGTGCTCGCGCTGCAGTGTTGCGAGTGTACAGCGCGATGGTGTTTTACAGGGAGCAGCGCGGCCGCGGCTACTGAACCCGGGGCTGGGCGGCGGCGCGGGCGTGACGCTCGTGCGCGCGCCCGTGAGGACCGTGCGCCCGCGCCGCCCCGCGCAGCGCGCCGCGCCCGCCGCCATCAACATGCCGCGCATGCTCAACACCATGCAGCCGGTAAGTCACCCACCAAACATTTTGGAACCTTAAGCTAACGTGATAAAACGCTTTGCAATCGTAGAGGTGGAAGGTGTTCCGCCTGACGCAAGGCCTCACCGAACGTCGAATAAGGCGGAAGGAAACGGTAGGGATTTGCCCCGCTTGGGCAGAGCTCCGCGGTGTCTTAGTGATAGGCGACGGCGATCTCTGCGGGCCGATCATGCTTCTGCAAAGCGGTTATGCTGGCGAAGAAGAAGGCGGAATACGTGAGGGAGAGGGTATGTTCTACCTTAAGGTCCAGCCACCGCCGAAGACGTCTAATGCATCGGACATTGCGGGACAAATTCCGCTATCGTAGGCACCAGCTTGACGCCGCGGGCAGAAGCCAGTTAATAATATAGTAGCAATTTTACTAGTCCATAGTTTTTTTTTTCACCTTCAGCAACATTTGCAATTATTTAGATATTTTTTAAATTGGGACAAACCCACAATACTAGTCCCAAACCACTACTTCTGAAAGTCAGAATCAACAAATGGCAACCACCCGAAAAGCGCCGAGACAATGAATCTATTTAGATAGTATACGTTTTTAACTATAACCATTATGGTTTCACGATCGTTAGAGCCCTATTAATCGGTGTGCACGTTCGATTGAACTTTAAGCCCTGTGAAATATTAATTTCCTATTCCTTTGTGTTGACACTAAAAGTCATGATTTCGGTAAACTGTCAAAGATTACTATTGGCTACGTGAATGTCCCACACAATCCAACCCGCGAACACGGACCGACAGGGCCAGGCGTCGTCCCCGGGCCTGGCGGGCGTGGCGGGCGTGGCGGGCGTGAGCACGGCGGGCGCGGGTCCCTCGCCGGCGCGCGCGGCCGCCCCGCGCGTGCTGAACCCGCAGGCGTCGCACGCGCAGCACCGCCCTCCCCGCCCGCGCACACCACTCCACCCCTCGCTGCAGGTACATGCATGCTCACACAAAATAGACCCTTTTACAACAGCTGACCTAACAGTTTATATTTTAGTGCCGCAGACTACGCACGAGTTCTATTCTAGAATTTAGTAGTTAGTGCATGCGACCTATATTTGTATGCGCCCTCGATACTCTTCCGATCTCCGAAGCTTATTCCTTACTTGTGTGTCGTTTTAGCAGCACCAACATGCCCAACAACACCAGCAGCATCAACTAGCACAACACGTATTAGGACAACAGGTTCATCCGCAACAACTGAATCAACACAAGCTCTCCAATCATCAAGTGAGACAAGTTTCTGTTTTTAGACACTAATTATGTACTAAATTTAACATGTCTAGTGTTTCAAAATCCATTGTTTATATTCAAATTCTAAATTAATACTCAACTGATTTTTATTTATTCTATCTCTACTACCAATACACCTAAATCTTGTAAGTACTGTACTAACATAATTTTTATCGCACATTTTTGGCATAATATTTGTTATCTTTCCAGCTTCTCAACCAACAAAACCAGGCGCATGCACAGACTACTCGAATAATAACACCACAGGGGACAATAGTGACGCAAAATGTACCTACACAGATGCCCCAACACTCAGTAGTTCAAGCAAACCAGAACAATGGACCTCTTCCTCAACAGAACACTCTTACCAACATTCAACAAAGATCTTCACCCCATCCACAACAAGTGCAGCAGCAAGTTAAAAAGGTCGTTGTTCAGCCTAACAATGCTAACGACATGGACGATCTCGAAGAAAGTATTACAGCCGCCATTCTCACGAAACACTCGGTCACTGAAAATATGACTCCCTCGCCGCAGCAGTTCCACACACCACCACCGGCGGCCATGCGGCCCAATCATGTAGCTGGTAACGTCGCACAACAACACCAGCAACTAAGCTTCAACTCGCAGCACAGTTTCCAGCCACAACAACTGTCATATGAACAACCCCACGTGCAACAACATCCCCAAACCCTCACACAGCTGTTGATGGACCCGGACATGGAGGAGGAACGACAAGTATTAACCCTAACTAATGGTCAGAGAATAACCCTCGCCGACTACAAACGGTTGCAACTACCACCGCGTACTCCTATACAACAGCAACAAGCAAGGTGTGTATTGCTGATTGTCAACCTGTCATTCTGATAATGTTAATGTTTATTAATGTTTTTTTTTTCATACAATATTTACAGAGATGCCGGAAGACAAACCTTAGTGAGAAGTAAAGAATTGCAGAGGCCAGTACAAAGAGTACCGCCGATGCAAGCGCAACAACTCAACTCGACAGTAGCCCCTCAACATGGTATATACAATATTCAGTACTTATTTTAAATTTTCTGCGTCCAGATAGGCCATGTCAACAACTTGAACAAGTTCTGTGTGGTTTGTTGTATTGCAATCAACAAAAAATAGTAAAAAAGTTTTAATTAACAGCTACAAGATAAAGATAGCTACTTTAAATTCTAAAGAAATGTTTGTAATGCCTTCCTTAATGTTAAGTAGCCCTCTTTTCAGAAAACAACGAAATGTCTGGACCCTCGGAGCTAACATCGGAGACGCAATCTGCAAAAATGTTAATATTCCTCCAAAATGGTGAACAGAGGTTGATCACTTTTACACTGCCTAAAGAAAGCTGTACACTTCAAGAAGTTCTTGAACAGGTATGCATTTTTTTCTTGGTAAACTAATTTATTAACAAAAATAAGAAGTTATTATATAAGCAATTATAAATTTATCATTTGTGTTTCAGGTCAATGTTCCTTTTACGGAGGAAACCCATATACAATGTATGCAAAACACGAGCAGTGAGATAGACTACTTTGTGTCCGTGGGCTCAACAACTAGAATCGAGGAGATGTTAGAAAATCACCCGGTTTGTAATTCTATAATTTTTTTTTTCTTTAATCATTTTGTATGGCTCTCTGTACTCCCCCAAAACATTAACATTTAACGAATTTCATACTTTTGCATTCTGCGTAATTTTACGTAAACAGGGATGCAAAGATTTTGTATAACATACATAGAGATAAAAATATTGATTGTAGCCAAATTAATATATCCAGATTTTACTATTTTGGATAAAATGGTAATTGACACAGAATTAAACAAATACACAACATGCAACTTACAGAAT
Source organism: Agrotis clavis (assembly GCA_954870645.1). Lineage (NCBI taxonomy): Eukaryota > Metazoa > Arthropoda > Insecta > Lepidoptera > Noctuidae > Agrotis > Agrotis clavis. The sequence continues at coordinate 14,636,816 of OX940921.1, forward strand.
ACTCATCGCTGTCAGGGCTCAAACCTCACAAAGTTTTTGTAAAAATTTTAATATGGTAAATTATTGTTTCAGATGTTGGTAGGAGGAGATATGAGTAGTAGAAATTCTCCCACAATGTTGTCACAACCTCAAAGTAGTGAAATGTCTACACCTGAAAAATCCCAGTGTCCAGATAATGGTATGTTCTTCCACAAATTGGCTAAAAATTATTAATTCCAGATTACTTGCCTCAGCATTGGGTATGGTGTAATTATTTTTATTTGTGGGCAGCTGAAAATCAGCGTCAGGTGGCAAGTGTTGCCATCTGGCATTATGCTCAACTGAGGCCCTTTACCATGACATTCTTAGTGTTTTTAATTATTATTTCATTTATTTATGTTGTATTGCTCTTTTGATAACGTTGATTAATATTAATTCCTTTTTAGTTTTAGTGCCAATAAACACAATTTTCTTTCTTTTGCAGTAAACAACAGTCCAGAATCTCCAGGACCACGGTCTCCGCCGCCACGGCTAGTGGACGGCATGCTAGCTGTTTGTAAATCATGTGGATACACGGGTTACGACTTTAGTCGTTGTGAACGGTATGTATTACATAATAATATAAATCTGGATGCATGGAAATCTTTACAGGTAGTTGGCACTGGATGAAATCTGTTTTTCGCTTTCTGCGTCTTTTCTCTGGCTACCTGCTAAAGGTCGACGTGCCGGCTAGCTTGAAGGCATCATAATATGCTATGGTTATCAATTTGCGACCGCCACTCAGAAAAGTCTGTAAATTGGTTAATTTTGTTTTTCCTAGGTGTAAACGAGTATTCACTGAAGAGCCTAAAGGTGTACCAAGTAAAAAAGTAGAGCAAAAGAAAAAAGAACCGGAAAAATCAGTAGCAGTCTTAGAAAAACAGAGGTAAGTTTTTATAATTTCTTTGAGATATTTTGTTGTATTCATAATATTGTAATAATTTCTTTTATTTGAGGCGAGTACTTTAAAAATCTTATACACCCATGTAGAAGGATTGCCCTCCTTTATTTTGCGATAAAAACTCTTAACAGACATTTATTTTTTATCTTGTTACAGCACGTGTGGAGAAGGAATAAAGTTAAATTTATTAAAAACTACAATGAAAACACTCAACAATAAAACAGTAAGTATGGTCTTGCGTCAAAATATTAATCAACAGATTCATGTAAGTATATTTATTCAATACAATGTTGATTATACAATTGTTTTTTTTCTGCAGCCTGTACAAGAAAAGAAGCCGCCTAGAGTAAGAAAGCCCAGAGGTAAACAACCAGATCCAGAGCCCGTCATTTTAACTTTGAGTTCAGATGAAGAAGATTCAAATAGTTCCATGTTGAGTCAGGTAATTATTTTGGCCATCTGGAAGTAAGCCTCTCGATAGACTAAATATACAGGGTGAATTTTTCAACTGGGCGTCAATGGCGTAATCTGAAACTATGAGGAATATCAAAAATGATTGAAAGGAGTCTCGAGGCCGATTTTGACGAAAACTAAAACTGCATCATTGGATTTTACAAAAATCAATAATCCTGGCCAGGAATCGAAGCCGCTGATTTTGAAAAAAGAAACACTCCCTGTATTATTTTATTACACCATTCGATCATGTTGCTAATAAAGATCAAATTCTGGGAAGTAATCATATACAGCAAACTTAAGGAAAACGTATAAGTAATTTAAAAAAAAAACTGATCTATCTTCAAGGCAATGACTGTATTCAAAAAAATAAAAATAAAAAATAAATTATGTCTCAGTAGAAGGAAGGTGTTACCTTCCTTCTACTGAGACAATTTATTTAGAAAAACAGTAATTTCATAAAAATCAGCTATTTCCTTAAGTTTGTCGTATAAGATTCATCATCATCATCATCAGCCTATTACTGTTCCCACTGCTGGGACGCAGGCCTCCTCTCTGTGAAAGGGAGTGGGCCATAATTCACCACGCGGGCCCAGTGCGGATTGGTGGATGTCACATGTCTTCGAATTTTTGGTTCTAGGACGCCGGTTTCCTTACGATGTTTTCCTTCACCGTTAAGATTACTTCCCAGAATATAATCCTTCTTAGCAACACTATCAACTGGTGTAATAATACAGGGAGTGTTTTTTTCTCAAAATCAGCGTGTTCGATGCCTGGCCAGGATTATTGATTTTTCTAAAATCCAATGATGCAGTTTTAGTTTTCGTCAAAATCGGCCTCGAGACTCCATTCAACGTTTTTCGATATTCCTCATCGTTTCGGATTTATTTTAGCCGTCCACGCCCAGTTGAAAAATTCACCCTGTATACTTTGTTTACTCAGTAGAACCTGATAATACTAGTAACAGCATATTTATGTAAACCTATAAAATACTAAACCCTTGTTTTGTTTGTAGCATGAACATTCAATAAGTATGAAGGAACCATCATTAAGTGAAATAGAAGGTGGAACACCAGACAGTGGCATTGGTATTGACAACATGGATGGTAAGTTTGACTTCTTTATCATACAAAACACTTTACAGGCCCGCTCGACCATAAATTCTGCGTATTTTGCTGTTATGTAGCTTTACGTATTTGGAAGTATTACGAAGATGATTAAAAAGCGCTTCAAGTGTACAAAAGAGAAATTAATTCTATCCATCAATTCAAAAATCATCATCAAACATTATGAAATTAGGTTACATAAAATAGTGAATGACAGTAAAAACTTTTTTTTTCCACTTACAACTGTTAATAACCAAAACCGAAAATATTCTTTATCTGTAAATTGATAGGCTACAACCACCCTGTGATACACTTCTACATGTTTTGATGCACTTTATCAGTTTCACAACTAAAAAAGAAAAAAAACGAAGTAAAAATCATGTTTCTAAAGACTATGTAAATTAATATCATTTCAGTGTTTTGTTCACCACACTGATTATTTAACTACTACAATTTTATTATAGATATATTAGGGCGAGGCCCCACTAGTGCGTTGCGCTGCGTTGCGTCGTCTCGCTGCGTTACGTCGTCTCGCTGCGTCGTTTTCCATTCATTTTTTGTGACATGCCCCATGCGAAGACGCGACGCAACGCACTAGTGGGGCCTCGCCATTAGGGGTTTTCACTGCTGCGAGTTTTAGCACTCAGTGGCGCTACAAGCGCATAACGTAAACAATGTCAAGTTAGTGTAGCTTTGAGTGTGTAGTTCTTTCTACGGTGTAGTTATATTTTCTGTGTTGTGTTGTATGTCAAGGTAAACATATAGTAAATGGGTATGGTTAGCCGATACAAAATCTGAACAGAAATCGAAAATGCTGAACCGCATTCAGCCTGTGCTGACTAAATTATCGGCTGAAACCATGCTGAGTTTAGACGAGAGTGAATCATTTTGACAGCTGTCTCAGCCTATGCTACTCAGCATTCGCCATTTTTCTTTTAGTGCTGCTCAGGTATTGTATTGGCTAACCGTACCCAATGTCATCATGCGCTGGTAGCGCCATCTGAAACCTCCCATTGAAAGCTTAAAACATAGACCTATTTTATTGTGCATTATTTCACAATAAGCAAGTGTCTTATTATCTACCTTCTTTATTTTTCTTCTGGCAATGCGGAAAAGAGAAGCCTCTCCATTTTGACCCTCCCTTTTTGCCTCCATTAAGATAGCCAAACAATTTTTATAAAAAAAAACGTTGCCCGTCACTAGGATTTTCTCCTGTATCGTGGACGCGTTTACAGCTTGACATAAAAATGTAGAAAACCGGAAGTCGCCACTGTCTTCGCGCTACCAGCACTTTGAATGATTTTATTTTATTTTTTTTCACTTATTACGTTAGTTTTATGGCACAATAATAAATCTAACAAACCTGCGTTCTTTGTTTACATCAAATATCAAAAATTTTAAAACGCTGTCAGAAATAAAAATTTTAGTTCCGTTTCAATCCGTTCTGGCCAAGCTGTACAAACATAATTATAAACTCATGTGGTCTGGGTGTTTGTGTGTATGTACACACAAACACCCAGACCCGGAACAACCACTTGCAGATCATACAAATATTCTGTTCCGTGCGGGAATCGAAACCGCGCACACACAGCGCAGCAGTTCAATGGGGAAGGCCGGTCAAAGCTAATTGTAGATGGCGCCATCATAGCTAGGTCCTAATCCGACCAATGAGGTAGTACTATTTTGAAGTACCTATAAGATTTGAACCAATGACGATGCTAAGAACTAGCTGTGCTAGCGCCATTAATTCCCCAGTTGCCATCCCCATTGCTCAGTCACTGCGCCAAACGTGCCGTCAGTCGTCAAAATTAACCGAAACAGTGATGTATGAATTGTATGATGAACCGTAAGGTTTATTTTTGTGTGATACGTTACTTTTGAGTGCTCAATCTAGATTGTCTAGCGGAATTCATGGTTATTATGGACCATAAACTTTTTTTTTTATATTTCTTTCCTACACACGGAAAAGGCAAAGGATCTATATAATAAGCCCATACAGTGCTCTTATTTCAATGACCATAGATTTAAAGTATGGACTGAGCACTAACTGCCCCTCTTTCCGAAAGAGGTACACACGGCTACACATCAAGCCATTCAAAACCAGTATAAGCTGATTGTTGTATGCGCGGAATGATCATACAAAGCCAGACCACGATAAACTGGTTTTGTATAGCTTGATGTGTAGCCGTGTGTATGTGGCCACTGTTTATCTTTATTTCTAAAGTATGGCCAATTTTAATCTATTAGTTTGCTAGGGTGCAGGTGCAGTCCATCTTCTAAGTCTCTGTTATACTCAGTCAATAATAAAATTATTTCTGAAAAAATGCGTTTCAACCCATTTGAATTTCCCTCTTATTTTTTGTACTTTTCATATATGACTTTCTTAATCAAAACGAAATTAAAACATACGTAAATCTAAAAGAAAAAAAAGTCCATAAAAAAATAAGCGCTATTTTAATCAATGGCACATTCCCCGTTTACTGGTGATCATCTTTTTTCTCTAATAAAAACCGAAAAGTAGTGAAAACCGGTATTTTCAAACTAAACGTTTTACTCTGGCAACATTACCCAGTAGACTATCAATGTCCATCTGTCACAAGTTCGTCGTGGGCTGATTTTGTATCTGTGGAAGACGGAGGACGGGTCGCAATGCGTCTTGTTTAGCATCTGAAATTATAATCTTTGTGATTAATTTTCACTGAATGTACGAAAATGTCCAGGGATAGCTCCAAACATGATACAGGTAAATGACTTTCTATTCGACCTTCAAGGTTATTATTTAAAACAGGCGCCGCCTTGTACTGTAAATGCTAACTTGAGTACTAGACACATTATCCATAACTGCTACAGTGATTTTTAATCAATACTTGTTAAAACCGACTATTATTCGGATGAACTTTTTGTAATTCTACATAACAAATCCTTAATCTGTACTATTACGCATCGCTCGCTTCCAGTAAAGCATAGTTTGCATGGTCTACCCCTTTATCTGTATAATCCATATAGTAGAAAAGAAAGAAACACTATGGCATGTGAAATAAGTGATTCCTTTTACATCACAAGGTAAAATATAATGAAGTAAACAACACTGCTGATGGATAGAAAAAAAATCGATTGGATTTATGAACAAAACAAATAAATGCATTAATAAATAAAATACCTAAGTATTTTACTTTTCTCATAAAAAAAATAGGTAATGATCAGAAAGTCATTGTTCACAAAAACAACTTGTCAGTCAATACAATCTGTATTATTTTGTCTGTAAATATGTAGATTACTTTTATTTTAAAGTCTCGTATAAGGAATAATACATAGTTTTTGCCAATACTTTTATTAGTGCACAGCTAATGGACCTACCACACAAGCTTCATCACAGTTTTGTCTGCGCAAGCGAGCAGTTGACTGTGAAGAATGAAAATTTTGCACATGCAGAACTGTGGTGAAGCTTGTGCATGTGGTAGGCCTATGAGGAGTGGAATTCTCTGGTGGGGTCTGTGTTTCCTGATAGCTATAAGCTTTGGCGTCTTCAAGTCAAGAGTGAATAGATAGGTTACTTCTAGTATGCTTCACCATATCAACCACATCATAGCTTAAGCCCGGTTTCCACCGTGAGCGGAACGGACCCATTAAGGACTCCGTTAAACTCGCAAGCGTAAACTGCATACTTGTATTTCCATCAACAAAGAGTTTTTTAGTTCCCGGAGCGAGCTCATTTTTACTCTTTTCACCCGTTGAGTCATTAATGTGTCCGTTCCGCTCGCGGTGGAAACCGGGCTTTACCATCAGGCCAGATAGTGGTGAAACCCAAACTTATTGATACTTAAATAAAATATTAGAATTATTATTATATATTTTCATACTGTAGTGATGTTACTTGATTTCAATAAAGGTTCAAATGATACCATATAATTTTGGAAATCGAAATTGAGAGTCTACAAACATGGACTCCAATTTTATAATGTACTGAAGCATCTGACAGTGTCGGATAGGACAGGGCATACACACGTCAAACAGGACATAATTATGGCCATATGATGTGGAGTTGCAGATGGGCTGGCCCATTATACAATACCAAAGAGATTTAAAAGAACCTATAGAGCGGGCATTGGGAAAATTGTCATACAAAATTGTTGATGCCGCGCGTCAGTAGCGCTATCTAAGCGTTGCATAACAACGCAACTACTAGACTGAGGGACTTTTTACCTATTGGTAAAAAGTTTTGGATCACAAATTTCTTCGTGATGTCCCGTTTGAGTGAACTACATAAAGTCAGAATTGTGTCTATTATATTTAGTGTATAGATGCAATCTACACAAATTATAAAACTAAAGTCCCCAAAAGCTGTCTGTAATTAATGTTCTCAAAAACTACTGAATGGATTTTTGTACATGTACAAATCACAGGAGCTGTACTTGACTCCCTATTTTACACAATCTTTTAAAGATTGTGTTAATTGAAGAGTGTGCAATTCTTGAGGAAGGTTTAGGTAAATAGTAAATTAAGGTTTTGTGTAACTCAACTGAAATAATTATAATGATAACTATTGAAGAGGTGGTAAAAAAAATAATGGCTAGAGAATTGTAGATCTTCAATAAAGTCCACTATTTATCATGTCTCTACCTCTTACGGTTAACTCACATTAAATATTTATAAGATTATTTTTGAGGCTGTTTTTTTCTGTTCAGTATTAGTCCTCATCTGAATAAATGCGTACCATAACCGCAAGATAAATTTATTTTTAATATCGGGAGGCATGATCATGTGTTTTAAAATTAATATCCTTTCAACAGATGGTAGCAGAGAAGAAATCAGTCAAAATTCTATACAAGTTACTTCAATCAACTGTCGAACCATTAGAATTGGATCATACAGATACACGCCAAAAGAAAAGGTACTTTATTTTAGACAAGTTTCACCAATAAATTATGTACTTACATTAAAATCAATTATTTATTTATTAACACTCACTTTCCATAAAAAAAAATGTTATCAAAATCAATAGGATGATTAAATATTTAAATAATCTAGGTATACCACAAGTAGTACTTCATTTGTTTCTTGGGCACCTTGGAGAAAGGCGCAGGTTTTTTACCCTCCTAAAATCTGATAAGCTTCTTTATTATATGTGTAATTTTTTTTAAGTATAATCAAACATTCAAACAAGTCAATGAAAAGTCAATATTTATTTAATATTCTGCAGGTTTACATATCAGCAAAAGGCATAAAAATTGTGGCACCTTCACTTAAAAATGAATCAAGAGATGTGGCTCTACAAATTCAACTCAAAGAAGTTGTCAGAATTTTGGTACATTTTGGTAAAGGATTACCTGTTATTTTTTTATACACTATGAGCAAATGTGGTGGTTATATCAGAAAAGCATTGGATATGGCAGAGGATTCAGGTAATTCTATACCCAAACATATTTATTACTTTTTGTGTCCATTCAGGTAAATTTTAATTGTTTAAATACTGGTTATTATTTACAGGTCCTTATTATAATCCAATGTCAAAAATAGATCCTTTCAAAAGAATAACATTGCTACCAGAAACTATAACAGAGGAAGCAAAAAGAACATTGCAAGTTTTATTTGGTAAAGTGATGGATGATTTGAGTGCTCGGGAAGCCAATGATATATTAGTGAGAACCTGTCCTAAAGAAAGCAATAATGTTACTAGAATGGCAACAAGATTGTCAAGTGCTTCCGTTGCATCTGGAGCTAAGAGGTAAATGTCACCTTTTTTGCCCTACTTAGGGTCTCCCCATTTATATTTAATTTTTGTGTTGAATTCGTAATGTATGTTTAAACACATTTCTTTTTCATTTTTCAGTTCCAACCCTGCAGAAATAAGGCAAATCTTAATTTATCCACCAGGAAAAGGTGGTATACCTATTAACACTGAAGACTACATGTGCCTAGCTCAAGATCAGTTTTTAAATGATGTAATAATCGATTTTTATTTGAAACATTTAGTGCATGATGTTTTAACACCTCGACAGAGAGAAAAGACTCATATTTTTAGCACGTTTTTCTACAAAAGGCTAACTACGAAACCAAGTAAAGTGAACAGAAGTTCAAATCCCCATGAATGGGATAGTAATTTGACTCCAGCGCAGAAACGACATGCAAGAGTCAAAACATGGACAAAAAATGTCAACATCTTTGAAAAAGATTTTATTGTAGTTCCTATTAACGAAAATTGTCACTGGTTTGTTGCTATTATCTGCTACCCAAGCCTAGATGGCTGTCGGAGTACTATAGATAACAGAGTTGTAACCCCCCAGGAAATTAAAAAGAAAGGTAATAATCATTTATGGTACTACAACTTCTTTTTTTATTTTATAACCTTGTAATTCTTTTTTATCTTCACAATTTTTTTTTCTTTTTCAGAACGTAGATCATCTATGCAAATAGGGAACACAACTATTACACCATTAAATAAACAAGAACAACTTACATTAAGTTGTGACTCTGACAATCTAAGTGAACGTGATGAGGCTGAAGCTGAGGTAACACTAGTTTATTTGATTACAATTCTGATTCAAGATTATGAAATACTATTTCTTAACATAATTTTCCATTACAGGAAAGTGATTTGGACATGCAGTGTGATTCAGATGAAGAAGAAGCAGCAGCACCGGAAAAAAGTCCAGTGGAAAAGAAAGTTGAAATCCAACCTAATAGAAAAAGTGAACCTATAAAACAGTATGTATCTATAACTAGCCGTATACTTACTATAGCTAATCAATATAATATTCTTAATTTGTTGATAAAAGTGAAAATATTGTGTCAAGTATTTTGTGGCATGAAGCAATTCAAACTGATCTTCTTTCATTCTCAGATCAGCATTGGAAACAACTGTAAATCAGCATGGAAAAGATTATATCATTAGGTGTGTTCGAACACCTAACAAAACAATTCAATTTGGATTGTTTAGTTCTAATCTTTTTTGTACCTAAATATACTCAAGAATTATTTTCTTTTCAGGCCTTGTATACTTATATTTGATTCATTAGCTGGGGCATCTAGATCCAGAGTCGTAGCCACTCTACGAGATTACCTCACTTGTGAATATCAGGCAAAAGTATGTATATTTTTGTAGTCAGTAACATATAACGAAATATATTTATGTCTATGTGTACATCTATTTAAAAATTACTTTGTATTGCAGGTCTCACAAAATAAAATTTTCAACAAAGACAACATCAAAGGAAGTTGTCCTAAAATACCTCAACAAAACAATTTTACAGATTGTGGGTTGTATCTGTTGCAATATGTAGAACAATTTTTTAAAGTGAGTATTAATATGTATGTGCGTAGTTAAAATATGATTGCTTTGAAATTATAAGCGGTATAAATTATTTTGATACTTATAAATTTTAATCTAAATAATATGTTTTTTTTTTTTTTCAGGATCCCATATTAGACTATGCATTACCTATAAAACAACTAGCGAATTGGTTCGACGAAATAGTCGTAACTCGAAAGCGTGAAGAGATCTCAATTTTACTAAAAGCACTAATGCACAAATATAACCCGGATTCGCATTTGGCTTTGCCTGATATTACATTCCCTACTTTAAATGGTACGTATTTGTCGGTATTATTACAGTGTTTATACAGGGTGAATTTTCTAACCGGGCATGCATGTATGGCCACAGAGTACTAACAGAGAGGACACTGTGCGGTGTAGGTATGAAACGGCACGCTCACACGCGCACACCGCGGGCGGTGTCGCTACATGTGGCTGCCGCGCGCCGCCTCCGTATCGTAATTATTTTTCTTACGTGTAATCACGTACAAGTAAATAAAGATAATAAAATATGAAGACAAGCAAATACTGTATAACGTTTGGTTGCCTAAACGACAACAGTGATAAAGGCCTCGCGTTTCATAAACTACCGCGTGACGTCGAAAGGTGAAAGTATCGAATGTTTATGATTAGTGTTATTCCCACATAATGTTTATGAATCTAGGGTTAATTATTAATTAACTACCTGTTGTGATGTGCTTATTTATTATGTCATTCAAGTACATACGTTCCGCTGAACTGATCATGGTTAGGTAGGTTACAAGTTTGGAAATGTGTCGAGATACTCGGGGGGTGTGAGCCTACTAGACGACCGAGATAAATAGACGAATATCAAACCTGACATCACTCTCACTTACCTTATCGCTCGGTAGAAAGTAGAAAGATGTTTGCGTTGTTATTTACTCACGTTCAAACTCAGAAAATGGCCACACTATGCATTCAAGGTCAGCGATCGTAATTCGTTGCGCGACTTTTTTTACCATTTACAAGGACTCACAACGCAGGGCCTGTGACGTAGGGATGGCAATCAAATCACAGATCGATTAATCGAAAAATAGATTTTTGGAGCCAAAAAGATCGAATTTTTAAATCTATTTATAGTACTGAATTCAGTGAATCGATACTTCACCCTTGAAAATCGACATTCGTTTTTATTTTTGCTATAAACCAAAAAAGTACCTACTTACAATTAATTGAATGTACCCATATTTTTTCTTGTTATGTTTTTACATTTTTATATTCTAATGAGTTTTTATGCTTTCTATATTCTAATACTGTGTATTTCGTAATTCTAATTTGCATAATTGTCCTTAACCTTAAATTGCAGTAATTGGCTGTTCACACAGCCGTTGTAATTTGATAAATAAATAATAAATAAATTATAGAGTGCTGCCGGTTAAAGGGTTAATTATTCAAAAACTCGCGTGGTGGCTGTATGTTTGGATTCCTTCGCCTCTCTTTAATAAAAAAGTAACGTTTGTTTGTAATCTTTGTCTTTCTTTTTGTATTCTGTGACTGACATTTCTTGTTGCGTCATCAGTCATCATTATTCATTAAAATTCATTTGTTTGTTGTTGTAGAATCTGTGTGTCGTAAAGCGAAATAAATACTGATTTTTATGTAGTGTTTGTTGCAGTATAATAACTACTTATTTGTAAACCAATACATTTAATAAAGGCTTTAAACAATAAAGCCTAACATTTCAAATATTTTTAAATAATATTCTTTTTTGTTTTTGTAAGATGAAATGTTCAAAATATTACAAGAATAGGTAGAAACGATACTATAATTATACATATATTATTATTTCTAACGTAAGGTGCCGTAGGTACTATGTATTAACATTCTGTGCTACCAATCGATAATGTATGTAGTAATGTGTGTAGTATGTAGTAACGAAACCAAAAAGATATAGGCTGATGATAAAAAAAATCCCTGAAGAACATTTATGTTAATAGTGTAATATAACAAATGCATAAAATACACCTACCTACCTAACTGTGCCTTCTAAACTCGCAAGTCGCAACCCTAAGTGAGCTTGACCGGCAGCACACCGATAGCAACATTGTAATGCCGCGGCGACGGATAAACCAAAATAAACTCTCGCGCGTAGCCATTCAGTACAATTTTGCTTGTGCACGGGAAGTTTAGGCTAATATAAAAGTAGGTGGGCGGTACGGCTGCAAGTTAAAATGTGCTTTATTCTTTCGTGCATAGATTTTACATTTGTTTGATTGTTTTTTGGAAGAGACCGATCTGTAGTAATCTGTGGTATGGCTAAAGCCGAACTATGAGGAATAGCGAAAAATTCTTTAGGCGCTCCCTCACCGGTACACTAGGTGACGCAAGTCTCCGATACCTTACGACTTTGTCATCCATTGACTTCTGGCTGGGTACGAACCTCTATGGACTTGTATTGCAATGGGGAAGGCAAGTCACAGCTAATTGTAGATGTCGCCACCATAGCTTAGTCCTAATCCGACCAATGACGTAGTACTATTTTGAAGTACCTTTAAGATTGTAACTGATTTGAACCTATGACGATGCTTGGAACAAGCTATACTAACGCCATTAGTTCCCATCTAGTCCCCAGTTGCCATCCCCATAGTCACCTGGATACTGAAGTCGTAAAGTATCGGAGACTTGCGTCGCCTTGTGTACGAAGGGGCTTACGTTACAGATTCGAACATCAGTGAGGGAAGACAATCGAGCATCACAATGCGCACCTTGTATTCAAATCTATACTAAATGTACGCGAACGCTGCTCGTCAGTCAGGGAGGTAGTATTGTAATGCAATGCAAAGTCGAATCTATAATGTTTATATTACACGCGAATGCTGCCGGTAAGGGAGCGCCTTTACAGTAATTTCGGAGCCGTTTTTGATGAAAACTAAAACTTTGTGAGGTTTGGAAATATCAATATTCCTAACAAGGAATCGAACCTAACGATATTGAAAAAAAAAAATTCGACGCTGTCAAAAGGTGTAAAACAGTGTGTGATTTTTTTTTTTTCAAAATCAACCGGTGCTATACTTTGCCAGAGATATTAATGTTTCAAAAATTTGATGATGTAGATTTTCTATGAAATGAAAATTTTCGAACCGTGAAGGACTGTCCTTAGTAGACTACATAATTTTAATTTGACCAAAACGTTTGTTATAACATGGTTTAGATTCGAGTGTTTTCAATTGAAATGATTCATTAATTATGTTGTAGCACGTAAAGTAATTAAATATTTTATTTCTATCGCTATCTATATTATCACGTAAGGGTCAAAAACTGTCCCGGCAGACTAAAGTATGTCGTGGGACTGTCTAAACAGTTAACCATGACCCTGGAACTTATAGGGCTATTGAAAGAATACTGTGGATTTTAGTTGGTACGAATTTGACAATTTCATTTTACTTCAACCAGGGCAAGAGGACTCATTTTATGATTTAACCACGCTAAAGCCCGGTTTCCACCGCGAGCGGAACGGACACATTAATGACTCAACGGGTGAAAAGAGTAAAAATGAGCTCGCTCCGGGAACTAAAAAACTCTTTGTTGATGGAAATACAAGTATGCAGTTTACGCTTGCGAGTTTAACGGAGTCCTTAATGGGTCCGTTCCGCTCGCGGTGGAAACCGGGCTTAAACAAAAATAGGGATATCAAGATAAAAAGACGCATATCCTGTGCATGGTGTTAATCAAGACATTCAAATTCGCATTTAAAATATTACTAAGGATTAGGTAGATTTCACAACGGGTGGGCTTGAAAATGAACATGGACAAGACGAAAATTATGTCAAATGCCAATGTTGTGCCCACCTCAGTCTCTGTTGGAAACTCGGTACTCGAAGTTGTGGACTCATATATCTACTTAGGACAAGTAGTCCATTAGGTAGGTCCAGCTTCGAGAAAGAGGTTAACCGCCGAATCCAACTCGGTTGGGCAGCGTTCGGGAAACTACGCAATGTCTTTTCGTCTGACATACCTCAGTGCCTCAAGACGAAAGTCTTCAACCAATGTGTTACCAGTGATGACTTACGGCACCGAAACGTGGTCTTTCACTATCGGCCTCATCTCAAAGCTCGAAAGTCGCTCAGCGAGCTATGGAGAGGGCTATGCTCGGTGTGTCTCTGCGTGATCGAATCCGAAATGAGGAGATCCGTAGACGAACTAAAGCCACCGACATAGCCCACCGGATTAGCAAGCTGAAGTGGCAATCATCATCATCATCAGCCTATATTGTTCCCACTGCTGGGACACAGGCCTCCTCTCTGTGAGAGGGAGAAGAGGCAAGAAGGGAAGTGGCAATGGGCAGGCCATATTGCTCGCAGAGCAGATGGCCGATGGGGTCGAAAAGTGCTAGAGTGGAGACCACGGACTAGCAAGCGCAGCTTAGGACGTCCAGCAACAAGGTGGACAGACGACCTTATAAAGGTCGCCGGAAGACGCTGGATGCAGGTCGCTTCCATCCGGTATATGTGGAGATCTAAAGAGGAGGCCTATGTTCAGCAGTGGACGTCCTATGGCTGAGATGATGATGATGAAGGATTAGGTAGATGAAAATCAACTCTGTGATTTTTTGTCTTATTTAAATAAGTTTCCTCATTGCATTACACTTTCCATCTAAATTTTAAGCCCCGCCTACCACGATCCTCGGTGACGGGGTCGGTACTTTTTTGCGTGGGGCCACTTTTGAACTTGAGTTATATTTCAGTTACATTTCTTTACTTATTATTACATGACATTTAATTTTTTGTGTGTTAATTCTGACCAATATTTTATAGGTAAATTAATTGAAACCGAAGATCAACAAGAAGAAAGTTCTGACGGCGACAAAGGCAATTCCAGTAAACCACAAAAAACCGAAGGAAAAGAGTCTGAAACACCAACTCTAACAATTGTAAAACAAATGCCAACAGGTGACATAGTAGTGAAGCGAAACTATGCAGACTCTTCCGACACTATACATTTGCGGAAAACTATAAGACTTTCAAGTGATGCAGAAAATAGATCTATGGTCCAATTAAAGCAAGAATTTATCAAGAAAGGTGATAGCGAAAATCAAATCTTGATTCCTATTAAGTTACATACACATAATAGTGACTTCGTTAAAGACATTCAAAATACTTTAATAGTTAATAAGAATAATAAAACTTTGGGTGATAAAAAACATGGTGTACATAATCAGAATGTATCCAATGTGAACTGTATTCGACAAAACATCGGTGAAAGTGACGGCCATCATTCATTCCTAAAATCGAGAAGGGTAAACAAACTCGATGATGTGATGAATGAAACGAGCAAGAAATTCAAAAAGAATGAATGTTAAAACTTGTTGCCTGTCCATATACCATGTCTATTAAATTATTTAATTTAATAAAGTGTATAGTTGTTCTATGGACTTGTAAATATTAGTAATTAATACTATTAACAATATGTATTTAATACCTATTTTATAAAGATTACTGTAAAGATTTAAAATTTTACTTGTGTATCATATTAGCTTCCACGAAATACAAAACTGAACGAAAATTAAAATGACTATCTTTTGTTTTGTATTTTTTTTATTATCATCTAAAGTTATGCTCTTTCGCGGCCATGCTGCCGGGCGAGACGGAGTGGGAAGCGGTCGCCTCCTTCTGCGAAGCAGTAATGCTCGCGAAGGAGGAGGCGGGCCGCGAGCGAGAGAGGACAGTGTCCTTCCTCCGCCCCACCCGCAGTGGTGGACGCCCACGGAGACGGACGTCGCGAGACGATCTCCGGCCACCGTAGGCGCGGGCAGCGAGTAAAGGGCAACTCGCTGCCCGACCATGGACCATGCCCGGGTCGACGGCGCGTTGTGTCCCACGCGCGCCTCAAAGAGCGTCAGCATAATGACGGGGCCCCCCTCTCAGAGGGCCAAAGCCTGCCGGGGTCGCGGGATTATTTCCTTACCGTGACCCCGGAACAGAAAGGGCTATTGAAGGACACCGTGGATTTTAGTCAGTAGAAGTCTGACAGTCCCTCCCGCCCTGCCCGGGGTGGGAGGACTCATTTGATGATTTTACCACGCTAAAAAAAAAAAAAAAAGTTATGCTCTTAGACGAAAGGATTAAACAAAATGAATTTAAATGATGCCATGGTTATTAGTATTTCCTCTTGGGAGAGCTCAATCCTTCCAAATCAAATAGCTCGTACTTCCTGGGCTTCCTGTGTCTAGTCGTAATCTAAGGGCCACACTACGGGAAATGCCATTAATTATCGCCTTGATGGAGGTTCATAATATGTTAACATAATACGATAATAGACTATACTTTAAGCTTTCATCGCGAAATTAATGGCATTTCCTGTAAGTGTGGCCCCCGCATTATAAAATTAAGGCCCCACTACGCGGCGGGCGCGAGAGAAAATTAGGTATTGAAGCGCTACTCACACAGCGATAGACGGTGGCCCCACTCACACACAGATCTATGATCGCATAGAGTTAGCGATGCATCCGATACCGATATATCGGCGATACTTCGGGTTAGCCGATATATCGGTATCGACGATATTTTTATGACCGATTCAACGATACTTTTTAATTTAAAAATGTAGTGTAAACGAGCGTGTTGTCTCGTCTATTTCGTTGCAGATCGCAACTAGTGCCGTCGCGCGTGCTCCCTCGCTCTATTAACAAACATTATTTGTAACATTCTGAACAATACACAGTTTTCTGTGAGCATTTCAGTCTATCATTTCATTTAACATCCCAATCAGCAATCTCTACAGGTTCAACCATGGATGTATAAATATTAAGGGATGGAAGGCTTGTAACATTAAAACCGTGCCTTATTTTTTAAGAAAAAGAGGCACACAGCTTGGGATTTTTCTCCTTCTGGCATTGTGTTTACACAAAATAAAAACATTACCAACATTTACATAGTTATTGATTTAAAGATTTTTTAATGCATACTTGTAGAATTATATTACATTTTTTATAGCTTGTGATAGTTTTTTATATTCTGTAATGTATTTTAGTTACTCATATTTTTAAGTAAAATGAAAAAAAAAGATCACAAAACTCCAATGATTTTTCCCGAAAAATTAGGAGGTGTATTTAACGTTTAAAGTGGCAACCCTTCGCTGTTGTCGTTTGTAGGGTGACCAATTTAAACTGGCTTCTGAGATTAATCGTTTTTAAAGAAAAAGCTTATGGTGATTGCTTCGATGTAGCCCGCGAAATTCAATTTTTACGTTTTTTGCAATTTGCAGGCCAGTAACGTGTTGTAACTTTATAAATATATGTGTTGCCTTAATAACAAGTATAATTTTAAATATAAAAATTATCAAAAAATTCGCTCCATCAGCTCTCACATAGAAAAGGTGCATCGTAGTTAGATTTCGGAGATTTTAACATGATGCACCTTTTCTATGTGAGAGCTGATGGAGCGAGTTTTTTGATAATTTTTATATTTAAAATTATACTTGTTATTACCGCAACTCATATATTTATAAAAATGCAAATTGCAAAAAACGTAAAAAAAATTGAATTTCGCGGGCTGGTTGGAGCATCCCCCTTAACCCACAAAACTTCCCCTTGCATACTCGGGCACCATTCTGCATATCTGCTTTCGTTTTAGAAACTGATGTTTTATAGTATTATTAAGTATTCTGTGGTGGTGGTTTTTGAATGCGGTTACTTCTTTTTTTTTTAATTTTTATTTTACCATTTTAGTTCAAATATTCAACCCAAATTCTTGTCAAATAAGTACGTAATCCGTAATACTGGTAAAAACATCATCCAAGTAGATAATAAAAAAATGCTCATTCATCAAAAATGATGAAAGAAATATTCATCGTACCAAATGACAGGTATACTTCATGGAACAAAAAGAGAATCATCAAAAACGGTACAACCCAGTCGTAAAATATGAATATCAGGTACCAAGCATTAAAAAAAATACAGTCGGATTGTGAAAATCTTGTCTGCCAATATTTAAAGAGAAAAATACACATTTCGTAATACTATAAGTACCTACTTTCTGTATCACTATAATAATAATATTATCCCCAAAATACTGTATCATGGACACACTATTAGAAAGAAACAGATTCCCGAGCTGTGTGCCTTTCATTCGTTTCAAGGTCACCGATTTGGGATCGTTTTTCTAGTAAGAAGCACTAACTCCAGTACTTCCATGGGTTCAACAATGGCTAAAGCCTGCTCTACACTACTCGCAAAGTTGCCTCAACGAAGTACAGCTTGACATAAAAATGTAGAAAACCAGAAGTCGCCACTGTCTTCGCTCTACCAGCACTTTGAATGATTTTTTTTTTTTTCACTTATTACGTTAGTTTAATGGCACAAAAATAAATCTAACAAACCTGCGGTCTTTCAATATCAAAGATTTTAAAACGCTGTCAAAAATAAAAATTTTAGTTCCGTTTCAATCCGTTCTGGCCAAGCTGACTCGTCGAAGTTGATCGATGTCCCGAAGTATGTGAACAACTTCGCGAGGAGCTCATTGTGCCCTTTGACTCGGTCGCAAAAACCAACAACAAATGGAAGTCGCCCGAAGCGAGCCGAAGTTGCACGAAGCGAAGCGAAGTGCCCTTTTAAACTATCGTACAGCTTGGCCAGAACGGATTGAAACGGAACTAAAATTTTTATTTCTGACAGCGTTTTAAAATCTTTGATATTTGATGTAAACAAAGACCGCAGGTTTGTTAGATTCATTATTGTGCCATAAAAGTAACGTAATAAGTGAAAAAAAAAAAAAATCATTCAAAGTGCTGGTTGCGCGAAGACAGTGGCGACTTCCGGTTTTCTACATTTTTATGTCAAGCTGTACGGTCAACTTCGACCAACTTCGCAAGAAGTGTAGAGCAGGCTTAAGGTAAGGCCGCTTGCCACAATCAAAAAAGAAGAGTATGACAGGAGGCGGTATAGTCTGTGACCTTAGCCTGCTCAAAAAGGGCGAAAAAAAAAACTATGACAGTGACAGAACTGACAGATCCATTTAACTATCAGAAAATCGAAATCGCGGTGAAAATAAAATAAAAATATTATGTAAAGCAATGGATACCGCGGAGAAAGAAGAGCGTCTCGATCGAATAAAAGTTAAGTCAAAATCAAGTCTCCACTTATAGTTTTGTTATAACCATTCATAAAACTTCCCAGTCAGTTGACGGCTTGCTCAAAAGCGAAACCTTTACACTTTTAGTTTATTATGAGAAATATCATCTCTATGTCATCTCTTATTTAACTATTTTCAAAATGTTGGCAAATTCGTCTCAGGGTTGATTTACTGACTCAATTTTATAATTCAAAAAAATATAATTTGTGTATTTTTGATGTAGAAAAACACTGGAGCTTTCAAGGGCATATAATTATATATTTTTATCATATACGTGAACTTTGTATACGTATATGATAAAAATACTTTATTCTCTAATACTTAATTCCGAAGTTTATGTTATTTTGTACCCAAGTTTTCATAATTTTATTTTACAGCTGGTGCATTTTTGGCTACAGTTGCTGGGATTTCTGCTTTTTTAAGCTTCGGTGCAACACTATCTACTGCTAAGAAAACAGATCCTAAGTACTTTAACAAAGGTACCTTTTTGGGCCTACACTTGTCAACTTACCTTGTTGTATGTTTTCTTAATTACTTTTTATTTTTTCAAGGCTTGCATGGTAGTCCAGAATTGGCAGATGCTGGTGCTATCCTTGCCCTAAGGGCTCTCGGCTGGGGAACTTTTTATGCTATAACAGGCACTACATGTTTATGTTACGGGATATGGAAACTCTCTGGTGCTAAAAACGTAAGATAATTGAATAATGAATTGCTTAAAACTGCTGCCCTACCTATTTATTCAACTCATTAATAATTCTATATTTCAAATTACAGCTTAAAGAGTTCAGAATAAAAATGGGTAACATGTTACCTGTTTTACCAAAGAATAACCCACCTACTTCAAGAACAGAATTCACAGGACTCAATGACTTAATGACCTATTTATCAGAAGACTATGGGAAGGCACCAGTGAAGGAAAAATGATAATTTGTAGATATAACTTTATTTAATAATTATTATTAATGCTTAGCTTGATAAATCTTGTTTTATAATGACTTCGTTTTTGTATGCTTGTCCTTGATCACAACTTGATTTACAAGTGTAAACTACAAGTACTCCCCAGTCAATGCTATTGAGTTCTATACCAACATCAATGAAGTTGAGAAGTTGTGGCATTATCTGAAACAGAACTTGCTGATTAGGAAACATTAATATAAACATAACATACATAACATCACACTGTGTCCACATCATCTGAAACATGTTATATAACATGGGTTCGGATCGGACGTAGTGCGAAACCGCCCTAAATGCACACTGATTTTCATAGAAGTGCTCACGCGTGCGGGGTCCCCGCGCGGGGCTGCTGCACGGATCACACCCCGCGCCCCGCGTGCGTATTCCACGCATTACAATAAATACTTGTAGCTGGAGAGCTACTGAACCCTGCGAGTAACGGTCTTCCTGTAAGGTTAGAAATTTGTACACGTAATATTTATAGCATGCTAAGAGCAATAGCGACGACCTCGCAGGCGTCACCCATGCACATCATTAGACAATTTAATTTTCAAAGTGCAAAAAAATTGAAAAAAAAAACTTGTTCCTGTAAGCTTAAAAATTTAACAGGATGTAGTTTATTTATTGTAAATCTTGGAAAAAAAATGACAGGCGATTACAAGGTGCACAATAGGGTGTCCCGAAATTTTTTTTTTTAGATTTTCACAACGCAAGACCTCTCAAAAGTTGCGTAATTTATTGTAGATTACTGGAAAAATATTTAAAAAAATATCAAACTTTATCTTTAGGGCTCTACCGGTCTGCAAAGTTACGAAAAATTGTCATTTTTATTGTGATATTAAGTTATCCCTAATTTTAGCTACTGAACTAAATAATAATTAAAAAAACACTTTTTTGTGTTAATTAGGTGTTATACATACACGGAAATCTTATTTGCACCCATAAACACTAAGGTTTTATAGTTTTTGGACTTGCAAGCACCCTTCAGTTTCTGCATGGCGCGATGATTTCCTGCACTTGACTTACGAATATTTTCTTCGCATCTAATTGCGGTTGCTATTATGTTTAATCGTTCTTAAATAATGTATTCGAAGCGTAGTGAGACTGCTTGTGATTTATTGAGGCCTACAAAGAACTTGACGAACGGCAGCTACCAACTATAAGGAACGTCATTAAAAATGGATTATTTTTTAAGAATGACCTAAAGTTAAATTAAATTGAAAAGGATCCATCCAATCCAAATGTGTTTGCGATTATTTCTGAAAAGATCAATACTATTTGGATTAAATCGTCGATTTTTTCGCAATTTACAGCTTTACTTAAATACTATTAAGCCATCACAAAATTTACAACTGCTTGTCAACTACATTGTTCGGTTTCGTTCGTTTTCAAACAAAAGAAGTCTTCTAAGGACGGAGCCAAACATATTCTTCACATCTGAAGAATATAATATATCTTGTACTCTCGAGTTTTCCTTGAAAATCTGAGGTCAGTTATGAATTCTATCACTACAAGAAATGCTTATCAAAAAACCTTGCCAGCACGCTTTATGATGACAGAGATCACATTCAGGAGATGTTCAGGAGCTGGTTTTTCGAAGAAGAATAAAAGCTCGAGGAGCTAAGAACACAGGATATTTAAATCATTAATAAAAAATAGAGATTATACCGAAACGAGTGTGTGTCACAACTGTTACATGACAGCAACACTTGTTTTTCAACGTATTTTCATCGAGGACCATCAAATCATGGTAAAAGTAAGGGCTTGTAAATAATTGACTTTTTCTGTCACACACAAGCTGTGGAAAGATGTGTTATACCATGACAGAGGCCTCATAAAGTATAACTGACGAAACTTTTAGAGATAGTTATTTAGAACGGATTTGAATAGAAGTGCTAAATTTTGACATTAAAATAAGTTAGAATTTTACGTTTTGAATAATATAAGAAGCTTAAATTGATTTTATAATGCTTTGTTTTACTGGTATAAATAATAAAATACCCTTTTTAACTGATTTCTATATGCTGTTAATCATACGGTTTCTGTCTGTAAAAAATGAAACTTTACAAAACTTCAACCTCCGGTAGAGCCCTAAAGATAAAACTTAATCATAGTTTTTTTAGCATATTCGTAATCTATATAAAATTACGCAAATTTTGATACCTCTTGTGATCGTGTAGCTTGAAAAAAAATTTTTTTCATACATCGACGGGACACCCTAGTGCACAAGTGTGTGACAGGCGAATTGAAAAGTGCAAAGTTGATGAGGAAAAATAAACTTTCTCATGTAAGATCAAAATTATCTCGCGTTTGGCTGAACTGATTTTGATGCCGTTTTCAGAAAAGTGTGCGTTACATTCCGAGAAAGGTTTTAATATACAGGGTGAATTTTTCAACTGGGCGTGGATGGCTATCTCCGAAACAATGAGTAATATCGAAAAACGTTGAAAGGAATCTCGAGGCCGATTTTTACGAAAATAAAACTGCATAGTTGGATTTTAGAAAAATCAATAATCCTGGCCAGGAATCGAACCCGCTGATTTTGGAAAAAAAAATCACAGCCTGTATTATTACACCATTCGATAGTGTTGCTAATAAGGATCAAATTCTGGGAAGTGATCATATAAGGCAAACTTAAGGAAATAGCAGATTTTCATGAAATTGCTATATTTCTATGTTCTACTGAGCCATAATTTATTTATTATTGTTTTCAATAATTCAGTGGATTTGATGTCTCAACAATCCCAGTGTATTCAGCAATGCGAAATTATTGAGTTGAACAAAAATAAGCGTTATTTTAAAGAAGAAACGGTTAACTTATGTTCCGAATACAGTTATCGTCTTGAACATTCATCAGTTTTTTTAGGGTTCCGTAGTCAACAAGGAACCCTTATAGTTTCGCCATGTTCGTCCGTCCGTCCGTCCGTCCGTCTGTCCGCAGTTTAGCTCAGAGACGCACAGTACTAGAGAGCTGTAATTTGGTGTAAATATACGGATTTGTTGTGCCGAAAAAGTGGTAAAATAAAATCAGTAAAATATTTTTTTTAGGGTACCTCCTGTACACGTAAAGTGGGGATGTTTTTTTTTCTCGCGTACCCCTTATTGTGGGGTATCATTAAATAGGTCTTTAAAAAATATTGATAGTTTCCATTAACAATTTTTTGATAAAGAAATTCGTTTGTGAAATATTAAGCTTTAAAGTGCTAAATTTTGCTCGACTCGAGTGTCCCCCCCCCTCTACCAGCTAAACGGTTATGTTTGGGGGTGTGAAAAAATTCACAATAGTAGTATATATAACGAAGTTTAAAAGAAAATTATCATGACTAAGTAGGCTTTACAACTTTACGAGTAATAGTCGACCAACTTATAAAATGTACTTGGATAACATATTTTCTTAAACAAAATGTATAGGAAAACATGTTCTTTAACTGCAAATGTAAGTTTGTCAACTTTATTTTTACAGCTTTAATAGGTATGTTTTTACGGTATGTTTTTTGGGGATAGGTAGGTTTTTATCGTCAACTATTTTTAACTAACTTCAAAAAAAGGAGGAGGTTCTAAATTCTTCGTAATCTTTTTTTTTATGTATTTTCCCCGATTTCTCAAAGACTCCTGGACCGATTTTGAAAATTCTTCTTTTTAAAATTAAATTCAGCGAATCAGTTTAGTTAGTTCGCATAAGTATTTTGATGGGCAAATACGGAACCCTACACTGTGCGTGGCTCGACACGCACATGGCCGGTTTTTTTAATTATACGTTTTCCTAAAGTTTGCCGTATATGATACCTTCCCAGAATTTGATCCTTATTAGCAACACTATCGAATGGTGTAATAATACAGGCTGTGATTTTTTTCCAAAATCAGCGGGTTCGATTCCTGGCCAGGATTATTTATTTTTCTAAAATCCAACGATGCAGTTTTATTTTCGTCAAAATCGGCCTCGAGATTCCTTTCAACGTTTTTCGATATTACTCATTGTTTCGGAGATAGCCATCCACGCCCAGTTGAAAAATTCACCCTGTATATTAAAACCTTTCTCGGAATGTAACGCACACTTTTCTGAAAACGGCATCAAAATCAGTTCATCCAAACGCGAGATAATTTTGATCTTACAGGAGAAAGTTTATTTTTCCCCATCAACTTTGCACTTTTCAATTCGCCTGTCACATACTTGTGCACCTTGTAATCGCCTGTCATTTTTTTTCCAAGATTTACAATAAATAAACTACATCCTGTTAAATTTTTAAGCTTACAGGAACAAGTTTTTTTTAATTTTTTTTTTACACTTTGAAAATTAAATTGTCCAATGATGTGCGCGGCTGACGCCTGCCAGGTCGTCGCTAAGTCGCTATTGCTCTTAGCATGCTTTAAATATTACGTGTACAAATTTACAACCTTACAGGAAGACCGTTAGTCGCAGGGTTCAGTAGCTCTTGGACTATTGTATGAAAAGGACACTTGCGGGTGTTACGCATGCGGGGCAATCCCGCGTGCCTGTTGAAATCAACACGATATTAAAAACACCCTTAGTAGAGACGCCCACCCACGACATCGGACTCGGACAAGTCGGACATCGCGAGACGATTTCCGGCCGCGTATTTCCAAAGGCTATACTATTTTAGTCACGAGTCAGACTAATCGATTAGCTTTTGTTTCTGTATATTACTCTACAATAACTAACCTATCTCAGTAATAAAATTGACCCAAATGGAATAGCTTTTTGTTTTGATATTTTCAAAGATAATTCACGGACAAAATCTAGTACCATTTTAGTCACGCACGAGTCAAACTCTAGAAGACGAGGTTTTGTTTATGCATGTCGCAGTGAAATGAGGAAATCAGAGATTTCACGAAATCCAATTTCCAAGAAAAGTATACCTACAGGGTGAAATTTTAATGGTTGTCTTTCCACGGCAGGACGATTAACCATCAGTAGTACTATCGAAACACAAAGTTAAACTTAAAAAAAAAAGTTTTTTTTTTTTCAAATCTTTAAAAAAGTATTCATAAACTCGAAAGAGCGAGAATCGATAGTAGTCAGCACTAGATATGACGTAGGTAGGTACCTTCACGAAACTCACGACGCGGCAAACTACAAAAGAAGAGTGAATAATAAAATAAATTTTCAGAGCAAAATAAAACCCCTTCTACACGGTCAGACCTGACCGCCTGACAGAGGTGACCTTGGTCCGGTGTGCGACCAAATATGGGCGGAGTCAGTCGGAAGCGCAGCCGTCCCGACAGGCTGCGTCCGCGGTGGGACCCGACCGTCAGCCGACAGCGTTCCAGACGGTGGGGTACTGTTGACACGACCAAGTTCACCACTGTCAGGCGGTCAGGTCTGACCGTGTAGAAGGGGTTTAACACTTATGACGTTCGCGGAAGGACTAAACTAAAACCCCTTCTACACGGTCAGACCTGACCGCCTGACAGAGGTGACCTTGGTCCGGTGTGCGACCAAATATGGGCGGAGTCAGTCGGGAGCGCAGCCGTCCCGACAGGCTGCGTCCGCGGTGGGACCCGACCGTCAGCCGACAGCTTTCCAGACGGTGGGGTACTGTTGACACGACCAAGTTCACCTCTGTCAGGCGGTCGGGTTGATCGTGTAGAAGGGGTTTAATACGTTATCGACATCTTTTCTGTGGTCTATCGTGGTCTGAGCTCAAACACCTGGTGTATTGTGAGGTATACATCAAACTCGTGACGTGTTGTTATGTGCGATAGTGGACGCTTTCAATATCGTGAGACTTGATAAAGACACTCTTATCAAACTGAAAGACAACCAGTTAAAACGTACTCGTTTGTGCATTGAACATAGGTATCCGTTTCGACCGCGCGGCCATGACGTTTTTTTAAAATAAAAACCATCCCAAGTTTTTGTAAAAAAATGTAAAAGTCGATTCCCAAAACCCATAAATTTGTCAAAGCAATGGTTAAAAAGTTATAAGGGTTTGAACGTGGCCGCGCCATCGAAACTTTCCGAACCGCGCGGCCATGGAGATCTTTAAAACTAAGAGTCGCAGAGACCTGAAATTTTGGGAAATAGTAGATTGAATTTGTAAACCAAATGTAAAAATATAGAAAAAAATCCTGTGTTTGTATTTTAGGAGTTGTAAGGATAAAACCTCATGGCCGCGCCATTGAAACGGTGTCAAAAACGTTATAGCCGATATCTCACTGAAAAAGAATCTCAGACGTCTGAAATTTTTTGTAAAACACAGATTTGAATTTGTCGAAACTAGTAAAAATACAACAAAAAATCCTAGGTTTATATTTCAGGAGCTGTAAGACTAAAACGCCATGGCCGCGCCATCGAAACGTTGAAAATTTCGTTTTTCGCCAATATCTCGCTGAAAAAGCATCGCAGAGGTCTGAAGTTTTTTGTAAAACACAGATTTGAATTTGTCAAAACTAGTAAAAATACAACAAAAAATCCTAGGTTTATATTTGAGGAGCTGTTGAAGAAAATCTTCAATGCGTCTTGAATATGTCGATTAGGGTGACCACGGATTATTATTTACAGAGAAATTTCCACCTCTTTTTATAAGAAATGATATCCCAAGGATTCGTCGAACAATGAGGAGCAATAATATGGCTATATCTTTAAAAATCACATAATTTAGAGATTGTTCTATGTTGAGTGCTCCATTTAAGGTGATTGCTTCGATGTAGCCCGCGAAATTCAAATTTTTTTACGTTTTTTGCAATTTGCAGGCCAGTGACATGTTGTAACTTTATAAATATATGTGTTGCGGTAATAACAAGTATAATTTTAAATATAAAAATTATCAAAAAATTCGCTCCATCAGCTCTCACATAGAAAAGGTGCATCGTAGTTAGATTTCGGAGATTTTAACATGATGCACCTATTCTATGTGAGAGCTGATGGAGCGAGTTTTTTGATATTTTTTATATTTAAAATTATACTTGTTATTACCGCAACTCATATATTTATAAAGCTACAACATGTCACTGGCCTGCAAATTGCAAAAAACGTAAAAAAATTTGAATTTCGCGGGCTGGTTGGAGCATCCCCCTTAAAGACGCCCCGTCTTTAAATGGAGCTTATTCTCACTATAGTTTTTAAATTTCTCCTGTTGTTTAATATCTTAATAGTCATCGATTAAACCATATGTTAAATTATGTATCGTCTTACACCGACCTGAAACCGACCTGATTTTTTTATTTAATAATTACTTTTTTTTAAACATATATGTACCAACAATCGAACAA
This sequence comes from Agrotis clavis, assembly GCA_954870645.1. Classification (NCBI taxonomy): domain Eukaryota; kingdom Metazoa; phylum Arthropoda; class Insecta; order Lepidoptera; family Noctuidae; genus Agrotis; species Agrotis clavis. The sequence goes on from OX940921.1 coordinate 14,663,884, forward strand.
TCTCTAATTTATGTGATGTTTAAAAATTTTGTTCAACGAATCCTTGGGATATCATTTTTTATAAAAAAGGTGGAAATTTCTCTGTAAATAATAATCCGTGGTCACCCTAATCGACATATTCAAGACGCATTGAAGATTTTCTTCAACAGCTCCTCAAATATAAACCTAGGATTTTTTGTTGTATTTTTACTAGTTTTGACAAATTCAAATCTGTGTTTTACAAAAAACTTCAGACCTCTGCGATGCTTTTTCAGCGAGATATTGGCGAAAAACGAAATTTTCAACGTTTCGATGGCGCGGCCATGGCGTTTTAGTCTTACAGCTCCTGAAATATAAACCTAGGATTTTTTGTTGTATTTTTACTAGTTTCGACAAATTCAAATCTGTGTTTTACAAAAAATTTCAGACGTCTGAGATTCTTTTTCAGTGAGATATCGGCTATAACGTTTTTGACACCGTTTCAATGGCGCGGCCATGAGGTTTTATCCTTACAACTCCTAAAATACAAACACAGGATTTTTTTCTATATTTTTACATTTGGTTTACAAATTCAATCTACTATTTCCCAAAATTTCAGGTCTCTGCGACTCTTAGTTTTAAAGATCTCCATGGCCGCGCGGTTCGGAAAGTTTCGATGGCGCGGCCACGTTCAAACCCTTATAACTTTTTAACCATTGCTTTGACAAATTTATGGTTTTTGGGAATCGACTTTTACATTTTTTTACAAAAACTTGGGATGGTTTTTATTTAAAAAAAACGTCATGGCCGCGCGGTCGAAACGGACACTGAACATAGTGGTTTGCATTTCGAACAATTACTTGATTAATGTAAGTACTCACTCGTACCTCGTAAATAAACATTGTAAATAAGTTGATTCCATTTTTTTTTATACGCCTCAAATACTTAATTATCTAAATCAGACTTTTTAAAAGATAATTATTTATGACGGTCCTAAATCCGTAAAAGTATGAAGGGAAAATTGGAATAACTTATTAGGTTTTGTGTTTTATTAAGTCAGGACTCAAAGTACGATCAGCTGATTTAAAAGTGCAACGACCCGTGCGGTCGATCGAGCCAACCACGCGGCCACTACTGTTGGTTCAAGTCACTTTCGAGTTTTGTTTATCACAATTGTAAATCTGCCATTTGTTGAGTCTAATTTTTTTTATAAATATTAATCGATTGTATTACCGATACAAACTCATTTCGCTTCGGAAAAACAACCATGAGAATTTCACGCTGTATATAGTGATAATTATGACAAAAAATACTAATATAAAGTCAGAGAATTGGCGTTTTTCCATTAGCCAGCCCGGCACGGCACCGGCGCCGAGCCGGTGAAATGGAATAAGCACAGACGTAGAAGTAGCTCAGGAATTTGAAAAGTTGTTTTCGAATATACCTCTTAAGACGACTGCGTCTTTAAATTCGTCACCCGCACTCTCTGCTGCCTTACTTAGAAATAATGTAAAGGCCTGCCCGAAGGAGTTTAGGTTTCAGCACACGAACCCCCAAGCTGTGATTAAAGCATTCAAGGATCTTAAAATTAAGTCAAAAGAAGATCTCTGGGGAATGTCTGTAAAGGCCTGTAAATCTATAATAGAAACCGTGGCACCTTATTTAGCTTTTATATTTAATAGCAGTATAGACCAAGGAGTGTTTCCGGATCTCATGACGCATAGTAAGGTAGCTCCACTTTTCAAATCGGGTGATTGTAAAGAACCGAACAATTATAGGCCTGTGTCAATTTTGCCAGTCTTCAGTAAAGTGTTTGAAAAGTTAATGCTTGCACAACTGCTATGTCACTTCAATAGAAACTCCATCTTTCATGATCAACAGTTCGGTTTCACCAAAGGTCGTTGTACAACTGACGCCGGTGTTACCCTATTGAAGAACATTTTTAACTCCTGGGAGGAAGCACAGGATGCCATAGGAATCTTTTGCGACCTCTCAAAAGCATTCGATTGCGTTAACCACGAAACGCTTTTGCTGAAGTTAGAACATTATGGTATTAAAAATAAAGCACTTGATTTACTAAATTCATACTTAAAAGATAGACAGGTTAAAGTTCAGATAAACGGTACAAACTCATTGGGGGCTGAAATGACTATGGGAGTGCCTCAAGGTTCTATTTTGGGTCCATTCCTCTTCTTAGTCTATATTAATGATTTACCTCATTTACTAAAAAATCAACCACAGATGGTGTTATTTGCTGATGATACATCTTTAATTTTTAAAATTGACAGACGTGCACAAAATCTAGACATTGTTAATGACTGTATTCTTAAGGTTCAAAATTGGTTTACTGTTAATAATTTAGTTCTTAATGAAAAGAAAACAAAATGCATTAGATTCACTTTACCAAATGTTAGAAGAAGCGAATGTGAAATTTTATTGAACGGAAAAAAATGGAATTTATTAATCAGACAGTTTTTCTAGGAATCACGTTAGACGATAAATTACAATGGGGCCCCCATATAGCATCTCTAGCAGGGCGACTAAGCTCGGCCGCTTATGCTGTTAGAAAGATAAGGCAGTTGACCGACGTCGAAACTGCGCGTTTGGTTTACTTCAGCTACTTTCACAGCATTATGTCATATGGCATCCTATTGTGGGGCCGGGCAGCTGACATTGAATCTATTTTTATTTTGCAAAAAAGAGCTGTCAGAGCAATTTACAATCTACGTCGTCGCGAATCTCTTAGGGAATTATTCAAAAAAATTAATATAATGACAGTGCCTTGTCAATTTATTTATGAAAATATAATGCATGTTAGGAAAAATCTTCATCTTTTTAATAAAATAAGCGACAGACATAATTTTAATACGAGAAATAAAGATAAAATTGATCAACCATATTTTAGATTGTTTAAAGTACAAAAATCTTTTATGGGGTTCTGTGTTAAATGTTACAATAAAATACCGAGTGAAATCTTAAATCTAAATGAAAAAAAAAAAATTAAAAGTTACATAAAAAACACCCTTAGTAAACAAGCATATTATAAATTAGAAGATTATATTCAAGATATAAAAAACTTTTTCAAAAAAAAATGTAACCGACTTCAACACAACCACAAAAAAATTTCAAAATAACCTACAAAAAAACTTTTCTTTCGAAAGTCGGTGACTTTATTTTTTATTTCATTGACTTTTTGTCACCGACTTTCGAAAGAAAAGTTTTTTTGTAGGTTATTTTGAAATTTTTTTGTGGTTGTGTTGAAGTCGGTTACATTTTTTTTTGAAAAAGTTTTTTATTTTATCCTTTTTAGTTTCACTATTCAACCCAAATTATTGTCAAATACATAATATTTTCTTACATGTGCACTAAAATGTTGTAATCCAAGCACTGGTAATAACAACGCCGATTATGTATGTACACAATGAGAACTACCAAAAATAAAAACTACTGCACCAAACTAAATGAAAATTTTATGGGACCAAATGGCAGATATACTGTATCGAACAAAAAAAGAATAATCGAAATCGGACCAGAAACCTCGGAGTAATCGGTGTAGACAAAGTTAAAAACTTTTTAGGTTTTTGTTGATTTTTGTTGATATTTCAAAAAGTGCTAGTCCGATTTTGATAAAATTTTAATGGGACCATTCCAGAAGTATACCCTATCCAACAAAAAAAGAATTTTTCAAATCGGTTGTTAAACGAGGGAGTTATGCCCGAACAAACATAAAAAAAAAAAAAAAAAAAAATACAAACATCCGAATTGAGAACCTCCTTCTTTTTTAGAAGTCGGTTAAAAAATGTTTGGAAACATGCTGGTCCTGCTCCATAGTACAATGTAGGGCTTAAACACTTAAATTATATTTGTAAATTGTGTAATTTCAATATTTTGTTAAAATGTGAACGCCATGTACCTTTTTGCTTTTTTTATTTCTTATTATTTTTTTTAATTTTAGTCTAGATTTTCAAGGTACATTGCTTTGACATTAATTATTTCAAACGCTGTTAAAAAATATTGTAAAACATTTTTTTAAAAAGAGTAAGTATGGAGTTTCTTGCCCATTCTTCTCCATACAACCTACTTTAGCGAATGGGTGTAGAATCAATCCCTTCCCTTCCTATTCCCTTTAAATTTAAATATCGACGTTCAAAAGTGCCTCTTTGATGGCCTAATTGGAATAAATGATTTGACTTTGGAAACAAAAATGTATGAGCAGGACTCAACGCCGGGCCGGCGCCGGCGCCGGTAAGTGCAAAAGCGAGCCATACGTTTTCATATATCTTTGCTTCCCCGGCACCGGCACGGCGCCGGTGCCGGTGCCGTGCCGCCGGCTAATGGAAAAACTCTCATTATGTCATTTCACTAAACATTAGTAAAATGTCAGAAAACGTCGACGGAGGGAGCGGTGCTCCTACTTCTGGGTGGTTTAAAAAAATAACCACGAAGTGGATGGCGGGGTCTTTCAGACCCCGCCATCTCTTTCTAACCTAACCTGTCCGAGTCGGGGTGCCCACAGTCGTATTTACGATATTCAAGTACTATAAGAAAAGTTATAAATTCCGAGGTAAAACTCATATAGCTAGTGAGCCTTTACTCGACAATGTTTTGTTCGTACGTCATGTCACAGAATATATAATAGTACCTAAAGGCACAGAAGGATAACTCCCAAAAAGAAAATAAACAAATGTAAAATCTATGCACGAAAGAATAGAGTCCATTTTTACTTGCACCCGCATCACTCACCAACTTTTATAATAGCCTAAACTTCCCGTGCGCAAGCAAAAATGAACTGAATAGTGACGCGCGAGAGTTCATTTTAGTTTATCTGACGCCAACGACATTAAAAGGTTACTGTCGGTCAAGCTCAATAGGGTTGCGACTCGCGAGTTTGGGCACAGTTAGGTAGGAATACGTATTTTATGCATTGTTTAATTACATTATGAATTAACATAAATATATATCACTCCTCATTACCTCCTTAAGTCCCTCAAGGAATTTTGTTTTTATCATCAGCCTATATCTTTTTCTGTTTCGTCATCGATTACTTCATATTCATATCGATTGGTAGCACAGAATGTTAACAGTAGGTACCTACGGCACCTTACGTGAGGAATAATATATACACCGTGACTTTTTAGTCGCCTTACAACGGCAGCCCAGTTTATGTATCCAATGACTAAAACACGTTTATGATATAAAATATGTATTTAAGAGATGTTCTGGCCAAGCTGTAATGAATTTTTTTTTCTCTTGATAAGTTAGTTTTGTGGCACAATAATAAATCTAACAAACCTGCGGTCTTTGTTTACATCAAATATCAAAAATTTTAAAACGTTGTCAGAAACAAAAAGATTAGTTCCGTTTCAATCCGTTCTGGCCAAGCTGTAGTCATAACTTTAAAGATCGATTGTTATCGTTTACGGCAAAATAGGTAACTAGTCCTTATCATTTTCATTTCATTCATTTCATTGTCACAGGCGCCGTGTTGCGTGTCTTTGTAGGTAAGTAGGTAAAAAAGTCGCGAAGAGAATTACGATCGGTGACCTTGAATGCGTAGTGTAGCCATTATCTGAGTTTGAACGTGTCTAAACAATAACGTAAACATCTTCCTACTTTCTACCGATCATAATTCGACCTACCCGTATTCAGCTTAGGTGAGTGAGAGTGATGTCAGGTTTGATAATCGTCTATTTTATTTATCTTGGTCGTCTTGTAGGCCAAATTTGTAACCTACCTAATCATGCTTAACTGATCATGATTACTAGCCGGTACTTAAATGACATTAATAAGCACGCCACAAGCAGGTAGACAATTTTTTGATCATTATTAAATATGTACTACATAGATAAATATTCACTTTTTTTCTTACCTTTCGAAATCACGCGGTAGTGTGTGAAACGTGAGGCTCCTATCACTGTCATTATTTAAACAACCAAAAGTTATGCAGTATTTTTTTTTCCTCATCATATTTTTTTTTTAACTCGTGCGTACTTTCAACCAAACACCAAACTTAAATAATATTTATGTAAGCGCGTGCGTAGTGGGCGGCGCGCGGCAACCGACTAAATGTCCACTCCGAAGTGGATCCCGCGAATGCTTGCAGTTTTATACCTACACTGCGGAGTGAGCCAGGCCTGGTCATGTTTAAAAATAACTCGCCAAAGTTTAGCTATTCGAGTGATATGAATTATGTAGAACTAGATATTGTCCGTGCATTTTCTTTGAAAATATCAAAACAAAAAGCTAATCTATTTGAGTCAAGTTTTTTACTGAGATAGATTTTAGGTATTGTTGAGTAATATGCACAAACAAAAGCACACCGATTAGAGTCTGACTCGGGACTGAAATAGTATAGACTTTGGAAATACGCTTTCCGGCCACCGTAGAACACGTAGACCATCGGGAATAGTCTTGGACGCGCGAGACTTTTTTTTTTAATTGTTGCCTTTCACTTGGAATTTCTCGTGTGTCGTGGGTGCGTTTACAAACATAGAAACTCACATACACTTACACCCAGACCCGAAAAAAACTTCTTGTAGGTCATACAAATATTTGATAGGTGTAGGAATCGAACCCGCCACATGCTGCGCAGCAATCACTTAGCCACTGGGCTAAACAACGACGATATAATACTAGACTACGCATGCACGATCTAAGGAACAAAAATTATTCTGCCAACTCGCTGAGGTACTACGTAAGCGAGGGGGACTGCGTTGTGATTGGCTAACTCAAGGTCTGTTCTGTCTCAACGTATGTTACGGCTCACAGGATTGGTCGAAATGAGACGAATATAAGACTTTTTTGCCTAATGTGTTGGCAGACATCGGTCGCCTGTTATTAGAAGTCAAGTATTATATCGTCGTTGGGGCTAAACGTGCCATCCGTGCCGTTTTTCACTATTCCTCATAGTGTCGAATAGCCATCCAAACCCAGTTGAAAAATCCATCCTGTATAGTTTAACCCTAAGCTCAAAAAAAGTTTTGTAGCTAGTTAAAACGTGCATCATTGCAATTACTAGCGGCATTTTCCTTTAGTGTGGCCCTAGCATATTAGAGTACTGAGAGTACATTTAACACTTACTTGGAATTCAAATTGCCTTTCCCCATTACAGTATTGACAGTTTGGTATATTCATGACATTGTTACCAGGGTTACCAGTAATCCACAGTGGTTGACCTCCTCTGTCATACCTCAACACTTGATCTGGGTGTCTAGCCACCCTTTTGTTAAACTTATTAAAGACTTTGTCTTCAGGCATTGTCTTTGTATACTGTTCCAGTTCATCTTCACTAACATTGCTTAATGTACCAGCTCTTTTCTCTTCCATCAGTTTTCTTAACTTTTCAATTTCTTTATCAATATTTACATCTTTAGGATCCTCCTGAAAATTCAAATTAATTGGTGTGCATTAAAGTTAGGCAACCCTACTGGTGGGCCGTGCATCGGCGTAGCCAGCCATGTGCACAGGGTGGGGCAAAATTCTAGATATGTGCTCAGGGTGGGGCAAAATTCTAGATTTTTTTTTGTGTCGCCTGACGATTGTCGAGTGTGAGGTTTCTTACGGATATTAAGTAGGTATTGTATTAGGTAAGTACCTACATTATTTAATTTTGGTTAAAAGACACCTAACAAGTCGGAGTCAGGGTGGGGCAAGCACCCCACCCTGCCCCACCGTGGCTACGCCCATGGGGCCGTGGGATAGGTAAAAATGTTGCAGATACTGACTGATCTTGCCTGATGTGATCAACCAGAACTTCTAGCATTGAGTAAAAAGCTAATATCACAAAGTGGTTCTAAGAAAATTCGCAACAAGGAGTGTTGGAAAAAAAAATAGCACTTTCTGTTGAATTATTACCTTGTCAGTAACAACCCTAATTTTCCGATCAGACACAGACTAAAATTATTGGTTACATATTAGAAAAGTAATGAGACAAAAAGTTTTTTAATTTGTCAAACAAGTGTCATTGCACTCAATTACTAAACACCCTGTATAACCCTCATTTTGCAATACAATTCTGCAAAAAAAAACAAAATGGTGGGCGACCAATGGGGCCAAAACCTTCAAGCCCCTTTGAGAAAATTAACCACAGCAACCCTTTGAAAAAATTCTTTTTGTCTTTCTATAATTATTATTTTGAGATAGGTAGAAATAAACTCAATTCTGCCAGAACTGGTTTTTTTTTTCTATGAAGCGTGAGCATTCTCCTTTTAATTTTAGATGTGATTTAAGTTCCATGAATATTAATAATAATTACCTCATCTTCTTCATCTACTACAAGTTCCCATTCCTTGAATAGAACAGATTTCCCTGCTTCTGTGACTATAAAATTGTTAGGTTTTCTGTCAGCTGTCTGCAAAATATGGATTAAACATTTCAAGAAGACAGTACATTTGGATATGGATAGATTACAGATGTAAAGATGATCTCACCTGTAACTCTGGGCACATTTGCTTGTGACCTTTTTGCCAGTCTAAGACTTGATGTTTGCGACTGCAGTAAAATGTCTTTTTACATTTGGAACAATGTGAAGGGCCTTTACAACCACAAAGATTGCACAAATTAGGCCATTCATCCATCAGAAAGTCCTGGAAATATAGTTAATGGTAATTATAATGACTAAATAATGGAAGTCATTACAAAGATGGCCAATTTCCCACTATCTGGACAGCAACTTTTTATTAGTATGTAAAGAATTTTAGTCAAATATTGTAATAAAATAATACATTCAAAAGTCTAATAATTAATATTTGTTGTAGTAACTTTGTAGATGGGAAAATAGAGCTCTTATATTCCAAATCATACATCAGTTTCTATTTCTTCATATGGTTCAAAAGAATAAAAGTCATTCTTTCTTGGAAGTTGGCAGCGCAACACAATGAAATTATCTGAACTGTTTGTTTGACAACATGATCCATTTCTACAAACGAATAAGAATATTGTTCTGTGAAAAGCTGCGCTGGATTCTTCGTATGGCGCATAAATCTGGAATGTAGAAAATAACAAACAATTATTATTTTTAACTTATTATTAAATTACTTTTGCAGCAGCACCAGGGAAACATTGTTAGTACATTATGTGCTTATAATACCTGACAGAGGAACACCATCGGATCGTTGCATTTCTTGCAAAGAAGCTCATTTGGGCTTGGCAAGTCTTTTAAATTTAACCATGCTGGTTTTCCTCCTACTTTGCTTGGAAAAAATTTTGGGTGTAATAACCAACTATTCCTTTCTTCTAAGAAACCAATATCCACTTTATTATTGGAAGCCATGTGTAGGAAAAACTTATGATTTTATAGTTAAATTAAAAACAATGAGAATAATTCAATATGCCAATCACATGTAGCGAAAAACGAAAATATAGTGTCTTTTTATTTTTAGTTGACCAAAATTGACAGTGACACAATCATGTGAAGTTGTGGACCATAGACATAGTAATCATCATGGAGATACGGGAGTTAGTGCTTCTTACTAGAAAAACGATCCCAAATCGGTGACCTTGAAACGAATGAAAGCCACACAGCTTGGGAATCTTTTTCTTTCTAATAGTGTGTCCATGATGCAGTATTTTGGGTATAATATTATTATTATAGTGTTACAGAAAGAAGAAGGTACTTATAGTATTACGAAATGTGTATTTTTCTCTTTAAATATGGGCAGACAATGTTTTAAACTCCGTTTATTACTGACCAATTCCAGAAAAATGAAGATTTTCACAATCCGACTGTATTTTTTTGAATGCTTGGTAACTGATATTCATATTTTACGACTGGGTTGTACCGTTTTTGATGATCGTCTTTTTGTTCGATGAAGTATACCTGTCATTTGGTACGATGAATATTTCTTTCAACTACTATTGAACTAAACGTTCAATACCGTAAAATGCTGCAACTTTGCACGGATTTTGACGTTTTTCTTCGATAAATCTTTAATCGTTAAGAAAGTCGTATGTTTTTTCAATTACTGTCCAATATTGGACTTTAAGCTATAGGAATACATTTGCTTCTAGTAGAAAAAACACCTATAAAGCACCAAAAAATTGCTTTGAAAACGTAGGCAAAGTTGAGGTAAAAACTACAACATTGCCTGTCATAATATCTTTTTAAATGAATAGGTATTTTGGTAACGGATTTGACACCCATATTGCCATGAAGTTCTTTTCCACGTCAGACTTCACTGAATCTTGAATAGCACAAGATTTTTTTTTTTTACAATGCTAGGCAAAGTTGTGCCGGTTTCTCTAAAACTCCCATACAAAAGTGAGTTCGGTGTAGGGCTGCCCCAAAGGAAATGTAACAATTTTTCTTAATATTCAAATACATTTTTAAGAAATCAAATTGTTGTACTTAAATTCTAATAACATTTTTTCATAGGAAAACAAATAAATGTAGGTAGTTAATAACATTTAAAAAATAATAATGTTGGTACCTATTACGTATAACAAAATCTGTCGAACAATATGATAACATACTATAAATGACAATCGACAAATAAAATTACATCCGACATCCTTAATTTCTGATGATGATAAATAAAGAAACAATAGTTCTAGCTTCTATAAAACGTTCTTAGATGAATTACAAAAAAAAAAAAAAAGGTTGCACTCCAGGAGTGCCGGTAGAAGTGAAAACTTTTTTGTTACTATGTTTTATTTTTAATTTGAATGACGTCTTACTCATTTTCGATCAGGGTCACGTGACCCTGACGGTCACGTGACCCTGACGGTCACGTGACCCTGACGCGAGTTTTAAATTTTTTACCCATTACAGAAAAAGTGTACAACGCCGCTAAAGAAGTTTTCACTTCAAAAATACACAAGCAAAACCACGGTCGATTAAGAGTTTGTTGAAAAAATTAAAAGTGGCAGCCCTAACCCTAGATAATGTTGAGTAAAAAGTTGCGAAAATCTGACACAACTTTGCCGACCATGATTTAACGGTTTAAATTAATATATAATACAGAAAAAACAGTTTAAATACATAAAAGAGCATATTTTCTTTGCTATATAACATATTACGCTAGAAAATAAAGCATAAATATTCACAAAATGAAATTTTCCTGAGAGCCGGTAAAAAGCGAGTATCCGCAGTGACAATGAAACTGACACTGACAGTGTGTTAACTAAGATTTGGAGTGACGTATGATCGAATGTTGCCATACAGATTGCCGACTTGCTTTTAGTAATACCATAGACACTAAAAAACATTTCGCAGCGGGAATAATTTAACTTTTTTGAATTTAGGCAATGTTGAGCTATAAAGGCAATGTTACAGCAGTTTACGTTTTTGATGAATGAGCATTTCTTATTGTGTACTTGGATGATGTTTTTGATATTTCTTTCTTTTTACCAGTATTACGGATTACGTACTTATTTGACAACAATTTGGGTTGAATATTTGAACTAAAAATGGTAAAATAAAAAGTTTTCAAAAAAAGAAGTAACCGCCTTCAAAAACTTCAAAAACACCCACCACAGAATACTTAATCTAAATACAGGGTGTATTTGAACCCATCACAAAGCCGTTAACTACGCATACTGTACATCTAACTAAGTAGCTTTACACTAAAATTATCGCTGGGAACCGACTTTTATTTTTAGGTATCAAAAAAAATAATAATTTTATTGCGCGCAATGTAATGCAAGCGGGTTTCTGTCGTTGTGTGCGTAGGCGGGCTTGACGCACACGAGCGCGCCTGCTTACGCTGGAACGCGCTGTGATAAGAAGGTATCGGCGACGACGTTCTAGTTCTACGTTCTTTCGATTTTGCGGGGATGAACGAAATGAACAAAGTTTACGTGAAAACAAATAAGAAAAATCCTACTGAGATGCACGATGTTCTTAATTTTTTTTTAAGATCGTAAAATCATGAAAAAAGACCTCTCGCCCAGGTTGGGGCGGGAGGTACTGTCAGACTTCACCTACTAAAATCGACCTGCTCTTTCGTGTGCCCTTTACGTTCCAGGGCCGTGGTACATCTTTCGAACAATCCCACGCCCCATGATGTTCTGAAATTAAAACTCATAAAACACTTACCTACTAACATACTCGCGCCGTCGCGCGCAGAATAATCATGAAACGGCACTTTCGCAACTAAACACAAACGCACTGCCTAGCAAAAACAAACACAGAAGTAGTCAAAAACACACAGACTCTGTGTGTTAGCGAGTACACCGTCACAGAACACTCAAAAGTAATGTTTTTCGGAAACAAAGACAAAAGAAGTAAATTCGATCGTGTCAGAAACCGAACTAAGCGGCACGAGGCGGCTGGCAGAGGGAGGGGCCGCAGCGGGTTGCGGGAACGGCGGGGCGGGGGCCAGTAGGCGGCGGGCGCGGGCGCGGCGGTGATCGTTTGAACATGCGATGCGTTTGAACTAGCGCGGAGGGCGGGTCATTGACCGTCGAAAGTAAATCAGCTGTGCGTTTCTGCATTTATTTCTAACGTACATTACTGTTTGCAACTTCAAATGCGTAATTTATTTAGAAAAATCGAAAATACAGGTAATGTTTGTTTGTAAAAAAGTTTTGTATTAATACTTAGAATTCGATTTCGTAAAAAAAAGTTAAAAAAAAATGCAACTTTGGCCTTCAATATCTCGAGAACCCGTGGAGTCCCAGGTATGGTGTAAAAGAAAAAAATGATCCAAATAATGGGCAGAATACGTGGCTTTCGGCTTCGTTAAGGGTTCTAAGACACCCGGTATATAAAACTCAAAGGTGACTGACTGACATAGTGATCTATAAACGCACAGCCGAAACCACTGGACGGATGTTATGACGTAGGCATCCCCTATGAAAGGATTTTGATCAATTCTAACCCCAAGAGGGTAAAATAGAGGTTGCAAGTTTGTATGAAACTTTGTCAATTTTTAATCGATTGGGCTGAGACTTTGCATGCATAAAGCTACTATGACGTAAGCATCCCTTAAAAAAGGATTTTAATAAATTCCACCCCTAAGGGGATAAAATAGGGGATGAAAGATTTTATAAATCTTCTTAAATTTTTGGCTGATTGAACTGAAATTAAAGATTGAAGCTACTATGATGAAAACGTCCGCTTAAATAGGATTTTGATAAATTCAACCCCCATGGGGATACAGTTAGGGATGATGGAGGATGTAAATGTACGACGAAAAGGAGACACAGAGTTGTAGACGGTAGAGCACACGGTGCAGGACTGCCCCGCTTGGGGAGAGCACCGTTGTGTCCTCACGACGGCGATGAATGTACCATGTCGAACAAAAAAGCCGTCGAGGCCGTGGACAGAACACTTCGAGGCATTCACCACAGGATGATTCCGCCACCAAATACGCAGTCAAGGTTTTAAATTCATTAACTGCCAGTGATCTTCCAGCTCATAAAATAACCTTTAAAGTCGGCATTCCCATAATGCTTCTAAGAAATCTAACTCCATCGAAATTGTGCAATGGAATGCGAGTAAGAGTTACTGCATTACACAGAAATTTAAGCAAAGCTGAAATTCTCACCGGGTGTGGCACAGGGGAGACTGCATTGATATCGCAAATTCCACTCATCCCCAACCATTTCCTTTTCCAATTCAAACGCACATAATTCCCGGTAACGGCCTACTTCGCGATGACCATAACATCGTATCCTACGAATAGTGCCCTAACGAACATAGGGGCTTTTTTCTTTTATTGCATAATTCAATTCTACTCATCATACCACATATAACCAGTTTAACAAAACAATTAAAAACAGTACAGGTTATCAAATAATAAGGTTTTCTAAAAAGCCACAATTTTAAGCACTACCTACGTTTATAACGTCGAATAAAGCCACAACTGCCGTCGCACCTTCATTCTTCGCGAGTAGTGGGTGTGCGTGGGCGCGAGGAGTGCGTGCTAGCGCCGTTCGGCTACTATTCGGCGGAACGCGGAGATTGTTAGTTGCGGCGAGCGTAATCTGATTTTTAAATAAAAATAACATTTTTTCTTGTACTACCTGAAGTGATTTTAAGATAAAGATTATGTTTTCTTAATTTGTACTGTATAGATCAAGTTCAAATAATATAGTATCAACGAGTTTGTACTTCAGTCATTTTAATTACTTATTCATTTTCAACATAAAGTACATAGAAAAAAACCCTCATGGTGATTGTGGCCGTTTTCTATGGAATGGCTAAATTGCTTACATTATAATTATAGAAGAGACGAAGCCCTAATTGCGTTTATGTCTTTCTTCTAAGTTCAAATTATGTTTTTGTTTTTTATGTTTATGACATACCTACAATGAAAACACGCATCACTTTATAAACAGGGCTTTAAGGCGATTGTGGCTTCGACATTTCCGCAGATAAAAGGCATAATGTAACTTATTGCTAAAGTCCAGTCCTACTAAGCCTAAGCCTAACACAACGGAGAATAAGGATTTAAGGGACAAAAATCGTATAAAATATAAAGATAATTTATTGAAAATAATGCTAACCAAACCATAGAATACCAATACACGTTATATAAAACCACCAATACATATTTGTTCACATTTAATTTAATTAAACACAAAAAAGTGTCTCCTGAAAAGTAGCTAATATGCAATTACGCCCCTATTCGTAGGATACGACGATAAATAATTCCCAAGGACAGACCCTGAAGGAAGCTGATTTTCACCTAAGGTCCAACTGTTTTTCCCACGGCCAACTACTTATATGTCACATTCTCACGTGTCAGTAATGCGGACCATCTTTTTATATTAGCACCGAAAGAAAAACTACCAATGTCGTTTATAAGGTGGTGTGTCTGGAAGTTTTCATTTCCATATTTTGTCTATTTTTAACGAAATATTCTTTTTACTGTCTGATGTGAATCTCATTCAAATATCTCTTATTTAGACCCCTGATAACAAACTTTAAAGCAGGACATCAGGTACCTTCACTTTCTCAAAATATTAAAAAAGGGAATATTGGTATAGGTGCCATAAAACCAAATAGCGCCATAAAACCAAACTACGCGGACAAAGTCGCGGGCAACAGCTAGTGTAATATAATTGTACAGTCAGGTTCAAAAATGAATGATCAACTTCTCAAAGCAATAGACTGACGCTTCACTTTGACTTACGACCTTTTGTTATAAGTTGTTTTATTACTATACATATCAAATTAACTTTTGATATAGTTCATAATTTCAACCATTGGTCTACAAGTATTGCTGGCGCAATGATAATCGTGCTCGGATAGAACTTCTGTTCGTTCGATTGCGGAGGATCGAATCCCACTTTATTTCCCAAATACTTTATTTATTTTAATTTTTAATAATTACTTTATTCTTTTTGTTATTTTTAATACATTTTTTAGTAGGAATATGATAATTAAAATTGATTTTTGTCTATCTACTAACATTAGTCATTAGTATTGTGAGTCGTTCGTTATAATCACAGATATAGGTCTATCTATATCTATGGTTAAGTTTAATAAAGTTTTGTAGGTAGATCGTAGAAAAAAACAAAAGTGAATTATTTCGATTTGTGAGGTAGGCATAACTATGTTATCTCGTTTTGAGTCTCCTAATTGAACGTTGTTGATTCTTGGTTATTTTGTGTGACTATGTAAACAGCATATAAGTGTTACACTGTCCTGTGGTTTTGCAGTGAAATAGTAACAATTGGATTTATATAAATATTGAGGGCGAACATTATAGCCCTGCATAAATATGTGGATTAAACTTAAAACAAATATCAAATGAAACCAGAAAGTGTGAGTATTAACATTTAAATTTTAATCATTCAACATGTTAACAATTATATTTTTATAAATAAGGTTCCCTATTCAAAAGTA
Organism: Agrotis clavis; assembly: GCA_954870645.1. Classification (NCBI taxonomy): domain Eukaryota; kingdom Metazoa; phylum Arthropoda; class Insecta; order Lepidoptera; family Noctuidae; genus Agrotis; species Agrotis clavis. Next base: position 14,679,635 of record OX940921.1, read on the forward strand.
TTTGTTTAATCCATGGACCTAAAAAAAAAGGCGGACGGAACTTCACTAAGAAACAAGTGAAGCACCAAAATGGCGGATGCTTATGTATGTGTGCGTCTGTATAGGGATGCCAGATTAAGGAAAAAATTACCCATTTTTAAACAATATTTAATTAAGATCTCCCTTGAACTTAAGTTTAATTACAATTTTTTTGTAACGGATATCTTTTTTTTTAAATAAAGGTAAAATAATTAAAACACATTGGATATTAAAATATTTACAACTCGTTTAATGTTAATAAAGTTTTACAAACCCTTTTGTTGATTCAAATTTTTGTAGACTTGTCTTTTGCTATCGACACATGTAGAAATCCTTTCTATTTACTTAAGTGGTGAAAACGAATGTTTAAGTATTTTTCGGCTATAAATATTAAATTAAAGCTATTTTATGTTCCATTCCTACACTTCTACATTCCTATTCCATGTCTACACTCCCTTATTATTTTTATACAATCATTTTTCCATGCATCATTTGCCGAGGGAAATCTGTAAAAATACAGAAGAATACAATAACGATAAATAGTAACATAAAATATAAATCTCCCAATTTTAAAATAATTTGAACCTTGAAATAGTTGCAACACTGATTGATTTCGAGATGTTTATAAAATTTATTGACGTAAAATCGAGAAATAAGCTTCAAATTGACATGCTTAACTATGAGAAGTGATCCCCTGGCTTTTTTAATTGAACTACTATGGTTTAGACCAGTGTTGCCAACTGCTATTGTAAGAAATGCGCTAAACAAAACCTAAAATGCACTAGGTTTGTGCTAATTTTGATAAAAGGGCACCAAAAAAATAAAATCAATTAAAATATTTAAAAAAATCAGTTTTTATTTAGAATATTGTTATAACAAAAACATAACCCTCCTGGCGCAGTCGGGTAAAAATATATCGTCGTCCGAATCAGAGTTGGAATCATGGTCTGAATTCACCGTTGCTGAAGTGGCTGTTTGAGAAGTTGAGGGACCAGGAGTTGATTGTTGGATTTTAAACTTATACGTATCTTTCGAACCGACTTTTTCAAGAACTTCCTTCGGAATATCGTAATTGTAGCAAGTTTTATTTGCTGCTCGTAGCCCAGTTATACGGCCATGGAGATACGCATTTTCATAAATAACTAATAATTAGAGGTGCGTTCTGAAATTTAACTGTGTTTCAGAACGCGCCATTGATTGGTTTTGTTTTTACGAAATTGCGTGATAAATTGCAGACTTTTAAAAATGCACTAGTTAAGGCACTAGGCACTGTTGTGGAATTTTGAGCGCTAAAACATCAAGAAATGCACTAGATCTAGTGCCGAAAGCACTAAGTTGGCAACACTGGTTTAGACAACTTTTTGCAACACATGACGGCATACTTTGATTTTTATTAGACAAAATAACACCGTATGAAACCGCGAGTGTCGTTCGAAGCGTAATGGCCGACGGCTGACTTACTATGGTGTGAATGTGTGTGTGCTGGCTTGTGTGGACAAGCGCACTGACTTACTATGGGTGCTTCAATTGTTTCTTAGTGAAGTTCCGTCCGCCTTTTTTTTTAGGTCCATGGTTTAATCATTTCCGAGGTCTGTTTTTTTATCCATAATATTGGTCACCCTACGCACAGCAATAGAAGGAAAGAGAAAGAAACCGACACTGCGTGCCTCTCTTTCTAAGAAAAACAGGCACGGTTTTAATGTTACAATCACTCGCTCCCTATAAAATTAACTCCTTGAAATTATGTCAAATGTGATTTGTGTCAAATTGACTGTATTGACTATGTTTGTTTATTTCATTTTTCTAGGTTATGTACTAGTTCAACGTCTACGCAATCGCAAATCGCTAAAAAATGAAGAATAAAACAAATATCATTGACTTGTTTGGCGAAGCAAAGTCTAACCAGACTTATGTTAATGTCTGTGCTCCTATGGTCAGATATAGTAAAGTGCAATTCAGAACTCTTGTTAAAAAGTAAGATAACTAGTGTTAGCAAGAATAGGCTTAGCAAGTGTTGTATAGTTATCTAGACTTATTGTGAAGTATGTTCTACATACATACTTCTTAATCTTTATGATTATTCCTCTATGGCATTCGTTGCCATGGTAATTTTATTATGAAGAAAAATAACTTGTGTGTCAAAAAACATATTTTATTGTATTAGGATTAAATATACTATAAATGTAATATAAAATGCTTCAGCTTTATTAAACGCAACCTTCGTATCACTTGTTGTTTCTAAGAACTTCACATGGTAGCAGAGGTGAAACTGTAAGTTCGAGTACCAAGTCGAAATGTCGAACATAAAAATCGATCCACTCACGAAGGATAATTACGACACTTGGGTAATTCAAGCCGAAGCCGTCCTAGTACGACATAAATTATTTAAATATGTTGAGAAAGCCTTGACTGCAGATGCAAATGCGGATGAAAAAGAAAAGGATCGATTAGCGAAATCTGAGCTCATCCTTATTATCGCTCCGTCCGAGCTTAAACAAATTAAAAACTGCGGCACTGCAAAAGAAGTATGGGACAAATTAAAGAACACTTATGCCAGTAAGGGACCTGCGCGCAAAGCGACCCTACTTAAACAGCTGATCATGACTAAATTAGAAAACCAAGATGTGCGAACACACTTGAATAAGTTCATGGACACAGTTGACAAGCTGGCTGATATGGACGTTACTATAAACGAAGACCTGTTAACCATCATGATGTTATACAGTCTCTCCCCTGAATATGAGAACTTCAGAGTTGCAATTGAAACGCGTGACACTCTTCCTAAGCCCGATGAGCTTAAAACAAAAATACTTGAAGAGTTTGAAGCCCGTCATAACCATAACATGACCAATGACGATGAACCTGGATCCTCATATCAAGAAGAAGCTTTATACGCGTCCTGTCGAATCTGCAAACGAAGAGGTAACATCTTCAAACACAAAACACACAAAATATGTTCAAGCTGCTGGAAGAAAAATAATGGGAAACCGCAACAACAAAAACAAAATTCTTCTACATCTCATCAAAACCACATCGCTACGCAGCAGTGTCTTCTAACAAAAAATAAGAAGCCTGAAGACAGCACTTGGATTGTGGACAGCGGCTGTACCTCACACATGACTTTCCAACGAGACCTGTTTAAGAACATTGAGAAAACATCTAGACAACTCAACTTCGCAACTGAAGACTACACTGCAGAGATTGAAGGGAAAGGTATAGTCTCTTTTACTACAAAAAATGGCAGCGGTGATGCAATCACACACCTGAAAGACACACTATACGTACCTTGCCTATGCACCAATCTACTATCTGTCAGCAAAATAACGGACGCAGGATGTACAGTTCTATTCACAAAGAATAAGGCGATTATAAAAAACCCAAAGGATAAGATTACTCTCACTGCCTACAAAGAAAACGGTCTCTATTATCTAAAACCTATTAAGCATGAGTGCTACAACCTGACCACTGATGATGATGAACCTTCTGATCTAACTGATATAGAAGATCTAAATGAAACAAATGATACACATGCTTCAACTTCAACTCCACCTCGAACTTTGAGAGACAGGTCTACCATTACAGCTCCAAAAAGGTATGACGATTTCATTTTGGCTGCAGCTGAAGAAGTCGAAAATCTTCATAAACCGAAGGAACCTGAAACTTTCAAAGAGGCTATGGAATCCCCAGACAGTGAAAAATGGCAAGAAGCAATGAAAAGTGAAATACGCTCACTGAACGACAACCAAACATGGGATCTGGTCGAGCTACCCAAAGGACGTAAAGCCCTACCTTGCAAATGGGTATTTAAATTAAAAATGAACCCCGATGGTACCGTCGAGAGGTACAAGGCCAGAATGGTCATCAAAGGCTATTCCCAGATACCTGGAGTGGACTAGAACAGAACGTTCAGCCCAGTGGTTCGTCTGAGCACTGTCCGTTCACTGCTTGCTGTCGCTACTCGTGAAAACCTGAAACTGACACAGTTTGACGTGACGACCGCCTTCCTAAACGGTGAAGTTAAGGAAGAACTATATATGAAACAACCCGAAGGATATCGTGACGGAACTAAAAGAGTCTGTAAATTAAAACGCAGTCTGTATGGATTGAAACAAGCGCCACGCTGCTGGAATCACTGCATAGCAGAGTTTTTACTGAAAACTGGATTCAAGCAGAGTGAAGCGGATCCATGCCTTTTCGTGCGAACCAAAGGTCAATCAAAGGTCGCTATAGCTCTTTACGTGGACGATGGCCTTGTAGCGCACAACTCAACGACAGCAGGTGACGAGTTTTTGAAGGAACTAAAAGCTAGATTCAAAATAACGACCAAACCTGCGTCTTACTTCCTCGGAATGGAAATTAACGTGCAAAAAGACTCCATATCTCTATGCCAAAAGTCATATATCAAGAAAATCCTAGAAAAATATGGAATGTCTCAGTGCAAGTCAGCACCATCACCCATGATCAAAGATAATGTTGTAGGAGCGGATGAAAACATGAAGTCGAATTTTCCTTATAGGCAAGCCGTAGGCGCTTTGGCCTATCTGTCTGTAGGTACGAGGCCTGATATTTCCTACGCTGTTGGAGTCGCTTCAAGACATCTAGAAGCACCTACAAAGGATGATGTGATGCTAGTTAAGCGCATCTTCAGATATCTGAAAGGGACCCAAGATAAGGGCCTAATATTTACGAAAAAGTCAACGCCGCACTTGGTCTGCTACAGCGATGCAGATCACGGAGGAGATCAGTCAACTGGACGATCAACTTCTGGTGTGGTATGCCTATTCTCTGGCGCCGCTATAAGCTGGAGAAGCCAAAAGCAAACTACAGTTTCCATTTCATCAACGGAGGCTGAAATTATAGCGGCGAGCGAAGCGGCTCAAGAAATACTATGGCTGAATCAATTGTTTGACGATCTAACAAAAACAGAAAAGCCAGTCCTAAACATAGACAACAAGTCGGCAGTGTTCTTAGCGCACAATCCAAAATACGAATACCACAAGCGCACCAAACATATCAAAATAAAACACTTTTTTGTTAGAGAATGTGTAAGTAATGAAGAGTTCAGTGTCAAACAAGTTCCTGGCGAAGTTCAACTCGCTGACTTACTTACCAAGCCGCTATTTGGGCCCAGACTAAAGGAATTAAGTTCCAGAATGGGACTTAAGAATTTTACCAAAAATTCTTAAAAACTTTCGAGGGTGTGAAGTATGTTCTACATACATACTTCTTAATCTTTATGATTATTCCTCTATGGCATTCGTTGCCATGGTAATTTTATTATGAAGAAAAATAACTTGTGTGTCAAAAAACATATTTTATTGTATTAGGATTAAATATACTATAAATGTAATATAAAATGCTTCAGCTTTATTAAACGCAACCTTCGTATCACTTGTTGTTTCTAAGAACTTCACACTTATATGAAATAAAAAAACATCGATTCAGAATATTTTCATAGGGGTCGTAATGTGGTAATCAATATTCTTTGTTTCAGCTATGGCGTAGATTTGTGCTTCTCACCAATGATACTGGCCGACTCTTTCTGTCAAAATTCAAAAGCACGTTTCAGTGAGTTTGCAACAACAGTCAATGATACACCTTTGATTGTGCAATTTGCTGCTAATAATCGCAATGATTTTGTAGACGCCTCCAAACTGGTTCATGCATATGCTGATGGTGTGGATTTGAACTGTGGTTGCCCACAAAAGTGGGCCATGAAGGATGGTTATGGCTGTTCACTTTTATCAAAACCTGAAATAATTCAGGATCTAGTTAAAGGTATCAGGAACAGTTTGCCTAATAACTTTAGTGTGTCGGTCAAAATAAGGATATTGAAAGAATTAAACCGGACCATTGAACTGTGTCAGCAGTTAGAAAAATGTGGTGTAAATTTTTTGACAGTTCATGGAAGGACACCAACACAGAAAAGTGGTGATAAAGTAAATGCAGTAGCTTTACGTGATGTAGTTGAGTCAGTTCAAATACCTATAATTGCTAATGGTGGCATTAAGACATTGGAGGATGCAGATGATTTGCACTCACAAGTGAACTGTAGTGGTGTTATGGCTGCCAGTGGGCTTCTTACCAATCCGGGACTCTTTAGTGGAGCAACAAGGACTCCATTAAGTTGTGTAAAAATGTGGATGGACATGAAAGATCAAGATAGTGATAAGATAACATTTCAATGTTATCACCATCATTTAGTTTTTATGTTAGAAAAAGTGTTGACTAAACAAGAAAAGCTAATATTCAATCATCTGAGTACATTTGAAACTGTTGACAAGTTTTTAAAAGAATATTTATTAAATTCTGAAGATGATCGATTAGAGTTTAAGTATAACCTAGATGAATTTGTTGATTGTGAATTTGCCGATGAAATAACACTTAAACATTCTAGTAAATGTAGGGGTTGTGGGAAAAGTGTTTGTTATTGCATTTGTAATAAATATGATTCTAATAAAACAGATGGGAATTACTTTGTTTCTTGTGTGAAAGAAAATGATTCTCTTGATTATATGGACCTAAATATATTTGATGAAACTTGTTGAACAGAGTACTATAAAATATAATAAAATTATGTTTTGTTTAACAATCTTTTTATTCATGTATTTTTTGAATTATTAAAATAATCTACTTTTGTGGACAATAAAACTATTTTCATACTTGTATGGGTAGGTACAGGTACCACCATGCACCAGTATTAGTTTTTTATTACCCTGATAATTTAAAGGTTTTATAAAAAACTTAAAACTCAGGATCACAGTTTCATTATCGTATTTTGCATGGAGGCCTACTACCATCACAACCCAATAGTTACTGGATGGCATGAATCCTCTTTAGCAGTGGTGGCCCAGTGGTATCGGTCCCGACTTACGAGTTGTAGGTCGTGGGTTCGAACCCCGCCAGGCGCATTACTTTGTGTAATTTGTTGCATCACCACTGCTCTCAAATCGGTGAAGGAAAACATCGTGAGGAAACCGGCATGTCCTAGAATAAAAAATTCGAAGACATGTGACATCTGCCAACCTGCACTGGGCCCGCGTGGTGGATTGTGGCCCACTCCCTCTCACAAGAGAGGAGGCCTGTGTCCCAGCAGTGGGAACATTATAGGCTGATGATGTAGGGCCTTTACGAACAGAGCACTATCCGTTCTTTTGGGCGTTCGGATCGCGCTCTATCGGTAAAGGCTTAAATAGCCGACCGGGAGTAGAAATTCATGGCCGCTCCACATTAGTGCCGTGAAGCCCCGTGAACAGAACGAGAATGTGGATGGTTTTCGCGGGGTTCATGCGCGTTCGCGCCTGTTCCCCGATCAGTGTCGGTATTGTGCCGAGAATTCACGGCGAGATTTCGCAGCGTGAATTCACGGCACTAATGTGAAGGTATCCGTTTCGACCTGAAATTTTGGGAAATAGTAGATTGAATTTGTAAACCAAATGTAAAAATATAGAAAAAAATCCTGTGTTTGTATTTTAGGAGTTGTAAGGATAAAACCTCATGGCCGCGCCATTGAAACGGTGACAAAAACGTTATCGCCGATATCTCACTGAAAAAGAAACTCAGACGTCTGAAATTTGTTGTAAAACACAGATTTGCATTTGTCAAAACTTGTAAAAATACAACAAAAAATCCTAGGTTTACATTTCAGGAGCTGTAAGACTAAAACGCCATGGCCGCGCCATCGAAACGTTAAAAATTTAGTTTTTCGCCAATATCTCGCTGAAAAAGCATCGCAGAGGTCTGAAGTTTTTTGTAAAACACAGATTTGAATTTGTCAAAACTAGTAAAAATACAACAAAAAATCCTAGGTTTATATTTGAGGAGCTGTTGAAGAAAATCTTCAATGCGTCTTGAATATGTCGATTAGGGTGACCACGGATTATTATTTACAGAGAAATTTCCAACTTTTTTATAAGAAATGATATCCCAAGGATTCGTCGAACAATGAGGAGCAATAATATGGCTATATCTTTAAAAATCACATAAATTAGAGATTGTTCGATGTTGAGTGCTCCATTTAAAGACAGGGCATCTTTAAATGGAGCTTATTCTCACTATAGTTTTTAAAATTCTCATGTAGTTTAATATCTTAATAGTCATCGATTAAACCATATGTTAAATTATGTATCGTCTTACACCGACCTGACACAGACCTGAATTTTTAATTTAATAATTAATTTTTTTTAAAAACATATACCTACCAACAATCGAACAATCTCTAATTTATGTGATTTCTAAAGATTTTGTTCAACGAATCCTTGGGATATCATTTCTAATAAAAAGGTGGAAATTTCTCTGTAAATAATAATCCGTTGTCACCCTAATCGACATATTCAAGACGCATTGAAGATTTTCTTCAACTGCTCCTCAAATATAAACCTAGGATTTTTCGTTGTATTTTTACTAGTTTTGACAAATTCAAATCTGTGTTTTACAAAAAACTTCAGACCTCTGCGATGCTTTTTCAGTGAGATATTGGCGAAAAACTAAATTTTTAACGTTTCGATGGCGCGGCCATGGCGTTTTAGTCTTACAGCTCCTGAAATGTAAACCTAGGATTTTTTGTTGTATTTTTACAAGTTTTGACAAATGCAAATCTGTGTTTTACAACAAATTTCAGACGTCTGAGTTTCTTTTTCAGTGAGATATCGGCGATAACGTTTTTGTCACCGTTTCAATGGCGCGGCCATGAGGTTTTATATCCTTACAACTCCTAAAATACAAACACAGGATTTTTTTCTATATTTTTACATTTGGTTTACAAATTCAATCTACTATTTCCCAAAATTTCAGGTCTCTGCGACTCTTAGTTTTAAAGATCTCCATGGCCGCGCGGTTCGGAAAGTTTCGATGGCGCGGCCACGTTCAAACCCTTATAACTTTTTAACCATTGCTTTGACAAATTCATGGTTTTTGGGAATCGACTTTTACATATTTTTACAAAAACTTGGGATGGTTTTTATTTAAAAAAAACGTCATGGCCGCGCGGTCGAAACGGACACATGTGAAGCCGCCATCCCAGACGAGAAGTTATAAATTCGTGCTTACGAAGTCGCGGACGGAGGGTAGTTTTTTTTTAATATGTAAATACGTTGCTACTCTAGGAATTTCTCCTGTGTCGTGGGTGTATTTCCAAACATCAAGTCGGAGACACCAACACCTTTTTTTTTTTTAACGTGGTAAAATCATCAAATGAGTCCTCCCACCCCGGGCAGGGCAGGAGGGACTGTCAGACTCGTACTGACTAAAATCCACGGTGTCCTTCAATAGCCCTTTACTCGCTGCCCGCATGTCCGCGCCTACGGTGGCCGGAGATCGTCTGCTGACGTCCGACGCCGCGGGCGTCTACCACTGCGGTTGGGGCGGAGGGAGGACGCTGTCCTCTCTCTCTTGTGTCCCGCCTCCTCCTTCACGAGCATTGCTGCTTCGCAGAAGGAGGCGACCGCTTCCCACTCCGTCTCGCACCGCAGCATGGCGGCAACCAATGCCGGGCGCGAGAGGTCTCCGCCTATCGCCGCCGTGAGGACACGTCGGTGCTCTGCCCAAGCGGGGCAGTCTTGCACCGTATGCTCCACTGTGTCCTCCGGGCGATCTTCGCAGTGGTGACACCCGGGCGTTTCCTCCTTCGCCATCAGACACAGGAACCTCCCGAAATTTCCGTGTCCGGTGAGTACCTGCGTCATCCGATAGGTAGGTCAGGACGCCGTGACGTCTCTCCAGCCACTCCTCAAAGAAGGGTCTTACCGCCGCAATTGCCGCGTGCCCGGACACAAACACCTAGACTGGGTTAAAACTACTAATACTATTAGTTACTTAGGTATAACACACAATTTTTTTTTGCGTGCGGTAATCGAACCCGCGACACGCAGGGTAGAAGTCGATCACTGCCACTGCGTCAACAAAGCCATACCGATTATATACCTACCCATGTTAAGAAGGTATATTATGATATGTAGTACGTGGAAAAACAACAGGTCAGGCGGGTCACAGTTTAGTCTGAAAAGCCTTTCTAATTTAGATTTTATCGTCCTTCCTACTTAATCAGTCGAAAATATAATTCCAAGAAGTGGCGTAAGTTACCTGGGGCTTTAATTGCTGCGTTAAGTTACAATTACATAGTGTACGTGTAGCACAGTGTGTAAACCGGCTATTAGAGAGCACATTAAGTACAAATTTAATAGGTAAAAAAATATAGTGAGAACGAGTGTGTATGTTAGATGAGCGTGACTTTAAACTAAATAGCTACTTATAATTATTTAACAAATGTTAGCAGTATTCTCGTTTAATTTAGGTTATTTAAAAAAAACATTATTTTTTAAATAGATAATATTCTTAAATAGTTGCAGCTGCCCTCCTGTTTTCTAGGGTTTTTTAAACGGATCTCTTCATAAATTATTTTAAAACCTTGCTACGTTATAAAACGATTAATTTTTTGTTATGTTGATTACTTACTCTTCATCATCTCCCTGCCCTTGTAGGTACTTACCATTTCACTTTTGGTCGGCGCAAAATATTTTTTCTTCCAGTCTCCATAAAAGACGTCACGTCACACAATAATAGTTATTTGTTATGCAAGGCTGCAAAGTTGATTTTTGGCGCGAGTACTTGAATTGAAAACTGAGCGAGCGAAGGATTCTAAGATTGAACCGCGAGAGAAACGAGCGGTTCAAATATAGAATCCTGAGCGATGCGAAGTTTTCAAAGGTACGAGACGCAGAAAAACTTTGCTGCCGAGTGCAACACACAACTTTTCACCTCACACAGCGAGGAAATGTAGTGGGGGCGGCTCGCCTGCCAGTGTGGAAAAATAGAAAACAATTGAATACAAGACGTGTTCGAATTTTAAACAACACTTTGTGCTCTAGAGCACAAAATGGAGTTTTGCGCTCAGATTTTGAATGAGAAATAGAATCTTTCCGAGCGGGTGAGGTGAAATAGTTATTTGTTATGCAAGGCTGCAAAGTTGATTTTTGGCGCGAGTACTTGAATTGAAAACTGAGCGAGCGAAGGATTCTAAGATTGAACCGCGAGAGAAACGAGCGGTTCAAATATAGAATCCTGAGCGATGCGAAGTTTTCAAAGGTACGAGACGCGGAAAAACTTTGCTGCCGAGTGCAACACACAACTTTTCACCTCACACAGCGAGGAAATGTAGTGGGGGCGGCTCGCCTGCCAGTGTAGAAAAGTAGAAAACAATTGAATACAAGACGTGTTCGAATTTTAAACAACACTTTGTGCTCTAGAGCACAAAATGGAGTTTTGCGCTCAGATTTTGAATGAGAAATAGAATCTTTCCGAGCGGGTGAGGTGAAAAATTAATTATGTATGATCATCATCTTATACCTAGGTGTAACAAAATATTAACTTATTATTTAAAAAAACCTCATAAAAAAACGACAAGCGAGAAATCTATACACCAATGGAAGAACTATATCAAAATCCTGCATCGCAAAATTAAAATATTCCTCAAGATTAGAACATACCTTTATAATGTTTATAATACCTAATGCTATTTAACTCGAAAATATAAAGTAGTCCAAAAGATAGATTATCAAAAAATATTTGATCCGTATTTTTTCTTTAGTTACATAGGTAAACCAAAAGTGACGAAAATAGAACACTTACAGCCTTACTTACTACAAAAACTTAAACATCTGTTGAACACTTGTCTAAAAAAAGTGTGACTAAAAACGGACCTTATTTCAAAGTATTTATACATAATCTGACATTTTTTTAAACAAGTGTTCAACAGACGTTTAAAAGTTTTTGTGGTACGACGGTTAGTTTCTAAAAATCGCAAAACGTCACTCGGTCGGTATGACGTAATAAATATGACGTCACAAAGCCTGTAAAATTATACTGAGCGAGTGACGTTTTGTGATTCTTTGATGAGTTCTATCTTCGTTAAAAAAGGGTACCAATGATAACAGCTAAATGACCATCCAGAGTTCCAGACTCAATAATTCAAGCTGATTAACTGCCCCATATAACAAGGTTTCGATAACAGATTCTTCAAAGTAGTAACACGTCGCAGTATCGTAACTGCTACGAAACATGATGACCCGTGACTGTGTTGGGTTTGGTCTCTATGTAAGGTAGAACTAGTTAATACGCCCTAGTTCACAAAAGGCCTCGCCATGCTAGCATTCAAACTTACTGCTCGGAACAGTAAGCGAGGGTGGCCGCTGTTGGCGTATAATATAGCCGAGGGCGAAGGACCAGGGTTTAGCGAAAGTGTGATGAATTTACCACCGCAAAAAATAGGCACAGACGCTAGCACAACAACATAATATCCCAATTTTATATAACCCTAGCTGTTCCCGGCTGCTAGCTGCTATTAGTCTTAGCGTGATAATACTTATATTATGTACTAGCTTCTGCCCGCGACTTCGTACGCGGATCCTATTTTTTATGCCAGCAGTCGGGGTCGTCAAAATCGAAGATTTAAAACGTCTGATGTCGAATTCTAGGAGCCTGGGGACGGGAAAACATGCGGGATGCGCGAGACGATTCCAGACGTTCCAGATCTTTCATTTTTGTAAGATAACAGGAAATGCCCATCAGACTAAACAACTCTTGCTAAGACGTCATTCTTGTATAATATATTATAGTGTAACTGGGCTCTTGGAGTTCCGCATCAGGTGTTCCAGATCTTCAATTTTTATACGTTGACAGAGAGTACTCATCAGGCTGAATAACTTTTGCTAAGACATCATTCCCTTATATTTTAGTGTAGCTGGGCTCTTGGAGTTCCACATCAGGTGTTCCAGATCTTCAATTTTTATACATCAACAGAAGGTGCTCATCAGGCTGAACAACTCTTGCTAAGACGTCATTCCTGTTAATGTTATAGTGTAGCTGGGCTCTTGAAGTTCCACATCAGGTGTTCCAAATCTTCAATTTTTATACATCAACAGAAGGTGCTCATCAGGCTGAACAACTGTTGCTAAGACGTCATTCCTGTATATGTTATAGTGTAGCTGGGCTCTTGAAGTTCCACATCAGGTGTCCAGGATCTTCAATTTTATTCTCTCAGCAGAAAATGCTCATCACGTGGAACAATTTTTGCTATGGCATCATTTTTGTATCTCTTATAGTTTAGCAGGTCTGTTGCAGTTCTGCATCAGGTGTTCAAGTTTCCAAGATAAATTATAGCCTATATGTTAATCGAACTTAATACCTATACAACAAAAAAAAATCATTCAAATCCGTTCAGTGGTTCCGAAGATTAGCGTGCACAAACACACAGACAAACAGACAAACCGACAAACAGACAAAAAAAAATTAACTACATTTTCGGGTTCGGCATCGATATAATAACAACCCCTGCTACTTTTTTTTTTATATATTTCCATTGTACAGACACGACTTTTCTACAATTTTATTAAATGTATAGATAGGCTTCCTCCATCTATGGGCTATATCTAACAAAAAAGATTAAGGTATTCCTAAAAAATATAAAAGCGGAAGGGGTTGAATCTTACAAAACCCTTTTTTAATTTATGGAATTTTGAAATTGGAAGGAATTAGTGACCTTTAATCTCTATTAAAGGTGAAAATCAGCGGGGGTTAAAGGTCACTCATAATCAAATTCACTCTCAATTTTTACCCGACTACGGCAAAGCCAAAAGGAGGGTTAAGATTTTGACCGGTATTTAAGGTATGTTCCACAGTATGTTCTGATGTTTCTACCGACTCACTTTCCAATGAATGTCAAAGAAAAAAAATTATGCACTTAATAACTATGAGTAAGTATAAATGACAAAGTAACAACTAAATCTGTATGATTAATATCTATAACTGTATGTCCCATAAGTGTCCCGCACATTTGCGCAAATTTGCATAACGAGTTTTTAATAAAAAACTGAAAAGCTCTTGTTAGAAATATTCACAAACAAGAATCTAAGTACATATTATTTAGTTAGTAGGCAATCGAATATTTTTGTTGAAAGTCCAATACGGGTTTTGTTAGCACACGTGAAGTATGGAATAACACATGCCATTAAAAATGGTAGTATGTACGAGTACATGGTTGGCGGTAATACACATTAGAGCATGCGTGTTGCGGTGTTGGATACCGTCAGTGTGGAGGACTCACGCGCAGACATTGGTTCGGTCCCCTGTTGGTGAAATTCCCGCGCTTTTTAACGAAAACTTTTATTTAATAAATTATTTCAATAAGTGGCACTTAAATGTCACATTTTGGAGATTTCAAACTGAACAGTAAGTGAAATAGTTTTTTTTTTTTAATTTTTTTTTTTCATTAGTTGTGGAGCAATCCTAAAACGTTTTTTTCACTTTTCAGTACCACTAACTGCTTTTTTTTTTTTTTTTGTAATATTTTTGGCACACTTGGCCACATAATATAATACATAGTTGTTGTAGGATAGGCACCAATTTGTTTTTATCTTTCAAAGGATTTTTTTTTACCTAGTAGAAATCCAACATAATTATAAAAAAGTTTGTAACGTATTTATGAGTTTCATTGTTTTTTTACAAAACCAATTATTGTTTGTTTATAAAGATGTCCGGTAAATCGCATGTGTTTTCGTGTAGCTAAAGCTTTAATTTTCAGATTAAAGTATGTACCTAGTTGGTTATAATATAACGGTAGGTACCTACAAGTTGTAATATTTTTTAAGAAATTATATATGTTACATGTGGATACTTATATTATTCCCACTTCAACATTTTATTTTCAATTAGGTGAAAAAATAAAATCTAAGCAGTGGTTCGCTATACTTATCATAGTGTTTAAAATGTGACATTTAGGGTCAGTTTTCAATCGGAAGTCCTTTAAAGTATTCATGCCGAACTATAAATTTAACTTATCATTACACTTTCTTTACAAAAGGTAGCGTATTAAAAGTGTCTAGTTATAAATTGAATTTAAATTAAATAATCATAATTCGTCAATTAATAGCACCAAAATTGTTGCATATTGTAAATTTTTCATTTCATTCTCTTGTGCTTCACGGCAACAGATAAAAGTATGGCAATATTCACGCGCCCGGACTATAATGTTCGTGAGCAAGTGGGCAATTAGATCTTCCAGCAGTACAAGTCCTTATATCCAAAGTGCTTGAGTAAGTTAGTACTTTATAACAGCGGAGTCTTGCACAGAAGTCGAGATTGATCTAATCTAGTAAATAGGCATAACGAATACATAGGTACATACTAAACTACTTAACCGAGCTGTAAATTAAACTCTATAGGTACAGGGGCGTTGCTACCGCCGTATCGCCGTATCAATTCGGGGGCCCCAACCAACGTGCGTAAACAAAAAATAATAAAAACTTAATGATACATTAAATAAAATAGTTATTTACTTTTACACAATTTATTTGTCAATTCTATCTCTGATGTTTTTATTATTATAATTTATACTCGTAAGTAGGTAATACTGTTTTAAACACGTGATTGTCTATTAGAAATCCCGGGAAGATCCATATTAATATCAACATTTTGATGCAAGTATTAAAATTACTCTACCTAATTACGACCTCCGCACTGATCAGTCTCATCTTGAATTTTTTTGATGACCTTTATCCAATTTTTAGGGTTCCGTAGTCAACAAAGAACCCTTATAGTTTTGCCATGTCCGTCCGTCCGTCCGTTCGTCCGTCTGTCCGCAGCTTAGCTCAGAGACGCCCAGTACTAGAAAGCTGTAATTTGGTGTTAATATACGGATTTGTTGAGCCGAAAAAGTGGTAAAATAAAATATTGTAAAATATTTTTTTTTAGGGTACCTCCTGTACACGTAAAGTGGGAATGTTTTTTTTTTTTTGATAAAAAGATTCGTTTGTGAAATATTAAGCTTTAAAGTGCTAATTTTTGCTCGACTCGAGTGTCCCCCCCCTCTGCCAGCTAAACGGTTATGTTTGGGGGTGTGCAAAAATTCACAATAGTAGTATATATAACGAAGTTTAAAAGAAAATTATCATGACTAAGTAGGTTTTACAAGTTTACGAGTAATAGTCGACCAACTTATAAAACGTACTTGGATAACATATTTTCCTAAACAAAATGTATCGGAGAACATGTTCTTCAACTGCAAATGTAAGTTTGTCAACTTTTATTTTTACAGCTATAATAGGTTGGTATGTTTTGGGGATAGGTAGGTTTTTATTGTCAACTATTTTAACTAACTTCAAAAAAAGGAGGAGGTTCTCAATTCATCGTTATCTTTTTTTTTAATGTATTTTCCAAAAAAATAAAATATAAAATTCTTCTTTTGTTTGAAAGAGTACACCTTCCAATTGGTCCCATGATCATCAAGTTAGGATCTGATGATGGAATCCTGGACAAATCGTGGGAACTCTTTAAATTTCAAATTCATTCTTGAAGCGATTTGATAACAACTCAATTCCGTCGAGTTTCGGCTCGTTAGAGTCGTCTTTATTACATAGACATTGATGTTGGATGATGTCCATGGTCTGATGATAGAGCTGGAAGGTAACCATGAGTTCTTTCTTATAGAAAAACTCAATCCTACTGAGCTAAGGGTCATTTGATTCGTCTTTGCATGGGTTTTTGTACTGGATGTTTTCCAGGCTCTTATGATGGAGCTGGAAGGTAGCCATGGGATCTTTGTAATACAATAACGCAATCCCATCGAGTTTGGGCTAATTTGATTTGTCTTTACATAGACTTTGGTGCTGGTTAGACGTTATGAGTTGGCTACTGAATCACTTAAAGTCCGTTTTTTAATCTCGTAGACTGAATTGACAGGTGCAAATGGCAAACTGACATAAATTTCAATAGTATTTACGTCAGTTTTAATGTTATCATTTGTCAATTTGGTCTACGAGATTAAAAAACAAACTATAGGTAGGTACCTAATAAATGTTAATGTACGTAAATTAAATTCAGCGAATCAGTTTAGTTAGTTCGCATAAGTATTTTGATGGGCAACTACGGAACCCTACACTGTGTGTGGCCCGACACGCACTTGGCCGGTTTTTTTTGTTTATATTTCGGCGTAGATATATTATAGAGAAATGATTTTTTTTTTGAGTGATAAATTTTTATATACCCTACCAACAAATTTTTATATGGGGCCTCGCCAAGGCACGCTACGCCACTGACTCTATAAGTATTCGTAAATCCAAATGTTTACTTTTGAGTCTAATAACTTCTGCAGTATTTGCATTGCAAGTCAAGTGGGAAGTAAGATCTAGAATGTTGGACTTAAAAAAATATAACGTTGTCTCAAGCTGTGCCTATGTTGACACAAAACTATTTTTACTTTCGAAAAATCAAAATATCATTTTTGAGCCTAGTGATTTTTGGTACCTTGTCACCAATTGAATCTTTTTCTTTCTTTTCATGAATGCTATATCCATCCATTGCTGAAGTATGTATTTGTATTCCCCATTGCAAGCTGATTCTCTGACCAGGTGGCTAACCATGACGACCGTCTTAGGAGCACTTCCTCTGAAAGTTGGCAGCGTCGCAAATGGCTGTCAAATATTTACAAGATTTATTTATTTTAACAAATTTACTGTATGAAAATAAGAAACATGGCTCTGTAGTGCACTAAAAAATTGATTAGGGAATGCAATAATAATTAAACATAAATAAAGCACTTGGAAACTTTTCAAAAGCCTTATAAAACACCTGAAACGGTTAAACACACTGTTTATACGTAGTCTCAGTAGGTGCGACGCGACAGTACTGTACTGACTTGAAATCAATTTACACTATGGCAGTGCCAGGTCAGCACTGACTCGTCAGTGGACTGACGTCAGTTATATGCAAATCTGCCTTATACATATATGTTTCGAAATGATGAGCGATAGAAATTGACCAATTGAAATTTAACTTTGTATTGTTAAATGTATTTTTAAAAAAGCTATGGAAATAATTTTTTTAAACCGCGAGCAGGATTTGAACTTAAGACCTCCGGATTCAGTAAATCCGATGCTCTTTCCAACATAGTCATCGAGGTTCCTGCATACAGCGTCGAATTCTTCAACCCATTTCTAACACCTTAATCAATTTAATTGGCCTAGGTCAATTGAATCGGCTAAAAAACAATCCAATAAAATATTCACAAAGCACATCGTTTAACAGTTGCTTTTTACTAAAACTTTTCAGTGGATGTCCTCACTGGCCTAGCCGTAGAATTCTAATGCGTTGAGAGACAAGTTTGCATTTCTCTTCTGTGAGAAATGATAGCTTGTACCTAGTTTCGGTTGTTTAGTTGCAGTATGCAGACAATACACACTACACAGTTGTACATATTATTGCAAGCCTGAAATAGTATTAGCTATATGTCCGGTAGTTAAACAATAGACAACATGGCAAGTAGGACAAGAAAGAGGCTTACAATTTTTCATGGATCACGGGTTATTAATCTTAATCTTAAAATACCTTCACGAGTTAATTGATATCGGCAAATCGGTAATTAACGTTAACAATACGATAGCATAGATAGCATGTGTATTCTGGTTACTGACATATGCTGTAGATAATTGATAATGTACTAGAAACTAAAATCAACTAAAAACAAAAAGACCCTAGCTTTCTATTTTTAGTTGTAGGGAAACTATTTGGTTAAAGCATTTATACACTATTTTTACGGAGGTTCTGCGCCGATGAACAGCTTATACTAGTTGTTGTAGTTTTCAGCCTCTCCTTTCCTCGTCGTCTATTAAAATATTAAGAAGCTCAGCATGAATCATGTGTGTTAAATGTTTGAAGAGAAGCGCCGCAGATTATATCACGTTACCTTGATCCTAGCGGCAATGTGATAAACCAATAAATCAGCAAACTGACACATACATACATAATTTAGCAACTGAATGCTTGGACAACGCGCTCCGTACACGTGATAAATGGATACTGTAAATCTGGCAATCTTGAATTGGACAAGAAATAAAAGGAAGCTAATATAAGGTATATACTACTAATGAATAGATTAAATAAACAGACTTTCATTCTCACACAAAACTTTGCATACCAATTTCAATTGCTCACTTAAATACTTCGTTTTAGGTTAAGTATAACTGTGAAGACGTAGGTTGTAGGAAGTGTATAGGTTGGCAAGATGATGCTTCCAATTTTCTTCTTGTTTGATTAGACCTATTTGCTCTACACTTTCACGAGTGGTGCTACTTTAAAAACGTTGACCTGGTCGGGTGTGTTTGGTTAATTTAGCCTTTACTGGCGTGTGAGACATCGGGCGTGCATGTCACTGCTACAGCACAGATACTGAGCAGAGGCATCTATTTGCACGATCCGCGAGGAATTAAAAGTGTGCCACAAACATAGCGTGTTTACAGACGTCCGAGTTTGGTTCCGTGCTCACCGGATCATTGTTGAAGATCCATCCAAATTACTCGGAAATTGCGTGAAAGAAATTCTTAAATTATTACTCTAATCCATTTTGTAACGGTGTGTTTTCACAGGCTATTATCAAGTGTGTTGTGAGTGCGATTAGATTGTTTTATTCCAAAACGTTTAAAGTGCTATTCATTGTCCTTATTTGTATATTTCTTTCTTACAAATATTAAGCTCTCCAATAATAAAAAGCTACAAAACAAATATTTTAAGGTGATCCAGTAAAATATTACTTTTTTACAATGAGAAAACAAGGAAATTAGCAATAAATAATCAACTAATAAAGTACATAATTGACCACCGATAAAAATACATTGTTAACGCATTTCTCTTTCATTGATATTTCAGATGTGTGAATGGCTGTCGCAAGGCGAGTGGTGCGATGTGAAACTCCTGTGCGGCGGGCGCGCATTCAGCGCGCATCGTGCCGTGCTCGCCAGCGTCAGCGCTTTTCTCAGAGTAAGCAAACACTTCTTATTGCCGTGTTCTTCAAAGCTTTTATTAGCTTTTTTATAATTATAGATAGACAGATAATAACCACTAATGATCATAATTTTGTTACAGCGGCTTCTCCTTTCTTGTCCCACAGATGAATCGCCGACTTTTATCGTTTTACCAGATTTTGACCTCGAGGCTATGTCATCTGTACTTTATTATATTTATAATGGGGAAGTTACTGTACAAAAAGAAAAAATTGAAATGTTTCTAGACATTATTAAAGCTATGCAGATATTTATTGATACTCAGCATTTGCCGTACATTTCTGACACATTGGAGTATAATAATCTTGAATCAAGTTTTCACCATGGAACGGATAAGACAAAAAAGAATGTGCATAATTTAGGATTTGAAGGCTGTAAAGATCAACGATACATAAATATAAAGAAAGGCAAGGAAATCCAGGATGTATTACAGTATTCAGTTAGCAGCCCAGATTGCGAAGATAAGCTGGTACGTAGTCAGAATCCAAGTGGAGACTGTCAGTCTTCTTTAGGAAATCTGAAATCGCCGTATGGAGACCGACAAAGGAACTCTTTTCTACGTGATTTATTTATCGAGACATATCCTCGAAACGGTAATGTTAACGGTCTGACGGCAGGCGTGCTAGCAATATCAAATGAATGCTATCGTTCTCCGGCATCTGTGCTCTTGACGAATGCAAATGGCAAACATCTCAGAGCCGACGGTTCACTCTTAGAATCATATAAAAAAACGAACGAGCACATCAGTCGTTCGCCTACAGTATTTCACCATCACGAGCAGCAGCGATGCACTCGAGACGAACCAGATTACGGTGAAACTAACAAAACATTGTATGACCAATCTTGCCTAAAAATTTGTTCTACTGCAAAAAGTAATAAGACCCACACCTTCAATGATACAAATAATGTACAGATGAATATATTAATGAACCATGTTCCTAATTCAGCAAATCCTTTAATTCATTTGGGGATACAGGAGCAAATTCTTTCAGGATTTTATGTTCCTTCTTTGGATTTTAGTATCTCACAATCAATGTTCCATTCAATAAGAACCATGCCAGTTCACAGAAATAGATCCGCTATTGGCAATGCCAGCGATGGAAGTAGTAAAGAAATAGACGTGACAACGTCTGCTAGAGCAACTATTTTAAATCAAGTATTAGAGAGTCCATGGAGCCCTCGTATACCTAACAATTACAAGCCGTTCCGCAGAAAAACCGAACATCCTGTGCAGCTGCAACCGACCAAACTAAATGTAAGTTTTTTTTTTTTATGTATAACTTTACATTTTTACAAAAGCCATAAAAAAACATTATAAAATATAAAAAATAGCAGTCCACCAGTATCGGGAAAAGAGTACTGGCTACTGGTTGTCAGGGCTCTTGAGAGAGGCACCTCCTAACAATACGCACCGTGACCAGAAGTACCTTCTGGAACAAGCGATTCAGAAGGCAGTACTATTTTTATTTATTTCATAATATTTAATTCATATGCTTTCCTTTATAACTAAGTAATCTGATAATCAGCTAATTTTCAGGAAAACGGAAGCAGTATAGTCAACGACAGTAACAATAATGTTCCCAAACCTAGTGTTTCATTAGAACCGGAAGCACTTAGTGACACAGCGCCTACAGGAGATGTGAAAGTATTGCCCACAGTTTCATGTCAACAAAGTAATCGGAGAGATGACTTCAAATGCACTATTTGTAATCAGGTAATCTAAACATAACAAAATACTGTATCTTATCTCGTCAAAATTAGAAAAAGATAGCTTTTATCAGCGACTTTGCATTCGTGTTACTCGAAAATTATCCTACAGCGGCACGGGAACGTAATACCGAGATAAACGTTATCATATGTCTAGTGTTATTCTATAGACTGTAATCTGTCTTAGGTACTAATTTCATCACGATCCGTTCAGCCGTTCTGGCGGGATTGAGTAACAAACATCCATTCATTCATCCACCCAAACATCCAATAAAGATTAGTTAAATTTTCTAACTTTTTATGTACTCAAAACCAACTTTGAAGTAAATTAGTTTCCTGCTGAATGAAGGAGATGTTTTCTGAATCGATAAGTTCCAGTTATTATTTTAGCTAAAATACGAATAATTATGACGATGGTGATGCTTCACAACCTTGTCGTGGATCTAGTTAGTTCCTTGGATTCTGGCATTATGCCAAACGGTACTCACGCACATTTGAACGTGGCATCTTATTATAAACGGATAGATTCGTGCATACAATCTCTTAAAGAGTTGACAGTATCTTGTGGTTTTTCAATCAAATAGGTCTTCGTGAAGTAATATCGATAGCGTTTCCTTAAAACCTGGGTTTGCTTTCACCACACTGAGTAGAAATGTTTTACGCTAAAACGCATTTATATTCATGTAGTCGTTTGCATTCGCAGTTGAAATTCTACGTCCACTAAGCTGTTATTTCTCGGTCTATAGTAAAGTGCCTGAAGTTGGGATGCCTGTACAAACAATATATTTACATGTTATGTACTGTTTTATAGTCTTTTTATGTTATTTGTTATATATGTGAAGTCACGTAACTAACTTGTAATATTTCTTCAAAGACACATAAATTATTAAAATTCCCATTATTCTGAAGAAAACGGTTTACTTGAACAAGCTAAAGTTATGAATTATAACTTACATATAAATTCTTATAAATATAGGAATTGAAGATACTTTTAAATATAAGTTTATCAACGTCATAACCATATTGAAGTATTGAAATTAGAACCGCATTATTTTGTAGACACTCATGTTTCAAGTTCCTTCAAATATGCAAAGCAAAAACTTAATTCGGCAAAGGCAACGGCATACCTAACTTGTTATTTTTAAGTGATTAGGATCACGCCCAATTACTGGGAAGCGAATCTAAATTAATATTATAAAGCTGAAAAGTTAATTGTTTGGTTGTATGCGGTAATCTCAGGCACTACTGGTTCGAATTGAAAAATTATTTTTGTATTGGATAGCTCATTTATTTAGGAAAAAACCTATATGACCAATAGGAGTCAAGCAGCGTTTCATTTAAGTTTCTTCCAAGACAGGGGCACAAGATCTGTAAAAAAATTCTTTCAAATGGTCTAGATTCTAGAATTTTGTAATCATTGTCTACTTGGACCATATTATTACCGGTCGTAGTAACATCGTCCGAGTATAAAATCAAAGAAAAAGCGAAAAATGCTCATAAAATAAAGAAGTACTAAACCAATGAGAATGAAATGTTAATGGGACCAAATAAAGTATAGAGCGATAATCTAACAAAAAGAAATCATCAAAATCGGTTTACCCAGTCGAAAGTTATGAGCAAAGGTCGGAATTAGGTAGAGTTATTTTAGTACTTGCATCGAAATGTTGATGATATTAATATGGATCTTCCCGGAATTTCTAATAGATAATCTCGTGTGGAAACAGTATTACAAATAAATAATAATAATAAGAACATTAGAGATAGATTAGACCAAAAAAAAATGTGTAAAAGTAAATAACTTTTTTATTTCATAAATCACGGAATTTTTCTGCTCTTTAAAAGTATTTCCAGGATTTTGGGGCATATCCACTTTGTTATTTCGCTGTATGAAATCAGTGTGAGTACATGAATAACTCTACCTAATTCTGACCTGTGGTTATGAGGTAAGAAACATAAAAAAACAGTCAAATTGAGAACCTCCTTTTTTGGAAGTCGACTAAAAAATCATTTGTGTTCTTCCTTGCTTTAACATCATCCTAAACATATCTATAATTGCCAGGTGTTCACGAGCGATGAGGGTCTCGCGGTGCACATGCGGCGGCACTCCGCGAGCGCTCGATACTCCTGCGGCGAGTGCGGCAAGACGTTCTCCCAGTTGCGCAATTTCAAGTACCACATGTCCATACATCGGGGCACCAGGGAGTTCGCCGCCACCTGCACCGTCTGCGGCAAGTATTTCAACGACCGAGGATACCTCAGCAGCCATATGAAGATCCATCGGTGAGGATTTGTTGTTTGTATGATTTCTTAAGTGTCCCGGGAAGTGTGAAATTAGACAGGCGCATGGGAAAGGTCATTTCCAATCTTTTTACCTCATAGACATACGGCGCTTCAAAACTGATTACCATTTTACGAGTACGTGTTTAGATGGGAGCAAATGCCTAGACATAGCAATTAAATTAAATTCTGTAACTTAGAATATCAGAATAATTAATAGCTCCAAAGAATCTCTATTCCTTGGGGAAGTTACGAGTACTATCATACGTGGTCAACTTTCGTAGTGTGACATTACTAGTGTAACATTTTCTCAAGAAAATCGCTTGAAAATCGAGTAACAACTTTTTTGCAGTATTTATTTGACGATTAAGAATTACATTAATAGCTTAAAACTTTAAAGGTAATACACAGGCTTTTAAAATATTGCTATCTTTAAAGATACAACGGCAATCTTATCGCTCATATTTGCCGATTACTTACCTACTCGTATGTATTTTTTTTATTTATTTGAACAGTTTCGTGATAATATGTTTAATCTGGGAAGGCATTCAAGTAAAAAAAGCTTTACTTTTAAAAGCTTTCGAAAGTTGTAAAGCACTAAGAAATAAGCATACTCTTATTAGACTGTTTTCTCTTCGTTTTCAGAAACCGTAAAGAGTATAAGTGTACTCTCTGTCCCAAATCCTTCAACCAACGCGTTGCATACAATATGCATGTGAGGATCCACACAGGTAAGTTGATAATATTGAGGCCCACTGTTATATTATTGGTAGTCACTTGTGCTGTAGCTCACTTGTCCATCTTCCAAATATTCTTTAGAATTCAAAGTTCCAAATATTCAGTTAGGTATACCTAAAACTAAATGAACGCTGACTGGCTAATCCTTTAACCACAGCTACTTTTAAATAGCGTTAGGCAAAGTATAATTTTAAAAGGAACAAAGAGTAGGTAATACTATTTTTTTTTGGACGTCTTAAACGCCTAATAGCTACTTGCAATTTTGGAAAAGAAATGATGACCTGTCTGAGAAAAAGAACCAGACCGGACGTAGAAGGTCTGCTAAGGATAATTGAAAAATTATTGAGCAAGTTTTCAGTGTGCCTAAAACACTTTCGCAGAAATGCAGGTCTCTCCAGCTAAAAGATTAAATACGAGTATAACAACAAACCATCAAGGTCCATCTCCCCCGTCCTGCACTTAGTGTAGGTAAACCCATCTGCACTTTGAGGGACCTGGCCGAAACCACTACCAACACACTGCTCGAAGCTTATTTAGCTCTATAATCTAGTAATATGAAAACAAGCTAAATGCGAGTCGGATTTCCATAGGAAGGGTTCCTACCATTATCTACAGAAAAAACAAAAAGAAAATCGCTTTTATTGAACGCCCCCTTAATTATTGCCCCCTTAGTTATAGCGATAATAGAAATACATCATCTGAAGTCTGTGTCTATGGCATTACATCAATTTGCGTTAAAAACAATTAGTACTTCTAAAAACTAGAATTTTCCGCAGTGGTGGCGCGGACTCTTCCACCAATTTTCCACAGGACTTACGGTTTATGAGATACAGCCTGGTGACAGACGGACAGACAGACAGACATACGGTCTGCGGAGACTTAGTAATGGGGTCGCGTTTCATCCTTTGGGTACGACACCCTTAAAAGTAATCATCGACATAACGAAGAAGCAGAACAAAATAAGAAAATCTGTAACTAATATTCAAGTATTTTTGTTATTTATTATACTGATCATTGGCGCCGAGACCAAACTAAGTACACATTAAATTAGTTATGTAGTGCTAAGTTTACACTTTCCCGAACGTGCAACGATTTCTAGATCCCTCAAACAGATCAACGGTTTCTTATTAGGAAGATTATCAAACAGTCCCGATCTTTATAGATATTTGTAAATGGGTTATTTAGGGCAGTTAATGAAGAGATACCTTTATTTATGATAGCTGAATAGATGAAAGCTTTGAATTGGAACTGCGAAACTCTTTACAGTAGGAAGATTCGGCTCAACAACTGCGTTCTTTTTTACTTCGCTGTTGATAAGCGATAGAGTACTGCACTGCGTGTTGTGGGTTCAATTCCCGCACGGAGCAAATATTATGTTTGATCGACAAGGAGTTGTTCCTGGTCTGGGTGTTTGTATGTTAAAAGTTAAATGCAACACGTTACAAGAGAAATTCCTAATGTATAGACACAGACGTGGACTATAATTATTATATTCCACGTCTGTGTCTATACATTTTACATACATAAACTTACACTTTTTACGTTTTATTTTTGCCTTTTCTATATGAAATTTCAACAAAAATTTAATCATACTCATAAGTGTATTTTATGTCGTCGTTAAACATCTTCAATTCTTCAATAATTGTGTTCACGTCACTAGAAAACCTTTAGCTGTTTAATGGCAGCCCCCGATGGATATTCCTCGGTTATTTTTACGTCTATTATAATATTTCGTTACATAATAATTGGGTTAAGTCGGGGGTTTTGAGTTATTTTATTCTTTTTCAATTAGATTTTTACCGTCGTGGGTTTTTTTCAAAATTATTAATTTTGTTTAATTTAATTTTAGATTTTTTTCTCATAGGAGTTAGAAAGTCCAGAGCTACCTGCTAGGATCCTTGGATACCCTTTTCACTTCGCCCACGTATTGCCTCTGGTCATACATCATCATCTGCCTGCCTTTTCCCAACTATATCGGCTTCCAGTCCAACCAGATGCAGCTGAATATCAGTTTTATACATGGAGCGACTGCCTATCGGACCTCCATAACCCAGTAACTGGTTAATACGATACCTAGACGGGTTGACTAATAGTAACAACTGTCAAAGATCTACAAATGACAGCCGGGACCAACGGTTTTACGTGCTTTCCGAGCCACGGAGGAAACTCGCCATGACAGATGGTCACCCAACCACAGACCAACCTCGGCAAGCGCGGCTTAACCCGGAAGATCGGCCTGTGCGGCTGTAATTATTGAGCCACGAGCTCCTCCTCCCCTCACGAGCCTCTGGTCATATATCATCTATAGATATACCGTCTTACTATTTAAAGTTTTTGTGTTTAGACGGTTACTGTTTATATATTCCCTCGTTCTAGGTGTAAAGCCGCACGTATGCGAGGAATGTGGCAAGGCGTTCTCCCGCAAGATGTTGTTGAAGCAGCACCAGCGCACGCACTCGGGAGAGCGGCCATACGCCTGCCCGCACTGCGACAAGCGCTTCGCTGACCGCTCCAACATGACTCTACACCTGCGACTACACACAGGTCGGTTAAACAAACAGAGAGGTTAGGTAGTTTACATTATTGTTTACGACGTCGCGGGCAGTAGTAGAGCAGTGGTGGCCCAGTGGTATCGGCCCCGACTTACGAGTTGTAGGTCGTGGGTTCGAATCCAGGCAGACGCATTACTTTGTGTAATTTATTACATCACCACTGCTCTCAAAACGGTGAAGGAAAACATCGTGAGGAAACCGGCATGTCCTAGAACCAAAAATTCGAAGAAATGTGACATCCACCAATCCGCACTGGGCCCGCGTGGTGGATTATGGCCCACCCCCCCTCTCACAGAGAGGAGGCCTGTGTCCCAGCAGTGGGAACATTAATAGGCTGATGATGATGATGATGGGCAGTAGCTATACTGCCCGCGACGTCGTCTGCGTGAATGCGTTGAAGAAATAAAGGTTTACTGCTCGTTCCCCGTAGGTGATAGCGTGATAATATGTAGCCTATATTGTGTTGACCCGACTTCTTAATAATGTTCGTGCCAAATTTTAAATAAATCAATGCAGTACTTTTTGAGTTTATCCCGGACATACATACAGACAAACAGTCAAAAATTCTAAAAACTAAATTTTTAACCGACTTCAAAAAAAAGTAGGTTCTCAGTTCGACCTGTATGTCGCTGTATGCCGCGATTATCTCGCGTTTGGCTAAACGGATTTTAATGCAGTTTTCAGGAAAGTGTTCATTACATTCTGGAGAAGGTTTTAGTATATAACACTAATAGATATCCCGTGATGTTGCCCGCGTGGATCCGTTTTTGTGTTTGGTTTTGAAGTCGGTTCCCTTTTTTCAAAAAGGTATTTATTGGCTTCGGTATCGATTGTAGATCTCACCCCAAGTATTCTTAAAAATATATTCAATGTACAGTTTTGACTTTCCTATACCATTTCATTATAAGTATGGATAAATTAGACAAAGTATCAGTGTCGCGGAGCGGCTGACGCAATTGGTTGTGCGATTTACTGCTGAGTTGTGTATAGAGGGTTCGATCCCTGCTTAACAAATACTTCTCTCTGCTGTTGGCTGTGAGTGAGAAAGAGTATAAGAGATAAAATATTTGTAAAGGACACGAGACGGGAAGTACGAAGGGCTGGGTGCCTGAAAAACAAACAAACGGCGATGTTTAAGAGCATTCAAGGAGAAGCGGTAACAATAAAATTGAGGAATAAATGCACGGCTACCCGAAGCGTCGCATGTCCTCAAACACGATACAGAAGGCCAATTTACATGGTGTAAGAAATTTAATGCGACTTTCATGCAAGTTTAACTACATTGCGTACTTTAAGGGACTATGAATTCAGTTGAACAAACAAATACCGCAATGTAGCCAAAACTGCATGCAACTCTCATGCAAGTTGTTGCATCATGTATGTAAATGAGGCTTTAGAGTGGGAAAATATTTTCTTAAAAGAAAGGTGTAAATACTACGACCACAGCTGATAATTCGGCGTTCGTCTTAAGATAATCTTATTGATTTGGTTGACTTCATGTTTTATTCTAAATTCAAGACATAATGCAAGACTTGCGGCATCCATTTATGTACCTACAACTACATAGATACTGATAAGTAAGGCCACTAACATTTCCAGTGATATGACCTTGTGCTCGACATTCACGATCAATGCTTAATAAGATTAATTGAATGACGTCATCACGTACCTACGTTCTAGATATGAAAGTATGGAGAGTGCATCGCAGAGACATATCTTCAATAAGTGTGTGTATGTTTGTAGTTTATATTGTGATTTTTTATGACATTGATAAAGTTATAATATCAATGACGATGATAGCTCTTGTGACTACGTTGCCATACAAACTTCAACCGATACACTTTACTAAATCATCAAATGAGTCCTACCACCCAGGGCGGGACGGAAGGGATTGTCATACTCGTACTGACTAAAATCCACGCTGTCTTTAAATAACCCTTTAAGTTCTGGGGTCACGGTTACCTGATAAGACAGTCCCGCGACCCCGGCAGGCTTTGAGCGGACGGCGACTCACCCATAACGCGCCAACCTAAGACCTCTAAGGACAAGTTACAATGGTGGGATTTATGTCTGCCTTGCATATGAAAAATACGATATTGTTGTGTTACAGGTATAAAGCCGTTCTCCTGCACGTTATGCCCGAAGTCTTTTACAAAGAAGCATCACTTGAAGTCTCATCTGAACTTCCACACCGGCTCCAAGCCGTATTCGTGTCCTCGCTGCAAGCTGGCCTTTACACAGTCCTCTAACATGAGGACTCATCTCAAGAAGTGCCGTGCTCCTGAACCAGTGCCCAGTGAGACTCCACCACATAGCGGAGATACCACGGTGCAGTTGCAGACGTAGTGCTCACGAACATATACTTAATTTGAAAAGCAACTTGCCTGTATTTTTTATGTTGTAAATACTTTCCAATTTAATAAATTGTTAAAACGTTATTCTAATTGATACTCTGCTAAGTAATTTTGCTTTTATTTATCAAACAATTATCGTTCAAATAGGTAACATTGTTATCCTGGAGGTGAAAGTTACTTAGCTAGTACGAAACATGAACTGGTGCCCGAACGTAGCGAGGGCGCTAATTGATTGAGGGAATAAATAAATGTCTTTGATCCGAGACAAACAGTGTGCTTTTCATTACAAATACAAGGAAAGTAAAAAAAATACATAAATTAGCTAAAGAAAAAATGAGTTTTGTTTTCAGCCATTGTTATTCATTTTAATTATTGAAAAATTGTTAATACTAAATTCTATGTTGTTTTATGATTGTATAGAAAGTTGGAATATGGATCAAATAGAAATGTCTGAATAAAACTTTTTTTGTAATTTTACATCTGTTAGTTGAAAACGAATCTCCCTAATTCTGAAAAGATTAACTTTGGACCCGCTCCACAGGCATGTTTAAACCTACTTTCCGAGTATGAGTAAACTATGTTATACTGAAATAGTATCTGTAGCTAGTAGCTACCTATGTAAGTACCTACCACGAGATGTTAGAGTTTTCTTGATTATCTTCTAGATTACTAGAGTGATGGAAAATGAAAGTCATGCTTGCGATATTGTAATAGAGTCTTTTATAACATCGATTTTATTAATTACGATTTAGAGAGAATCGAAAATTGCACTGGACCCGCATAGCGTATTATAGCCCAGTCCTCCTCACAGGGAAGATGCCTGTGTCCCAGCAGTGGGATCAAACATTATAGCCTAATTATGCTATATTATATGTGCTTCTTACAATTTATTAATGTCTCTAATTATATCATACGCTCAATATTTATTTTTGTACTTGAAATAAAGATGTTCAAATCACTGAATTAATGACGTATTAATTTAATTGATAGCGTAAAATAGGGGTACTAAGTTTTATAAAAAAACCACAGTTTATATTTTACTCCCGTTTTAATGAATTTGGTGTTGTAAAATAATTATTATCGATCAAGGTGTACAAAATTACAGGCCTTTACAGTATGTAGGTAAGTTTCTGGCGCATTAAGTAGTTACAATATTACCTATACTCCTTACGAGGTGTATGCGAGTACATTATATTTATTTTATACATAATAGTAGCAAAAGGTATTAAATACATACAGTGATAATATTGCTTACTTTGCAGTACCACAAGTAACGTATTGTACTTACATTATTTATTATGACCGTCAATCTCTCTTAGGTGTCAATTTAATACATTATTGAAATATGGTTACGTAGGTAATTAATGACTGATATATCATTAAAAGTAAATAATTTAAAAATATACCACATTATTTTATAATTCATCGGAATTATTTACAGTGTGTATTATTTAATTGCTACGTACCTGTTCGCGCTTCACAAAAGATATCAAAATAGCCAAAATCCCATAGAGAAATAAAATTTTATGGTTTATTATACCTACGTACTGTTCAGAATTCTTAATATTCTTCATCTTTTCTTAGTGCGAGATTTGTGCGATGTTTACTATTTTATTTCCATATTAAATTTTGGACTTTGTTTGACTTCTATTATTTTCAGTTGTCAAACAAATATGTATTTTTATAGAAACAATGAGTGTCTCAAATGATATCTTCAAGAAATTACTGATTGTTAAGTTCCTCGGCAGCGCTGTGTTATGACGTGAAAGATAAATAAATATACTTTAATTAAAAATCTAACAAAATACTATAACTATAATATTTAATAGTATAAGGAATGGCGAGAAGTCAACGAGTTTATATATGTAACAAGATCGTATAGTCAACATGCTGTGCTCAAGTTACTCAACAACAGTTAATTTCTATCTAATATTGTACATATTTTTACATGTGTATACGTTCACGTTATCGATAAAAAATGATTTCGACGTTTGAAAGCGATTCACTAAAAGATTTATACAATGCAAAAAAAAACATGACATTTTATAACATTTTCCATGTAATTCTGTAAAATGATTAAATTATGTGACCTTAGATAGATTCACAATATTAATAACCCTGTATTTTTACTATCTATGAATGTATAAATATAAATATTCAGAATGAATAAAGAACAATAGGTTTTGCATAAAAAACTTTTAGATCAGTGAGGATATACATGTCAGTATGGAGGTGATTACTTCCAAATTTGATTTGAAGTTCATGATGTGGTAATTACATAGTGTAAGAACATATTTTTATTAAGATTTTAATGTATTCGATAAAGTCACCTGTTACTTACGACATGTATTATACGGATATTTTTAATCACAATTCTTTTAACTTGTCAAAGTTTCTTATTATAGTTATGTCCTTAACGATAAGTATCAATAAAATAATTATTTCAAAGAGTTACAGATTTAAGTTAAAGACAAATTAAGAAATGAGAAGAGAGATATAAGTTTTAAAGAATTTAAAAGTCTGAAAGTTAAAAAAATTGTAACTTTAAATTGTAATAAAAACGTTAACGTCGAAATCAGCGCAAAATGTTAACACGACTGTGGTTACGATATTTTCAGCCATGAACGATTTTCATACAAATTCTTTTGCTCTGTAAACAGTAGAAAATATACCGTTAATAAATCTACTAAAGATTGCGTGTAAATCTTATTCGTATGAACAATAGAAATATACAAAACGCTATAGTTTGGTTTTACATCACGTATAAACTGTGAATACATAATATTACACACAAGCTTTTATTACCAAGCGATGTTTACACAAGTTACACATAATGTAAACCAATACTTACTTACGTTTAATTTGCCAAATATTACATTACATTTAATTATCTCAGCCTTTTCGAATAGGAGAATCATAATTACTTGGGAATATAAAATAGTAACTAGTAGATTCGGTGAATTAACATTAGGATGTAGTACGCGTGCGTGCGCGCGCGCACGCGGCGCGGCGCGGCGGTGCCAGCGACCACTACTCTACGATGTGAAGCACCATTTGTTCTAGCGTAGGGATAATGTACACGATTTGACAATTTTTATCTTAATAACATTAGAATTATGTTGTTGCACATCATGTGCTAACTTTCCGATTATTCATTAGGAACAACAATTTAAAAATACTATACGCTCGTCTCTTTAATTTTAACTTAAATTAAAAATGTGCTTTTGGCACTTACCGCTAATCAGTTGTTTAATAACGTGTTTCGGACTGATTTGCTATAATTTCACAAAACAGGATTCTCTCGGCACTTTATTGCTGTTCAGATATTCTTTGGTGAAATTTTATAATAGTAACACTTTTATGTATATGTGCTGATGTTTGACACTACTACTAATTGAACAACAAATGATTAAGGATCATCTTCAATCACGACAACACTGTTACGAAGATTTATATATCTGAAAGTAGGTACATACCTACATCTGCAATTGCGTAAAAAATTAAATAAGTCGATGTCTCAAAATCCTATTTACAATAGAATTCTAATTATACATATAAAATTGAGCATTATGTATAAACAGAGGCTGCTGAAATCTTGGATGTAATATTTAGATTCTTAACTAAATATGATACACTTCCCGAAGGGACTAACATTACTCAAGTACTTAGTACTTATTAATATCGCATCGCATTTACAAGTAATAATTCTTACAAATGTACAACTTAAAGTTTATATCGTAATCTCATAGCCACTGCGAGGGACGAAGTCCTCGTCCGAATGTCTTTACGAAATACTTTCGTTTGATCACAAGACTGGAATCACATGATGCGGCGGGGAAACACGCGTCCGGCGAGTGCGTGCTGCGCCAGGAGGGCTCAGGTGCACTCGATGATGAGAGGCTGGCTGGACTCGATGACGGAGGCGCGCGGCTCGGGCGCCGCGTAGTGCGCCTCGTGCTCGGGCAGCGGGCGGTACGCGTGCGGCGAGTGCGGCCCGAGCGGCGCATGCGGCGCGTGCGGTGCCAGGTGAGGCGTGGTGGAGTGCGCCTGCGCCAGCAGCTCGCCGTGCGACATCGCCACTCGCGCCCCACCGGCTCCCACCAGCCCTCCCTGTGATGGAGAGTGCACCTCGTATGCCTCGTGCCCCTCTCTTTCGTGGCAGTCTTTGTCGACGGTACCTGCAAAGTGCACGCGAAAATGAAATCGGCCGCGTTCAGCGAGAGCGCAAGTGAAAGTTGCGGTTCACCTACGAAGAGAAAGTGCAGCGCGCTGCAGTTGCTCTCGCGACCGTGGTCGCGTTAATTCTCTTTCATTTCATTTAATATTGGTTTAAATTTAAATTTTGCAATACAAAAAAAGTTCCTGGTGATCAGAAAAGTTCATAAAAAAATAGCTATATTCCATGTTAACTTACCGATGCATTCAGTGTTTGCTGCATTAGTTATTGCTAATACTTCTTCAATATTGTTTGGTTTACAGCTAGTAGTTTTCCAGTGAGTGCGTAGCCCGGAAGCACTGATGTACTTCTTGTCACATCCTTGGCAAACGTATGGCCTGTCATTCGTATGTAACCGCTTGTGAAGTTTTAAATGTACAAATTGTGTGAATTTCTGCATACACAAATCACATGCGTATGGTTTTTGTCCTGAATGCAGACGTAAATGTGTTTTTAGATTCGATGTTGAGGAGAAACGTTTTTTGCAAATATCACATTGGTGCGGTTTCTCTCCGGTATGTACTAAGTGATGTTTCTGTAGATGTGCAAGTTGCGTGAACGATTTACTGCATACGTTGCATTTGAAAGGCCGTTCGCCAGAATGTGTTCGCAAGTGAACTTTCAGATTCGATAGTTGTCCAAACGTCTTACAGCAAACATTGCACTCGTAGTGCATTTTTCCGTCTTTTTTCTTTAGTGGGTAAGGCAAGCTCCTGTAGCCCCGTGAGGATTGCGAGCCCGGACTCATTGGTGCGCCCATGAGTCCACACGAGCCGTCGGGGCTGACGCTGCCGTGTTGAGGAACCATTTGACTGTTCACATTCGTGTTTTGAATTAAACTTAACTGTGAACAATTTTTGAGCGTAATCACACTAGTCGACGATGGATAGTGGTGGTTACTTTGAACATTCTGGGATCTCTCGTACTGGTGAGATGAAGTCACTGTCGGTGAGTAACTACTGGGCGGAGATCCTAGTTGAGTGATTATTGTAGAATTAGGAGGAGAGTATAAGTTATATGAGTAGTTGGGGTAGTGACTTTCATATCGTGTCTCTCGAATCTCTCTTATTTCTCTGATTTCACGGATTTCAGTTGTATGTGGGATCGTGTGCGGTGGTGATGATGAATAAATTGAGGCAGCGCTGGGTGTAGGCAGCTGCTGTGGTAGCGGCAGCAGCGACGGCAGAGGGGTTAGGTTAGAACTGGAGTCCGGACTGCAAACATTGCCGTACCTCTGACTCTTCTTATATGAATAAGCCATTTCAGTTGGGGATGATGGCGGCGGTGTTGCGTTTGGTTGACGGCGGTTTGGATCATTATTATTTGTATCAATTCTGTTACCGGTTAAAATTGTTTCCAATATTCTAGTATCTGGCGGAGAGTATCTCATAAAAGCAGGTTGTGGCGGTGGTGAAATTGCACCGTCTTCATAGTATGGTTTGGTTAGTGGAACCACTGTATTTTGAGACGACTCCAACACTATGACCGTCGATGTAGCTGGATCACGTCTGGGTGGTGACAAATTTTGCGGAGTGTTGGGAACTTCTTCAGCAATTACTAATTCTTTTTCACTTTCACAATCCGTATCTTTGTGATTTTGGTACTGATATGCTCTTGGCATTTTAATTTTCACTTTTCTGTATTCATTACGATGCATGTCTTGGTCAATTTTTTGGACTATTACTGTCTCTTTGGGTTCATTAGTTTTATTTGAACAGTCGAGAACGTAATTTTCTACATCGGAGTCACTGGAATCTTCAGGTGGTGTGAATTCATCGTGATAACCGTTACTATGGTATCCCTCATCTGATCGCACCGATCCATCGTTAGGGGTCAGTTGATGTTCGTAGTGTGGTCCTACACAATGAGTGAGTATGGGTGATTTACTCCCTAACTTTTCTTGATTACTTTGAGCCATTGGAGATGGTCCACGCATATCCCTCATGGTTTGGCACTGGGCAGGTGATCTATTGCTCTGAATTCTTGGATTCTCGAGTTGGTGTATAACCACTTGGGATGTGCTCTCTTTGTGTTGATGGATTATTAGGGTAGGGTTTTCTCTATGCATTTTTACCGGCGAAGGAGAAGGCATTAAGCTGGTTGGTGAAAGTGATCTTTGTTCACTGATAAGTGAGCTTTCCGTTTTGTTATGAATGATGTTGGTAGAAATATCCGCCCTGAGTACCACCCTGTCGTTTTTGTTGATACATCTCGGGTCTTCGCGGATTATAGTTGCTGAATTTTCATGGAAAGGCTTATCGGTTGCTTCACGTTTTCGCCGTCGGCTTGGAATCTCAGCTTCTAGCAATTCCTTGGTATTCGTTAATCCAAGAACGTATTTCATGTGATTGAAGGCGATTTCAGGGTGCACTGGTGCAGGTGGCAAGCCATAAGCTTTTTTTATTGTTTCTTCTTTGCCTGTAATAAAATATTCGAAATATTAAAATCGTTATTTGAGTAGCTTAATTATCTTTTATATTTAAATGCGGTTCAATTCAAATACTTACAGATAGAGTAAGTAGCTCTTTCTGGATCGATGTCATAACCCAACCTCGTTGCAAAATCTTTGCAATACCAGACCATTAACTCTTCGTTTGGCATAATATCTCTGCAAAAATTAAAATATTCAATTAATCACATGTTCCTTAAAAAATCAAAGTAATTGTGAGTGTACGTGTTGGTGTTGTGAAGTGAGATTACCTGATCGTGTAGAAGTAGATGTGTTCCTGATGTTGACAAGCCACGAGGTTCATCACGGAGAGAGAGTACGCTGACGCGACGTACCGCATCCAGTTCGCGACACTCGTGTCGGAACCGTCCAGGTAATAATAGTCACTGTCCTTAAATATCTGTAATAAATTAACAACAATTGTAACACATGCAAGCAGTACACATGTAAACATAATTGAGTACGCAACTGTCAAATAAGTCGCATATTTTTTTTTATTTCTTATAGTTTTCACAACGCGAGTAATTTGAATGAATATTTATTTGAACCTAAGTTACTTTGACTAAACGCATTGTTAGTTAATCTTGTAAAAATATTTACTTGCTGTTTGTATTGACTGGCTAACAATACTTACTTATAAATTATTAAGCAATGAATTGTTTGTTTGATTATATTATGCATGTTTGAAATCAAACTTATTTAATTGAGCTAAACACATGTTATTAGTGCAAGTGACACGTGCAGGATATTTACAGTGCGCGTGCAACTGATAGCGACACGCTTACATTATAGTAGTGTAGTGGGGAGTCAAGGACGAGATGCAATGTCACTCGAGAGGTAATATAGGACGCGGAAGATAACGCGCGTTCAACAATGATTTATGTTTGAACAATATTGTGGGCTCATCTAGTGCTGTGAACGGGGATATCAGCAACATGCATTGTGATACCTTTATGACATTGCCTACTTACTACTAACTTTATTCAAATATTTGGACTAGTTAGATGAAGCGTGACGTTAAGCGATCTGTTCCAACCAGTTTCTCTATTAAACACAGCATCGTGGCATGAAAGACGACGTGTTTGAGATAAAAGTTCTAATTCACAGAAAGTAAAATTTTGATCCACCACCATTGGTATCGAATTGAAAGCCCAATCTCACCTTAATATTTCCATAAGTATGATGTCTCACAGTTTCCTGTACCTGGCCCAAAGAGAGAGTTCGGTTAATTGAAGAAGAAAATAATAGTGCATTGTAAACAGATAAATTATACGCCAGAGATATTAGTCTAGTAGTTTGCTTAGTTGAGGATAGTCTGAATTGCGGTCTATAAGGTTGTGCTGCCAAATGTACAGATACAAGCCTCAACCAAAATAAAATAATAAAAGCAAAGCGGGTTGCGATTATGGGATCAATAAATGATTTAATTATGATGGATCTATAGTTACACTTACCCTCCAATAATATCTCCAGGAGACCTTATCATTAGGTTTGTTCGGTGTTCGGGTTCCTTCGAAGGGCCCGAAGCGTGTCCCACGCGGTATTACACCAGTACTCCATACACCCTCAGTCTGGAATTATTATAATAGGTTACTATGTGATTCACTCTGATCTGTGGTTTAATGTTGAGTTTGTTCTCAACTTAGATAAAGTGTAAAAAGTTTTTGGATATGTCACGCACCGGAGTATTTGGAGTGGATAATACTGCAGATGGCCGGAGTGCCAAACTGCGCGGGAGCGTCCGCTCGGCGCGGTTGGCGGTGCCGCGCTCGCACGGCACGTCGGGCACGATGTACACTGTGAGCCTCTCGAACTCCTCCTCGCGCATGCGCGTCACGTCGTATGCGCCCGCGCTGGACACGCCGCTGGCCACATCTGCGCCGCCGGGACTCCCGGTGCGACCCACCACCGTTGTGCTTGGAACTTCTTCGCTCGTTGACTGTTGACAATACGTTCCAAGTTAAATTAAGTCCCCATCCTTAACACTATACCAAGAACATTCAAAACTATTTCACTTTAAAACATATTCGTGATCAGTAGAAGAAAAGTACGGACAAAACTTTTTAAAATAGTGTAAATTTGAGCACTGTTCGTTCGCGACTCGATTATTTTAAGACCCCAAAAATATGCAAACAACGTCGTAACGAAATGCATTTTCCCTCTTTACAGCCGTGTGCATTTCCCGCCGTGCCACCTAACTTTGAGTGTTATTTCCTCGTGAAAGAGTTTAGTTTCCTAAGAGAGGCGTGAAAAACGACGTTCGATAAAGGGGCGGCGTCACTACTGACCCAGTTTTGTGATAAGTGCGCACTTTCCACTGCGCACCGACACTTCCCCTTTGCCTATTTATATTTTCAACAAAATTTAATTGAATACTTAGACACCGGATATAGGCTTCAGTGAAATTAACATGCAACTCAATTTGATGAATAGGTAACTAAACCTACAATTTAACTTACCAGTCTCATTTTGATTGATTTCTATGGGTCCTTTAAACCTGTATTGTCATAATTACTTTCAGCGTATTGAAGTAACTTGTACCTGGAACCAAAGTAAAACATTTTTATTTTCTAGTAACACGGAGTTGTGTCGTCAAATTGAATTTGAAAATTACCCATACTTTTACACAGGAAGATTTAAAACATCGGTTTAAATTAAGAGAGTTCAGAGATAATAGGGTAAACCTCATCTCCCCATAAGTCTGTACAATCACATAAATAATCAACAAAATAGCTTGGATTATTATCAGAAAAGATAATTTTTTCAAGAAAATCTCTGATACTTTCTAAGTAATGGTGAAAGTAAATCTATATTGATTACCATTGATTATAATGATTGTAAATCTATATTGATTAAAAATTATTGAAACTGCATGAGTATTCAATGAAAACGTTTAAACAATTTTATATTCTTTTAACCTAAAGATACCAAATATGTAAAGGAAATGATGATTGTACTGTTTATGTATTACGATGGCAACGGTTAAATATAGTATGTATATCAAATTGATCGCATTTTGCTCTCTTGACGGTAGATGCATTGAATATTTGCCAAATTGGCACCAAATAATCATGTGGAATACGGAACAGTGAATTGGTCACGAAATTGAAATTCTTTGTTATTCTAACAATCATAAAAGGTTTAAAATAAACCTGAAAGTATGTTTCATTCATTTCCATTTTCAATTAAACAGGTTGTGCGAAAACTGCTATGGATTGTGGTTATTATCTTGCTTAGTTTCATTTAATTGATAATGTATAGTAAACATTTAAATAAAGCATTTAATTTCAAAAAGTAAAGAAATTGTTGCGTCAAAGCAATATAAATAACCATCGAAGTTAAGTATTTAGTTATGGGCAACTTCGTAAAATAATGCATTCCCATGTTGGTGCAGTGAGGCAACATTGAAGTTCAACATTTCATTGCATAATTGCGGAAGCGAGGCGACTTACGGCCGACGACTCCTCTCGATGAGAACGAAAATTTTGTTTTCCAAACCGGCCCCATTTGACATTCAAATAGTTGCGCAAGCGCCGCCGAGCTCCGTATTGTAAACATTATGCGCTGCATTTGTAATGCTTTTATGTATGAGTTTTGTAACCAATGTAGTGCATCGCTAAGTATTTATTGTACTTTTTTACATAAGTCAATACCTATATTAGCCATTGAATTTAATTACCCCTACTCAGTAGTATGCAATGCTGCTGATGCAATATTATGCAAAGGAAATTATTTAATTATGACAGGAAATAATGTTTTTCAAAATATGTCAACAGTTTTGATAAACAGCTTATCTAAATATTATTACTGTCTGACCTTTTCTGAATAAGAACTAATGTAATGACGATCACTTTCTCTGTTTTGGACTGAAATCTGAAATGTACCAGGTATGAAAAAATTGAATGATGAATGTGTAGTAATTTTTCTTGCGTAAGGGCTGATGTTTACACAGTAATATCGTCAGTGGTGGTGGGGGTATCGTGTGAAGGAGTGGGGGTCAGGGGGATAGGAGGAGTGGTGGGGGACGGGGGAGACTGCACGTGACCGTGAGTGCAAGTTGCGCAATGCGTCCGCGCAATGTCACACGTCGCGCTCAACCCCGCCTGGCAACCACTACTTAGTGCTTGCACTTTTACTGATAACACCGACCACTTAAAATCATCTAAACAATAAACATTATATTTTGATTTTATTTGTTTACTCATTTAATTACGTACGCCATCAGCGAGTGTAAAACGGCCACTTAAAGCAATTTTTCTAACGATTCACTTCGTATATTTGGTTAAAATAAAGTGTAATTCATTTTGAAAATGAAGCAGAAATGAAGAAAAGAATATATTCACAAAT
Organism: Agrotis clavis; assembly: GCA_954870645.1. NCBI lineage: Eukaryota > Metazoa > Arthropoda > Insecta > Lepidoptera > Noctuidae > Agrotis > Agrotis clavis. The sequence continues at coordinate 14,720,119 of OX940921.1, forward strand.
TCTACATTTTTGTATGTTTGATTTTATTATAACATAATTACTGGAATTAATTTATAAATGTTCAAAAAGTGAATCTAATTTACCAAGTACACATCAATGTTTAATGAAAACCATTTTGTAATTCTTCATAAATCATTTCCAGAAAACTCACTAAACTTTTTCGTTCACAAAAATCCATTAAGAGCCATGAATGCCAATCACGATTCTTCACATAGTTATGTGTGAAACATTAGTTACGGTTGAAAAACATAGGCCTGAATGCGGCGCACAGTGCATGGCTATCGCACGGTAGCGCACGCCCGTCGCCCACCGCCCGCGGCCGCGGCGCATCGTCGCGCGCGCACCAGGAAGCAACCTTGTGCACGCGCATCATGCGCTCGCTCTTGAACTTGCCCTTTACGCTAGCACGTTGCGACCACGCAGGGCTGTCAAAGCTCACTTTTATCTACTAATATTATGTGATGAATGCACTAAAACTTATTCGGTTATTTTATTTTGAGGTTCTAACCTGGACGAGTATTTCAATATATTTAAAAAATTGTGCAAGATCTGGCTTGAAACTTATTAGGAGTTATTTTCGGTATTAGAGATTGTTTTTATCGTTTGAATAAGAAAATAACATAGGACGCGGATGATAGCCCTGCAGCCTTTATAAATGCACCATACAACTTTAAAACTCGATTTTTTGGCATGTTAAAGAAACAGTTTATCTTTCATTACATAAACTCACACGTTAAACGTAATACCTACACCCTTGTTTTCATCGACTTAAAATAAAAAAAATCTAATTAAAAAAACGTTTTGAAAATGTTCATGAGGTTTTCCGGCATTGCATTTCCAAAGAACTAACATAATGAAGGGATGAAACAGATACGGAAGAGATACGGTACCTTCTTAACCATGATAATAAAACATAGGTACTATAAAATTAGGAAGCATAATCTAAGTTGCTGCAATTGGTTGGAAATGACCGAAGCAGGAATATAATGGACAGTAAGAAATTAAGAATATATTTACCATACAATCCGGATACTTGTAATGTTCAAGTATAAGTGTTGAGAGTGCGGAACCCTGCCGGCGGCGATGCGCGTTGACGCTGAACGTTATTATTCAGTGATTAATGCGATATGATGAATCGATTGTTTTGATCTATTCGGACTCGGCAAGGTCCCTTTAAGTATCTATATTCTTATTTCCCGATCGGATTTGTTACGATAATAATTAGAGATACGTACGCGACTGAAGCACTTCATAAATGCGGAAGTTATTAAATAAGTTCTCTTGACGTTATTGAATTGAACACTTATCCCGACAGATTAGATAATTATAAAATTACGTAAAACACACATTGTAGGTTTTCGATTTCTATGAAAGAAAACGTTTGTGTTATCCAAGCCAAGAGCGCAAGGTCGAGTATTGAAAAGTGTTACTAATAAGAGTGATGTTGTAAAATAGCAATGATGACCGCAACACGTATGTTACATAGCCATGCGAGAGTGCAGCGGGAACACTAACCTTGCAGGCTAATAATACATTTAATACGTAGATATTTCCACTACAAATAGACGCGAGTACCTATCGGCTAGATAAAGCATAATATGTTATGTAAATGAGGAATTGAATGTAAATTATGTCAACCAATTTAATTTTAACAAAATTTACGCAAATTTTATTCAGATCCCTTTTAGCGGCTAGGGATTCGTAGTAAGGCTATCAACAGACGTCTGAAAAATCTCCGATGGCGCTAAGTTTGTTAAAATTACTTGTCCAAACTTCCGGCATAATATTCATCGTAAAAGTATTCACCACGAACTACTGTTGATTTCACAAAACTTTTTTAAAGTAAACTGCGTTAAACAAGAGAGTTTATAGAAATGGACTAAAATATAGCAATACTTACAATCATAAATATTCATCGTTCATGACATTCTTGAAATATTGTTCAAAGTTAACGCGTTAAATGTTGATACTGCCGCGAATAAACAACGAGTATTATCGTCTTTGGAGCATAAATAGTGTGATGATGGGGAGCCTAGCAGGCAGGCGCGAGGTGCAACGACTTGAGGTACTCGAGCAGGATCCGCAGCGCCAGCAGAGGGACGAGGGGCCGCAGCCGGCGCGCCGCTCTCATGTCGTGCTGCGGCTGGCAAGCGCGGTCGCCGCCTCGTGCGCCTCGTGCTGCCGTGCGAGCCGGCGGAGCGCACCGCGCATTATGCAACCCGGAGGCCGCTGTGCCGACCTGCCTCACGTCTAGCCGGCGAGCGCCGAGCACTAACCCGACACTCGCGCCGCTATGCCCACCGACCTAGATGCACTTTTACGACGTCGAGAATGCAATCGACACACATATTCGCGTCTCGTTCCGATAAACGCATCGACGACGAAAGCGGCCTGTGACGGAGAATGCGGACGAATTTGACAGCAAATGCAGTGAGTACGTCACGTTCGCGCCTCCTATTCTCTTATTAGAGGAGAGCGGGACGGCACAGCGCATTGCGACCGCGGACTGCATTCAAGTTCATTACTTCCGTATTATAGTGTGGCGGCCGCGGCGCGCGCCGTGACCGTGCTCTCGATCCCACGACCACTGACGATCTGCGAGCGGAGCCGCGGGAAATGCACACTCTATGATACCAACTACTACTCCACTAATATTTCCTTCAACTGTAATCTGCTGAAAATGGCGACTATTTAAATCAAAGATAATGAAATAAGACACTAAACGCCTAAATATAAATTACCCTCTTTTGCTGATCTGATAAAGGTTTAGTTAAACACAGAAAACGAATGAATGACATCAGCACTTAATGCACTTTATGCATCAAATGTCAACAATACATTAATTAATAAACACAGCTTAAAGAGCACTAATTAGTCCAAGTTGAAAACAACGTGGTCGCGGGTGTCGTGAGAACGGCAGCGAAAGCCATGCAGGGCGGGCGGCGGCCTGCGCGCCTCCCCGGAACACGCTTTCACTCTCACGGGTCGTCGACACAGCCTGCACACGCACCCTTACCTTCGATTCTCGATCGCACCCTTTATAAAACTTTACAGTTCAACCACTTTTTTGAACGACAAACTTTTGTAGTGTGAACGAGTTCAGATTTTCTTTTAGATTTGTGAGTCGTATTTTCGAGTATAAAGTTCATGGTATGGGTGCATCTCACTCCACGCTGCACCCTGCCGCCCACCATTATCCAATATTGATTTCACTATTTACAGCCAGTAATCTATTAACAGCTGCAAACTGCTCGGCCGTATAAAGGAGCAGGCAGTTGACTGTCGACACTTAAACACAGCCTTTTCAATTAGATTGAATGAATGGCGTTGCATTTTGTTTATTTTTGCTCAGTTTATTCTTGCGTTTACTTAAAGAGCCACTTCTCACACTGGTGAGCGCCTGTAAATATGGGTACGTAGACTACATCCATATGTTTAAGTTCTTAGTAAGATCCGGAAGATTCGGATCTATTTCTAAGAGTTTACTGTTTTATGATGTCATTAGCGGTGCCTAGATAATTTACTACATCATCTAAGATGTACATGAATTCAAAATAAACGATTCGAGACATAGCCATGTCTCCGCAAATCGATTTTCGTCCATTGAAGGAATTTGAAAGCACCCTTTATTACGTGTTTGCACTGGCACCCCTCCAGTAGCTGTATTTACGTGTATTTGCACCCTTTACAACCGCGACCTACGATAACGTCTGGCAATTTCCGATCATTCGTGATCTACCCCAAAGCATAACGTTTTTCAGGCTCATTGGTTCATTGCACGTCTGCGTCTGAACCCTACACGCACTCGTCACAATCTCTATCGATTTAGACATATTAGCGGCCGGGATGTAGTGAAATAAATGTAGGATTTGAAGTTAGTGTTACTTCCTACGTTATTTAATTCATTTAATAAAAACTTAAGTAAAAGATACAGACCAAAAAAATTTAAAGTTAATTCATCATTCATTTTAGTTGAAGTAATTAATTCGATAAATAAGTAAAATAAATAATATCTATGGTTCCTTTCATATAATCATTGAAAGTTAGAAAATAAATAAATGCCCATCTTACCAATAATACGTTACTTATTACGTTTTACTTTACTATAGTAAATTTAAAAAAAAAAACATACATTTTGATCTCTTTTTACTAAACTGAATATTCAATCTATATTGAATATTCAGTTTAGTAAAAAGAGAAAGAAAAGTACTAGAATTATTTTTTTTAAAGCAAAAACTCGTTAATCTCTTTGGAATAAATTGTTAGAGAAACTTATTTAAAATTTATTATTTGTAACACCTTCTAATCTTATAAGAGACAAATCGTTCATTTTAAAAACGAAATTATCCGATTGTCGGTCAATTAGAGCGTGAAAAGCGAAGCGCATCAAAGAAAATGCAGTTTTCCAGCGGCGGCGGAGGCTTGAGCGGTATCAAAACATTGAATCTTCCGGGGTGAACGGCCGCGGCGCCTCGTCCCACTCCGAGCGGCCCGCCACCCGCGCGAGCGAGACGCCGCGCGCCTGCCGCCGCACCGCCGCGCGAATAAATCGCACGCTGCGCTCGTGTGCGCCGGGAAATGCGTTTTCTGTACAAGTATTGGGCACACGGTCGTTGACATCACAAATTTTCTTTCGGCTTGTAATATAAACTTAAACGGCTTTTTATTACGTAACTCCGTAAAAGGCATTCATATAAGGAAACACTTTGATTGCTTTCATAATATTATCCAATTGGTATTCTCGTAATTGCAACTTTAGTACTTAATTTTGAAAAGAGACTTGGCGTAACGATTTATCACACTTCGCCTCATCCATTGATTGGGTATGACCAAATAAAATATGAAATGTAACCACTATTACAAAAGAGAATTAGCGATAGCAATTGTTTGTTTTGCTAATTGGATTTATTTTTACCATTTAACTTTTATAATTCAAAATTATATGTAGTTGCTGTTGTCATTGTTCGAGACTAATAGCAACATAAAATAAGGGTTTCTTGTTGACTACGGAACCTTAAAAACAGACTATGCATGTTCATTGACGTTTGTCTAATTGGCAAATTGTTCTGTGCTTGTGTATAATAGGATGGAGTAGGAACATGACATGTTTCCTCTAAGTTACGTGATTAACGAGACCATGTATCCTGAACGTTGTTATGATTGAGTTGGTTTAGCATGTTCAATATTACATATAACACAAACGTGGTAGGTGTTTGTGTTATTTTTGTTGACTTATTGAAACCTGATTTTATACGTGATTACTATCGTAATTTAATAAAAAAAAAACAGTTTTATATCTTCACCTACTACGAAGATAAAATGTGTTGTCAGTTTCATAGTTGGGTTAAAAGTTTTGATGGTAAAGCACTATTGATCCTATTTAGTATAATGTATAGTATAGGGCTCGTCTATATCTGTGCAAGTGCTGGTGCCCGCAGTGCAAACTCGATTTCCCCCTTCTTGGGGTAGGCTTCAATACTCATTCATGCGTTTTTCTCGTTCTGGCTGGGAGCGGGCGCATAGCGCGCTCCCGCTCGCTGAGCTTCCGCGTTGGTACCGCTACATACGCGCATGCACTAGACCTAGCCCAATGCAGCGAATTTTGCGTAGGGTCGTTGTCCTCTCGTACATCTCTATCACCATAGCTATGTAACTAAATGTCCCGATAAGTCTGGCTAAATTTCTAATCCTCCAGTACCCACTGCTGCCTCCCTTCTTTATGAAGTTTCTACAATTTGAATACTTTTCACTTTTAGCACAAACTGTGCAATTTCTTTTGTCGGTCTATTTTTTGCGATAGTTCAATACAGTAACAAAGGACGTTGAGATAGGAAAGGTATTTAGGAAACAACGAACCGCCGGATTTTATGACCAATTACGTCAGTAATATAATAGGACGCACTAAAAATGCCATTTGCACAAATTGCATTTCTGGCTTTTAGCAAATTGAATAGTGTGTTTTTTAAGAAAAGACAAAACGGCAACAACAATGCATCTGTACAGTTAAAAAAAAACGCAAGTCCTGGAAGGACGAGGAACGGTGGTTGAAACCAACCATTTTTAATAAATAAAGCTGTGTTTTTATTTACATATTTAATATTTTGACGAATGGTTATTCCAAGGTTACTTTGATGGTTTAATTTTACCTACAATTACTGTTTACAATTGCACATTTTTAATTGTTTTTCGGGTTCGTCTCTTTATCATTATTTTAATGTTTTAACAACTTAATTTTGTACAAGTTACGAGTATAACAGTCACATAGGTTTTTAATTGGATATATAGGGATTCATTAATGTTCCGCTGTAGTCAATTACATTTTTCTAACAATGCGCAGGATAATAGTGAGGTAGGCACCTAGATGAATCGGTGCACAGAGGTGTTGAAGTACTAGACTAGAATGTGGCTAGGGTCAAAAGCCGCGCAGTATGTCAGCGTTTAGTATTCCGTGAGCCCGAGCTCGGGCCAGCTAACGGGACTGCTCGACCGTCTACTCAGGCCTTTACTTTCATCGATCGAACAAACCACATCGACGGTTTACTTTCCTTTGTTAGTTTTGGGTTCCGCAGACTATCAAAGTCACATACTTAATTTTATGTCATGTAAATCGTTACGTAGATCCTCATAAACGTAATAATTTTCATCATGTTCAGACAAAAAAAAAAGTAATTTATAAAAACGTGATTTTTAATAAGGACAGGTTATAAAGAGATTATCTATGGTGGCTACCTTCGAGAAAAAAACGAAAGGGACGTTAAGTATACGGTTAAATAGCAGGTAGGTCCCGCATCCGGAAAAAAATAAGACGGGACTGTTGAGCTTTTGTATAGGAGAGTACCGTTAGATCTACTCGGGACGACTATCAACAGAATATGAAATATGATCATCTATTTATTGTTGCTCCGTGTTCAGTTCACCTGCAGAATTGTTTGCTAAAATATTAGAGAGGTCCTGTTATACTTCAACTAAGTTTACGACTACAGTGATTCATAGTTTGTGAATCAACACGCATAGGAATATACCGCTAAGCAAAAACAATGTGCTGACCAACAGGACTCGGATTACAGAACTGCATATGTATGCAGTTGTGTTATCCTAGTTTCTTAGAATATAGAGGTGAATGTATGAAGTGGTCGGTGAAGTGGGAGGAAAACTTGTGTTGGTCATAACCATAAGTTGGAATTAGGTAGAGTTATTGATGTATAATTGTACATACTCACACTAATTTAATACAGCGTAACAATAAAGTGGATATGCCACAAATCCCGAAATTACTTTTAAAGAACAGAAAAATCCCGTGATTTATTAAATAATAGTTATTTACTTTTACACAATTTATTTTATTCGTCTAATCTATCTCTGATGTTTTTGTTATGATTATTAATTTGTAATACTGTTTTGCACACGAGATTGATGTCTATTAGAAATCCTGGGAAGATTATTAATATCAACATTTCAATGCAAGTACTAAAATAACTCTACCTAATTCCGACCTCTGGTCATAACCATGTAGGTAACTGATATGGGAAAGAAAATATAAACCCTGATACATGTATAAACGCTACATGTTTATCTTTTGTAATGGAAAAAGCAAAATAGGGAAAGGAATAAATTATTGTAATGGAGGCCATGCGATGGACCTGTAATCTATTAACCTTGCATCCTTTACCTTGTTGATAACAGTTGGAACTCTCTCTATTACAATGAAAGAGGCCGGCTCTATACATAAATACTCTCATACTTCGATAAACATGTACATAATATGCAGTGACAATCCGTCACAGTGTAAGTTTTAAGGTGGACGTACACTTATCCGAGCCGATCGCCTCGAAGGAGTCGAACGAAACGAATTTTAGGATTCTGTATATGAAATCTCATGAAACCTTGCACACTTATCCGCGCCGAGTCGTCCGAATCGAAAGAAAGGATTTTTAGATTTCTTATCAAAATTCTAAAATTCGTTTCGTTCGACGCGTTCGGCTCGGCTAAGTGTGCGTTCACCTTCAACGTATGTTTTTATTCATGCGGTACCTACTGCATCCCACTACCGTTAGGTGGCTGCGGCGGCGGTAAAAAAATAAGGATAAAAATAAGAGGGTAAAATCAGAGGCTACTCGGAGGCATCCTTGCCTGCAGGCTTGTTCCCACGAGGTGGGAAGAAAAACAATCTCTCATGAAAATATTAACTAAGTTGTTCCGTTTCCACTTCAGATTTGAGGCTTAGTAATGTAATTGTTTTTTGTGCATTTTTTTTCTCATTTCGATGACATTATCTTAAATGGTTTAAGATACTGGCCAAGTATTTCTACTTAGGTATTTTGTTTGTACGGGAAAGTCTTGCCTTTAGAAAATATCTCCAGGGAAATCTATCAAAGTGTAAAGTAAATCGATCCCTGTAATACGTTTCTGAAAAGCCTTCTATAACATGTGGATACAGTCGTAGCTTACAACTGAAACTTCAGCCAGTCCAATAATTATCAATACCTGTTACTGAAGGCTCTTACTCATTTTTAATGTGAGGTTAAGAAAGGAAATGGAAATTGATAGGAAAGTATTTTTTACTAGGCCACAATACTCATGCCTCGAACCAATGACAATAGACAGTGTATAGCGTACTATGTAAGTCTATTTGCTATGAATTTGCTGCGAATTATGGTGTGGTAACCGTTGGTCGGCTGCCACCGGAAGGCTCCTGGCATACATATTATAGCTACTCATATGCATGTGGGACACACTGTCATCGATATTTTTATAAACACGTGCTACTGCACTTCCTGCAAGTTTACTTTTATAACTTATACAGAATAATAAATAGTTTATTACGTTAAGCTCCTGGGAACACTTGCAGTGCAGTAGAATTTAAATAAATGCAAGCCTTGCCTGTTTTGCATGTACATTTGTACGTTGATATCTCTTTTTCTCGGTAGTCTAAGTTGTTCGTTTCTATTAGCTTACTTTGAAGCTAGGAACAAGTGATTCATCTAGTATTCAGGCGTTAAACAGCGCGTTTTATTCGAATGAGTTTGCTAAGTACTGTGATAAGTAGTAAGTAAGTAAGTAGAAGTGATACTGTTTAATTACATTATATAAATAGAAGGATTTACATTATATAAATAGAAGGACAAAACATTGCATATCTGAGTCACATCAGATAAAACTTATATAGTAAGCATTTGGAATTCCAAGTTAAAGTCCTCAAAACAGAGAACTTAACGAAATACATCGTGTGTACAGCGTACACGTAATCGGGTTCCCCTATGCTTAATAAAAACAAACAAATCGCTATTGAAAGTTAAGGTCACATGTTGAAGGGACGAGTCAGTCGAGCGAGAAAAAGGTTATTACTTATTACATAATGGGTGCGTGTGCGCCCGGGGCTCGATATGGAGGTACCGTTGTTCGAACAGGTTCCACGCATTACAGCGCCCTCCGCCTCCCCCTCCCCCCGGGCCGACCTCCCGGCGCCCGCGCTCTCCCCGCCGGCCACGCGCGTGTGCCTGTACTCAACATTTACTTTCTACCCATCAAGGACCTTCCCGGCTCATCCATGACAACACTAACTAAATCGAAATGATGTCGGTAACCTCAGGTGATGAGATTTCTGTTTGCTCCTTGCCCTTGCCCTACCTATGTCGCTTAAACTATTTTAGCCATTTCATAATAAAGTAGCACTGAATCAGCGTCGCCTACTTTATATCAAGTGCTTTTCCACATTAAAATACAGTTTGCCTAAATAAAGAGATCAAGAACAAAACATTTATGCTATCCTCAAAATCCAGAAAAGTTAAACATTCTGTTTTTCAGGAGTCGACAAACGTCATTGGTTTTGTAAAATGTGTCATCAATGCTTGTGAAGATATTTGTCAAAGCCCTCATCGTTTATGTAATTAGGTTCGATTCCTTTAAATCACACGAACAAAATCTAAACATATACCAACTTCCGACACGAATTTTCAGTCCAAATCTTAACTGTATCTTAATATCTTTAAGTTACTGTCAACTCAAAATTAACTTTATGTTCAGCAGCGTAAACATAAAAATCGCATGAGCGAAAGCGTCGAGAAGTGGGGCTGAGTCGCAAGCGCGCGGTTCAATGACCGAGTTTTCACGGGTTTGACAGCCTTCTGTTATATCATCGGTCGTTGTCATTGTCATTGCCGAAACCGCGGCGGCTGGCGCGCATGCTAATTTGTATCTTTTGCGCTTGCGATTCGGACCACTTTTGCTTGTCGTCATGCTTATTTAAATTATATTTTTTTCGCTTCCATCTACATAAGTGTGCGTGTTCAATGTAATACTTATTTATATACATGGCGGCAATAATTTGTTCAATCATTCAATACTAAAAATAAAATAAGTTCGATGCAGTCTTGTTTCGTAGGTCAAAAGTGAGATGGTCATGATTTAATGATGATGACATACCAAAAGACATAATAAGTAATTGAATGCGATTCAAAGCTTTCATAATAATAATATTCAGGTTTTTAACTTAATTAAATATGTATCGTGAATAATTACATAGCATAATAGTGTTCGTAGATTTACATTTTCATTTGAAAAAAAGTATATTTGTGTTTTATAATTAGTTTGAAAGAAAATTGTAGGAAGTCTTAAAGAAAAATATTTTGTTATTGAACTGGACTTTGATAGGTAGCTAAATCAGATAATAATAACAAACTGTCGAACCGAGTATAAAAATACAGGTAATAAACAAATAAATCAATGCAGTCCATTACATAAAACGCTGCAAGGATTACGTAATTTCGGCGTAGGAGTCGGATCACGTGACGTGATGTTCGCCTTGAGTTTGAACCTGGCAAGTTCAAGGCTTTGTTTTTGCGCACCCAACAACGACGCAACAACAATAACGCGCATGTGTGCGTGATACCCGCGCATCTTATGATTTCTGTAATTGCCGCCCAAAAAACATGGAGACAAAAAGTCTCTTCAAAATTGACGCAGCCATCATGGATTTATTAATCGTTGTGTAATGATTGCAACATCATAATATAGTGATAACAATGACTTCAGGAATAAAATTTGTTAGGTTGATGTTAGTTTGTTTATTTCGCGCCATAACCAAATAATTAATCAAAGTTTACTTTGAGATAATTACAAAAGCGCTCATTAATGAAGGTTAATTCAGCCATGTAAGTTTAAATTCAGTTAGTATTTTTAGTAGAATGTGTAAAAACTTAAATTATAAAATCAAACAAGAAAGAGTTATGTTTTATTGATTGTATCAATGTGGTTATACGAGTAATTGCAACTTTTGATTATTATTTTTGTTACTTGTTTTTGTTAAATATTTTTCATAAGCTCTATTTCAAAATGTCAGTAAGTATATTAGTGTACCAGGTCAAAATAATAAACCACTAATTATGTTTACAAAAGCCTTCCAAATGTTAATTTGTTATTGTTAGTTGTTACTAAGACGCGCGTTGATGTCTTTTGATAGCGCGAAGAAATTCGTAACTTGATTAGTAAAGACTACAAAACTTAAGTCTTTGTTATTTCTTAACTTATAATTAATTGATGGATACTAACCATTAGGCTTACAGTCCTGACGTGATGAAGAATAAGAAGAAAATCCAAATCGTAAAATCCTAATGGGAAATGTTTGTTTATGTTTTCACTAACACTTAAAAATAAATCCACACCTCACATAAAACCGTCACTTAAAAATAAAGAAATTTATAAAAATAAGTCTTATCTTGAGATCTATGTTGCTTTCAGTCTAGTTATAAATGCAAAACGTCACTGAGTATCGTAATATTAGAGGGTCATGTTGGAGCGTACTGCGACGCGGCGTGGCGCACCGACACCTCCGGATAACTGATAAAATATAGCTCGGTTCATGGTCGGAGACGTCCTTCCTGCGCGACTACCCGTGTACAGCCGCCCGCCTCGGTACCTGCGCCCGCGCAACGCTGCTCTTCCGCACTCGCCGCGCGCGCGGGTGAATGAACTGCTGCGCCAGAGTGAGACGGAACACCATGCCGCACTTCCTCCCGCACTCTTCACTACCACCCCGCATACTCCAATGGGGTCCATATTGGCTCACCTAAAGTTGTTTACCCGAAATTGTTCTTCCTAACGGTTTGTAATCCGAATGATCACTCTTCCTAAAATTTTTCATCCTAAACTTTTCATTCATACTTTTTGTAGTGCTACCGGCGATGTTCATAACACTCATGTTTCCGAAAATTTTTATCAATAATATCGTTATTGTAAATATATTTAAACTCCTACTGTTTTTTATCATAACGTTTTTATCCCTAAACATTATTACGATAATATTTTTAGTTAGTCAGAAAAGTCGACGGAGCACCGCTTCGCGGTGCTCCTACTTCTGGGTGGTTTAAAAAAAAATAACCACGAAGGGGATGGCGGGGTCTTTCAGACCCCGCCATCCCCTTCTAACCTAACCTGTCCGAGTCGGGGTGCCCCCAGTCGTTTGGTCAGAGTGTCGTCTTGGGAGCACTATGAAAAAATGCCAACAAAATGAAAAAAAATAAAAAGAAATCTAAACAAAAAAGATATGACTTTGAATAATAGTGTAAAAGAAGGTTATGTTGAGAAAAAATAGGAAAACAAATAATAGTATAATAGATGTTTATTGCTACTGACATTATGAAGTCGAATGATTCGGAATTATGAAAATTAGTGACAGAGCAATTAGGAGTTGTGATTATTAGGGTTAAAAATGTTAGGAATACAATTTTCGGGCTTCCAATGATCGGAGTTTAAATTTTAGGTGAACTTTGGCGCGCCCACTCCAATGCCATGGTCGAAGCTGACAGTGAATCTTACTCCTCTATCGACAAGATAATCTAGTACAAGTGTCAAAATAGAGTTTTTGCCTTATTCGCACTTAGATTTCGCTGAAGCTGAAATCTGTTCAGAGTACTCTCAAACATGGTCAATTGGTCACCGCAAGGTGCTAATTGAATTCTGTTCTCATATAACTGCAAGAATTTAAGAAATCAGTTCGCTAGCTTGATCATAAACTGTTCTAGTTTAACGTTAATTACATATCTTCATATTATGAAGACTAGAAAAATGGAAAACCCATTGCAATATTATATTTTCTGGAAGGGAGATTTTTATACCCCACCATCGTGTAGAAGCGTCATGTAGAGTATATCAATAGAAACCCAAAGTTAACAAAGGAGACGCAGATTTGACGATGACACAATCGGAATTTTCTTTGACTATTTGCTTACGATATACAATAACTTTGCATAACGTATAATTGAAGTATAACATACATTCACGATTATTATTTAAACATTCAGTCAAGAGAAAACAGGTACACAATCTAGATTTAAGAAGTAAAACACATCAGGTTCCATCACATCATATACAGGTTTATGTTACACAAGCTGATCTAGTGTCAACGACAGCAAACACAGGATACCTCCGAGGGTGTGTGGTGTGACGTGTGACAGTCACCTCACGCCTATAAGTACTGCGGTGACAAGACATATGTGTCATGTCACACTCAAATTGTCCATACAGTTAACCAAAAAAGAAAATGACAGCTGGAATATATAACTTAGAGTTTTCTTCAAATCCTTGTAGTTTTCGCTCTGTCCATCCCCATATTATCTTTAACTACTCTTCAATATTTGATTGTTATTCAGATCCAGCCTTTTCCTTGCTGTCCTCTCCCAGCGATGGTCTAATCAGATGTTCGTGGAGACGCCCACGGCAATGGACGTCGCAGGACGATTTCCAGCCATCGTAGACCCGGGCATGCGGGCGGCGAGTAATGGGCGACTCTCTGCCCGATCATGGACCATGCCCGGATCGACTTTGCGTCGTGTTCCACGCACACCTCAAAGAACTGTCAGCAAAATTACGGGGCCCCTTAGAGGGGCTAAGCTTGCCTGCTCGTAAAAACACCGAGGTTTGTAACCCACGGGAGTGCCCTTAGCGTGTGGTCGCTTAGCATTTAATTTAATTTGTAAACCCGTGCCTGGAGGAATAAGGTTCATCATAGATATCCACAGCATTGATCGGTTAAGCAGCTCAAAACTTCCTCTAGGTTGATGTGATAGAAGTAATTGAAAAAAAAAACACTTCAATATGCACTGATAATGGTGGCTATCTCTATCAAAAATATATTTAACAAAACTTCTCTTCTTGTCCTAACTCACAATAGTGTTTGAGGTTACATAAGATAAATACCCGAACGCTACCACCTGTTGACTGATGACATCATAATGCCAACATTTAGCTCCACGCCAAATATGGTCCCATTGCTTTTATTTTATTGGTATTAAAAACCTCTATCAAAAGGTATTTTTGTAGTTAGAATAATTAAAATGTAAAACAAAACTATTACTGAGGATATTATACTTAATCTGGCTAATGTTGGATTCAACCCTCAATTAAAGTAATAAGCCCTATATAATTATGTATACGTATATTGTTGTATTATGCACTAGCTTTTGCCTGTGGCTTAATTCGCGTGGACTCTGGTTATATCACTAGTAATTTTTGGAAAACGCTTCATAAAGGGTAAATTACACATTAGTGTAATTAAAAATAAATAAATAATAGGAGTTGCAGTAGAAAGCAACAAAAAGGTTATTTTTTAAATGAAAATCATCTGGAAAAGACGGCCAAGTGAGAGTCGGAATCGCGCACGAAGGATTCTGTATTATCTGTACATCTATACATACATATAAATAAAATTGGAGTGTCCGTTTGTAATATTGAAATAACCGTTTTTTACTACATGCATACGAATATATATACGGTACATACACCAAAATAACATTTTTTACATTTTTTGTCTGTCTGTTTGTAATGGCTAATCTCTGAAATGGCTGGGCCGATTTTGACGGGACTTCTATTGGCAGGTAGCTGATGTAATAAGGATAACTCTACTTTTATTCACATACTTCTTTTAGAAAAAATCCTTTATTTTAATAAAAAATTCAATGTTGAGTTCCGACATCCACGCGAACGAAGTCGCGGGTACAGCTAGTTATCTATAAAAACGGCAGAAAACACATTTTTTTAATGTATATCGCCCGTAATTACTTGTTTAATGTTAATTTAATTTTTAATTGTAATAAGATAATTATTTATCTGAGTGATTAACTTATTATAAGACATCCTGTGCAATATGCCACAGGGCAAATTATTTTAATTGTCAGTCGAAACATAACATATCCATATTAAGAAACTGTCATCTCTGATTTTATCCCTTTAGGGACAGATATAATTAATCTAAAAATCCATCTTTAGCTGATATGCTTTTAACATTTTGACTTTTGCCAAATTTCAGCCCCCAGCAAATCCCTTCAGAGGTTTCCGCTGTGCGTTGATGGAGTCAGTCAGTTTTCCTTTTAATACCCTTTTATGTACAGCGTATTTCAAAAAGCTGGGTATATTCAGAACATTGAAATAGACATATAATATTATAAAACTGATTTGTAGTGGAATGAAAATGGACGATTTTTGACAGTAGTTTCATCATCTTATTCACCACGTTCAGGTCTGTGTAAGCAGTTTTTATAAACTTTGATTGGTAGACCGTAGGTGCTAGCACCAAGTAGCGACAAAAACGTGAAGTAAACAATACAGCGTTTTTTGAATCGAGAATATTTTAAATATCCTTTATCATATTGATCTATTTTTTTTCGAAAAGCACAGTAATCATCTTACGTAGATTTAAATAAATTCAAAACAATATTACACGTGAAACAAAAAAATAAATAAAAATAAAATGAAAGTTTTTATTTTCTGTTTACGTTGCACACTCGTGTTAGCGCCTCAGCAGCATTGCAGCCATTGCTGCTGATTTTTTTCGACCTTACTTATGACACAATACGTGTCTTTTTCTTTTTTTTTTAAAGATAGGTTCGCGTTTGACCTCTATCTTGCCTGATGGTAAGCGACGATGTGGTCGACGGTGAAGCACGCTTGCCTAGAAGTAACCTATACAACATTATTTTTAGTATATCCGAAACCTGAATATAGTTTGTTCAGAATCAGTAACTGATTCCATTCCTATATTTTTTACACCATGTTATATTTTTTTTCAAAAATATTTTAATTAAATTTTATTACGAGTTAATTACAATACAATCACTGTACGGTTAGGTACCTATTGCCAAACTATTATCACGAGTGTATAACACAGGAGACGCGGTTTACGCGGGTGTACCGCGAAATGAGCATGTTTTTGAATGGATAACCAGGTAATATACAAGCTTATAACTTTGTGATTTTTTATGAAATGGTTTTAAAATTTGGTACATAGATTCTTTACACAAAAATATTGGGCAGGTGTATCGGGTTTCGCATATACAAAAAATAATGTTGTATATGATTATTTAAGAGCGCTATTACATACTGAAAGAACACAGTTTCTGTCAATTTGACATCGTGATGCCCCCCGCATAAAAACAAAACACTAACGAAACAGCTATGCCTCGTATACCAGGAAGAAAACAACATGAGCTTTTGCCACTTTTCTTTCGAATAAACAAAGTAAGATCCCGAGCTTCTAGACACTACTTATATTCTTAAACGAATGGATAATATGATAAATGTATACCTATCAAAATAAAATAAGGGCCACTCATTATATTACACTTTAAACCGCACATTGTGTCACGCTGCGAATTGGATATATTTGTAATTTACAAAGTGTGCATTATAAAGATTATTCAATTCCATTCTATAATACGAGTAAATTATCTTGTTATGATATCTTTCAAGTGTTAATTTTTTTTCTAGTGGCTAATTTGAATTCATAACTTATTTAATTAGATTTTTGAAATTATTTAGAATTTGCGATTTGGTGTTTAAAATTTTTCAAACTTTTTCTTTGACTTATACATCAAACAGTCATTTATGCCATCTATTCAGAGACATAATTATGGACGCAAAACCAGCCACTTGGGGTGATTACGGTGACATAGATAAGGAGATATAACCAGAAGTGGTCAGTTTAGTGCTCGAATATTTCCAACCAGTGGTACAAAATATTTGAAACTAGTGTCAAAAGAGACGGGTAATATCACCAATAGCCTCGATCCAGGAACAAAGTGAGTAAGGCCCAAGAAGACCATCAAGTTCGTTAAACCGCGCAAAGAGAGCGATAATCTACTACGCGGATCATACAAACTCCATTGCGACCAGCCACAAGCTCCCCTATAATTGACAAGACAATTTCGAATCGACACCATGAAGATTACAAATTAGTATTCAAGAAAATTCTTGGTTCGCCTGCAGTTAACTGTGAGCGGATGGTGCAAATCGTTAAACATTTGCAAAGGAGAAAATTTATTGAACTGTTTTGACTGGGCTTCAGTGCTTCATATACTGGGTTACAGCTGGATTATTTTTTTAATAAAGACAGATATCAGAGTTCAACAGCTTTCAGATCATTTCACTCTTGAAACAGAAAGTTTTAGTGAGCTTTAAATTATAATCTCTATCTCGCAAAACTGAGCTTCCACTTCCTAACGAAGGTACGTGACTCCTCAAAATTGCATAGCAAATGTGGTTCAACTCCACATTATTTCATTTGCACAGCAAGTAGTACCTGATTAGGAGGAAACGCCTGGGTGTCACCACTGCGAAGATCGCCCGGAGGACACGGTGGAGCATACGGTGCAAGACTGCCCCGCTTGGGCAGGGCACCGACGTGTCCTCACGGCTGCGATAGGCGGAGACCTCTCGCGCCCAGCATTGGTCGCGGCCATGCTGCGGGGCGAGACGGAGTGGGAAGCGGTCGCCTCCTTCTGCGAAGCAGTAATGCTCGCTAAAGAGGAGGCGGGCCGCGAGCGAGAGAGGACAGTGTCCTCCCTCCGCCCCACCCGCAGTGGTGCACGCCCACCGCGACGGACGTCGCGAGACGATCTCCGGCCACCGTAGGCGCGGGCATGCGGGCAGCGAGTAAAGGGCAACTCGCTGCCCGACCAAGGACCATGCCCGAGTCGACGGCGCGTTGTGTCCCACGCGCGCCTCAAAGAGCGTCAGCATAATGACGGGGCCCCCCTCTCCGAGGGCCAAAGCCTGCCGGGGTCGCGGGATTATTTCCTTACCGTGACCCCGGAACAGAAAGGGCTATTGACGGACACCGTGGATTTTAGTCAGTAGAAGTCTGACAGTCCCTCCCGCCCTGCCCGGGGTGGGAGGACTCATTTGATGATTTTACCACGCTAAAAAAAAAAAAAAAGTAGTACCTGATTTCATCTTCGATCAATCGCGACTAACAGTGCATAGATTCGTTTATGCTCGAATTACGATGCTACAATTGGTCACTCAGGATTTTTACCTGATTTCTATTGAAATGGTATAGAAAATGTTCGCTATTTAATACAGAACATTTCACCTTCAGTAAAATAACACAGGGTTTAAGAGAAAAAAGAACTCTTTAGAACATTGAAAACATTATTTTTTCGATTTCATTATTTTATTTATGAAACTTGACACATTCCTGTAATTTCTCACTTTTCATTCAATTTCGCTTATTTTTTCGATTTATTGGAATGCTAACTCATTTTTTGTATGTTTTGTTCTGAGTAGTATCTGTATTCATGAATAAAATTCACAAAATACTATCAGGCGAAAGAGCCATGGCCGGTTGAGTGCTTGAACTTCAATGCTGCTAAGACGTGATTTTTTCCGCAAAAAGGAGCCAATCCGACCCGGTTCTATCTTTCTGAGGTGTAACCGTAAAAATGACAGGCCATCTTGACCTTTTTGGGGTGCCGTTGACATCGACCCACAATATTAGTCCACTTATTGAGTTGGCTGCAAAAAAGTTAGTACATGGAGTGGTACAGGTTTGCCAAATCCCAACTCGATGCAAGTGAGTTAATTTAATAGCGCCCGGCATTGATCGAGGCCACGATCTGCGGGGCGAGACGGAATAGGAAGTAGTCACCTCGAATCCGTAGGCAAAGCAGTCATGCTAGCGAAGTAGGAGGTGGAACACGTGAGGGAGAGGACAGCCGCGTGACCTACGACGCCGAGAAGCGATTTCCAATCAGAGAGGTACGCCTTGGAGGGCCGGAGCTTGTCTTGGTCACTGGACTGTCTTATCAGGTAACTGTGACCCTGGAACGTAAAGGGCTACTGAAGGATCGCCATGGATATTAGTCAGTACGAGTCTGGTAATAAATCCCATCCCGCTCGGGAGGGCACATTTGATGATTTTACCAAAAAAAAAAAAAATATACAATGCAGCTGCCAAAACGGAATACCGCAATTGACTGGATGCCGAACCTGATACAAGATTTCAACTCTCTTCGATCAAACCTAATAACAAGAAATCGACTGATAACAAAAACTTTTTGAAAAAAAGTGCCGACTTCAAAAACGAATACAAAAAAGTTAAAATAAATTTACTTTTGGAAGTCGGTGGCTTTTTTATTTAATTCATTGACTATTGCCACCGACTTCCAAAAGAAAAGTTATTTTAAACTTCTTTTTATTCGTTTTTGAAGTCGGTACGTTTTTTAAAAAGTTTTTTTTTTAAGTTACTTTTCTCTGGGTTAACCGCTACCTCAAAACGATCAGATCAATTTTTCACGGATTTTCGGGGCGCACGTTCGAGAGCCAAATCCTGCCGGCGGCGTCGCGGGACTGTCTTATCAGGTATCCATGGCCCCGGATCGCAATGGGTTATTGAAGGACACCATAGATTTTAGTCAGTAGTGTCAGTACAAGTTTGTATGTCCTTCCTGTAGTCCTGTCCTTCCCTGGGTGGAAGGGCTGATCTGATGATTTTACCACGTAATAAAAAGCCATACCACCAGGGACATGGCCGGTGGTATGGTGGGTCCCGCAGCGAGCTATATTATCCAAACGAACTGGAATGTTTGGGAAGTTAGCAAGTCTGAAATTACATTTAATTACCAATTCAGAAAAAAATCTATCAGAATTATTTACATCATTTTATTATCTACAATTATATCCACATTCGAATATAGTAGGAAAATACAATCAACACATTTATATATTTACATTGCAAACTGATCAAAATTAAATTAATTCAAAATATTAGCTTGTATCAAGAAAGGTAGGTTATGCTGTATTCTTGGCGATTGGGAAAATTACTGGCCACCACTCATGACCTGCGGAAAATTCGAGGTACTACATTTTTCACATGCTATTTGATGTCATGACAAAGACACTAGCGCCGCGTATAAAGGTCATGAATGGTGGCGTGTATTTTAAATTTTAATAAATACGTGACTAATGTCAAAATGGTTGCGAGCGATACGTCCTCCCTCAAAAGGCGCCCCGCGCCGTCTAAATCAAAGAACAAACCGTTCTTGGTTTTATGTTGAATTTTGTCATTGCTTATTATAATTGTTTAATACTATTATTTTACTTTTAAATGAGCTAATTATTTTTTTAATGCAAGCTAAGATAGTAACCTTAGTTATTCAATACTTTTTGATTGAAAATTCAGTAAATATTGATAGATAAAAAATATAATTTCGGACGAAAAAATGTCAAATTCTTCCTGTTTTGAAAAAATATTTTTGGTGTATTTCTGAATGGAAAATAAAAAAGTGATTAATGCAGTCCAAATATAATCTTTCAGATGTACCATGGACATTTTCAAATATTATTTTAGAGGAAGTGCAGCATATTTGGAATACCAGTTTGTATTTTGAGAATAAGTTGAAAAATAAATGGGTTATTCCAATGAAATATACTTTAAATTATTTGAAAATTATTTAGCTTTAATAATACAAGCTGTCAAACCAAACAAAAATGAGGAACCTTCTCAAAATTTGAATTAACCTAAAAAACTCCGAAATCGTGATTTGACTTAGGGTGCAGGTAATTTGAAATACAGTATTCAAAATTATATAAACCTTTTTTCGTAATCAAATGCTTACTGTTTTCTTAATTAATTTAGATTTTGTAGCTAATTTTACAGTATTTTTTCTTTTTGTAGGTAATCAATATGTGTGTAATCTGTAATTTAAATATTTCTGTAACAAAATCGCCCACAAAAATAATTACCTTGTAATCAACCACAACATGATAGATCCGTGCTTAGTTTGGACTTACAATTATCCTTACAGTAAAGACAGAAGGTCCTTTACTGATTTCTAGAAGTTTCTTCAGCACCACAAGCCCCATGATCCCATTAGCATTAGTATTCCAAGTTAACAACAGGACATCCTAAACTATAACTCCATTTCTCTTATTTAGTTTTAGAAATAATTATAAAATGAAAACAAATTCACAAACAAATAAGGTCACTTGACAGTTTAAAAATTTCTTTGACGATTTGCATATCATAGTAAATGATTATTAAGGATTGAATTCGTACCAAAAAAGTTTTCAAATAAGACGTTTCAATCTCGTGGGGCTGTCAGCAGAAATGTTAGTGTAGCGCTCTGTTTTAAGTGCTCACTCACATCCTATATCATGTGACATTATGTTCAAAACAAAAAAACGCAGATGGTGTTTATACTAATTGAGATATCGTGGTATTCCAAATTACTTGCAGTATTCCAAATATGCTGACTTTCCTCTACTATTATA
Organism: Agrotis clavis; assembly: GCA_954870645.1. Taxonomy (NCBI): domain Eukaryota; kingdom Metazoa; phylum Arthropoda; class Insecta; order Lepidoptera; family Noctuidae; genus Agrotis; species Agrotis clavis. The sequence continues at coordinate 14,741,659 of OX940921.1, forward strand.
CCTTCTATGTAATTCGGTACCAAAGTATGACAAAAAGTAGAATTTTATGAAACATCCTTTGCAGAGACAAGGTTTTTACTCATGTATGTAAACAAATCTAAAAATTTGTTTAAAGCACTCCACACAGAAATAATCAAACTTTCTCGAGTATATATCCTTTTTTTATTTGTGGCAATGACATACCCAGAATCAGGTTCCAAAAGTCGCACAAAAACAACGAAACGTGTGAAAGCCCTCTTAAGGCTTTTCAGAAATTTTTCGTCGGGTTTTTTTTTCAAGTCATGATGGCTAGCCAATACAATGTTACTTAATAACATTATGTATAAGGATTTTCACGGCTAACCGTTCGAAGCTGGAGGTACATAGTCGAGCGGTAAAGAGCAACGATCTCTACACGGATTCTCTAGTTCTCAACAATTTCATACCTCTTTTTGTAAGTAAAGAGCACGTCTGTCAGAGAGATATATTTCAGGTTCTGTGACCTTATTAGGTAAAATTTTTAAAACCACGGTGCTGAAATTGTATCTGTGTAAAATAAATAAGTCTTCCCGTCCTGGGTGAAGTGGAAGGGACTGTCAGACGTGTACTGACTGAAATCAGCGGTGTTCCGTCAATAGCCCTTTACGTTCCAGGGTCACGGTAACCTGTTTAGAGTGTGCCGCAAGCCAATAGATTGATTTATTTTCGTTCGATCCCACAAAACATTACTACATATGTATTACCTGTGGAATAACCAATCTTTGAAATTCGCGACGCATGCGTTAATGCGTATTAAATTATAATATAATTATGTGTTCCCGTTGGATCCCAAATTTGAACCTGTACCCGTAGTTCCACCTGAAAATCAATGAACATTATTATTAACATTAACTAGCAAACACTTAATAGGTCAGTTTTTCCTTTTTGTCATAGCATAGCTGTCACATTTTTTATAAGCTGATTTTGAATCTATCACTGATAAGTACTGATAACAGTGATAGAGTCAAATCAAGGTGACGCAGTCGCCATATTACTAAAGCATGAATTCAGTAAAATGGCGACTTTTGTCCAAGTTACAAACCGCTAAAGGTATTTCATGCCTTAAAGGATAAAGCACTTACAAGTTGTGAGTTGGTAAAAGCCGGTCGTTTATTTCCCTTTACTGAGCAATGCTGTTAGCGGCACCGCCCGCCTGGCAGGGCTCCAAGCCACGTGTACCAGTTACTGCTAGGATAAAGATTAGAATAGTATACGCAGCCTAGTTATAAGAACATGGCCAATCTTCCACGACCTCCAAAAAATGCGAGACGTTTCTGGACTTTTCTATGTATATGGTTATGATTTTGTGATTGTGGCGGCATGGTCCAAATACATTAGTGATAAGTCTATCAATGATAAATTAATTAGGTTACAATCGTAAGTTTTGATTTGTTTTTTTTTTTTTAACTGATCATTACGTTTGAAAATAGAAACTCTTGTCAGATCTAGTTTGTTACAGGAAAATTGTCATGTTGCCAGTTTGACGGCTGGTAGATATTGTAGCGTGATATTTTTATCCTCTTTACAATTTCCGAAGTCAAAACAAATTACAGTATCGCACATGTGCATCTACAATAAAATGTTGCACATGCCTTCCGCCGCACTGCTATCAGACGCAATCAAAGAAACGACAAAGAGGTGAATGTTTGAATTTATGAAATGGGAATTTACAGTTACGTAAGGGCCATTACAGAAGTTTGGAACATCTGAACAATAAAAAATCTACATTACATATGCTCAATCGCAGCGTTAATCGCAGGCTTCGATCAAAAGATTTGCTCTACCTGCCGAACCCTTAAGTTTTTTTAAAAGGGTGGCCGTTATAATGACGTAGTCAAAAAAATCTAACGGTCCCTTTCCACCCAAACACACATTGCAATGACAAAAACACAATGACATAGAAACTTTTATGTTTCCTGCGACAAAAATAGTTACAATTTGAGAAAAGTAAAAAATGTGTTTCGTATTCATGTTGTTTTACTTAAAAAAGTATGGAACGGCTTATTTGTTTGTTTGAAGACTTTTTGAAAGTGATTGATTACAGTGTCCTTCGTTTTTCATTTGCAAAAAAATCTGTGAAGGCTGGCCTAATAATACTTGCCATACTTGCGGCTCTATACAACAACCTTTTCATTATTTAAATAGCTTAAAGATTGTAATAAACTCTGCGGCCGCTGTTCGGTTTAGTTTTGACGGCTTTTTGCCGAGTTAGATTAAATTAAGCTCTCTTTAGAAAAAGGATTAAAAGTGGAATTAAAAGTAGTCATTTTGTACCCGCATCTTCACTTGTCAAGTTTTAATGAAAAAATAAAGAAAAAAAGTTATGAAAGAGTTTTATTACGCAGTAGCCGATTGTAAAAGAAAGGGGTGCGCCCTCGATTCGTGTCATTGTTTGGCTACTGACCACCCTGAGGGCGGAGAATGTAGTTATACATTGTTAGATGACTTTCTCATTGATTTATTATGCTTCGACAGTAGCCGTTTAACACAAAAGTCCTTCGTCTTCTAATGTTACTAATTGTTACAGTTTTTGTGTTGAAATCTGTAAAGAGAAGTCATTCACACAATAGATTTTGTATAAAACTCGAATAAAATTAGCATTTCTATTCTTTGTTCTGAACAAGAACTCGATAAACATCAAGGAACATAATTAAAATTCCGAATCGCAGTAACTTCAACGAACACCGAACTATACGATTCCTTGTGTGTTATGTAAAAACCTGACCAAAGTACCTAACATAGTGTATAATAGACGGTATTAGGAAAAAAAGAAGTGAACGCCCAAACTAGCCAGTTGGAGGCTCCCCTCCACCGCCCGGCAGGACGCGATCAGCGATTTGGGAGCAATGTCCTCGACCTTGAAAATAGATGAACTTATGTAACCGCCGCCGCCCGAGGGCACAGAGCCTCCTCCACCAAATATTCCTTGAGTTTTTGCACGTCCCGCCGGATTATAACAACCTATGTGTAAAAACTTTACAATCCTAATAATTATGATGTCTCACTCCCAGACTTGTTGCTGGTATTTCTCGTCTTTGGCGATTAATTCGGGACGATAACATTGGATTTTATGAAAAATTACTTTAATGTTTTTGTCACTTTCGTTAGAAATAGCACAATTCCTTCAGCGAATTCGTGTTCAATGATTGTGATAGAACTAAGAGCCACGTGGTGTTGCCGCGTGAGCCATCGGACTAATCGGAAGCTGGTATAAATCTGTGGCCGTTTACAATGTATTATTATTTTAAATAAATTCATCGTCTTTATAGTTAACATCTCAGATAATAAAAAATGCAGCATAGTAAAAGAATCTTAGCCGTATCTAGTTTTAAGTAACAATGTGTACTTTGTATGTTTTTTATTAAAATTTTGGTTTTTGATGATTGATATTGCAACTTGGTTTCAATCAAAACCAAGTAGTTTGAACCAGAAAGATACAAGTTTTGTATAACATTTGTAAATTTAATTTATTTTACAGGAAGCTAAATAATTACATGTATACAGGGTGGAATTTTGTAATGCCACCTGGAGGGAAAGTACTCTTAATACTGCAGATAGAAAATTTTACTCAAAGGAAACATTCCTTTATTTTTGAATAGAAAGCAAACTGCATTCAAAGATTTTCGAAAATTCTCTTCTCCCACACCCGGGAATCGAACCGGCTAAAAACTGAAAAAAATATTAGTTATTTAGTATCGTTAGGGTCAATTATAAGGATGAAATCTCTCTAACAAACATGATAAATTAAATGAAAGGAAAACAGATGGATGTTAGTTAAAGAGCTTGAATTTGTAACTTCAGATTTCCTGGTTTTCCTTTCATTTAATTTATCATGTTTGTTAGAGAGATTTCATCCTTATAATTTTATTGATCCTAACGATCTATGCAATAAAAGTACAGGGTATAATTTTTTCAGATTTTAGCCGGTTCGATTCCCGGGTGTGGGAGAAGAGAATTTTCGAAAATCTTTGAATGCAGTTTGCTTTCTATTCAAAAATAAAGGAATGTTTCCTTTGAGTAAAATTTTTTATCTGCAGTATTAAGAGTACTTTTCCTCCATGTGGCATTACAAAATTCCACCCTGTATACACAATTCCTGATTACAAGTTTGTACAATGTTGTCTCAACTTGCATGTTTTCATTTGGTTGCTATGGCACATGGCGTAATCTTTCCCCCATTATTCTTAGGTTCGTCCATAAAACATAAATGGATGAGGTAGTCAGCTTAGATTTTAAATAAATTGCACAAGTTATCTGCTTAGTCATTAAATAAGAATATTAGTATAATTTTTTCTTAGTTTTCTAGGCCGGTCAGGCCCTGCAGTCTCGACACATCAACGACGATATAATACTAGACTACGCATTGCACGATCTAACGAACAAAACTATTCTGCCAACTCGCTGAGGTACTACGTAAGCGAGGGAGGCGGGGTACTGCGTTGTGATTGGCTAACTCAAGGTCGGTTCTGTCTCAAGGTATGTTTACGGCTCACAGGATTGGTCGAAATGAGACGGATATAAGACTTTTTTGCCTAATGTGTTGGCAGACATCGGTCGCCTGTTATTACGAGTCTAGTATTATATCGTCGTTGCGACACATATAACGACAAAAATCGGTCGTTAAGTCTAATCCGATGTCAAATTTCTTTAATAGATTTGCAACCTTATGCTGTCGAAATAAAGTTGAAAATCTATTAATGGAATTTGATAACGATACGACTTAGCGACCGATTTTTGTCGCTGTCTAATGTCGAGACTGCAGGGGCAGGTAGGTAAAGATGTGTTATTAAAAAAATGGCAGACTACAAGTCTTTATCTAAAAAAAACGTAATTAAAACGCATTTTTAGCCCACTCGCTAGTTAACAAAACTTTATGTTAATTGAATACTCAAAGCAAGAGCTAGCAAAAACTGATTGACTAAGCCATAAAATAGAATAATTTATGTTTATGCTATCAATCACGTTCCTAAAAGAATTAGATTGGATATACATTTGTTTCATGCTTAAATAAGTTTATTACATTATAAACTTTAACGGCTACGGAAAAAGTTTCAACAAAAAACACTTTTAGACTAATAATTACGGGTTCTCCTCTCAAAGATATGAATTAGTGCCAACATTATGTCTGCAGTAATTAACAGTCGTTCTTTGTAATTGTGTAGCCAAGGATAAACAAGCGCAATGAGTAATAAAATAATAAATGTTTATGAACCACTGTTATTTTTTTATGTGTCGATGTTATTCTTCGACTATTCACCGGAGTTTTGAGTTGAGCTTCTTCTACTTTTCCAAATACAAGATTTTTTTATAAAATTGCTCTGAATTGTGTATAAATCATATTATTTGAACAAGGAGTACTTTGTTCAATGAAAATTATCTTTCTTCTAGAAAAATAATAAGTGATAATTATCACATGAACTAGGAAGTAGTTTTCCCAATTTAAAGGAAAAGTAATATATCTACGAGACAAAGTAAAAAAATGTAAATGACATAATCAGTGCCGCATAACATTCTGTAACATTCATTATTATAAAGAATCTTGTACAATACCTATGATCAAGGCATATTACAAAACTTTGAAAGTGATCACGATACATCGAATAACACAATTTATAACCGACTTCCAAAAGGAGGAGGTTTTCAATTCGGATGTTCGACGACTTTTCCAATGTAAAGCTGTATAAACAAACATAATTATATTACATATAACACATACGCATAGTTCATACCTAAGGTAGCGTCAAGTTGCTAGTCAGGGTGATGTCATAACCAAAAGCAAGAATGCACAAAAAAGCCATTGTGTAAAGAGTCGTGAGACTAGTTAGCTCAAGTCTACGAGCGTTGAACTCTTTTGAGTGCCGAACAGAGTCAATGTCTGCTATTAGCCAATTTATATGACGAACTAACGACGTTTGAATTGCTTTTACAAACTCCACATAACAACCTACAGTGAATTTGAGCGAATATTTTGACAACCCGCTCGTACTGACGTGGAATAAACCTTCAAAGGGATCACAAAGACTTGGAGTTACATATTTTCCACACTTGTAGCCAATTTGTTATGTATTGTTTCATGATAACATTCATGTAACCCGCATAAGTAGAGGTTTTTGACTCTCGCGACAAAGACCGTGAAAATAATGGCATGTTGAGTACAAATACAAATTATTTTTCTAACTGCGGAAAACATTATTGATTTTTCAACAAGAACAGTCTTTATATACACTTGTGTAAATACGTGTGCTTATTGTCTACAAAAAACAACTAATTTTGAACTCTATGTTCCGCGAAGCAGTATGATTTCGAAAAAAAAAGATAAATGAATTGAATAATGCATCAGATCATCATAAATACATAAACATTCTTCTTCAATATTACACAAACTGTTATGAAATATTAATAAGAAATAATGACGCATCATTCTTTTAAAATAAAAAATTTAATAGGGCTCCCTAAAATATATCTAAGTAGAGTAGTGGTGGTCGCGGGACTTATCTCATTACCGTGACCCCGGAAAATAAAGGGCTAATGAAGGACACCGTGGATTTTAGTCAGTACGAGTCTGGCAGTCCCTTCCACCCTGCCCCGGGTGGGAGTACTCATTTGATGATTTTACCACGATTAAATAAAGTAGAGTAGTAGCAGTCTGATTGTCAAGAAAAGCTCCTTTGTCCTGAAGGAACTTTACTAGGCGGTCAGTGAATGATAAATGTCAGTTGCACTACTGATAAAGTTCCATGAATATTTGAAACAAATTTCGCGTTTATTAAGCGAAGATTTTTACCCGCGACGGCGACGGTATGGAAACGGTATATTATATGCGTTTGGGGTGCGAGGTTGTTTGTGAAACCAATGTTGCCACTTATCTCCAAAACTACTGGTCCGATTGAGATGCGGTTTTCAGTGATAGGTTCTGGTTTAATTGGTGCATGTTCTTAAATATGTGTTAAGGTTACAATTCACCTCGGGGCGGAGCAATAAACATTTGTTTATGCAAAACCAAAATTACTTGTCCGATTCGGATGCGGTTTTCCGTGATATTTTCGAGTTTAATTGGTGCACGCTCTATGTGTTGCAGTGAATGAATTTACTAATTAAAGTGTGATCATTGGCTATGTTACCACTTGGCTTCTACATCAATGTTTACACTTGCCCGAAGAGGTTTCCTATCGCCAATTTTTCTGGACTGAACTTCCAAAAATTGGTGAAATTTTTCTTTTTGTTTTATATTGAGAGTGGTACTTGGTACTTCATTTTATCAATACATCTCTTGCCGGTTCGGTCTTTGGATGGGACGCTTGTCTAGGCCTGTCTTTAAGTCTAAGCAAGTTTTTCAAAAGTCTGTCTGTGGATAACTTTATTGTCTCAAAGTCAGGGTCAAAGTTGAGGTCAAAATTGCATGACTCACAGTGTTAATTTTATAAAGTTCAATTTTCATTGAAAAATGCTATTATTATTTACGAAAAATATTATTTCTAACAATACGTATTTTTTTAAAGATACATGATGATAGATGTTGCACATTATATGAGACCGTGTTAAGGCTATGCTCAAGCAGGGCAGATCCCTACCGTATGATTTGACGTTTCCTCTGGACAATCCACGGAGTGACGAAATGGCAAAATGCATGGGCAATTATACTTTAGACATGAACTACCTATCTGAAGCATTTCAACGAAACAGTCTCATTAATAAATTGGGGTACCTACCTATCAATAAAAACTTTTTCAAAAAAAATGTAACCGCCTTCAAAAACTACCACAAAAAAAGGGTAAAATAACCTACAAAACTTTTCTTTCGGAAGTCGGTGACTTTTTTTTATTAATTTCATTGTTTTTTCTTGTCACCGACTTCCGTAAGAAAAGTTTTGTGGGTTATTTTACCCTTTTTTGTGGTTGTTTTTGAAGGCGGTTACATTTTTTTTTTTTAATTTTAATTTACTTTTTTTAGTTTAAATATTCAAATTCTTGCCAAATACATCATTTTCTTACATGTGCACTAGAATTTTGTAATCTGTAGCATCGGTAATAACATCGTTAACATCTCTTTCATTCATTCCTTATCTCGAAAATTACTGAACCGATTTTGATGAAACTTGCAGTATTCCCTAAGTTGAACGATACCTAGTACAACAAAAAAAGAATTACCTAAATCGGCCTTGTAGTTCCGGAGACATGCGAACACAAACATAATTTACTAAATTAGTCGATGCCAAGTCCTTACTAGAGGAGTTGTACCTTTCATCATCAGCTCAGCTACATGAGATGATGATTACCATACGCAAATACTTAAATTACTTCATACTCAAATTTGCGAAAAACGATGTGTAGGCCTATAAAATTTGAGGGTTGTCCTCGATTTCTCCAAGATCCAATCATCAGATCCTGACATGGTGACAAAGGGACCACTTCAGAAGTATCTCCTTTCGAACAAAAAAAGATTTTTGGAAATCGGTCCACAATTGGCGGAGTAATTGCGTAAACACTCACAGTCGGGGCCCATTCAAATTATACCAATCAAATCTTCCCAAGGGGCCCCGACTGTGAGTGTGAATGAGTGAATCCTAAACTACTGGGCTTGTTTCTTTCTTTTTAGTTTTTTTACGCCGTCGGGTTTTTTGTTTTTTTTAATACCTATTTATTTTATTTTACTATTTTTAGTTTTTGTTAGCATTTATCAGTCCAAATTAAATTGAAACATATAAGTTATATATATTTTGGTAAACCATTTTTAAAATCCTTTAATTTGATGCCCCACTTGATAGAATGAGAGAGATTTTTAAAAAATATTTTTTGTTCGGAACCCTTTGCACACGAGTTCGACTCGCACTTGCCCAGTTTTATGTACCCAGTGACACTCTCACGTTTAAGACGAATCTAACGGCACCTCTCAAGTTAAAATCTATCAAGCCGTTTAGGCTGCAGAGCAACACAACGAAACATACATACATACACTCGAAAAACATAAACCTCCTGGCGCAGTCGGGTAAAAATAAACCTTCCATCTTTAACTACAAGATTGGTTAGACTTCATTCGTGACTATGTTTTTGCCTCAAAGTCTAGAAATTTCGAACAGTCTTTTTTGCAGTCAGTTTTGCGTGTATCTAACTGACTTTACACTTCGTCAATACTTGTTTGGCCTACATATAGATAATTCGCTACCCCCACCGAATAATATCGTAATTTGATATAACGATACTTTGCGTTTTATTGCATATTCATAATGTAGGTATTCTCTTACACTTTGTCAATTTTTTTCACATTTTTCCTATGAATACTTTACGAATTAGTATTTTTATAATAACCATAGCCCTAATATTCCGTTACAGATTTATTGTACTTATTTACGTGAATAATATCGCTTCTACTGATTACGGATAGCACTGCTAATAAGAATTTCAATATGTTACGATAACGATATTATTCGAGTAAGAACAGCAAACTCGTTCTATAGTAAAGTTTTTTAACAACACTATTCCTGTAGAGATTTTATTTCAAAAGTACGGTAATGCTGGTTACTATTTAATAATGTATTTTAAAAAAATAGCAATTACTAATTGCCATAGTTTACCGAGGTGATATCTACACTCAATCTACGATTGCTGTATTATCTATTATGCATTACGCATCGCTTTCTATTTTTCTAATGATAAAGAAAGGGATACAATAATATCGAATATGTGGCATACCACCCCCAACGGACATTGGCCTTGGTAACACACAAAATCTGCACACTGAGGACCGATGAGAAGATTATCGAGCTCGAGGAAGGATTGAGCAAAATGCAATGAAATCCGAAGAGAGGGTCAGGATATGATAGTTCTAGATTCCAGCAACATTCTCTTCTACCGGGAAGGAGACCGTAAATCCTAGGGTGATGTTTGTTGATTTCTCGTCCGCGGGTCCCTCATCAACAACGCTATGAAAGTCGACATTGCAGTGTGTCGAGTAGGGTAGCACACCTTACACTTACAATAATCAATCAGTATTCGTTAAAGGTCATACATGTATATGCGCCGACCTCGACACATTTTGATGATGAAGTAGAGGCATTGTATCAGGAGATATCCGAGGCCATACATACCTCCGAAACATACTTCACCTTTGTTATGGGGGACTTCAACGCGAAGGGCGCACGGAATGGCGATGAGTTGAGAGTGGGGCCATTTGGGTATGGGCAGCGAAACCATAGGGGCCAGCGACTGGTCGACTTCATGGAAAAGGAAGAACTTCATTTAATGAACTCCTACTTCCAGAAGCGGCCATCCAGGAGGTAGACGTGGATGAGCCCCGATGGTATTACCAGAAATGAGATCGACTTCATCATGACGACCAAGAAGCGAATATTCAGTGATGTCTCTGTGATCCCCAAGGTAAAAACCGGTAGCGATCACCGAATCGTCAGAGGCACATTGAATATTAATGTGAAGCTTGAAAGGTCTCGTCCGGTAAAGTCCACTTGAACTGCACAATCGCTTCCAGTGCGTAACCGAATGCGAAACTGTGGATTAGATTAATTGGTGGAAACTGTCCTAGCTGTGAGGTTCTTTAAGACCCCGCGCCGCAATAGGCCTCAAAAGCTCTCGAACGGAACCATAAAGTTAATGCAAGACCCGACCGCGATGAGGCTGCAATCTTCAGCTGATGTCGGAATATGGCAAAGTCAATAGACGAATCTCTAAATCAATGCGACGTGACCTGCGTGCTAATAGTGCGGCACGGATAAAGGAGGTAATCGAGCGGAACCAGGGCTCAAAAGTCTTCGCAAAAAATTCGTCTATTGGGCAAAGCCAAATTCTAATGACGAAGCTGAAGATTAATGACGGCAGCGTCATTTCGACGAAACCGGAGATTCTGAGAGAGCTTGAGAGGTTTTACGGACAGTTAATACACATCAACACCCAGTGTCGGTACAGCTCGAAACGCAAGAGCTAAACTGACTGGATACTGCACTGAGGATATCCCGATAATCAGCCTGTATGAGATTAGAATGGCTCTTAAACAGCTCTCGAATAACAAGGCGCCGGGTGAGGACGGAATCACAACTGAACTTCTGAGACCGGGTGGAAAACCGGTACTTTTAGTCCTCCAGAAGTTATTTAATTCCGTCATATTTGAAGGTACTACACCAGAAGCATGGCACGAGAGTGTGGTTGTTTTCAAAAAGTGTGACAACACCTTGTTGAAGAACTTCAGGCCAATCTCACTTCTGAGCCATGTAGACAAAACTGTTCTCAAAAGTCATTACGAACCGTCTCGAACGCAAGTTTGATGACTTCCAGCCTCCCGAACAAGCCGGTTTCCGAAAAGATTTTAGTACTATAGACCACTAACAAACGTTCCGCCACATTATACAGAAGACAGAGGAGTATAATCGGCCTTTATGTTTAGCGTTTGTGGACTATGAAAAAGCCTTCGATTCAATCGAAACCTGGGCAGTATTGCAGTTCCACCAACGATGTCATATCGACTATAGGTATATCGAAGTATTGAAGTGTTTGTATAGAAACGCCACCATGTCCATCTGACTTCAAGAAGAGAGCAATTGCAGTAAAGCGTGAGACAGGGAGACGTTACTTCTCCGAAACTGTTCACGATCGCGTTGGAGGTCGTTTTCAAGCTCTTGGAATGGAACGGACTCAGCATCAACATCAATGGCGAATATATCAGTCACCTTCGTTTGAACTATGATTATAGTCCTCATGGCAGAATCGTTGGAGCACTTCAATGCTATGCTCAGCGACCTCAGTATCGTTTGCCAACGGGTCGGCCTTAAAATGAACATGGACAAGACGAAAATCATGTCGAACGTCCATGTGGCACCCGTATCTGTTGTTGTTGTGAATGATACTCTCGAAGTTGTAGACCATTATACTTACCTTGGACAGATTCTTCAGTTAGGTAGGTCCAACTTCGACAATGAGGTCACCCGAAGAATCCTACTCGGATGGGCAGCGTTTGGGAAGCTACGTGATATCTTCTCGTCAGAATCCCACAGTGTCTCAAGACAAGGGTGTTACCAGTGTGTGTGTGTTGGCAGTGATTACGTAGGGCTCTGAAACGTGGTCTTTCACTGCTGACCTTTTAGAGACTCGGAGTTTCTTTGCGGGATAAAAATCCGGAACATGGATATTCGTCGAAGAACCAGAGTCACCCACGTAGCTCATACAATTTACAAGTTGAAGTGGCAATGGGCAGGCCACATCGCTTGTTGAATTAACGACCCATTTGGAACAAAAGTTCTCGTGTGGGAACCACGGACCGGAAGACGCAGCGTAGGCCTCCCACTAGGTGGACGGACGACATCGTGAGGGTTGCAGGCAACCGATGGGTGCAAGTAGCGAATTGTCGTTTGGCGGGGCGGTCTAAGGGGGAGGCCTATGTTCTACAGAGGACGTCTTCCGGCTGTTGATGATGATGATGAGTGTTTTTTTATCAGAAACCCATAGTTTGATTGAAAGTTATATTCCTGATAATGGATATTACTTAACAGGCAATTTAAGAATAAAATAGTATTCAAACAATAATTAAAATTAAAATATATATTTTATAGGCGAAAATCCCAGTTACAATCTATTACCATATAATGTTTGGATGTCATTATTTAACGAATAACATTGTAGTATACTATTATTGTGCACGCTGTCTTTTTGTTTTTACGCGAATAATATCGTTATGTTTTGTTGCTAAATAATGTTTTTGTAACGTATCCAGTAAAATATATTTTCTTTAATAACTTGGTCCTCATAAAATAAAAATTTAATACGTTTATTTAGAATGATTCTATAAAAAATTAGCTTTCATTTGATATATAAATCATCCTTGTTGAAAATATTTAAATTACGCGCCTTCCAAATGTCATTCATTTTTGTTTATCTGTGCCTCTGTGAACCCCGTCCTTCTACTCTGTGTCACTACGAGAAAACCTATTGTAAAATCTTTTTATCTTAATTAAAATATAATTCAAGTAAACCATATTCCACTATTTTATTTAAAATTAAGAGGTTAAGGGCCCAGTTGCCCTGGACAAAGTGAAAAGTGAAAATAAAACAGTGCATAAAAGTTGTAAAAGTTAACTTATTAGTAACGTGGTGCCGCCAAAAGAAAAGTTTTCCAAGTGCTGAAAATGTCTTCAAATAACCCGCTGGCGTTGATAGAAAAACTAACTGGCCGCGATAATTACTCCACATGGAGATTCGCCGTCAAAACTTACCTTGAACACGAGGAATTATGGGACTGCATAGAAAAACCAACCGGCGCCGCGGAAGACAAAAAACGTGATCTTAAGGCAAGAACTAAGATGATCTTGCTAGTGGACTCCGTAAATTATGTTCACATACAAGATGCGAAGTCAGCAAAGGAAGTTTGGGACAACCTAGCAAATGCTTTCGATGACTCAGGGCTAACACGCCGAGTAGGTTTACTTCGTGAATTATGTACCACAAGTCTCGCAGAGTGTCAAAATGTAGAAGAATATGTTAGTAAAGTAGTCACCACAGCTCACAAGCTGCGCAATATCGGATTCAAAGTGGATGATGAGTGGCTGGGAACCCTGCTTCTCTCCGGTCTACCTGAAACATACAAACCGATGATAATAGCCATCGAAAGTTCCGGTATGACAATAAGTGCCGATTCTGTCAAAGCGAAAATTCTGCAGGATGTTAAAATGACTACCAGCGATACAAATGCCTTTGCAACTAACTCAAAGAAAAAGGTATTTAAAAAGCCAAATCAAAAAGGCCCACGATGTTTCAAATGCAACAAATATGGCCACATAAGCACAGAGTGCAAGTCTAAGACAAAACAGAAACCAGAAAATTCAAATTATGCCGCTGCGTTCATAGCTTCAGTCAGAAACAGCGATGCCTGGTATATAGACTCTGGTGCCTCTATGCATATGACCAAACACAAACAACTATTGCAAAATGAAACAGTGCCACTAGTCAAGACTATTACAGTTGCTAATAACAAATCCTTACCTGTAGAAAGCTCCGGTCAGCTGAGTTTGGATATCTGTAACGATAGAGGTCAGTGTAACAAAGTTTTGTTTCAAAATGTTTTGTATGTGCCTGAGTTAGCAACAAACCTACTATCAGTCAGCCAGATTGTAAATCATGGTGGTGAAGTCAAATTCAATAATGAAGGTTGTGTAATATTGAACAGTGACAAGAAAATAGTTGCAACCGCTGTCTTAATCAACAATATGTACCGGCTAAATCTATACAATGTTAAAGCATACATATCTGATGTTGATAACCAAGATATTTATCTCTGGCACCAGCGGATGGGGCATCTCAATTTCAGTGATTTAAAGAAAATTGAAGAAAATACAGATGGTGTGCAATTATCTAAGAAAGCTGACAATCTGACCTGTGTGACTTGCTTACAAGGTAAACAAACACGCCTGCCGTTCAAGTCAAGTGAAACAAGAGCTACACAATTACTTGAAACTGTACATTCAGATATATGTGGACCGATGGAGACCACTTCCATTGGCGGTGCAAAATACTTCATCACATTTATTGATGACTTTTCAAAGAAAGTGTATGTTTATTTCCTGAAGAAGAAATCTGAGGCTCTTCAAAAATTCGAAGAATTTAAATGTGAAGTTGAAAATCAATTGGAGTGCAGTATAAAATGTTTGCGAACAGACAACGGACTTGAATATTTAAGTAATGATTTTTCAGAGTTCCTAAAAACAGCTGGTATCGTTCATCAAACTACAACACCTTATACACCCGAGCAAAATGGTGTTTCCGAGAGAATGAATCGTACACTTGTTGAAAAAGCAAAATGTCTGTTAATTAATGCAAAACTTCCCAAACTGTATTGGGCAGAAGCAATACACACAGCTGCTTACCTTATTAATAGAACTCCAACACGCTCACTGGCTTTCAAAACTCCAGAAGAAACATGGTCTAAGAAGAAACCAAATATAAGCCATCTAAAAATATTCGGCTGTGAAGCAATGATACATCTCCCAAAAGAAAAACGCAAGAAGTGGGACAGTAAATCACACAAAGCCATATTTATTGGATATTGTGATAATACCAAAGGGTATCGGTTCATAATACCTGCTTCTAAAACTGTTATTAAAAGCAGAGATGCTGTTTTCTTAGAGACCACAGTAAGTAGAAACTATCTTCCTATGAATCTGACAGAGAAAGAAGAAACATCACTGGAACAAAATGATGATTACACATCTCTGAATTCCAATGATACAGCAGGTACTTCAGATACCACTAGTGAATATTTATCAGATCAAGAAGATAACTCAGATTCTGATTATACACCACATATAAATGTTCAAACATCATCAACACCTTCTAAGATTACATTGAGACCAAGAAACAGAGAATTATTAAAAAATGAATATAAAGATAAAACTTACCTGTGCTGCAGTGATAAAACTATCCCTCAGAATTACAAAGAAGCTTCAACCTCAATTGACTCTGAAAAGTGGAAAACTTCAATAAAGGAAGAATTAGAATCACATAATAAAAATGGAACTTGGACATTGGTAGAAAAACCCCAAAACACTAAGCCCATTGGATGTAAGTGGGTGTTTCGCATCAAGAATGAACCAACAGGTCCTCGTTACAAATCTAGACTCTGTGCTAAGGGTTATGCACAGACAGCAGGAATTGATTTTGATGAAACTTTTGCACCAACGGTGAGGTATGACTCTGTACGTTTATTATTATCACTTGCAGCTCAGAAACATTTAGAGATCATCCAATTCGACATCACTACTGCTTTTCTGTATGGTGACCTTAAGGAAACAATATACATGACTCCACCTGAGGGATTGGACTGTAACCCAAACATGGTATGTAAACTCAACAAATCCTTATATGGGCTTAAACAGGCACCACGATGTTGGAATACCAAATTCAACTCTGTTTTAAAGAAATTTGGATTCGAAAGAACTAAAGCAGATCAGTGCATTTACATTGGATTAATCAGAGGTGTAAAATGTTACTTATGTTTATATGTTGATGATGGCCTTTTATTCTGTAAAGATAAAACAGTTTTAACTGAAGTAATTAATGATCTTCAAACTAATTTTGATGTTAAAACATATCCTCTTTCCTGCTTTGTAGGTATGCAAATTGAAAAATCTAATAATCATATTTTCATACACCAGACCAAATACATTGATCAAATGTTGAAAAAGTTCAACATGGATGAAGCTAATCCTAACAGTGTACCAGCTGATCCACATGTCAAACTTTTGAAAGCTGAAGGGCAGTCTGAAACAAAATATCCTTACAGAGAAGCTGTTGGATCGCTCATACACGCAGCAACTGTAAGCCGACCAGACATTTTGTTTGCAGTCAGTCAGGTGAGTAGATTCTTGAATTGTCATAATGAATCTCACTGGAACGCTGTAAAGAGGATACTCAAGTATCTAAAAGAAACTAAAGATTTTGGATTATGCTATACATCAAAGCCAGACAGCACTGATGTAATAGGGTACAGTGATGCTGACTTTGCAAACGATGTTGAAACAATTAGGCGTTCAACAACTGGCTATGTTTTTCTCAAAAATGGAGCAGCCATTACCTGGTCTTCCCAAAGACAACAAACAGTGGCCTTATCAACAACAGAGGCAGAGTTCATGGCTGCTTGTGCTGCCACAAAAGAGGCCATTTGGTTACGACACTTTTTAAAAGAAATTAGTGAATTTAAACAAGAGTGTGTGATTATAAACATAGACAATCAAAGTGCAATTAATGTTATCAAAAATAGTGAATTCCACAAGCGTTGCAAACACATAGACATCAAATATAATTTCATTAAAGAAAAATATAATGAAAATATTATCAGTTTAAATTATGTTAACACAAATCATCAGTATGCTGATGTATTTACCAAAGCTTTGTCCAAGGATAAATTCATTTCTATGAGATGCAACATTGGGATGTGCAAACTTAATACTTATAAGTAGTGAATTTTCTTTTGTATACCTAACATAAAACTTGTATCTAATTTATAATTCACACTGTATTTTTACTGTTTGTTTAGGCTCAGTACTTTATTTCAGTAAAAGAAGGCTCTAATATGGAGAGAGTACTGAAATGTTAATTTAAGTTTAAGTTTGTATAATGTTACTAACTAATGTGATTCATACTTTATGTTTAAAAAGTTTTGTAGTCTGTTTTAGTAGAAGGCTCTTATTTGGAGAGAGTGTTGAAAATATTTAAATTACGCGCCTTCCAAATGTCATTCATTTTTGTTTATCTGTGCCTCTGTGAACCCCGTCCTTCTACTCTGTGTCACTACGAGAAAACCTATTGTAAAATCTTTTTATCTTAATTAAAATATAATTCAAGTAAACCATATTCCACTATTTTATTTAAAATTAAGAATCCTCTTAGGTTGGAAATTTTTTACAATAATCATAAAAAAGCACTGTTTTATTTTTCCTGTAAAATTTGAATTTATCGATTACGATATTATTCGGTGGGGGTAGCGATATGTTAATAACAAAGTTAACGAGACTGTACTAAGTGGATTGAAGATTACAGTTTGAAAAATATGACACGGTTTTAATCTAGTTTCAAAGTACTTGAATAAAATACTATTTAAAACATAAGTAAGTAAATTACGAGTGCAAAGATAATTCACACACTACCGATAACAGTTGAATGAATCAATAAAATAATAAATAATGTAACAATAGCATCTATTTGGAAGACTTATGTTGAAGCTTTAATTGACTCCATCACTCAGTCTGTATGAAAAACTAAGTTAGTTTTATCACACAAAAAGGTAATAAAAATAAAAACTTACTAATATTTTTCATTGTCTTCTCTTATGTATAAAATTTCTGGCTACCCAACGAAATCAGAAATCATTGATAAATAAAAAAAAGAAAATTCTTACATTTTAAAATGAACACTCGATTAAAAAATTACATTATTATACTTATTGCTGTCTGGTCTATTTAGTGAATTATAAAATGTTTTTTATCAACTTAAAGGATTCTGTCTGATGATGTTGTTTAAAGAAGAAAGTATTATTATGTGACTAGTGGCGATGTATTGCGAGCGCACGTAGAAGCTTGAGGTCAACGGTTTTCGACTCAAGATTAATGTTTTGATACGAAGTAAGTGGATCAAACAGCGCTACGTAATTGTCTTATTATGATGTTGCATTTGCAAAATTATATTGTTGAGGATGTTTGCGTTAGAATTTTAAACCTCTTTATTTTGTTAAAGATTTGATCTTGAGAGCAAACTGCGCCATATTATGAGCTGCCCGCGTAGCCGCGTAGCTTTTGTTTTTCTTTGCCTTTAAACATTTACAAGGAATGACATGCTGCCATTTCATTTTGTCACGTACAGTGTACACGTCAATTTCAGGGTTGCGACTTTTTGTATAGATGATAGTTCACAGCTCTAAAAATGAAACTTTTAACTAAGGCGACGGCCCTGGAGTTAAAGAGCAGAAAGTATTTTTTGCCTAAACATTCGAAGTGAATATCAGACGAGAATGAAGGGTATTCGCAATGCAGAGTAGATCTGATGTCATAGATCGTTCTCGGTAATCTGGTCAAAACAACTAGACAATACAGTACTGGTCGTACGATTTGCGCGTACAATTAGGCTCCGACCCTCTTTGTATATGTTTCAATAAAAAATTTGGAGTGTGTCGAATCATCGAGTGCATGCGACTATTGACGGATAAGATATGCAGTAATGATGATTAATCTATAGTGAAATGAGGAAAGTAATTGTATTACTTACTTACTTTTAACAGTAATTCCGGTCATATGTTATGAATGCCTTATTTTTTTTTAATCTAGTATTAAATATTCGATTTTCACCTGTTGTTGAAAATGGGATTTGTGCATTTTAGAGCCTTCAACATTTTCAGGAATTGAAAAAAACATAGATATATTTATGTGCTTTACCTTTTCATATGTACAGTTGTGCATATTTCTTTTATTTTTCTGTTAGCCATAAGGTCCATTATGTAGGTAAGTTAAAATATATAATTATAATTAGCATAGAGATGCAGCTGTCTACCAAAAATTGTACGCAAGACAGACGCAACGACGGTTGCAATAAAATAAATGCATGAAAATGTCGAGCGAGGTATTGCCTAGTTTTCTATGCGTCGAAGTTGAACGCACGGCGGTGCCGGCAGTGGTGGCTTCAGCGGCGGTGTGCGTCGAGTCAAGGTAAGTGTGCCGACGGCCGGGGATGACCTAGTGCGGCTCCCCCACCCTGCTCAGTTCTGCACTCGCGAAAGTTCAACGAACCTCCAGCAGAATTCTTACAGGCATACGCGACGGTTACATTACCGGAAAGCAGTTGCAATCACCTACATGCCCGCAGAATCGGTCGCTCTACACAATAGGGTTTGACTTTGTCTTGAGGCTAACCAAATCGTGGCCAACTTTTCGCTGGGCGTAGTTAGCTAATGCGGTTTCTGGTTTGTCTGCATATAATGAATATAATTAACTTATTAAATAATATTGTGACCACAAATATTTGTATTCGATAATATTTATTTAAGAATTTTAATTCAATATAGTTTGCGTATTTAAATTTTGATAAAAAAATTTGGTCGAAATGACCTCATATTAGATTACGATAGATACGATATAGATTTAGATATAGATTACATGCAGTATAGAAAATCGGAAATTTTCTGTCGAAGCGAGTTTTATGGCAGTTTTAACACAAACTACGTTTAGTTAAATAGTGAAAATGTAAAATTTTCTTTCTGTACCCTTAGCACGAATTTTCACTCTTTTATTTTACAGCATCTTTCCAGTATTTACAGCGTTTTTGTATGAAAAAACGGAACAGCGCCTCTGGTGTGCGGAGAAGGAACTAAATTTTTCATTGAAAATTGTCAGTTTGAAATTGTCAAAGTTCCAGTTTACTTTACGTCTCAAATACTGAAAATTCGTGCTAAGGGTACAGTTGTAAAATTTATTACTTCACGTATCAAAATCATTATAGCGCGATTGCTTATTGCCTACACAATGAGCGTACAATATTATTGACCTTTGCTAAGAGCTTGCACTTGGCAAATAGAACAGTGCTAGAACAAGTTTCCTTAAGTTAGATAAAGCAATGACTCGCGCGGTAAACAGTATGAGTAAGAGTGAAGGAAAGGCTTTAGCAGAAATTCGCTGCAGAAATATGTTAATTTGGCGTCTTATGTCACCGAGCGGGCAAGTTTCGTGAATCATGTGCTCACGCACGACACGTATTATACATACACCGTTATTACTTTCTACGAAGCTGATGAATTTTCCTAATTTCCTATTTCATGCTCGAGTTATTGCAAACAGTTCTCATGTTTAAATTATTTAGTACTTATTTGATTTATCTTCTGATTCATAATGTCACAAACGTTTCCAGAATTATTGAGGCAAGAATTTACCAAAGAGTTAGACTGAACATTTTGAAGTGCAGTTTACTTCAAAATGAAAATGTAGGAAGGAAAAGTTTTATCTATAAATACAATATGTGTGTCTTGATGTATATTTTTATATGAGGCTTGGTGTGGAGAGTGTCGTGGTCGGTCCGGCAGCCGCAGCGCCGCGCAGTAACGGCGCGATCGGGGCCGATGAACGCCGCTGGCCTTATTCCGGCAAACTATCGCAAGCGAGAAACGCGACGTGTACTTTCATTGTCACCTCGCTGTACGCACACCACCGCTCAACACTTCAACCAGCCTCTATCAGTCAAGGTTGCATTGATAAAAAGATAAGCTTAAAACTAAATAGACTTAATTTGCGTCACGTAAATTTTTACGTGACGGCAGTCTAAACAATCAGGTTTTTTTGATGAATTAGAGGATTATAGGTATAATGATATTCTCTCATCTAGCTGCAAAGAAAGATAACTTTCTTACAGTAGGTACTCTGGTAAACCCCTGATGCATCTTTGGTGCGACAAATCTCCAATGACTCAAAAGCCATTGGCAGTATAAATAGTAGGTACATGCGAATACAGTCATATTATCGGAGCAGGAGATCTGTCTGGAGAGGTCAGCTACGGTATACGATTGTACGATTCGGCGCGAGGCGGCGCGGCGGTAACAATGGCGCAACAGTCGCGCGGCTACGTCACTCAGTGTCAAGTGCATCGAGCTCAGATAATAGCTTTGATCTTGAATACAATTTTATTGAAACTATATGTATTTTCCACGTAAATATATTAAACACTAAATAGTTTAAGATAATTAATAGACTAAATGCTTTTCTTTCCGTGACAGCAATTTTGACAGAAGTACAGGCACCATCATTCCCTTCTTTTAAATTATTTCTTTTGTACGTCTTGATGGTACTGTGGTATTCTTTCCATTTTCAAATCTAATTTTTTTTTTTTTTTCGGAACCATAACAAAAAGAATAAATACAACAAGTAGATCGATGATAGCTGCAAAAGTATAAAACTGCAGCGCAGCTACCAACGCCCTTCTACAGAAACAGAATGGAATTGATGCTCCGTGCAAAGTATTACATAAATTTTATACAAATAAAGCAAAACAGAAAAAATAAAAAAAGTTATAAAAGGAAAATAATTAAATCAAAATAGGACAAAATATAATCATTTGGGGTGTGTGGGTGGGTGTGTGTCAATGAAGTGTGTTGTGTGTGTGTTTATGACATAATGTGTGTTGTGTGTGATTTTGTAGGGGTGTGTGAGAGAGTGATGAATATTTCAAACCTTCACAAGTTTCTCTGTGTCATCGTAATTTTGCGATTTTAACCATGAGACAAGTTTCATTTTGCATTTGGTTTTTTTTAATGGGTAGATGTTAAGGCTTTTGTTTAGTTTATTGTATATTTTAGAACTTATGTGTTTGTAATGACGACTTGCAACTAAGGTTCTACGAGACTCAGTGTTACAAACCCTATTCGAGCGGCGGTTAGAACAGCATCTAGGGTCAAAGGTAAGTTGGCTGTGCTTGCGAAGAACAGTTTGGAGGACAAAAAGCTGCCTGACTGTGAGAACCTGGCAGAGGGTATACAGAGCGGATGTAGAAAAACGAGTCGGTTTCCTTGCCATCACCTTCAGGACAGCTCTCTGCGCTCGTTCTGCCCGTAGCATTACTGTTTTTCTAGCGCCACCCCAGACTGTTAGGCAATACCCCAGGATAGATTGAGCAAGTGCAAAGTAAACAGTTAATAAACAGCTGAAATCGGCCGCGCCGCTAAGTTTTTTGAAAATAAATATTAGTTTTCTCACACGAGCCACGGTTGAACTAATATGTTGGTTCCATTTCAGGTTGCTGTCAAGAGTGATGCCAAGATATTTGATAATGGATGTATTTTGTAACTGTTGACAGCCACAATTTACTGTTAAGTCTGGGCAGGTGTGCGCACGAATTCTTATCGGTGTTGAGGGCTGACCTGCCTTCGTGGGGGAGAATGTAATAAATTTAGTTTTATTGACATTTAGAGTAAGGAGATTTGCGGTCAGCCATCTCATGACGGTGCTCAAATCTAATATACACTAGTCTACTATATATAGCGAGTAGGGCAGTTCGCCATTAGTTTGGTGTTTAATCCTGAAAAGTGCCTTTGACTGCATGCTCTACAGGAATCGCGTTTAAGATATCCTGTGGAGGAGGGCCACAAAGGCAGCAGCTGAGTTCTGGGACTACATGCAGAAACGTCCCTTAGTAAAATAATAGAAGATGTGATTTCGAACGTCCTACTGTATACCCCGATTAGCTAACACTCATCAGAATCTCTTTCAGTGATGATGAGTCAGCCCTAATAATAGGGAGTCGCAAGACTGTCTAAAGAGCTAACCGTAACCCTGAAACGTAAAGGGCAATTGAAGGAACACGGTGGATTTTAATCAGTATGAGTCTGACGGTCCCTTCGGCTCCCGCTTCAACCAGGACGGGTCTGATCTTCGTCCTGGTGGACATTTGATGATTTTACGACTTAAAAAAATGAAACCAACTTCGAAAAAACACAATAAGGTCTAAAATAAGTTTTCTTTCGGAAATCAGTGACTCTCTTTCTTATTTCTTTGAAATTTTTACTATTTGTTGTATGATTCCGTAAATAAGGCATAGATATTGGATAGTAGAAATCGTTGATAATTTGCTATCATTTATCCCGTCATCAGATTCTGACTTAATTGCCATTGGACCATCTGTGAAGAATACCTATAAAAAAAAGAATAAAGGGAAATCACAACCTCCTACTTTTTTGACGTCGTTTAAAAATCTAATAATATGATAAACTATACAGGGTAAACCTACATAATGTTCCAAATATCTGCACTAGTGCTGCGGTCGCCACTGTATTGGATTTACGCTGATAATGACCTGATCTACATTACTGAGTTTCGATGTCAGTGTTGATGTTTACATTTCAGTGACGATTATCGTTTTCAGTTGTACGCTTTGCAGGCGACCTTTTTCAGGCTTTAACTTTGCTGACTAAATAGGCTATTTTACTGAAAGAATGTAGGTAATTAGTCCAAACAAAAATACAGCACTTTTAAAAATATCAAAACGTCACGTCGACTGTACAATTTTACGAACTTTATGACGTCACAAGCATAAAAATTCAGGAGTGGGGCTCCTTAATTTTTATGCGTTATATCTTTGTCCATATTTATTGTTTTAAGATAACAAAAAATACGTCGCCTTTGTTTTTTAATACTAAAACTGAGGGACTAAATAGATTTGCAATTGATTTATGTTGTAAACTACCATATTAAGCAAGTGTACACTGAGGAAACGTTATTTACTGGTTTCCTTTTGTTATTTCTTTTTTTTACAAAATCTATCTTATCGCTTGGCTTATGTCCCAAAAACAATCGTTATACAAGTAACAGAAATATGATTGAGCTGTGGGTTTAATAACTAACCATAACATCACGCCTGTTGTCTCTGAACTGTTATGCAGAGATCGACTTCCTACAATTTAAAAGATAATATATTCTCACGCATTAAATAGAGTTAGCTTGTTGTCATCACTAAGCACAGATTTAAACTACAGATTATTTTTTTTAAGGAAATACCCAGTGACACTGCTCGACTGCAGAGCAGCATCGATTCACCAAGAAAGCATTCTGAAATCACATAATTTGCACTAGAATTTTAATGTAAAACAAAAATTGCCGAATTACTTCATCAATATTGAAAACCTACCTGAAACAAAAATTGTTACAATTGATGTAAATTAATTAAGTTTTACATTTTTTTCGCTACCTAATTCTTTTTTACTGTCACTAATTCAACTTATCTTTATCTTGCTTATAATTGTTTTACACTCACTTAAACTGAAGGCTGGCCTTATGATGGTTTATTAAAATGTCAATCCGAAGGACAACTCTTTTCGTATTTGTAGTACGCAGTAATCTGACGACGTTACTGATGATTTTTTTTTTCGTAGACTTCAGGAAAGGTGTAAAATCCGATGATTCCCGATGTCCACCCCCAGCTTGTCCCCCGCTGGGGGACAGCGCAACTTTTTCTAAAAAATGTTCCCAATGTCCACCCCGGGGTGGACATTAGGAACTTTTTTTAGAAAAAGTTGCACTGTCCCCCACGGGTGGACAGCGCTACAATTTTTAAAATGAGAATTCTCAGTGTCCACCGCGGGTGGACGGAGATACTTTTTTTTATTTATTACCGGTAGCGGGCCCTTTTAACTATTTTTAATACTTTGACTGAAAAAAAAACTAGTAATGAAATATAAAGATTGTAAATGTAAGCTTAGTTATGAAAAAACACTATTTTAACAATTTCACATACTTAGATCATTTTGTTTAAAACCATATCTTAGTTTGTACACACATATCTTAGTTTGTTTGGCTACACATCAAACTATGCAAAACCAATATAAGCTGACCGTTGAGTGTGCGGAAAGATTTCACAAAGCGAGATCAAGACAAACTGGTATTGTATAGGTTGATGTGTAACCAGGGTTGGAAAAAAAACAGTTTTTTTTTAATTTTATAAAACAAACAGTTCAAAATGTTTTAAACAAGTGTTTTTTTTGTTCTTTTTAGTTTAGGGCATTATTTTAAATTAATTCGACTATGTTTAATTTCTACTACGACTACATCTTTATAAATTTACCATAATAAATTAAACTATCAAAAGGTAAACATTCATACTGAACGCTTCACATTCACCCCGTATGTTCTATTGTTGATTTTTAAATTGGGCGACTTTCTTAGCGGGACCGGGGCGCGGCGGCGGGCGACTGCAGCGCATTGTTCCAAGGGCGCATTGTTCCAAGGTGATTCCCCGGCGGCGGGGAAATACCTTTTATCTATGAACTATTCTACTAATAGATAAAAAATATAGGGGAATTACCATTAATCCTTTGAATTAGGTAAGTACTTTCTTTCGACAGCCGACATTATAGATCACAATTATGTTTTTTTTAATAACTATTGTTATTATTGCTATTATTAATGAAAGTTGTTACAATATTAATTAGTTTTAAATTGTTTTGTGCTAAAGTTTCAAAAATAGGTGGTGTTTCATACAAATTCTGGTACTTTAGATATTTGTTTGATTGAATAAAATACAAACAAAAAAAACAACGTTTTAGTTAATTACAACGCCAATTAAAGTTAAAAAATATTACATAGCAATAGTATAGACTCAACTGGTTTTATGTTGAACTATTCAGACTCTAATATTACTTTATTTTCATTTTATATCCAGTTATGCGCCATGAAAAGTAGTTTTAAAACATGTTTTTTTTTCTTATTGTTTTATACAATGTTTTAAACGTGTTTTAATCTTTGTTTTTAAACATGTAATAAAAAACACTGTTTAATTTAAAACTGTTTTAAACACTGTTTTAAACATGTGTTTTAAAACAACTTGTTTTAATCATGCCAACCCTGTGTGTAACCAAACAAACTAACTACTACACAAACAAACAAACTAACTAGCCGTGTGTACTAGTAAAGTTTTAGTTAGCATTCTTCTGGGCTCGTTTTATTATAAGTTTGTTAGATGAAAAGTTTTAATAAATCGTATCACTGTCCCCCGCTGGGGGACAGTGCAACTTTTTCAAAAAAAAGTTCCTAATGTCCACCCCGGGGTGGACATTGGGAACATTTTTTAGAAAAAGTTGCGCTGTCCCCCAGCGGGGGACAAGCTGGGGGTGGCCATCGGGAATCATCGCAGGGTAAATTTTCCCAATCAAATGAATGGGTCGACTGGACCCACTACCAAATTTTATTATTATTAGTACTGTCACGGGCATTTATTGAAAATAAACCTAATTTTGATGCGTTTTCTTTTTGCTTTTACAATTTTGCTCTCGACTGTAGGTATTCATTAGTAGCTTACAATAAAAAAAGTATTTGGGTACAGTTTATAACTAAAATATAGAAATTAAATACTGTGATCAAGTGAACCCGTGGGTCCAGAACCGAGCGGGCCCAGTTGACCAGACTCATATGTATTTGATCCAGCTAGTGTTATGTGCATTCACAGTGAAGGATTATATGCTTCTTAGTCTTATCGATGTAGTAGAAAACATATTATACTCGCACTGTGCAAGTGTGCCTTAAGTGTTGCATTTTCCCCGAAAGTATGCCACTTTCTCAATATTTTTCAGTTTCTATCTTGAACTGGGAAGAAAAAACGTTGTTTATCGATTGTGGGAAATGGGTTGTTGTAGTTTTCTTAGGTCCATTATACTGATGATTATTGAAACAGGCATTCTTTCTCATTATTCACGTGTAAAACCCTCTTGTTAAGTGAGTCTTACGCAGCCGTGCTAATTCGCCTTAGCGTTGATACTAAAGGCAATGTTTGTGATAATGTGAGGTAGGTACAGTCAGCATTAAAAGTCGATGACCACATTCAGATTTTCAAAATTACTGTACATTATATCACCCATAAATCGCTCAACAGGATAGGTACCAGTATTGAATGAACATCATTAAAGTTCAAAATTAACTGAACACTAATTGTCAAAAGTCACTGAACACCATTTTGTCAAAAATTGCTGATCGTTATGATACCCGAAAATATCATAACATTCAGTTTTACAAAAGTTAATGAACAATACAAAATGCTTGTTTTGGATATCCAGTATAATCACGGCAACGTCCAAGAGTAACTTAACATCATAAATAACAAAAGTCACTGAACAATCTAAAATGCTTGTTTTAGTTAAATCTAGTGAAATCACGGCAACGTCCAAAATTAGCTTAACATCATAAATGACAAAAGTCACTGAACATTACTTTGTTTCGGATACGTAGTGTGTAAACTTATAACTACTATGAAAAGTAGCTGAACTGCAAACTAAAAAATCTTCAGAGTTATAAATCCAATCTTGTCCTATCCAAACTAAAGCATGTAAAAAAACTTTTTCAAAAAAGTAAACGACTTCAAAACCAACAACAAAAAAGGGTGAAATAACCTAATTAATAACTTCTTTCGGAAGTCGGTGGCTATATTTTTATTTTCATTGATTTTTGCCACCGACTTCCGAAAGAAGTTATTAATTAGGTTATTTCACCCTTTTTTGTTGTTGTTTTTGAAGTCGGTTACTTTTTTTGAAAAAGTTTTTATTTTACCCTTTTTAGTTTATTTATTTATTATTTAATCAACCCCAATTCTTGTATTGTAAAATACATAGGTATTCGTCTTACATGTGCACTAATCTTGTAATCCGTCACCACATAAATATCCATTTCCCAAAAACTACTGAACCGATTTTGATGAAACTTGCAGTGTACCCTAAGTTGAACAATACCTAGTATAACAAAAAAAGAATTACTTAAATCGGACTTGTAGTTCCGGAGATATGCGAACACAAACATAAAAACATACATACATACATATACACATACATACGCTTTCGAAATTTAGCACATTTGTTCAGACGCTTTTATAGACCAACATATTCGAAAACTGGACAGTTCTGGAAATATTACATACATACGGGTCGAATTGATAACCTCCTTTTGAAGTCGGTAAAAAAAGAAAATTAAATGGATGTAAATTACGAATTTAACTTTCCAAAATTATTAATTTTTATACTAAGTATCAATGAGAAATATTAGAAGAGGGTGTTCAAGCGACAAGCACATTTTTTATTTTATGGTTCTGTAGAACGAACGAGCGAAAACGAAAATAAATGAGAAATTAGAAATTGGCTCTTATTTCACATTTTATGTTTTTGATGGGATTTCATTACTTTTTGAACATAAATATTATTAGTAATAAGTAGCCTGTGCTGATTGTTACATGTGTAATTACAGTTACACGCAGTAAGTATAAATTTAGTGTGCCTAAGGGAAAAAAAATATTAAAACTAGAACTCTGCCGAACTTAGGTCTCTTCCTCTGTGAATTTCAATTTAAATTTTTTCGTGGGATACTTTCGGAAAATCTAAATACATGCCGTATCACCTCAGTTGATTTTAGGTTTTCAAAAGGAAGGGGTTGTGGATGGGTCAAAATTAAGTCCAATAGGACCGCCCGGAGGACACGGTGGAGCACACGGTGCAGGACTGCCCTGCTTGGGCGGAGCACCGCGGTGTCCTCACGGCGGCGATAGGCGGAGACCTCTCGCGCCCGGCATTGGTCGCGGCCATGCTGCGGGGTGAGACGGAGTGGGAGGCGGTAGCCTCCTTCTGCGAAGCAGTCATGCTCGCGAAGGAGGAGGCGGGCCGCTTGAGAGAGAGGATACCGTCCTACCTCCGCCCCAGACGCAGTGGTAGACGCCCACGGCGACGGATGTCGCGGGACGATCTCCGGCCACCGTAGGCGCGGGCATGCGGGCGGCGAGTAAAGGGCAACTCGCTGCCCGACCATGGACCATGCCCGGGTCGACGGCGCGTTGTGTTCCACGCGCGCCTCAAGGAGCGTCAGCATAATGACGGGGGCCCCCTATAGAGGGCCACAGTCCTGCCGGGGTTGCGGGACATACGTATACCGCGACTCCGGCACAGAAAGGGCTACCGAAGGACACCGTGGATTTTAGTCAGTACAAGTCTGACAGTCCCTCCCGCCCTGCCCGGGTCGGTGAGTCCTCCCACAGGACTCATTTGATGATTTTGCCACGTAAAAAAAAAACCGCTAGTAAGAAAGTTATCATTAAGAAAGGATTTTACGAGAATCCAACTCTAAGAGAGTGAAAACCTTTTTATGTGAAATCTAATTACTTGGGATTATAATTTAAAACACAGAAAAAAGATTGGCATTATTAGTTTTTTAAAACTAATCTCATTTGGTGATTTTGATGACGTAAAATTTTGTATGGGAAAATAACATAACACGCAAGCGGACAAATTTGAAACTCAGTATACCTACAGAAATGAGATAAAATTGATCAAACACGCCTTTTTTTAGATTTTTATAAAATCACCCCCCAAGTTAGTGAAAAGGGGTATTCTAGTTTTAAAGGAAGGATTTTATTGCATGCTTTAATAAAAGCAAAACTTGACCTATATATTCTTTCAATTTATTAAAAGATGCGTATTAATCTGTTTTCGTTGTATATCTTATTCGTTCGGTTTAGTATCTAGAAACCATATTTCTCTTTTAATACAGGTTATTGTTATTAATTTTCCCTCAAAATGAAGTCAAAATAAGTTAATTAAGCCCTATTAGACTTAATTTTGACCCATCCACAACCCCTTCCTTTTCAAACCTAAAATCAACTGAGGTGACACAGCATGTATTTAGATTTTCCGAAAGTATCCCACGAAAAAATTTAAATTGAAATTCACAGAGGAAGAGACCTAAGTTCGGCGGAGTTCTTGTTTTAATATTTTTTTTCCCTTAGGCACACTTTTATACTTACTGCCTGTAACTGTAATTACACATGTAACAATCAGCACAGGCTACTTACTAATAATATTTATGTTCAAAAAGTAATGAAATCCCATCAAAAACATAAATGTGAAATTAGAGCCAAGTTCTAATTTCTCATTTATTTTCGTTTTCGCTCGTTCGTTCTACAGAACCATAAAATAAAAAATGTGCTTGTCGCTTGAACACCCTCTTCTAATATTTCTCATTGATACTTGCTATGAAAAAATTATACAAAATTATAATTTAAATGAAAGTTAAATTCGTAATTTACATCCTTTTAATTTTCTTTTTTATAACTCTGAAGATTTTTTAGTTTGCAGTTCAGCTACTTTTCATAGTAGTTATAAGTTTACACACTACGTATCCGAAACAAAGTAATGTTCAGTGACTTTTGTCATTTATGATGTTAAGCTAATTTTGGACGTTGCCGTGATTTCACTAGATTTAACTAAAACAAGCATTTTAGATTGTTCAGTGACTTTTGTTATTTATGATGTTAAGTTACTCTTGGACGTTGCCGTGATTATACTGGATAACCAAAACAAGCATTTTGTATTGTTCATTAACTTTTGTAAAACTGAATGTTATGATATTTTCGGGTATCATAACGATCAGCAATTTTTGACAAAATGGTGTTCAGTGACTTATGACAAATTAGTGTTCAGTTAATTTTGAACTTTAATGATGTTCATTCAATACTGGTACCTATCTTGTTGAGCGATTTATGGGTGATATAATGTACAGTAATTTTGAAAATCTGAATGTGGTCATCGACTTTTAATGCTGACTGTACAGTACTAACTATTACTTAGTGTTGTTACTTAGGTATAAGGTAAGTTAAAACGTTGTTATGCAAATGTTTCTACAATGAGTAAAGTCAAACATCGTCAGAACATTTTTCTGGTCGTGAAAATATTTAGGATTTTCTTCGATGACTGTGTCAGCTTCTTCAAAAGAATGTATTTCGTCATTAATAAATATTTTTTAGTTTTATATGTACTCTTAACATACTTAAATCATTCTTATATATTTTTTTATTACAACATCTCATATCAGTGATTATTTTGTAGGTAATACAAGCCTTAGCTATCTTCTTATAACCTGGCCTTGTTTCTCACAAGACTATATAAAATTAACACGTTTTTCCATTTCTCTCTAAGTTCGTGTTGGTGAGTGAAAACCGCATGGCCGCGCGGACGTCATTCCACTTTTCCGAGGCGTCGTCGGTGATTTATAAGGCAACCGGTGTTATTTGAGCTCAGTCATTGAAGCGGGTTTTCCTTTTGTTATGTGATGGTGAGGGAGCGCGAGGGGCTGGGGGAGTTCTAATGATGCTGGTTAGTGTAGACGTATCCGCAGAAGCGACGACGCGCCGCCGATGCATTTCGCCGCTGCAGCGTGCAGTAGGTAAGTGTGTCAATGCACTCTAATCCCCCCCATCCTTCTCTCTGCAATCACTCATGACAAGTTCAACTCGTCTAGTCTCGCCGAGCCCTATGTGGAACAAGCTTACCTACCTCGCAAAAACTCTGCTACTCACTGGTAATAATAATAAGCACCAATTATGAATGATAAATAGACATTTTTGAGCGTAAAATTCACAATTTTAACACCATTATAAAGGAAATAAGTAAACGTCCCAAAGAAAAAGAAAAAAAACATGTCTTTACGTTTAAAAATCCTTGATATTATATGGATACGTAAGTCATAGAAAGTGCAACACTTCCTAAACCACTTGTAAGTTATTCATTTTCTAGCCCAGCAACTATTGTGAAAATGATAAACAAAACATTCTTAGTACCTGCTTGCCATATTGCTTCTCCGACAGAACTCAGTTCGTTTTGCTAAAAATCTTGAATTAAGTTTCAAAGTGTTTCGAAGAAAGTTGGAAAACTAAGTAGTTATCTGAAACACGTTTTCTGTTTATTATTTACTATATTCATTAGTTATAACAATGAGAGAAAATTAATGACGAAGTGTTGCAAATAAAGTAGTGAAGTGATAGGCGTCAGACATTGGGAGATGCAACAAACGGGTTCGTTAGCCTGTCTCGTTTTCATTAGCGTGTGCCTCCGCGCCTCCGCGCACAGACGCTGGTTACGACTGAAAAACTTTCATGTTACATCGCATACGTCTTTATCAGCCATTTATCCAATGCATACTTGGAACGTGATTAATGTTTTAGAAATTCCTGAAAGGATACTACTATTTGCGCATTTTTCTAGCTTTATTAAATAATACAGGAAAATCTCTCTACATCTCTACCTAATGTTGGTAAGACTCTCTAAATTGCTTTATAAGGGCGCTCCCTCACCGCGAGCATTCACCTGTAATGTAACGTTACAGATTCGAACATTCGAAGACAATAGAGCATCAAATTGCGCACTTTTATGTTACATTACAGATGCTCGCGGTGAGGGAGCGCCTTAAAATGAAAATTCCCGTCTGAAATCATCTAATATGTTTTCTAATTCACTAAACTACTTGTATTTTTACCATGCATTGCTTTAGTCATAATTGGACAGAACCCACTTTATGCTGAATGCTCGATAAAGTTTCAGAGTAGCATAAAAATTACATTAAATTTTAACAAGGCTTATGTATTTCTTTGTGTCCGCAGTGTGTTGTAAATCATGGTGTTGAGGGTTACACGGACAGGTGGGTGCGAGCGCAGTGCGCCGAGTTTCCTATCCGTATCTAGGCGAGTGACAGTAGCGGCTTGCGAAAGTGCACATAATTGGATCGGCGCTTTAGAAAGGGGGTTATGAGTTTGTAAGTGCAACGAACTCGCGTGCATTTTATCGGGAAGATGCAGTTCAGTCAGCGTGCGTGGAAAGCGCGCGTTTCCAGGAATCGACGGCTCGTCGACACATCGTCGCGCGCTCGTCTCGCGCTCTCGCCTCGTGCTCTATAAGGCGAAAAGTGAAAATAATTATACTAAACACCAACATCTGAGCAACAACAACTGAACTTACATTACTATCTCATTATTTGTTTTAACATATTATTATAAGCACAAATGTCTTATCAAAATATGTTAACGTTATCTATGACTATGCCAAATAAGTAGAACACATTGTATAGACCTTGTGTAAAAAACCCATCACCTGGCGCACATTGTTGTTCTTTAGTAACTTTAAAAAAACGTCAGCTATTATAATGATTATGCAACTGTTAAACAAACGCGGTATAACGGGGCCAAAGGGTTACGCGACCATATGGCCTGGTGCCGGATATGGGTTAAGTAATCACAGGCGTTTTTTAGCATCCTCTCTATTAAACCCCTTTCTTTTGTTAATGCCATAACAGTACAGTTTAGATAAAAAAGTCGACGTTTGCACGTATGGGCGGTATGTTAATTGAATCGGTTAGAATCGATGCCATCTCAGTTTGGACCGTGCTAATGTCATTTTTTGCTGATCACAGATCAACAGATGCTTTTTTCGTTAATTAAATATTAACTCTTCCCAGGAACGGATATACACAAGTATTTGCATCTGTTGGTACTTTCATAGTACCGATTTATTTGAGGTGAAAATAAAATAAAAATTAATGTAGGTAATCTACATGATTACATTGTGTTGTATAACTATTGTATATCTTTTTTGTGGTATTGTTTATTTATTAAGAGTTGCCAACATTTAATTACACCATTAAAATAAAAAATACAAACAAGAGGACATTGAACATAAGTCTAACAAACAATTATAGGCAACCACAACGTTTACTAATACAACTATTGAAAAAGAGCTATCTTATATAAATACAGGGCCTCTAAAGGACATATACCTCTTATAATAATGTATGCAAACTTACATTACTAAGCATCTGAGATGTATAGAAAACTGTATGGTAGTACTAATAAAATTGAGAATCGATTTGTATGAAACTTGGTACATAGATAATTTAGAACCTATATTGACAAATAGGATAGTTTTCATCCCGATTTCCTGCGGGACAATTTCGGAGTTGTAGCGGGCGAGGCCACTGGCAACCGCTAGTAAATTCGAAAACGTAAAATTAATACCCACAACTTATGTTCATAGCGAATTAGCTGATTGATGTTTCTGCTGTTTTGTCAATTCTGTACATCATTTAGTAGCAATTAAAAAAATTAAATTTATAATTGGCTTTCTTCTACTATCTTAAATTTTTACATAAATGTATTAGCTGTAAGTTAATTAATAAAATTTAAAAAAAAGAGAATAAATAGAGATAAACTGTCGTTACAAGAACAAACGAACTCACCTGGAGTTGAACAAACAGGCAAGTCGAAAAAACAGGCTTAACTAAGGGTTGCATGCCCAAAGGCCTAATAAATTACTAATCGTGGACTTTATTTAGTCACCAGACTACTATGTACTTTTGTTTGTTTTTGGATTAATTTCAGATACGGAAATCAATATACCGCAGCCGTGAAAAGTTGTTGTAGAAATAAATGACGTTTCTTAGCTAGTCATTATATTGTCATCAGAACTCAGAGCGTGTGCAAAAACGTTAGCCTGCTAGCTTATCGGGAAGAGCCTCAAAATTGAGTTGCAAAAATCCAACCGGAACGACAAACAAACAAACAAGAAAAGTGAGTGTATAAAACGTGGGAAAATACTAAAATACCAAGCGCGTATTTTAAATTATCTCAATAACATTATTGAGATAATTTAAATTATCGTGTTTTTTCCAGTAGAGGCAGATGCATTTGAACACCGTAATATTTGTCGTAATGATAAAACGATAATGTACAGAAAATACCGATATTTTCTTAATTCAACTGTCAGTCACACACAAAAGTTAGGTACAAGTAAAAACTTTTAAGTTTTCATTAACTGACAATTGTTTAAGCATAAATAATTGTCAGGAAAAACCACAACGGTAAAATTTTTGCTATTAAAAATTATAAACAATACTTTATATCTCCTTAACCACAAATACTACCTGAGTGTCAAACTCAAACATAAACAAAAAGTGTACGTGGTTCAAAGATAATAATATGGTATTTAAACCTCAAATTGGTCACAGGCCGGAGAAAAAATGAGCGGTCATATATCTTCCTAATCTTTTGTACTTAAGGGTCCGTTGGTTCTGAGAAACAGCTATTACTATAGATCCCGGTTCACAAGAGGAACTGTTACTTTGTAGCGGGCACTGCATGACGGCAAAAGTGCATTTTTGTTGAAAATGCAGGCGTGTGACGTCACAGAGAGTACGTCACACGCAGTGCGGGGTGCAGGGTGCGAGTCTGGCTCCCGTTACTCGCACAAAGGGCTCGTAAACAAAGGACCTCTAGTTTGACCACAAAGTAGCTGCTCACTGCACATTGTTTTGAGCGTTAAGCTATAAATCAATCGGTAACGGGAAATCTTGTTTGTTTGTGAACATGCATATGTAACAGACTGGTTTGTTTTACTGTTAATATAAGTAAGTACTTACATGATACAAGTTATATCACATTAAATTGTTTGTTGATTGAATTAATAAGCAATCAAGAATGAATGAGTGTTATGTGCATGAACTCATAAAACGATATCGGTATTATCCTCATTTAAAACGACAAATATTTTTGACAATGTATTGTACTAATATTATATTACCTTCTCCAATCGTTAAGGAAACACTATCACGTTAATCCTGGTACAAAGAATCAAAACAAAATTTCATAATTAAAATTAATCGTAAATTGTCAGTGAGGCGTCATTAAAAGTGAACGCATGCCGATGGTCCGAGGTTGAAAAAAGTAAAAAGAAGGTAGTAGTCCCGTTAGAGGCCGGTATCCCGAGGCATGCGGCAGTGTATGCACCGATAGATAGGTCGGAGGCTCGGGTTTATTACCTGATGGCTTGCCTTACCTTCTATTACGTAATGAAATATACAGTAACATCGTCGACGCGTGCTCAGATTCTCTAGATAGTATACATTATGTGAGCTTGAAGCAGTGAGAAGATGCATTTAGGTTTTTTGAATGTCGAGTTTGTTACTTCAGGTCACGAAAATTTTTAAGATTAAGGAAAAAGGATTTCTTTCATTACTAAGGTGCATTTACAGTCGCAAATGTCATAACACTGACATCCGTTATATTAGTAATAGAATCATTTACGAGAAACCAGTTATCTTATGTTTTACTTATCGATGGCACTTATAGATTAGTAATACTAATTTATACGTATTAGTTATTTTTGCTCAAAATACGGCCGGCGTCGTATTTTGAGTAAAATAACTGACAACTGTCAAAAGATACCCCAATGGGACAAATTGACAAGAATAACAGACACAAGCATAATATCGTGGCTACAAATCAGATAAAAATTTAGTAGAAAAACTTTTTTTTAAGATTGTTGTCTTGTGGGTCAACCTAGAGGTGGTCGTGTGTTGCTTAACTGGACAACCCTGTGGGTGCCTTGAATTTAAGGCTTCCAGTCAGAGATAGAAGAAACACCACAAATCATAATGCTATATTCAAATTATAAGATATTTCGACCCTGATCTAAAGTTTCACATGGGATCTGTACACCGATTTCCTCGTAGTGTAATTCAGCATTATTTTTATTTGTCCATAAAAGATGTCTCATTATACGATATCGGGAGCTGTACTCACTTCTCGGCAGAAACAGCAACTGTGTCTAGTTATTTAGCATCTAGACATGGAGTTCCATTAGGTTCATAAAAATAAAAAAAACTCTGAGGTTCACAATAACGTGAAATAGAGAAAATTGAAGGACGGAATAAGACCCTATGTAGCATACAAAAAGTGTTTCGAAACACATATTAAAGGATGTCCAAATTTCGAGTAGGCCGCTGAGAATTGAACCCAAAAAAGGAAGAAAACGTTCGATCAATTCAATTCAATACCTCCAAATCTGGACATTTTATTATATTACATACTAGCTGTGCCCACGACTTCGTTCGCGTGAATGTCGGAACTTAACTTGCAAAAGTGCACATAAACCCAATTTTTCCAAAAAAAAACTTAAATAAAAGTAGCCTAAGTTACTCCTTATTAAGCACGCTACCTGCCAAAAAAGTCCCGTCAAAATCGGTCCAGCCCTTTCAGAGATTAGCCATTACAAACAAACAGACAGACAGACAGACAAAAATTGTAATAAATGTTATTTTGGTGTATGTACCGTATATATACAACGTGTAACGTTAAATGCGCAAAACCTCTCGTGGGGTAACTCAGCCCATGTTACTGAACAATGTTTGTTCTAAGACTTTTGGAAATTCGCAAAAAAAATATGGTTTTTCGTACAAAATGAGAAATTGATCGGGCCCATCAGTATGAAAAATCTTTTTCACCTCACCCGCTCGGAAAGATTCTATTTCTCATTCAAAATCTGAGCGCAAAACTCCATTTTGTGCTCTAGAGCACAAAGTGTTGTTTAAAATTCGAACACGTCTTGTATTCAATTGTTTTCTACACTGCCAGGCGAGCCGCCCCCTGTATAGGTCAATGCCCCCACTTCATTTCCTCGCTGTGTGAGGTGAAAAGTTGTGTGTTGCACTCGGCAGCAAAGTTTTTCTGCGTCTCGTACCTTTGAAAACTTCGCATCGCTCAGGATTCTATATTTGAACCGCTCGTTTCTCTCGCGGTTCAATCTTAGAATCCTTCGCTCGCTCAGTTTTCAATTCAAGTACTCGCGCCAAAAATCAACTTTGCAGCCTTGCATAACAAATAACTATTTTTTGGTGAATTTTCAAAAGTCTTAGAACAAACATTGTTCAGTAACATGGGCTGAGTTACCCCACGAGAGGCTTTGCGCATTTAACGTTACACGTTGTAAATATTCGTTTGCATGTAGTAAAAAACACCGGCCAAGTGCGTGTCGGGCCACGCACAGTGTAGGGTTCCGTAGTTGCCCATCAAAATACTTATGCGAACTAACTAAACTGATTCGGTGAATTTAATTTTAAAAAGAAGAATTTTCAAAATCGTTCCAGGCGTCTTTGAGAATTCGGGGAAAATACATAAAAAACAAAGAATACGACGAATTGAGAACCTCCTCCTTTTTTTGAATTTAGTTAAAAATAGTTGACAATAAAAACCTACCTATCCCCAAAACATACCCACTTTATAGCTGTAAAAATAAAGTTGACAAACTTACATTTGCAGTTGAAGATACATGTTCTCCGATACATTTTGTTTAGGAAAATATGTTATCCAAGTACGTTTTATAAGTTGGTCGACTATTACTCGTAAACTTGTAAAGCCTACTTAGTCGTGATAATTTTCTTTTAAACTTCGTTATATATACTACTATTGTGAATTTTTTCACACCCTCAAACATAACCGTTTAGCTGGCAGAGGGGGGGGACACTCGAGTCGAGCAAAAATTAGCACTTTATAGCTTAATATTTCACAAACGAATCTTTTTATCAAAAAATTGTTAATCGAAACTATCAATATTTTTTAAAGACCTATTTAATGATACCCCACACTAAGGGGTACGCGAGAAAAAAAAAAAAACATCCCCACTTTACGAGTACAGGAGGTACCCTAAAAAAAAATATTTTACGAGTTTTTATTTTACCACTTTTTTGGCACAACAAATCCGTATATTTACACCAAATTACAGCTTTCTAGTACTGGGCGTCTCTGAGCTAAGCTGCGGACAGACGGACGGACGGACGGACGGACATGGCGAAACTATAAGGGTTCATTGTTGACTACGGAACCCTAAAAAACGGTTATTTCAATGTTACAAACAGACACTCCAATTTTATTTATATGTATAGATAATTATATAAGCTCGCTATTCCTGACTCACTGAACCATCTGAAGAGGTAAAATACTGAACCTAGATAGCATACACTAAAGTGAGCTACCGGACAAAGTAGAGTCAATCTCAGTGGTAGATTGAATCTGCAAAACACTTAATCTGGCAACACATCTGCTCAGTCAATCGGCTGATTATGAGATATTAGAGAACAAAAGAAATATAAATCAATACGTTTTATGAAAGTGAGTAGCATATTTATTTTACATCAAAATTGCGTACTGTGATTATTATTTTAATCAAACAAAAATATTAAAGATTCTCTTAATTTAAATCGTTTATTGTCAAATATTCTTTCTCATCATGACAATTACAAAAAAGTACAATTGAAATCTATAAATATATCGATCGATATCAAATAACGGTTTTAAATTCCGCAAAACCACTTATCCAACAGTGCGCATTTTTTCATATTTTTAATTATATAAGATCAGGGATTCCTACCTATTTATACTCTAGGTAACACTGTATTTAAGACACATAATTATTCCAACAGAAATCTGGATTTAAAATTAATGTTTTTTTTTTTTAATTACTGTAAATTACTACGTTATGAATGCAGATATTATGTCATTTCATCCTGGAGGTTTCCGTGTTTTAACTGTGAATATATGATAATAAATATTCGACACTATAAATACAATCAGACCCATACAATTCATTCGCTGGGTTATTATTACACCTTTATGATTATGATTTGAGAAAACATTTAAGAAATGTAATCAGCGTTCCATCCTTACGAATAAATTCGTAAATACAAGCCTTACAATTTGAGTTGCATTTAAAGTACCTGCCTAAATGGAATTATGAAGTATACAGCGTTCATTAAATTCCAATTTGAATGGAGGGACTAAGTGGTCGGGTGGCAACGGCCTGTTTATGTGGGATACCACGGACGCGTTTCCTGGACAACCTTCGATTATACTTGAGGAAAACTCATCGGACCATAAACGGATTAAAGATTTTCAAATCCTAACGCCAACGGATGAGAGATAAGCAATATCTTTAATCTGTTGTCTGATTTTCTTGTTTACGAATTCGTATTTATTTTATTACAATGACGTGTATCATTCATAAAAGCAAAACGACTAGGGATGATAGTGTGGAAATTGCACTGTACAAACTAGGGAATCCTTTTGAAATTTTCTCTGCTTTTCCTACATCCATTGTATAATTATATGTAACACCGTGAAAGGCGGTGTAAGATAACTACTAACTAATAGTAATGGTGACATAACTACATTCTTAAATTAAAAGAAGGTTCAAAGGCAATCCATTTATTAAGTTTTAGATCTAGAGAAATTCTTGTAAGAGACGATATAAGTACTACATCACTATATAAAACCCTGAATTACTTAAATGTAAAGGAAAAAGAATTATAATTTAAGAACAAACAATAATGACTTAAAAATGAGCCAAATATCTGTGACAATGTCTTAGCATTGAGCTTGAAGTTGATGTATTTATTCCAAATAGAAAAGGTCTAGTTTTTACGCAGCGTGAGGTAACAATTTCTAGGTTACCGGCTCATAGTCTGAATTCTTATAGGTCTAATACGTTTCGATGCTACCGGCTTGACCAAACAGGCCAAGAAATGGATCAGCATAATGCTTTCACCTACCTGATATTTTCAGCAATTGATAGTGTGCGATGCATTGTAAAGAAAATATCATAGTCGTAGTATAAATTAATTATTTTTCTAGAAAAGTGGCGCACAATAATTCTTGTGGGCGGCGTGCGCGACGCGCGGCGCTGGCGTCGTCGCTGCGCGAGCGCATTGCTAGTAGGAAAGTTGTTTATGACGTCGGAAAGTGTCACGTTGAACCATGGTGAACCGCGACCGGTGTCTTCTGCGGTACCTGGCCTACTCACCAAATTGTCATTCTATCAATCCGTCACCATGACTTTATCTTCGCCATCTGAAGGGTACATTTGCACAGCTCCAAGATGTGTCGTGCTCTTACCGTTGAACGATATTGCCCGTCACATTCACCGTAACTCTTCTTTGTCCTAATGAGATTTGGCAAACGTACTGACACTGTTTCGTGTCTTCGTTTTGAGTTAGAAAAGCTTAGTCTTTCTTATGCCACTTATTACCGCATCGTTTAGATAACGCGAACGCTCAATTATTTTAATTAGGAAGCTCACAGTCAATGTCCATCAGAATTTTATTATAGTGAGCTATTACATAATATGCGACTCTGCATGCTGTCCTAAATGGGTTCTAGGAATCGGTCTACTAAATGTTTTTTCTCAATTGTTTTATCTTTTGTAGTGTGCTACTTTTATCGAACTAGAAAGGCCATTTCCGTCATGTTTAAACTTAGTGCATTTTTATAAGCAAGTTTTTAATCAGTGTAAGTATAACATCTTGTTTATAAAACTTAAACAAAAATACGTTTCTCGATAGAAAATAATAGACCGTATGATATTTTAATACAGCCATAATATAGTATTATAAAAGTGATGATGGCCGTGGGCCGTGAATCCGTGATAGTTTAGTTGTAAGTGTTGGTTTGGACGCGCTGCCGCGGCAGGCGTGACGCGAATCATCGACCTCTCTCGCCATTTGTAATGTTCGGTGGCGAAATAGAGGTCATTGACAAGGCCTAGCTCGCACCACCATTATACCATTTGAATCAACAATGCTTATTCAACGCTCTGTTCCCACTACATCAGTTTTCTTTCTGGTGAAGAGTAATGAAACATAATACGTGTTTATGAAATCCTTCTTGTGATGTTTTTGCATTACATCCGGCTTTTGCAAAACTGACAAGTATACCCATCTATTGTCATCATTTTTGTATTATTCTTTTCAAGAAAAGGGTGTAATTTATATCCTGAATTTCATAAATATTTGGATTTATTTATAATACAGTCTTGATTGACGTTGCTTGAAAAAATATGAGTTTTAGCTGACATGTTGTCGAAGCATCGAATTTTTTGTGTCTGTTTGAACAATGACTTGTATAGCTAGTCGTGATCTAAGTTGGCAGAATGGGGGGCTTTGCTCGCGGAGTGGGGTGGGGGGAAGCGGCACGCACACTACGCCAACGAAACGAAAATTTGTGAGGTGAACGAACGCAAGTGGCCGCGCAACCAAACGTCAGGTTGATTCACTTTTCATCTACGTTCACTCTGTTATGGATATTGTAAACTTCTTTATTTTTGATATAATGAAAACTCACTTTTTACATTTTAGATGATTCTTTTTATTTATTTTTTAATGTACTGCTGCACTTCTCAAAGTTTAGTGAGCTTACCTGTAGTGATAAATACTTCATCTTAAAACAATTCAAGATGTAGGTGAAAAAGATACATGAATATAACATTTGTTCAGTTTTATGGGATCTTTATAAAATATAGTGTCACAAGAATGTAATCCAGCAAAAAAAGGAAGAAATAGGAAGTAAGTAGTTCCCCCTTCTTGCATAGACCGTACAGTTGCTATGTGCAGCAGCAGACTGTAGGCACAAGCCGTACATCATTTTCATGTTGTTGCACTAGCAGGGAGATATTTCAAATACCCATACATAGGACGAACTAAAACACAAGTAGGATAAAGCAAGGCACCTGAAACTTTTGTAATTTTTTTGTTAAAGGGAAACAGAAAGGCACAGGGTTATACTCCAATCAGTTTACGATCATTGTTCATAATTCTTCCTGTAATCTCTTGTCACAGGATAAACATTTATCTTGTAACAGCGCGCAAAGTATGAGTTTTTACTTTTATCGAGCATGTCAGTGGCGGTCATCGACCCCGCGTGTCCGCGTTTGGCGGGAATCTACAGTTCGCGAGCGCGCACTTCTCTGACAAGCCACGTGACGAAGCCTGATGATGACTTTAACCAGGACTACTTGGGTTTTTACTTCTTGTTATTTTTCATGTGTGAGTCATTGTTAAAAACAATGACGCAGGAACTTTTACATTTCACCGAAAAATAACAAGGACTGTTAAACAGAATGTTCAATATTTATATTCTACAAAATACATCTAATGTGTTTTTTAGTTTTATTGTTTACCAATCAAATAAATTCAATTTAGATTTACTGTTTGTAACGGATGATGAAGTAGCGATTATTTCAACGTTCATTATAATCCGTAAATGCAAATCTTATTTTAGTGTTTATAAAATATGGAAGCTAAGATGCAACAATTAACAATAAAAATATTCCCAGTGTGAAAAGTGCTAAGAAGAAGATACCAGTAAATACGAGTTGATGTCAATGACTGCAGAATCATAGAACGTGCAAGGAAGTGGCTTATATTAATTTTCTTATTAATTGTATGATTGATAGCAACATTATACTGTTAGGGCAATAAGGCGTGCTGCCCAGGCGCAGGGCGGTGTGCTGCGCGCACGTTGATGTCGTTTGTTCTAGCGATTGCTTCGCGCTTGTCGTGGGACTTGCAGATTTGACAAGAACTATTTTTCATGTTTCTTAATTTGTTGTAATTGCAGATTTACACTATTTTGTGGTTTATTAAAACATTGATTAGTGATTGATTCAATCACTAAAAAATTATGGAATCAATTGGACTTATTATAAATGAATATTGATAAGAGGAGTTAATAATTTAACATAGTCGAATCTTCGATATGGAAACTGTAAGACTACAAGTACATAATGTGTAGGTATAGGTATCTTATATAGAAACAACCACACCATAAACAGGTAAGTAATTATTACTGACAGTAAGAGCTTATCAGTAAGCTTAGTGGTTATAATACCGTATATAGTTACTGTAGCTGTGCTAAGGTGAATACATCCTCTTGGAG
The DNA here is from genome assembly GCA_954870645.1 of Agrotis clavis. NCBI lineage: Eukaryota > Metazoa > Arthropoda > Insecta > Lepidoptera > Noctuidae > Agrotis > Agrotis clavis. The sequence goes on from OX940921.1 coordinate 14,785,023, forward strand.
ACATTAGCATCGTGGTGTGAGATGAAACTATAAATATCATGAATCCACTGGTGACTATATAAGATTTATAGGTTCATCCATCACAGATATTAATTCACTTCACTTAGTAGAGTAAGCTAGATTTTAGATAGGAACTAATAATAAAAATAACGTCTGCCGTAAGATAAGATAAGTTATATTTATTTTGTAACACATGACTAGGTATATGTTTTGCATTTATGGCGTAAAAAATAAGTCGCAGTAGACATTCAATACAAAAAAAGATTAATACTATTACTCGTATTAATTAAAACCTCGATATAATAGAACAATGTCAAAATTTTAATTGAATTCAAAATTACACTGTAAAAGTTTTTTTAATATGATAAAGATACACAGATAAAAAAAACGAACATTCACATTTCTCATATGAAAAACATCATTTAAGTATTCATCTACGCTGCAACTTCCGCGCTTCTCTAGTAATTTCAAATCATCAAATGAGTCCTCCGGCCAAGGGTGGCAAAAGTAAGTATTTACTTACTTACAGTTAATTCATGGTTTGCATATAACTGCAAAGAAAGGTTTTTCAGTAGACGATAAGCTACTTGACTTTCTTCTATATGCTATGAAAGACGGTTTTATCGTTATTTTTTCATAAATACGAAAAGCTGTAGCTGCACATTCAATTTTAAATTATCGTGATAATAATAAGACAAACAAACGTCTTCTGACTACCTAGAAGACTTTGTCACGGGGGAATTAACCTGTAACGGTTCCTTTTCCGAGAAAACTTTCTTCGCGAATAACAAACGCATTTCAGAGTTCAGATTCTTGCTAAACTACAAAAGTTACAGTATTGGTTTTGTCAAGTGTGCGATTTTGGTAAGATAGCTAGGAAAATGCATTTTCATTTGTGAACTATAATGTCTGCTGTTAGTCAACTTTCAACTTTCCTGTCAATGTTGTACGTTGTAATAAAGTGATTAGTAAATGCAAATTGACGTTAGATAGTTTTTTAAATTAATTGATGTGATGTGTGGCTGTGGTGGTGTGTGCCCGCGCTGGCAGCAAAAAGCTGAGTTTCCGCATTGCGCGCGCAGATCGGCGCCCGCGCAGCGTTGCAGCCTGCAGCGAACATTTCCGCGCCCGTTGTTAAGCCGCCTGCAACACGAGCGGAGGGATTCCTCAACATTTTTTTGTTATGAACATAGCAAGTATAATCATGTTGTGTATACTTTATGTTATTCATATAAAACATAAATAAAATATATTTGGTTATTTAATTTGCTTTCTATGTTCCATTCCTATGTCCTATTCATGTGTCGTCCCCCTGCAAAGATAACATATTATACTGTATGTTCAAATATTTTATATTCAACTTGAACAGACACACTGGCTGACTTTATGTTCACCCTGATGTCCTGATTACGTTTTGCTGTTCCATTATATTTTGTAACAAATATGGCATTTTTTTTTTGTATAATTTATGTTAAACTTGATCTTGTAATACGAAACTCTTATTACTTACTCCTATAATTTTCAATAAAATGTTGACTGTCATTCAGTTATGCCTGCACAAGTTTAATAATAAAACTAAAAAGATTATTTGATGAATAATAAGTACGATGAACAAATTGATGTATTTCGTAATCATTATGCTTGTAAACTCCAGCTGTCATCACTTTAGATAACATTATCATTAATTTGTTTTCGTCGAAAATATATTTCCATGAAGCAAGATTACGCGTTAAGCAGCAAAGAGATGAAACAGCGATGAAATAACGGTATTTAATATTGGAAAAAGTAAATTTTCAAAACTCGGATGCGAACCGCAGGAACGTTTTAGTTCTCGGTAGAACTATAAATAGCGTTCGATTTTACGACACGTGTGGTTGACGGAATAACAATAAAGTGCATTGCGTGGTGCCGCAGGTTGGCGACGCCTGTCGCCATCGGCGGCTAGCGGTTCGCAAGGTTTAGGTTCACTCGGGTTCATTGCCATAGTTTTGTAACCCTTCTTGTGTAACTCGCTCTCGGCCCTTCTCGCGCACCTCTCACTTGGACTCATTATTGCATTTATTTACTTTTCTCGAAATGCCCATTCTATGTCTCACTGTAAAGTGGAGGTCTGTCATTGGACTGCATGCAAGATTGAACCAATCTCAATGTTGAATAATATAATTAGTAACTCAAGTGAGATATGTGACAGAACAATTCAATCTGAGGACGTACGACCGCGACGTGGGTGTTTGATTAATCGCGTAGGTTTGGTCACCATTTCTATAATTATAGGAATTCATTTATTATGAGCCATAATTCATATTTTGCAACATTTATTATATTAATGTACAGTTACAGAATACACAGACAAATTGTCTCTGCTACTCACAAGGAAGTGACATCACAATTGTGCGGCTCTTGACCTTATGTTTGGTTAATAAATTCAGCTGTTTAATATTTTTATAAAATCTACATTACAAAAGTGGTAATTAATATTTAATTTTAAAACAATACCTATGCATATTACATACTTAGGTACCTATTTAACATAATTTCTTGCATTTGTTAGTCGGTCTTTGACTTATGGTATAAATTACTTTCGTCACATGAAACTGTTACAGTGTCAATATAAATGTGTGATCAGTGGTGTATTATTATATCGACATGATTGTTTGAACGTGATATTGTTCCATGGTGTGGGTATGGATATAATCTACATGCGGAATGTTTAATTGAGCAGTCGTGTAGGCTGCGGTTCCGCGTCTAGCGGCCGTCGACCCCGCAGCCTTTCGAGAGTATCGAACCGCATGGATTACGTCACCGCGCAAGCCTCCCCCCCATGCCCGGCCTGATCACCGCGCCGCGACGCCTAGTGCCAACTGACGAACGAGCCATGGAATATTCCTACACTTCTCTATTGCCCAAAAAAATGTTCGTTAAACTTTTTGCCCGAAGGAATCATGTTCAAAATCGATGGCTCAAATTCAAGGTTGTTTTTTTAAGCCATAGAGATTTAAAACTATCATGTATTTTTTGGGTTTAGAAATTAATAAGACCAATATGTAAGTTTTTTCGAACGTTTTTTATTGGAGACCACAATTAAGCTCGGATAGACAATGTAATCGTAGCAAAGTAATGAACGTGCTACGCCGTAGTCGTTCAAACTCCGGCAATAAAGCTGTAGCGCTCTCAAAAATTTTGGGCACAAAGTTTGGCGCTGGAACTTTCGTTGGTTACGCTCACTCAGTCGATAAGGTAAACATCATCCAGTCAGCGGCAGTCATCGACCTGAGCCGCTCGCAAGGCCACTCGCTTACACAACTCGCTACTAAATTTTTATTGACTTACTTCTTTTGGACCCCTTTAATTTGTTTAACTTAACCGATCTAATCGACTTTTATGCGCATTGCGTAAGATAGTTGACTTGACGAGTGTTTTAAGCGTCTGATGATAAATTATGCAAATGATGTTGAAACATATAACTGTTCGAGTAACTGAACTTAACATTCTCCTTACAGAACCATTTTATTTTGAAAAGCTCTTTGTTTTGAGCGAACTCATACTAAACAACGACGTTGTTCTCAATACAGTGAACTCGAGCGATCGCTCGTGCAAGCGGCGCGGTGGTGCGGTGGCGGCGCGACCAACAAAAGTACTTTCGGCCGAGTAACGGGACCGCGCGGAGAAATGCTCTACGAAATCGAAACACGCGGTCCCGTTAGACGGCCCTCGCCCTAAGAGCCTGCCGGGATAATCTTGGTAAATCACAGCCGACCATCCGCCGTTACCTCGTATTAGTGCTCGTAATTTCCGCTGTACTGGTTTAGTGCATAGTTTTCGCAGTTGGTTGTAATTTTACCATGTACCTAGTTAAAGTCAATTTTAGATTTGTTAAATCTATTTATGAAACTGGAAGATACGGTACACGTGAGGTTACATGATGATAGTGATGAGGTTTATTACAAGCGCTCCTATAAAATCTCAGACACTTTATATTTACCGTTAACTTTGAAAGTTCGCAAATAACCTGAAATGCATTGTCATGTAATCGAACATTTCTAACTCCTGTACGAATCTATTAACAGTAATCAAGTTAATGAGATTCGCCTGACATAATTGGTACACTCAACTTTAATTAAAGCATGTAACAAAAAAGTATTCTGAAAACATAAAAACTTAAACTTTCAATCGTCGACGCTACATAGTTTGCCGGACGGAACTCTCTACGTCGCCATCTAGTGGCGCTTGTTAACACTATTACTCAACTCTCCCTCTTTATTAGTAGACTGATATTATCAATGCTAGAGTTGCTCTACACTGTACAATAGATTAGAAGTTCTTGCGATATACACCAGGTGGCAGTACATTAAATTTGTATAGCAAAATAGTTGTGAGGTTATTTACGTTAATAAACTTGCATTTAAGTATAAAATATAATTGTTAGTACCTACCTAGTATCATTTAGAGCTGATTTTTTAATAGTCAGATAACTTTTGACATTTTTCTATACCTAGATAAGCTGTCAAACCGCCATTTTTATTCCTCAGTTAAAAGTTATCTGACTATTCAAAAATCAGCCCTTAGTAAAATAACAAAATAGGTATTCTACTTTCTATCAATTTAATTATTCTTATGCGTTTAGTTAGTATTAATTATTTATTTAGCGTTCTTGAAATATTAACGGGCGGCGTTTACTGTATGGAAAATGGCGCAAAGTAAATGGAAACTTTGACGTTAATTTGAAAAACAATTAGTTCCTCGTTTGTTTAATTTCAATAATCGCTGTAAATACTTCAAGTACGTTTTAAGTAAAATACGGAAATCTTGTGCTAAGTTCATTTATCTCAATTTGAACGAGGTAAGTAACATGTGGATAATACCTCTCTCTAATGTATTATCATCCTTTTTGAAAACTGTCTTTTTCAATACAATTTGTTTTGTAAAACTACATATTTCTTACTTTTTTTGAAGTTTATGCAAATAAGCGGTCCCATTGCATAACATTTTAAGGCTTAATAATATCTTAAGAAATACTTTTGTTTATTCTAAAAATAAATTATGAAGTTCGATGTTTTAAAAGTGTTTCTTTTATTGTGTATTTTCTAAATTATTAAACGTGATTGATTTTAAACTGCATATTCGCATTGGCAGTCGCGAATATTGGAATTGAATATTCGCATTCGAGAATGTCAAAAATCAAACGTTCCTTACATCTCTAGTACCCATAATTTTAAGTATTACTGCTATTACACACTGATATTGCTAAAGCTTATTTTTTATTAACCACAATTTCCCTAATAATGTTAAAAACGTTATAATGTTTGCTCATACATAGTGATATTAAAGCACATTTTTTAATAGGCTACTCCTGAAGTGTTAATCTGGCTATGCGGCGTCCAAATTTCAGAGCTCGCTTCGCTCGGTTTTCCACTAAACTACTGTTCACCAATGCCTTATGGAGGATGTGTTTAAGACGCTGAACTGGAAAGGACAGGGTATAAATATAAACGGCGAGTACATTTCGCATTTACGATTCGCCTATGACATAGTCCTTATGGCGGAATCGCTGCAGGAGCTGGAACGGATGCTGAACGACCTAACTGATGCTTCTCAACGTATAGGTCTCGGGATGAACATGGAAAAAACAAAAATTATGTATGACGAGATTACTACCCCGGGACCAGTCGTAGTAAATGGTGTAAGTCTTGAAGCTGTTCAAGAATACGTCTACCTTGGACAGACAGTTCGGTTGGGTAGAATCAATACTTTGAGAGGCCCAGCCAGCAGAAGGATTCGGTTGGGTTGGGCAGCATTCGGTAAACTTCGTCAGGTCTTCTCGTCGTCCATACCATAGTGCCCATAAGACTAAAGTCTTCAATGCGTGCGTCCTACCAGTAATGACCTACGGTGCCGAGTCATGGACCCTCACACTGAGACTAGTCCACCAATAGTCGCTCAGCGCTATGGATCGAGCTATGCTCGGAGTAACTTTGATGGATAAAATCCGGAACGAAGTAATCCATCAGAGTACCAAAGTTGCGGGTGGTAAAATCAACGAGTGAGTCCTCCCACCCAGGGCAGGGCGGGAGGGACTGTTAGACCGTACTGCCTAAAATCCACGGTGTCCTTCAGTAGCCCTTGACGTTCCTAGGTCGCGTTGAGGCGCGCGTGGAACACAACGCGCTGTCGACCCGGGCATTGTCCATGGTCGGACAGCGAGTCGCCCATTACTCGCCGCCCGCATACCCACGCCAATGGTGGCCGGAGATCGTCTGGCGACGTCCGTCGCCGTGGGCGTCTACCTCTGCGGCTGGGTTGTAGGGAGGACGCTGTCCTCTCCCACACGCGGCGCGCCTCCTCCTTCGCGAGCATGACTGCTTCGCAGAAGGAGGCGGCCGCTTCCCACTCCGTCTCGCCCCGCAGCATGGCCTCGACTAATGCCGGGCGCGAGAGAGGTCTCCGCCTACCGTCGTCGTGAGGGCACGGCGGGGGCGGTGCTCTGCCCAAGCGGGGCATTCCTGCACTGTATGCTCCACCGTGTCCTCCGGGCGATCCTCGTAGTGGTGTCACCCAGACGTTTCCTCCTTCCTCATCAGACACAGGTACCTCCCGAAACGTCCGTGTTCGGTGAGGACCTGTGTCAGGCGGAATTTCAGGACGCCGTGACGCCTATCCAGCCACTCCGCAAAGAGGGGTCTTCCCGCCGCGCCTCGACTTGTCGAGGCAGCGGGGATTCGTCCCGGCGGCGGCGCTGCGCCTCCGCGCGCCACTCATGGACGCGCTGGGGGGCAATCGCCAGAAGAAAGCATTAGTAAGCTGAAGTGGCAGTGGGCTGGCCACATCTCTCGCAGGACAGATAACCGCTGGGATAGACGTGTCCTTGAGTGAAGAGCGCGACTCGGCAAACGTAGTGTGGTACGCCCGCCGGCCAGGTGGAGTGACGACCTACTAAAGGCGGCCGGCAGAGACTGGATGAGGAAAGCTCAAGACAGGGCTCAGTGGCGCACATTGGGAGAGGCCTATGTCCAGCAGTGGACGAATACAGGCTGACGATGATACTGTCATGACAATCAAACCATCCATTTATATAATTAGCTAATAGTCATGTAGGTAAAAACATTAAACCAAAAAAGGGATTCCCAACTAAAGTCTACCTAGGTACATATCGATCCTTGATTTTATAAGAAACAGTAAAATTATGAACTATGTGGACTTTTTATCTATCATACGTGTATTCCTTAATAAGTTGCAGATTCGTGATCATTTTTATTATTATTAAAATTCCTGTGTAATCTTGCGAGTACCGTTGGTCGGTTGCACCATGATTCATGGCATGTATTGAGATCGATTACATTATTTTGTTATGTTGATGTTATGTTTGTTATGTATGTCCTAAATATTCTATCATTTTAACAGTTCCGTTGAATTTTGTGTAAAGTACGATTATTTATTCCAGTCAGTAAAATGACAGTACAACTGTCACTGATACAAAGAAATTTAGTACATTTCATTCATGTTTTTGTACAAATGTCATTTTACTGACTGGAATCAAAAATCGTACTTTAGTGCCTAAATATTCTCAAATAAGGTCGTTATTTGTTTTTTTTTTCTGAAACGTAGTAAACCGTCAAACGGGGGGATTTCTTTAGTGAGTTTTTTGCCAGTCTTTAGAAAGACAGTTCATGAGGTCACTTATTTCTTCGCTGATTTCTTGCATTTTAAAATAAATTTTAATATCGTTTATTTTCAATATAGAGCAGCTAAAAATAGCTAGTGGTGCACAAAATGCAGTGATGGAGTTTATAGTCAAGGGCTGGCGTAAGAGTGCATGCTAAATATATTTCCAAGATCGCTAGTTCTGCTACGTTACCGTATTTGTGACGCTCACAAAACATTTGTCAATATATTTGAGACACAAAATTTCTTAAAATGGGTGAGATAAAAATCTGTAAGTACTGAAAATTGTTGTAAAAAATATGTAGTATAAGTTAAGCTAGTAAAGTAATGTACATCTTTTAGTGTATAAACCACCCTATTTTTTAGCAACAGTAAAAAGTCACCACTCAAAAGTTACCTCCTGTACACATAGTAAAAGCGTCAGTACACGTAACCAACAATCATCAATCACATACATTACATAAGGGTACATACGACGAGTGGTTCGTAAAACGCGAACGTTTTTTATCATTTTTGTGCTTTATTTAAAAAATAAGCGAATTGATTGGCTGCGCGGGTCTCGCGGTGAGTTCGCGCAGTGCGCAGCGTCCCTCTACCAACCGACCAATAGCAGCCAAGGACCTCGCGAGGGTGCTCGCCCTTAATCATTATACAAAAAATCATTTTGTTCTACTATGCCAAATTTTGGCAACGGAACAAATTGACAGAATTAATCAATATTTTCGTTGCAATTTTATACTATTTTGTGTATAGTGAAGCTAACAATGACTGGTTAGATATCTGTTCTTTAGTGACTGTTCATTTCATAGAAAATTAGGATTCGTGATATTATTCATGACTACTACAATAAAAAATTTAAGCTTTTCTAATACTGCTGATTCTTGGAAACTACGATGTTGGAAGTTTAAAAATCAACTCATTCATGAATGGTCTGAATATATAGGGAAGGTAAAGTGTAAAAGGAGTATGACATCATTTTGAATTATGACAACAATATGTTGTATGACTTTATATTTTTAGATAAGATAGATACACTTATTTTCTGTTTTTAGGGTTCCGTACCTAAAAAAAAAAAAACGGAACCCTTATAGAATCACTTTGTCCGTTTGTCCTTCTGTTAAGGCCCTTTTCCTCAGCTGGAGGTGTCAAGCTGAAATTAATATTAAATACTCAAGTCTACAATTCCTTGGAGCAGACAAAAAAATCAAACGTCTAAGTCAATGCAATCAAAAGATAAGGCCGTTTAGCTCTGTTTTGCCGGATTTTTCATTCATCATATTGCTCACGGTGTAATCAAAACCTATACCAGGGCACTTCCCGTGCACCTAGAATCTTGAAATTTGCTAGAAGCAAGAACTTAGGTTATTTTTTTTACTCGTAAATCACATTTTTCGTTTTGCTATGAATTTGTTTCGTCATCAGGCTGTTTATAACCCGATTTATGAATATCCCGATTTTATGTGCCTGTGTAATAATTCCCAAGTTGTAGCGGGCGAAGCCGCTAGCAACAACTAGTTCAACTATGATGTTAATTTTGCGTATACGATAAATCATTTTCAACTACGGAACCCACCAATTGGCCAGTTAATAAAAAAAACGTTTTTATTTGTACGAACAAAATCATAGCTAAGAAATTCATGCAAGTTTAGCAACTTTATTAGCAAAAACTACCCTTTTCCTATTATAATGATCCATGCGGACGACATCACGGGATATCCATGGCTGTCGTATTTTAAAACTTTTTACAGAGTGTAATGAACACTTTTCTGAAAACCCTATCAAAATTGGTTCAGCCAGACGCGAGATAATCCCGGACAAACATACTGTACATACAAACATACAGGTCGAACTGAGAATCTTCTTATTTTTAAGTCGGTTAAAAACTAAATAAAATTTTGCTGAAAAAAAATTGGTAGGTTATTTTTTTCCTACATTTCAATCATCAGCCACTCAAACGGCTCAATGGAAAACATGAATACACCCTAAGTATTATCAAATATTAGTGCTAAACCTACCAATAAACAAACTCACCATGACTTAAACATGTCACATTTTGACATCGTCATTGTTCGCTAGAGTTTGTTTCGCGAATATGTAAACTGTGGAATTGACGATGATGGAGCGAATGAGCTATATTGTGTATGTGGGCACAGAGTTGTCAGAATGAGGGTGCCAGTGTGCACACCCCCGCAGCCCTCAGGGATGAAGTGCTCGAGTGTGACTCAACGAGACGATGACTAAACAAAATGTCACGTTAAAATATACGTTAAAATTGGAAATTATATGCTTGAGGGCATTATTTTCAACACTGTGATTTATAAATCTATTTACGATTAATAAACAGTGCGAAGAAATTATTATTTTCAACTTGCATTTACTTATTATAGATTTAATTAGTGTCAGCATTAATTATGCTCATCTTTGCGATATTGAAACCACTTAACTTCTTTGACTGGTTATGGGTGAATGTGTAGTACCTTCATTCACCCAGTCAAAGAAGTTAAGTTGTTGTACCTAAGTTTAAATTAAAGCAATTATGCTATTTGTACTTACTCTTTATTTAAGTATTTGTAGCCTAAAGCGCGCTACACACGGCTAAGATACTATAATATTTTACCATATCGCTCGCCATACAATTCAATTCTTAGTGATACGAGTATACTCGCGACAATTTCGCAAGCCTGCTTGACATACATAACACGAACAGAGCATAGATTACAAGAATAAGATTTTTAATTTAAACTATCTTTATCTGTTTTTCAATCGTTCTGTAGTTGAAAAGGATGTAGGTTACTTAAATAAATAAAATTCATGATCTACGATGCTTTTTTCCAACTATTTCGGCTTCCAGTCTATGCTGAGCTAGTGATTACTAGAATTTTACATGAAGCGACTGGTTATAGTCCAGTTAGCACCTCTTGCTAAGGGTGCTTTTTCACCAAAGATATACTATGCTGCGTTGTTATAGATGCGTTTGTTAACCACAATTATATTCAACTAAGCTACGTTTTTTATATGGAATCATGCGTCCAGTATAACGAGTGATACAGTAATGTGCAGAATATTGTATAGTAGGCGAGCTGCGCATCCTTTTAGAACAGCAACCCTACAGTGGCGGATCTTACTCGCAACTCGGCAACAAAGCATAGCAATAGTGGAAAAGGTCATACAACTTTCGGGCTTACGCTCTTACAATTTCGCAGCTTACCTGCATAGCATATATCCAGTGGAAAAGCACCCTAACACTATATGGTGGAAAAACATGCTAAGACTGAATAGCAGACTTAACAAAGGAGAAAATTATTTAGGCTTACAAAGACAGGATTACTAATAAGCATTGCTAGTTACCTGATTCTGGACTTGTATGACTTTACATATTTTTAGTATGTAGAGCGAAAAAACTTTTTAATAAATATAATTTTATTCGAAGACAATAAACTTCAACATCATAATGAAGAGCATTATTTTATAAACTATGCTACAGACTACCATTACAGAAATATGTATGTATGTATATATCAATAAGTGGGATACGATTTTATAGTTTATAGATATCTTTTTAGTTTTATAATAAACTTCATCCCTTTCGCAGAGATTTGAGAGCTTTGTGGCAAAAGTAAAAGAAGTGATAAACATAAATCAGCGGCGGCTGATTCCTGGTTCTAACATTTACTAATTTTAAAATATATCACTTTTTATTGGCACGAGGGGTGGCACGCGACTCAATCCTACAGAATAGTCCTTCCTTTAATGTGAGGGTTTATTCGCAATTCTCAATTTGGTTTTTTGGGACTATTGTGATATTTTTTTTCGGTTTTTTTGTATGGTCAATGAGGGGTCAGTTTTTTAGATGGGCCCCTGCCTCGTTGAGATTGATTGACAGGCAACGGTCACTCGCAAATTGCCATCTGCATTTACGTCAAAATAATAAAAATAATTCCTAGTGATATCGACCAAGGGGCTTTTTTTAAATGCAGGGATCGTATTTCAGTAAAGTTAGATAAAAGCTCTAATCGTGGCAATTATTCAGTTATCATTTTCTTCTAAGATTTCCCGTAAAACAATACATTGCGTGTGTATGCATTCAAAATGTGATCTGAAATCTCTCCGAAGCTTCAGGACGTATATAATGTCAATGCACTTCTCTCTTAAATTTTCTCATTATCAATGCATTATACAATAGCAATTTCACATTGAGATGGTTCGTTTTATTACTTATTTATATTTCTAATTCATTGTATAAGGTCTCATTATCGGGCACGGTGTGTCCATTGTCCACGTTGTCACGCGCCTGATCTCAATTTTTTGTCACATTCACTTTTTCACAGCTAATATTTTTGCATTAATGGATAAAAAACCTCCCCTATTTACAAATAACAGGGACCTTTAATCCGAACGCTTATTAAATGTAAATATTTTATGAAATATTATCGTGATGGATATTTATGGCGTTTTTAGTACTTATTGTGATTCAATAATCATTTTTGGGTTAAAATCTATTTCACGAGGTTCATGAATGTAGAAATAAATAAACCGGCCAAGTGCGTGTCGGGCCACGCACAGTGTAGGGTTCCGTAGTTGCCCATCAAAATACTTATGCGAATTAACTAAACTGATTCACTGAATTTAATTTTAAAGAGAAGAATTTTCAAAATCGGTCCAGGAGTCTTTGAGAAATCGGGGAAAATACATAAAAAAAAGATTACGACGAATTTAGAACCTCCCCCTTTTTTGAAGTAAGTTAAAAATAGTTGACGATAAAAACCTACCTATCCCCAAAAAACATACCGTAAAAACATACCTATTACAGCTGTAAAAAACTTACATTTGCAGTTGAAGAGCTTGTTCTCCGATACATTTTGTTTAGGAAAATATGTTATCCAAGTACATTTTATAAGTTGGTCGACTATTACTCGTAAAGTTGTAAAGCCTACTTAGTCATGATAATTTTCTTTTAAATTTCGTTATATATACTACTATTGTGAATTTTTTCACACCCCCAAACATAACCGTTTAGCTGGTAGAGGGGGGGGGGACACTCGAGTCGAGCAAAATTTAGCACTTTAAAGCTTAATATTTCACAAACGAATTTTTTTATCAAAAAATTGTTAATGGAAACTATCAATATTTTTTAAAGACCTATTTAATGATACCCCACACTAAGGGGTACGCGAGAAAAAAAAAAACATCCCCACTTTACGTGTACAGGAGGTACCCTAAAAAAAAATATTTTACGAGATTTTATTTTACCACTTTTTCGGCACAACAAATCCGTATATTTACACCAAATTACAGCTCTCTAGTACTGTGCGTCTCTGAGCTAAACTGCGGACAGACGGACGGACGGACGGACGGACGGACGGACGGACGGACGGACATGGCGAAACTATAAGGGTTCCTTGTTGACTACGGAACCCTAAAAATACCGTATTTGGCTTCAACTTATTTTCTGTTTATTTGGTGCCCTAGAGATTCAGAAGCTTCAGACTTTCAGTAAAGTTTATGATAAAGGCTGCCCCTGCATATCTTGATAAACACAATGATGGATTTGTATGAATCATTGCCTTTTTATTTAAGTAATGCATTTTACTAATTTTCTATTGGAAGAATATTTTTATTGCTATCTAGGCTCAATATTATCTAAGAAACGCTCTGAGTAACTTGAAATGTGCAAATAATTGAAATGTGCATATCAAATCGCATAATATTGGTTTTGGCAAACTGATGATAGAAAAAATTGGAGCATTGACGTACGCGCGCCTAGAGTCGCTTGGGTCAGGTAATTGTACTGTGTCCCAGCTTTTGTATAATGAGAGACATTCCTGTATTGATCATCTTAGTTGTTGTAAGAAACTCACATTAAGATTGAATTAATTTTTGTTAATTCTGTAAAAAGAAAGTTTTCAAACGCCGTTTAAAAGAAAGAATGCTACTTTTATACGGCTTATTCCCAAAACGCTATGTATAATTTTGGCGTGTATGAGGTTTACAATCAAAATTTCATAGCGAGTGTTCTGATTTTTTGCACGAATTTTCTCAAGTACAAAAGACTTAAACGCATGCAAAATTTACTCCATTTATTGATTGGAGTATAAGTATATTTAAGTTATAAATAATTTAAAATATGTATCTTATTCATGATGATATGGTGAGTGTAGTCGGCATTGTGTCCACGAGCTGACCAGCAGATGTGCGGCCGGCTGTTTGTATTCACTCGTCGCTCTGCGCATGCGTACCCTCTGCGAGCTTTCGCAAATATGGCCGCCGACCAACAAAATTATTTTATAAATTTTATTTCGTACTGTAGTCATAATTAAAAAAAAATAGTTCAGCATCAATCTGTCTGTAATTTGTATAAACGCTATCGGAAATATCTTTGTAGGTATGAAACGAATTGAAACTACGGATGGTATTCAAATATTGCAAATAATTAAAAATGTTTTTTTTTTTCATATGTTTAACACTGGCGAAAAAGATTAATAGGAGAGACACGTCGACAACAACATATTTTTACTGAAGACTGATGTGTGAATGTTTTGAACTTGAAAGGTAACAAAAAAACTACTTTCACATTTATGATATTAATTTTAATTAGGAGACTTATACATTTACAAATAAGGGTAATCGCTTTTTAATTTATTACATTTAAGTGGGATAAGTCTAACGTGAAAGTAATACTTGGTTGTATAGAACTAGTAGAGCTTGTCAAAGAAAAACAATAATAAAATAAAAAGTAATACAACTTTTATGAGCAAGTAAATCTTAAAAAGGAACAAAGGAATGTTTCACTACTATTGTAAAGTACTATTAGTAATAGTATAGATAGTATTCGCATTGAGCTTTTAATATTTTGTGTGGTAAACGAACATTAGCTTATTTTTTAACACAAATACAAGTTGTTAAAAAGCTTTGTTGTTAGAAGAAGTTAACTATTGAATTATTTTAGGCTGTTGAAGTTTAAATATTAAATGAATTAACGCGAATTTTGAAACAAAATCATCTGTTGCTGTTTTGTTAGTTAAAGATTTCTCTCTCTCTTCAGCTAATTGCCGTCCTGCTGGATATACTCGTAAGCCTCTCCCAAAGAAAGATTAATGATTAAACTAATAATATAAATGATTAACTGGTGAATAATCGAAAAATATCACCTCAATAGGAAGTCTGATTTCAAACATACCAATTGGTTTCAAGTTATATCGGTGATCACTGCTGAGATAGATTTAGTTTCTGAACTAAAGCTCGTTTTTTATTGAACATTTCTTATTTTAAATTGTGAATTCTGGAGCAATATATTGACATCGTATCAACAACTCTTACTATTGTATTTACTTGTAGTAAATGTTGGCAGCATCCCCCGTCCATGCGCGTCACCCCAAATCAAAACGCACCACGCAGTCTTTCGGTAATCGCCACGCAGTTCGCAGCTCTAGCATGTATACCACTCTCGTTTCACAATTACGACACCATAAAAAACCTAATAAATATTTCTTACAATCAATAAACTGGGTCTAAAGAACATCGACGTGCAAATTTTTATACTCTTCCCTTTCGGTATTTGCGCCAAGTAACAAGTGTGGTGTTGTTGTGTTTTTTATTGAATTATGTTTGACAATATAAAAAGGCTATGTATCAATATTTTTAAGTAGCAGTACGTATGTGATACGCTCGTTGGGGTTTCTCTTTAGAGGGGCGGCTCGCGGCGTACATGAAGGGTGAGATACTTTTATATACCTACTTGCTTGAGAATGATCAGTTGATCGAATATAATGTTGTGAATTAAAAATTCAAGCATTCAATTTGTAGTGTCCTCTTTCTGCCTTTCTCATTAGTTATTTAGATCAAAATACAAAAAAAAAGAAACAAAATACAGATGCCACAGAAAACTAACTGATTTAAAACAAATGTCCATCCTAATGCAATTATAATAAGATGGACATTCATAGTAACCCGAAAACTAGAAACGTATGTGCTTCATACACAATAACCTATGTGTAAAGTGCATACCTATAATTAATAACCTAAAAGAGATAACAAGATGTTAGTTTGGCGCAATAACTATAATACCTAAATGCATTGTATTTACTTTGTTCTCTAAACACATAACTAGACAAATAAGAATACCGTCCGCCGGTTATCTTTTTCGTAAATATGAATCATATAAAAATTGGAATCAGGCAATTATTCACTACCTAACTTTATTGTAATATACTGCTTAAACAGCATGTTGTTTTATGAAAGTATGAGAATAAAAAGTAACTAGATAAGGCAAGAATACTAAATAGGTATGTAACTGTTTAATAACTTGTTATCAGCTCTGAAAATAATTGCAAATCACTTTTATGACAGTATTAATTAGACTCAACAGTGTTTTTAATAAACAATATTTACTACACGAGCTTCAATGTATTTTGTCTTCTTCTTATACATGAGAATATTTTGACTAGGGTAGATTATCCTATCTGTAACCAAATGTATTTTTTGAGAGGCCAAAATAGGTTTTTTATACATTAGAATGTATAAAAAGCCTATTTTGGCCTCTCAAAAAATACACTTCTGCCTAATTTTGAATATTCTTACAAAATTATAAAAACAGAAACATTTTCAAATTTAAAAATCAGTAGCTCTCTGTTATCTTTCTACTAATTTTTGTTTTTAATATAAAATAGGTCTTTAAAAAAACATTTTATAGAATTTAATACGAGTATACCAACATCTTATTGAAATCACCATGATACTTTGTTCTTTAATTTTGATTTTAATAAAAAACATTTTTTGAGTTCTTGAAACCTTTTAAGTTGCAATTATCTTTGTCTGTTTATAATTTATAAGCTCTTAAAACAAACGTCCTGTATATTTTAATAGATATTTCTTATAAGAATTTCATAACATTGGTAGTTGATCGGAGGGTTAGGATAAGGAGTTAATTGAAATAAGGTTCTCATAAACCAGTCTATAAGCTGTTTGAATTGGATGGAATTGGAACTATAGATGCCACTTCATCTATAGTTTCAAACATCCTGAAGATTGTCAGTTTTGTGCTCATTAAATAATCTAGGAGATGTAAATGGTTCTATTATAATCAACACATATTTAGGTAAAAAGATTTTGTGAATTAACTAGTATTTTAGCCTATACCTATTTCTCTCCTGGTCTAAGGCGTTTTTCCATTGAGGGCCAAAGCCTGCCGGGGTCGCGGGACTAACGAATTACCGAGACCCCGGAACGTAAAGGGCTATTGAAGGATACCGTGGATTTTAGTCAGTACAAGCCTTACAGACCCTACCGCACTTCCCTGGGTGGGAGGACTCATTTGATGATTTTACCACGATAAAAAAGTCCTTTTTTCATTATTAGTTTATCTACACAATCATTAAATCAATGTTTCGTTGTATTGCAGAGTGCAGCGTGTGCGCAGCGGCGGCGGCCGCAGCCGCAGCAGCAGCGGCAGCGGCGGCGTCGTGGGCAGCCAACCACGCTGCAGAGATCAGCAAACACTCGCCCCCCGTCATCGTCACCAACGGCACTCTTAATGGAACTGCACAGTATAATGGAAACTGTAAGATTAAAATAATTATTTATCTAATAATGACAACTGCAACAACCTTTCTTATATCTATTCTTGCGTTTATACATAACATTAGTCGGCCCCGGTTTCGCACGGATAGCAGTTTGAGAATGTTTCTCTGCCTCACTCTTATGGTAGCCATACACCATACTGCCTATCGTCCAATCGGCATGATACTGCCAATTGGATCAGTTAGAATTGACCGGCGAGGGCGTGGGATCCATCAAATTGGCATAACATGCCTATTTGATAGGTGATACAATCGGCATGACGATCGATTTGATAGGTGATCCAATCGGCATGACGATCGCTTTGACACAACTTCAAATCGGCAGCAGTGATGCCAACTCGGCAATTTTATAGCTAGATCTAGCTATTATTCGGTGACCGACAGCTATAATTTTATAAAACTTGTGGCTAAACTTTTAGCTACTTTTTCTAGCAACTTTTCATTTCATCATGAGACTTTCGAATTTAGTCAAGTAGTGTCCCGAGTCGAAAGACAAGATAATGCAACAGTGGCTCATTCTACATACATATAAATAAATGGCATTCTGAAGAAATAGATCAGTTTTGAAATGAAAAAAAAAATGAAATTCTTCCGGTGACAAAATATATTTAAATGTAGTACAAGGTGTTAAAAAATTAACTGCAGGAATTTCGTGTGCGTACTCTGTATCAAAAACGAAGTATATTCAAAATTTTTTTTTTTGAGCTTTAAAAAAAAAAATTCTTCATGCTTTTTTTTACTTCAACCCAAATGGCAAATTATCAAAGAACGTACAAATAAAAATAAAAAAAAAGATCAAGAAAAATTTAAAATTAAACATTGAAAATAATATCACAGAAAATCCAGAAATCATTGCAAATAAATGCATTTAATAATTATTTTATCAAAGTAGGAGGCGAGCCGGGTACACAGCAGGGCCGCCCAGTTATTGAACGCGCTGAAAATTCGATATTCATTGAACCAGTTGACCCTCTCGAAGTTTACAACATAATACAAAATCTAAAAAATAAAAATAGCTCTGGTTATGACGAACTACCACCATCTCTTATAAAAAAATGCGCTGCCAACTTAGTGTTGCCGCTTACTTTCCTTATAAATCAATCTTTCACAGAGGGAAACGTCCCAACCCTCTTGAAAACGTCAGTGATAAAGCCAGTTTATAAAAAGGTAGTGAAACCGATTGCAGCAACTATAGGCCAATAGCTCTTCTTCCCACCTTCTCTAAAATAATAGAAACAGCAATGTCCAGGCGCCTGTACTCATATTGCGAAAAAAATAATATATTTAATGAAAGCCAAAATGGCTTTCGACGAAATAAATCGACCACTTACGCAGTCTACAAATATATACAGCAAGCACTTAATATTATTAATGAAAAAAAATATGCAATAGGTATTCTTCTCGACATGAGCAAAGCATACGATAGAGTCTCATACAAAATATTATTGAACAAATTGGAGGGAATTGGTGTACGAGGTATAGCGCATGATTGGTTCAAATCATACCTTAATCACCGCACGCAATATGTGGAAATAGAACACCATAATTTTGAAACAGGCGAGATTAGTCATATTAGGTCGGAAAGGGTAGACGTTGGTAACTCAATCCCACAAGGTAGTGTGCTCGGCTGTCTATTATTTTTAATCTACATCAACGACTTACCTAAAGTAATAGATGCCGTAAGTATTTTATTCGCTGACGACATATCAGTAGTATTTTCATATGAAATTAAACAAAATCTCCACAATAACATCAATAGAATATTGTCAGAAATAAAAGCTTGGCTCGAAGATCATAATCTTTTTTTTTTTTTTTTACGTGGCAAAATCATCAAATGAGTCCTCCAGCCCCGGGCAGGGCGGGAGGGACTGTCAGACTTCTACTGACTAAAATCCACGGTGTCCTTCAGTAGCCTGTTATGTTCCGGGGTCACGGTAAGGAAATAATCCCGCGACCAAGATCATAATCTACAAATCAACTTTACAAAAACTAAACTCATGCAATTTAGACAACATCAAAAACAACCACTTAACATTAATTTCTCAATTTATAATGAATTTTTCTTAGAATGTGTCGATCTTTCAAACTACTGGGACTAAAATATAGATACCAAAAAAAACCACTGATCTTAAATCAGCTACCAATGCCTACTGCGCTTACGCTCACTCCTGGCTTCGTTATGGTATTACACTATGGGGTAATAGTACCGAAGCAGATATACTCTTTAAACTGCAAAAAAAATGCGTGAGAATCCTCGCAAATATAGATGGCATGGAAAGTTACAGACAACATTTTATCAATTAAAAAATTCTAACTCTCACTTCTCTATTATATTCTGGAAATCTGTGTTTTCGTCAAAAAGCACCACTATCTTTTCTCCCTTTCCCAAGACCATCACACCCAACCTCGTAATTTAAGGTACAAAACTAAACTGGCACTACCCACCTCTAGTTTAACCCTGTTTCACACAATAGCTAGATCTAGCTATAAAGTTGCTAAGTTGGCATCATTAATGTGAACTTTCTCTAGATAGTAAGTAATGATTGTAAGGACTTGTGTCAATAAAGTATAATTATCATTATTATTATCACTGCTGCAGATTTGAAGTTGTGTCAAATCGATCGTCATGCCGATTGGACGATGGGTAGTATGGTGTATGGTGTATATGGACGAACTGCCAATTAGATCCAATTGGCAGCGTCATTCCGATTGGACGATAGGCAGTATGGTGTGTGGCTACTTTAAGGGGATTGGTCAGTAAAAATACGGTTTTTATTTTTTACTTTTCTTCGTACATATCTGGACTACAGATCTTACAACTTGGAATATAGTTATTGACTATATGATCTAAATTCTCACAAAGTTGAAAACACGATTCAATGAAATTTTCTCGATACAAAAAAAATGCAAAGTTCGGTCTATGTTTTTTATTTTTTGATCTTTATGGAATAACTACTATGAGTTATTGAAAGGATGTTGTTTTAAATTGTAGAAAATACTAGTATCTACATTCTGTAAAGACATTTTTTCAATTAATAACAATTTTAATTCATAAAAAGACGTCAATATGTTTGGGCACATACGCCGTTTTATTCTGAGCACACATTCACTATCGTCCTCTCATCTTTTGCCTTTTAAAAGTAGTGTCATCACTTTCGTTCCTTGACGAATCAGTCAGCCAGCGTGGCTCTTACAGGCTAGACCTGCGACACTTTTTTTCAGATCGCGGCTGTCAGATTTTCGTAATAATAAAATTGGAAATGGATAAAAGATTGAGGAAATAAAAACGAATGATACGTAGGCTTATAGATTATTCAAAACTATGTTTCGCTGTGTTCAATGGGACGTGATTAAACGGACATGACTGTAAATAAGTCACGTAAATTTTGTATTTTAAATAACACATTATTTTCATTAATAAATCATGAATAAAATAAACCAAACTTACTGAAAATCATCGCAGGAAATTCCTGACGACCCCTACAGAGAAAACAAGGGAACTGTTAGAATACGTATGATTCTATACATTACGAATTGTTCCTATCAATATAATAAATTACTCACAGTGATATTATATGAATGCTATCGTGATATCGTACTATTGTTGTCGGATGGTTCCTCTGTGTCCATCCTCCTCTCATCTAATCTTTATGCATCTAAATACCATTTCACATGAACTAATGATAAATGCACAGATTTGCAGTCAACAGTTTGAGATAATTTATGTAACTGAAAACAACTTCTAATCGTATCAAACTGCGATATAGGATAAGAAGCACTTCACTTTTATTATTATTTATTTAGTTTCGTCACAGATTTATAACAATTTCGAAGAAACAGGATTAAAATAAATTAAAATGAAAACTGCTGTTGTCATTTTGAATACTTCAAAATTACTTGTCAACTACAAATAAGGCATAGCACCCACCACCCTGTTAAATATCGCCTATAGTATAATGCTGCGACTACGATGAAAAATCGGTGGTCATTGCTGTCTCACCGCGTGTTCGGTACGGGTCCATATTGGCTCACCTAAAGTTGTTTACCCGAAATTGTTCTTCCTAACGATTTGTAATCCGAATGATCACTCTTCCTAAAATTTTTCATCCTAAAGTTTTCATTCATACTTTTTGTAGTGCTACCGGCGATGTTCATAACACTCATGTTTCCGAAAATTGTTATCAATAATATCGTTATTGTAATTATATTTTAACTCCTACTGTTTTTTATCATGACGTTTTTATCCCTAAACATTATTACGATAATATTTTTAGTTAGTCAGAAAAGTCGACGGAGCACCGCTTCGCGGTGCTCCTACTTCTGGGTGGTTTAAAAAAAAATAACCACGAAGGGGATGGCGGGGTCTTTCAGACCCCGCCATCCCCTTCTAACCTAACCTGTCCGAGTCGGGGTGCCCCCAGTCGTTTGGTCAGAGTGTCGTCTTGGGGGCACTATGAAAAAATGCCAACAAAATGAAACAAAATAAAAAGAAATCTAAACAAAAAAGATATGACTTTGAATAATAGTGTAAAAGAAGGTTATGTTGAGAAAATATAGGAAAACAAATAATAGTACAATAGATGTTTATTGCTACTGATATTATGAAGTCGAATGATTCGGAATTATGAAAATTAGTGACAGTGCAATTAGGAGTTGTGATTATTAGGATTAAAAATGTTAGGAATACAATTTTCGGGCTTCCAATGATCGGAGTTTAAATTTTAGGTGAACTTTGGCTCGCCCGTTCGGTACAAGTTGCTTCTCGCTCTATTTATTGCTTTTGGAGTCAAAAAAGATCAGTACTGGGCTCATGCTTTTGGAGTCGATAGATAATATATCTAAGGGTTTCATTTATCAGAAAAGTGATAATATTACAACCTTGTCCCAAAAAAAAAATACTGTGGATAAGATATTATAGAATGAAGATTACTTTAATTATAAAGAGGTTACTGACAATTGTTGTACTGTACCTGTATCTCATATGAGTAAAAAACCACTAAATCCATGCCGCGGCTCGACTAATGTCCATTTTACGCGGCGCTAGTGTCTGTCATTACATCAAAATGCATCAAAAATTAGTACCAACACCAGGTGGTGGAGGACAGGGTGTTAAGCACCCTTAGCGTTCCACTCTCATAATAAAGATATAAAGATCCCACCAAAAACATTAAATGTAAAAAATGCCAAGTCTCTCGATGCAGTCTTTCCATCGTAAAAAGTTTTGAGATCTCACAGAAGCCAAGTCCTATTCAAATTATTTTGTAGTTATAAATCAACATTTAGTAATTATATCAATAGTTTTCTTTATATTATAACTATAGTGACTTGGCAATGTCATTTACTTTCATAAAGCGATGGCCCGTAAGGTATTCTTAATTATTGTATTGGAACATGTAGTCGGTAGTGACCATCATGATTCACACATAACAAATAATCTGATCACAGGTCTCGTCAGTAACATTTGCACATAATTCCAGGCAGCAAGTTAATTTGTGCTCATTGCCAAGTCACTATAGTTATAATATAAAGAAAACTATTGATATAATTACTAAATGTTGATTTATAACTACAAAATAATTTGAATAGGACTTGGCTTCTGTGAGATCTCAAAACTTTTTACGATGGAAAGACTGCATCGAGAGACTTGGCATTTTTTACATTTAATGTTTTTGGTGGGATCTCATTTATTTTTTGTAAGTGTATTTCTTTCTTTTCTTTAGGTGTCCTCATAATTTCTTGGACTTCAGCTACTTTTTTGCTTAGGACCCATTCTCTATCTAACAAACTAAATAGAACTAAACGAACTAACAAATAACTAAATAAATATATTATATCTGCTAACTTACAAACTAAATATAACTAAACTAAATAACACGTAAACAACTAGATATGTAACTATGTCTATGTTATATTAATAAACTATTTTCCGAATATCGCTACAATATTTTTTTAGTTTCGAAATGGTTGTTCATAGATAGATGGCGCTATCAAATGAAAATTATTGAATTATTTTAAAGTACTACTTAGACTGCGCTCTGTAACGAAACCATAGCGCGATTCAGACAGGTACAACGCCATCTATCGAGCGCGCATACAACATTTATCGCAATACAATGGAGTTTTAGCTTTATTAATTTAATGAATTATGAACTTTATGTATTAATTTATATTAATTATAGTATATGTATTACATTTATATTATTCCTTTCTATTCTATGTATGTATTCATCCAATTGAATACTAACTTAAACAACGAACAAAGTTAACAATGCAGTCAAAATCCATACACAATGTTCTTGCCAAACCGCAAATATAAAATTGTTTTCTATGGTATATTATTTTTTAATGTTTTTATAATTTTTCCTTTATATGTGGCTAATGACCTATCTTGGTGCAAAATTTGAAGTTTCTAAGTCTGCTAGAAGTACCTTAGATTTTTGATGATCGGTCAGTGAGTGAGTGACAAAATGGTGTAACTTTGATCGACCATAACTCCTAAACTATTCATTCAATTGGCATGTAATTTCAAACTTAAGCTTGTTCTAATGCCTACTATTATTCACCGAAAACCTAAACTCCTAGCTTTGTCCACGTCGAAGTTATAGGGGGGGCGAAACAGCCGCGAATCGCTTCGAGAAAAGATGGTACGGCCGTGCCCTTTTGCTCGAGACTTGGCGGGGCACTGCCGTGCCCCCAGATATCACGCAACCAGCTTTGTGAAAGGACGTTAATAAAAGGAGCGTGTGTTTGGGGCTTTTTCTAGCGTGCTAAAATAATCAAATGAGTCCTCCTACCCAGGGTAGGGCGGGGAGGGACTGTCAGACTCGTAATACTTACTAAAATCTACGATGTCGTTCAATAGCCCTTTACGTTCTGGGGTCACGGTATTCTAAAGAATACTGAAAACAACACAACTCACATGCCTATGCCCGTGCGCGCGTGTGTTTGGGGCTTAATAGATAATTGGGTATTGTCACTTTCGCAAGGTATGCCAATTTTATTAATTGTAGAAAATTATCAAATAGAAGTTTTTTTCGTTATCTCGGGACGTCAAAATCTGTGTCAAAGTGTTATAAAATAAAGGAGATGGAAAGTTCAAGTATGTGGAAAAATTCAGACGGCTATAGAAATGGGACCTAGCACTGTATAACGCTGATTAGCTCAATATTCATATTTCACATAAAAAAAGTTTCTAAAACTTGTTATATCTTCATAATCATGATAAAAAAAAACGTGAACACCTACCATTAAAAGTACTACAAAAATCGCAAATATTGATATTGCTATAAACTTTTACGTAGGCGTTTAGTTTAATGTATCTGCGATTGTATTTATTTATTGATGACCACATTTTTTGTGACCCACTCAGATTAATTAAATATCTTCAAACTACATTATTAATGATAACCACATTAATAATATGTTAGTTATATCGGTAAAGTCAAATAAACACGCTGGGCGCCTTCATATTGTATAACATGTCGTGATTGATAAATCCTTTCTGAACTCGTTGTTGAACCCTCTAATTAGCTAAGGATACATTTAACAATTTCGAAATGAAACAAGAAAAATAGGAAATACTATATTTATTCGATAATCTGTGATTCTTATAAATAAAGTCTGAAAGAATACGAAGCGACGGACTGTGTTTAAATGTCATTTTATTACGTGATGATGGAAATCTGGGTGTGATGTTGTTAATTTCTGCAACTTTGAACTGTTTCTTTCCACTACATGGCGATGGCCTTGCAATGTTCTCACAGAACGACCACAAGTTAAGCACTCCGTTGAATAGCCGAATAAACGAATTTCACCAGTTGCTCCTGAATGCAGCAGTTCAAAACAAGGATGACAATGTTGGCTGAAAGATCGGCCTGTGCGGTTATAATTATTTAGCCACGAGCTCCTCTCGCGTGTATATGACGCCGTAGTCTTCGCGTGGATATACCACAGTTTATGCATTGCATGATTCACAGTATACAAGTTAAGTCCGGGTCGAGAAGCGAGAGGTCGGTAGGTTTGCAAGCAGGAAGTCCAATAAACAAGCGGGGGTCAAGGAAAAGCAAAAGGAAGAATCACAACGAACAATATTAATAAGCAGAGCGCAGAGCGTTCAAATGACGTCTGACGTTTGTTTTTTTCTTAAAGAAGGGATTGGACTCAAAGTGTCACAGAAGCGATAAAAGAATCGATTGAAATCGTTAGAAAGTAGTATCGATCATATTTCAGTTATTTTTTTTTCTCTCCCACTCCAACAGGTGTAGCATGGCGCCGTAGAAAGAGGTTTTGTCGACGCAAGAATAGACAAAATGACAGAACGTAGAAATATTTTTAGCGTTTTAAGCATGGTAATGTAAAAAATACGGAAAATAAACGTTCTTTTCTTCAATAGTGTACGAATGGTGTCATATTTGTGCAAAAAACAGTCGATTTGTGTAGAAATAACGATGAAATAACTTTGTCTTTTCTTGGTAGAATAGAGATAGAATCGCCATGCTACGCGTGCTGGGCAATATTCTCTTTCCACTCATACCTTTCACGATGTTGGGCGTCTTCCTTCCAGTTCAGACGGAACCTGTCCAGTTAATATTATTCTGCACAAAATATGAACTAAGATTAAACTAAGAAGCTCATTCCGAAGCTTTTAACGAAAATAATAAAGTTGAGTTTAGTGGACAAATCACTTTAAAACAATCCGATTTTCCGAATCAAAACGCATGAAAACACAATAAAAAGCAACGAAACGACTCTGAATCTATCGATTCCCGCCAAATACTGTTTCAACGCCAATTCTTAATTTCAGAAAACAAATCGTTTTAAATCACATTAGTAAAAATCGATTAAATACGGTTTCTTTTTAACAATCTGGAAAAGCGTTATTACCCTTCCCTAGTTTTCATTACTTCGTCGTGACCAAGTCATGTCAATAAAAAATGAGCGAAAAGCAATTCAGATACTTTTTTATGTTTAACATTTTATATAAGTCTTAGGAAATTATTAAACATTGAACAATTCATTAATGAATTTTCAAATACTACGAGTTAAAATGAAATTCTTATAGACGACTGGGGCACTCGTTTAGCCATCTCCTTTAAGACTGTGAATGATAAAAATATTTACAATATATTTATCCACATCAATAAGTATTTCTATCATTTTGTTTTAGTAAATGTTTCGATATCCTTATATTAAAATATTTCTATTATAGTAATACATGTGTTTTGCGTAAAGGGAACACTTTATGAAATGTCGAAGTTGACGAAATGAAATACATAAAACTTTGGATTGCGTTAATTTCGCGATACTGGCGCCTGCTGGTGGCGGTGCGTGGCAACTTTTCCGACTCATCAAACGACGCTTTCGCTTTGACACACGGCCTTAAGATAGACTGGAAGAAAATGGAGTGTGTTATATAAATGTGCAAAAAGGCTAATAAATAAAAAAAGTAAAATAAAAAAGCTCATGTTTCTGCCAGTTACAACTGAAGGTAGTTTTTTTTTGAGTTTAACCATTAAAATCAATTAAAAATCAAACTTCCTTTGAAAATTACAAGAAGAATTTAAAAGCGAAAATCTGTAGAAAACATTGTTTTTTTTTTGTCAATTCTGACGATCCACACCTTTTAATGTTAGTCAATACTAGTCATCTCAATAATCCCTTTGGCTCTTAACCCATTTCGTCAGTCATATCTATTGAATATCGCTCAGAACTAATCTTAAAAACCTTAATCCACATTCTTATCCTTTTTCTATGCCTGCTGCTACTGATTCGACATATTTAAAATACGCACAATTTATTTGATTTGAAGATATTTTTGAGTTTATCAAAGTAAACTTCCACTTCCTTTAAAAATTGATTACCCCATTACATCAACTTGGGGAGTGATTTTCAAATATCCTAAAATATGTGTTTAAAATATTATGTCTAATTTCTATATGTTAATATTCAAATTTATCAGCTAGCGCGTTATAATATTCCCATACAACTTTAACATCGTCTAGATCACGAATGGTAGGTTGTTGTACAAATGAAAAATTAATGATGCCATCTATATATTGTTTATTTAGGTTCGTATTCGTAGTAAGTTTCAGGTTTATCAACTCAAGGAATGAAATTTTAAATACAAAAGTTTTCACCAGTTCTCGCCCCATAAAGTTAAATTTTCGCAAAACCCTTTTCCTATAAGTGCCCATAACAAACAGCTACTACTGTCCGAAATTCAGGTTTCTTCGTTTATCTATTTTAGGCTGTATCTTACGACCATACCCATACATTATAATATATAATACATACATAATAGCACCGGTGCGATACAATTTAAAAGTACGATTTTAAAACAACCCATTCTTCATTATGCCTACGGAAGTCGGCAAAACATGTTCTAATGTAATAAGATTTACCAAATTATAAAATTAAATCAACGACCTAAATATGTATTTTTAAAACTAAGAATATTAAATCTTCAAATAGTAATAAAACATCAAACATCGTCAAATAGTTTTGGTATACTGACCATATCAGTTTTAAAATCTATTAAGACTGACTGATAAAATTAATGTCAATAAAATTAAAGTTGCAATTTATTGAACATAAAATCAATTTTAAATAGTATGAGTATATCATTGCATTAGCAAGAACATAGTGATTACATTGGCAACTTCTTTCTTCTTATATTATCCGATTTTGCAAGCATTTCTCATATTTATAAAATATTTGCGTGGCGTAGCAGCTTCGTAGCAGCGGCGTAGACTCGGCGTAGCACCTCTACGGATTTTAACACTTATATAAAACTTGAAGGCTAGAACAGAAACCCCCGTAAATATTTTAGAGATTTCGTTTTTGTATTTGATTGGCTTCATTGTTTAATGTTTGTGAACCGCAGCTACAACGTGACTCGTTCGTCGCGTCGTAGCATTGAGTGCAATTCAACACTTTATTATTTTCAAATGAGCTGCAAGGAACTTCTCACGATAAGTAAAAGGCCGATATTTAGGACTTCCTGAATTCAGAAAAGTTTAATCGCATGTAGGATGAGTACGAGTAGTATCCTAATTTAGGACGCGATTTACCAGGAGGATGGCGACTAAATTTCTTATCCTAAATCGTATTCTAAATATCGGATCCGAATTTAGGAAGGCATAATATATAAGGTGTAATATCTGACGTTACATAAACCATCTATTCAGCAATAAAACTAAGACTGGTATGGCGTTGGTTTAAGTATTTGTAGTAAGGCCGTTTGACTTAGATACGCGTAAAAGTGTCACACCAACTAAATCAATGCCCAGCGGTCATATTAGAGTGTTTTTATATACATCAAAGCCAAACTAAAGGGGACCAGATAGTAAAACTGATCCTTTCTTTGAACTACGTAGTTAGCTACCTGACTCGTGATCCTTTTTAGTTATCTCAGTCGTGGTCTACTGTATTTACCATTATTACATCGGTACAAAATGACGCAGTAGTGATAGAATTATTTAAAATTGCGTTTGGATAAATTTTAATTTATTTCAGTTCTTTCATTTAACATACATATTGTTGGATGGTAGGTTACAACATTCATCTGAAGCATGAAATCAACTCAATTGAATTTATTTCATTAACCAATGAAATAACTTAATAAGGTTGTCAGACACGTTCAGATAGAGTTCAAACGCAAAAGGACGTACGAAATGATCCAAAAATACCTATTTTTATATTTGAGGGTGCCAGTAAGCGCCACCCCTCCCAGGGCACGCCTTTAAAGCAAAATTAACATAACACATTGGGGTCGATTGGTGGGTCCTTCGGCTTGGCTGTCGTTTTAAAGTTCCGCAGTACCAACACAGATGGCGGTATGA
This sequence comes from Agrotis clavis, assembly GCA_954870645.1. Taxonomy (NCBI): domain Eukaryota; kingdom Metazoa; phylum Arthropoda; class Insecta; order Lepidoptera; family Noctuidae; genus Agrotis; species Agrotis clavis. The sequence continues at coordinate 14,814,097 of OX940921.1, forward strand.
TATTGACGAAACCAATGCCATCTGCAGTTAAGTTGAAGAACCAGCAAATTGGAAGCCCACTACGAAATATTTTCGTATTGGAGTTTAACACTAGAGGACACTTTTGGGCATGTTTGTACGATGCCTTATTAATTTCTTCACATATTTTTATACCTTTTGCCACAGAATTGCTCATCTATGCACTACACAAAAAATCTATCAATAGGAGAATTACCTTTAATTAATTTAGCTAAATATTTTAGGCACAACTTCGATTATAATACAATAGCCGCTTTGCCCCCTTACCGTTTGAATTATTAATATTTCCTCTGAGTTTATACACTGTATTTGATTGATCTTTGTTGTAGGCAGAATAATCTTGCTGTGTTACTATTTCAAGGTCATCAATTCTTTAAACCCTTATCTACGAACGTGTTACTCATCTTGTTTTTTAACATTTTCGATACAATATGATTCACATTTCGAAGAAAGGAAGTCGAACAATCGATTAATCAGCCAGTTTTAATTTGCAAGGTCTCACAGAATTATTAAAAAAAAATACGAAGTAGCCTTTGGTTGGGGTGAAAAGATCAGAGAAAGTGAATACGACAATTGGTCGAGATTCATTATTTCCAAAACGTGTTTTTCTTGTGAAGCGACTATTGTCAAATTTTGTTGATGCATAATCATACGTGGATTAGATAAGTAACAATGGGTCCGGTCGGCCAGGTCGTCAGCATATGACGTGACCGAAGGGGACTCCCTCTAACGGTTGGGGAGGATACGCTACAATTTCGCCATACCTGATTCTCAACCGAAATACAGAAAAGCAAACGTGAAATTGTCACACTTGTAACAATGGACATCAAACTTGGTAATGAATTTAATAGGAACTCTGAGGGGAACATGGATTTAAATATAATCAAATGAATAGTTATTCATTGCTCTGTTTATTCCACTTTCTGACTTTTGTACGAGCCTGGGATCTTTCTTTTATATTTTCTCCCTTAAGAAGTACTTTTTAAAGTGGGTTTTGGGCTTGTCCATTAACTGCAGGTTTTACTGCAAATCCTTGGATGCAATTCAACTGAATGAACTGGGACATTTTCCATAACTCAACAATATTAGACTGTAATACTAGGAATTGAAGCCTGGTTCCTATATGTTTTAAGATCATAAAAACTTAACTTTGGGAGAAGGTTCACACGCTCAAGTTGATTTTCAGCAAGATATGTACCGAAACTAAACTTTTGTTATGTTAATTGGATCATTTATGTATCCTGTTATCAGCTTAAACTTTATTGTAAAGTGCGGCAAATTGTTGATTTTGTTTGTTGGCGAAAATATTCAAAGATATATTAGAGAAACACATGTTAGAGGGCTCATTCAAAAAAACTAATTCCGTTCATCTCAGTTCCGACAGAGCCGGGCATCTCGATTTAATGCATGCCATAAACTTGGACGCGAACTCTGCATTCCGATCAAAGTTGTCTCCCAGAAGTTTCGGTGACACACACGTTTCGATACACGTTTAAATTCTTTTCATATTAAAAAGTTGGAGAAATGGAAATACTTTACGTATGTACTAACTTATTGCATAATATCTCAGTACTCAATAATGCGAATCGGCTACTTGCACATCAGGTTCAAAGACCAAAATATTCACGAATGTATGTATATGAATAGGAAAAAGACAATAAAAATTAAATTTAATCTTCTATAATTCATAGCAAAGTATTAGTACCTAAAGCTATAAAGTTCATTCAAATGATCTGATTTAAAAGGTATATAGTAGGTACGTAATATCCGACGATACAATAATAGAAACATATACTTTCATGCATTTTCATTTCTTTACTCCAAATGTTTACAGCTACATAATCTGACTTATACCAATTATTTATTTTTCAGTATATTATTACCATTGAAGTAAAAACAGACCATAGATAGAAAATGTTTATAGTGAGAACATAACGAGTACAAGATATTCAGTAGGTATAACGAAAGCAAAAAGTTAACGATTTATGGATTTAATTTTGTCTAAAAAACTTCTTTAAAGTAGGTATGTATCGTATGCAATAAAATCAATCTAGTAATTTCGAAAAATGAGGACTTTAAAGGTTGTATGAAAATATGTCGTCGCTCTTAATATTTGGTTGTATTTATCTTAACAAGGTAAACACTTTAACTTCCTCTAAAAGTTTATTTTTGAAAAGAAACCATCAAAAGCTCATTCAGTGGTATTTCAGAGCTATCTTTTTAGAATTTACACAGATATCGCAAGCTATACTTTACGTAATACAGTTTATTTAGGTACAATTCTGGAAATAGCATAAAAAAACATTTATTGTTGCTGGATATTTAAACAATAAGACTTGTGAAGTTGGTCATTCCCAAAAGATCCCTTTTGCGGTCGTTTGTACGCGGCTTCTATTGAGAATATTTTTTGTGAGGTTTGAAGATGTTGTTTGTAAGCAATATGTGAGGTAGGTAGTAGAAGCCGTTCACCCTGCAGCGTGCTCGTGTCTGTTGGGAACGTTCGTGCTCCACGCCGCGCGCTGTGCCGCCAACAAGTGACACAATTTGGGTTGGGGTAAAGCGGCCGGCGCTTTCGGGCGGTGTACACGTTTCGTTAGCTTCTCTATTTTAAAAACTACTTGCTTGACGATATCCGGGAAGGGACCGACCGCATCACCGCGGCGTCGACTCTACACCACTGTCACTCATTTTCGATGCAGTCGACCTGCGTACGCGTCGTTGGTCGCTTCGCGCGCACGCGCGTCCGCCTTATGCACTTAACACAATTTGATAGTTAATAAGTTTTTAACGTGCTAAGGTAAATGAACTTATTATAAACAAAGTGCCTTTTTTCAATCAGAGGATGTATGTTACGGAGAGGTGATATTTGTGGTGCCAGTTGATAATTTTTAGTTACCATGAGCGGGAGGGAAGGCGGAAATGCAGTTCCCTCTTCAAGTAAGTATACTCAAGATTTTTTTTCTTAGATTTAAAAAATATTTTTGTCTCTTGTTTTCTTTACGTCAATTTTAGATAAAACGGAAAATATAGTGGAAGTTAATCAAGTTTCGTCAAAAAGCTGTTTCATGTGTTGGAACTTGACATGGCCCTTATCGAACGGATGTATTGTACGCAGTGCCCAGGGAGGCAATCACAAACAGTTCATCATTGAAATTATTCAAATTGAGGTTAATAGAGTCTCGTTTTACTGATGTCACACATATGTGTGCCATGTTTACTGGGTATCAAGTTGATCAACAACAAGATATACTAATTATAAATTCGTACTTCCTAATTAGAGAATGTCTTGTATGGCATGACGTCACGATATACGCAATAATTTATATTTTTTATGATAAAGTCATGTTTTTATATTTTAAGGACTACAGGTTTTAAAAACATAACAGTTACGTCCAAATTTGAAACGAATTTAAAACAAAGTGCGTAAATTCATGAATGGACGTACCAGCAGTCCTTGTATAACATGAGTATCAAGTATTGAATTGGAAACATGTGACGTGAACATTTTATCAAACAAGGTCTACGCATCGAGCAGTTAATTGTTTACTATTCCTACGATACCGTTTTAGTTGCTCGCATGCGTGCTGCCCTGCCTGCGACTTGGCGCCGTTGCTGCGCTGTTTTCGACTCTAACAACACTCTTATAAGTTTTATTCTACCAAAATACTTTCTATTTATATTTATCTGTGTGAGTGATAAAAGCTTGAATGTGTTTAGGTAAGCCGACTGCATTTTAGAAGGACCTTAATCTCGCTCCCCACTACTCCTGCACTACGTGTTTTTGTCGTCGACATACCAGAGTTTTAGTGATGAACGCACTATCGATATTTTATGCTGATTAGAATATTGTTTACATTCTTACGCAACAACATTATACGAGCCGAGGTGTTGTAGTACATCCTCAATATGCGTACCTTTGGGCTTGTTTCTACTGCGTAGTGCGTCGTAGTACTTCAAACAAGAAATCATTTTAGGACGGAAAGCGTAAGCAAGTTCACTTGATCTGTTAAATTAATTCGTTTGTACAAACCATATACACAAACACGTCGAAAGCATTCTTCCAAACAGGAATTTGTCATAGAGAGTTATTGAAGTACCATCCGGAATTTTTGAAAGTCGATGTAAAGTGAGGTGACGTCCCTACGGCAGGGTCCGAGTTCGTAACCAGTCAATTAAATCCGAATGGTGGTACACTCTGCTCTCTCTTTCCCTCCTAGTTCAAGATACCCGAGCACAAGCGCCACTTGACGATGATTCACGTTCAAATTCCATACCTACGATTGATAACAGCAAAAAGTGGTGAATGGCACAATGTTTTAGGTCATTTCATTTGCTTGCTGGACATGCTTTGTACAATCATATTGGTATGCGTTTTGTTTACTACACGTGTGACTCGTTCCATTCAAATAATGAATGAACATTTGATCTATGATAGATATCTATGTATTTAGAACCTCAGTATGTATAACCTACATCAACTTTGTCTGAATGAGGCGAAACTAAACTATCATTGAGTTTCTATTATATATTTCTAAATATGTTACTATATAATAAAAAAACATAAATAATAAACAACAAAATACATAAATAATTGTAAAGTTTTGTAGATGGATAAATAATTATTTATCGACATTTATAATGTAGTGTAGTACTATTATTAACATTAAAACATTATAGTTTGTTATCGATAGGCCTTAAACCTACACTAATATTATGAAGTTTGTGAGTTTGTTTCCAAGAAGTAATCTATGTAATACTGAGCCAATTTTGATAAAAATTCTTTCACCAGTAAAAATCTATTCCTGCGTGACAAAGTCTATACATACTCGTATTTTATTTTCAATTTGCACCTGTGCGAAAACAGTACGGGTTGCCTAGTTATTTCTATAAAGACTATTTTTTATATAAAGAGACGAGTAAATAGTAATAAATAAAGTTAAGTACATATCATCTTCGTCCCACGCCCTTCAGCAGGCGCTGCATTTGATCGCCGTCGTGTCGCTACTCGTGTGAATCATCGCCCGCATCCCGGCGCACACACATTACATACTACAAACTCATTATGAACTGGAAAAAAAACAAATATTAAATGGTTTTTTATCACTCAACAGTAACCCTCAAACCATCGGCAAGTGCTTTAAGCTCCGCAGCCCAGTCGAGCGCTTTTACGCTACGCTTTTAACAAATTTCTGAGACATTTCTTAAAAAATAAGACGATTACGTCTACGTGGAAATAGCATTGAAAAATATTATGTGTATTATGCAATCGTCATGGAGACTGAGACAACAGATGCGTCAACACGTGTTCGTTTATTGAGTAAACTTTATTTTCATTCATGGAAGTGATTCTTTACCTCGTGACCATGATAATATGAATGAAGAGGTAGTTGAAATGTGTCATTTTATTACTTAGGCGACTGTACATGTAAAACAATATGCGAGCTTTAAGCTCATCTTATTTTGTCTCAGTCAATTCATTTAAGTGTTTGTCTAATATAATTCCATTTAATGGTGTACAAATATAGCGGAGAAATAAAATCATTGTTCATTTATAAAGTAGGCTTAAATTAAATTAAATTTACAGCATTAAATTAAATAATAACAACACTGCTGATAAAACTAATAGTAGAATTACATAGAATAGAATAATGTTTATTGTAGAACATGAGTATGCATCAAAACAATACGTGCTAGGTCTTAAAAAAACTTTTTCAAAAAAAATGTGACCGCCTTCAAAAATAACCACGAAAAAGGGTTAAAGTAACCTACAAAATATGCGCGAAATAAGCGCATTTGACGTGGAGTTGCGGATACCAGCCCGTTATACAATACAATAAAACCTACAAAAAACGAAAAATGGTAAAATAACCTACAAAACTTTTCTTTCGGAAGTCGGTGGTAAAAGAGACAATTAAATTAATAAAAAAAGTCCGACTTCCGAAAGAAAAGTTTTGTAGGTTATTTTACCCTTTTTCGAGGTTGTTTTTGAAGACGGTCACATTTTTTATTTAAAAAGTTTTTATTGAACTCTTTTTAGTTTAAATATTCAACCACGATTCTTGTCAAATACATCATTTTCTTACACGTGCAGTAGAATTTTGTAATTCGTAGCACCGGTAATAACATCGTTAACATCTCTTTCATTCATTCCCTGTCTCAAAAACTACTGAACCGATTTTGATGAAACTTACAGTATTCCCTAAGTTGAACGATACCTAGTACAACAAAAAAAGAATTACTTAAATCGGACTTGTAGTTCCGGAGATATGCGAACACAAACATAATTTACTTAATCAGTCGATGCCGAGTCCTTATTAGAGGAGTTGTACCTTCCATCATCAGCTCAGCTACATGAGATGATGATTTCCCTTAAATTACTTCATAAGATTTTCGAAAAACTATGTGTGAGCCAATAAAATTTGAGGGATGCCCTCGATTTCTCCAAGATTCAATCATCAGATCCTGAAATGGTGACAATGGGACCACACGGGAAGCACCAGCTTTCAAATAAAAAAAAGAATCATGAAAATCAGTTCACCCAGTCGCAAGTTATGAGGTAGCAAACATTAAAAAAAAAATTTTAAGACGGTTAAAAAGAAAAAATATTACCATTTTATTAATTGCTGTCATTTAAAAATTCCGATATGCTATATTAAACACAACACGACTGGCAACATTGCTGCGTTGTATGGCAATGCTGATTGGTTGGCCCAGGAACAAGCCAGCCCTCTTGCACTTGAAGAGTGACTAATCGCCTGGCGACATCTTTAAAAACTTTGTGAGCACTTGGGCCCCATGGTCCTAGTGTTTCAACCCCAAACGGCTCAAATACATAGCTACTAGCTAAGCCAATGTATTTGCAGCGTTTGGAGTTTTCAGCACCTGCAGCAGCAACGCCAGTACGACACACCGAACTAGAAAGATGGGATGGCAGCGTCCGTAGCCTGGCTACGATCCGGGAACCTCATTGAAGGAACCGTAGGTTTTGCCTGTGCAATTATTTATTGATGAAGTTACAATAACTACCAGAGATTTATTGTGAAGGATGGCCCGGTTGACATATGTCGTGCATGCCACCGTCCGGGCGAATCAATCCGTCTCATTATTTCCGGATGTTCTGGTCTTGCTAACGGAGAATATTTACATAGACACAACCTTGTAGCCTGGATAATCCATCAACAACTTGCTCTAAAATACAGCCTTGTGGAATCGGAAGTGCCGTACTACACCACCAGTCCTCAGGACCCAGTTCTTGAAAGTGGCAATATCACACTGTACCTGTGTATAGTAGTGGTGGATCGAACAGAACGGCGCGCAAACGATTGTTGACAAAACCGTCCCGCATGACGAGAACCTCGTGAAAGCTGAATACAAGTAAGATAAGTAAATCAAGTATCTTGATTAGGTTCGCGAGGTATGTGGGATGTGGATTCAGCGATCATTGTGCCGACAGTCGCGTCGGCCCATGGCTTAATTGCCAAGAGCCTCGACCAACATCTAAGGAGGCTCTTGTTAGGTAGCTGGATCAAGGGCTTGATTCAGAAAGCAGTTCTTCTAGAAACGGCGCGCATTGTTAGGAGGTTCCTTTCTCCGGAGCCCTGACCGCCGATAGCTTGGACCCTGTTCCCGATACCGGTGCGACTATTTCTTATATTTTATTCTACTATTTATATTTTTAAAATCTGAAACACATGTACAATCGACAAAGTTGAATCATGACCCATTTTGACAAAAAATCGTTTGAATCCGTCAAATTGACAAAGGTCAAAGTCGTTACCATGGATAATTATGTATGTTTACGCGAATGTGGACCTAATTATATTTGAATTTTTGTTAGAAAATAAGCCTATGGTGGGTCATGATTCAACTTTGTCGATTGTACATTTCGGAAGTTTATTAGACATTTGTGAAGCCGGTGCAGATTCTTTCCTGAAATACTAAATACTGCAGTTTTACTGTGGATCACGTTTAATTAAATAGGCACGGCTATTCACACCTGCCCCAGGTAAGCATAACTAGCACCGTCTATTCGTAAATGAACGTTACAAGACACAGGGGTGCGTGCGCTCATCAAATGTTCCATTTAAAATATGCGTAGAATTTCCCCTTCCTGCTTTTAAAATACCACGAGCTTAAATTTAAATTCCAGTTTAAAAATAGTGCATCTAATCGCTTCAGGAACTGATAATAAACCAGAAACGTCACGACTTCAGACTTTCTGTCTTGTTTTGATATTATGTGGAGAAGCTAAAAATTTTTGTTATATTTAGTAGAACTGGGACATTTTAATCTGCACCACAACAGTTCGTTGCACAACAGTTTTCGTAATTTGATACGTAAAAGAGGCAAAGTAATGGTTAAATATTTGAAGAGGCGCGTCAGTGTTGCATTAGACGAATGCTATGTAATGCATCTGTTGCATAGAAATTCCGGCGCATGTTGAGGTGTAGCGTGGAATGTGCGTAGTTGTGCGGGCGGGGGGCGGGGGCTCGCGCGCACCATGCTGAGTAAACAAAACTACAAAACAGGCATAGTACAGCAGTCGGATGCGCCGGAGTGCTACCTCACTCTGTACATATACGTATATAAATAACGTGCTGCTACCGACTAGCGCACTAATACCATGTATTGTAATGAGCGATTACCCCTCTACAATTTAAGCCAACTGAACACTATAACAACGTCAGTGAGTTAACAGGTAGCTTTACATATAGAAACTTGTATTATTGGCTAAATGAAAGCTTTTTTCAATATCAATCCAACCTCATTGCATTTACGGCTTATAATCAAATTTCTGTTTTATAGAGCTTATGAAAAACTACTGGAACATTAAATTGTTAGTCAAGATATGATTGATATAACCATTGGACTGCTCTACCGTATTACACGGTACCAGTAAGTTTAAGAAGCCTCTAACATAGCATAGTATATAGGCAATATAACCAGTCACCATTTGTGTTTATTTCCAAAGTAGAGTTAATTAAAAATAATTAAGATTCATTTGTATACTGGTATCAAAACGGAAAATCTTGTTTGGTGGTTAGGTATGTACCTACAGCCTTACTTAGTCACTTGCCGAGTTTTTAATACACGCGTAGTAAAGTATACAGGGTGAAATCGAAATCATGGGCAATATTTTAATCTAAGGTTCTACTCACGATGCTGATTGCATTATGGCTAATAAATCGCAAATCAAAAATATTATTATTGCATTTATGACACCTTTAAAAATGTAGTATGTCACATAGCAAAGGCTTATTATTGCAAATAAACACTAAAAGTAATAAAAAATAAATCATAAACCCTAAAAATCTTAAAGTATCAAAATTTTAACAAAGATCAAATAATATTAAGCCAAGAAAACTGCATTAATAATGTTTTTGAGTTTCGTAATATGATTAGTATCGTTAGTAATGCCCGAGTTTAAAATATTGCTCATTAATAAAATTTCACCCTGTAGTACTTAGCAAACTTAAACTTAATAAATAGAGATGGGCTTACTGGGACATTGGACGTCTTCGTCAAGCCGATCAATCTCGTCTTTGTCAGTGACGTTTCACAGAACAGCGAAGTTACTAACATTGAGTACGTACATTATGAAATTTGTTTTAATTTGAATTAAGTACCAAAATAAACTTTAAATTATTCATTGCCCAAGTAAGAAGTTGATTCATATTAGCAGGTGTATAATATACTGTTCCGGAGATAACTTATAAGTAAAAAAGTTGACTAGTCGACTATGATATGGCCAGAAGTCGCCACAACTCTACTATGTACCTAAATGTATGAAAAAACGGAGGTCCATTCTCCATGTGACTTGACTCTGAAGGTATGTATTTGAAAACTGACATATAGGAAAGCACTAAAACCTGCAACTGTTCTTTCAGCGTAAAGGTATTTAATTTCTGTAATTGAGTCAAAACTGTAGTAGATTAGCTGTAAAATCACAATAAATAGATTAATCACGTATGCAATTATGCATTTGTATGAATGAAAACACGGCATAAGCGGACTCTACCTTCATTAGTTGTTAGGATTTCAAAAAGTTATAAATGAAAATCCTTAGTTCTGTAATGAATATTGAAGTTAACGCTCAAGCCTTTAAGAATTTACCCGTTTCTTATATAAACATTGTGTTAACTTTAATAAATATTTAAAGACTAAGAAAACAAGTCTCTACACAGAAAAAACATATTTTTGTAACGGCAAACAGTTAAGATACAAGTTGATTTTGGTATACATAATTATTAACTCAGCGTTCGATAGAATTTAGTTAAATGAAACATGTTCAAATGGGTGGCGGGTCTCACGTTATTTAGAAACAAGTATAAAAGCTTTCTCACTAATATGGGATAGGGAATAATAAATATCGAGTATGGTGAGCGTGGAGAGGTAGTGCGGCGGCGACGAGGCCGGCTAGGTGCAGTGCTACGGCAATGAATGAAAAAGGTACCAGAAACTTAACCTAAATACCGAACATTCTTCCAGTCCCCGCCGCCCGCCGCCGTCGCCACGTGTGCTGCCACCACGCTTTTACCGCTGCCGCCGCCGCCCGAAATAATATGCTTAGCTTACATACCAACACATGGAAATGTATATCGAATTAGCAAACCCACCAATAAATTCTCATATAACTAACATTTGAGTAAGCCTCCGATACTAACGCTCGATTGATGAGAGAGCGTCGTGAGAACTTTCAGCTTGCTTTATTTAAATGTTGTTTTGTTATGGTCTAGATTCGACTCATATTATACATATTTATAGTATTCGGCCGTTTATAAAACGGTTTAACTATATGTTTATTATAATTCTAGATAATAAATTAAGTATATTTATTTCAATTAAAACAAAAATGCAAAGACTTTACATATGAAGTGAAATTATAGCCTTGTTTTAAATAACCAACAAAAAATACGACTTTGGTATTTGGAGATAAGTCATTCAGTACGGAGAAATAAAAAATAGTTAGTGTTAATCAGAGTGAGTTTGAGAATCGGTGTTTGTCATGTGAAGTATTTCCGGATTTTTCTAATAAACTTGTTAGTCACTACTTATATTTTTTCAAGGAAGTAACGTTACTTTAACATTAGTCATCACTACTATTTGATGTTTTCGATGGCTAATTTACTACTACCATTCAAACTTATACTCTCTTTTAATTTGTTTGAAACTTAATATGCTTAAAAGCATGTGGAATTAATAGCTATAGTGTAAAAGGAGTTGTCTTTTATTTAATTCCGTTCCCACGTTATTTGTTGTCTCGTTGCCCGATAAGGGGAACAGTATACCCTTTCTTCGTCCAGTAAACGATTGTAGGCCCTTATTTATTGCTAATAGATTTCTGAACGTTAAAATGTCCATGCGTGCGTATAGAAGCAAGGGACTACGACCCACTTAATACAATTTGACTATTAGTCAATTCTTTATGACTTTTCTATTTGTGTTAAAATATTTTATTAGTGTCCTACGATAGACAAATGGGAAGTAAACCATCCGGATGAACATGTTGCTGTTAAAAATTATTTCTTAAGGTAACTTTGCCGTTTAGAATGAAATACGTCCACATACTCTCTTACCCTAAACAAATATAGTATTAAACCATGAACTTATGGTTGGATAGCATGCGTTAATTATAACATGACGTAGCGTCGTAAAACCTAGGTATATACCGGAAAAAAAGGCTTTATGTGAACGTAATGTGCCATGAATTAAGTTGTAAAAAGCTCAGATTGTAGATTCCATTACAGGTAAGAAAGGGAGAGAGTTGCGCGGGCGCACGGGGATGTAGAGACAGGCGGGAGCGGGTGAATGAGCGGGCGGCGGGCGAGGCGCTGGTGGCGCGGTACTCACGTCTCACAACTGAACTGTTCATTATTTGCAGGTGCAGCGGGCGCGAGCGGCAGCGCCGTCACAGGGGTGACGCGCCGCGGACGATGTAAGTGGTTCAACGTCGCAAAGGGCTGGGGGTTCATTACCCCTGACGATGGCGGGCAAGATGTTTTTGTGCACCAGGTGATTGTTATCATTTTATTTCTCGAAGCATGCACGCAACGCACACTTTTTAAAATTAGATATGACGCAAAATTTTCGAAGCACACCTCTAAGTTCATTAAATCTCTCCGTTCTCTATAATAGTTAAAATAGGAAAATAAATCCATTCAGAAAAAATATTGTGGCGTATCTAGCGGTTGACCCGATAGTGCGCTTATTTGTTTGCTCGGCTTATCAAGGCCGGATGTTTTTTCTATACATTTGCGCCACCATACTTGTACTTCGTTCGGCTGCAGCGACACTAGCGGTAAAACTTATATTAGGTCAAGACTATGTTACTGGATGCCGATAACGTTGATTTTTTTCTCATAAGCGATAAGTAAATTTATAGCCCATTGAAGGGACCCACAGTCAATAATAATAGTTAGCATGAAGTTGTTATTTTTATACTGAACTAGCGAGCCGCCTCGCAGCACCGCGCGTTGCCGCGCCGCTGTCGTAAGCACTAATATTATTACAAGCTTGTGACTGCTTCATCGATATTATTTACTTTTACAATTCTCAATACTTTTCTGAACTCGGAGATTTAAACTGGAAACCAAATTATGAACCAGGAAAATCAGATATCGCCCGTAACGGATATTCGAAACTGAGGACTATCCGTGGTAACGCGCATTTTCAACAGTTTTTTAAAATCAATTTTCATTGCCCGAACTACTTCTAAAGAAACACAATTAGATTAACTGACACATTTGTATGTTTCTTTCCAGAGCGTGATCCAGATGCAGGGATTCCGGTCACTAGGAGACGAGGAGGAGGTGGAGTTCGAGTGCAAGGAGTCAGACAAAGGCCTGGAGGCGACACGTGTCTCCGGACCCTCGTCTGTGGACTGCCAAGGCTCACACCGGCGCCCGCTCTCCAAGAAACGGTTCAGAAAGATACGGTAATTTTGGCTAAGTAGCGTAGGAGGAAGTATCTCAACGCCTGTTTGTATGGACGATACTTTCTAGCTTGCAGTGTGTCAAATTGCTAAACGTAGAACCTTTCAATAGGAGCTGCTGTATATAGGGAGTAGGTATCTAAGACAGGGTATTGTATATCTAATTGGTAACCCTACTGTAAACTATATTTCAAACACATTATTATGAAAAGGCAAACATTCAGTTATCAAACCATTAAACAATTTCATGAAGTAATAGTCAAACGATAACCTATTGAAATTAATATCGAACGATTACGACACGATTTTACTATTTCAATGATATTTTAGGATTGTATTTGCGCTATCCACTTGTTAACAACAGCCATAACAGTTATAATTATATACCTTAACTTTACTGTACACAGAAGCTGTTGGAAAACCTTATATAAAAAATAACAGCAATGTAGATAGGTACGTACTATAATATTTAAAACGAAATGAAACTGCAATAACTTCAAACAACGCGTCAACATACTTCTTGTGCACTTGGTGTCACATTTAATATAAATATGAAGATCATATTAGAAATATTCTATCTGCTTACTTGTTGCCGAGTCAAACAGTTAATCGGAGGGTTATCGCATTATCTAACCATGGGAAAATATCGAGTCTACGAAGCTGTCGAGCTATTAACTTTCTTGGAAATACAGTTCAAATCTTTTTTACTACACGGCATAGGCAAATGCTAGATAAAATTCTATTTTGGGCAGTGTCAAATAGATAAGGATTAATCGTAATGTGTTAATTGGTAAAAAAATGAAATAGAACATGAAATGTGTCTATTATTTACAACTAGACATTTTGTCAGCTTTTGTAAAAGAGTTGTGAGATACTATGAGGCATAGAAAACCTACAAATAGGTATGAAGGAGTGGAACTTACCTTCTGGGTCGGTGCCAGTCTAGAGTATAAAAAAATCATAAAGCTTTTTTGATGTTACTGACAGACAGACTGGCCTGTTGGTCTAGTGGTTAGTGACCCTGACTGCTATGCCGGAGGTCGTGGGTTCGATTCCCACTCAGAACAAATGTTTGTGTGATGAGCACGATCATTTGTTCTGTGTCTGGGTGTAATTTATCTATAATATGTATGTATATGTGTATGTATGTATATACTTATATTTAGAAATATATAAGTATGTTTATCAGTTGTCTGGTACCCATAACACAAGCTCTGCTTAGCTTGGGACTAGATGGCGTTGTGTGATAGTTGTGGAATATTATTATTATTATGTTTCAACCAATTCATTTCATAGAATCTTCCAATGCAATTCTTAAGACATCGGTGACTCCTCAAAATATTCAGTCACTTATCCAGTGCTGCGAGTCAGTAACTCTTCGGCCTCTGAGCAACAGTCCTTTCACAATTTCATTTACAAGTTCCAAGTGTCAAACGTAACTGGCTGTAAAGTAAAATATGAAATCCTCATTATAAAAGCACTAGTACGTTTCAGGGAATATCACGTACTTTTGGGTGCTTGTACACGGCGCATGTAACCCGCGCAAGTAAAGGTGCGGGTTACCCGCGCGAGTAACATGCGCAAGCTACTTGATCAAGCTACCCGCGGGGTGCTTGTACACGGCGCATGTAGCTTGAGCATGTTGAGGCACTTGCGCGGGTTACATGCGCCGTGTACAAGCACCCTTAGTTTCGGTTTCTAAATGATGTTTTTCAAAAGTACTGTTAAAGGTGATTTAGGTATGGTTTGGTTTGGCTTTCAGTTTTGTAAACTTGTTTTTATTGCAAAATCGAATTTGCAACATTGCTAACATTTTGGTATCATCAACGTTACTAACCATTTTTAAACGGATTTTTTTCTTATAAAATTATATTTTTTGTAAAAGATGATGTTTGATTGGTTTCAGTTGCTACAACTGCGGTGAGTTCGCCAACCACATAGCGGCTAAGTGCAGCATCGGCCCACAACCAAAGAGATGTCACAACTGCAAGAGTGAGGACCACCTCATTGCTGATTGCCCAATTAAGGTAAGATCCTCGTTTACATTCTCTACTTCTATGTTACCCCAGTTATGTTTATGTACCATTGTGAGGAGGATTGAGGGTTTGAGGATTTCCATCAACGGGGCAGAAATACCAACTCCGTCGCGACTACTGAGAGACTACTGAGAAATACCTAATGGAAGAGCCCAATAACAATTTGTTTCAACTGGGAATCGATTCCGGGTCCTCATGTTCAGCAGTCGCGCTTGCTACCAGAAGGCCAAGGAGTAGGGTTGGAAAAAAAACAGTTTTTTAAATTATTTAAAACAAACAGTTCAAATTGTTTTAAACAAGTGTTTTTTTTTTTTTAGTTTTCCGCATTATTTCAAATTAATTCGAACTAAGGGTCGACGTCTCAATTTATAAATAACATATATGTTTAATTTCTAGACAAGATTTTTACAAATTCGCCGTTTGTAATGAAATATTTACAAAACATTTTCAATTGAAATAAAACATATAATGTTTTTTCCATTGGTCATGTCATGTTTTAAGTATTATTTCATTAAAAAGCTAATAAAACTTTAAAAAATGTGACATAGCAAGGGCATACGCTCAAATGGTTAAATATCAAGCTATTAAGACTCCTGAATATTAATTTATTTTCCTTTTACATGCAGTCATCCGCCATGAAAAGTAGTTAAAAAATGTAATAAAAAACACTGTTTAATTTCAAACTGTCTTAAACATGTGTTTTAAGACAACTTGTTTTAATCATGCCAACCCCACCAAGGAGGTAGTCACCTACTTCTATATTTTCTTCTGTTTACTCACTTTCTATGTTTTTAGGCTAAGTTATAAACTATTCTCATACTCTACAAGTAGATAAACTTTGAGACAGCTAATATATTCCGGGAGTATTTAAAATTTGACAAATATATTCCGTGTTTTATAACAAGATTCCACTCACTATAATATGACACAATAAGTACATGTATTTGACTTGATAGAATATGTTATCTGTCTCTAGTAAAAAAGTGGAAAATTTCCATGATTGTTCGTGGTTTGACTGCTAACTTGCTAGTCAAGAGCCTTTTCGTAGAATGCGTTTAGGTAGGTCTATAAAAGTTACTACCATTAAGCAATAGTATTGAGAATTGCCATTTTATTATCTGGTTTTATAAAGGATGTTGTTGCTTAAGCGAGGACCCTTTCGAAGTAAACTTAAAGTAAGATGAATTAGCTAAAAGCTGGCTGCAGATATTTAGCGTTAACTTTATATTGTCTAGAAAGGCAGTAGTTTCTGAAATGTGCCTTTATTGAAGTCAATACCAAATCAAACATTTGATGAGATCTTCATCGAAAATATTCATTTACGTGTTTGCAGAGCTTAGAATCATCAAACAACTAATAATTTGCTATGAGAAATTGTTTAACCAAATATTTAAATTATAGGTGGAGAAGAAGAAGGACGATGCAAGTAAGAGTAGTTCGAGCAGCTCTCAGGGAGGCCAGCAGGAAAGTCCACCACACTCGTAACTCCATCAACACACATACTGTATTCCAAAACCCGACGAAACTTGTAGACTTTCTAACGGCATTTCTTCGCTCTTACTTTAACTATGTTATAACGTTTTGTAAGTTTAAACAAAGCTTTTTTCGTCTAGATACTTCATTCCAAATTGAAACGACTTAATTGAATTAACAGATTTTACTTAAATAAATACATATTGTACCCACGATTATCATCAATAACTTACATTGTAAGAACGCATCTACCTCAATATAGTTACAGATAAACTATACAAATGTACAAGACTGATCGGTACAAATCCATAATTCTAGTACAAACTATACAATAAATACTTTTACATTATAATTTTAATGATAGTAATATTACAACCTAAGTTTGCAAACGTAACGTAAGTACAAATTTTATGTGTTCGAGTGACCTTAATTATTTTACGTATATTGGTGTTTATCCAAAGTTAAGTGTGTGTTTATATTATTATTATTTTGTTGCTATATTATATGACAAACTTTATGTTAATTTTAGCAATCTTAGCTCATAATCAACGACAAGTTAGAAGTATTATAACTGGCTATGAGACGAAATGAAAATTGAGAGTGTCACAATATACGCTTACATAAATCGTGAAGAAAAGTTAAGTGAAAAGATCAAAACAAAATTAATAATATGTAATAACTATATCGTTACTTAAAGTACAAAACCTTTAAGGTAAGAATAACTCCTGCACGAACGTTGCTAAAATAGAACTAAATGTAAGCCCCTAATATTTAATTAGACGGTTAACGTAGGCAAGAAAATAATATCAATTTGTTTGTATATTTTTTCAGATGCTTAATGCAATGTAAACGTTAAAGTTAATGTGCCAAAGTCAAATTAACATTGTTGCAATAATTGTAAAAATATTGATTAAGTGTAGATTCAGTACGAATTATATTTCTATTACTTGCCGTAGCATACTAAAGTGCTATACTTTATACAGATAACAGTCAGTACAGATATAATATTTCTACGAGTATTTAATTGAACTTTGCCATGTATGTTTAATATTTGCGACTTATGTTTGCTCAAAAGCCTAATCATTATTAAGTAGAACAAGCCGTGAGTGTAGTGGGGGTACTTAATCCTGTAATTAACAGAGTTTGCCATTTTATCCCAGTTTTTTACTTGTAATTCTAATTTAATGAAATATTAATTTTCAACCAATCTTAAAACCGGAGCAGTGTGATTTTCAAGCTAAAAAAACATACAAACAGTTACTTCCTTCCAGCCACATCAGAAAAAACTACAAAAGTAATCAGCTGCACGTAGCTATTTAATTTTTGCTGTCAATGAGACATACGACCCATTGATTGATTGATTGAAGGATGATCAAACTACGAATTGTTAAAAACGGCACACAAGTGTACTACCAATAATTGGATTAAAATAGGAACGTATTGTTTTAAAGGGTATCTGGCTTTTAGAGTGCTACAACTATGTTCCAACGGTATATTATTATTATCTGCAGTTAAGAGAATGTGTTTTAAATTCTTTTAATATTATAATAATGATTGCTAATGTAGAATGTTCACCACCTACCCATCGATGTTAATTTAAGACTTTGTATTTTACACACAAAATCTATTAAGGTAGTTTAAATACAAGTAATACGGAGTAATAATCTACCTCAATATTAATGTATATGACTTAGTTAAGATATTTTACTGTATTTGTTTTTAGGTTATAAAACTGACTGTCGGAATGCCAACAGGAACATAATACAGGCCCACTGAAACTGTCTTTAAATTTCTTTTTATTGGAATCTATATAATTGCGCATTAATTCTTTGATTATATATGTTAAGACACCAAATAGCCAAACGCCACAAACACGAGGTAATGTACGATTGATCTAGTTAAGGAATAATTAATGTATAACGTCCGCCTGCGTTAGATACCAATGAATTTAAGATTTTGTTTTAAGAATCTAAACCTGCATAAAACAACGTTGTATAGAGAAACATTAAGAATTGTTTTAATTACTACTATTAAAGTTTTGTTAAAACATAATAAAACAGGGAATGGCTTAGTTCACAGTGGTGCCCACACATTTAATTTTCAAATTAAAATGATTCGATATAATCAGTTAGCAATATTCTTTCAAATGTTTGGTTTTAATATGAGATATTGTATTATTGAAACATTTAATAAGCATTTGATTGGATATCAGTAGTTTGATATGCATCTCAAGTACAGTTAACATCAAGAGATTAACATCGATGATTTAATAACATTGGTTATTTCTCAAAACAACAGGTAAAAAACAAGGTAGTCATCAAGAATTTTCAAAAGTTTCTGTCACTAACATTTGATGTTGGCTGTACATTATGAAATGTAATAAAAATGAAGGTTATCAAATTCTCCGGGGAGTTCGAACACTCGCATGCGTGTTAAACTTGACCCAGTATTGTCAATAACATCAGAAATATTTTCAATTCTATCCTGACTTGTAATGTTACAAGTTAATATCATAATATTACGTAGTAAGTTTAGTCATGTGACATCACGGTAGAGACAGTACGGTTTAGCGATATTATAAACTACGGGTCTTTTTGCATTTCATTTTATATAGCAGTAGTTGTGATGTAGTTTTAATTTATAAGATTTTAATGAAAGACTATTTGCAAACATCTACCTCATAATTTAATTACGTTAAATAGAGTTTATTGATAAGTTAATTA
Organism: Agrotis clavis; assembly: GCA_954870645.1. Lineage (NCBI taxonomy): Eukaryota > Metazoa > Arthropoda > Insecta > Lepidoptera > Noctuidae > Agrotis > Agrotis clavis. Next base: position 14,833,278 of record OX940921.1, read on the forward strand.
AAATTTATAAATTCTAGCAATTATTTTTTTTCCATAATTATATCTTTGCTGAATGCCGAATTTCTTTCTTAGAGTTTAAATTTTGTTTTTTATTATTATTCAAAGAAAAATAAATCATAAAAATATGTTGTTGTTTTTTCGTATACATCCTTAATTTCTAAGAAATGTCAAGTTTTACTGCTATCTATGACACTCAAGTAGATCATATTATATATGTATAGTCTAAGATCCCACTAAGATATTATAACGCTCAACCGATTTAAACGTGGCGTAGTAAAGCATTGTTTCACAACAACTAACAAAAGATTTCATTGAAATTTTCTTTCCAATGGTAACTTATTTCTATTGGTTAATGAATTAAAACAAAGATAAAACGCATTAAAACTCGAGAGTCCGGTCTGTTACGTCAGAAGCAAGTTAAAATTGTACTTGTTCTTGACCTATTGCCAATTTTGAAAGTGTCATAATTATCTATTTAATTTTGGTTTTAGTAATTAAGGAAATAAATAGAGTTTACGATTTTTTGATTATCGGTCCTTAATTGATTGACTGAATTAGATTTTGTCAGTCGAATACCCTATTCATTGAAAGATAAACTTAATTTCAACCTATTTCAGTATTCAACCTATGTAATCCAAATGAAACAAAAGGTAAAAAAAGTTGTGTTATATAGTAGCAAAAGTTTTCATTAAAAAAATCTCCTTTCAATAATGTATTTCTTATTATCATTGGTTGCCCAGAGTACCTTTAACTTCGGTCTTAATTTACCTATAAATTTAGGTAAATCACTTGGAAGGACTTCGAAATATCAGAAGACGTGTGAGGAGCAAATGTTCTTCTTAAAGAGCTCTTTCCAATCCTACTAATATTATAAATGCGAAAGTTTGTGAGAATGTATGTATGTGTATGTAGGTATGTTTGTTACTCATTCACGCAAAAACCACTGAACGGATTTGGCTAAAATTTGGTACACAGATAGTTTATAACCTGATTTAACACATAGGATTAAATTTTATTGAGTTTTTATCCCGATTTTATGTTACCGTGGTATAATTTTCGAGTTGTAGCGGGTGAAGCCGCTGGCAACAGCTAGTGGTATGTATTTTGTCTAATAGACCTTTTTTTATAATGAGTCCTCTCACCAAGGGTATAGCAGGAGGGACTATCTGACTTGTACTGACTAAAATTCATGGTGTCTAACAATAGCCCTTTACGTTCCGGGGCACAGTAGCTCGTTAGTCCCGTGACCCCGGCAGGTTTTGCCCTCTAAAGGGGCCCCGTCATTTTGCTGACGGCTCTTTGAGGCGCGCGTGGATCTCAACGCGCCGTCGACAGCGAGTCGCCCATTACTCGCCGTTCGCATGCTCTCGCCTACGGTGGCCGGATATCGTCTCGCGACGTCCGTTGCCGTGAAAGCCTCCTGAGGCAGCCGGGTCGTAAGGTGGACGCTGTCCTCACCCTCACGCGTCCACCCTCCTCCTTCGCTAGCATGATCGATCGCCTCGGTGGGGACACGGCGGTGCTCTGCCCAAGTAGGGCAGTCCTGCACCATATGCTCCACCGTGCCTTTGGGCGATCCTCGCAGTGGTGACACCCAGACGTTTCTTCCCTCCTTATCAGACACAGGTACCTCCCGAAACTTTCGTGTCCGGTGAGAACCTGCGTCATGCGGTAGGTCAGGACGCCGTGACGCCTATCCCGTCACTCCTCAAAGAGGGGTCTTACCGCTGCGATTGTGGCTTGGGGCTATTGGACCTCGGGGCAAATTTCTATAGAAGGAGGTTGACTTTCCTTTTAATTTTTTCTAGCCATATTTTATAGACAAACTTCGGATCCTTGTGAGTTAATTATGTAGTAATAGTAATTGTATTTTTTTGCTAAAAACATGGAATCAAAAATCATGCCATGATTCTATCTACGAGAAAATGTTCTGATGTTCACTTTTTCTTGAGCTCACCATCGTATATTGAAAAATTCATGCCTCATTATAAGTAAATAAACTAATGTAATGGGAACCATACCCGTAATTGCATCTACGTAATGAGTTTCTACACAAAATGACCACGAGTGAGTGATGGTAAGGTCCTTGGAGAGAGATGGAAAGGCGAGGGAGCGAGTGGGCGCGGGGTACGCGGGGAGCGGTCGACGCGGAGCAGAGATGTCACGTTTTTCAGCGAAGCCGGGCGAAGATGGGCGCCCGGAGGATGCAGTAGTGCGGGGCTCCCCTCACCGCGCTCCCGCTCCCCGCCGCGGCCCCGCGCTGACGTAACGCTGGCGTGTCCGCCGCCCGCCCTAGTGTGTGCCGCGCCGCGCTCCGACCGGGCCATCACGCACGCCGCGCCCAAACGACATCAGTGCTAATCACTTGACGTTTCCCGTTTTTGCGCTCTGGTTCTGAGCTTTAAAAGTGATAAGGTGCATGACGAGGTTGTGCATATTGCTTATGTACGTCTCCTAGCTTTTACCCTAATTTGTAATTGCCATAAACACTTGACACCGCCCTTAAAGGCTGGAAAGCATCGGTGTCATTCTCAAATGAGTTATCGCGTTGCAAAATCTCGGCTCTTTAATTTTTCTAAGGCGTTGGTAGTTCAGGTTAGCGTAAATTGGGTCCTAATTTAAGTCATAATTTATTTTCACTGTGTTTTAAGGTGGTTCAAATAGTTTCAATAGAACCGTAGTAGGGAAATGAAATGCAGAGGAATATTGATGATATTTTCCTTACGAGATTCCGTTCGTGATTGAATTAAACATTTGAGTTATTGTAGAAATACAGAAACGTATTATTGTTTACGAGAAACTAAGTATCAAATTTGTAAAATATCAGTTCAATTTCGGACTTTTAGAAGCAAAAAAGAAAACTACACGACATTTCCTTCTAGGTCTCATGATATCCGAAGTTGTGTAACATTAAACAACTAAGCGGATAATAATATCTGATCGACTGTGTTGTCAGCAGCGATGTGTATCACATAGCCCAGCAGTCAGCTCACACACAGTATTGATAGTTGGATAGTTCCCATTGATATGATCTTACGGTAAGTTAGATGTGATCGATCCTGACAAGCGTATGTAGTGTAAACATTAAGCTTTTTAGTGATTAGAAGCATCATTTACTGCATTTTATATCTTCGAGCTTCCCAGAACGAGTCCTCTGGTGACTGCCTCGTGCATACCATCATCCATCTTCATGTAGTTTTATTTATTCCAGCAGCATCGATGGCCTTGAATTTAGATGAATGTATTCGTTATTCTTACAATTCTAATGCAGCAGTAACTCAACCACTCGATCTGTTACTTCAAGTGGAATACGTTGTAATATAGATACAGCTACAACGACATTTGGAGTTGTAATGCAGTGGTGAATACATTGAGAGCATCGAGATTGCCAACGTAATATCGATCTGTATATAATTAAAACCAACTAGGTATCTATTTAGTGGTCAGAGGGGAATAGGAACATCGTTTGTGGTAGCTACTAATGGTTTTGTAGAACATCACGACTTGTTGCACTGACTACTGTCATGTCACGTTCATTGAGGTAATTGATTACTGGTTCATCAGCTTTAATGTTCTTAAAGATTTTCGGCAAGAAATAAGACAAGAGACATTCGCACATTCGTAGGGTTAATTACTTCAATATTTTACCTAAACGTGCTAATACTTGTTTTGTCTAAACTTTTTCAGTTTAATTACTACTTATAACAACAAATTCTATTATTAAATTTTAATCATAACTATTACTATAGTACCAATTACATTTACGACACTAAAACATTGTGGAACAGAAACTACATTCCAGTTAAACTTATATTCCATTTATGGAATTGGTTGGCAAAGGTAGATCTTCTCAGGGCTTTGGCTGCATTTCACTTTTGATAATTAGACTGAAATGCGCTCTGTGGCGCACTGAAATGTTATAACTTACACTGAAGGACGAAACTCATTTCGCTCAACAAAAGTTTCAGTTTTACTTGAATCATTAACATTCTCTAGTTGGCTTTTCAGTTTCGTTCCTGAAAATAACTACACTATTCTAAAGCGCCATCTGCCAGTGAATGATGATACTAATGTCAGTTTGTTCATGTTTTTTGAGGTAGATGTCGCTACAAGCAACATTAGAAGACTGTTTTCATAGCTCGCTCAGTTGTTTTCGTATAGTTACTAATTCAATCTGATACCCTACAAACCCCAAAACAAACCCTATTTTTCACATTTTTCCACTTCGTCATACACTAATTAATAAAATGAATAATTTGACAGTATTACAAATATTACATAAAGGAGATGGAAAGTTCAAGTATGTGGAAAAATTCAGACGGCTATAGAAATGGGACCTAGCACTGTATAACGCTGAATAGCTCAATATTCATATTTCACATAAAAAAAGTTTCTAAAACTTGTTATATCTTCATAATCATGATAAAAAAAAAACGTGAACACCTACCATTAAAAGTACTACAAAAATCGCAAATATTGATATTGCTATAAACTTTTACGTAGGCGTTTAGTTTAATGTATCTGCGATTGTATTTATTTATTGATGACCACATTTTTTGTGACCCACTCAGATTAATTAAATATCTTCAAACTACATTATTAATGATAAACACATTAATAATATGTTAGTTATATCGGTAAAGTCAAATAAACACGCTGGGCGCCTTCATATTGTATAACATGTCGTGATTGATAAATCCTTTCTGAACTCGTTGTTGAACCCTCTAATTAGCTAAGGATACATTTAACAATTTCGAAATGAAACAAGAAAAATAGGAAATACTATATTTATTCGATAATCTGTGATTCTTATAAATAAAGTCTGAAAGAATACGAAGCGACGGACTGTGTTTAAATGTCATTTTATTACGTGATGATGGAAATCTGGGTGTGATGTTGTTAATTTCTGCAACTTTGAACTGTTTCTTTCCACTACATGGCGATGGCCTTGCAATGTTCTCACAGAACGACCACAAGTTAAGCACTCCGTTGAATAGCCGAATAAACGAATTTCACCAGTTGCTCCTGAATGCAGCAGTTCAAAACAAGGATGACAATGTTGGCTGAAAGATCGGCCTGTGCGGTTATAATTATTTAGCCACGAGCTCCTCTCGAGTGTATATGACGCCGTAGTCTTCGCGTGGATATACCTACCACAGTTTATGCATTGCATGATTCACAGTATACAAGTTAAGTCCGGGTCGAGAAGCGAGAGGTCGGTAGGTTTGCAAGCAGGAAGTCCAATAAACAAGCGGGGGTCAAGGAAAAGCAAAAGGAAGAATCACAACGAACAATATTAATAAGCAGAGCGCAGAGCGTTCAAATGACGTCTGACGTTTGTTTTTTTCTTAAAGAAGGGATTGGACTCAAAGTGTCACAGAAGCGATAAAAGAATCGATTGAAATCGTTAGAAAGTAGTATCGATCATATTTCAGTTATTTTTTTTTCTCTCCCACTCCAGCAGGTGTAGCATGGCGCCGTAGAAAGAGGTTTTGTCGACGCAAGAATAGACAAAATGACAGAACGTAGAAATATTTTTAGCGTTTTAAGCATGGTAATGTAAAAAATACGGAAAATAAACGTTCTTTTCTTCAATAGTGTACGAATGGTGTCATATTTGTGCAAAAAACAGTCGATTTGTGTAGAAATAACGATGAAATAACTTTGTCTTTTCTTGGTAGAATAGAGATAGAATCGCCATGCTACGCGTGCTGGGCAATATTCTCTTTCCACTCATACCTTTCACGATGTTGGGCGTCTTCCTTCCAGTACAGACGGAACCTGTCCAGTTAATATTATTCTGCACAAAATATGAACTAAGATTAAACTAAGAAGCTCATTCCGAAGCTTTTAACGAAAATAATAAAGTTGAGTTTAGTGGACAAATCACTTTAAAACAATCCGATTTTCCGAATCAAAACGCATGAAAACACAATAAAAAGCAACGAAACGACTCTGAATCTATCGATTCCCGCCAAATACTGTTTCAACGCCAATTCTTAATTTCAGAAAACAAATCGTTTTAAATCACATTAGTAAAAATCGATTAAATACAGTTTCTTTTTAACAATCTGGAAAAGCGTTATTACCCTTCCCTAGTTTTCATTACTTCGTCGTGACCAAGTCATGTCAATAAAAAATGAGCGAAAAGCAATTCAGATACTTTTTTATGTTTAACATTTTATATAAGTCTTAGGAAATTATTAAACATTGAACAATTCATTAATGAATTTTCAAATACTACGAGTTAAAATGAAATTCTTATAGACGACTGGGGCACTCGTTTAGCCATCTCCTTTTAGCTAACAACAGAATAATGACATTAGGATTCTTAGTTTGCATTTTGATGCTAGTAGAACTTAATGATTGTCTGAACTATACAATAGTTTATATAATTATGTAGTTATTATTATAATAAAGAATGAAGGAAAGCAGTTCATCTGGACATGGTGTGCATTGCTAGGAGGTTCCTTCCTCTGGAGCACTGAAATTCTCACTAATACCTACGCAGCTGGATCTCATAAATTGTCCGAAAACATGCTTGTAGGGGATCCCAAAAGAAAATGTTCGGTATCTAATCTAGATCGTTCCACTTCCAATAAAATGACACAGAATTAAAAGAGAAGCTTTAAAGAACTCTTTGGAACATTGAAGAACGTTTTTTTTTGTTTTATGAAACTTGATTCATTCCTGCAATTCCTAACTTTTCATTCAATTTCGTTTATTTTAACTATTTATTGAAATACAAACTTTTTTTTGTGCATTTCCACCTAAAATTAATAAGATTTAGTCATCACAACTAATAATATTTAAATATTATTTAATAAACCGATAAAAATCAAGTGGTCCTTATTTTGTTTTGAGTAGTAGGTATATAGAGGGTGATTTGTAATTCAATGCGGTCCTTGAAATGGGTGATACTAGATCATATTTGTAACAATTTTAACCCGACATATCAACATGTGGTCCAAACTTTAAAGATTTTTCGAAAATATTTCCAACCCTTCATGAAGTGCTTATTGTTAGAAATTAACAATGGATGGATCTTAGAATTTATACTTATGTGATAGAATATGAATGACTGAATCTAGTGAATACAAGTTTGTTATAAAACAAATCATATCTTGGGAAATTAAGTGTAATAAAGTTTCTGTAGTAAGCTTTCTGAAAACTGCCCTTGTCTTTCAAAGCATATTTCTCAAAATGAATGTAAATCACTTGGTTGGCCAATTACAGAAAGAACTTTTTTGTCTCATTACCTTTCCAAAATAGTGCCACAATACCTACTTTAGTTAGTATCTTAACAGAAAATTAGGGTTGTTACTGACAAGCTATTTATTTGTTATTATTGCTCGTGGCTTAGTAATAACAGCCGCACAGGTCGATCTGTGGATGGGTGAACATCGGTTGTAGGGAGTTTCCTCCATGCTTCGGAAATAAATATCCATTTTGATCACAATAAAAAGGAAAATAGGTATAAAGGTTTAATATTTTTTACGTTGCCACCTAGATATTTCCTGCATTGTGGATGCGTTTTAAAATATTTAAATTTACCTACATACCAACTTTTATCCAGATCGGGAACAACTACTGCTGGCAATCGCTCAGCCACTGCACAAACCGTGCATATCTACTTGTATTGTAAAAAAGGAAAAAAAACCGGCCAAGTGCGAGTCGGACTCGCCCATTAAAGGGTTCCGCAGCAGCAAGTAACATAGTATAAAAGTTCTTGTAGTTGGTTGTAACTATGCAAGGTAAATTGCAGTTTACGATTTAACGTATCTATTAAAAAAAAAAAAAAATTACTCGATCTCGTTCAAACCAATTTTCAATTGAAGTTTGCATGGTAATGTACATCATATATTTTTTTTAGTTTTATCATACACATTTTACCACTTTGGAAGTGTCTCTCGCGCAAACCGTTCAGTTTAGAAAAAAATGATGTATGTAACCTCCATATAATTTTTCAAGACCTATTCATAGATACCCAACACGTATGGGTAAGTTGAAAAAAAAATTGTTGAGTTTCAATTATAAGTACGGGGGGTACCCCCAAATTTGGTTTTGTTTTATTTTTGTGTGAAAATCCTAATGCGGTTCACATAATGCATCTACTTACCAAGTTTCAACAGGGTAGCTCTTATACTTTCGTCAAAAAGTGGCTGTGACATACGGACGGACAGACAGACAGACGGACAGACATGACAAATCTATAAGGGTTCCGTTTTTTGCCATTTGGCTACGGAACCCTAAAAAAGGGATCTTTTGGCTTTTGGTTTCATTACACCAGATGGTTTTGACAATAGGTGATAATGATGATACGAGTTTACTCGTAAAAGGTACCAAGTATGTAGGCTTTTCAAAGTTCAAAAAAGAGAAAGCTACGAGTATCATTGATGACATAACAACTGACCAATGGCCACACAACCGAATGAAGACAGCAATGAGCAAGGCATCATCTTGGTACCCTAAAAGTCGTATGTACGTATGTACCTCTTAAGTTAGATAGAAGAAATAACCAGAACTAATCAGTCTTCATCAAATACGGACTTGCACTTCGTTGAAGTAACTAAAGTGAGATTGAAGATCGCAAGTTATTGATGAATCTCAATTTTAAAAGCGAAGTCTGTTCCCTGGATTTTAAATGTTCTTTTGATTGGCAACTGATAGCATATGGATTACATTCAGAATCTTTCATGATATTTTTTATATTAATAACTAACATAACAATTTATCAAATGATAGCAGGGTCAAATTATCTTTAATATATTTGTGTGTTTTTAAAAGAATGATGTACTTTAATAGTCTTTTCTCGTTACATAAAAATGTCCAAGCAAATCTATACTATTACTAGCTGACCCCGCAAACGTTGTTTTGCCATATAAATTTAAAAAAAAATAGATAGTAACCGATTCTCAGACCTACTGAATACGCATATAAAATTTGGTAAAAATCGGTAGAGCCGTTTCGGAGGAGTACAGTAACTAACATTGTGACACGGAAATTTTATATATAAGAAGATTATAAAGCTGAAGAGTTTGTTTGGTTGAACGTGCTAATCTCAGAAACTACTGCATCGACTAACATATAAGGCCAACAGGAGATGAGCAGCGGGAACACGATAACACATGAAAACGCGAGGAACAGCTAGTTCTTAGATAGTTATATACTTTCGTATGGCAACCCAGTAGGTAGGTACTTGTGCTGTCAATCTTGACCGTGATTTGTGCACAAAATTAAGTATCGCAATTCAGATTCAGAATTAAAGGTACCCCATACTAGCAATCTGAATCGTGGACATTGATCGCAATTATGAGATCAACTTTGATCAACCCTCGATTTATTTATGTTGACGATTTTGGTTTGCTGACAAAATTAATGCGGATACGGATTTTAGTACCTAATAGATATGGTTCTAGTAGTCGTAGTATTGCGAACTACGTCTTCAATGCAGTAACTCAATTCGTAATTGGAACCAAGTACCTAATTACGAAACCAATGCGGAGAGAGAGAGTGCCCTAGAAAACGTTGCAGTACCTAGTGAAATTTTAGATGAGCACATGAGAGAAATGATAGGGACATTTGGGCTTAGCCTTGCGGAAATCGATACTAGTAGCCAGACCTGCAACTCACACATATTTATATCTACTCGTATGAGCGAGGAAATTTGAAAGGCTGCCTCGTAAAATGTATCCACCTCTGTCTACGTAGGTATTCATAATATTCGGCCATATTTTGCAGTATTGCCCATAAAATAAAGTAGTCGTATTTTCAATAAGTATTCATAGGCATGACATTATTCCTAATGCCTACTGATTTTAGATGTTTTTTTTTCTTTTCTAAGTCACATGGTTTACTCAATTTCAGTATTTATTAATTCTATTTTATTTACATGACAGTTTGAAGTTAGTTAAAAGTTAAAAACTTTAAATTAAGTTTCAGTACTAGCAGATTTGGATAGCGTACTCCCTCGCACTGAGAGGAGGCCTGTGTCCCAGCAGTGGGAACATTATAGGCTGATGATGATGACTAGTAGATATATGAGATAGAAATATTCGTTATTGTTCTGTGTTAAGTCATGCAAAGCTGCAAATGCTGGTCAGGCTAAGGTTTAATTGAATCGCGCTCTAATATGTGTGTTTCAAATATTAAGAATTTAGTGGGTTTTTTTTTTACCAAGTACCTCGTAATACTTATGTAGGTAGGTATAATTGTTAACCGTAAATATAGTTCACCAGCGCGAAATGCAACAGAATTTAATAGGATCTGATGGGACAAATAAAGTTTAGATAGATTGAATGGACTGATGATAAAGACGCTTTTCAATTGTTATTTTTTGTAATAAAATAATTTTCCTTGTGTGAAACAACCCACCACTAAATACGGAAGAAAATGTTGTTTGTAGCTTCACATAAGAAGGGCTAATCCAATTCATGTGACGGCTTCGGTATCCGGTAGCCTAGTGTGTCCAGATTATGATAAGGTATTTTTAAACTCCGTGGGAAACAAGATAACCTCGCTAGGTTAGTTACCAGAAGAAGTAAGTACTGTCGAAATAACGGGACCGCATTTTCAACCAAAATACCGTAAAAGATTTTCTTTAGTGATGTTCTGGTATTATTGATAATAGCCATTATCATGCATGCCTTCCCGTTTCTCACCACGTAGTTTGGTATGGAATTTAAATTTTTTACAGACCTCATTGTCTTCTACGAAGTTAGTGTTCTTACTTTAATGCGTTCCTTGCCGTACGATCATGGACCATGCCCGGGTCAACGGTGATTCGTGTTTCACGCGCGCCCCAAAGAGCTGTCAGCAACTTGACGGGGCCCCCTTATAGGGCCATCAGGGCCAAAGCTTACTGTCACACAGTGGGACTGTCTTATCGAGTAACCGTGACCCTTTAACATAAAGGGCTATCGAAGGAACACCGTGGATTTTAGTCAGTATGAGTCTGACAGTCCCTTCCACCCGACCCGCCCTGGGAAGGAGAAAACATTTGATGATTTTACCAAGATAAAAAAAGCGGTCTTACTGTGTCCCATTTCCACTAAGTGGCAATTTTTTCCCTAATAATATCCTACTAATATTATAAATGCGAAAGTTTGTGAGGATGTATGTATGTGTATGTAGATATGTTTGTTACTCTTTCACGCAAAAACCACTGAACGGATTTGGCTAAAATTTGGTACACAGATAGTTTATAACCTGGATTAACACATAGGATAGTTTTTATCCCGATTTTATGTTCCCGTGGGATAATTTTCGAGTTGTAGCGAGTGAAGCCGCTGGCAACAGCTATACTCGAGAGCAATGAATCCGGGTCACTTAAAGAATGTTAAAAATCTCGGAAACTAAAAATGATAGGTTAATGCAATAAATTGTATTTAATAGACAATGTAATACTCCTTAAATGAAAGTAAAAAAAAATATGAGTCACCATACATTTAATTAACACAAAATTACATAAGGAAAAAACTGCTGATCTCTCCTTAAAACAAAAATAGGAAACATGAAATTTTTGAACTTTATTACGATTTTCTTGAATTTTAATACTTCGTATTGCCTCCTCGTGCTTCCATTACTGCGTTTACGTGGTTTGGCATGCTGTACACCAAGTTCCTTATACGATTTTGGGGAATATTCTCCCATTCCTCTGGGAGAGCAATTTTGAGCTCACGAAGCGTGATTGGGGGAGGGTTTCGTTGTTTTACGCATCTGCCTAGCTCGTCCCAAGCATGCTCGATCGGGTTGATATCCGGGCTGCGCGCTGGCCACTCCATACGAGTAATGTTCATCTCTTGAAGGTACTCATTCACAATCCTACCTGTATGAGGTCGGGCATTGTCATGCATAAATATAGCATCCTCACCTAAATTGACCATAAATGGACCAACGTGATCATTGAGGATTTCTTCCACATATCTTACGCTAGTTAAAGAGCCGTTTTCTATGATCACCAGCTCTGTGCGACTTTCAGAAGAAATTCCGGCCCACACAAGTACAGACCCACCACCGTAGGCTACTTTTTCTTCGATGCATGCTTGCTTGAATCTTTCCCCTGGTCTTCGATACACTCTGTGTCTTCCATCGTGCTTGTAGAGCATAAATTTTGATTCGTCGGAGAACATAACTTTTGACCAATCTTCAATACTCCAATTTACGTGGCTCTGGGCATATCTTAGTCTTGAAATACGATGCCCACACTCCAGTTTAGGGCCGTTTGCAGGTCTAAGGGGTTTTAAGTTAGATTCAGCAAGCCGACGTCTTACTGTCCATGCACTTGGGTTACTTCCTCCGAGGCGCCGAAACTGATTGGTGAGTTCAGTTCCTGTGAGAAAGCGATTTCGAAGCATGGTGTTCACCAAGTATCGGTCTTCTCGTGCTGTGGTACACCTGGTTCTGCCCGTTCCTGGTCTGCGTAGGTTAGAACCAGTTTCTTCGTAACGTCGGAGAACTCTTTGTACTGTTGACAGCGACACACCGACAGTCCTGGCTGTATCGTGCTGACTCCGGCCGGTTTCCAGCATTGTAAGTATTCTGGTGCATTCTTCAGGCGTAAGCGACATAATTTCAGCTTGAATAATGAATATAGAGCACTATCAACATGGTTTATGTACCCACATAAATGACAGATTACAAACAAAAGCAAAACCAAATGCTGTAATTTCGTAGTTCCATATTCGAAAGTGGCCCTTTTTAAAATTTGATTTTTTTATGATATAACTTTACAATAACTAAAAAGTTTTAATACCTTCATTTAAGGAGTATTACATTGTCTATTAAATACAATTTATTGCATTAACCTAGCATTTTTAGTTTCCGAGATTTTTAGGATTCTTTAAGTGACCCGGATTCATTGCTCTCGAGTGTAGTTATAAATATAAGGACTAGTGACCGACCGAAATTTCGGATTCGGTTTCGGTTTCGGCCGGTTTCGGCCAAAAAATCTAGTTTCGGCCTTAGTTTCGGTTTCGGCCAAAATATAGCCGATACTTTCGGCCCCGCCGAAACTCAAGTGTTCGTGCATTTTCGTGCGTCGTTCGGTAAAATTCGTAGCTAACACGTGTTTGCTCGCCGGCGGCCCCAGCTCAGTTCGCCACCGTCCATTTAATCGTGAGTTGAGGTTATGTTTTTGAGTTTACTGCCTACTAAAATATAGTAAAAATAATATGTTACGTACGTTAATGATTAAAAAACTTAGCAATCGTCAAGGCAGTGACTCTATTCGACTTCTTTGAAATATTATGCTATTTTTTTCAACACAGTATTTTTGTGATGCTGAATATAGTGCGATTGCTGAGACTTCAAATCCAGTGAAACGTTGAAAACAATGAATTTTTATAATTTCGAATAGATTATAGCAAGAAGTCATGTACAAATATCATAGAAAAATAGATATTTCTTAAAAATCTGCTGTTTCCATAAGTTTGCCATATACCATTACTTTCCAGAACTTGATCCTTATAAGCAACGCTATCGAATGGATTACATCGTGTGTTTTTTTTCCAAAATCAGCGGTTTCGATTCCTGGCCAGAATTATTGATTTTTCTAAAATCCAATGATGCAGTTTTCGTTTTCGTCAAAATCGGTCTCGAGACTCTATTCAATGTTTTTCGATATTCCTCATTGTTAAAGATATAGCCATCCACGCCCAGTTGAAAAATTCAGCCTGTATATGTGACATTTTTTTATGTGTTAATAAATGTAAAAATAAAAACAGTTAAAGTAAAATTTCAGACAAAAACCGATTATTTAAATGTTTTAAAAAGTTTCGGTTTCGGTTTCGGTTTCGGCCGAAACTGAGAGCAAGGCCGAAAGTTCGGTTTCGGTTTCGGTTTCGGCTGAAAAATCAGTTTCGGTCGGACACTACTATATTCATATTCATGATATCGATTATAGTTATTGTCAATATGTAATAGCTAGAAGAAACGATGAATGGATTGTGTCTAGGATGATATTTATGGCAACATGAAATGACGACTGACGAGATGACTTCTGAAATGACGTATAATAGAGAAGTTATCATCATCATCATCATATCAGCCGTAAGACGTCCACTGCTGAACATAGGCCTCATACAGACTTACAATTGGAAGCAGCTTGCAGACAGCGTGATCCTGTGGTCTTCATAAGATCGTCTGTCCATCTTGTAGGTGGACGTCCTACGCTGCGCTTGCCAGTGCGTGGTCTCCATTCGAGAATTCTCCATCGGCTATCAGTTCTGCGTGCTATATGGCCTGCCTACTGCCATTTCAACTTGCTAATTCGTTGGGCTATGACGGTTGCTTTGGTTCGTCTACGAATCTCCTCATTTCTGAGTCGATCGCGCAGAGAGACTCCGAGCATAGCCCTCTCCATAGCACGTTGGACTATCTTGAGCTTACTAAGGAGGCCTATAGTAATAGACCACGTTTCGGCGCCATAATAGAGAAGTATGACAATAAAAAAAAACTTTTTTCAAAAAAAAATTTAAACACACATACAAAATAACTTTTCTTTCGGAAGTCGGTGGCAAAAAAGACAACGAAGTAATAAAATAAAGCCACCGACTTCCTAAATAAAAGTTATTTTGTAGGTTATTTTACCTTTTTTTGTGGTGTTTTTGAAGGCGGTTAAATGTTTTTTGAAAAAAGTTTTTTATTTTACTCTTTCTAGTTATATTGAACCCGAATTCTTGTCAAACACATTATTTTATTACATGTGCACTAGAATTTTGTAATCCGTAGCACCGGTATTAACATCGCTCATGTACACAAGAAGCTAATAAAATTCCCTATCTCAAAAACTGCTGAACAGATTTTGATGAAACAGTATTCCCTAAGGTGAACGATCCCTAGTATAACAAAAAAAGAATTTTGAAAATCAGTCCACAATTGGCGGAGTAATCGCGTAACAAACACGCAAAAAGTAGAGATCGTCATATCATACAAGTAGCCGAAATTAATAAAAATGCTCACAAAATCAAAAATACTGAACCAAATTGGATGAAATTTTTATGGGACCACACTGCAAGTATACTGCATCGAACAAAAAAAGAATCACACTAATCGGACTAGAAACCTCGGAGTAATCGATGTACAAACACAAAAAAAAAACCGAACGAATTGAGAACTTCCTCCTTTTTTTGAAGTCGGTTAAAAAATGAACAAAAACATGCTACAACGACCCCTAATTCGGGGTATACGTCATTACTGCGAAGTTCGTTACCGCGATGTACGTTACAGCGAATGTATTCGATTTTGATTTTTCGATTCAATTCGTGACAAACTTTAACAGTTTGACATAATTATTATAATAGACTACGGAATATGAAGCGACATGTTGCCAACCCATCGCCAGTATGAACTTTGGGTTTGGTACTTGAACCACCAATCAATTGACATACATACTTTTCTTTAATCACTGTTAAAACGAGGTTCATCCATAGATTTTGTATGGCAAGAGCAAATTGTGATGTACTAATTGGTTAAGTCAACTCTCTTTATATTTAAAGGTTTCATCATTAAAAAATAATTTAACAGTTTTCTAAAAGAATAATCGAGTTTTCGGGCCTAAAAAGAGTTTTATTAGAAAAATTTAATTTAGCAATTATTGATCAATACGAGTATATTCAAATATCCAATTATAATTCTTAACACTTCGTCTTAGTTTTTTCGGATAATACTCGTAATATGCATGGCTGTCTGTTAAGTTATTGTGTTTTTGATGTCTTTACTATCGCTTCTGAGGGCGAGATTTTGTGAAATGTATCGAAAGAGGGAAGTGTATGAATACTTTGGATCATTTGTTTGGTCTGAGATTTGGATAAAAAATATTATTATTTGTTTCAAAATGCGTAAAAAGTACCGTAAAGAAAAAGGCGTTACAAATATTGATAAATTTTGTTAGGTCGTCTTAGTTCTGATCTGAGTATAATTGCGTAAATCGATAGTCAAGAAAAGAATAGATAGGTCCTTGTATGTCGATTAAACACTTAATATCGATACAGTATTCACGGATGATTTCAAACAACTACGGCAAAAAGATCATTATCAAGACATTAAGCCACCAGTTAGGAACGAAAGTGATGGTTTATAGTATTGTTATTGTTAATTTCTAAAACTAGCTGACCCGGCAAACTGCGTGCCGCCTCAAAATCACCTTTTAAACCTTCCCTGGACTTCCAAAAGTAATTCAAAACTAAAATTAGCCAATTCGGTCCAGCCGTTTTCGAGTTTTAGCGAGACTAACGAACAGCAATTGATTTTTATATTACAGACTAGCTGACCCGGCGAACTCCGTACCGCCTGAGAAACGATTAAAAAAAAACCTTTTAAACCTTCCCTGGATTTTCCAAAATAATTAAAAACCAAAATCAGCTCAATCGGCCCAGCCGTTCTCGAGTTTTAATCAGACTAACGAACAACAATTCATTTTTATTTATATAGAAGATTATGATTATGATCTTTACGCCAATTTATTTTGTCAAGTTGTTTGTGTAGGTATGTGAGTTTCTATGTTTGTAAACGCACCCACAATGTAGGAGAAATACCTAGTAAGGGGCATGCATTATTTGAAAAAAAAAATCAATGGCTGCTGAGTCTTACCTAATTGGTTATTTTAATCTTCAAAATCGTTACAGTATGAAAAACGTTTATTTGAAAATGCTCTTTCATCGAACTTTTTAAATACCTAGTAGTTTTTACGTCAAATAGAACTTAATTAATTTTCCAAAAATATCCGTAAAATCCTTACATAATAAACATGAATATTAGTTGAAGTGAAGCGTAATAATGTACAATTGTGAGACGGTTGAAGTGGCTCGACGTTCACTTGTAACTTCATTAAACTACATATCATTTGGTTAATTAATGGAGAAGTTGTAAATTAAATTTTGCAGGTAAACGCAACATATGAATTAACAATTTGATAAGATGAAATTTGTGTCACTAGAAATAATAACAAAACATAAGTAGGTAGGTACAACTCATAACTTGATTATAAGTCTGGTGAACAAATACGTTTTCGTACTAGTAAATAAAATTACATAGAGCCTGACATTAGTTCAAAATATTTAATGGGTAAATTTTGTACGGACTGTTATTGGGTATCAAAATAATAACTAAAATGTTATGCAAGTATATAAGTGTAGATGAGGAGCTCGTGGCTAAATAGTTACAGCTGCACAGGCCGATCTTCCGGGATAAGCAGCGCTTGCTGAGGTTGGTCTGTGGTTGGGTGACCGACCATCTGTCATGGCGAGTTTCCTCAGTGCCTCGGAAACCACGTTAAGCCGTTGGTTCCGGCTGTTGTTTGTAGACCTTTGACAGTCGTTATTTTTAGTCAGAAGCTCTAAATGTCTGACAACGATTCTTACCATGAGGTATCATTATAACACCCAGTTACTTGGTTATAGAGGTCCGATAGGCACTCGCTGCTTATAAAATACAGATATTCAGCTGCATCTGGTTCAACTGGAAGCCGACCCCAATATAGTTGGGAAAAGGCTAGGCAGATGATGATGTTATGCAAGTATACCTAATTAAATTAAATATTAATTTATTGTCACAAGTAAACAATGACATTTCCTATGTTTCATAAATGTTCATCTGAATTGTACTTTCATAATTAGTACTGCATTGCTGTATTTTACTCTAATGCACTATAATTTATGAATTACAATTTATCAATGTCACAAGGGTCAATCTAAGGACCGCTCTCCTAATATAAAGGGACTTTACCGAATACGTGAGCAAAAACGATTGGATTTCTTATTCTTTATAGGAACCAATGAAAACGACAATATATTTTTTTAAATAATTAGTTTTTATTTATTATATAGTAGTAATTTTATTAGATAGTAAAAATCTATACAAATTGTCGCAATCATATTATTGTTCGTAGAACCAAAATGTCGACAGAAGGCGGATTCGGTTTCTAGCGAAATGTTTTGACGACAACAACAACACAAACAACCATTTCTTTGAATTACAAATGTTTAACAATCTAGATATCATTTATGATGGAAGTTTAATTAATACGAGTTGTAGGTCGTGGATTCGAACCCCGCCAGGCGCATTACTTTGTGTAATTTGGTTTCATCACCACTGCTCTCAAAACGGTGAAGGAAAACATCGTGAGGAAACCGGCATGTCCTAGAACCAAAAATTCGAAGACATGTGACATCTACCAACCCGCACTGGGCCCGCGTGGTGGATTATGGCCCACGCCCTCTTACAGAGAGGAGGCCTGTGTCCCAGCAGTGGGAACATTATAGGCTGATGATGATGATGATAACTGAAAAATTACAAATATCACGTCATACTGTTGCTACAAATGTCTACGAACGCGTAGCAGGCGTAGCAAATGTCTACGATTGCTACGATCGGATGACTCACAGCTTTTTTACTCGATTATTGTTACCTAAGTCAATATACATTAGTATCATCGAAACGCATTGAAAATTCAGTAAACGGACTTCTTATACAGCATCGTATTAGTTTATACAACAGTAATTTTTCGTTTCGGATTTTGTGTAGGTAAGTCAACCGTCAGCACATAAACTGCTACCGCAATATGTCAAACTTTAATAGATTTTCAACTTTTTCACAAAAGCAGAAAGTTCATGTTCGATTGAAAATATTTTACATCGATAACTAACCAAACCAAACATCACATTGCAATGTTTATTTTTCTAATTAAGTGACCAAAATATATATGAATAACAAAAAAATGACAAATATTACTAACTAAATATTTCAACAATATACTAAACCATTTATACGACCATTGATACGTCATAATACAATAACCGATGCTGCTTACTGCAATTATATTTATAGTAATTAACTATCATGGTACAATTATCAAATGAGTCCTCTCGCTTCGGGTGGAGTTGAATGGACTGTAAGGCTTGCACCTGACTAAAATACACCTAGTGGTTGGTCAAAAAAGGAATCGTAAAAAACGTATTCCTGTCCAATTTCAACTATGTATTTTGAATTGAGTAAAAGTCATTTCCAGTTTGCAAAATAAAATTACTACCAATGGTATGTTTTTAAAAAAACTTTTAAGTTTTTATTTTTATTTTGTTTACTTAAAAGCATAAGCAACCTATTATGTTCTCACTTCTGGGACACAGATCTCTCTGAGAGAGAGGCTGTAATTCAATACGAGCGATAGGACCACGTCTCTTTGAAATGAATTGGAAAAAAATGCTGGATTTTAACATAAAATTACGAAATTGCATCTAAAAGCGACAAGAAACACATTCTTACAGACTAATCATATATCTGTCTACAAATAAAATAAAGAATTTTCAGGGTTCCGTATTCAAAGGGAAAAACGGGACCCTATTACTAAGACCTCGCTGGCCGTCTGTCTGTCTGTCCGCCAGTCAGTTTGTCAGTTGAAATCAAGAAATGATGTATTTCTGATGCTACAACAACAACATATACTGAAAAACCGGCCAAGTGCGAGTCAGACTCGCCCATGAAGGGTTCCGTAACAGCAAGAATCATCATATTATAAAAGTTCTTGTAGTTCTTTGTAAGTTTGATCGATGTTTTAATAATAGCGTATTTTTTTAATTAAGTTATTGTAATATTTGAGTAGATTGAATGAAAGGTAAATTACGGTTTACGATTTATGACGTATTATATAATTACTTGATCTAGTTCAACCCAATTTTCGCTGAAAGTTTGCATGGTAATGTACATCATATATTTTTTTAGTTTTATCATTTTCTTATTTTAGAAGTTATAGGGGGGGGGCACATTTTACTTCTTTGGAAGGGTCTCTCGCGCAAACTGTTCACTTTAGAAAAAAGTGATATTAGTAACTCAATATCATTTTTAAATATCTTATCCATAGATAAGGGTTTGGTGAAAAAAAAAAAAATGTGTTTCAATTCTAAGTATGGAGCACCCATCATTTTTTTTTGCGTGATAATCAGAATGCGGTTCACATAATACATCTACTTACCAAGTTTCAACAGGATAGCTCTTATACTTCCAAAAAAAAGTGGTTGTGACATACGGATGGACATGACATGACGAATCTATAAGGGTTCCGTTTTTTGGCATTTGACTACGGAACCCTAAAAACAGAATAAAATAAATATTTAAGGGGGCTGCATACAACAGACGTAATTTTTATTTTTGCTGTAAGTATTTATAGATTTAGATCTCTCTCTCTCTTACTACAGTATAATACGTGAAAAATCGGACCCATACCTATTGATTTGCATTAAATTTTAAGACATAATATAATTTATGCATCCTTAGTCAAATAACTGATTACCACCTAACACGGAAGATCGGCGGAGCCCCGCTTGACGGGGCTCCTATTTTTGCATGCAATTTTTAAAGTAACCGAACATGTCTCAGTCGGGGTGCTCCAAGTCCCGAGCTCGCTTTGCTGACTCTTGCATTCTTAGTAAAATTACTGTTTACCACCTACCAAGGTAGATCGACTGATCCCGCTTCTCGGTGCTCCTATTTCTGCGTGCAAGGTTTCATGTAACGTAACACGAAGGAGATGGCCAAAAGTGTCAATTGCTTCCCGCCCTTGACGTCAACCGTTTTCTTCTCGATTGACGTTATTTTCTCCTTGCATTATGTGAATTAAACAATGTGTCCAAAAGACGATTACGCCAACATAAACTGTTTGCCTGAAAACAATTATAGAAAAGTATTATTTTGCAAAAAATTCGAAGCCGTTATGCCAAAAGGGATCCCTGAAAAATCTAGTCTGTCATACAAATACAATTTTGTTTGTCCTTGACCATTATGATAACTTAATGTGTTTTGCTCTTTATTCGAGTCCATCTCCATTTCTGTAAACTATACATATACCTAGTACTCCAGTTACGGGAACCTAGTTATCCTTTGGCAATTCGAATAATGCCGTTACAGCCGTCAGCGTCACTTAGGCTTTCATTCCATTATCACTTCGAAATGAAGTCTAGACTGACATCTCTGGGCTGCAAACTTGCATAACATAAACTTTAATATTTTTTATTGTAGTATAGCACCGCGCATGTAGCGCATGTTCGATTTAATAAAACTTCTTATTTAGGAACCTTCTAGTATTTTGTGTCAGTTGTAGAGACATTCAGTGACACAGTCTTGCTAAGCTTCTTTTTTTAACCGACTTCAAAAAAAGGAGGAGGTTATCAATTCGACTGTATTTTTTTTTATGTATGTTACCTCATAACTTGCGACTGGGTGAACCGATTTTCATGATTCTTTTATTATTCAAAAGCTGGTGCTTTCCGTGTGGTCCCATTGTCACCATTTCAGGATCTGATGATTGGATCTTGGAGAAATTGAGGGCAACTCTCAAATTTTATTGGCTGACACATAGTTTTTCGCAAATCTTATGAAGTAATTCAAGTACTTGCGTATGGAAATCATCATCTCATGAAGCTGAGCTGATGATGGAAGGTACAACTCCTCTAGTAAGAAAATTATGTTTGTGTTCGCATATCTCCGGAACTACAAGTCCGATTTACGTAATTCTTTTTGTTGTACTAGGTATCGTTCAACTTAGGGAATACTGCAAATTTCATCAAAATCGGTTCAGTAGTTTTTGAGATAGGGATGTTAATGAAAGAGATGTTAACGATGTTATTACCGGTGCTACGGATAACAAAATTCTAGTGCACATGTAAGAAAATGATGTATTTGACAAGAATTTTGGTTGAATATTTAAACTAAAAAGAGTAAAATAAAAACTTTTTCTAAAAAAATGTGACCGCCTTCAATAACAACCACAAAAAAGGGTAAAATAACCTACAAAACTTTTCTTTCGGAAGTCGGTGGCAAAAGAGACAATGAAATTAATAAAAAAAGTCACCGACTTCCGAAAGAAAAGTTTTGTAGGTTATTTTACCCTTTTTTGTGGTTGTTTTTGAAGACGGTCACATTATTTTTAGAAAAAGTTTTTTATAATATGCACTGACGATGGTTTTCTCAGTGTAATCGATTAAAATTATAAAGATTTAGTTTAACCCGTTATGAAAAAGTATAGTGACCGTATAGGTACTATCTGTTAGAAAAATTCTGATGCTCGCCGGAAGGCACTTCGCCACGTACCTTTTGTATTAGATACCGCACACTATAAGAAAAATTTGACGGATCACGGATCTTCCGCTTTTGATGCTCGTTGGTAGGTACTCGGTGCATACAATTTGTACTGTATAAGGAACTGGATCAAAATTTCTGATAGTATGCGGAGTGCATCCGGGGAGCAACAGAATTTTTCTGACAGTAATTTCTTAAAGTATGCGGTCACGTTAATGCGCTTGTAATTACACAATTTTTAATTTTTGAACCATATTTTTAGCTACCAAAAAATAACAGCACATTACTTTCCGCTGGAGTTGTTGGACTGTTTAAAAATGGCAGCGCGGTCCCGGCATGCAAAAGGCAATCGAAGGAATAGGATTGTTTTCCACCCAGGACGAGAGGTCTTGTTTGATGATTTTACATTCAATAAAAAATGGTGGTACTTGCTGCGGTTCATTCGTGATAGTGTGACCGTATACAGGGTATTTTTTATATAGTGAGGATCTTTTAACCTGTGGTTCTATTTTAGTAATAGAATACATTTCCATAAAAAGACTCTGTATTACACACAGCCACGCTATGCTAAGTGCGTTAAGCTGTTTTAGTCCCGGCTGTAATAGCCTAAGAGCTACTTGCAATTTTGGAAAAGTGCTTTGCGCGCTGATGTCCAATACTTCTTCAACTGTCCCTAAACACAGAAACGCAGACTTGGCTCAGGAAAAGTGGGATTTAAGCAAGCCAGACGTATTTAAAAGACGTATAGAAAATTTTGTCGGCTGGTCTGGTTCAATCTCCCTGTTTTTCGGCTAGGTCAGCATTTCTGTTTTCAGTGATAATTGAATGGTAGTCGCTCTGTGTAAAATATTGATATTTAGATGCATTTAGTTACACTGGAAACCAAACCAGTCATTTATATTCTGTTCGTTAAACACCGTTCGTTCATAAACAGGTCACTTATATAAATTATCTGTAAATCTACTCGAAAATCTAGGTATTGATTTAGATGGAACCAAGGTACTATTTACACGTAAGTGCCTAGTTAATTTCCAAGGGTAATTGTGGCAATTCTCCCCCTGTATCCTCCGGGAATCTTCATAGTAGGTTCTGCTCTACAAATTAACGATTTTAATGTTGGGAGATGATTTGAATGCATATACATAGGTATTGTTACATACAATTTTAGAATCATGCATGTTTAAATGATTTTGATGAACTATTTCACGGGCAAAAGAAACTGTTTTGTTGACAACATTTTAAAAAGTGTTAATATATAAAAATTAAAAATATTAAATTAAATTTATAAAAATTAAATGACCAATAAAGATTTAATTACTATCTACTTCTTCTTCTTACTTCAAATACAATTTGTGAACCTGACCTAGTGTTGCTTTTTCTGTAAGTTTATAGCAACTTAAAAAATGGTTGTCTCGCATGTACTAAATCATTTTTTCTGCAGTTTAAAAAAAACATTAAATTGGTCACGAACTCAACATTTAGCACAAGCTATAAGTTTGAGTCAGAAATTATCTGAATATTTGACAGTGCTGCCCTAGACGGCAGCAAGGTAACAAGGCCTGTCAAATATTATACGAGACAAATGACGTTTATACTGCTCATTTGCTACCCAAGAGTTACTTGGCCAAGATAATACAAAGTTGCCTTACTGCTTTCAGTTATCATAGTTAATGTTTGACCTAGTCGCTCGTCTGTGTATGGGGCGAGCGCTTTGACTGCTGCCTCACGATATCATGAAAACAAAGGCGCCTTGTTTTGCGCTTGATTCTACTACATCTACGCTGTATCGAAGCACTTCCATCAGGAATTAAAATATTTGCTAGTACGTTCGAAATTATTGTAAAAATGCTGGAAAATATACTGTTAAATTCTTTTATTAACACATCAATTTACTATCGTGTTTTACTGCCTTATTAATTTTACATGTTAACGGAATAGAATAAACACTAAAAATCTTGCATGTTGCACGAAATTAATATAATATAAAATTTTAATATACTACACATTGTATATAATATTATTTTTACTAAGTAAAGCAGTATTTATTTTAGTTGAAAGTAAATGTGGACAGTTCCCATCAAGACCCAGTTCTTAATATTAAATTGCTTGATAATAAAAGTGAATTTCCAACATCATTCAATTCTCTTTCATTTATTAATATTTAATTTATTGGGTGGTCAATCCACTACTCAATGCAGCCAGTGTAACACTTGGTAAACTCATGAATTTATATTGTACTAGCTTTTACCAGCTGTGGCTTCGGCCACTCATTACCACCTTTTGGTCCAATAGTTTTTGAGTGTACTCTGACTTCGACTTTCCTCTTTATGCTATTAGGTATGGAAGTACGTTTTTGTTTCAACGTTTTATAAGTGCCTACTGAGGATATATGATTTTTTATTTACATTTCATGCATTAGGTACATGAAAGTGCATTTTGTCTCAACACTCATTTTTAAACGAAAAAGAAACAAAATTGCGTAGACTCAATATTCCGGAAGATAAACTTAAAAGATTTTCGTACAGTTCACTCAACATTGTTGAGCCGTCACAATGAAGGATATTATATGTACCAATGCCAGAGCGTTACAAAATTGTAACGCTCCGGTGTAATTTCTTCTTTCATTCGTGGAATCAACATCAGTAGAGTAAAAAAAATTAAAAGATTCAAACTTTGTTTTTTTTTATCATGGTGAAATCAACAAATGAGTCTTCCTACCCAGGTCGGGACCAGAGGGACTGTCAGACTCGTAGTGACTTAAAGCCATGGAGATCCTTCAAAAGCCCTTTACGTTTCAGGGTCACGGTTACCTGATAAGACAGCCTCGCGACCCCGGCAGGCTTTGGCCCTCTAAGGCCCTTCGTACACAAGGGGACTCAAGTTTCCGATACCTTACGACTTCGGTATCCAAGCGGCTATCGCAATACAAACCCATAGAGGTTCAAACACAAGCACGCGTCAATGAATACCAAAATCGTAAGGTATCGGAGACTTGCGTCGCCTAGTGTACGAAGGGGCTAAGGCCCCGTCAGATAGAATTCAAACTTACGGTACTCTTTGAAATCATCATAATGTCAATAGGACCCAATTTAACACAATTTCGTAAGATTGATAAGTAGTTTTTCTTTTATTGCATAATTTATTTATTTTTGCTTAATTTGTGTGTACTTTACTTTGTTTTTTTTACTGCTCTGGTAGGAATAAAATTCTACGATTACCTAATTTGTGATTTTCTAACATTCCATTCTTTACGTTTTGTAATAATGAACCTGTGATTTACATTTAAATCAGATCTTTGATCATTTACTTTTAAAGAATATCTTTTTCGCTGGTACCAGCCCTGGTAGAGCACCTAATATGATTTTATGCCTTTGTATGAACCATAATATCATTTTATGGAGAAGTGAGATGCAAAAACCAGGTGAGAATATTTGATATTCTGACGTCAAATTTAATGGAGCGTCTTAACAAAATAACCAGCTGTGCACTAGCCTGACCTAATTTTAAAAATTTTTGCTATTCTCGCGACCATCCTCGATTCCTGTATTTGTACCTAACAGCTGACTATCAAAACTGCAGTCTGATTAGTTTGCTACTTGAAATATTGTTATTTTATTGTAGCAATTATTCTACATGTTATTAGGTTCCTTATTTACCCAGTAATAATAATGTAACTTGATGTTTTCAGTCTTTAAATTACCAGCCTACTACAGCCCTTAGCTACCTTCATCATCATCATCATCATCTCAGCCATAGGACGTCCACTGCTGAACATAGGCCTCCCCTTTTGATCTCCACATATACCGGTTGGAAGCGACCTGCATCCAGCGTCTTCCGGCGACCTTTATAAGGTCGTCTGTCCACCTTGCTGGTGGATGTCCTACCATAAAATATATAGCTACCTTACTAATGATTATTATCTAAGCTTAACGATGTTTTGATAATCTCTCTAAAAATACGTATTTATTCTTTGGTATTAAGGTAATGCATAATGTAAATAAAACTAACTGCGCATCATGAGCGTCAATATTACATTGACCCCTAAATCATTCATATTGTGAACTTTATATCTGACAATATCGAAATTGTACAGTAAAGCTGATGAACCAGTTGTTGTGATTACTGACTTTATGTAATTTGATGTTAATGTGGCATGTCGTGAGCTTCAGTGCATATTTATCAACAGGGGAATTACTGCTCACTACGTGTTTTTATGATAGACTAGCTGTGCCCGCGACTTCGTTCGCGTGGATGTCGGAATTTAACAATGTATTTTTTAGTGCGAAGCGCTTAATTCTCGCCACGTTTTTTATAAATCATATAATCGTATAATCCCTGTATTTAGAATTTATTTTTCAAGAATATCTGAGGTGATTATAATAAACGCCCTATGTCGTTCAGATTCAGAAGAATTGCTACTGGATTAGAGCACCCATTCTATCTCATTCCATCCCACTCCATCCCCCTCCATCCCACTCCATCCTACTCCATCCCACTCCATCCAACTCCATCCCATTCCATCCCACTCCATCCCACTCAATCCCACTCCATCCCACTCCAGCCCATTTCATCCTACTCCATCCCACATCCCACTTCATCCTAATCCATCCCACTGCATCCCACTCAGTCCCACTCCATCCTAATCCATCCCACTCCATCCCACTCAGTCCCACTCCATCCCACTCCATCCCACTCCATCCCACTCCATCCGACTCCATCCCATTCCATCCCACTCAGACCCACTCCATTCGACTTCATCCCACTCAATCCCACTCCATCCCACTCAATCCCACTCCATCCCACTCCAGCCCATTTCATCCTACTCCATCCCACTCCATCCTAATCCATCCCACTCCATCCCACTCCATCCCACTGCATCCCACTCCATCTCACTCCATCCCACTCAGTCCCACTCCATCCCACCCCATCCCACTCAGTCCCACTCCATCCCACTCCATCCCACTACATCCCACTCCAACCCACTCCATCCCACTCCATCCCACTCCAACCCACTCCAACCCACTCCATCCCACTCCAACCCACTCCATCCCACTCCATCCCACTCCATCCCACTACATCCCACTCCATCCCACTACATCCCACTCCATCCCACTCCATCCCACTCCATCTCACTCCATCCCACTCCATCCCACTCCAACCCACTCCATCCCACTCCAACCCACTCCATCCCACTCCATCCCACTCCATCTCACTACATCCCACTCCAACCCACTCCATCCCACTCCAACCCACTCCATCCCACTCCAACCCACTCCATCCCACTACATCCCACTCTATCCTAATCCATCCCACTCCAACCGATTCCATCCCTTTCCATCCCACTCCATGCCACTCCATCCCACTCCATCCCACTCTATCCCAGTCCATCCCACTCCATCCCACTCACTCATCTTCATCTCATTCCCATTCTAGTGTGAGTCTAATAAAAACCTTTTCTTTCTTTTCATTCCATCCCAAACCATCCCATTCTATTCCATTACACTCTACTCTACTCTACTCTACTCTACTCCACTCCAAACCACTCCACTCCAGTCCACACCATATTTGAATAGGTATGTAGTTTTTCTATTCCAAGCTAGATCGCGCTACTGAACTGCGCGTCTCGGTGTAAACTGACCGTAATTTTACTTCTGAGTCTGGAACACTTTAAATTCAAATATCTTTTGATAGACTTAACCGATTGCAATGAAACAAAAACTAAATTAGTCCCCAAGTTACGCTCGATCGTTGTGTATAAAGGTTATCTACATTGCCTTCGTACATTTTACGTGATGGAGCCACAAATAAACAGACAAACCGACAAACCGACAAACCGACAAACAGACAAACAGACAAACAGACAAACAGACAAAAATTCTAAAAATGCTGGAAATGGGTTCTGTTGGTTGTCCTTCAACACCCTAGCTATTTTTTTTGGATTTTATTTTGATGTACAAAAACGATTTTTCTACAGTTTTATTATATGTATAGATGTAATTAAGATTTTAAATGTAATCAGATGTAATGATTAAATAGTCGTGTACTCGGTCGTAGCCTAGAATGAACTATTAAAGCCTTGGTTGGGCCACAGTAAGCATCCAACAGTCATGGACCAAAATCGAATGTTGTCTCGGGCAGAGTGCGCGCGCAACTCCCGCCCCACGCCGCACCGCTCCGAACGTCCATTGATGATATTCTTAATCTCGAAACATGTTATTAATACTATTTGTATGCAAACTCGTATAAGGCGTACATCTCCTCATTTTTTCACTAAAGATTGATTTTATTGAGGAAGTGAGCCGAGATAAAGTTAGGAAAATACGAGGGAGACTCATCTCGCTGAGATGGAGGGCGCTGGCCACCGTATCGTTTGCTAGGTTTGGGCGTCGCTGCGTCTCGGCTGGCGGCGGCGGCGGTGCGCGGCGGTGCGCGGCGGCGGCGCCGTGCGCACACCGCGCCGCCACGCACGCTTGTATCGCGACCCAGTCTGCTCTGACGTGTATCCGAGCCGCCGGTGTCGCCCTGCCGCACCGTTCGCTAAAACGTATCACCGCACATTATATTCTGCGCACTAAGAGATACCCGGAGATAATCGAAAGTGTTAGGTGTTGCCGGTGCTAGTGAGGTCGCGCGTAGGACAGTAGGGTCGCGGACGGTGCGGCCCGGGGCCAGGGTGCGGGCGAGCTGCCGGCCGCAGGAGCGCGCCGCACAGCAGCTGGCCGTGTTTACACGCGGCACCTGCATCCGCCGCCAGCGCCAGCGCCCAGCGCCCGAGCGCCCGGCGCCCCGAGCCCTCCGTGGCTCGTGCGCGTTGTGTGCTCTGTGCGCTCTTGCGCTCCGTGAGCTCCGTGCGCTGCTCGCTGCAACATACAACACCCCTCATTTACTATTCAACGCTGTGAATTTTTAACTTTGCGAACGACCGAAGATAGAGGTATTTAAATGCTTATCAAAGCTGACTCTCGCAGAGAGACCGGCCGTAGTGCACATTAGTGTCACGAGCTCAGAGCATTCGCATCGAAACAGAATTGTCATAGTTCATACGAGTGATTTCACAACTTCGTAAATATGGGTGCTAAAGAAAGCGTGGAAGCTGCTAAATTTTCTTCGCAAAATTGGAACAATTTCGAGGTTCGTAAATACCTTTAAATTGATTTGCACATGGAGTGTTTGTATTCCCCTACCTCCCTCGTGAATGTCTATATTATGGGGCGTTTTGCCGTTAAAATGATAATAAATTAACGTTATGTGAAATCATAATTAAAATTTCATGCACACTTTGTATCGAGCAATCAATTTATGCATGTTCACACATTATGTTTAAAATTTGTCTAATAAAAAATGATAACAAGCTAAGCCTATTTAAATTAAGTAAGTATACGTTAATATTGTATTGTGTGTATGAGTTTATGTATTCAATTACGTTTTCGCTATATAATATTATGTAGTTTATTATTTCTGTACTATAAGTATGCTAGAGGATTCTAAATATTTAATTAACGTGTAACACGTAATCTATACGCTGACGGCAATGGAGCGCACCTATATGCCAGCTGGGGTCACGCAGATGGATCTGGACATCGTGTGTACCATCACCCTAACGTTTATTACCTCAGATAATATTTTACGTGAGCAGACAGAGATAATTGTATCATAAATATAGTGAGATCTAATTGACACCGTCAGAATAGTGCAGTAACGCCTTCAAGTTATTTGATCGTCACATATCTTTTACTTAGTACGCTGCTGTAGCTAGACCATTAATGCCCACTTAGCAATAAAACCTGACATTTCATAGTACGGCAAGATTCTTACAGACGTCCATTATTATTGAATGTTGACGGTGACTTTATCACTTATGAAGGTGAATAGCTAATCAGTCAACAAACACATGACATAGACTAACGATAGTCAGTCAGTTGACAAAATGTTCAATGAATACAATCAAGTTATCGACGAGTAAGTGTTATGTAGCCAGTTTTAAATAAGAAGCCAAACCAAGCTGACCCACATACAGCCGGTCTAATCTAACATGATTGAAGGTACTACCGTGGAGATCGAAATGCGGTGTTAGAATTTTAATTACCATTTGATAGGATAGAGTTGGATTTGAACGTATCGATAACCTAGATACCAGATTAAATAGTACCTTCTAGATTTAACTATTTTGTATTATAAAATATCTTCATCGAAGGTATCTTTGTAATTGTAGACTGCAATGATGATGATGATTACAAATTCAAATAAATGGATAATTGCTTTGAAAATAATCTGTGAGTACTGCCAATTTTTATAATCTTCCAGCTAAAAGATGCACACTGCTGAAGCTAATTGTAAAAAGTCAGTATTAGTAGTTTTCGAGCTATATTATTATGTCTATAAAAAACCTACTTAATCTTGAAATATGGCTTCCATAACAGCTGCTCTGTCAAAATATTTTCAAAATCAACATGGAGTATTGAAATAGGGTAGCTGTCTAGATACCTTGCTTTTATAAAAGATTTTTTTCAATATTATCCCAACTTATATTGACAAAAAAGATTCAGGAATCCCCCAACTGGAATTTTGGTGTCTTCGCAATACCACTTGATCCGTATCTAATGAAACTTGGTTCAAGAAACTTGCATCTTATTGAAAAGAGAGTGATGATCTATAGGGCGTCGGTAGTCGAGAAGTTTTTACATTGAAATAGAAAAATAATTATTAAAAATGTTCATGTTTTACAATAAAAATTACTATATTCCATTCTAATAGAATTCTTAATGAGGAACCTGATGTACGAAAAATTAAT
Source organism: Agrotis clavis (assembly GCA_954870645.1). Taxonomy (NCBI): domain Eukaryota; kingdom Metazoa; phylum Arthropoda; class Insecta; order Lepidoptera; family Noctuidae; genus Agrotis; species Agrotis clavis. Next base: position 14,864,137 of record OX940921.1, read on the forward strand.
AAAATGGCATAACATAAGATGATGCTATCAACTTGAATTGTATTTAGCTAATTGTTCAAGGTGTGTTAGCTTAGGTGACTTAATATTATGTATGACTCACATGTCCATGTACAACTTGGATAGATCTCACGACGCTCTGTGTTGATTGAATGATACTTCGATTACTACGTCTTGCGAAAAACTGAGCAACTAACGTGTTTTAGAAATAGTGGCTAATGCAGTGAAGTTAACTGCTGACGGGCAGGTGAAGCCTTAGAGTAAGTCAATTTTCACACTTAGTAAATCCCAGTGTGTACAAAATATATAAAGTGACGATGCTAAATTAATGATCTCACAGTCACAAATTTTCCACCCAAATATTACGCTATGCTGTGACATTTGACATTCTGTGTGTAAAACTATTTTTATAATGTGTATTTAAACATTCTTTTTTCTTGTTTCATGCATGTTTTTCTATATAACGCTTCACATCCTTTTCCTATCAAATTACATCATCTAAACTCATCATTAAATAAGCAACAATATAAAATAATACTTTCCTTAACTTCCTTAAACTAAATACTTCTTAAATATATTTAATAATACCGAGCCGAACAGCTTTTGATGTATTTTTAATGGAGTAAGTATACGTCGGCGATTATGATTTTAAAGCAATCCTTTGGGTTGGGTTGATGTTTTCAAAGATGTAGAAGAATTTGGTGAGAGTCTCCTGTGTGTTGTGTGTGTAGTATAGTCCGTTGTGTTTGAATGCAAGAGGGTTGTGTTGTGGGTTGCAGCACGCCGCTGTGAATCGCCCGTACCGCCACGGCACGCAGCGGTCGCAGAGTCTGAACCGCGGCCACTCGCTGTCGCGCACCGATGGCACCTGGTGACATCACGGGACCGCGGGTGAGTGCTCCAGTGCCTGAGTAGCTGATCGCATGTGCACTCATGTGCAGCTCTCTCTATGAGTATTTATTGAAGCATACTCGACGCCTCTGAAGACTAGTTTGCATTGGTAGAGTGGGTAGTCCGATATTATGGGTATACAACGTAGAATGCACTATCACATGAAGTATTAGAAGCGTACTAACGTAGTTTACTGTCACTAAATTATTTTTTTCTACCATGGACAGCAAACCAGATACTTACTCTACCGATGAAATCAGACTTCCAGCTGTTCAAGTCTGCGATTACAAATATAGTTTAATTGAGATCGTTTATTTTTAAATTCATTTATGATATTGTGTTTTACATTAATCACTTGCATAGATCTGAAAAGATTTTTTTTAACTTAAATGCTACATGTTTTATATAGTTCAACAGAATTCACGAATGGAATATTAGTTATTTATCCATAAGATAACAAACCATGCATTACCTTACTGGACATTCTATATAAGGCCTTTCAGACACTTAAAAGATTAAATTTTTTGATAGTCTCTTTAAATGGATAGCCAAGACCATTAAGTGCCTATAGATAGCAAAATGGAATTGGTTGCTCAGCATTTTATTTCAATTTAGCAATCATTGCATTTTAAAACTGTTTCAAATACATCAATGTACTAAAAATTCCTAAACCTTTTGCTATTTGCAGGCACAAACAACTGGACCAATTTATAGGAAAAAATAGTATTAAATCACTACATTCTAAATATTTAAGGCAGTTTAATGTGTAATCAAAACATATTTCATAGGGCACTAATAAATTTTAATATTGGGTTGTGTTTACATATTTTTTTTATTGGTGAGAGACTTAACTGTCTAGGTACGTTATTTTAAACATACATACATACATCAAAAAAAGATCAGCTTACATCAGCAGAAAAGCAATTGAACTGTTTTATATTCTAAATCTATATTTTTAAATAAAGAATCTTAAAAGAAGAACAAATCTTAATATTATCTACCGATAGAAAAAAGATTTCGATTTTTAAAGTGATCGCAAACTGTTTTGATGTGTGTATAGTGATCAATGGTAAAGTTAGGCAACAAGGCAATTTTTAGTAATTAAAATAGCAAATATTTTTTCTATTTTTGCCTTTTCCCAACCGTTTTGGTGACCAATGTGACTTGATGCAGCTGATTTTATCAATATTTTACATGAAGCAACTGACCCCATATCCCAGTTATTGTGTAATACGAAATACTTTTTAAGACTGGTTGTCAGACCTACAGCAAGGTATGATAATCTCACTGCGCCCTAGATAACATTTGATATGAAAATACTTTGTGCAAGAAATCTGCAGCCCGCACCCGTGTTTGATTAAAAATATTTATTACAGGCTTAACACGTTGATATAATTAAAAGTTTATTTCAGGATGGTTTTTTAACAGATTTACAATTACCAAATAGGCATTATTCAACTGATACATTATATTAACACTAAGTACCTATATGTATAATTATTATTTAATAATTATACATATATTTAGTGAAAATAATTTAATTATTATATTCTAGAGGGCCAAAGCCTGCCGGGGTCGCGGGACTTATCTCATTACCGTGACCCCGGAACGTAAAGGGCTATTGAATGACACCGTGGATTTTAGTCAGTACAAGTCTGACAGTCCCTCCCGCCCTGCCCGGGGTGGGAGGACTCATTTGATGATTTTACAACGCTAAAAAAAAATATTATATATGGCTGAAGAGTTTGTTTGGTTGATCGCGCAAATGCGCGAAGTACTGATTCAAATTAAAAAAATATTAATGTATCTGATGGTCTATTTATCGAGGAAGGCTATAGGCTATTATAACATCACGCTAAGACTAATAGTAGCTGAGCAGCGGTTCAAACCGCGGGGAAAAAATTAAAAGGATCTCTTCTATAAAGTATACGCCAGAAAACTTATCACAAATAATGCCTATAATCAAATAGTTAGGAAATAAAAATTAATCGAAAATCAAATAGTAAGAAATAATTCATATAAAATCGAATAGTTAAAACCAAATTTTTCAATAAAATATACTTTAGGGTAGAAAACGAATGTTTTTTCTTTGAAAAAAAAAAAAAAAAACTGAAGTATCCACATGTCCGGGCAGTTTGAAGCCGAGAGCGCCTAAATGACAAACTAATTAGTCCCAAATTAGAGAACACATCAATACTAACTAGAAATTGGGTTGCAGAGGTCAGGTAGAAGTGTCTGTGCAACGTTTTATGTTTCGAAGCTTCCGAAGTTCCGACACATCTAATTAGGAACAAGCTGCTATGTTCAGCAGTTTATGGATTTCATTCCGTCAATTTTCTGCTTATTTTTCTTTGTATGACTACGCAAGATAAAATCTGTGCCTCTAGTGAAAAAGGGTTTAAGTCCGATTTTGTCGAAAATGAGTTAAGTACACTAAAATGTTCAGAAAAAAATGATCTATCCATTCGTGAAAACAGATCTTGCCTATCTTTAAAAATAAGGAAGTTAGCAATGTGCAAAGGGGGTTAACTAACACTAAAAATATTACAAAAGCGGGGTATAAGTGCACTTTAATTTCTTTACACAAAACTATGTTTATTTTTATTTTGTGTCTTTTGATCTAAATAAACATGTATTGTCAGAGCTTCAATTTGTTTAGTGAATACCGGCACAAGTACATTAATTCCTTAAAAATTGTTATGTGAGTAACGATATCACTTGACATAAATCCGTTTTCACCAAAATAAAAGACAAAAATCCAGAATAAGTTTTTTGGTATCAGTTTTCACGTATGAAATATTTATATTAAAAATGCAATTTGACATAACTAAAATAATACCAATATTTCGCTGCTATTTTTCGTGAGAAAAGATACAACTGGCCGATACGGGTTATGGTGCTGGTGGGTGGAAAGTGCGTAGCGCTCGCACTCTTTCGGTGGTCCAAGCACTCTATTGAAGGGAACTTGTGTCGACGCACTGCAAAAAATCAGTAATTGCACTGGTAAGTTGTACCCTTTTTCACATATTTTAGCAAATTATTTTTGAGTGTACGTATTGTTATTTAGATTTTTGTCCAAATGTACCCAATTACACCGAGTTTTTATTTTAAACTCCATTGCGTAACTTATTATGAAGAGGAGACATTGTTTTTTTTTTGTTTTTGTACGTATGTTAGTTAATTCTTCACACAAAAACACTACAATAACAGTGGTTATAATAAACAACCACCAGATATCAACCTCACATATATATTTAACTACACTTTATAGTATAATTATATAGATACGTAAAATTGTCAAATTAGCACATTTTATACTTCTATTTCGACTTACCTACTTAACTTTCATATCGCGATTCCCTGATGTAATGTTTTAATAAATAATATAATACATAATAATAATATTCCACAACTATCACACAACGCCATCTAGTCCCAAGCTAAGCAGAGCTTGTGTTATGGGTACTAGACAACTGATAAACATACTTATATATTTCTAAATACATACATATTATGGATAAATTACACCCAGACACAGAAAAAATGATCGTGCTCATCACACAAACATTTGTCCTGAGTGGGAATCCAATTCACGACCTCCGCAAAGCAGTCGGGGTCACTTACCACTAGACCAACAGGCCAGTCAAATATATCTATTGTTTTAGAATGGCTGGTCGTGGTCGCATTAATTGTTTGATGGGTCTTGTTTCCAAAGATATGGCAATGATGGATGAAGTAGATTGGATTGATGGCGAATCTATACCTGTGCTTATATCTTCCGAAACTATTCTCCAAAGGCTACACATTCTAGGGATCATTCTCCAAGATCAGGATGTTCAAACAGTTATTATCCAAGGCTTGAATGTTTAAAAAATAACTCACCAAAGCAGGGAAACTCTTAAATATTTTCTCCAATACCTGGAAGTTTCAAAAACCTTTTCGCAGAGCCTGATAATGATGTCGATACATTCACTGATTCTGATGAAACTTTTGTCTTATATCTTGATATTATTTCTATGTTCACTGATACGCTATCATAACCCAATTTGCATTATCCCACAGAAAGTAGTGACGATTTCATTCCAAATAATCTGACACAAGTAACTCAGATTGTTCACTTTTACAAAAACGTAAAAGGCGATGTCATTATTCCACAGTCAGATTTAGATACGAGCAATAATAAGTCATTTTGGGATATAAAAAGGTACTTAACAAGACCGGAAACGTAATCCTAGGAAAAGTAACAAGGAAAGAAGAGATACAGAAACTATAAAAAAGAAGAGAAATTTAAAGTTAAAAGACTAGGACCTTGTAGAATTATTTTAAATTATTACTGGAGCTTAGAAGTCTACGACAGACGAGTTAAAGACAAAAGAAATATAAAAAAGGAGAATTTCATTGTAAGTTGTGTGATGAGGAAGAATGGAACATTGTTAATTTGCAGAGGGAAAGAGGAAAATCACCACTCCCTCTGTTTGAAACGGTAATGTATTCCTAGGTCATACGATGGGCCTAGCTAATTCAAATGAGAAAAAGAGAGATTTGATTTCTCTTCTTCCGCTAATAAACCCCAGTGTTCGATCTTTTTATAACAACCTTTTCATTGACGATGATAATATAAAAGATCAACATCCTCTTCTAAACGACAGCAACGACGACATCGAATAAGGTTTTCTGGATCATTTTTAAGGTTTCTGTTAGACTTGATTTATTTGATTATTTTTTTATTTTTGAATTGTTTTCCTGATTAAAAAAACTGCGTCATAATACTTAATTAACTTCTTCAATACTTTTTTACTAACTGCATATTTATTTTAAAACTGGAGTTTATTATCGGTAGAAGTGAAATTAAAATAAGGTTTTCTGGATCACTTTCCCAGGTTTCAACTGCAGTTGATTTGTCCTGACTTATAAAAAAACTGTGCTATAGACATTTCTTGATATCGAACAAGATTTGAATCACTTTCAAGGTTCTGTGGGACTCGATTTGTACTTTTCATTTGTTTTTTAATTGTTTTTATGATTTAAAAATAACTGTCATAGGTACTTCTTAAAATACTTTTCTTCACTTTAATAAAAAAATAAACACCACAAAACTACATATTTTTTGGTTTTATTTTGGTTTAAAGATAGATATAACTTACACAAAAGGTTCACGTAAGTCAACATGCGCCTTATGTTACGTCTAATAACTATGTGAAAAAAGATACAAGTTATTTATTTTTGCTATTTTTCAAAATTTTATCATGTCGATAAAAAGTACACATTCAGTTCATTTATTTTGGCTATTCCAACACTAATTATCTGATTTAATTTCTTAGTTATCATACAAATAACTCCAAATGCGTATCCTTTTTCACTTTTGTGAATTAACTTTTTGTGTATGAGAAAAGGGATCTAACTTCTTTTATACCCTTGTGTAGTTCATTTTGTGTTAAGTATAAGTCGCTATTTTGAAAACTATTCAGTTTATGTAAAAAATAATACTAGAATAAGAAAGAACATACATTTTTTACCTATATAACATATCACATATATTTAATTTGACAGCTGTTTAAATGCCACACGTACTTAAACATGTAATTTGGTGCGCGCGGGGCGTTTTTTGCGTCTCCTGTAAAGTTGCATTTTTAGACTTAGACCCTTTTTCACTAGAGCCACAGAAATATAGTTGCATATTTGAGAAGTAACACACACCATTTTTTTATTTGGTATTTATTCAGCACTAATTAAAGTGCAGTGGACATGCAGCGGACTGGCTGCAGACACCGGTGTGGAGACTTTGATATATGTTAAAGTAAATTATCTGTGAAAGTCTGATCCGAGATCCTAGCATGACTTTTCACGTTTTTGCGACGTCAAACAAACGGGGAGTTCCTCGTTCGTACACTAGAGGCGCTTTTTAATTTTCCATACAATAAATGCCGTAAATTATTCAAGTTCAGTGTACTTAAAATCGTAAGTAAAATACGGAAATTTTTTGATAAGGCCCATTACAGCGTATCACAGTTGAAATTCAACTGTTTAATCTGTTCATCATGTAACTTCTAATAATGCCTTATTTTAAATGACTAGGCTTATATTATGAGGAGTAACGAGTTTTGGTTTGCAGGCAGCATAGTGCAGTGCGCCGAGTGTGGCACGCGCACGATGGGCAACAAGCTCTCGTCGTGCTCGTGCGCGCCCATCCTGCGCAAGGCGTACCGCTATGAAGACAGCCCGTGGCAGAACTCCAGGCGAAGAGACGGACATTTACTAAGGTGATACCTCACTTAAGATTTTTGGAGTCATCGCCTGTAATAGACTTGTCTTGGTCAAACGTACCGAAGAAACTAGTGAGACAGTAATAGCCTTGGCCGTGTATGTATAAAGCACAGCAATCAGCTCTATGTTTATAAGTACCAAGTACCTACTCGGCCCATTGTCTCGCCCGATTTCTCGGTACGTGTGATCAAGGCATCAGAGCCTACAACTGCCTTCGCCAGAATGGTCTGATATTGAGCGTCAATCAATCAAGTGTAAAGTGATCATCAGACTGGCATTCTGACTGGCTTTGTCAAAGCATGAGATAATACACATTTTCAGCTTGTGTTGGCAGTAGAGAAAAAGTTATCTATTTGTACATTCTATCCTGTCTATTTAATTGTCTGATCAACGGTCTATGTTTCTTGATAACTACGAGTATAATCTTGGGATCTTCAAGTCAAGAGTAAATAGCTTACTTCTAGACAAGTATGCTACTTCGTCGACCGCATCAACGCTTACCATCAGGCGAGATAGTGGTCAAACGTGAATCTACACACTTACACAGTACCAGTAAAAATATTTTGAATCGCATAGTAACATACAGGTAATGATCAAGTTTAAAGGCACAAACGAAGAGAACAGAAGGCTAATTCACGTAATTTTATGACGCGCCGATGAAGTAGTAGTGCAGTTGCAGATAAGTTCAAGTTCGAGTGATAAACGGTATTCTTGTAATCTTTGAACTGCGCGTAAGCTGCGCATGAACTGCAAGTCAACTCGCAGGAGAGAAAAATTATTGCCCACTAAATAATCAAATGGAATCGATTAAATTTCAATGAATATGACATTAATAAAATATTAAAATAATACCCCAGTACAGATTCTAGTGCTGATTCACAATCAAAATTCACAATCATGTTGCGATCCAAAACACGCACACAAGACGCGCAACAGTAGAATACCGATGATGCGCTCGCGTGACGCGAACTTGACGCGAGCGTGTCTGACAGCGGTAGAGAATACGAAAAGCGTTGTTTTGATCGAAACTTAACTGCAATTGCACTGCAACAGCACTTGTTTAGTTACGTGAATTGAACTAATAAATAAGTATTGGAATTGCAGTAACCTCTCTAAAGCAACTTTGTCGCCAGCCTTTTGATGTAGTTACCACGATGTTATATTCAGAGTAAACACAATATATCAAGCTTATTTTATTGGTTGCATCAAAGCAACTCGTTCTAATTTTGCTTACTATACTAGGTAACATGTTCTGAGTAAACTTTATGCAGCCAAACGGAGCGGCACAAGTTTTAACGAGGTTTTATGTGAATGTTGCGACAGCAAAAGTACTTACACATGTTTATTTCAAAGTAAATGTTTTCTTTTAGTTACCTGCTTTTCTGTTTATTTTATCTATCAGCTAATGTTCTCAGAGAAATTCCCGTTGTACCTGTTAAATAATATTCTTTGGTATTGTGTTGTTGTAGTCATGTACGAAATACAGGTGTCAACTAGCTTTAAAAATATTGTTTGTGACGTGTAAAAGTGTATTTTATAGGTAAGTATAAAGTAATATATTATAGTAAGCTAAGGAATAACACGGTCCTGGAAAACCGAGGGCAAATGAAGGAATAAGGTGGAATTTGAAGGGGGAGGTTGCAGTACTTTTTAAGATTTTTGTACGCCTGAAAATCTAATAAAATGTAAGATTTTTAATAAATAAAAATCATTTTATAAATATTTAACGTATTTTCAAGTAATTGGTAAAGATAGAAACGCGATTTGGAATAATCGATAAAAAAATTGCCGAACATGGCACTAAATCACAATTTTAAACGCGTACTTTCAAAATGGATTTTTATGCATAGAGGTTTTTATTTTAAAGTAAATGGAGAACACTTTTATATAATTTTTTTTTTGTTTTTCTACAAGAAGCGAAAAACATTAAAAATGCGGTTTATTTCACTCACTTTTTGGCGGGGATGAGGTAGTGCTTCCATACATTTACACACTGTACTGCAACCTCGCCATAACCAGTTAAAGTATGACAGTCCCTTCCGCTCCACCCAAGGCAGGAGGACTCCGCTGATTTTACCACCCAAAAAAAAGCTTGTCAACAATGTAATAGCAAGCTTAGCACATATAAGTTATTTATACCATGTAATGTTGACCATTTCGGATTGGTTCAAAAAACCGGTTATAAACGCCCAAATGGTCGGTTCAACATTGCGCGGGTACGAGTAGACCCTAGGAGATCAGTTTTCCGGGGTCGCGGGATTTATTTCCTCACCGTGACCCCGGAACATAAAGGGCTATTGAAGGACACCGTGGATTTTGGTCAGTACAAGTCTGACAGTCCCTCCCGCCCTGCCGGGGGACTCATTTGATGATTTTACCACGCTAAAAAAAAGGAGATCAGTTTTATTATGAATTATTTTCTATTCCATTCTGATCCCCCGTAAAAGGTATCTTATAAAACATTTCTTATGCCCGGTTTCCACTGCAAGCGGAGCGGACACATTAATGACCCAGCGGGTGAAAAGAGTAAAAATGAGCTCGCTCTGGGAACGCAAAAACGATTTGTTGGTGGAAATACAAGTATGCAGTTTGCGCTTTAATCATTAAAAAGAGTTAAAATTGTATATCCGTTTGCAACTTCCTCACCACACTGTTTTTTTTTGTATTTCTAATGTAAAAATCGTTCTAGACTATGGGCGGAGGTGTTCCACGTGTCAGCCAGCGGCGCCGGCACGGTGAAGTGGCAGCAGGTGTCGGAGGACCTGGTGCCAGTCAACATCACCTGCATCCAGGACTCGCCCGAGTGCGTGTTTCACATCACCGCCTACAATTCGCAGGTCGACAAGATCCTCGACGTCAGACTATTGCAGCCCGGTACGTTTAATTATTACCTAGATACATAATCATCTGTCGAGCTTTTTCCCAACTACATAGTTGGCTTCAATTTAACCAGTTTTAACTGAATATCAACGTTTCACATAGAGCGAATGCCTTTCTGACCTTCATATCGGGGCATGGCGGTATTTCTACCGGGTAATACTTTACACTTGGTAAGACTGGTTATGAAACTTTAGGGCCACAGACTAACTGTAGTGACTGTCGTAATATCTACAAATCTGTCAGACAGCCAGGACCAACGTCTTAACTTGCGTTCCCATGCTGGAGGAAAATCTGTATGAAATGAAAGGGCACACATCCATGGACAAAAGCAAATAAGGTAAAAAATGAGCCTTGATCACCTCAACTCTGCTGAAGGCAGAATAAGGCTGGTCGCGGGACTGTCTTAGCAGGTTACGGTGAACCAGGAACGTAAAGAGCTAGTGATGGAACATCGTGGCTTTTAGTCAGTACTAGTCTGACAATCAAAAGGGTAAAAGTTCAGATAAAAGAGTACCTAACCATGGAGTTTCTTGCCGGTTCTTCTCCATGGAAATGACCAACCTGAACGGTGCCATTTTTTTCCAACGTTTTATAAATGCACATTGAGGCCCATTTGAACTAAAATATTTTGATTTTGAGTCCCTTCCGCCCCGACCAGTGTGGAAGGATTCATTGGATGATTTTACCACGTAAAAAAAGGCATACGTTGCTGTTTTTTTACGGTTGCTGTTTTTTTTTCAGGTTTACTCACGATGATGTTCTTCACCGACTAAAGTGAAATCCAAAACAAAGTTAGACAGAACTTGAAGCCTCCCAGTTCTATTTGTAGTAAATACGTAGAACAAAATATACTTATACGTATTTACTACACAAAGCAAATTTTTAAATATTGGTAGTAAGATAACATCAACACGAATGTAAACCATACCCTAAATACCTACTGACGTTCTTTCATTCATAAAAGTCTGCTAAATATAGCGATGCTAATGTAAAATCGACATAAATCTTCCGACAGATATATTGGTACAAATTGTGGGCTACTAATAATACCTGGTGTAGGCAGGCCGCCTACTGAACGGGTTGAAAGTGAACAGTGGGACGTTACAGCTGTCCGTGCCATAATGCTAGCTCTAAGTTATTAATCCATAACACAAGTAAGGTCAGCACGACAAAAAATATGTTTTGGGTTTTCATACTTTATACTTATGATATATATAGAAGTTCTCGTGAGGCTTTTGACGTTGAAATTTTCCGCAGTGGTGGACTGTACTGCGGAAAATTCGAGATAGTTAATTTTTTAATGGAAACTGATGTATTGACATGCACAATAAAGCCGCGTCAAAACGAATTGAGTCGTAGCGCGGACTATAGATCTCAATAATATAAATGTTAATGTCGAGAAATCCGAGGAAACTACATATTTTTGGCTACAAAAGCATCCTCGCAGCATTATACCGTTTGACGCCATATTCATGTCGGTCTTACATCATACATTATGGACGTTAAAAACTAGTTCCCGAAATAAACACTTTTGTAACAAACGTGGAGATCGCTGACAGTGCAACACCTACATTTTACTGGGGCAATTCGGCAGACGCGACGCCAGCGGCTCTAACCTAGTTTTAAATTTACTCTGGATAGTTAGACGAGTAATCGACCGAATTCTCCAGCACGTACTGTACTGACGTCCAATACATTACTTTCTTCACATGCTCACGGCATTAAAACTGTTGCTGAACACGCAAACAGTTAAATTATGAAAACAAATCGCGACTACATATCTATTGACTTTATTGCTTACTCTACTTCTGGTATTGCAACAGCTAGTTATCTACTTTGTTTACTTTCATATCTTCCGACAGATATATTGGTACAAATTGTGGGCTACTAATAATACCTGGTGTAGGCAGGCCGCCTACTGAACGGGTTGAAAGTGAACAGTGGGACGTTACAGCTGTCCGTGCCATAATGCTAGCTCTAAGTTATTAATCCATAACACAAGTAAGGTCAGCACGACAAAAAATATGTTTTGGGTTTTCATACTTTATACTTATGATATATATAGAAGTTCTCGTGAGGCTTTTGACGTTGAAATTTTCCGCAGTGGTGGACTGTAGGTACTGCGGAAAATTCGAGATAGTTAATTTTTTTATGGAAACTGATGTATTGACATTGACATGCACAATAAAGCCGCGTCAAAACGAATTGAGTCGTAGCGCGGACTATAGATCTCAATAATATAAATGTTAATGTCGAGAAATCCGAGAAAACTACATATTTTTGGCTACAAAAGCATCCTCGCAGCATTATACCGTTTGACGCCATATTCATATCGGTCTTACATCATACATTATGGACGTTAAAAACTAGTTCCCGAAATAAACACTTTTGTAACAAACGTGGAGATCACTGACAGTGCAACACCTACATTTTACTGGGGCAATTCGGCAGACGCGACGCCAGCGGCTCTAACCTAGTTTTAAATTTACTCTGGATAGTTAGACGAGTAATCGACCGAATTCTCCAGCACGTACTGTACTGACGTCCAATACATTACTTTCTTCACATGCTCACGGCATTAAAACTGTTGCTGAACACGCAAACAGTTAAATTATGAAAACAAATCGCGACTACATATCTATTGACTTTATTGCCTACTCTACTTCTGTTGTTGCAACTAGTATCTACTTTGTTTACTTTCATACTAAATCTTATTTACATAAAACAACACCAGTTCGTTATGGGTTCATTTGAATACAAGAACTGAATATACAATCTCTGACTGACACGACGGTCTACTTCTGCGGTGCATTAACTTTTCTCCGGTGATTTGAAATTGTACAGATACAATTAATTACTTATTAGGATTTACACTGTATACACCGTGTTCTTCACGTTATCCATAAACTTTAGCAAATACTTCTATGGCTTTTACAAATCAAATCCAACAAAGGAAGTAGTACTTAAAAAGGCTTCGTTACAAAGATATTTGTAATTTCATTTAATGAAATTTAATTGAGCTATGCAGTGAGAAAGTATCTTAATTTGGCCTATGTTGCCGCTTAGTGCAATTAAAATGATAAATCTATCAAATACTATTTGCATTTCATTTGCACGTACGAGAGGAACCCGAGAGTTAGCGAAGAAATACGATCATTTGCGATAACGAATCTTTCAAAGAGATTAAACTGGTCGCTATGGATACCTAAGTTGTTATTTGTCATTGTTTGTCATGCATGATTTTATCTGTCAGGATTATTGTTTATTGTAATTTGCTTTTGGGTTTCCGACTAATTTAATCAATCATTTTGATTACAACTTTCACTATGCCGCACGAATATTCTGCTCAACACCAAGCTGATATTCACTTCGTCTACGGTTTCTGTGACGGAAATGCTACAGCAGCTGTGCGAGAGTACCAACGGCGATTCCCTGGTCGGCGCGTTCCTGATATACGAACATTTATTAACATACACAGGAGATTTTGTGAGATCGGAATTAGACCACGCCGCCCTGAACGAGCAATCAATTTGAGCGTCGCTCAAGAAAACAGAATAATGAACCTTATTATTCATGATCCTACACTCTCAACGAGACGCGTTGGGAGAATCGTGGGTGTATCTCATAAGCTAGTGTGGAAACTGTGGAAAAGATATGGTTTGCATGCCTACCACTACAGAAAATCCCAAGGCATAATACCACCTGATCACTTCTCAAGAATTGTTTTTTGCCAGAGAATGAATCAAGAACTGATAAATAATCCAATACTGCTTCAAAAAATTCTTTGGATGGATGAAGCCCAGTTTACAAGAGCGGGAGTATTCAATTCCAATAATCAAGTGCAGTGGCATGAGAGCAACCCGAATTTACATTGGCAGGCGTCACATCAAACTGAATTCTCTGTAAACATGTGGGCTGGTGTTTTTAACAATCAGCTGATCGGCCCTATTGAGATTCCCCACCGCCTAAATGCTGACAATTACTTAGAGTTCCTAAGAAACGTCACTAGCTTCGAATTTTTCGAACAAGTGGATCTTCAAACTCTGCGAACCATGTGGCTCCAACATGATGGGGCCCCTGCACATTATGGCACACAAGTGCGTGAATATTTAAATGCAACGTTTCCTGGCCGTTGGATTGGACGAGGTAGCACAAATATCGCATGGCCAGCTAGGTCCCCAGATCTGACTCCTTTAGATTTTTATGTCTGGGGAACCTTAAAGGAGAAGGTGTACTCCGTACAAATTCAGAACCGTGAACAGCTCTTAGATAGAATATCTCAGGCTGCTGAACAAATAAGACAAATGTCTGTAAATTTAAATGGCCAAATTAGGACTCGTTTGAATATTTGTGTCGAAAAAGAAGGTGGTCATTTCGAAAACTTTTTACATTAAATTTATTTTTTGCTTTTTAGAGTTTATTTTTTATTAATAAAAATATTTTTGAATGACATTACGGCTGACGTAGTTGTCTAACCTACAGTGTTATATGGATCTTTGGACACTCCATTGAGGTTGACAGGAGAGCGCTCATTTGTGAAATGTATTGAAAAATAAGATGGTGGCGTTAGTTCTGATGTTGCCCACGCAACAAGTGTGCTTATAAATTATAATTATTCTACTCAAATGCATAAAAAAAATATGCTGTGATTACCATTTATCTTAATTTGACCGAGACCTATCTTTTGAGAGTATTTTTACGAATGTACGTGAGCTCTAAGCGTGGTCCCCAGATTGCGTGTTGAGCTGCCCCTCTTTTAGTCAATAATTTTGAGATTGAATGTTCGTTACTTAAGCCGAAACGGCAGAATGGGAAGATAATTATGGTAGCCTACTCCCCTTCCCGTCGTTGGAGGTCCGGCGTTGCTTTAAGCCTAGACTAAAAATAAGGACTGCAGAAACGTTTTGCGAAGGCTGCATGTCGTGGGAAGAGGTTATCATGATTTGGTTATGGAATTTTGTTTTTTTTTTTATTCCTCAATTAAAAAGACAATTCGAAATACGTATACTACCTGCTTGGTAGCCTTATACGTTCTCTTTAGATAAGTATAGTACATTGACAGTGCTATGAGGAACGAGATAAAAAATCAAAGAAACTGTTTTGACAAGTTTCAGCCCGCCAAATGTTATGAATGAAAATACGACGTTGCCAATTCGGATAAAGAGGCATGCATATCGGGTTATTTACGTCTAGGTATTTAGTTTGTATGAAAATTAACAAAAAATAAAAAATAAGAATTTATTAATGTGTCCATAATGAAAAATGCTTACTTCCGTGGTCTGAACATCTGGTCGAAGTTTATGTATATCGTCCGGAACACGGTGTATAATGTTCTCAATTTTTCCATCTACTTGAATTTCTTTCTTTTGAATGCCTTAGTGCGTCAAAATCAAATTGTTTCATTTCTCATACGCTTCAATGGGCACTTATGAAACGTCGAAAAATGTGTGCATGCAGAGGCATTCGCCTACAAATTTTAAAATAATCATCAGACTGTCTTATTGTAAAATGCTTTTTATCTTCGAATATATCAATGAATTTTCGTTTTAGGCACTCGTATCGGGCAAGCGTCCGAATGCTTCGTGTACTGGAAAGATCCCATGACTAACGATACTTGGGGTCTAAACTTCACATCTCCCATTGATGCCAAACAATTTAGAGAATGCTGTGTAAGTATCAAACGTGTAAGTTGAAAAAAATGGTTGTATGTTCTGGAATTTTAGATATAGTAGGTTTTTCATTTATTTTAATTAATAGCAAGGCCCACATAATAGGTTAAAAGACGGTTTAGTGACAATATTCATATTATTTCATAAATTATATTAAAATAGTAATCATTAACATTGTCATCGTGATAGCTGATATTCTTAGTTCTTACATTATTCCTCTTAGGTAAACCTAAGACGGGTAGCCCGCCTAAACAAGGTATGCATTTTAAATTACGTGTCGCTCTTGCTAATGAGAATGTGTGCGTGCAGAACGCGTCGCCGCAAAATGCATATACCCGTTTTAGGCGGGCTACCCGTCTTAGGCTTACCTCCCCAACCTATGTCGTCATATGATCCATCTGGCTTTTCTTTGCCCTCCCTACAATAAAATTAAATCTTTTGTCATTATAAACACACTTCAAGATAAAACACTTGTACAACAAGCACTAAGTATAGATTCATGTTTATTTGTAATCAATTACAATTTTTATGCTTATAGTCACCATCATTCAAATTCTCCCGCAAGGCTTCATCGAGCTACAGCCTGAAGCTGGACCCGCCGGGCAGCAAGCAAAAGTTCAAGGCTAAGAGGAAGCCGCTCTCGACACCCGCCAGCCCCAATCGATCCAGGTAAACATTACACGCTAATAAGTTTTTTATTTTTTATTTAAAGTTAGGTTCGCGTTTTACCACTATCTGGCCTGATGGTAAGCGAAAATGTGGTCGACGGTGAAGCACGCTTCATCATATCATCATATCAGCCGTACGACGTCCACTGCTGAACATAGGCCTCCCCTTTAGACTTCCAGTAGGACCGGTTGTAAGCGGCCTGCATCCAGCGTGATCCTGTGGCCTTCATAAGATCGTCTGCCCACCTATTGGGTGGACGTCCTACGCTGCGCTTGCCGGTGCGTGGTCTCCATTCGAGAACGTTACGGCCCCATCGGCCATCAGTTCTGCGTGCTATATGGCCTGCCCACTGCCATTTCAACTTGCTAATTCGTTGGGCTATGTCGGTTACTTTGGTTCGTCTACGAATCTCCTCATTTCTGAGTCGATCGCGCAGAGAGACTCCGAGCATAGCCCTCTCCATAGCTCGTTGGACTATACTGAGCTTACTAATGAGGCCCATAGTAAAGGACCACGCAGAAGCACGCTTGCCTAGAAGTAATCTGTTCACAGCTATAGCCTTGGGGTCTTTATGTTGACATGAAGACCCCAAGGTTATAGCTGTCGGGAAATACAGGCCGGCAGGGAATTCCACTCCATAGCTGTGCGTTCAATAAAGGTATTGGCAAAACGCTTTGTACGTACCGGAGGGATGTCCACCATATATCGATGGTGCATTGCCTTACGTCTTGTAGTAAGATGATGGAAGTATTACACAACGTCTAATAGCTCAAGAGTTAGGCGGAAGTGTAGGTATCTAATTAACTCACCCATTTTGCCAGTTATATCGCGTTCTTTTAGGTAACGTTCCGTCACGCGTGGGGTCCAGCAGTATCCCCATAACTATTTGACCCGTATTTTTAAAATGTCTGAATAAAATAATAATAAATAATATTCTAAGGGAAGACATATTATTAAAGTTTATGAAAATCATTTATTATTTCTTCAAAAGCCAATGTTTTGATAGTGAGAATTTTTTACACAAATAACATCCCGCACACAGAGACTTTTTGAATCCCGAAACTAACGACCTAAAATTTAATAAAATAATTTGCTTCTGAATAAATTTATTATTTTTTTCTTAAAAACTTAAAATTAAAAGAACAACAAAATACTATTTGATAAACATAAAAAATTACAACGCCTGAACATTACTATTTTTCAGTACGAAGTTTGTGTCTTGTCTTATATTTTTTTTGTTATTAGAGTCATTAAAATCCTTTGAGATTTATACTAATGGCGTTTTTTGAGATTTGGCGACTAATATTTGCTGTAATAAAACGCTAACTCTAAAAAATATGGAAAAATACAAATACACGAATTGAAAATGTATGCTACGTAAAGTCACGGGTGGGGTCCACAGGTATCCCCAAGTAAGTACTATACCTAGTACCTTAGCAGGAGAGTGGCATACTTCCACCTATCGATAGCCTGTGCAAAGCATTGAGTTTATCTGAGAGGGCACGATTGTTACACGTAAATTTAAAAAGTTATAGTTAAAAAATAGCGCGTGGGGTCTGGCGAGACCCCGCGCGTGACGTTAAAGGTTAAAAACTGTCGCCATTGACAAACAAATTCAGACCCCAATGCTAGTAATCAAAAGTCCCTGCTTGAAAAACCCAAAATCATTTTACCCGACCTGGGAAACGAATCCGGGACTTCATGCTCAGCAGTAACACCTGCGGCAACTGTATCAACTGCGAGTAGAGAATATAAGTAAACTTAACAATAAATTAATTTCACCAATAGATCTAAAAGCCTCTCCATATTGTAATGACGTGAATTGACGGCTCGGTCGCGGCAACATTCGGTTCTAGTTCCACCCCCTCAATAGTTCAAGTTTTGGTATAGTTTGCAGCTTTACGAACAATTCACACAAACATGTAGACAGATCTTTAAGGAAATATTTTTTTTGGGAAAATGAAGCAGTTAGAGCAATGTTCTACTCATCTATCCACAATCAAACTTTCATATGCAGCACTGAATGTATATGACAATCGATTCGAGTACCTACTGGAAGCCATCAGGTACTGAATATAGGAATAATTGCACCTACTGTTCTGTACTTGGGTCACAAAGATTATTGAATTGTTAATCCTGAGAAACATCTGGACGAGGCACAATGAATTGTTGCTTTTTTAATACAAGATCGAAGAAGTGTTATCGTGCTGTTGTTTAGAAATAATAAGTGATAGTAGGTTGATTCTTAGCAATGTGGCATTGTACTATACGATGCGACGTTGCACGCCATAATGAACAAACCTTGTTCTAACCATAAGTTCTATTCAGAGTAATGCACCTTTGTGATTGTAGCTTGACCTACGGGCGCGAGCCACAGTGCACGTGCATGTCGCAAGAACAATATGCACGACTGAGGGCACAGGATCCTCGATATCGTGAGTATATTTTCAACATTTACTTTTATAGGTATTCTTATTTATCACGAAATAGGCAGTCTTAGAAAAATACAACCAACATGGTGAGTTTATCAAATAACTTGAATTGTTCATCTGAGACGACAAAAGTTTTTCGGAGGAAGGCAATTTTCAAAAGAGAACCAAATCACTAGAGATATTCTTATTGCAGCTGGAGTTGACTTCCATTATTTTCTCGCATTGTTGGGACTGAGGACTACTGATAACAATAGAATTTCCAAACATAAGGTGCGTTGATCTTAACCTTTTCTCACGTAGTTAAAACCCCACTCCAAAGATCACTCCCTCACCTCCTCCTGGAAAAATTAACACTTGCAGTATGTTATCGCTCGCAGCGATTCCATACTACCCATTTTTGCCATTTAATGATACTAATTGGTGTAGGTTCATCGACCCTGCCCCGAACCACGGCTCGCGCTATCGAAACAGAGGGAGGCGCGGCGGGCGGGACTTCGGGACGCTCCGACAAGGTTGCTGCTGCCACCTCGTCCACCTCGCTGTATGACAACGTGTCCAACTCACAGCCGGCACACCAGGCGCCCCCGAAACGTTAGTATTTTTGATAAAGACATTGCATAACCGGGTCGTGACGTCCACACAGCTGGGCGTTCTCTCTTTATAGGTCTAAATCTACCACTTGGGCCTAGTGCTTAAGAGCAGCTGTCAAAGCCCTCTCATGCAGCATTTAATGCGTATAACACTGCACATATTATTTTACAGTAACAAAGTTACCCAGAGGTCTTATTACTATTACGAGTTTTCGCGGTTTTGGGACTTAAAGTGAACGGGGATTTTGACATTAATTTGATGGAAAAAAATAGTTCCCAGTTGGTACACTAGAAGCACTTTTTCATTTTCCATACAATTAATTTTATTATACTTAAAGTACGCTATACAGTAAAATACGGAAAGCTAATGCCTCTAATCAAAGCAAAATGTATATAAACACAAAAAAAACTATTATTTATTAAATATCTCTGAATTTCAGCGGCATCAAGACAGGCTGACGCGGCCTCTCAGCCTCCAACACGACCTCCGAAGTCACAGGAGACCTCTACCATGACTACTAACACTGCAACTGCTCCTAAGACTGTCACGGCTTCAGTGGGAACACATGGAACTAACGTAAGGCCAACATTATTTGTATTTGAATTTCTGATGATGAAGAATCAGATGAGCCCTTATTAATGCAAGATTTTTTAGATGAGCTAAATTTTACGTGAAAAAATACCAGACAGAATGAAACATTTGAAAAGTCAATAAATATTTAAAAAAAAAACAGAAACTTTGTCAACGCTATGAACTTAGAACTTGTAATAGAACCATCGTCCCACGGATAAGGACGAGTACTTTAATGTAAAAGTAATTCTATCGTGAAGACAAAAATGTAAATTCGATGATAATGTTATTCATAGATGGTTACCGGTAGGTGTAGAAATAAAGAAAACTAATTCTAGTAAATGCACTAAAATATCCAATTATCATATTTTTCTATCATCAGATTAACGAAGAAACTCAGGCGGGTGGCGCGGGTGCTACGGCCCAAACACAACACACTCAAGACCTGAAATCGGAGGGGGTACAGGCTGGCGGAACCCTCACGTCTTCCAAATCATCGGCCACTTCCACACGTTCCGGCAAAGAACATCTGCAACACATGCCCAAGAGCATTGACTATGGAGATGGCAATGATTCTGTACGTTTCATTAAAAAATATATTAAAAACTTGGATTCTGTAGCTGGACTTCCTAATCTAAATCAGATTACTGTTGACTTTAATTTCACTTCTTATAAGCTAATAACATAGAAACTCACCAGAAATGTATGAATTTTCAGTCCCGTGAATCGGACAGGCACGCGGCTCATCACCACAACGTGATCAATAACAATACATCGGGATCGCGGCGCACTAAGTCCAAGAGCACAGAAGATATGAACATGGGTGAGTCAAACCTTCGTATATACTCGTATAGGGCCTCCAGTATAACTGGATGTAGCTGAGTTGCATTATATGTCATAGTGCGACTGCCTATCTGAGATTAGTTACTTGATAATACAATAGATGTGTCTGTGAGAATTTCGGGCTCCTGAATACCCGTTATAACAGTTAAAAATCTACAAACGGTAGCCAGCCATACAAGTACGTTTACGTCCTGAGCGATAAGAATAAGTACTTTAGCAAACAGTAAGGTCCCAAATACATGAATAAAATAAAATAAAGATTTTACCCGTTCGCAGTAAAGTACATATATTATATGTAGGTAAATACTTTTATACATTGTAAAAAAGTTCCTACAAACGCGTACAAATAATAATCTTTTGTATAAAATGATGATCTTTGTTTCAGATTCGAGCACTCTCAAACGCATGCTGAAGCCGATGCCGTCAACAGAGAGCCCGGTGACTTCGCCGGAGATGGGCCGGCGACGGTACGGTGGCGCGCCTCCGTGCCCGCCGTCCTGCGGCTCGCACGGCCACCGCCAGCAGCACATGCACCACGGACACTACTCGCATATCGTCAACAACAACAGTCGCCAGAGCTCGCAGCGGTACGTACTGAGACTCTAAGAAGGTCACCGAATATTAACTAGTTTAAGGCACTGCGTTCTAGAGTGCAATCCCGAACCTTGTCATTCAAATGATCACTTTAAAGCGCGTTTTCATTAGGTAATCTTGCATACAAGTATGATGTCACATTTGTATACAAGTTCCTTGAGTTAGAAAAAAACAAAATGTACAGGATCAAACTACTTACTTGTAACCTGTATGCATATAATTTGCAACAAGTTGCAAATTGCGGCCTAAGAGCAATAACACTCGCAGTGCTCACACGCAAACCAAGTTGGACGAGTCAATGTTTATGAGTCAAACTCAGTTATTGTCTAGTTGCCTCTGGTACCATGTGCCTATAAATAACACGTCAAGGTAATTGCGCAAACACGCTGCAAGTTGCTTACCTTCAAAATATGACAATATGTATAGGTACTTTTCAAAAAAGTTGGACAGATAAATTTTACAGGCATGGTGGAATTTTAACAGGATTCCCTTATAGGCTTAAATTATTGAATGTCGAGATTCCTAATAAGTAGTCCGCTGAGAATTGAAGTCAAAAAAGGGAAGAAAAATTATCCCTTTCGTTCGATACCAAACAAGTTAGTATATACAAGGAAAACCTCTAAATGTGTGGACGACGATCACTCACTCATTTAAAATATAGTGGCTTCACGAAAAACGTTTTGTTTTGAACACGGGAGTCTGGCCTTTCTATAATCGAAGCTTAAAGGTATTAAATTAATTTTGAAGGAGGATTTGTCGGTTTGCTTTTTGAATTGTTTTTTTTTTTTTTGCATTACACGGGAAAAACTTTCCTCACAAATTTCCTCAATCTGAAATGTACTCGACTAGAATCAATTCGCTTGATTACTATAACGACATCTTTGTTGTCACAGTCGCGGCGTTGGTGTCGGCGCAGCACCCAGCGGTTATCCTGGCCGTGGTCTATATCTGGAGCTGGGTGGAGGAGAACGTGACATGTCTCCGCCTTCTGACAATGTGATGTTTGATAACCAGTGCTACGCTACTACGCCATCTTCATCTAATGGCAACTCAGACCAAGAACCGTGTCAACGCCGTGATTCGAGACAGCCGCATCATCATTCGGTGAGTTTTGACGCTCAATTTAGCAATTGTTTACAGTAAAAATATTATTTCAGGTAATTCAAATGTTTTTGTGCTCGGAACGGTAGCTAAAACAAGACAAGTAAGCTTTGCAATGTCAATAGCTGTACCTAAAATCTTTCAAAAGTCGTTATGTTCACTGTTCTAAACTTTCATGATTTAAAACTAAACTTATACTATCACGATTGTTTTGAGCTCCCGGTAATTCTATGCAATTACAATAATGATCGCGGGATGACTAACAGGATATCAAAATAATCAACAATCTCGGAAGTTGTCTCGTGCAGGACGTGGCTCCTCATGGGAAGAGGCGACGCGTCCTGCACGCACACATTCTCTTTAGCAATTAGCGACACGTAATTTAACATGCATACCCGTTTTAGGCGGGCTACCCGTCTTGGGCTTACCTCCCCTAAGGGACAGTAGGTATAAGTTTACGTTATGCATTTGTCTCATCAAAAGTATTACCTCTAAACATATTTATAACGTAGTTATGTTTTGGTTATTAACAGAAGTAGAAAGATGCTCTGATAAACTCAATAAATTAGTGATTTTTCTGTGAATTTTTAGAGCTTTAATTTCACTTCATTCATTCAATTTGTCTTTGCATCAGAAGCCATGCTTGTCTCGTCAAGCGTCTCAGTCGAGTGCCACGCCCGCACCAGGGTCACCAACTTCCCGGCTACTGCTGGAGTACGAGATGCATCTGAGGAACACCCTCGCCAAGGGCATGGACGCTGAAAGTTACAGTCTGCACACTTTCGAGGCCCTTTTGAGCCAGAGCATGGAGGATTTAGGTAAGTTATGCTTATTTAACAAGATTTTTCAAAGTATGGCCTGATTTATATGAATTGAGTTTATCAACCTCTTTTAAACTGTAGGCACTCATAAAAAAAGTATAAAAAAAAAAACATCGGCATGATCATATAACAGTAATTTGTCTTTCTGTATTTTGATGTGAGTTTTTCCTGATTGATTTTCCACTTCGTTGACATTATCAAAATAGCCGAAAGTTTGGCAACCTGATGGCAATGGCAATGTGTCTACGTACTGTAGACACATTTATTTTCATCAGTTATGTTTAAATTCGATGTTTAAGGTACGAATTGAGACTCCGTAAATGCTACTGAGAATATTCTAGAGACAAAACCAACCCAAGATCTCATGCGCAAAGGTCGTGCTTGTGATCTTTAGATCAACGAGGCGACCGATTAATGATATTATGATTCCTGAAATGTTATCAACCAGATTTAATTTGTTGGTTTTAATATGGAGTTTCAAGAAGCATAAATGTGCCTTTCGAAACAAGGGCTTTTACAGTCTTAAAGTATTTAATTTATAAATATCATAAATGTACCGTAGATATAAAATAAAAAAAGTTTATTTATCATTTTAATGACATACAGTAATGATTAATAATTTTGACCTAGAATACAACGACAACGTGTCCTCTTCCAACCAACGAAGTCCTTATCCACCGAGGCGACGTAAGTATGACACAAATACACAACTTTAAAAAACTTTGGCTTTTGACACTTTTTAAATTATACAAAAAAAAATAAACAGCATGCAGCCAACTTTGATTACTCTGACTTTAATATTAAAATATGTACATTTTTACAACATAAACTGCACACGATTTAACCTTGTTTGTATTTAATTTGAACCCTGTTTTTGTTTTGTTGAGGACCGACCCAAGAATCAATTCTACAATCTTTGAGACACCTTAAGGAGGCTGCGTTAAGGGACCGAGGTGATAAACATTGATTATTTATTGTATGAATGGTATCATTGCATTATCGTGTGTATCTATGCAATATGTACCTATGTTGGAATGTTAATACTATGTATTATATTAACCTTACCCGTTAATTGTTTTGTTTGTTTTCTTTTTACCATGAACATTTGATTTTGTTCTTGTAAAAGGAAAAGCATGTTACTCACAAAACTATATTTTCAAAAACTGTAAATTTTATTTGCAATTTATGGAGTGAACCATTCAATCTTTATCCTAACATTCACACAAGATCACAGCTTCAATTTTCGAAGAACTAGGTAGATATAGTAAAGTAGATGCACGTTTTTCACCCTCAAAATCAAAATTAAAATCAAATCGTTTATTTCAAGTAGGCCAGTTACAGGCACTTTTGAACTGTCAAAAGACAAAAGTAAAATAAAATAGTTTAAAAATAGTTACGGTGCTACAGTCCCAGTCACAAGACATCAGTCCTGTATAAGACCTCAGTTCTGTATAAGGGCGAATTACTTACTTCAATGAAACTGAACTTGGTCATCATCACTGCACACATAAACTGCAGATAATTGTTAGAGTCAGTATGGAATTTTGACACGTGAAAGTCTTTAACGCACTTTAGAAATACTAATAGCGTTCAGTTTCCGCTGAAATTAGGTGAATTCACATGTAAAATTGGTTAATTTTAAGCAGATTATAAGCATCACTAAAGAAAGTCAACGATTATTTTATGAATGTTTTAATTGATTGTTTTGCTCCATAGAGATATAATTATTTAGACTAAACACACTTTATCTTAAGCCCATAGTTATATACATATTTATTATCCACGTAGATGTTCTAATATAACAACCACGTATAATTTATACATTCAGTCAATTTAACAGATGGATAAACAGGCAGTTAACTATTATAATTATAACTGAGTACTTGGGATGAGCTTAGCTAAGATTGCTACGGTTAGCCGATACAATATCTGAGCAGCACTAAAAGAAAAATGGCGAATGCTGAGTAGCATTGGCCGAGACAGCTGTCAAAATGCTTCACTCTGGTCTGAACTTAGCATGGTTTCAGCCGATAATTTAGTCAGCATAGGCTGAATGCTGTTCATCATTTTCGATTTCATTACTTTGTAATTTAGAATTCGCTACTGGCGGCGCCTCGTAGCATGTTTTAAACATTTCAATACATTTGATCTTACTACCGTAATAAGTCACCGCTCACAGCTGCAAGGTTGTGAACGGGTCGTAAGTAATGTATTATTCAGGATACATATTGCTTATGGATACTCTAAGCTCATCCATCATAATTGTTATGCTAAAATGGGTTTTAAGTACACAATAAAAATTAATACTGACGAAGTTAAATAGTTTACCTGTATATCTTACTGTTTCGTTGTCTGTAGGTACTTATTAGTTACACATCTCGCTAGAAAATTCAGTCACATGAGTTATTTACAATTTTATTTTAAATTAAACAATCACGGTTACCTACATAGACACTAATAATAGTTAACATGTAAGAACTGAATATATATTAATTAAAATACGAGTCAACAATTATTTTCTCTAGAAAATCTTTTCGCGATTTAGAGCTCTGAATATTAACATTTTCAACAATGTAGTCAATTATACCTATTAGGGCAAAGAAAAAATAATAAAAACTATCTATATTATCGTAGTTAAAGACCAGAAATTACCCGTAAAACAGGCTTATTACTATTGTTAATAAAAATAACTTCTATATAAAGTACTCGTTAAAAACGAATCAAACGAGTCCAAACTCGATAGGATTGCATGGTTTCATTGCTGAGTTCCTATGGTCACCTTCCAGTTCCATCAACAGATCAGCTCCATGCCATCTTAATACTGCATTTTGACGCGATATACCTACAAGTATACGAGTAGGTACGTGCAAAAATTTAAATCAATCGGAAACCGTGAAGTTTGATTACAGACAAATAAACTTGACAAGTGAAACATAATACATAGATAAGCTTGTAAAAAAATGATGACTAAAATGTATTACATTTTACAAAATTCAAACATCTAACTAGCTGCTAGAAGTATTTTTTAAAACAGTTTTCATGTAACTGGATAATCAAACAAGCCAGACACATAAATAGAAAAAAATGAAATTAATGTAAAGTGTGGAATGAAATGTGTATAAAATAAGTCGAAATACCTACCTTAATATTACAAGTACCGTATTAAATTTTCCACAGTTTCCAACAAAAGAGTAAAGCTAATAATAATCATGTAACTGGTTAAAATATCAACAATCAAGCGAGTCAAAACCATACGCCACATTAGAAAGACACACAGTTTATTTGAATAAATGTGAAGTTAAACAAACAAAGAGTGGTTTAAAATAATTCTTAAATAGATTAAAAAAACTAAAAAAACACGCTTTTAGCACGCAATAAAAATTATACTTTTTAGTCTTCTTATTATTCAAACTTAATTTACTAATTATCCGCCACCTTGGGACGGCCGCGATGCTGGATCACGTGACTATGTTTTTTGTATTCCTGACAGCAAACCCTTTCATTTGATACCCATATCATGGGGGTATATTTCAAATAGCCTGTCCGCAATCTTGGACGTCCACCATATTGGATTTAAGTCTGGTGACTATTTTTTTCGTATTCCTGACAGCAAACCCTTTCATTTGATACCCATATTATGTGGCTGGATTTCAAACAGCCAGCCCGCAATCTTGGGGAGGCTGCTTATTGGATTTGTAATAACGTTTCCTACCTAGTCATGTATTGTCATCAGAACTAAGAGCGTGTGCAAAATCTAATCTTAATCGTAGACCGGGAAGTGGGTCAAATTAAGATTCCAAGATGTTCTTACATATATTACAAGTGAATCTAAATAAGCGCGTTAAAAATAAAAAATATACTGAGTACCAACCTTCACAGTTTTTACCAAAAAAGTTTTAATAGGACGATAAAAACCATAATTATGTAACTGGTTCGAATAAACGAGACTCATGAAAACCCTTTTTATGCAAATTAAAAGTATTCAAAAAAGTTGTGGTTAACATAGGCAATCGAAAAAAACGGCCAGTCGGAATAGAAAAGAGGTTTTACGTAGAATATCATATTCATGAATTGCTTTTAATAATATTGTAATTATAAACTAATGAATAAATCTTGATGTTCCGGAAAGAAGCAGCGTCACAGTGCTCGGGAGGAGGCAGTCGATCTTCAACATTACCGCTGCCACATCGCCTCGGCGTCGAGAGACAGCATAGCGCGAGGTCTGACCGCGATGGATACTACAGGTACCTATTTATATGCCATATTCCTTTTTACCTCAACGTAAAATAAAAGCGATTCTTTATATCCAAAAGCAACTGCAAAATGAAAACCCATGATGCATTTTTAGTTTGTTACAAATGTTGAGAGTTGCCAAAACAAACTATAAACATTTTAAAAAGCGCGCGCATTCCAATTTTAAATTTTGAAATTTTAAAAACATGTCGCGGATATAAACGCAGCTGATCCTATCCAATATTGAGTCGGATAAAAAAACTAAACTAACAAAAAAAAAAACTATTAAAACCTTTAAAAAATTAATAAATAGTAATTATTGATACATAATTAAAAATGGGTACATATTTGAATATCGAAGATTAAAATATCTACGCTTAAAATATCGATGTTCAGAATATCGAAAATTAAAATATCGATTGTAACAAAATATCGAAAAATGTTACATCTACGCTTAAAACGTCGAAGATTAAAATGTCGACTGATTTAAATGTCGAATGATTCAAAATATCGAAAGACGTTATGTCGAAATTCAAAATATCAACGTTTAATAGTTCATAATATCTAATTTCATAATATCTACGTTAAAAATACCTACTAGTTGAAATATCGAAAAAAATAACCACCTACCAAGGTAAGTCGAGAAAGCCCCGCTTCGCGGGGCTCCTATTTCTGTTTGTAAGGTTTAAAGTAACCTAACACGAAGAGGATGGCGGGGTCTTTCAGACCCCGCCACCCTCTTCGAACCTAACCTGTCCGAGTCGGGGTGCCCCAAGTCCCGAGCTCGCTTCGCTCGCTCTTGCGTCCTTAGTCAAATTACTGATTACTATCCAACAAGGTAGCTGGACGGACTTCGGATGCAAGAGCGAGCGAAGCGAGCTCGGAACTTGGGGCACCCCGACTCGGACAGGTTAGGTTCGAAGAGGATGGCAGGGTCTCCGCTATCCTCGTCGTGTTAGGTTACTTTAAACCTTGCAAACAGAAGCCCCGCTTTGCGGGGCTCCTATCGACTTACCTTGTTAGGTTCGATATTTCGGACATTCGATAATCTGTACTTCGATATTTAGGACATTAGATAATCTGTATTTCGATATTTAGATCTTTCGATGTAACTTTTGTAGATATTTAGATTTTAGATATATATTGGACGTAGATCATTTAATCACTCGATATTTTAAACTTTCGATATTTTAATTTTCGATTTTATGGTCATTCGATATTTTTATTTTCGACTAGCTGTGCCCGCGACTTCGTTCGCGTGGATGTCGGAATTTAACAATGTATTTTTTTATGCGAAGCGCTTAATTCTCGTCAGATTTTTTATAAATCATATTATCGTTTTCATATATACCCTATATTTAGAATTTAGTTAGATTTTTCAAGAATATTATACGTGTTTGTAATAAACGCCCTCTGTCGTTCAAAGGCAGTACTATTCAATTGCTACTGGATTAGAGCACCCATTCCATCTCATTCCATCCCATTCCATCCCATTCCATCCCATTCCATCCCATTCCATCCCATTCCATCCCATTCCATCCCATTCCATCCCATTCCATCCCATTCCATCCCATTCCATCCCATTCCATCCCATTCCATCCCATTCCATCCCATTCCATCCCATTCCATCCCACTCCATCCCAGTCCATCCCGCTCCATCTGACTCCATACCACTCCATCCCACTCCATCCCACTCCATCCCACTCCATCCCACTCCATCCCACTCCATCCCACTCCATCCCACTCCATCCCACTCCATCCCACTCGATCTCATTCCATCCCACTCTATCCCACTCCATCCCACTCCATCCCATTCCATCCCACTCCATCCCACTCCATTCCATTCCATCCCACTCCATCCCACTCCATCCGACTCCATCCCACTCCATCCTACTCCATCCCACTTCATCCCACTCCATCCCACTCCATCCCACTCCATCTCACTCCAACCCACTCCATCCCACTCCACCCCACTCCATCCCACTCCATCCTACTCCATCCTACTCCATCCCTCTCCATCCTACTCCATACCACTCCATCCCACTCCATCTCACTCCATCCTACTCCATCCCACTCCATCCCACTCCATCCCACTCCGTCCCACTCCATCCCACTCCATCCCACTCCATCCCACTCCATCTACTCCATCCTACTACATTTCACTCCATCCCACTCCAACCCACTCCATCCCACTCCATCCCACTCCATCCCACTCCATCTCACTCCATCCCATTCCATCCCTTTCTAGTGTGAGTCAAATAAAAACCTTTTCTTTCTTTCTTTCTTTCCATTCCATCCCATTCTATTCCATTCCACTCTACTCTACTCTACTCTACTCCACTCCACTCCACTCCACTCCACTCCAAACCACTCCACTCCACTCCACACCATATTTGAATAGGTATGTTGTTTTTCTATTCCAAGCTAGATCGCGCTACTGAACTGCGAGCTGCGTGTCTCGGTGTAAACTGTCCGTAATTTTACTTCTGGAACACTTTAAATTCAAATATCTTTTGATAGACTAATCCGATTTCAATGAAACAAAAACTAAATGTTACTTCAAGTTACGGTCAGTCGTTATGTATTAAAGTTATCTACATAGCTTTCGTACATTTTACGTGATGCCCGAACAAATAAACATACAAACAGACATACAGACAAACAGACAAAAATTCTAAAAATGCTAGAAATGAGTTCTATTGGTTGTCCATAAACACGCTGGCTATATTTTTTGAGTTTTTTTTTAATGTACAAAAATTATTTTTCTACAGTTTTATTATATGTATAGATATAGATAGATAGATAGATATTTTGAACATCGATATTTTAAGCGTAGATATTTTAATCTTCGATATTCAAATATGTACCCTTAAAAAATATAATTCAATTTAATGTTTTCGATTTGAGTGATATTAGATACCTAACGCTTGAGTTTAAACTTTTTGCTGAAAAACTTGCCTAAGTTCTATTTTTATGTTGCTGGCCAGAACGTCTACCAAGCGAAAGAAAATTATGAAATAACTTTTCCCGCTTCTTTAAATGTCACAATATTTTAATGTTTTTTACTAAAAGACAATCGTAAAATGAAAAGATTTTAAATCGTTGTTATGTTTTTAGTGATCGCAATGAGCTGATGCGCGAACGTGAGCGGGATCGAGAGCGAGGTTACTTGAGCGACCATAACTCCAGGTTTGTTTAACTAAAATTGTACTTACGACTTATTCAGCTATAGGGCCAGTTGTTTGATCAATAGTTAAACTAACTATAGATAAAATCGCATTATCTATCCAACTAATATTTCAAATGCGAAAGTTTGTAAGGATGTATGTATGTGCAATGTGCATGTGTATGTAGGTATGTTTGTTACTCTTTCACGCAAATACCACTGTACGGATTTGGCTAAAATTTGGTACACATAGATAGTTTATTATCTGGATTAACACATAGGATAGTTTTTATCCCGATTTTATGTTCCCGTGGCATAATTTTCGAGTTGTAGCGGGTGAAGCCGCTGGCAACAGCTAATTCTTCATAAATGTCAGCGTGGGCGTTAGATGGCAAACTTGGTGTTACCATCTAGCATCATGCTGAGCTGAGGCCATTTTGGCATTAAAAGATTAGTTTACTTATTTTATTTTGATTCATTTTAAGAAATGTTAATAAGCACAATTTTCTTTCTTTCTTTCTTTCAAAATGATTGAATAATGCATAAGATTTAACGAGTTTAAGTAATAATCAAACAACTCGCCTTTAACAACTAATCTTTAACTCATTTTCGAAGACCAAGAACTTGGATGCAATATGCGATTAGTCATCTTATAATTAGAAAAATAATATATTTGAAGAGCAAATATGTACCATTTTGCTTAAGTTTATAAACAATTCTTCATTCATACTTAGAGAGGAATATTCAGGGCACCCTTAGATTAATGATCTACTATTTGAATTGATTTTGTGTCTGTGCGGGCAATCAATACTAGGTATGACATCACCATCTCGTTAATTGACTAAAGTAACGAAAATGTATTATATGTAAGATGTTAACCATAAAGGCTTGGCGTAGCGCGACGCGAGCGTGGCGTGTTCTTGGCGTGCTTGCTAACTATTAGCATTTCCCTTTTTTTAGTCTTTAAAATAATGTTCGTGTAAATTAACGTGATAATTAGTCGTCACACAAAACACCCCCCACTATAGTGCCGAAATTAAGCGGGACTTAGTCGCTATGGTCATATAAACACGCCACGCTATCCTCGCTCCACGACGACGAGCCCGCTATTTGGCAAAGCCTTTAAAATATGGATATATTTCTAATTCATCCATGTAAAATGTTTCAAAATAATAAGCCTTCTGTTTTTGATTGTTACGATAAAAACACCCTTGACTCAGCATGACGAAGTGCTTACTTGCTATATTAAACGATCAACATGTTTTCCACGATACAAAAACAATTTGTAAGGGCTGTAACTAAGCAATCATAACTAACGAAGAAAAAACAAATCGGTACAGTTTGAACTTAGGAACTGAATTCTTATGTAGTTCTTTATATTTTTTACATGCAGATTACGGTGCATTGGCTGCACCTGTTCTTGTAATAGGTATGGTACATGATAATACTGATTTGTATCCTTTAATGACAAATAGTCGGGTTAACATGTCGTTTCATATTGTGTAGGTATATTACGCTTCTGCTCACAAACATTAATCAGTTCATTTTGATTGAGGCAAAGGGTCAGTTGTTTGATCAATAGCTAAATTAACTATTTAGTTTAATCCTGTAGATTTACATAGTTAAATCCTATACATTTTATAACCATTTTTAAAAAAATTGTATGGGATTTTAACAATAGATAGTTTAACTACTGATCAAACTGGCGCTAATATACCATTTTCATACTGCTTGTCGTAGATTGTTTGTGGCTTAGGGTATATGAGACTTATCTTTAAATACCTGTTTCGTCTAACCAATCATCTTTTAGAAAATCTTGAGCTAGTATAGACAGTACCAAATAATTCGTTGTAGACAAGGTTAAGATAGTTTCGAAAACTACTATGCGACCAGGAAAAGGGTGAAGTTCTGATGGCGCCATATTGTGAGGTCATGCACGCTTTTCTAACCAAGTGTTAGAAAAGCGTGCATGACTTGACGGTCTTAATTGAAGAATAATCAGTATGAAAATGGACATTAGCAAAGTTATAATGACGATAACCTGACGGTCGTCCGATGCTGTTGGAGTACTATTGTTATATTTTTAATATACACTCGAGAGCAATGAATCCGGGTCACTTAAAGAATGTTAAAAATATCGGAAACTAAAAATTATAGGTTAATGCAATAAATTGTATTTAATAGACAATGGACAATTTTTAATAGACAACTCCTTAAATGAAAGTAAAAAAAATATGAGTCACCATACATATTATTAACACAAAATTACATAAAGAAAAAAACTGCTGATCTCTCCTTAAAACAAAAATAGGAAACATGAAATTTTTGAACTTTATTACGATTTTCTTGAATTTTAATACTTCGTATTGCCTCCTCGTGCTTCCATTACTGCGTTTACGCGGTTTGGCATGCTGTACACCAAGTTCCTTATACGATTTTGGGGAATATTCTCCCATTCCTCTGTGAGAGCAATTTTGAGCTCACGAAGCGTGATTGGGGGAGGGTTTCGTTGTTTTACGCATCTGCCTAGCTCGTCCCAAGCATGCTCGATCGGGTTGATATCCGGGCTGCGCGCTGGCCACTCCATACGAGTAATGTTCATCTCTTGAAGGTAGTCATTCACAATCCTACCTGTATGAGGTCGGGCATTGTCATGCATAAATACAGCATCCTCACCTAAATTGACCATAAATGGACCAACGTGATCATTGAGGATTTCTTCCACATATCTTACGCTAGTTAAAGAGCCGTTTTCTATGATCACCAGCTCTGTGCGACTTTCAGAAGAAATTCCGGCCCACACAAGTACAGACCCACCACCGTAGGCTACTTTTTCTTCGATGCATGCTTGCTTGAATCTTTCCCCTGGTCTTCGATACACTCTGTGTCTTCCATCGTGCTTGTAGAGCATAAATTTTGATTCGTCGGAGAACATAACTTTTGACCAATCTTCAATACTCCAATTTATGTGGCTCTGGGCATATCTTAGTCTTGAAATACGATGCCCACGCTCCAGTTTAGGGCCGTTTGCAGGTCTAAGGGGTTTTAAGTTAGATTCAGCAAGCCGACGTCTTACTGTCCATGCACTTGGGTTACTTCCTCCGAGGCGTCGAAACTGATTGGTGAGTTCAGTTCCTGTGAGAAAGCGATTTCGAAGCATGGTGTTCACCAAGTATCGGTCTTCTCGTGCTGTGGTACACCTAGTTCTGCCCGTTCCTGTTCTGCGTAGGTTAGAACCAGTTTCTTCGTAACGTGGGAGAACTTTTTGCACTGTTGACAGCGACACACCGACAGTCCTGGCTGTATCGCGCTGACTCCGGCCGGTTTCCAGCATTGTAAGTATTCTGGTGCATTCTTCAGGCGTAAGCGACATAATTTCAGCTTGAATAATGAATATAGAGCACTATCAACATGGTTTATGTACCCACATAAATGACAGATTACAAACAAAAGCAAAACCAAATGCTGTAATTTCGTAGGTAGTTCCGTCGTAGTGGAGTGGAGTGAAGTGGAGTGGAGTGGAGTGGAGTGGAGTGTTCGAGGTTTTCGTCATTGGTGTCGTTTTCATGGTTTTCGAGGAAGTTGAAACCGATTGTGCAGTCAAAATGTAAATCCAAGATGGCGGCTGCAAAAAATATCGAGGTTTTCGTCATGGGTGTCGTTTTCATGGTTTTCGAGGGTGTTGAAACCGAGGGTGCAGTCAAAATGTAAATCCAAGATGGCGGCTGCAAAAAATATCGAGGTTTTCGTCATGGGTGTCGTTTTCATGGTTTTCGAGGGTGTTGAAACCGATGGTGCAGTCAAAATGTAAATCCAAGATGGCGGCTGCAAAAAATATCTAGGTTTTCGTCATGGGTGTCGTTTTCATCTCAATACAATTTATTGCATTAACCTAGCATTTTTAGTTTCCGAGATTTTTAGGATTCTTTAAGTGACCCGGATTCATTGCTCTCGAGTGTATTTATAATGGTTTTGTAAAAAAACGTAAAGTAATAAATAAATAAAAAATTATAAGGCAATATATTACTTAAAATTATATTCTACAAAGTATTTGTTTTTTTTTTTTTAATATAATGTGTTCACCACCTTATCTTGGTCACATAGTATGAGCTTCAAAGAAAATGAAAATATAAAAATCACCTTCTTTGGTGTCTCAGATCAACGTCTTTATGAGTGAAAATGCGTTTCTTTTGTTTCAGGGATAGGGTGCGAGATCGTGATCAAGGATACCTTAGTGATCATCAGTCAAGGTTAGTAGCAGTTTTTGATAATGTTCATCATCATTAGCCTATAAATGTTCCCACTGCTGGGACATAGTTTAGGCCTCCCCTCGCGGGTCCAGTGCGGATTGGAGGATGTCACATGTCTCCGAATTTTTGGTTCTAGTACATGACGGTTTCATCGCGATGTTTTCCTTCACCGTTTTGAGAGCAGTGGTGATGAAATAAATTACACAAAGTAATGCGCCTGGCTAGGTTCGAACACACGACCTACAATTCGTCGTAAATCGGGGCCGTACGTTTTTCAATGGGTGCTTGTACACGGTGCATGTGGCTTGAGCATGTTGAGGCACTTGCGCGGGTTACATGCACCGTGTACAAAATGTAAAGCAATTGAATCCTATTCCATAAACAAGACGTGGTGTTAAACTTTTGCTGAAAGAAAATTCTAAGTTATCTTTCTGTACTCGTAAATGCCTGTATACCAAGTACTTTTTTTATCAAAAGGAATTTTGTTAAAATGTAACGTGGTCTAATTAACTCTTCTAAAGAAATTCAGTGGCAATTAAGTTCTGCGGGTCTAAAACGGCCACTTAGCAATATTCATAATAATTAAGATATAATAAATTTAAAAAAATCTAAAAACCCACGTTTTTAAATTTCCAAAAAATAAGAAAAACTCCCTACGGGGCTGAGAGAGGGGCCACTCAAAACGTGAGGGCGTATATTATTTAAGGGATTATTTATGCGATATATTTACATGACGTGTATAGATCGTGGGTATAACTTGCAAAGATAGTAGTAGTAATACTAGCTAGACGTTGCTGGAAATTTACGAAGTGAATCATTAGGAATATT
The DNA here is from genome assembly GCA_954870645.1 of Agrotis clavis. Taxonomy (NCBI): domain Eukaryota; kingdom Metazoa; phylum Arthropoda; class Insecta; order Lepidoptera; family Noctuidae; genus Agrotis; species Agrotis clavis. The sequence goes on from OX940921.1 coordinate 14,899,936, forward strand.
GCTTAAAGTGGCCGATATGGACACGATGTGATCAATATTATTAAATCGTATTCTTTACCGTTGTCAGAGACATGTTCACGTCAAGTTCGCTTCATGCGAATGCATTCTACTGCTACGCTACGTGCATTATATACTCTCGTGGCTATTTCTCCGACAAAGGCTAGGGAAAAAAACCATCAGGGCATTTTACTGTAATTTGATTAGTAATTTTATGGCTTTAAAGTGTAAAGCTGTTTCTGTGCCATTATGAAAACGGCTCATGCGCAAAACGTCTCTTTCGCAAAATGTCACCTGGTCGTAAAACGTCTCTTTCGCAGAATGTCTCTTTCGTAAAATGTCTCTTTCGCAGAATGTCTCTTTCGCAGAATGTCTCTTTCGCAAATGTCGCACCTGGGACTTAAGAATAAAATTTTGATTTTCAAAACAAAAATCATATAATTATGATGTTAAAATTTGGTACTTAAATTTACTTTAGTATGTATTCCAAATAAAAACAATATCAATAGGTATCAAACATTTTACACACATTCAAAATTTTGATCAAAAGAATCAATACTGTTAGGAAACATATCCACAGATAATATATAATAGGAGCTATTACTAATAGTAACTAAACATTAACAAAGTATTGCAAATGGAAATATTTTTATACCATTTTTAAAATTATTATAAAATATATAATTAATATTTTCATTTGCAATACTTTGTTAATGTTTTGAAAATCAAAATTTTATTCTTAAGTCCCAGGTGCGACATTTTGCGAAAGAGACATTCTGCGAAAGAGACATTCTGCGAAAGAGACATTTTACGAAAGAGACATTCTGCGAAAGAGACGTTTTACGACCAGGTGACATTTTGCGAAAGAGACGTTTTGCGCATGAGCCATGAAAACACCGGATATCTTAGTTTAATTTTAGAGCATGCCTATCGAAACTCAACAAATCTGAAACATTATCAAGGTACACTTATTTCCAAATTATTGCGTTTACTTATTCCAAACTTACAAGCAGTAAAAATAGATATTGTTGCTTGTAAATACACACTAAACGCGGAGTTAAAGTACTGTTATCATAAATGATAAATAAGTTATTTTGGGTCAGTTCCAGTTCAAGTAACAGAATCTTGAAGGTTTTGACAAATCTGTCTATTGATACTCTATTCCTGGTTAATCTTTAGATAATGGGCTTTCCAAACATAATTAAATAAAGAAAATTTATTCTTATACCCCCTTATTAATAAACGTGGACTAAAGTTACAACCAGGATAATCTTCGGATTAACCATACATTTTTAAGGATTAACTTTGGAGTAACTTTTCTCGTTTTATTAATAAGGGGGATAGAGTTTTTTTTAAATTTATATTTATGCTGAATTATTTTTAGAGCATTAATTCTATCATCCACTTTATAAAGAATGTTTAAAAATAAATAACTCTACAAATAGATAGTAAAGCCTAAAGGTGGGTAGCTAACTTGAAGTATTTTTATAAATAAGATGATATATTTTAAGAAAAAACTTTCTAGAAACATTCTATTTTAGCAATTGGTACTCTTATCTTTATTTTTCAGAGACTTACGTCTAGATAAAATACTTTAATTATTAAAGTAAAAAACATCTTTTCACAATAGATTTTTTTAGACAAACTGAAATATATCTATTAAAGTTTAATAGATATTTTTCAGTTTTTCTAAAAAAACCTATTGTGTAAAGGTGTTTTTAGTATTTTTTCCCTAAAAATATCTTAATTAAGTGCATACCGTCGGCTTTCCAGCTGTTTTAGAACCCAACGGCTTGGCACGCGACGATGGCAAGAGACCGGACGGTATGTCTTTGTTTCCTTGGAAGATGGGTAGGCCTTTAGTATGGGACGCTACCTGTGTCGATACTCTTGCGCCATCCCATCTTCCAAGTTCATCGTGCTCTGCTGGCTCTGCTGCTGCGGTTGCTGAGAACCTCAAGCGGCGTAAATATAGCAACCTTAGTGGTAACTATATTTTTCAGCCATTTGGGGTTGAAACTATAGGGCCATGGGGTCCGAGTGCTCACAGCCTCTACAGAGATATTGCTAAAAGACTTGTTGACGCTTCCCGTGACCCAAGAGCTGGCTTTTACTTTGGCCAGAGGCTAAGTATTGCCATTCAAAGAGGCAACGCCGCCAGTCTCTTGGGCACATTGCCAGCTGACAGCGTTGAGGATGAATTTTTCGATGCTCTGTAATAGTTTAGTTTAGTTTTATTTATTAATTAATAATACGTACTTTTTAAATTATAACTTCTAGTAAACGTTCTAAATACAAAAAAAAAAAGTTTTATTTTAATTTAGTATTTTTATATTTATATAAAATAAAAATAAAAAATTAAGTGCATTTGTACTAAATATTTGTATTAGACAATTTTATGCAATGGAGATAGTCAAAAAATAATTAAAGATCGTGGTGGCTTTCGTCGAAAAATCGGGTTTGTTTCCACGGATCCCGGTATCAGGTTGAATTCGCCACGGATCATGGCAAGTTGTTTCCACCGATACCGTGATCTGTTTCCAACAAAACAAAAAAGAAAGTTTGTAGCCACCGACCACGGTTTCCGTGGCTACAAGATAAAATTTATATTATTTTTGGAAATTGATCTCGGTGTGCACAGACAAGAAATATAGCAAAATATTTTTTTCAGTTAGACTTTATTTTTATTAATTTATTTTCCCAAACCAAAAGAAGTTGTATTTTAAAAAAGTCTTATAATGATCAACAATAAACTCAATTGGTGTCTGTAAAGGACTTCTCGCCATTGTTTAAGTTTAATTGTAGTATTAAAATATTAACACGTTTTATATCATCGACGGATACCTATTCGTAAAATTATTATAGAAAGTATTTTTACGTCTATTAATTATTTCGTTACATAATAATTGGGTTAAGTCGGGGGTTTTTAGTTATTTTATTCTTTTTAATCAGATTTATACCGTCGCCGTCGTGGGTTTTTTCAAATTTTTTAATTTTGCTTAATTTTTGTATACTTACCCTAACCTACCAGCCTTAAGTTAACGCTTCCCGACGCCCGCCCGTATATAATTATTATTTTTCACATTGTCTTAAAAATAAACGGTTCTTTTACTTAACCCTCTTGAATTGATTAATTAAATTGGTTTGTTACTTACTGCTTAAAATGTTCTTCCGTTCACAACACATAAAGTTACCTGTTAACTGAAGAACGTCTAGAAATACTGTGAGAAGATAAAAAGGAATACAGAGATGACAGTTACTAGGTAATCTTAAACCACTCATAAATCTGATTATTCTTTCACTAGATAGTTTAGTATGTAGCAAGTGAAATAATTCTTGAAATAGAGCTGGAGCCATACTACATAATATAACATACATCTCTAGAGTGTTTGTTCTATAAATCGATTTTCTAGTAATTTTTAACTTGACGCCCTTTTTATTGCCTATTTTTGCTTCAAATACTTTTTTTCCTATTTTTTTTTTTGCCTACTTTTGACAGGATATATTTTTTTAACAGGCAATACAAATAAGCATTAGCTTATTTATATGTTTTTATCATTTGATTATGTCGAATTAAACATTTAATATGTTTTAATTTACTATGTTTTAAAAAAAATGATAATTTTAAAAAAATAATTGCAAATGGAAAAACTTGCTATTATACTTACGAGCCTACTATTAATAATTGGTAACAAATTTTTTAGTCTTACATTTACAGCGGGCGCTCTTGTTTTAAACGAGTTTTACATATTATTCAACGATAGAATTTCAACTGCACATTGATTTGCTTGTATACCCTAAAGTCTAACCTAAAGTTGTGTAAAAAATAAAAAGTAATAGATTTATTACGCCATGATGCAATAATAAGTTTAAATAAGCGTGTATTCACACTTACCACAACCACACCACGTCGCAGCGACAAAATGTGGTCAAGCTGTGGTTACGTGTGAATAGTGTCGCAGCGGCTTTATGCAGTTGCGTTGTGGTACCGACAAAATGTCGATGTGGTTGCGTTGTCGCTGTCGTTGCGATGTGGTAACCACTTGGTCATGTGTCTGTTGATGACGTCAGTCGTGGCGATGTGGCCGCGGTGCCGCCGGCGGTGGTGGCGTTGCCGTCGCGATGTGGTTGCGATGTCGTCGTATTACACAGGTGGTCGATAACAACGGCAAAATGTGGTACGTGTAAATTGTAATATTCATTTTCATGGCGTCATTGTGGTGTGGTTGTGGTACGTGTGAATTGACCCTAACTCTTGTAAGTTCTACGACACTACGTGTCGTTTTCTATTACAAATCAAATGTAACTTACAGTTGTTAGTCTTGAGCTAATTTGGTTTTAAAACTTTACGAGTTAAGACTTCTATAAAGGTCTCAACTTTAACTTTAAACTATCTACTAGTAAAACTTGTGGTCTATAAACAGTTTAGTGAGACACTAGAAAAATCTCTACAGTCCATTTTGAAAATTTTCAACTCTTAACTCTATCTATTCATGTTTTCTTAACTCATTCTTATGTGAAGGCATAAGGTTATGCCCACTTTTACAACACTGTGTTTTTAAGTGTTCTTTATACTATTTATTACTTACCTACGGTCCCGGGATTATTTGGTCGCGGGATTATTTCCTTACCGTGACCCTGGAACAGAAAGGGCTATTGAAGGACACCGTGGATTTTAGTCATTAGAAGTCTGACAGTCCCTCCCGCCCTGCCCGGGGTGTGAGGACTCATTTGATGATTTTACCACGCTAAAAAAAAAAAAAAATCCTATAGATATTTTACTCTTAACGTAGACAACACAATTAAATTCTATTAGATATTTAATAGTCCGTATTTTGACGCGATTGTGTTATTTGGGAGCCAAATGGATATAATTATATAATTGCTCCTAGCTGTAGTTAAATTTTAACTTTGAACCTGTACCTACTCAATTGCTGTATAAAGCAAAATATTCTCTTATCTTAACTAGTTCAGTTTTTAATTGCAAGTAGATTGCTGTTTAAGTTGCGAACCATCTAACTTATGTAAATTACACAGTCACTGTTAAAGTATTATCCCTTAAGACATAAAACTATGTGACTAAGATAAGGGTGAAGCTGTGACGGCGCCATATTGTGACGCTATGCACGCTTTTTATGAAAGTAATCTTAACAATATTAGGAAAATAATGTTATTAAGTATTTATTATTATTTCTACGAGATAAACATGATTATCATTTGAATGAAATGAAAAATTATTATTAAAACTTATTATGTCTGATCACATAATAATCCTTAAAAGAGAATCAAATATTTTGATAACAAAGTAAAATTAAGTTAATTGAAGCACACCAACTCGTGGTAGGCGTTATCTCATCCGACTGTCATCTATAAATTCTTGAGTAAGGACATTATATGTCACCCTACAATCGTAATAAATCACTTAAACTATCAAAAGAATAAAACTCCAAGCTACTTAGTGGAACTGAGACGAAGTATCGTACAAGTGGCAAATAAGGGCTTTATTATTTTTATCTTAACTTACTTCTGACTAAAATCATAAACGCGAAAGTTTGTGAGGATTTACTGGATGTTTATTACTGTTGAGGATCAGAAGGTTTTCAATAAAACTGCGTAACTTGAGAACAATAAATTACATGTAATACAATTTTTTTAATGTAATTTATTGTTCTCAAGTTTGTTGTTGTTTAGCGCAAACTACTGCGCGCGTTATAATTATGACACCGTAGAGAAGGGTTCTGTCGATGAAAGAAAAGACAAAATGACAGCACGTTGAATGATTTGCCTGTTTTAGCATGGCAATTTTTAAAATATAGAAAAGAAATGTTTCTATTATTCAATGGTGTACGGAACGTGGCATAGGTACCTACTTGTTGAAAATTATAAAATGACATGGATGTATGTACTCAAGCATATTTTAAAAAGTAAAAATATATTAATTTAATTTCATTATCAAAAAGTTTATTCGATAATGCATTCGGCCAATTAATGTATTGGCAAATTTATTATGAATACGTTCAAAAGTTTGCCGAATAATTAAAGTAGGATTCAGTTGAACCGTTCGCATTATCGAGAATTACTCGTTAAATAGGTCAATTAATGTGTTTACGAATGGATGAGCTTCGAATTCATTGGAAATGGACAGAGATAAAATTCGATTTTACAAAATAGAAACGACTATCACGATTGATCAACTCGTGCAAAAGCACAAAGATTGAAATGTGACAACCTGCTCTCGGGTGCATGTATGCATTAGTGTGAAAAAGCTTTGCTGACTACCTCGCATCTCGTCATCCCTTTCAAACAGGTTTTGTGTAGAGATTTGAAGCTGAAAATACGTGACTACGAAAAGAGCGTGTCGACATTCAATCAATTTGTACGTCTTTAAAAGTGTCTATTATAGATACCTAGATAATATATTATAAAGATTATTCGAAAGTGATAAAAACCCCTTTTAACTTAATTCTATGAAATCAACAGAATGTAACCTAACATTACATTAATCCTTAAATACAAAAACTTCAATCTACATAATCATGCATATGGAACATATTATCATTCGAAGGGCGTAATACATTAATTTGCAAAAAAAGATGCGTAGGTATGAGTTAGCGTAAGGTGCCATACGAGTATAATAAGTTACGCTATCAATTATAATTAAATAATGTAGGCGGGTAAGTAGGAATGTTCTCACAATATTACAGTATTCCCGGTTCAGCGTACAAATTCAATCAACACCTAATAAGTAATTGAATTGTATACAATATATTCAAATCGAACATCAACTCATGACATTGAAAAGTTTGTTTGCCTTATTGAAATAAATGTTCGATAAGTACCTACTCATTTATACACGAAGTCTGTGTATGATATGATAGGTTTGTCGAAATTTCGGTATTCGAATTCGGCGATTATTATTACCAGCAGTCAGCCGAATTCGAAAGTGTTTATCCCACAGGAACTGGATCAGAAATACCGGGATAAAAGGTATTCTATAGCAGACAAACTACCTCTGCTTACCAAATATCAATCAGATCCGTTCAGCTATTCTGTCGTGGTTGTAATTATAACAAATATCCATTCAAATATCCAAAACTTTGCATTTAGGGTAAAACTAAGTAATGTAGGTTGCATTTTGTCAACAAGGGCGTATTACCTATATTCCCCTATAATATTAATAAACTGTTTGATAGCTATTACCTAATAGTTATAAAAGTAAACTATGTAGTAAAATGCTTTATTTTTCAATTACTCGTTGTAACTAGCGCGAATAAGAACCTTATTTCAATACCTACACCACCAGCAGTCATTATTTCTCTTTCAGAAAAAAAAATCTAAATGTAACTGCAAAACCATAGCAGTGCAGCTGATATTTCCCTAGGGTGTGTATGCGCCTAGAAATGTGCAAAACGCAGAGTAACAATAAAGTCTATCCACAGAGGTTTAGTAATATGTCCTCATAAGCATTGAGGTATCTAAACGGATTAAGGAGATTAATTCCGAAAACAATAATACTCAGTAGAATACAAGGAAACCCTGCAATCGGTATACGAAATAGTACCTACGTGTTTACGATACGTTTATAGAGATAACGATTTCGATTCATCCCTCGCTCAACCACTTAGTAAAAGGCTTTACTTGAAAAATAACAATAGTTAGCGTGAGGAAAAATATCTCTTACAAAGTGGTCAGCTTGCTGAATTCGGCGTGTTGGGCTTTCCTTTCACTCTTTCACGTAAAAAAAGAAGGTTAAAATTACGCTTTTAGATACCCCTAATGGAACTGTACTTTTAGGCCTTTGTCAAACAGACAGGCGATAGCGAACCGAACCGAATTCCTATGTCATATAAAAATGCGAAAGCGATCCGATACTCTATGTGACAGGCTTCAAACAATTCCATACATTACAAACAAAAACGCTACGCCACGCATTCGGTTCGTCTGTCAGTTTGACAATAGCTTTAGAAACAAATATAAAAATAGAATGTTTAAATAGTATCTGCAGTAATGGAAGTAAAATGTTCTCGTTGTAAAAAAGTATAATATGCAGAAAGGAAAGTCGACCTGTCCAGTAATTCATCTGTAAGCAGACGTACTAGTAGGGCATTGATTTATTTACACGCATACATTTTGTCTACTGGGAGAATATGTTTGAACGCACTTAATATTCAGTCAGGACTCATGCATTTATATATTACAACTTCAAAATGTTACTTACTTACAGATATTGAATCTGAAGTTATTCTGATTTAGATATACATAGTGGAATACAGATTGGTGACACTGCTGTTTCGGTGTAGACAATTAACCATGATCATCCTGATTATTTATATACGAGTATCTATAACGTTACATACGTTCAGAGGCGTAGCTACCGCCGTATCGGCCGTATCAATTATACCTACGGGGCCGATTGGAATAAAAATATAAAAATAAAAACATAAAATGGTGGCCATAAAGTTCCAATTATTATCGAACTCTTACCATAGCACAATTTTCAAAAAGGCTATATAGGGTGACTGGTAATTAGTGTACGATACTTAAACACATGATTGTGCTCATGATAACAAACAATTTTTAATATGGGAGCAAAGCCGAAATCGTGAAAAAAATATCAGCTGTTCAGTATATTAAGCAAACATAAATGTACTGAACAGCTAATTTTTTTTTCGCGTTTTCAGGTTTTTTCCCATAGTAAAAGTTGTTGGTTATCATGAGCACAATCACGTGTTTAAGTATCGTACACTAATTACCAGTCACGCTATATAGGTACGTAGTTGTCATAAATAAGATAGGATCAGTCGATATGCATTCTCAATTTTCTAGGTTTCTTCAAAATTCTCTTAATGATATCAGTAATAGCATTAGTTACCCGAGTCGGGATGCTATTGTCTTTATTCTGCAAAACTTTACACATAGATTAGAAGGGCCCCAAACAAGTTTTGATACGGGGCCCCTTCTGGCCTAGCTACGCCACTGGTTACGTTTGTAACTTGAATGTGTCCTCTGTATGTAGAGCTACTTCCATAGTAGATATCATATAAAATCTTTATATTTTATTCTTACCACTTAACATATCAATAACATTACATGCAATAAGCAGCCGCTAGTCCCATACGGTCGACCAAAAAGTTACCACGTTTACTTTTATCAATTACATTATTGGTTGGTAACATATGTTATTTTGGCAAAGGAATGTTGATACTTCGTCCCACAGGACCCATTGTCGTGTAAGTAGGGTTAGGTATCGATCTCGGGACTCAGTTATTGTCGTAGTTATCGTTTTTCCTGAGTCACGTATGCTCCAGGGTAAACTCTCGGGACTGAATTAGCCATTCGCGAACCAAGCAATTTTTGTAATACTAAAGGGCCAACAAATAATTTATGATGCTTTTGATAATATTACACAATTTTGCGATACATAATGCTGTACCTGGAGGTCTATAAGGATATTAAGGCTGGCAAGTCAGATCTCATTAGATGATTGAATGATGGAAACGTTGAAGATGCTTTTGCAAATTTTATGAAGCTACTTTGCTTTTTTGTGAGAGTGATGTTTAATAAAGTACTTGACAAGAATTCGTTACAATATTTTTTCTTTGGTCTTGAGCACAATGATTGATTAGGTAAAAGAATCCCCGTGCTCGTTTATAAGACGTAAGTGAAAAAGGTATATTAGATATATTAATATTCTCCCTTGCCTACGTATTTGGAAAATAAAAGACTTTTGCTTACTGCTTTGAAAACTACGGTACTTACTTTAAAGGGAGGTATTCATGATCCTGTTATTACAAAATTGTTTACGTCTTGCCTACATTAAACTGTTGCTGTGTTTTGCCTTAACTAACAAACACATACATCCACATAGCCTTTACTGAGGATTCTGCATAGTTATCTTGTTGGAAGCGCTCTCTTTGATCAGATCTACGAACAGTGCTATATGAACTCAAAACGTTATGTATGTATGTGACACACTTGACCAAACCTGATTTAAGAGAGTACCCCTAAATCTCCGTGCAAGAATAATAGCCACTCTTGAAATATTAAAGCCGGATTGTAGTTTTCTTCTTTCAATGTGAATACATTTTTCAAATAACTTCACTGTGCAAATTCGTGTTCATAATATATCATTTAATTTGCAAGAGAATTAATGTGTAGTATTATTTTCGTTGACGAAAATGTGACCAGGTATTTCCTTCTCCATTTCATGGAACAACTTTTCATTATACCCAGAAATAATACACTCTAGTTCAACATTTTTTAAAGCACATTACGTGTTTTGGGAGAACATCAAAAACTAGGAGCTGTTAATCTAACACGGAACAATAGCTACCAATCCCATCCCAGGTCTGGCATCGCAGCCAGAATAGGTACGTCCATTTTAAATTATTTTACTTTCCACGGTTTGTTTATTTTTCATTTAGCTGAGGCATGGAAAACGGAAATTTTACTTTGTAGAGTTCAGTTGTTTCAACGTGAAATAACGGATAGATGCAATTTTTGTGCAAATATTTGTACCAGACAGACCGAAAGTTAATGGAAAACTTATTGTTTAACTTACAATACAGACAGACAACGTTGTTCATTTTTGGGTACTTCATGCTTAATGAAGTTAGTTTAGGAAAATAAGTTTAGGTAGGTTTACATTAAGGTCCGCAGATTTGATAACTGACCTTAATCATATACTTACTAACAGCAAACACTAAAGTTTTGAACGTAAGTGACACAAATATATGAAACATGTATCTAAAATCCGCACCTGATAATGAAAAACACGAACCCATTACAGGATCATTTCAATTTGTTTTCAACGTGAAATAGCGCCTGCGAATCTCAGCTACGAGTATTAAAGGCAGCGCGACAATTATAATGTACGTTATGCACAGTTTCGTGAGCGCATCCCGGTGCGCTTCATGCATCGGTGAGTCAGCCCGCGCGGCGTGGTACCGCCACTCAGACGGGTGGCGTGGCGCTCCGCCCCCCGGCCCACGCCGCTCGCCCTGGGACTCCCTCCCCAGCCTCCGCCATGAGGGCAGCCTTAACGACTCCGGCTACAGGAGCAACAGGGCTGACAGCTTCGAGCAAAGGTATGATATCCAGTTCTACGGTGTATTATGGTGACAAGTACCATCATTTGTCAATTTTTATTTTAATAGTTACCTATACTTTTTCCTTTAGATTGAGATAAAAATACGTATTTTAAGAATTAATAGATCTGAAATTATTAATTCTTAAAATCTAAAATGCTGCAGTCATCCCTCACATATCATTTATTTATGTCAAATTAAACGTAATAAATTAAATACGAACTTATCCAAAACTCAATGTTCATTTTAACAATTTATGTCGCTGAAGAAGATTGGCAGTGAAATCCGAGTCCAAATGAAGTTCTCATTACTGCCTGTCTATCGGAATCCGGCTCGAAATGGAATGAACGGATTTTGATTCCCCTTGACAAGTTCATTTTTAATACCTAATTTATTAGTAAAAATGGAAAAACGAAAAGTTTCCAGTACGACTAACTTTAATTTGTTCTGAAAGTAAAATTAATAAGATCGACAAAATACTCCTGTGTCAATTAATTTTTTCTAGAGTTACGCCTAATAAAGTCACTGAATTTGATATTTATTCTTCTCTGTTGGAAAATCTATCATCAAACGATATAATTGGTAACGTGGGATTTGACTCGGTAACAACTAAAAGGTATTAACTCAAATACTTAATCAGCTTCCTACAGCTTTTGTCAATTTGTGAAGAAGTCCTTTTGGTAGATATTTATACTTTACAAATGCCATTCTTAGATTAATTTTGAGAATTACTCACTAACAACCAACTAAACATTTCATAATATTCCAGGATTTGACGTTGACGTAAATACACAATAAACGTTACTCCCTTAGGAAGTAAATTATAGGATCAGTCTCTTTATTAAGGAAAATTTTAAGTGAAATCTAATCTAAATTTAGCCCAGTCAACAAAAAAGTATAAAGAGAAATTCTTGGAACACAATTTTTAACTTCGTAACTTTGTTTGGACTAGTTGGGAGATGAACATATCAAAAGTCCCCGACATTACCCCAGAACCGCAGGGGAGGTTTGAAGGTTCCATTTTTAAGGTTTTTTACTTATTTATTTATTTGGATCACCAACGACTGTTTACATTAATAACATAGGTACTTTAACATATTTTTTAACACTTACCTAAAGGTAAACACCCCAAGCGCCACATTAATCTATTTCTGGTAATGTAACCATTTTCACAATTAATCAAATTTTAGTGGGAAAATAACATATTAACTGTATAAGGCAAACAAAATTAAAAAAAGAAACCAACTAAAAATATTACAAAAAAAAACCCTAAAACTTTTGCTTTTTTCGAGATACCCGTTCTTGAAATTCTGTAATTTTGGATAAAATACTTGTACCTTTGCGAAGTTGTATCTGAAGTCGCCAAAGATCTAGGAAGCAGCAGCAGTCTTTTCAGATTATTCCTCCATAGCCTACGATGTAGAGAGTCAGTGTTAAATCTGCATCTTGAGGTGGTATGGGGCTCACCACTATGTTCACCTCCTAACTAGTCCAAACAAAGTTATTTAGTCTAAAATTGTGTTCCAAGAATTTCCTTCCATACCCTGTTTTGAACATTCGTTGACTGGGCAGCATCAAAATACATATAATAAGTTTTTTTTTAAGCTGGTTGCTTTTCTCACTCACATTTCACATTTCTGGCGACACCGATAAAACTATTCAAAAGATATTTTCTAAATCCTCGCGGGAGGGTGAAAATTGGAAAGTTTGCCAATACATATGCCAAAAGGTATTTCGTGTTTTTTTTTCAAGTAACGTGCGTCCCATGTGTCTTCATTTCCACTGATGATACATGACTGCGTATATTTTCCACATTCCATCAAAGTTGTAAACGTACGGCTAACTAACTAAAAATAGGTCATTTTTTACACTCAAAGATAGATAAATGTTTGGTTAAAGAACTCCAATATCGTTAAAAAATTATTCTTTTATATTCCATTTTAATTTAAAACTCCACGTGAAAGTTAAACACAAAGCTGTTAATGAAGTAAAGTTAAGAAAGGGTCAATATTTAGTTTCTGTTACAGGGGTGTTTTCGACCGCCAAGACAGCGTTCGTTCGGAATACACAAGCGATCGCGAATCTACCCGCTATGGAATTGTTCAGCAAGCCTCCATTGATAGCACCGACTCCAGGATTTGCTACTTGACGTCGAGTGAGGTAAGTTACTTCTATTGATATCTCCCTTCTCCTCCTCCTATTGTATTTACTGTATACTTACATATAGCTACGACAAGCATATTATAAGAAAGGAATTTATGTATAAAGTAAACATCCGGTTTATTGCGGACATACCTTACGTTTTATTAAATCTTATACATTTATATTACCATCATTTTGTGAAGGAACCAGGATTGACATTTTTTCTACATTCATGTTCAATTAGTCACTTCCCAAGAAAATACTTCAGTTTTTATGATTACGATGAGTTTCACAAGAAAAAAATAGATACCTAATTAACAAACAACAAATATTTACCAGTTTACTAAAATTAAGAATTAATACAAATAACTTCGAATCGAATCGAATGATTTCTTTCCCACCCGCGCGCAAAATACGCGCATATGACGTGGAGTTGCGGATACCAGCCCGTTATCTATACTAATATTATAAAGAGGTAACATTTGTTTGTAAGTTTGTATGTAGGGGGTAATCTCCGGAAGTTATGAACCGATTTTAAAAATTGTTTCACTGGTAGAAAGCTACATTATCCGTGAGTACTATAGGCTAAATTATAAAGATATTATCATGCATATTAGCCGAAATATCTCAATTTTTGTCTAGCCAGGCGGAAAAAAATTGCTCTTCCAACACAGTTATTAGCATCCGCTGCCTTAACAGTTGTATATAATTGAAAACAATGTATGGCAAAAATGTCCGCTTTGAATAGTTCTGCAATAAAGTCCAAAAAAGTGATTTAAGGCAGCATGTCTCTGCAACAAGGGATACGGAGTCTAGCGCTGAGAGTTCGCAGAGGCTCGCTAGCGAAAGCGCGAGAACATCGCAGGCCCGTATTCCGGAATGTAGAGCTGACCGTGCGCAGCGTCTCAGTGATTTAAGGCAGCATGTCTCTGCAACAAGGGATAGGAAGTCTAGCGCTAAGCGCTCGCAGCGGCTCGCTAACCAAAGAGTATGAACAACGCAGGCCCGTGCTCGGGTATCTAGCGCTGAACATGCACAGCGCCTAACAACAGAAAGACAGCGGGCAGTTACAGTCAGTATACAATAAAAACAAAACCCTCCTTTTGGCAGTCAGGAAATAAATAATATTTTTTGACGACATCAGGTGTTCAGGATCCTCAAATTTATTCTCTCAGCAGAAAATGCTCATCACGTGGAACAATTTTTGCTATGGCACCATTTCTGTATCTCTTATAGTTAAGCATGTCTGTTGCGGTTCTGCATCAGGTGTTCAAGTTTCCAAGATAAATTATAGCCTATATACATATTAACCGGACTTAATACCTATACAACAACAAAAAAATCATTCAAATCCGTCCAGTAGTTCCGAAGATTAGCGTGCACAAACACACAGACAAACAGACAAACAGACAAACCGACATACAGACAAACTTTTTACTTTTTTGTATATTTCCATTGTACAGACACCACTTTTCTACAAATTTATTATATGTATAGATAATAAAATTTATTTTTTTATTTCCTGTTAATTTTAGTTACAGCAAGTCTCAAATGTTTTTTCAGTAACTAGGTTTTTCTAGGCTACCTGCGAATATTTTAGATAACATAGTGCCATTATTCTCAAATACTATATTTTTTTAAACTCACAAACACAAACACCCATACCCTATTTGTAGGTCATACAAATATTCGTTCCGTGAGGGAATCGAACCCACGACACGCTGCGCAGCAGTCCAATCGCTCAGTCACTGCGCTAACCGCTGTCACAAATCGTAGCTAAACACACTTCTGAGCTTTAATAATCATACATCAGTGCGCAATCTATATGTAAAGTAGCTTAAGCTACCTAGAGTAACAGGTTTTTGAATAATTTTTTAACTTTTTTTTGCTATTATGTACGTACATAATGAAACGGTACTAATTTATTTGCTTATTTATGCTGCCCTGTCCTGGTTGACGATGTTATTAAATGTGTTTGTTTTTAGCTATAAAAATCTTAGTAACAAAAACACTTTATTTATTTTTGAAAGTTGTGAAGCGTTATCATAGAATTATTATTTGAATACCGGCAGAAAAGTGAAAATGTGTTAAATCAACTGTTATAAAAATAAATGGAATGAACTACTTCTTTCTGTTGTCCTAAAATAAGATATTTTGGTCTTATGATTATAATTATCACACTAGTAATTAATATCATAACATGCCAAATAAAATGTAAAATAGTGGTGGTCGACAGACGGTCCGGAGGAGCGAGATCTGGGATGTTCGCCCCGCGTTCGGAAACGATCGGGCGGAGCCTGCGCGCCAGGCGCGCTGCGCACTCAACTCCTCCAATCGTATCCTGAACGTAGTATTAAAAATATTATTTTGAGGTTAACTTCTCTCTTGTATTACTATAAATTGAAGCTAATCGTGGGTTTCAAACACCTAAATTTGCCGCAAAATAGGCGTGTCGAATGTCGCGAAAGAGAACATTGAATCGAAAATTGAGACGTTTTGTGTGTGTAAATACAAAGCTATTACTGTCAAGTGCACGGACAAAGAAGAGTTGCGTCGTCCTCGCTACTCGTTTTGCATCGATACTCAGTTGTAATGCTCATGGTTGTTTTAGTTAAACCAAAAATCTAATAAAACTATTGTGAAAATACGTAAATTATCTATAAACATATCCTGCGTGTTGAAGTGAAGTCAATTCAAAGGCCTACGTACGAGTGAATTGTTGACATATATAAATGTTCCATTTCCATTAATAATAAGGAGATATTTAATACAATTAAATATATGACATGTTACTAATTAAGTAGAGTTCCTGCCTGTATATCGCTTGATCCACCTGTGATATTTCGTCTTCGTAATGAATGTTAACCTTTGTGTGTAGGTGTTTTCTAAAGCTGCCAACTCTAAAATAAATATAAATATTTTATTGTAACTCATAGAGTGTTCAATGTTATTTTGTTGATATTGTAAAAATCAGTCTTTGACTATATCCTTAAATATAAAATAACTCCGACTCGTAAATATTTACTGTTGTTAGATGTAATATAAATATAAACAAACAAAAAGTAGATATACTTACTTCAAGACAATCACGACATTGATTTATGATGTTTGCACTATAACTTGCATGGGGGCCATCAAATCTAAGAATGCTGTATTCTTCAAGGTATTGTTTTATCATAAATTATTTTTGTTTTTATTAAACTATGTATTAATGGACTCTATCAGAACAAAATAGAAGGCTGCCAACTATTTGTTTAATTTTGTTTGATAACAAGAAAATTGCCAGTATTAAAAACATGAATCAGTTGCATTGAAAATTGGTTAATTGATCAAGATTGCTAACGTATCATCATTATATATACATCTCAAAAAATAAACTTGTCTTTATCTTTTTAACTATTTAAGGAAGTATGACCTTGCCTATTACGAAAAGGTCTTGCTGGGCGCTTTTACACTTTCCTTGGCAAAAGGCAAGTTTATTTTAGCTTGTTTGTTGAGCCACCCTCTCTATTTCACTGTAATGGGTACTGAAGGCCTAATGTTTATCTTGAACGCGGCCGCGAAGGTACGGCCACTGTAAATTGTGTCAAGGTCGAGTTTCTATTGATTCCCTTCTTTCGTAGCGAGAGCCGGCCCGTCCCATGTGTTTTCCGGTTTATACATTCTGATATGTACATAATTATTTCAAGACCCAGCGGACAAATTGAATAAAAAAGGGTTGGATACTTGGAAGTGATTTTTTATTGTACACGATCTTTTTTGCCTTCCTGATGTTCATTATATGTTTTTATTGGAGTACTTTTTGTTATCCTTTATTTGAATGGCCCTTTTAAATGCCCTTTTTGTTTTAATTACACCTACAGATTATAGTATTTTAGAAAAGGTTCTGATAGAGTTCTCTTAGTATCAAATAGGATCTGCCCTGGGGTCTGGAGGCGACGGCCCTCCAGCGCCTGTATGAGGGACGCGTGGAGGCGCATCGCTGGGGCGAATCCCCGCTGCCTCGACAAGTCGAGCCGCGGCGGGATGAGCTTCGGCGCGATCTCAGGGCGATATGGAGGGAGCTACTGTCACAACCGAGGTCTGGGCACGCCGCAATCGCGGCGGTAAGACCCCTCTTTGAGGAGTGGCTGGATAGGCGTCACGGTGTCCTGACCTACCGCCTGACGCAGGTCCTCAACGGACACAGAAGTTTCAGGATGTACCTGTGTTGGATGAGGAAGGAATAAAAGTCTGGGTGTCACCACTGCGAGGTTTGCCCGGAGAACATGGTGCAGCATACGGTGTAGGACTGCCCCGCTTGGGCAGAGCACCACCGTATCCTCACGATGGCGATAGGCGGCAACCTCCCGCGCCCGGCATTGGTCGAGGCCATGCTGCGGCGCGAGACGGATTGGAAAGGAGAAGGCGGGACGCGTGAGGGAGAGGTCAGCGTCCACCTCACACCCGCAGTTGTAGACGCCCACGGTGACGGTCGTCGCAAGACGATCTCCGGCCACCGTAGGCGCGGCCATACGGGCGGCGAGAAATGGGCGACTCGCTGTCTGACCATGGACCTTGCCCGTGTCGACGGCGCGTTGTGTTCCACGCGCGCCTCAAAGAGTGTCAGCACAATGACGGGCCCCCCTTGAGGGCCAAAGCCTGCCGGGTCCCCGGAACGTAAAGGGCTATTGAAAGACACCGTGGATTTTAATCAGTACAAGTATGACCGTCCCTCCGCCCTGCCTAGGGCAGGGGAGGACTCATTTGATGATTTTACAACGTAAAAAAAAAGTATCAAATATGATAATTGTTGACTGTAAACAATCATAAAACAACCTTTTTTTTTATAATGTACTATGATAAAATTGAACCATTAGCAATGTAAAAGGATGTACAATGATCTTCGTGAAACAAAACAGGGTCATAATGCTTTTACTAAGTATTTTTGAATTAAATGAAAGCGCTTTGACAGTTTTAAGCCTCGATTTACGTAGACCGTTTGCTAAACAAGTAGAAACTAAACTGTAATAAGTTTTAAAACGAACTCCCTAAAATACATAAAAACTGATCTTTTATCTATTTTTAAACGGAATACTCCCTGTATTTATGTCGTTGATCCATAATTCACCATGGTTTTTACATTTACAACAATTATTATATTAAGATCTGAGCATTGAATGCTCAATTTGGTTTTAACGTTTCCGTCATAAAACAGCGTAGTTTTGCTTTTTCCTGTTGTCAAACAATAAAACAGTAGATGTCATTGGTATAAAATAGCACAAGAATGATAACAAAAACATTTATAAGTGCCTTTAAGGCAATATGAAACATTTTTCTACTAAATAAATGACTGAGAAAATAGCTCAACATGATGTATTTCAACAGGAAACATGGAATACGTTGAAGACAGGTTATATATCGTAGGTAACGCAAACCCCATTTGTTAGGAAAGCTTTTAGAGGCTACCATAAACTAACAGCGCTTTTCTTTTTACAAAGAAATAGACCTGTTTTGACATTTCCATTGAAAATGAACCATCAGACGACTGTAACTAAAGAATAATTTATTAATAATTTTCTTTTTTGTTATAGGTAAGTCACTTTCTATATAATGCTCCAGCCCTAACATTAAGGTAAGTTCTTACTGTATACGTTACACCAAAATAATGTTGAAGATGGAAATTTTCGATGTATGAAAACACACATGCTAAATAGAAGATGTGATAGTATAATTACGAGTATGTCACATTTATTTTCATAGCTTCGAATGATAAAGAAAATGAAGAAATACTGCAAGAAGACGTTCTTGTTTGTATTTAATATTTTCACAATTGCTTATTCAGGGTACGGAGATACATTTATTAAAAAGCAGACTTTCGCAAAACTTTCTAAATACCACCATTTGAACAATTATTTCATTACGAATATAATCAAACACTTGTTTTGTTCACTCACTTTACTTCCGGTTCTTTTTTGACGGCGTTAGAACTAATCGAAATCTGTTTCCCGTTATCTGGCTTAGATATAGGACTAATTATTTTCCTGCAAAGCTATCAATCTTTTATAGAATCTACAAAACCATGGAACGGACATTCATAATTCTACCATAATTATTAATTTATTATGAACAATTCTACAGGATATGTAACGCACAAAAAGCCACAAATATTAGAAACTAAATTATTATAGGAAATTTTCCTCTACCCCTACCGTGTCGAATAAGTAACAACATTATTCAGGGCAGCTTTTTCACTGTAATCTATACATATAATAAAACTGTAGAAAAGTAATTTTTGTACATTAAAAAAAAACTCAAAAAATATAGCCAGGGTGTTAAAGGACAACCAATAGAACCCATTTCTAGCATTTTTAGAATTTTTGTCTGTTTGTCTGTTTGTCTGTATGTCTGTTTGTATGTTTATTTGTGCGGGCATCACGTAAAATGTACGAAAGCTATGTAGATAACTTTAATACACAACGACTGACCGTAACTTGAAGAACAATTTAGTTTTTGTTTCATTGAAATCGGTTTAGTCCATCAAAAGATATTTGAATTTAAAGTGTACCAGAAATAAAATTACGGTCAGTTCACACCGAGACGCACAGTTCAGTAGCGCGATCTAGCTTCGACATATTTGGTGTGGAGTGGAGTAGTGTGGAGCGGAGTGGAGTAGAATAGAGTAGAGTGGAATGGGATGGGATGGCATGTAATGGCATGGGATGGCATGGAATGGCATGGAACGGCATGGAATGGCATGGAAAGGCATGGAATGGCATTGAACGGCATGAAATGGCATGGAACGGCATGGAATGGCATGGCACGGCATGGAATGGCACGGCATGGCACGGCAGGGCAAGGCATGACACGTCAGGGCATGGCAGGGCATGGCACGGCATGGCATGGTACGGCACGGCATGGCACGGCGTGGCACGGAATGGCATGGCATGGAATGGCTTGGAGTGGCATGGAACGGCATGGAATGGCGCATGGGATGGGATGCAATGGCATGGAATGGCATGGAACGGCATGGAATGGCATGGCATGGGATGGGATGGAATGGCATGGAACAGAATAGAACAGAATCATTTATTTGCATTGAGCGGGTATTAGGAAAATAGTCATACAAAAACCTTAGAGAAATAAAATCTTTTTTATTTGTTTTGGAGTTTTAACTTTTTTTTTCGCTTTAGGTTCACGCGCGCTGGAATAGGATTTAGAGTAGGTTCCATCAATTTTTTTTTCCATACCAACATTCATTTAATTCATTAAACAATATCGAAAATTCAAATCGATAAACAAACTACTCTAATCCAGTAGCAATTGAATGGTACTGCCTTTGAACGACCGAGGGCGTTTATTTCAAACACGTCAAATATTCTTCAAAAATCTAAGAAAACTCTAAATATAGGGTTGATATGAAAAACGTGGCGAGAATAGCGCTTCGCACTAATGCCTTTGTCAAACTGACAGACGAACCGGATGCGTGGCGTAGCGTTTTTGTTTGTAATGTATGGAACTGTTTGAAGCCTGTCACATAAAGTGATCCGATACTCTTTTCGCATTTCGCTTTCGCATTTTTATATGACATGATTCGGTTCGGTTCGCTATCGCCTGTCTGTTTGACAAAGGCCTTAAAAATACATTGTTAAATTCCAACATCCACGCGAACGAAGTCGCGGGCACAGCTAGTTGTTAATATAAGAAAAAAAAGGTTGCACTCCAGGAGTGCCGGTAGAAGTGAAAACTTTTTTGTTACTATGTTTTATTTTAAAACTGGAGTAGTACAGATATGAAATTAACTAATTTGAATGACGTCTTACTCATTTTCGATCAGGGTCACGTGACCCTGACGCGAGTTTTAAATTTTTTACCCATTACAGAAAAAGTGTACAACGCCGCTAAAGAAGTTTTCACTTCAAAAAAAAGGTTGCACTCCAGGAGTGCCGGTAGAAGTGAAAACTTTTTTGTTACTATGTTTTATTTTAAAACTGGAGTAGTACAGATATGAAATTAACTAATTTGAATGACGTCTTACTCATTTTCGATCAGGGTCACGTGACCCTGACGCGAGTTTTAAATTTTTTACCCATTACAGAAAAAGTGTACAACGCCGCTAAAGAAGTTTTCACTTCAAAAACAGCTCTTTCCTTCCGGTCCGTATAAAAATACGTTTCAGAGTCATTCCGTGAAAGTGGCCCGTCTGATATTGTTGCTATTTATTTTATACCTACCCCACGGCAACTACAGTGAAATACGTTCTCGCTTTCTCCTTGCCCTTGAGATTCAAGTACGGTTAAAGCCAGTTCTTATAGAGTGAAGCCATTAAAATTATATCGTTAGTCACGAAGTACGTATAAGGAAAAATATGATTGAGTGAGAAGCGATATATATCGACAGTGATAGAGACATACATTGATATAAACAGACATTTTCTTAGGAACCTAGGTATTGTTTAAGTAGTAATTTAGATATATTTTGAGCATTTGGTATTTACGATTAGTAGGTTTACCGACGCGACGTTGGTACCATTTTAATTAGACGTTTACCTGGAGCTATACGATATCCTCGGTATAACTAGTTTACATTCAGAGATGAAGTCCGTATACACGAGATCGTTGCATCGATCGCACTGGCCATCATTATTCTGTAATTGAATAGCTCGGATAGTCTCTCAAAATACTTGTGACGGATGCTTCGTAGTAAATTAAAATGAAAACACTTCACGCGCTGGCCCTGTCAGGTTTCGTGGCAGGCCGACGACGGGCCCTCGGCAGGCCTGGTCGTTCGCATCATTGTCGCATCAGGCTCTGCTTCGTTTCACCTTCTACGTGCATCGGCCAATGCACATAGCAGGCGAAGTAGCAGTGGGACGCGCGGGGTACCCGCGTGACGCGCGGGGAAGCCGCGTGACGCGCGGGGGCTGTAAGGCCTTACGCCTGCGCCGTGCCGCCAGCGCCATTTATCCTCTTGTAACATGCTCTTGGTTCGTTTGCTAGGTCAATTATCTTTAACGTATTGAAGCTAGGATGAAACGTATTATAGTTACAGGTTGTTTTTAATATAAATCTTGATTTAGCTTCAGTTTGTACAAACGTAGGTAAGCTTCGTGCATGCAGTAGTCGTATCTTCAATAAACTAACGTAGGTACTAACATAGTTAGTCACATTTGTTCAAAAAAGGTTAGTCATAAATAATAATGTCCGATAAATTTTGAAAAGGTAGGAGGTTCATTAAATCGATTGCGATGCTCAGCCAGAGAAGCGATCATAATTTATGATTAATTAACTTTGCTTGTTCACTGCGTGATTTCCCAACTTCCTCGAAAATACAGATAGACGACGGAATTGCTAGCTACCAATTATTCTAACTGATTAAGTTTAAATGTGTTTTGAAGTCGTTGCGTAATGGGCAAAGAAATTAATTATTTTAGCTTAACTTAGTTTTTACTCGAGCATTTAATATGGAAATGAATAAAACTAGTTAGTTGGAATGAGTATTATGTACGACCTATATCTAGCATAAAATATGTTCGCCGACGAGTACGTTCGAAATACATAAAAAATAATAGGGCATGAGAACCAGGCGTCCAGCAGGGATCAGGGAGTGCTCTGATGTTATTTTGTTTGCTAATGATTGATTGTTGGACAATTGTGCGTATGATGGAGGATATATATTACATTGTAAACAAGTTCGTATCGTTAAATAATTCTAAAGTATATCAGATATACTTTCTAAGACATTAGAGAATACTACTACTAAGTAATATTTCTTTTTAAATTAAATATTTAGGAAGACTTAATATGATACGCATATGAGAGTCATATGCGTATCGCTTAGACCATCTTGTTCTAGTATGACGTTCACTTATCGGTAATGTTATTAGTTTCACACCACGCGTTCTTATTAAACGAATACGTCTATACTACCGCGCATTTACCAATGTCTCACGAATTAATTAACTAGCTGCTTGTTCGAAATAGGCGCTATATTTTCTTGCTCTCCAACGCCAATGTAATATATTACGGGGAGAATACCTAATCAGTAGGATTATAGTACCCTTTTCAACCCAATACAGGTACAATGACTCTGAATATATGTATCAAAAGGTCGACCGTTTCCATGCCTCCGCTAAATAAAACAAAAAATATATTCAATAGGATTTCATGTAGGCACGAATTCCATTTACTGCTTATGAAGAACCACCGTTTGAATCTAAATGAAAGTGTTGAACTGATGGAAGATGGACGGGAAAAATCGTACTCAATGGTAGAAAGAGAGTACAGTCTTTTTTGTGAGAATTATGTGTAAATTTGGATCATCACTGTATTTTTCTAACGTCATTATGCCAATTTACCAATATTGATTCTCGAAAGTATTGAAAGATAGAGTATTTTCTGTTGATTTTTATTCATGCTTTGTTTCATTTCTTTTGTTTCATTATGATAAAAGATAACAGTTATCTTGTAATTCAAATTAAAAAGAATTAAAATGAATAAACTAACATAGCATCGACTAGGATGAGTAGGCACAGATAATAATTTATCCCTTACTATATCTAGTACCGCATGCCTTTTTCTCTGAAGGGTCAGTGAGACATGACTGACTAAAAAATAGCCTGATCCTTCAGTTACTCTTTGCGTTCTAGGGCAGCAGTGTCCTTTTAAGACCCAAGAACCGTACCGCATGCCTGTGGTTTAAATATCGTGTTACTAATACCTACTTAGAAAGTCATAATCTGAGCAGGTAACGTGGTTTGATGACAGCACTAAACCTTGCCTCCAAGATTATGACATTAACCATTCCGTCGTCCCCTGGGTCGTTTGTTTTGCAAGTCTACGAGCTCAAGCAAAGTTTGTAGAGTCAATGAGTGCCCACTTACCGAGCAGGTATTATTGATGATTATTCTTATTACACATTAAATATGCATTTCGTTTGTAAGATATAATATTTGAAAACTTTTAATAATAAGCATCAGATTGGAGACAAAATTTCAAGTAAAGGTAATATCTATTGGTGTGTTGTTTGTCCTTCAAAAGCTTCAGTCTTCAAAGCTTTCCAAAGGCTTTTTCATTGAAAGTGAAATAAATTATGAATTATTGATTTTAAAGGCACTCATTGTTATGAAAATAAGAAAAAGCAATTTTATACTCACACTCAGTTCGTTAAAAACATTTCAAAAGTTACCAATTGCCAAAGTGTTAAAAGTTAGAAACGTATTCAAATCGTACCATTGTTTTCTCAGCATACCTTCTCGCAACAATAACGCGTTAAATAAATGTTACAATAAACTTCCTCATACGTAAGTCGTATAAGATGTAAACAGTTTCAAAAGAACATGAATAAATACTTAAAGTTGTGAATTAGGAAGAAGGCGCCGAAAACCTCCGCGGTTGCCATCCCCAGACACATTATTATTTGCTTCAGTACACAATCTGCTATCAAAACGTAAAAATTGCCCCGAGGTAACTTATTTTCGTAGTTTTACGCTCCGCTAACGAATATTAAAAATGATGGACGACTATCTATCACTAACGGACCGTACTTCGCTGTTGATGTTAACGGAATATACGGGCGACATCAAACCGGAAAAAATGATATCAATCAATAATATCGCATGGCGTGCCCTACTAATCTTACACAGAGTAAATAACCGCTGGAAGTGCATTCACCTTATATAGTACATGTGCATGTAAAGCGCACGTTTTATATCTTTTAACTTCTTCAGTGTAACACGAAGATGGCAAGAATATTTTCCGCGTGGGAAAACTCGGTAGCGAAGCGTGACAGGCGCGCGATAACGTTCTGCTATGTTGTACTCTAATTAGATTAAGCCGGCACTGAGTAAAACTTCGTCTGCATTATACTATTTACTTAGCCTATATCTTACTCTACTCAAATAAGGAAATCAAAATTCAAAATGTAACCTAGACGTGATATTGTTATTCAAAATAACCCATTTAAAGCTGCGCTTTATGTCAAAGAGTCATTTTCGCTTGACATAAAAAAACTGACTTTAACTGTACAAATATACTTAAAAGTTAGGTATTTAAGTATTTACATGTTACGTTAAAATAACTATTCGTATTTCTAAATCTTCCTTATCTATTTTATTTCGTATCTTCTTAACTCAAGCCGTAACAAAAAGAGGCGCAGAATCCTTCAAAATGGATTACCAGGCTGCCATAATGCTGTCTTTACAATAATTTAATTAATCTCTTTATCAATGTCAACACTTATCTGGAAATATCCGTTAATTCTAGTAGAAATAAATTTAAACAGTGGGTTGTTATATCGTGTGGTAGGCGGGCAGAGCGGGGCACACGGGCGCCGCCCGCCCGCAGGCGCGCTTGCTCCGAAAGCGCCCGAGGTCTTACGATCGTTTCATTCCGAATCGTAACGAAGTTCGACGATCGCGACCACCCTCCGTTGACGCGTGCTGGATCCAGTCGCAGCGAGGGCCGCCAGGGCGTTGGAGCGGCTCTGTGTGTGCCTAGTGCTTGGTTATGTAACTCAAAAAACTTATTTATTTATTAACTTAAACAAATCGACTCGTGACTTCACTGTAGGCGTGCCGATAAACAATGGATAAATAAATATTAATGATCGTGCTCGCCATTTACTTATTGTGTGTAAAAGTGATGTGTACGCCTATCCTCGAAGCGATTGAAAGTCTGTACAGGTTTATCGGTTGCTTTAAAATATTCGATTGCATTTATTGCACATACATGTTTTAAACAGAACACATTAAAAATTGTTTAAACCATTGGTGATATATTTGAGTGTGATATTTAAGGCAGTTGTTCTAAATTTGTAGAATAATAATATTGTTGTTGAAGGATTATAAATATGAAACGTGACGAACGTCAGGTGAATATTGGAAGAATGTAACTTATTGATACTTAACTGAACAGGGCCCGTAGACATTTAGATGGCAGGTTACGCTTGTCGTTGTTGTTTCAATTAAAAGAACAAATAGAACCAAACCAAACTGAATTTGGCGCAATGCAGGGCGCTTGGATGGAAACGTCCACGAGTTGCGGTGACTCATTTCGAATCCATAATTGCTTAGTGGATTCAACATTCAATGCAATCTCAATCACACCCGTATGTTGTACACACGCTGATACGAATGATTATTTCAGCTATTCATCTAATTCCTTTCGTACGTTGTAACATTATATGGAAAAGCTTTTATCTAGGATTTTTTGTTTACCGAAACTTCCGACGGAACGGGGGAACTGCAAGAACTCTTTGTGTATTTGAATATGATACAAACATAGCCGCTTATAATGTTTTATTTGAACTCAATATAGAAGCCAGATTCAATAAAACATGGCATTTTCCATTTTCAACATTTCATATCGCGCTCGGCTTGAAAGGCAATGCAAGCACTAGATACGATTTGCGGTATTGTCAATGGCAAGTTGGAATTTTAACTTCTTATATTCTATTGTTGGAGATATTTCATATTTATGTGTTTTCCTACTAAACGACATTGGGCTCATCTATTTGATACTTAATCTTTTTTCAGCGATATCATTTGAAAATTTATTCTAAGATGAGAGAATTCGTTTGAAGGACTTAAAATACCTAAGACCTCTCTAAAGTGTTTCATGGATTCTTTAATTTTTCAACACTATTTGGCTTATTCAGTGACAAATGCTAACAAGATGATTGTATAGGAAGAGCTTTGTCTATCAATTATTCAAAAAGTTTTTCCTTTAATGGATTCGGTAATAACAAAAACAGCAAAAAGAAGGTAACGGCTTAACGAGGGCAATTTATCAGATTCTATTGGAGATTAAATTCCATTACTTTATAGCTTTACGTTATTTTCAAGTGATTTGTTGCGATGGCTTTTACCGTTACATATGTAAATGTAATAGATACCTCACGATATGTTGAGATTGAATCGCGTCAACATAATTCCTATACTTTCAATCCAATGGATGGCTAGTTCACTTACTTTATGTATTAATAATTATCAAAAATTTTAGAACAGGTTTCGGAAAAAAATTAAAAAGAGATTAAGAACACAATGATTTGATTTATTGATTTTTTAAAGACATGTAATTTCAGAATAATGAAAACATTACATCAAATTAAATAACATTATCTATTCAAACCTCATTAACTAATTCAATCTTATATCGGGTAAAGTAGTTCCCGATAGGTATTAATAAACAAAAGCTTTGGGGTACCTAGTTATATCCAGAAAACCTTAGGGCTGTCTAAATATTTTTAATAGCTGACGAGGCTATAAAATGAGGCTATAGACGACATACCAACTTAGACATTGCCTTAACGATACAGTTCGTACTCTAGTTATCAATAACACAAATAGTTATTGTTGAGTTTCTTCTACGTCATTATAACTTGCTACTCCGTTCTGATCTCTGCAAAAAGTATAATATGGATGCTATATCTTGGTTGACGTCACGATACCTACTTCGATATATTTTACACAATAACTGATTTAATAACTATAAAACTAGTAGCGGGATTGCACATAAATACTTTGTAGGCACACTTAATAATTTTCCATAATACCGTATACAAGGTGGGCAAATACGTGATAAGTGGGCAATCTGAAACAGAGCGAGATTTGAAGCTACGAGTATTTGCAATAAAAAATATATCTAACCTAACCTAACTTCCTTCTTTGCCCACTCTGTATACTTATTTATAACACATCTTATATGGGGAAACTACGTACGAATCTGGAATATCAGGGTACTTACGAATCTTTTGCCCGAGCCAGATAACGAACCCATAATCTGAACTGAACCTGAATTCTGTAGTTCATGTTGTCCAACAGTCAGCACTTAATAAATACAAGACTAAACTTATTTTAATTGAGAGTTTGCGTAAGTATTGATTTGTTACCATAATAGAATTTTTATCTTGAAATTTTGGATTTTAAATATCACATTTTTATTACTCATTATAATTAAAAGCAGCTCGGTATCGCATCGCCAAAACGGGATGTCGCTTTGCTGTGGTGTGTCACGCCCTACTTCACTTGGAAAAGTTCGCGCCAGCTATTAGCGTAATTAAAACGCTACCAAACTACAAAAAGATTCATCACTATGATGCCGTGAATACGTCCAACTTATATTTTGTTAGAAGAAAAACTTACAGAATCGCTGCCTCGAAAAATTTAGTCTGGGTTGCTTGGCAAGAAAAAAACTTAAGTTATAATTAAAAAGAAAAGTTTTTGTTACACACCGTGTATTTTCCGTTCTATCATATAGTTTAACAAATGCTGGAGTAAATTCAACTACAACAAGAATCTACAAAATGATATAAAAATATCTGTTAACAATTATTCTGACAGCTTGTTAACGTCTGTGCCGGGAACAAGCCACTTCAAACGCAGAACGTTTTATCGGATTTCTATTGTAAACGCACACCTATTTACTTACCATTCTATGGTTTCATATTCTCTCATAAATATCTAGTAGAACCATGAGGATACTAAATCTTGTACATATCTACTATCATCGACGTATAATAAATAAAGCTTTATAATGTATATGCAAATAAAATTTGATGTTTGCTTGTTCCAACTGTACAGGTTACGTCAATTTCGTGCAAATGAGTGGTTGAGTTGGTTGAGATTTAAGCCAGAACCATTTTTCATCGTTGAACTTGCGTGACTAACGAACAGCAGTTGCTATTTATAGATACTTGCTGCATCTTGTGTATAATTATGTTTGCAATAATAGGCTGTCATATTTTTTTTCAAGTAACCCAATTTTGTAGAATTACTGCCCTTCATATCACACTTTTTCTCATTATCACTCTTTCTATAACAACCTTAACTAAACAAATAAAAAGACAGTTTAAGATAAGTAGTATGACGTGTTTCTCTATTATAAACCTTTGAACATTGTGCTTAGTGAAAATAATAGAAGATTGAATCGTGAAGCGATTACGATCAACCATCAAAATGACTTTAAAAAGAATTAAAGTGCATTAATAATGTACGCAATAACATAAAAGAAAAATTAAAAATTGAGAAGTAGGCGGAAGTAGAGAATAGCGGAGAGTGGTAGAGGCGTGATGAGGTGACGCTCGCGCGCCGGCCGCTGACGCCGCTCCTTGCCAATGATGGTGGAGACGCACCGCGCGCCGCCGCCTCGATGTGCGCGCGCGCTCGAGCCTCGCACCAAGCCCGCCTCAGTCTCGGCGCCGCCCTCGCTGGCCGGCAGTGGAACTGTCATGCACCTGCGACGACGCCGACACAAGACTGTTCACTTCGGAGAAAATTTGCTGATGCAAGTCTGCGCTGACCGTGCCCATCTAGCAGCGCTTGGGGCGCGGGTTCCTGATGTTTCGTTTTGCCACAAAGCACATACAGGACTTGGCAAAGGAGATGCCCGCTTTTGCTGTGTTGCTCATCATTGTTGTCTAGCCGCAGGAGCTCTTGTAGCGTTAACGTCGAGCGGTCGACCAAAACCACGCAGAGAGCGCAGTGTTGACTCGCAATCGAGCGGTGGTGAAACTGGAGATAAAGGGGACGGCGGCGGTAGCAGTTCGGCGTCGAAGGAGCCAAAACGCAAATCTAAACACCATCACCACCACCACCACCATCATCATAAAATTCACAGCTGTCCCTACCACGACGTCGCGCCACCGCCTGAAGACGAGCCTGACGAAAAGGCTATCGTTCCAAAAAAAACCGTTTCGCCTTATCTCTATATACCTAGTAAGTTAGAGCCTAACGTGCAACAGTTATTTAGCTTTATAGAGAGCGTACTGAGCGCTTGGGCAGCCGAAGAGGGTCTCACAAGTACAGGAGAATATTCAGAGCCAGATGAACGCATGGTGCGTAGGCGTAAACTGAACAAGTACAAGAAACGCACTGATGTGCTCAACATAAGGCGCATAGCGTATGATGTATCAATTTTGCGCGGAACAAGACTGCTTGGCAATGTAAGATTTCGTCATTATCATTGGAAAGGAACGGCACAAACCTGTAATGAAGCATTTCTCAGAAAGGTGAGATATTAGGGTCTTTACAAAATTAAAATCAATATGATAAAGATACACAATGGTTCTTATTATAATAAATATCAACGTTGAAAGTAAGACGTAACAATAGGGCTGAGATGAAAATACGATTAAGATACCTAACATTTTGACCTTATTTTAGTTTCCTCTTAGTGGAAACTGCAATTTCCTTTTTGCTAATGAGGGTTTTCATTTTCTTTACTCTATTAAAGCTATAATAAGGCTTTGTGGGTATTGTTCCCTTTCACATTAATTAAAGTTTTTTGTTCTTTGTCCACACACATGTATGAGCGTATGATTATGTAGATTATGTAAACAACTATGTTACCAAAACCTCTTGGATATCATAGAGACTAATTTTCTATATTGTTACAACATCAAAGAACTCCATGTTTCTTGCAAAACATGAAGGATGGGTTTAGACACTATATCATCGTTGTATCCATCTATTTAAAGAAAAATACCTTTTGTCTATTTATTATAGTTATGTCTTTTAATTATAATTATTTAAAAATCTTTAATTTTCGGGTAGAAATAATAAAAAAAATGTTCTTCAAAAGTCTAGGATCTTAGCATATGTCAAGAAAGCATATACTACTTCGAGTAATATTACCCTACATACTCGTATTTTGTCGTATTTTTATCGTCACAATGAAGCCATCTTCCAAGAAACGACGGAGATAAAAATGTTTATTCGTTTGTGTAACTTGGCAACCAAAAGCTAAGTTTATGTGTCTCGTAATGTTTTGCTTTCATAATCGTAAAGCAAAAAAGCTACAATCATCTTAAAAGATTTGTACTTGGAGTGGATTAATCTTTTGTTTCCAACATGCACCTCGTTTTCGAAAATATCTTGGACGAGACCATTGAAATGAATCGAAATCTTTTGTATACTTATTTGATGGGATTTCAAGATACTGGTAGACTACTAAGATACTTATGTTCAAACAAGGCTTATACATATTTCTGACATAGTAAAAGCTCAAATAAGAAAAAGTTCTAGTAACGTCATTATTTACCTTTAACGAAAAACGACGAATGGACGTATTATTAAACTATGTAGGTATTATGCTCAACTATACCAAAGTTAAAGTTTGTTCCGGAGTTGCGATTCCCAGTTAACTAAGCGAGGTGCAATTAAGTATTTTATCTACATAGGTACGGCGGAGTTGGACGGTTGTAAGCTTTGAGGTGCCAAAAAGGAATTTATTAATGCAATTTCATTTAGAGCGGTTATCCATTTCACAGCATTAGTTCCTGTGTAGTTTAGTTTCCAACTGTAAGAGAATTTAAAATTAATTTTAATAAACCTTCTTGTAAACCAGGTACTAGTGCTCCTTGCTCAAAGGCGGTTCACGAAGCCAATATTGTGTATTATGTTATAGGCAATGTGTATAATATAGGCATTCTATACAATACCTAGGAAATGTATAGAATGCCGGGGTCGTTCAGGCAATGTATGAAATGATGTTCAATGTTTAAACTATTTTACACTTTACCTAGGAAATGTATAAAATACCTAGGCATTGTATAGAATGCCAGTTGGAGCACTCTCTTCTCTATGATTTAGTTCGATAGGTACTGATCTTGAGAGCTAATCCTAAATTTCAACTTCCGAGTAGAGCTAATCCTAATTTCAACTTAGAGTAGAGGCTCACTAGCTATATATGAGTAAATTTACCTCGGAATATAACTTTTCTTAAATTGTATAGTACTTGAATATCGTAAATACGACTGTGGGCACCCCGACTCGGACAGATTAGGTTAGAAGGGGAAGGCGGGGTTTGAAAGACGTGGTTATTTTTTTTTTAAACCACCCAGAAGTAGGAGCACCGCGAAGCGGTGCTCTGTCGACGTTTTCTGACATTCTACTTAGTTTAGTGAAATGACATGATCTGTGATCACTGTGATCTCCTTCTCGTGGTCGATCATTATACACATTGCCTGATGCGCTTTGAGCATTTTATACAATACCTAGGCAATGTATGAAATGAATCGTATTATATACATTGCCTGAACGTTTTAGGCATTCTATACATTTCCTAGGCATTCTATACAATGCCGGATTATACACATTGCCTATAACATTTATATGACGGGATATATCAAAGCGAAGTCTGCTTCAAAGGAGCATGAATTAATTATTGTATATTTTATAATATGTGGTGACATATAGTCTTCTTTTTTTTCGTGAAAGGCAGTGGCAAGGGCGCTGTGCGGCGTCAAGAGCCATCGAGCCGAGAGCGCGCTGCCGCGGTCCGCATGCGCCTCAAAGCAACTCTTTTCTTATATACTGTGTTGTGATCAAAAGCGCAAGACATAACATCACAAAGTACGGTTATAAAAAATAATAAAGTCAGCTCAGAAAAATCGAATCCAAACTTATATCAAATCCCTACCTTATGATATTGTTAATGCGAAAGTATATAGCTTTGTATGTTTCATTTCACTTAAAAACCACTGAACTGAAGTTACAAAAAAAACCGCAACAATAAAACGTCCTAAAAACACAAGATACGGGAGTCGTCGAGTCGAGAAAATTGTATGAATCTTAATTCACATCTCATACATTAACAATGCAATAATTTGGACATTCCACAACTTTCTACGACTTCTCCACACCATGTCTTACTTCTAACACAAACAACAGTAATTCCGCTAAAATTCCTTCATCATTTCAGGAAAGTAACTCACTGTTTCCGTCTTTATACGGTACGTGATAACGATACACTGTATTTTTAGTAGAACTCGTATTTACAGCCAGTCACGTCCGTTTGGGTAAATATAAAGTACAAAAATTAAGTGTTCCACAAGGCTTTTAAATGTAAGTGAATTTATAAAATTCAACCTAAAAGCAATCAATTTCAGAAAACTTGATAACATCACTTTGAAGTTTTGTAATTTTTTATTAAAATGTATTGAGATTTAATTTCAAACTAAATTTATTTCTGTCATCGCAATAGACTCGTTTAGGACTCGTTCTTGTGCTTTGCACCACTGTGCACCTAGCCTAGTACCTGAGAGGCGAGGTAACAATTTCAAAAGTGGAAACGAGGGCGGTCTGGGGGTGAAAACTGCGTTACACAGTAAAATGTTGAAAGTGTCCAAGCTTGAACTTATGTTGTTTGCGCGAGATTTAAATGACGTCAGAGCAGACATTTTCACCATCTTATAATATTTTGCTTGGATTTCAATTTATGGAACTATCTAGTGCTTTGGACTGAACGACGAACGTTATAGTTATTGCGTTTTAGCCTCAATTCGTTATCATTATTACAGCATGGTTGGTGCAGTGGCTGAACGATCGACTACTGCGTAGCGTGGTGCGGGTTCGATTCCCGCATGGGACAATAATTATTTGTATGATCTGCAAGTAGTTATTCCAGGTCTAGGTGTTTGTGTGTGTGACTTTAAATGTTTGTAAACGCATACATTATACAGAAGAAATTCTTAGTGTGTGGGCATCGAATATTTAAAAACTTTTTCTAAAAAAAATGTGACCGCCTTCAAAAACAACCACAAAAAAGGGTAAAATAACCTACAAAACTTTTCTTTCGGAAGTCGGTGACTTTTTTTATTAATTTCATTGTCTCTTTTGCCACCGACTTCCGAAAGAAAAGTTTTGTAGGTTATTTTACCCTTTTTTGTGGTTGTTTTTGAAGGCGGTCACATTTTTTTTAGAAAAAGTTTTTATTTTACTCTTTTTAGTTTAAATATTCAACCAAAATTCTTGTCAAATACATCATTTTCTTACATGTGCACTAGAATTTTGTAATCCGTAGCACCGGTAATAACATCGTTAACATCTCTTTAATTCATTCCCTATCTCAAAAAGTACTGAACCGATTTTGATGAAATTTGCAGTATTCCCTTAGTTGAACAATACCTAGTACAACAAAAAAATAATTACTTAAATCGGACTTGTAGTTCCGGAGATATGCGAACACAAACATAGTTTTCTTACTTGAGGAGTTGTACCTTCCATCATCAGCTCAGGTACATGAGATGATGATTTCCATACGCAAATACTTGAATTACTTCATAAGATTTGCGAAAAACTATGTGTCAGCCAATAAAATTTGAGGGTTGCCCTCGATTTCTCCAAGATCCAATCATCAGATCCTGAAATGGTGACAATGGGACCACACGGGAAGCACCAGCTTTCGAATAAAAAAAGAATCATGAAAATCGGTTCACCCAGTCGCAAGTTATGAGGTAACAAACATAAAAAAAAAAAAAAAAAAAAAAACAGTCGAATTGATAACCTCCTCCTTTTTTTGAAGTCGGTTAAAAAGAGAAACTCACAAAACACCTATTCAATCAACAAATAGGTACAGCAATACAGCAAATACCAAAATCCAATAATAAGCCGATAAAAGGAGCGGCAGTAATACTAACCACGATAATAATAACGCAATAAACAAAGAAAAACTTTCCCTATGAACTTTCTTTATCAAAATTAATTATTACTGTAATTAAATGTGTAATATGTGTGTAGATATCGGACGATGACCGCATGTCGTTAACAACGGCGGTGTCTGACGAAGAGGACCCTGGTGAGAGCGCGATGAATTCTCCGTACAAAGGGAAGCAGACAGGCGCTGCAGCCGCATCCTTCAACTGCACCGGAGCCGTCAGGAAAGCCGGGTGAGTACTTCTATAGCCTTACAAAGATCTTAATGCCATCTTCTACTTAACGTTATCCTGGTCGAACTAACTTCGCTTTTGTGCTCTATCTGCTCCACTCTATTTCATTAAAACTGAGAGACTGAGATTTTTTATCATTCTTATTAAAACTACGTATGAATAAAGTCTTAATAAAAATATTAATGACCCAACACATTTTGATATACTTAATGAGATACTTAATTATCTAACTTGCGACTTTTCATAATATCTGTGTCCCTTTTAGAACAAAGCAATTAATTAATTATGAGTTTTAATCCCATTTATATTTCGTGTGCCTAAATTAATAAAGTAAATGATCACCGTGATACTCAGAGTCGCATGCATCTTATCTAATAATGGTAATCCATTTTTTTTTAATAAAAACATAATTTAGGAAATGTTTTGGTAGGTATAAAATTTAGTTTTTAAAATAAAATTTTTCATGTTATTCAGTTTTAAGTTTTCTTATTTACAACTTCCAAAAAATCAAAAAGTTTATCATCATCAGTCCTGTATTCTTATATTTATTGAGTTTTACTTTCCACAAATAGAAGATAACACTTGTCTGCCTATAATTGAGAACAGCTTTCTAACCTCGAACCACGGTTCGACAAAATAAAAATGATTTATTCTACGGTGAACGGAAGAGCGAAAGCTAAAATATTGTACATGCCAAATCTGTAGGTACATCTAAAATATAACCGTCGTCTCCGCATTCCTTCGGCCTATTGCCAAGGTCCTCTTTGCTCGCCGGAAATTCCATATACATAATGTCCAATAAAATATCTATATGTATCGAATTTATGTAAATCTGCATAATATATGTATTGTGGAACGAAGATATAGTTTGTGAACGGTTATATTTCAAGACGGTGTCTGAATTATTTGGTAAAATCTAGGAATATTTATAATCCAATAAACGAGGAACAGGCGAATAAACATGTTATACGAGATTTATATTATGTATGACTTAGTTTATTACATGGCAACCGTAGTTACATTTAGGTGAACCGCAATTTCATAACTGACTGTTTCGGTTTGTACCTAATTAAAGCTGTGACGGGTTGATATCTTTATTATAGAACCTATTATGCCAGAGCTAACTAGAATTCACGCATTTTGAGAAATATTTTCGTTTAAAAGGGACTCCTCTGACTCGTAGAGTTAAATTCGTAGAGAGATAAATGACAAAGATTTCCCAAAGTTCTACCGTAACAATGCTCACGAGACTACTACTCAAATGGACCATTATCTCCATTATAGGTATTTTGCTTCCCTCCGCAGACAAAAGATATTCTGTCTTTCTTGTAACCGTTTTTTTTTTCACATCTAATTTTTTTTTATTAAAAGTATCCTTAAATCGTATTTGATAAAATTACTTCCACCACAACACATAATTCACATATAACATGATGTGTATTCAGCGTTCTCATCGCGTGCTCACATCGACACTTCATTGTGCACTGTAGCGCCCGTAAGAACAAAACAAAGACTTAATATTAATACCTGTCCTTTGTGTCGTTTTCGAGATGCTTTAATAAATGTAAGCGGGATGTGAAGGGGGCGAAAGGAAGATGACGTCGTGTGTCGGGCGCCTTCTGTCGAGTGTCATAGTCTCTATTAGGAAAAGCCTACGGCATCCTTTATGTTCCTTAAGGCTACAATTCCTCTTCCATGAATTCCAAATGACCGGAGGGAAATCTTAGCCGTGACCTATTCAACGTCGTAAACGCGTACAGAGTAGGCAGGCAAGATGATGCTGTAGCTACTGCCGACTAAGCATCCATACAAATCCGACCAGGACATTGAGACAGCTTTTTGTTCTTACTTCCTATTCACTTTCATTAGACTTATGATTTATGTTCGAAATTTGTTCGCAGTAAGTAAAATCCAATTGTTATTAATTCTCAAAAGTACTAAACTAAAGCGTGTGCTAAACTGTAATTGTACAGTCACCTCAGCATTTGGCTTTTAATGAACTAGCAAAGCGTGTTTTGTAGGGTTTTTATACCATACTAGCTGACCCCGCAAACGTTGTTTTGCCATATAAATTTGAAAAAAAATGATAGTAGCCGATTCTCAGACCTACTGATTATGCATACCAAATTTCATAAAAATAGGTCAAGCCGTTTCAGAGGAGTACGGTAACTAACATTGTGACACGGAAATTTTATATATAAGATAATATTTGCAATGAATTGGTACAAACTCTTTCTATACAAATATTTATAAGTGGCCATAAATCCTGGGTACCTACTACCTATCAAAATATGATGATTAATTTCCGAAGCTTTCCTTGATTGCTTTTTTTATTTGTTATTCGGAAATTAACCAGGATAACATTCCAAGATTCGCTATGTAATATAGACTTTCATTATTTTTGAATTACAGTATTTATTACCAGAAATGGGAAATTCTTTATCGTTTTTTTTTTCAATTATAACATAAATAATCAATATGACATATTGAATCCTCCTTGCACTATAAAACGTAGATCATTTATTCATAAACTGTGGTATAGAAGAATGTAGTTTGACAAGCTGTTGACAAATAAAAAGGTGTATGTATCAATGATTTCTTAACAAAAACCAAAAAATAGATAAAAATAGTAAATATTTTAAAGTGATACAATAAAAATGAAAACTTGTCAAATTAGGAGTAGTCGATGTAGTCTACTGAATTGATATTACCTATGTCAGAGGTAAAATATTAATACCATGAAGATACCTAATTTGCCAACTGCAACAGTTTTGCTTAAACGTTCGGACTGTGGGTCTTGCAACTGCAAGTCTATTGATCGGGCACAGAAGCGGAAGAAGCAACAACGGCCAGTAAACGTTATCATATGGGCTATGAAAGTGCTTGGAAAAGGTACACAGGGTGTACGGATAAATAAAATAAGGACGCTTATTAAAAAGCACTTTTATCTGCCTTGCAAAAAGAAAGATATCGATAAAAAGATAGAAATGACTGTTATGTTAGCAGTCGATTTTGGTATTCTTGAAAAATGTGAAAGTTTGTTTTTTCTGAAATGTCCGGAGTTCAATCGATCTTTAAGTATTTCAAGCCATAATAATTTAATAATATGAGTAACAATGTTGTAAATGTTAAATTTGGAGTACATCGATCTGAAAGGTGAAATAAACCTTATTCATGCAAATATGTCTTTGTAATTGTGTTTTACAACCGTTCAGTCCCATTTTTAAATGCACACGATATTATTTAGACCATAAGTGCCATAAGTGGTGCAACACGTTCATAATTTAATAATGTTTTTCTATCTTCTGTAATACAAGAAAAACTGATTAGCTGACTGATCGAACAACGCACGAGCTAAAAGCATCAAATTCACAAATAAAACTGTCGTTAGTGTGCATTAAGAACGGGTTTTAGGAAATTCATCCCTTATAAGGTTTAAAAATGGGCTAAAAGTTTGTTTAAAAATGTATAAATAAAATTAAAAATTTTATCCGATTTTCTTGAAACATCGAATGTAGAATTTTATCAATCTCAATTGATAAAACACGCGTTTTAGGATTTTTGGAAATTACAACCCCATACGGGAAAATACTAAATCTTCAAAGACTACAGGGTGCTAGTTACATACTTATAAATTACATACTTTGGCTTCTCAGTTGCCCAATGATATTTTTGTCGCATATAGTATTGTTAACCAGCAATAAGATAAAATAATAATAACACAATTTATTCGACCCACTTTAAAAAAAGTGACACACTTTAACTAGTAAAACAATTACCTCCAGCGCGTTACATGTTATAACGTTGTTACTGGTAAATTTAATAACAAACTTTCGAGTCATAAGCCATGACTTAGTTACTGTAACGAACCCCAAGTATCCGTGCACTGATATCAGCAAAATGGTGTGTGTACGCGTATAACATGCATTGATCTAGGTAGGTAAGTCTTATATTGTTTTGCAAGCGGTTTTGACCGATTAGTTTTTGTAAAACCCAAAAACAGTTTTAGTTTTGAACGATTTCATTCTTTTATTATTTATTTATTTATTTTATAGAAGGTAGCTTCACAGCTGACAGGAAATAATATATACAACATAATAGTTCCAACAAATACGCCAATTACGAAGTACACAGATAATAATTAAAAAAATATATAGCAGAGAGTGACATCAATACCTATGCCTATACTTAAAATTATGTATAGTGTGAGCTTGTGTATACGGTGTAGGTGACTGAGAATGTGTGTGATGATGATGATGATGATGTGTGTGTGTGTGTGTGTATGAGGAACTCACTGGCACTACAGGCTTAACAGAGCAACTCACGTTTGACCCAGGATGGAGATGATCTCTTTTTTGAGACGGTTCCTGCTAGTATTAAAGAGATCGATTTTCTGTTTTTGTTTACGGTCCTATCTCAAAAATTCAGTTTGCACCAGAAAATAACTGAAATTTATTTCTGAAAACCGCAACGCAGAGTAACTCTCAAATGTTTTTGATTTCAACAACTGGAATAAAATTGCCGTTTTGTGTAGGTTTTTGAGTGTGAAGAAATGGCTACTCCGTAAGAAGCATCAGATTGAATTGGCACGCAAACGCGGCTGGAAGGGCTACTGGGTGTGCTTGAAGGGCACTACACTGCTCTTCTATCCTTGTGATTCTCGTGAAGGACGCTCCGTTGAAGCGGCTCCGAAGCATCTGATCATAGTCGATGGGGCAATCATGCAGCCAATTCCAGAACATCCCAAACGTGATCACATATTCTGTCTGAGCACCGCATTCGGTGATGCTTACTTGTTCCAAGCACCATGCCAGGTAAGTTTAAAGCTTTTTATGAATGAATGAATTTTATGAACAAAAATACTCATCACAGATAATTGAGTTGCTAACAGTGATAAATTTTCTCGTAGATTGAGCTCGAAAACTGGGTAAATAGCATACATAGCGCATGTGCCGCTGCATTTGCTCGTCATCGCGGCAAGACCGGAACTCTTCATTTACTGCAGGAAGAAATATACCGCCTTGAAAAGGCTATCGAATCTGTAAGTAAATACAATAGGTTTTTATAATTATAATTTATTTAGTTATTTAAATTGCATGTACAAATAGACAACGTAAGTATCTAGCCATTAATTGCAATACAACTTCAATGACTTTTTGGTGTACCTACTAGCATAAGTTATGATGGCAAAAAATGTTAGAAAACATAAATAACCAGGTGAAGCTATGAAGCATTGTATTAAAGTGGCAAGCTAAGTTAATATTATTCGCAACTGAACAAATGAAAATGTGCTGAGCCACAAAGTGAATTCGCTGAGAAATTATGCACCGCTCGACCCAAACTGCGCATCGCATAGCCTAAACCAACAGGCCATTGTTTGACAACCATGAATCTACTTTCACCGAGCAATTTCACGAGCGGCCCATAACACACGTAGTCATAAAGACCAGTTTCAGTTGCATCACTGCGCTTATATATTGTGAATCCTGGATTAATCATAATTATTTCGAAAGCAACAACTCTGATCAGTCCGCATATAACCGACTTCAAAAACAACCACAAAAAAGGGTAAAATAACCTACAAAATAACTTTTCTTTCGGAAGTCGGTGGCTTTATTTTTTTATTTCGTTGTCTTTTTGCCACCGACTTCCGAAAGAAAAGTTATTTTGTAGGTTATTTTACCCTTTTTTGTGGTTGTTTTTGAAGTCGGTTAAATTTTTTTTGAAAAAAGTTTTTTATTTTTCTCTTTTTAGTTTAAATATTCAACCCAAATTCTTGTCAAATAAATCATTTCCTTACAAGTGCACTAGAATTTTTAAACCGTGGCACCGCCGTTATTAACATCGCTCATGTACACATGCTAATAAAATTCCCTATCTCAAAAACTGCTGAACAGATTTTGATGGAACTTGCAGTATTCCCTAAGGTGAACGATCCCTAGTACAACAAAAAAATAATTTTGTAAATCGGTCCACAAATGGCGCAGTAATCGCGTAACAAACACGCAAAAAGCAATGTCATCCAAGTGGCCGAAATCAATTAAAATGCTCACAAAATAAAAAGTACTGAACCAAGTTGGATGAAATTTTTATGGGACCACACTGCAAGTATACTGCATCGAACAAAAAAATAATGACACTAATCGGACTAGAAATCTCGGAGTAATCGATGTACATACATAAAAAAAAAAAAACATACCGACCGAATTGAGAACCTCCTCCTTTTTTTGAAGTCGGTTAAAAACGAGATATTCCACCGGTATGCGACACTGTACGGCACATTACCTACTGAATAGTTTACGTCTGAAATGTTTCTTTAGGTGGACTTGCTCACGCAAACAAGTATGTAATGTACCTACGTTCCTTTAGGCTCTTAGCCGGGAACTCAGAATGCAGAGCGTCACGGGTACTGTACGCTAACTAAAGTTACGCACAGCTTTGTCGGAGGAAACAGAGACAAACGCAACTCATAGAATTGTTGTTACTATTTCAGAACTTATATGAAAACAGCGGTTTTACAGAACACTAGCTCAAAGGAAACTATTAGATGGCACCCTTTGCAAGCTTTTCCTCAGTTTCCAACGTATTACCTATGTATTAGCTGAATACATATATGCGGTCTCTGAGCAGAGTCGGCTTGTGCGGTTCGAAACGTTCCTCGTACAAATCGCGCCAATTTCTGACCCGCACTGGGTAACCGCAGCACGCATCAAAGCCTTTGTGGCCAGCACACACTACTACATATTTACCACGTGCGAATGTGCTCTGTCAGACATGTTTTCGATTAACTGTAACGGAAATGAAGCAAATACGATTGTCTGGTTGCAGTGTTGCTGATTGCATTGGTTAAGACGCAATCAAAGGGGAATGGGTATTAAATAGTTTCAAAGTGTAACCCGATATTTTACCCAAACTTATCGCTCACTAGCCGATATAATAATAACACCAACCGAACATGACTTAGCTATAATTCGCTTTCTTAATTGCAAACTAGAAAGTTTAATGACTTTATGAATATCAAATGATCTCACTTGTGCTGCAAAATATTCAAAATAGATACCGTAATTAAGGTCGGGAACATATGCTTGTAGTTGAAACAATCCATTTTATCGCCGTAATAGTTATCAGGGGCAGGTGGGAGCACGCGCTCATTAATATTCATAGCACACGTCATCCTCGGGCGCGAGTTCGAGGACCGCGTCCGGACTATTCAAAATATGTTATACGCATACTTGCATTTAAGCCCAGCTGTCTGTAAGTAACACATTTTTTGCATAAGTAACGCTCTTTACAATGACAGGACCACAAGCTGAAGCACATGGCAGACCTTCAACAATCAGTAGTCTCTGATCCTGAGACTCGGGCACAACTAGCTGTCCAAATGCTACAGTGGGAAGAAAATCTCGAACGTCTACATTGTGAACAATTCCGATTGCGCTGCTACATGGCGAGCCTTCAGAGCGGCGAACTCCCTAACCCCAAGGTAAATGTTCAACGAAATTGAGTTTTCCATTTCTTCCTACAAAAGTGACCTTACCTAATGAAGTAGTAAAATCTCCATAACTTTTTATTTGGTGGAGGCCCACAAGAACTTTGTAGCAGTAGTTTGGATTCATCCTTGCGATTCTCAACAATTCTTTATTGAATATGATAAGTTTGACAAAATTGACTTTGTTTATTACTTTCAACATTACTCGTGTAATCCTCACCTCGATAAATCACGTCTATTGAATTTTATTTGTGCTAACTCACCAGTCGTTCAATATCCTGTTTTCCAAATATGATAACGAAAACAACGCGCTGGTCGTAATTCATCACCCGATAATAAGACAAGAGAGGGGTGTTGAAATTGTCAAGTGATTTCATCGAGGTGACAGAGAAAGGAAATTTGTTGGCTTCGCTATCAAATTGACAGTTCCGTTGACCGGGGGAACAGGGTTGGAATCTGTTACGCCACGACCCATGTCACGATGGACGGACGTCATAATGGTCCCCAACATGCGAATAATAAAAGTTGCTTACAATTTTGCACAGAAATGGGTTTGATTAACGGATATATCAATATCCTTTTGAGTATAAAAATATCTATGTCAATATGTTATGAGCAAAAGATAAGAACCAAATAAATAGTAATAGAACCTCCAACATGGATTGTGGCTATAAAACTCTGTATATGTATCATTGAGATGATTTTACGTCTACTTTTTTAAGGTAATCTAAACTGTGAATACTTACACCATGTATAACGAAATCGTTCAAGCAATATCTATAGAGATTTGTGTTTGTCCCAGTCTCTGCTTACACACGTGTCCCGTGGTACAAAGAGCACCCTGAACAAGCTCGGTGTGTTCACGGTGTCGTCGTTCCACGCGTTCATCTGTGCGCGATCACCGTCGCTGCTCAACAACTTGCTGGCCGGACGCGGCGCCACCAAGCGCCGAGCGCCACAGCTGTCGCGATCCAACTCGGGTTCCAGCCGGCGATCCATGCAGGTCAGTCTTAAAATAGTTCAAGTGTCCTGCAACCTATTTATTACTCCATTTTTCATTTTAACATGATGAAAAGATACATTAACCTATCGCAATCTGTCAAATTTTTCCTAATCGAAAATTTACCGTTTTGTATTGTGACCTTAAAATAATGGACTAAATGAATTGGAATAATGTTTGATAAATCTTTACTCGTGTCTATGTTCAAATATCACAGTCAGTGAAAATTATATAGAATCTTGTATGTTAAGCGCCTTTTGACAATTATATTGGTATTTCGCTGAAAATAGTCTAGTAGTACATCCAGTAACCTAATATTCAAAGAAAACATTGCTGAGAATTACATTTGAAAATATGTGAATTTTCCTGGAAATAATAAAATTTCAATTATAGAACTATTTCGTAGACCGTGCTACGCCAATTGCTACGCCAGTTGCTACGCCAGTT
This sequence comes from Agrotis clavis, assembly GCA_954870645.1. Taxonomy (NCBI): domain Eukaryota; kingdom Metazoa; phylum Arthropoda; class Insecta; order Lepidoptera; family Noctuidae; genus Agrotis; species Agrotis clavis. Next base: position 14,943,743 of record OX940921.1, read on the forward strand.
GCTACGAGTGCGTAGAGGGTCTTGAAATCACTCACACGCAACGAACTACTATTTTATTCTTTGAAAATACATACGTTTTTTTTGAGGGTGTGTTGAGATATACTATCTATTTTTAGAAAATTATTGTGCCTAGTTTATATGATGACATGGATTTTCAAGTCACTCAGTTGGCGCAGTGGCTGAGCTACCGACTCTTGCATAGCCTGTCGCGGGTTCGATCTCCGCACGCATAAATCCTACTAATATTATAAATTCGAAAGTTTGTGCGGATGTATGTATGTGTATGTAGGTATGTTTGTTACTCTTTCACGCAAAAACCACTGAACGGATTTGGCTAAAATTTGGTACACAGATAGTTTATAACCTGGATCAACACATAGCATAGTTTTTATCCCGATTTTATGTTCCCGTGGGATAATTTTCGAGTTGTAGCGGGTGAAGCCGCTGGCAACAGCTAGTATTTATATAAACTACAAGTGGTTGTTCTGGGTCTGGGTGTTTGTGAATGTGATTTTCTAAGTTTGTAAACGCACCCACGATAAAGGAGAAATCCCTAGTTCGCGCAAAGTTTATTTAAACAAAAAAAATCAACACAATATTTTTCAAAATATACTTAATTCTTCAAATAATATTTTTTTTTAATATACTTAATTCTGTAATAAAGTATTTGTGAATGACAAGAAAGAAACTTAGCACTGCCTACGGTAAAGAGCTATAAAAGCTGTTGTATTACTGAATATGGCCGTAAGTAATATACGTGAGCGCTTTCCCCTCAGGTAGCTGAGTCATTGGGAAGTGTACAAACGTGCCTCGTACAAAGCCACATGTATAGTGAATGTGCTTTCGTAATCATTTACTGTGTTTAATAGCTGTAGGAGGGCACGGAGCGAATAAAACGAACGTAAATGTTGTTTCAATTTTTTATTATAATTTCAAAAAAACAAAGATGTCATTAAAACTATGGTGATTTAAAAAGTTTTAGTACTAGTAACTTTCTAGTATAAAAAATAATAGATACTCAAACTTGTGCCAAAGATATATTTTATAAGATAAACATAAAATCATATAATCGTTTTGAATAACTACTTTTAGGAATTACTAATGTTCTATTCCTGATTTTACGAGCATAGTTCCATATAGTTCGTAGTTCAAACGTTTTCCTATCTATGTTGTCGCATAAAGAAAGAACATAAAAACCACAACAAAGCTTTCGAATGAGAAATACCGATGTGGCGTGTCCCCTAATCCTTGGCGAGGCCGTAATACAGAACGTCACGAAAGAAGACTATTACTTGAGACAAACTGCCCGCCGCTTACAGCCGGTCCTTACTTAATGTTGTTGATTCAGCAATCCCAATGTAATAATTTAATTATTTGTGAGCAAATAATTAAATTAACGTTGGGATTTGATAAACTTACTAATTTTCCGAAATTATTATCAAAATCAGCAGAAAAGTACTTGAATAAGCCCATCTATTACTTCTTGGAATGTTTTAATATTTATTTCGTAATTAGTAACAGCAAAGTAAATTTAATATCTGTAATGAGAAATGCGTAACCACCATTTGCTTATATCGATGATGTCGTAATACATTCTGAATGTATTAAACCGCGAACGTTCAGAAAATCAGAATTAATGAACATACCTGTTGTTGTTTCTTGGAATAAGAAATGAAAAAATAAACATTTAAAACTAATATCAAAAAATAAATTATTCATTTTTAAATTAATCACAAAATAATGTTTTTACTTGTATGTATAAACTAATCTAAATATACGTACATGTCTACCTATGAAAATAAAGGTCCAATCTAACCCCAGCTCGTGGGCTATTTGAATAGAAGTGTCGGAACTAGTAAACAGAGCACGAGATTTGCTCTCCCTGACTCGCTATAATTTGATTTCAAATAGGGATTTGCTTCCAAGTGTTGATTTAGTTTAGTTATGTCGTTTGTTCTTAGTTGTCTTCGAATTTTCCTTTGACGAACTATTTCAATTCTGCAACTAGAATTGAATGCCATGCATTCTATATTGATATATATTCAAAAGTTAGATTGTGTTGTCAGTCAAGCATTGCAAATAAGCTTTATTTTATAAATAAAAAAGGAGGTTCAATACAATTAATTAATGGGATCGATATTGGAAGTCAAATTACCGGTATTATCAGTTATGTTACCACCCAATTGCAATCCGAATTTCAAAACAACAATTTGTTACTAGATGTCCCGTGAAGATGGCGAGGCTTCGGTGCGTGTGTCTCTCCCAGAAGGAACCACAGCGACTGTGGGAGTGCGCGAGGGCATGTCTGTCGAAGAGTTCCTCGCCGCCGCTTGCGCACGCCGCTCCCTCAACGCTCTCGAACACTTCGTCAGGGTCAAGAAACGGCGTGATATGGAAGATCATAACTACTTCGTGCCTCATCGCAGTGATCTGATTGAAACTTATGTAAGTACCAATCAATCTTTATTACTTTCTCCATAAGTTTAAGCCGCGTTAATTTTTTGTAGAATTTGTGTCAACTTGCATAAATTGCCAACAGCTACGAAACTTAACAGTCCAACACGTAACTGGTAATTAAAATATATGTATCGCACATACCTACATATTCATTGAATTGTGTTGTTTTGTGTTGTGGTTTTTCAAAAGTGGCCTAACAATTGCCCAAGAACTCATGGAGTAAAAAAATAAGCAGCTATAAAAGCTCCTTTTTATTAGTTCATGTTTGAATTCTTCCAATCAAAACACAGTCTTTGCAACACCAAGTAATGTTCTCGTTAAAACTATGACATAGTTATATCACAAATACTTTGTTAACTATACCAACATTCAAACAAGTACTACAAAATAAATTCCTCACTCGCTTTAAATATTCGTAGCCATCTCGTAGCAATTTCGTAGACAACCTTATTTGTATTCACAAAATATACGAGATGCCATTTAAGATAGCCAATGTTATTATTTAAAATCATGATAGTGTTAAACATAAACGTGTGGTTACCTCAAAATTATACAAATATGCCACACATTCATGGAAGTGAAAATAAAAGTATAAATGTTTTGTGACCGAGGTTGACGTGAGTAGGGTCTGACAGCGCCCATTCCGTCACAGGCTTTGCGCGACACAGCGTGGAAAGGTTATCAAAAAGTTATATTACTGTTACTTTAGGATCAACAAATGCGGAATGCATATGACGAAGTTAAATCCCATTCTACTTGTTGTTCACAAATTCCATTTGTAGAAAGATCTGGTAATCCTTTGAGCGGAAGGTGGAACAAAATACGTGGATACGAAATTGTAATTCAACATAAACTTTTTCGTACTAACTTCCACTGGGTCTCTTTGAATTACTTAAGGTAAAATAATGATTGCAGTAAGAAAGTATTAATTTAAGACAAATATTAAATTAATCTACTAAGTTGGTGCTTCATCCACCTAATTATGATTTAAACCGACGCGTTTAGTTGTGCGGGGAAAGCTTTGTCCTGATTGAGGTCCGACAGTATGAGGCTTACGTTTATAATACGAGTATTTACCATGTGTGTAACTCTCCCTCATCAACTTTCAAAACGAAAATCCATTAAACTAAGGAAGATAACAATTAAAAAGATTTTTCCTTGATTACAAGCAATTCATTGGTTTGGTGATTGGTGGTATTAATATAAAATAATAATGACTTAATTACCGGCTCGTAATGAAAACAACCCTGCTATTAAATACTTTCACGTGAATAAATTACAATGAATAGGTACGTGCTTTACAAACAAACAATGCAAATGTCACCAAATTTTGCAAAAGTTATTAAAGAACAGGAAAATGTAAATTTTCACAAATGAATTAATGTATTCTTCCTTTTGCTGAGCGAAAACAATGTAGGTATTCAAAGTTATATTTGTTGCATATACTAACACATTGTGCAAAGGAATAGCTACGCCTAATTATCTCATGTGTCGCACAAGGGCGAGTAAAGCCATCATCAATTTTCGGACCGTGCTCCATGTGGACGGGTTGTCACTTTGTCTCCAAAATAAACACGACTGTAACCTCAATATTATAACTACTGCTCTCACTATTTGTTTTGTCCGCTTTGAGCTACTACAAAGTAAAGTGGCAATTTATAAGCACACGTTTGACACATGTTTTCAACCACCATCGTAAAAGCGAACCCTTTGACTCACAGTTTTGAATAAAATGATGCAACACAGAGAGCTACTACTTTTAACTCTGAACAATTTTAAAACGAAGCAAAAATCTAATTAGTAATATAACTGTTATTTAGTTGCATACCCACGAAGTAGTGGAAGTATGCGCCAAGATCCTGTATCAAGTAGAATTACAACGCACAACGCTGGAGCAAATGTGGGGCTTCAGTGTGGAAGCCGAACTCATTGAGAACGCGGAGCGGCAAGACGAGCTCTGCTGCTACGTGAGCCGAGTTGAAGACAAGAGCGTCGCTATGCAAAATGGTAATTTATCATCGTTCAACGTTATATTTCCATCTTTACAGGCTGCATTTTGTTGAAGTTTATAAATACTTCGTAATATTTCTTGTGGTAAAAGTTCTACAAAATTTCTAGCTTGCATAATATATTTCAGAGAACGCAGCCGCAAGCCGCATTCCGCTGCGTACATAATATCGAGTTATTTTTCACAATATCAAACTAAATATAGGCAATATATGAAAATGAAAACGAATATTCATTTTAAATGACGTCCGTCCTCAACCCATAGCATTGTGAAACATCATAATAATATGGAGCGGATATTGTAATTTCAATTCACGCTGTGAACCCTGATGTGAAAAAAATAATAACAATCATTCCAAGTACAGTCTTTTTCATTTTTCTGTCAGGTATAATCAAAGGCGACGAAATAATGGTAATCAACGGAGCGATCGTGTCTGACCTAGATATGATGTACCTGGAGAGCGTTCTGCAAGAGGAACTGTCCCTCGTCATGATGATGAGGTATTTATAATTTTATACACATCAACGCTGTCTATTTTTACTTATGTGGCCTTCTGAGTATCCATAAACCCACAAATTTTTGCCGAATTGTTGCAACGCAAACAAAATATGCTTATCCAGTATTTTATTTAAACTTTCTGTGAATCTATCTGACATCAAAAGTAATAGTTTGTATTCATTTATCGAGAAGCCGTGCTACGAGCGCTCGTTAAAATAGAATAATTCATAGCAGATAGCAGCGAGAATATTTCTTAATATAAAAAAGGTCGAACAGCATTCCCATTTAGCGAGGTTCGAAGTACCACTGACAAACAGGAAAGCGGGCGCCTAGCACCTAATAAAACGGAAGTTAAAGAGCGCGCAGCCGGGGCAGGGTGGAAAGCCTGTTCATCGGCATTTCCCGCCCTCATACACCTGACCTTTCGCGGCCGCGACAAGTTTACTGAAGCGCTCGGTGCGACCTACATAGGCGGCCGCCTGCAGCCCTGCGCCGGCCTCCACCTGGCTCGCAGCTCCCGTCGCCTCGTCACCGCGCCACCGTGCCGCAGCCATTGTGAACGACCGCAATTGAGCCTCTCGACGTTACCGCACCCGCGTCGCGTGAAATAATGCTCCCCAACAAATGTCATCTCGAAACAAGCACTCGCGACACGATATTATTATTGTTGTGAGTTGTTTCATCTCCCCGTTCATATAAAGCCTTTCCGGCTTTAAGGCGCTCGCTTTTATTGTCTTGTTAAACCTGGTGAAGTTTATGCGAACGATTAGAGCATTACCTACATAACTTACTTAACACACGTAAGTTCGCGTCTGCCTAACAACTCTATATAAAATATTTCCATTTCGAATAGTGCAAGGCAAAAAGCGCAAAAATAAGAATGTTACCTAACGTATTTCACAGAAATGTGATATCACTATAAAAGGCTGTTCCCAATCCCGTTTTCATTTGTGAGTTGCGATGTCGGCCGTTGCCTTGATAATTGTTGAGCTTTTCATGTTTCTGTCAGAAAAAATAAATCGTTTTCGTTTCATTTTGATGATCGCAACGCGACGCTGGAAACGAGTGATTCGTACTTTGATATTATCTTTTGTGCCAGCGTTATATCCCTTCCCTCCCAAGTATCGAGGCACTCATATAAAATCTGGAGTAAACACATCACGTGTTGTTTCTGTAAATCGAGTAATCCGTTTTATAGTTCGGATGAAGATTGTTATTTAGATAGCGGTTTGAGCAGCGATTTCTACCCAGGTCGTCTCGCACGGAGCCCCCGGAGCTGACGGGCGTGATGCGCGCGGCCACCGACGACATAATCGATTCCCTCGTGTGCCCGCCGCCGCCCAGCGAGCCGCCAGTCATCTCCGACGACATGATATCCGGCCTCATCGTGCCCGCACCCGCCTGGAGTGAGTACTCCACCACACATCTCTCCATATATTTCCAGACTGTCAGTATCGGTACCTACATGTGCCTTTGTACTTGTACCTACTTGTGCGTCAATCTTTAGCATTTACACTTTGGACAGGAAATCAATCACCGTTTGAAATGTTTAATAGAAGATGATTCAGTAAAACTTTCTAGTAAATTGTAAAAGTAGGTACATTATATCGTGTAGGTATTTATGTACACTCCTTATGTTTTCATGCGACCCGTTCCCTATTTTTCACTTTCGATGACGTCGCAGATTGCTTGGCAGAACGTTTTTAGCTTACGTCCTGTGTGGCTCGCTATTGAAAGTAACCGCAACGTCATGATGATAATTTGAGTAATGCAGTATTTACCTTTTGAAAGCCTTTTGAAAAAAAATATTGTTTTAAAGGTATTATACTAGTATAATACCTTTAAAACAATATTTCGTCCATTTTAATCAGAAGCATTCATATTAATTACATTTACAACATTAATTATTTAATTGCACAATAAAAAATAATAAGTTCAGTTCACAGTTCCATCAATCGTTTCTGTTTATGAAAGTACGTATGTCGGTTATTGTGAATAATGAAATTATTAGTTGTGCTATAACCCTTAACAAGCAACTCTTCAATATTTCCTTTACGTAATACTTGGCATCGTTTCGGAACATCCCTGAATCTTCATTTTCGGATTGTGGCTGTCAGCCAGTAACTGTTTGTGCATAACAACTACCTACTATCGCACGATGCGGAATACTTATCGATCATCGTTACGTCCCAGTTACCGCTTATTGTCATTATTTATACGTTACGTATCCTCGTTATGCGAAGGCATTGTTTACCGTATACACAGTCATCACATGCTATGAAAGCCACAATCAGAATGCGATACGATAGCGATGTAGATGGAGCAAATAAACCTCTACAAGCCTTGGTAAACGGAAGCTATACCAGCACGCTTATTGAACGTTTCGCTCGCTCGTCATGATTGTGTGTTATTAACTTTGTAACAATAGAACGTCTTCATCTCGTGTTCACGGTAACTACCTAATATACAAATAACTAATGGTATCTAAATTCAAATATATTATACACTAGTAAGAATATTTAATAGTAGTCCTAAAGCTTGTGTTAAAACACAGGACGACCATTTTTAATCCCCGAAAAGGCAGTTAAAATTTGTTTGGGTCATATTTAAATTTAATTCATTCCGAGAAACTCAGCCTGGTTTTCCTTATGAAAGAAGTAAATTGAGAATTATTATTTCCTTACGAATTTTTTCCACCCCTTTTTTCATCCGTTTCTGGCTGGAGGCGTTTACGTCGTGCCCGGTCATTATTTAAACTTACCGATCCGAAATTGCTGCCCTCTCTAAAGGTTTGCAGTAATTTATTTCTCGACTCGTGCTCTAGCTTCACAAGAGGCAATTATGACGACATATTGACTCGACGTGTAGTTGTTGTTTGTTTTATGACGGCTATAGGAGTATCGGAGTGCGGCTTGACGCGGCCTGACTTCGAATCGCGGGTGGTCGTAACAATGGGAGGCTTTCACTATCGCAAACACATTATTTAGTACGACATTCCCGACTAATGAAACTACTCTTCTTACTTAATGGAATTTTGAACAGAAAAATACTCGACTATTGATATGGAAGTTATTAAAACTTACTTATGATAAATCTGTGAGTTTAATATCATACTATTTAATAGTATATTTACAAAACCATACTCATGCTTAAGTGTTTCAATGTCGGGCATGCGGGCGGCGAGTAAAGGGCAACTCTCTGTCCGAACATGGACCATGCTCGGGTCAACGGCGCGTTGTGTTCCACGCGCGACTCAAAGAGCGTCAGCATTATGACGGGGGCTAGAGGCTAGAGGGCCAAAGCCTAAACGGAACATAAAGGGCTATTGAAGGACACCGTGGATTTTAGTCAGTACGAGTCTGACAGTCCCTCCCGCCCTGCCCGGGGTGGGAGGACTCATTTGATGATTTTAACCATGTAAAAAAAAAGTGTTTCAATGTGGGTACTTAATTCATATTCGTAAAGTCATTCAAAATTGAAGTTCACTGTTTTGATAATTCTTTATTAAAAGTCGTAGGATGATTCTCAGTTTTTTGACAAAATAGGGCCCTTTAAGGCTGCGTTTCCACCACAGATGTGCGAGGATGTGTAGCGAGGGATGTGTTTGTAAAGAATCAATAGAATCGCTTCATTTACCTCGCCTCGGTCAGCACAGCTCTGGTGGAAACGGCTCAGCGGAGCTAGATTTTTGCGCATACAAAACAAGTGAAGGATGTGTGCGAGGGATGTGTACGAGGAATGTGGGCAAGGAATATGTGCGAGGGATGTGTGCGAGGGATGTGTTGCGAGGGATGTGTTGTGTCTCCGCTCCCACTACATCGCACCTTCGTCGACACATTTCACAGCTTCGCAACGCATCCTCGCATCACACATTAATGAGCATTTTCACAGCTCCGCTACACATCCTCGTAGGCACATTTTTATCGCACAGCTTTGGTGGAAACGCCCACACATTTTCACAGCACATCTAGACATCCTCGCACGACACATTTCCATCGCACATCTCTGGTGGAAACGCAGCCTTATACGTACAATAACAAATAAAAATAGCAGCTTACGGTGTTGTGCTAATTCTGCTACAAAAATACCGGTTCTCTAAATAAAGGCCACGACCTCGCCTAGGGCTATTTGCTTGCGCCCGATGTTGACTTACCGGCCAAAAACTCATTGTGTGACTTCTTGTCATAAAACGGCCTTTACATGAAAGTTTCATCACGAACAGTGTAATTTCCTCTCATGTTATTGAAATCTGAGCATCTCTTTTCAAACCAGTTTTATTGAACATTTTGATTTCACAATTCTTAATCTTTTCGTATTAAAAGAGGATTTGAGGAGAGATCGTTAGTATTATATTGACTGACATATATTGTTGTGTGAGTGTGTGGGCCAAATGACATATTTTTACAGCTTAGATCTATATCGAATGCAAATATCAAAGATATAAGGAATATGATATAATATAGCAACGTTTATCCGTAAAAGGTAGGTCTAAATACAAAACGTGCTTTTCAATTTTGGTTTCGCGGAAGCTCTTACAAACGTTAAAATGTCGGTTTAAAATATAATAAAACTCCGTCGGAGCGTCTCTATAATAAAGTCTTCCATCTTTATCATGCCGAAGTAATGCTACCTACATTGTATACCTGATGTTATCCATCTACTTGAATAATAGATATTCATAAAACTTATGCCTGTTCGTTTGTTATTGATACGTAAATATACGCAAACCGTGAATTAAATACGTATGTTTCACGGAATGAGATGGTAATTTCTTGTTTATCAAAGTTTAAAAGATACTTCATCATCATCATCAGCCTGTATTCGTCCACTGCTGGCCATAGGCCTCTCCCAATGTGCATGCCTCTCCCAAAAGATACTTACCGAATTGAAAAAAAGAACACTTTTTTCTACTAACCCCATTTCCTAGGTTATTGTTAATCTTTCAGGTACCTACGTGAGTCTTGCATAACTTATGTAACATGTAATGCGTACAGGTAAGGAGCTATACAGCCCAGACACGGACGCCCACGGCGGTGACTCCGTCAACACCGGCCCGCCCAAAGTCAGCTCCCGAACTAATTCGTTCGAGATCGAAAATCTACTAAAGGTATTTTACAAAATAACAAAAAATTACATTACTACGTTCGTCATATGCACGCCTCTGCGACTTAATCCCCGATTCAATTATCTATCGCTCCGAGAATATTCCCGTTTTATTTCGTTAGTACACCCGCATGGTAATGTCTCTCTCGAAAATAATAATCGTCTCTAGAGATTCAGCCAGCGTCCCCTATTATATCCCTTTCTCTACCTTTATATCTCTCCAATTATAGATATCTATTGATTTTATCATTGCTGAAAGCGTCTCTTTGTTTAGTATCATAATCTTTCAAGTTCATTTACTTAGACTACAATTATTTGTTTCATTTATCAAGCCTTGGAATTAGAAGTCTGTGTTTGTGGATTTATCTAATCATTAACAATAAACGTGTTAACTGATTGTATTAGGTCACAAAGTAATTAATGACGTCAGTAGCAGTTTAGTTAAGCCCATATTACACTTACCAATAACTTGCAAATAACTATGCAAGAAGCAGACATGCCATACGTATTCACAATCGGAGGATGCTATGGTTGAGACTGAATCGGCGTGCATCTACTTACGGACTTTACCCATGACGCGATTCGTGCGATATGCAATTTAGACTAACTAAAAATGCAAATCGACCTTGCTGCTAAGAAATAAAGATGCAATTCGATTGACTTGACGTCGTCGTGGCGATCGTTTTTTTATTTTTATAACAACGTGTTTTATGTCATAATAATGTCGTAGTGGTATAAGGTTGATTTTCACTTATAGTTGGAATGGGTCGAATTGCAATCGCATCGCGTCATGGGTAAGCTCCCTTACAGACTTTTGTATGACGGGTTTAATGTATCCTCGTACAGAGCGCGGAGCAGGTGACGGGCTGGTGCCGGTCGCCGGCGGAGACGCGGCGCGGCAGCCCCACCGGCAGCGTGGCCAGCGCCGCGGCCGGCACACCCTCGCGCCACCTCTCCGACGCCGACAAGCTGCGCAAGGTGCTGCTCGAGCTCGTCGACACCGAACGTGCCTACGTCAAGGTAAAACTGTCATCCAGAACTTAATAGATAGGTAGGTAGAGGAGGTAAGCCTAAGACGGGTAGCTCGCCTAAAACGGGTATGCGGCGGCGTACTGGCGTCTTTGAATGTGTGTGTGCCGGACGCGGCTCCTCATAGGGAGAGCCGACGCGTACCCGTTTTAGGTGGGCTACCCGTCTTAGGCTTCCCTCCCCTACCCTGTATCCGTAACACTCCCAGTTGGATCCAAAGCATATTTACTGAACAAATTGAATAATATCAAGGAAAATCTTCTTCAATTATAATCGTAAATCTATAGGTGTATAAAGTGCTTACCTCTATTATCATTATTCAATCAGGGTCTACAAAATTGTTATTAAGGTGTTTTTGTACGCTAAACCTGTATTGCTTTCAGAATTACAGCTTCCACTATTTTGATAATAATTGTCCTGTAAATGAAGTCAATATATCCACGCTGCAATGTTTAGATATTTATCCTTAAACTCTAATTCAGACTCACTGCACTAACTCCACAACTAGTTATCCTTATAATATCTACGAACTAACAACTGCGAGACACATTTGCGAGTAGTTACTCGTAGTTCATTCGGAACTCAGGAACTGAAATAACTTCAGCTGCGGGTAGGCCGCTTTCTAACTTAATAAATGGCTGTTACGATTCCTGAATCAGATTTCTGCCGCACGATTCAATCTTTAAATGCAAATAGAATGAAAGATAAAGCAATAGTAAAAGTCAACTTCTCCCGTATAAATATTCATCACTGGCCAAAAGTTTTGATGGATTTATAAAACATATTTAAAACTTGGTAAACCTGGTCGCATCTGGGGTTATATAACCACCTGTTCACGATTATAAAGTTACTTTTAAAATAAATCCTGAATGGGGTTAATCTAAAATTTAGAGCTACATTGTGGTATTCATAAAAACTTTTAACCGCAACCAAGGTGCTTATAAAAATAATGGATGACGGAAATGAACAAGTTAAGCTATTTAACCTTATTTTTATATCCTTACTAGCTGACCCCGCAAACGTTGTTTTGCCATATAAATTTAAAAAAAAAATAGATAGTAGCCGATTCTCAGACCTACTGAATACGCATATAAAATTTAGTTAAAATCGGTAGAGCCGTTTCGGAGGAGTACGGTAACTAACATTGTGACACGGAAGTTTTATATAATTATAAGAAGATAAATATAAATCGGTTTCATTATTTTGCGACAACTTAGTTAAAGCCTCCTTAATTCATCAATCATTATTTCTTTTTCATGATAGATTTTACAAACAACATGGTGTTAGAGAGAAGATGAAGTACTTTCTTAGAATAAAAGACATCGTTCTTTTGTTGTACCTACAACACAAGGTTCTTCGATATCAGAGTACTGAACTATCACAGGGAAACCTTTGTGAAGTTTCAGGTGTCAAACAAGCTCTCATTACTCTTGATTGTACAATCGACAAAATTGAATTATGACCCTCCATAAGTGTATTTTCTAACAGACATTCAAATACAATAAGGTCCACATTATACGTTTATATGCTAAGGATCTTGATCTTTGTTATTAATTGTCAAAATGGGTCATGATTAAAATTTGTCGATAGTACATTGAAATTCTGGATAGAATAATAACACCGCAACTACGTAGTCCACTGCGTGCATGTAGGCTTCATACTAATTGCTCTACGTAACAGGATTCTCTAATATCAAAGCTCCAATTAATTATAGGAAACCCTTTGTGCAGTATTAAGTCTCAACGAAGTCTATAGTAATCTAGCTCTATCATGGAAACACTGCATCCACTCAAAACGTATCTACAGGGTAAACAACACGGTAACTTTGTAATACCCCGTTGAATCGAGTTGCAAACAAAAAGTTTAAATGTTAATTCAGACACGCGTAGCATATAACATGGAGCATTATTACTTCCAGCATCTGAACAACTTACTGGAAAACTACCTGGAGCCCCTCAAGAAGGAAACTTTTTTATCAAACGCCGAGATCAACGCTTTGTTCGGAAATATACAGGAGATAGTGACTTTCCAAAGACAATTCCTGCAAAACTTAGAAGAAGCGCTCGAGGCTGAACCTAACTTCCACCACTTTGAATTTTCAAATCAGTTTAAGGTATACAATAACTATTTCTGTGCAGTAATTTTTTTTCCATGATTCTATAACAGCTTTTATCTTTCAGAATGTACTCTTCTCAGTTGGAAATGCTTTCTTGTACTACGTGAATCATTTTAAATTATACAGTTCTTTCTGTGCTAGTCACAGTAAAGCCCAGAAAGTATTACATCCAAGTAAGTACTGGTATATTTGGAATTTCATATGATTTTGAAATTCGTTTGCGTACGAATTCAATCATTTGTTTTGCTGTCGTATTACAGATGAAGGTAATCAAGCTTTACAAGAGTTTCTTGCGGCTCGCAATCCAAAACAGCAACATTCATCAACATTGGAGTCGTACTTAATAAAACCCATTCAGCGGATATTAAAATATCCGTTGTTACTTCAACAATTGAGAAATTTGACTGATGTAAATTCGGAGGAGCATCTCCATTTAGTGGGTAAGAACCTTGACATTTAGATTTATTGTGTATTTTAATTGGTTTCTTAAGAAACGTATTATATTTCGATGAAATTTAATCATTTCAGAGGCTCTGAAAGGCATGGAAAAAGTTGCAGAGCACATCAATGAAATGCAACGAATACATGAGGAATATGGTGCTATATTTGATCACTTGTTTAGACAACATCAAAAGTCTTGCAAGCAACCTATAGATCTAAGTCCTGGTTTGTATCTTATAAAATAAAAATAGATCACTTGCTTTAATTTACTTTCAGACTGCATTCTAAACTTAACTTATTTTACAGGCGATTTGTTATACTACGGTGGAGTAGAATGGTTAAATATTTCAGACTTTTTAGGAAAAATAAAAAAGGGATTGGAATTGCACGCAATGTGCTTTGTTTTTAAATCGGCTGTTGTCTTCCTCTGTAAAGAAAGACTGAGGCAGAAGAAAAAACTTATGGTAACTTACTCTTTTTTTATGAGCCTGTAACACTACTGTACTTTACTCCAAAAATACTAATTCTCTAAACGTGTTTTAGGGTGTATCTTCTAAGAATAGTTCCAACGAGGTAGAAATCATAAGGTACCAGGTGCTGATACCAGTAACCGAAGTTCAAGTTCGGGCATCCTCAGCCAAAGACATGGACAGTCACTTCCTGTGGGAACTCATACATTTGCGCAGCCAACTGCAGCGGCGCTCCGAGAAAGTTTACGTACTGTCTAACAGGTGCGAGTTTGAAACTATGATTGAATCGATTACCATTCCAGACGGACTTTAGTTTTGAAACTATTTAAATGTTAATGATGGATCGAGGCGTCGTGTTGTACAACCAGTTTTAGTTAAAGTTGTTTTGGCAAGTATTTGTAAAGTTATAGGGCTTGTATTATGTTCTTTTGAGATTGACCTATACTCAATGTTTAATCGTAATGTTATAAAAGTTGCTCTCCTTTAGCGTAGTTAATCTAATTCGTTAGTAGTCTCCAATTAACAAAACTAATAAAATCTCGCCAACTTCTACTTAACATAATTATCTTTACATCCGCGTCAAATTTTAAAATTTGATTTTGGGAAACGCAACGCAATATCAAAATTTATTTTGGTAATGGAACCTTTGGTTACTTTCTCGTAGCACGGCTGACTTCCGCAACGCGTTCCTGAAGACGATTCGTCAAATAATCCGAGAGTCGGTGCGCAACATGTCTCTGCCGACCACCCGCCCCGCGCCCGCGCCCCCGCGAGCCCCTCACACGCTTGACCGGGATAGATCGAAACACCAGGTAACTCCCACATTCTTCGTTTTTAAAGGTGCAAACTACAAAGGTTGTGTCTTGGGTCCAAAGACAATTTTCTTCCACTTTCATGCTGTCATACATAATGCGCCTGCCAGACTATGCTCCTTGCGCTGCTCATCGATATGCTCCTCGCGCTGCCGTGATTTGCCGCGATGTTGCCCTCTCTGCCCACACACTGCTTTTCTCGCGCAATTAATCGCGACGCTCCTCACTTGTCATTTGCTTTGGTGAGACAATGGACGTTGAAACGGTGGCAGCGTGCGCGCTATGCATTTTTAGTATTGTAGTAAAAAGAAATATACATCGTCGTCGTCGTCCGTGGACAACAAATCAATAAACATTAACACTTTTTCATTTGACCATTCCACGCTTAGCGACGACACAATTTCCAATTTTGCATACGCGTGCGTTTTGCGCGAGCGTGCGACCGCGCGATTATGTGGCCAGCCAGTCGCACTCGTATTGCCGGTCCTTTGACTCACGCGCAAAAACCGACAAAATAGGGAGCAGTGGGCAGGACGAGGAGCATGACGTGTGGCATGACGAGTAATGTTGCCACACTATGTCTCTGCCTCCTTTCCTCGTTACTTCCCATGCCACTCGTCGAGTGTGTGACAGGCTTATAACATTATTTTCGAAAATGAAAAATTAACAGCAAATCCTGGGCGATAATATGCCACATCGATTTAAAGAAAGACGCTGTTGCTCCTTTGTACCAGAATGAAAAGTTTTAATAATCGAAGTTTTCTTAAAATGTTTCCTAAAGCAAACAATGTTTTGGATACACAGGTGCAAGTGATGCAGGGCTCACAAACTCTCGGAAAAACGAAGAAACCTAAAATCACTGGACAACGATTGTCGGCCGGAAACATTGAGGTACGATACATAAATTATTTTAATTAATCCACCAATAGGTAGGCCTTGTCGATCTTTAAACTTATGACTCTGATTTATATGGGTTGGTTATGGGTTCTGATTAATGGGCGACTTGCTGTCCAACCATGGACAATGGTCGACGGCGCGTTATATTCCACGCGCGCCTCTTGGAGTGTCAGCATAATGACGGGGCCCCCCTTTAGAGGGCCAAAGCCTGCCGGGGTCGCGGTACTCACGAATTACCGTGACCTCAGAACGTAACCGTGGATTTTAGTGAGTACGAATCTAACAGTCCCTCCCGCTCTGTCATGGGTGGGTGGACTCATTTGTATGATTTTATCACGCTAAAAAACGAAAGTCTTATCACCATCATCATTTCACCAACTGCAGCTGATTATAGGTCTTGTTCTGTGTTTTCTATCCATCCAACGATTTTTGAAGAACGTTGTTATCTTTGCCCTAACCTTGGTCACCAGTCAATTAAGAGTCTATGCATGTCAGTCAAAACTCATACTTTCCGTTCACGACGACGCGACGGTCTAAGCGCTGAGTGGAGCGTCGGGCGGTGCGAATTAGACATTAATTGCTTTCGATTTCGCCACTGGCCGGCGCCTCGTTGCGTGTTTAAAACATTCATATGTTTGATCTTATCACTCGTCGAGGAGCTAGTGTCTAAATAATTACAGACACACAGGCCGATCTTCCGAGTTAAGCCGTGCTTGCTTAGGTTGGTCTGTGGATGGGTGACACTCTGTCATAGCGAGTTACCTCCGTGCCTCGGAAAGCACGTAAAGCCGTTGGTCCCGGCTGTAATTTGTAGATCTTTGACAGTCGTTACTATTAGTCAGAAGCTAAAAAAGTCTGACAACCAGTCTAACCATGGGGTATCGTATACCCAGCTATTGGGTTGTGGAGGTCTGAGAGGCAGTCGCTCCATGTAAAATACAGATATTCAGCTGTATCTGGTTTGACTGGAAGCCGACCCCAATAGTTGGGAAAAGGCTAGGCAGATGATGATCTTACAACTCGTCCCCCCGCGCTAAGTCACCTATAGCAGCAAGGTCGTGAACGGGCCGATACTGAAAGCCTCTTCATACACTAGGCGACGCAAGTCTCCGATACCTTACGATTTTGGTATTCATTGACGCGTGCCTGTGTTCGAACCTCTATGGGTTTGTATTGCGATAGCCACTTGGATACCGAAGTCGTAAGGTATCAGAAACTTGAGTCGCCTTGTGTACGAAGGGCCAAACAGAAATTCGAAACTCATCACAATACTATGTCTGTTGCAGGTGGGCGACCTATCGCGGGAGAACTCGCAGGATGCGGAGGAGCCGCCGCCGGAGCCTCCACCCGAAGAGCCTGCCTTCAGGCATCGCAGCAAGACGCTCGGTGATGCTACCGGTTAGTACCCATCACTTTCTTTTGGGGTTATGAACTTTTTTAATAAGCTCCTTCAGTAATCATTCTTTAGGCCGAGACTCCACCAAAGCTGTGCAAGTCGAGACGTGTTTTGAACAACCAATAGAATTGCGTTGCGGAGTGGAGCTGTGTCAATAACGCAATTCTATTGGTTGTTTGATACACGTCTCGAATACGCACAGCTCGACACAGCTTTGGTGGCGTCTCGGCCTTAGGCTTCAAACTAACAGGTACCTTTGATTTTTGTGTGAAAGAAATGATTTAGCCAGACGCATTTTATTAACTATAGCCAACACTAACGTGTAACCCAATCGCTTTATTGCCTCATTTTGAAAAACGGTAATTTGTTTAAAAAAAAACCCTCTGAAAACGTTCGACACGCAATTAATGCTCCACGGATTTTTGCTACATTTATTTCTGCCTGCAATATTAACAGTAGTTTGTTGTAACTAAAGACACGTTTCCATTAGGCAAGTCTTGCATACAATAGAGGCCAAAGCCTGCCGGGGTCGTGGGACTTATCTCATTACCGTGACCCCGGAACATAAAGGGCTATTGAAGGACACCGTGGATTTTAGTCAGTACAAGTCAGACAGTACGGGGTGGGAGGACTCATTTGATGATATTACCAAGCTAAAAAATAAATATTTAAAAAAAAAACAAAAAACCCGACTGCGTAATAAAACTAATAAAAAGAAAGAAACAAGCCCAGTAGTTTAGAATTCACTCATTCACACTCACAGTCGGGGCCCATTCAAATTATACCAATCAAATCTTCCCAAGGGGCCCCGACTGTGAGTGTGAATGAGTGAATTCTAAACTACTGGGCTTGTTTCTTTCTTTTTATTAGTTTTATTACGCAGTCGGGTTTTTTATTTTTTTAAATATTTATTTTATTTTACTATTTTTAGTTTTTGTTAGCATTTATCAGTCCAAATTAAATTGAAACATTTAAGTTATATATATTTTGGTAAACCATTTTTAAAATCCTTTAATTTGATACCCCACTTGATAGAATGTGAGAGATTTAAAAAAAATAGTTTAGTTCAGAACCCTTTGCACGCGAGTTCGACTCGCACTTGGCCAGTTTTATGTACCCAGTGACACTCACGACGAATCTAACGACACCTCTCAAGTTAAAATCCATCAAGCCGTTTAGGCTGCAGAGCAACACAACGAAACATACATACATACATACATACACTCGAAAAACATAACCCTCCTGGCGCAGTCGGGTAAAAAAAAATGTCTTGCATACAAGCATGACGTCACAAAAGTTTCAAATTACCTACTTGTAACTAGTATGCGCGTTTATTTAAAGACGTTAAAGTCAAGTTACAAATTGTATGCAACTAAAGGCTCATTTAGACGATGCAGGAACTCGCACGTGAGTTGCGTTACATTGCGGACTTTATAGGTATAACGAATTCAGTTGAACAAACATATATCGCAATGTAGTGAAACTCGCATGCGAGTTCTTACTCCGTCTAAATGAGGCTTTAGTTGCATACAATTTGTAACTTATATAATTATAAGTAACTTGTGTAGGATCACGGGACTGCCACTTATCAGGTAACCCTAGAACGTAAAGGGCTATTGAAGGACACCGGGGATTTTAGTCAATTCGCGTCCAACAGTCCCTCGCACACTTGATGATTAAACCACGTAACAAAAAAAAGAAACTTTTCTAACGGAAACGCGCCTTTATGCATGCTTGCAACTAACGAACGCTTGACTAACAGAAACAGTGGCGAAGCGCGCGCCGCCGCCGCCGCCGCCCGAGCGCGACCTCGACAAGAGTGACCCCGGATGCAAGTCCGAGGGCGAGGACGAGCAGCCGCCGCCGCCCGCCAAGCGAGGCCTCGGCAGGACGCCCAACCATCTCACGCTCAGGTATAACCCGGTTAATTTTTTTTTTTTTGACACTTGCGTCTCGCTGGTCAACCTTTAAGAGGTTGTGTGCTGCTTAACCGGACTTTCCTGTGGTTGCCATAGATGACTCTAAGGCCTCCAGCCAGGGCTTACAAACTAAGCTAAAATTTAAGTGACCACACGCTAAGGGCACCCCCTGTGGGGTACGGACCTCGGCTTAGGGCGTCACTGACAGAGGATAGCAAGGGACAGGCTGGATCTAAATATTTCATTATTTAGGGGCTAATTTAAAACTACAGGCTCAGCATCGCGGGCTGGCTCTTGCAAGGGTCGGGGGGGGCATTGACTTGGGCGTCGCGACGGGCGGCCTCGGCGGCGAGGGCGGAATGACGGAGTCGGTCTGTGTCTGTGTTTGCGCAGCGTACTGGTTTCCCTACGGCTCTCCTGGAGGAGGATGATGGGATCGTCGGGGGTGATACCCGGTTCATTGAAGAAAGGATTCTTAAATTATTCGCTTATCGTGTTCTCTCGCTCGCAAACTAGTGCCGTCTATACTCACTCCCGCGCGTAGCGTAAGCAGAAAAAAAAATTAGTCTTGATGTCTTGACGCGCTCAGTGATCATTTGTAAGAATATTTACTAAAGTTTTCTGTTATTTTTCCTTTGTTACCTATTGATTATTGTTGTTTAAATTTTGTTTTATTGTTAGGTGTAGTTTGAGAAATTTTAATTATTGTGGTCCAGTCTTGTTTTTATTATTTTTAATTTGAAAAACTTTAATTTGAAATCTTATATGCTGACTGTACTATCTGTCAACGCAAGTACAAGCTGCCATTTTAGAATCTTTTCTTCAACGTTCCGGCTTATTTATATACACAATCGGTGCGGTTAGCCGATACAAAATCTGGACAGAAATTCTGAACAGTCAGATAAGCTGACTAAGGCCCTTCGTACACAAGGCGACTCAAGTTTCCGATACCTTACGACTTTGGTATCTAAGCGGCTATTGCAATACAAACCCATAGAGGTTCAAACACAAGCACGCGTCAATGAATACCAAAATCGTAAGGTATCGGAGACTTGCGTTGCCTAGTGTGCGAAGGGGCTAAATTATCGGCTGAAACCATGCTGAGTTCAGACGAGAGCGACAGAGCGAGATAGCTGACTGTTCAGCATTTTCTGTCCAGATTTTGTATCGGCTAACCGTACCCAATGTTAGGCCGGCCACATACATCAGTTTTCCTGACCAGGAATCCTGATCCGTTTTCTATCCGAACACAGTGAATTCATACAAGTGTGTGTGCATGTTTTGTGTGTGTTGTTCACATTTCATTTATCATTTCGAATTCCGAACGGAAAAAAAAAAACTGATGTATATGTGGCCGCCCTTAAATAGGACCCTTTTACTAGACTCCGCTGACTGGGTGCTGACTGTCCGTCTATCTGTCTGCCCGTCTGTATCTCATGAACCGTGATAGTTACACATTTGAAAAGTTTTCGCACCGCAAGTTTCACAGATGATGTACTCGTATTTCTGTTGCCGCTTTAACAACAAATATTGAAAAACAAAGTAAAATAAATATTTAAGAGGGCACTACTTCTATTTAACAAACGTGATTTATTTTTTTGCTCGATATTGGTCGCTGTAACAGGTACTTATATACTTGAAATATTCAAAGTTATATATTAACTTTAAAAATATATATTTAAATTAAAAAAGAAACATATACAAGTATTTATTACCCATAGAATGCATTACGGCGGAGAGGTTATAGAAAATGGTACGGAACACTTCGTGCGCGAGACCGATACGCACTTGGTCGGTTTTTTAACATATTAATATGACGTGTAGACATTCACGAGAGACTAATAAGCAGCTTATCACGTCTATAAGTAAAACTGACCTACATATGATGTTTACATAAAATGTAATTTTCCACAGCACGACGTCGACGCTGAGCGCAGGCAGCACAGGCAGCCAGGCGCGGCTCATCCAGTCGTCACATCAGCCCACACAGTACCAACCCACCATGGTGAAGGAACTAGGTAAGCAAGAATCGCAGTCTCTCAAATCTTCACCAGAGAGAAAATCTACTACCACCGCACCCGAGAAGAGGATCAAGGTCATACGATCATGCAGCGGTAGCAGCATCAATAGAGACAGATCTCCCAATCGCTCCGTAGACCGCACGTCACCGGATCGGGATCGTGTTACAAAAGTAATTGTTTGCAAGTCTCCGAACAAATCCAGCCTGAAGCAAACCAAAACGTTGCATCGCTCTCCTAGAGGAAGCTTCGACCAAACGAAATCTCCCCGAGGATCCATCGACAAGTCACGATCTCCGCAACAGAGCTTTGATGGATCTCGGTCGCCGCGCGGTAGCATCATGAAATCACGTGAGAATAGCATCGATCGTTCCCGATCACCGAAACCTGCACCAAAAAAAGGAATAATGCGGACCCCGCAGGCCAGCTTCGATAAGTCGCCCTGCAAGTCACCAAATCTAAGCCGAAGGTCTTCTAAATCTGGAGGAGAAAAATTAGCGCGTCTCGGAACGAATTCTCTAGATAGAATGACGCACTATTCTCAACTAGCTAAGGCAGAAGATAAAGCAATCAAAATGGGTATTGTAGTCTCGAAGTCAACAGAATCGATTGCAAAGGCTATTGAACACCCAACTTGTGTTCAATGTTACCTATCTGGTAAAAAACAAAGTAAAACCTCCTAGCATAAGGCAAAGGGCAAGTCGCCCAAATCTCGACGAAAGTCAATGACTGCTCAATCGATTCTGACGTCATCAGACCGGAGCAGCGTCGAGACTCTGGACGACGTGCCCCACGAGCGGCCGCGCTTCACGCCCACTCGCCACCACGACAGGAACGACTTCGATCAAATACATGTATAAACTTATTTTAAAAACAACAACCGAAATATGAAAACCTCGGATAATACATTTATTGATTCTGAAACTTTCAATAAAATTCCAGTCTATAACGAACAATGCTGTTACATCAGATTATTCAGTAATACCAACGAACCTACTGCAATAGACTTTCACATTGTGGGGTTTTTATTGATTTTTCAGGAATCAAATTACTATTATGACAAAATATACACCACTTTACAAGACTGTTTTACCAATTTGAGACTATCACACTACCAAAACGTTGAATGAAGTTGTAAACGTACAAGGCATGAATCACACACTCGAGCCGCAAAACAAAAACATTTCATCAATTAAACGTTCAAATAAAAGTATACGTGAAAATTTTAAACTCATCGTAAATTCAATGTCACAGTTGTAGGTAACTGTACTAGACACATAGAGTAATTCCACAAATCTCAATGTAGTAATAAATGTACCTCCGTAATATAAGTAGACACAATAATAATAACAACCGTATGTTAAAGCATATTATAGTTAATCAAACCTTAATTCTAGATAAATCCAAGTGCTAAGTGTTACATAATAATGGCTGTGGTATCGTACTGATATTAATCCTTTTATCACCTTCGTCATAATAATTATTCTTCTTGTTAATTATAATTTATACTGTTATTATACATCCCGATAGATTTAATGTATTATTGTGTAGATGGCCATGGATTTGTGTCGTTAATTAAGTCTTCCAATTCTAAGTATGTATTAGTAATGATATTGATTTATTTTATCTCTCGCATCTCTTCAGTACCTGCTCAATTTAGTATTAACCTTATCGATTTATTAAGTACCTATATTCCGAACATATTTTACAATCCAAACAATATTTACATACCATTTTATGCTATACGCAATAATTGTTAATATTATTTATGACGTGATTATTTAATTTTCATCGATGAATCTATTTATATTATTATACATTTTAGATAGGTTATTTCCAAATATTTGCACAAATAGGTACCTTTAAAAATATATAATTGTGGCCAACTTTCAAAAGCTTCGTAGCATTATAGGCTGGTTGTGCATTGTATTATTGAAGCAGAATATAATAAGCACATTATTATTGTTCATCTTACTCTTATAGAAAACACTGAACTACTTTTATGGATACACTCCACAACGAGCAATGGAACCGAATATTCTGGAACTATTCAAGTAGCCAAAAAGTGTTTCAGTTTTATACGTATAGTGAATCATTTTAAACCGTTACATTTAAAATATACGTCGGACTACTTACATAATGTTAAATGCATGAATTACGATATTGACATATAATGTGGTAAACTATAATGCTATACAATTTACTAATAAATAGGCTAGCTGTGTATCCAAATTATAATCTATAAATAAAAACAATGTAGGCAAAACACTCTTTGTTCACGTAGTGCTTTATCTTCACCTCTGTAGCTGAGCACAGATTCTCTGTCGAATTAGATGATTGCACCCACGGGCAGAAATGAATGTCATCGTATATAAGTACCTAATCAATAGTGAATAAAGTAAATATATGTATTCAATGCATAAATAATGGATGGTGCACTGTAGATTCTATCGTCACTGTGTGTATCTAGGCTACCGCTTAAGTAACGTAAGTAGATGTTCTATCGAAAATAGTGGACGCCGCCAAAGCTCTGCCAGGCCCCTTGAACCGCTTGAATGTTCGATGACTCGCGACCGCGGCGGCGCGCCCCCCGCCCCCCACACCTCATCAAACATTCAACTCTTTGCTCGCGCGCGCGACTTCCCGGCGATCGGTCCCATCCGTCCAAATTCCGTTGGCGCTCTGCCGTGAGATGATGGAAGCCTAGATCACACGGCACTTGTTTCCTTGATTTTGCATACGCGGATGCCACAGTACACTAAAATATATGAAAAAAAATATTTCTTACGGGCTGATTATTTATTTACAAACTTAAATAATGTTACGAAATTCATTTATTATGTAAACGTCTGAAAAATTTGCTACTGCTCCGTATTGTAACACGCTGACAAGCAGACGATCATTTTTTCAACCATCAATTCTTATTAACGGTGCGACGACAGAGATCGTTAATGTACTGTGGCATCTCCGCATACAATTTATGTTTGGAACAAGTGAGGTGTGACGTAGGCTTGATAAAGAGTTCGGTGTTTGGTGTGTTGTAGGATCGCCCGTGTGGAAACCGCGCGACATGTCGAGCTCGGCGGGCGGGGGCGGGGGCGCGGGCGCGGGCGCGGGGGGCGCGGCGCCCACCACGCTGCCGCGCTCCACGCGCGCGGCGCCGCGCCCGCACCACCTGTCGGCCAGCCGCAAGTCGCTGGCGCCCGACCACCGCCACTAGCCGCCACTGGCCGCCACTAGCCGCCACTAGGCGCCACTAGCCGCCACTGGCCGCCACTAGCCGCCACTAGCCGCCGCGCCGCACTACCGACGCGCGGCGTCCGGACGCAGAGCACGAGTGTTGTTACCCGCCGCCTACTGACCCCGCAATAGTCTAATCACTTGACCGTGCAAAGTTTGTGTACCTCTTATCGTCTTTCTTCAGTATTGTATTTAGTTTAATCACAAATTCCCCTTAACTTGCGTTTTTTTAAGCTCAAGTATTATCTTACCCGTGTCTTAAACAATCGACAGAATAATTTATTTGTTTATTGATGAGCTCAAAGTATGTTTGTGTTAGGTGCATAATCCTGTGCCCGTAAAGAATAAGACTGCGTGCGGCTCTTTTGTGAGGTATAGGTAGTGTACCTATCTAATTATATTTAAAATATTTTGACAATACCCTCGTTAAACAACTCATTATTTCGTGAGATCCCTCTTACGTAAAATAACCGCATTCTATCACATGGAAATCAGACACTTTGTCTGAAAATGTTAGATTGCCTGAGGGTCCTACCAGGTATTGACATGATGTGCCCTGAAAATTCATTTGTAATTGATAGGACGTAAATATATCGCAATGCATTTGTTATGGGGTTGTAAAAGAAACCAACATGTTGACTCAAAACGCGCTACAATACAGTGTCGCACCCTGTTATGACTTTCGTGTTGAATATAATTTGTTGTTTCAGAATAGAAATATCCACTGGATATGAAAATAACCTCACATTAATAGAAAATAAGCTTTATTTAGAATCGACCTACATGACACATTTATTTAAGTAGGTCTATTTTATAACTACAAATAAATGACAATATCAATAGAAAATCATGAAAATTATTGAGCCACATTACACAATTAGTTTCAGGGATTAATTGTTAATCACGTTACTTTGTAATTTAATCTGATTGTTACCTTCCCGTAGAACGTAAACCCGTTAATGCCTACATCATGAAACCGTACATTTGTTTACACTGAAGGTAGTCTAAGTACGCCACCCACCACTACTCAGAGACATTATCCTCGAGAAGACTTTCTACTTTAGCTTTATTTAAGGCATTCCTTTATTACTTGTTTAAGCATGCGAATATCCTAGATTCGTTTTGTACGGACTGCTCTGTGCCAAATTAGGTACTCTCTACACCTTGTGCTTGAATCCTTATCGTGGAGATATTCCTGAATAAATAAATATATCGTGAGAGTAGTTAGCTGTAATGTATTTGCGTTTGATTTTCATCACATTGGCAACTCACTACCCTATAGTTCAAAATGCACTAACCCTAATGGAAATATACACTAGGTAGTTTTGATAATAATTTCTCTTCGTGATCAAATTCGAAAGTTCTATCATAGGCTAGGTGAATGATATAACATGTATCCACAAATTGAGTTTTAATATAATTGAATGTATTATAATAATTATAATATTATGTATGATTGTTTGTTTGCTGTAATATATTGTAAATGTGTTGACTGCAGTCGCGGAAAA
The DNA here is from genome assembly GCA_954870645.1 of Agrotis clavis. Lineage (NCBI taxonomy): Eukaryota > Metazoa > Arthropoda > Insecta > Lepidoptera > Noctuidae > Agrotis > Agrotis clavis. The sequence continues at coordinate 14,969,655 of OX940921.1, forward strand.
CTGTAAACTGGATCGACGAAATACTTTGAACCCGTGATATTAAGACCGCTACGACGACGTAGCTTTCACTGATATATTATTACCGGAACTTAACTCATGTGGATAGCAGTTTTAAATTCCCTGTAAATGTATGTATGACTAACAATTGACTTAAACTGGTAAGAAGAAACGTTGTATAAAGAATTCCGACTTGTAATAATATATTATGAAGAAGATGGCGACGACATCTCGATGTAGATGAGCGAAGTCGAGTATCTCGTAGCACTTCGGTAGTTTTCAGTCGGAACATATCAACGGCGGTGGAGCTAACTCGTTCAGCTTATAAGTTTTCTCGTGATCTAGTAACTGTTAATTGTTTTAAGTATTTTGCAGTTACCAGGAGTATGTATACACATGCACTATGATGTTTAGATAATACCTGTGTAATATGTATGTATATTATTGTGACCACATTATATTTTGAACTTTAAATATTGTTGAAGTGTTTGTTTTGTGACTTATGGAAATAAAACCGTTTATTAATATACATATGTTAAAATATTCGAATTTAATAATTACGAACTTATACAATCAATTTATAGATTATTATTATACTAAGAAAATTATAATTAATAAAATGAATAAACAAATATGAGTGAAAATTAAATGAAGGATGAACTCATTAATTGCGATTGTATTTCATACTTCAATGACATTTGAAAGTAAAGTAGGAAAATGAATGAATATTTAGAAAGACTTATTGAAGTAAAATACGAAAGTAACTAATGTTATAATAAGTATTGAACTTTTATAATTTGTTGTCGACATGATTTGCTGATTTCGTTGTTTTGTTATTCGTTTTTGTCAGCGTAATATGGAGAATAATCTCACCTGTATACAATGTTAGGTATGTATTACCGTTGTCAAACTACTTTATAGATTTTAAATACAATCCTTGCATCTTAATGAGTCACTTTCGTGCACTATTAAGTTTAATTTCTCTTTATATTTTACCGGAATGTACTCTTCTAACACATCTTCTTTCATTCTTAGTTTAGTTTCAAATAAATGAAACATTACTTTGTAGTCACCATGAAACGTTTCAGATAGAAACGATTTTTTAGACTGAATCTATATTTGCTTAGTCGTATCACATTTCTAGGTAACTGTTCTGTTCGATTCTCTAAATTTAAAGTGCCTTCACATTAAAAAAAGTGCACGTGTGTTTTGTATAATAGATGATACTACTAAATCTTTGAAGTAGTTTGTCAATACCTGCTAAATGGGAAATGGTATTAATTCTAGTATCCTTTAGTGGCTTCCAAAACAACTAGACTAATTTATAATTTTAATGTTTTTATTTATTGTTTTCATAATTATAATGATATGTTAAATTTTGTGACACGTATGGAAATTACTTTTTATTGCTTATGAATAAACATAAAATATGATATAATCTTTTTAATCATTTACCAACCCATCTGCTGTGCGATCGAGCTTTTCTCGGGTCAAATTAGAGAATTTTCCTAAACACCTAACTTAGATCGATTTTTCGCCCCTAGAAATCCGTATAGGTACAGCCAGTAAACTTCATCGAAATCGGTTGTGCCGTTGTCGAGCACGTGCTTCAGAATATGTTATTTATAAATACGTTATTTATAATATATATATATATGTTATTTAAATATATTTAGTTTAGTCGTTTAGGATTTAATCATTAGGTATTCCATTTTTATGCAGCAGCTTAGATATGGCTCTTCTTTTTTTAATAATCCGAAAATACCCACTTTCACACTACTGTCAGGCAATACTTTACGGGTTTTCTCCTGAATGTAACTAAAGGTTTTATGATAACAAATAAAACGCGTATAGATAATCGGTATAATGTGTTTATTAAATCGTACATCGACGTTCATAAATCAAACATTTCAGTGTTTCCGGATTCAAAACCTTACAATTTGCTATTAAAACAGATTTTCTAAATTGATATGAGTGAAACATTCAAAATATAATTAATTATGTATTTACAAGATTAATAATAATTATAACTAGATAGGTACACAATATTTTTTTCATTATATATTTTTGTTCAGTAATTTCAACCGCCTCAACAAATTTACATAAAACTTACGCATCTAAATTTTGTTGGCCTAATATTTTTAACGAATCTTGAAGAAACTTAAGGAACAATTCACTCATACCTGACCTCAACATTAGGTAAAAAACTATGGAGGCCTAATAACTACAATATATTAAAACGATTTAAGTTCATTACACAGTCATGTTTATTATTTATGTATGTAGACTTTAGCTATTTGATTGTAAAAGTAAAAGAAATTTTATGTTGACAATCTTCTACGTGAAAAATGATCTAGAATCTATTTGTGGCAAGTAGGTAAGACTATATAATATTACTTTTAGCAATGATTTAGTTCTGAATTCTATTTAAATTCCATATATTAGTGCAATAAACAGAAATTTGTACACAATTACGGACAATGGGGCCAATGACAGCAGAATTGGTAACAGAGAATATGCATGTAATTAAAAAAAAAAATATTTGAATTTATATTGAACCATATAAACCATGCAGTAGCTTTTTTAATTCTGTAATTCATCTCTTATTTTACAATTCATTATTTTACGTTTCGTATTTCACTCAACGTATAAATTCTCTAGATAGTGACGAAACAATTCATGTGTCAAAGAAAGACTTGCATTCGTTTATGGTGATTTGCACGTCACTAAAAATGTAATAAAGTAATGGAATTGTGATTTCTGCTTGAATGAAGCAAAAACAGTTATTAAACTTATCCAATTAAAGCCCAATAACATAAAAGTAATCAAGGAAGCTAATGAATAACAACGTCACAGTATGGCATCGTCACGGACGTTTGAAGTATAGTAGAAAATTCTAGCGGCTTTATTACAAAACGTGGTTTAACTTAGACCAAGCTTTAAATCAAAAATCATTTTTTGAATTTCGAACTTTATTCCAACTGCTATAAAATTCTCAAATGCACATTGACAACTTAGACCGGGATCTAAACTCGGTTTTTGTATTAATAACTTTACGACAGTAGAAATAAAGTTCGAAATTCAAAAATTCATTTTTGATTTAAAGCTTGGTCTAAGTTAAACCACGTTTTGTAATAAAGCCGTAGGAGTCTAGTATTTTTTTGAACGACATGCAGTACCTAGTTGCTTCTTTTTTAATTCTAGTATTTGTAGGACTATAGACATATTATTGATTTAAATTATTCTAAAAAAATGCATGCATATTCCCTATTGCAATTCTTAAATGCACTTGAAGCAAATTTAAAAGAAATATTAAACCGGGAAGCAGAAGATTCGAAGGTTAGATTCAAGATTACGTAACACGCAAAAACTTTAATGGGAGACAAAATTGTGATTTACTCACTCGGGAAGCTCTATTTGTGAACACCTATAATGTATATCGTTTTACTTTATATTACGATCTTTACGTCTCTCTACATTAGAAATTATATTCCTTTCTAATATTTAAACAATAACAATAGTACTATCTAAGGAGATGTATATATCATAAAATACATAATTTATGTGGCACTGGCTACAAATGTAGGTAATGTCGTCATAGCTAAGATCATCAAATTGATCATCTTAATGGGTGTCTCGATACTGTCGTTGGCTTTTAAGACTGAGCTGTTTCACATTTACCTACCCATAATTTTATTTTATAAAGTGTAAGCCTTGCAGGAATCTATGTATGAAAGTATAACGCACTTTCTAAATAACACACGAAATCGGAAGAAATGGTGTACACCCTAGTTACACATAGTCATACCTAAATTGATTGCATTATAAATAAATACAATCAGAATAAAATTTTAATTTAATCTTAGTAATAAACACTAGACGCTAAAATGATACTTCGTTTTTCTCTACTATAAATAACAAAAGTTTTAAATTAATATATTATACTTTGCAATAAAATAATTTAGTGCACACCACGATTATTTTAAATATTTTATAGATATTTATATTACATGTAAAGATAATCATTAAATAACTCTGATTAAGTTCATTACAATTTTATCAATTAATGAAATACTCGATTAAAAAGAAATTTCATTACGCTATTATATTTTATTATGGTGTTTCATCAAATTATGCTAGAATAAAATTCATTCATCCTAATTTCATATCATATTAAATACGTAAGGCACTCCATTTAATTTTGCTGTTTTTTTTTCATCGATAAAGACCGAAAATACTGTCACACAAGTTTCCTCTATAAAAATGAAGACCACTGGAAGTTACTGTTATTCATGCACCGCACATTATAAGATAAATTTATTTAAATATTAAGCTCGAAACAAAGTAACTAACATCAATTTAGATTCTGCTTTCATTCAACAAATTGGACAGTTGCTATACAAACGTAGTCCCATTACTGTAACTGTTAGTGAAACGACTGGATTCGATGTAAAATCAAAGGGTTTGAAATACTTACTTCTGAACTATTTGTATTATCTACTTTTACATTAATTTGGTTTCTTCGTAAAGGTTCACGCATGTTCTTTACCTATAAATTAAAAGTTAACTGCAGGTGCATAATTTGAACTCTAGTAAATGACAAAATTTTAACAAAATTCCAAATTTTAATGATGTAGGACAAAATTTACATAGCAACCTATATTTAAACATATACATACACAAACAACTCTATCACAGACACTAATCATGTACAAAACTCAATATAATAACTATATAATAATATAGATATTCAGTTTCTGAATAAGAAACGACATTGGTTTGTGGTACCAATTGACCGTTTAATTAATTAAAATTAACAAAAATTATGTTGAAACGTTAATTTAGGTAGGTACTTAATAATCGACGACCATTGATGTATATTACACAGTGAAAGTATTACTGTCGTAGTTGTGATTCTAAATGGGAAATTAAAATCACGACAAACACTTTACATCAACGTTGTTGGACCCCTAAATATTCAATTAAAAAGCCATTTTATTCATAAGTAATCTCTTTAAAATTTTTATCAAATTTAACTACCTATTTAACCTACACACATGACTTGTTTCATTACTTCCTGAAAATTTCGAATGTTTATAATAAGTCCGCGCGGCGTCTTAAAGCCCCTTCAAATATTTTTAATATGAATATTTGAATAATTATGTTATATGTATTATGAACCTTTAAAGGAATTAAAAAAAAAAATTATCAAGGGGACTCAACCCCAAAAAAGTTTAGTTTCGAAATGATAAAGGAGAGCAGAAAGTTAATATTGATTTCAGAGAACTGTTAGTATTGATAGATCAAGAATTATTTTATTTAGATAATGCTAATTACAAGCTATTAATTTGTCTTTGTTGTTTTTTTTTAATAATTTCTTCATTAAAATCCCAGAACATTCATAAAGTATTTCGTTGAGCTTATTGCGCATCGAGCGTGCACGCGACCGGGTCATGTATATTTGTCTAAACGTTGGTCCCTAAAATTGCTATTGTAATTTTGTGTCGTACACAGCAACGCAGAATGGGGCGGACGACACCGCGCGAGTAGCGGCCGGGCTCTCCGAATAAAGGCACATTGAGTCATGATTCATTTGTTATCCTACATGCAGTACCTAACCATCCCACTTCCTCGTCATAACATTTATCATTTTTTGAAGGTCGGCCTAAAACTAGTTAAAGGGATTAACTAATTAATAATCTACTTTATATATGAATTAAAAGTCACACCACTATTTTATCCGGTCGATTAAATTTTCGTACACTTCAGGAATTTTGACATCACATCATAATAGTCCTATGACATTCAACTTCTCATCTCAATTCTACTCATTTTGGCAACATGGTGGTGGAACTACAATTTGTCTAATTAAACTAAAAGGCATATCTGCCTATGAATTAGAACTAGGGCAAAGATCACTTAAAAGTTATCTTCACATTTGATCTCCCTTGAGGTGGGCTGCGAGCCAGGCTGGGAGGACCACTGTGGCTCAGCCGGTCCGTCCCAGTCGGGAAACGACTCGTACATAAAATTATCAGCGGGAGTGTCGTCGACCGCAACCTCAGTCCGACTAAACGCCTCAGCGAACTTCCCGATCTCTGTGGAGCCGAAAGCTTGTTGGAAAGCGGGCAACGGGACAACAGGCGGACGCGGCGGTCGCTTTTCCTCAGGCGGCGAGCGACGCGGCTCGGAGACGGGGAAACGCTCGCGAGCAGCGCGGGTCGGGTCGCTATGTGTCACGCTCGGCGGGAATTCAGGCGTATTCCTCTGCCTCGAGCCAACCTCTCCATTGAATGGCGATTCTTCATAAACAGGATAAGGCGTTGATCTCCCATCCTGTTGACATGCCTGGTTTTGACTATGCAAATGAGCACCCTGTAATAAGAAAAAATAAAACCAAATTAGCTAAGTTTCACTCAAACTCACTACCTTTTCGGGTGGAATTAACTTCCGCAAAAACACAACTAACACCACATAAGGGTGCCACATCCTTTATTTGTATTGCAACAGAAAAAAACAATTTTCCTCATATCAAGTTTTAGAAGAAATTCGGGTTATTCGGAGAATCATCTTTGTCACTCGCAGTGTATAAATGTTTACATAGCATTATTAAAGAGTAGGTCATTAATAACCTTCATTGGTCGGCATTCGGGAGGATACCGCATGTGGTCACGCGAGCACGCACTGCGCGGGGCCCACCCGCCGTTGACTGCGCTAGCACCAGTCCATCCTCCGCCGCCCATGGCACCCATCTGCTAAAAATAACAAATTCATAATCAATATTATAATAAAGCTTCACTAATAATTAAGAAATAAAGAAATCCCTAGTCAGTATAATGGAACCTACATAACACCGCCGCCATACGCCAACGTATGTACGCGTGTCTACATTGTGGTTTGAAAGTGCCCTAAGAAAAACTGTAATACTATCTATGCCTGTTTTAGTTACTTAGTTATTGAATAAATCTTGCATGATTTTTCCTTGCTACTTCTACTACGTGGAATTTCATATATTATCAAAGTATTATCTTCTGGCATTCGGCAATTCTAGTGTCACATTGAAATATTTTTTGTACTGGGAAATAACTAAATTCAGTGATTGCCGCTTACAAGCGATCTATTTAGTTTACCTGTGTACAATATTCGTTTAGATCAACTACAAACATCGACATCATTCACAAAATATTAGAACACATGATACACAAGGTATAATACCTGATAATGTGGCCACATCTGCGGTTCGCAGTACGCGGGACCCCGGCCGTTCATTCCACATTCTAGCGGTGGCTGGAAATGTAAACAAACAACTTTATTAAATCTCTTCCACTTCATAAAACACTTTAAATCGGCAACATAATACATTTTGCACTTGAAATTGCTAAAGGTTACTTAAGGTTAAAACTATAAATTGTATATAACACTAGCTGTTTCCCGTTGTTCACTCCCGCTACTCGGTCCCTTTTGGTTGCAGCGTGATGTTATATTGGCTACTATAGCCTTCCTCGATAAAAAGACTATTCAGCGCAATTTTTCAATTCAAACCAGTAGTACCTGAGATTAGCATGTTCAACATAACAAATGGCTTGTAATCCGTAATTTGGTAAGTAGGTTCTTGAATATTTTGAAAGCTATTTGACTTTATTCTCTTTTTCTAAACGAAATAGTCATTAATACTTCACATTACTTTCCTATTCCCCATAAGAGTAGCGTTCTTAATCAACTGTTGAAAACTTTCGTCAATTATTTAACAAAGAACAAAAAAGAGTTGGGCGTCATTGGTTACCGAGTAGGGGACCGTCTGTTCCACGCTTACTTATTGATTCAGACAGCTTACAGCGAATTTGACGCTAAGATTGCTTCTGATACACCCCCTGATTTTACGGTCTGCAAAAACAGACTCCTTTTTAAATTTCTTTGACAAGTTTTGATTTTTAGGGTTCCGTAGTCAACAAGGAACCCTTATAGTTTCGCCATGTCCGTCCGTCCGTCCGTCCGTCCGTCCGTCCGTCCGTCTGTCCGCAGTTTAGCTCAGAGACGCACAGTACTAGAGGGCTGTAATTTGGTGTAAATATACGGATTTGTTGTGCCAAAAAAGTGGTAAAATAAAATCTCGTAAAATATTTTTTTTAAGGGTACCTCCAGTACTTACACGTAAAGTGAGGATTTTTTTTTTCTCGCGTACTCCTTAGTGTGGGGTATCATTAAATAGGCCTTTAAAAAATAATTATAGTTTCCATTAACAGTTTTTTGATAAAAAAATTCGTTTGTGAAATATTAAGCTTTAAAGTGCTAAATTTTGCTCGATTCGAGTGTCCCCCCCCTCTACCAGCTAAACGGTTATGTTTGGGGGTGTGAAAAAATTCACAATAGTAGCATATATAACGAAGTTTAAAAGAAAATTATCATGACTAAGTAGGCTTTACAACTTTACGAGTAATAGTCGACCAACTTATAAAATGTACTTGAATAATATGTTTTCTTAAACAAAATGTATCGGAGAACATGCTCTTCAACTGCAAATGTAAGTTTGTCAACTTTATTTTACAGCTTTAATAGGTATGTTTTTACGGTATGTTTTTTGGGGATAAGTAGGTTTTTATCGTCAACTATTTTTAACTAACTTCAAAAAAAGGAGGAGGTTCTAAATTCGTCGTAATCTTTTTTCTTATGTATTTTTCCTGATTTCTCAAAGACTCCTGGACCGATTTTGAAAATTCTTCTTTTTAAAATTAATTTCAGCGAATCAGTTTAATTAGTTTTTTGATGGGCAACTACGGAACCCTACACTGTGCGTGGCCCGACACGCACTTGGCCGGTTTTTTTTTATCAACTAAGTTTGTGGCGTTCTGTTAGTTTTTACCTACCCCTATTGGAAAAAGTCGTGATAATATGTATGTATAAAAGTTTTTATGTGTTGTACTGAAATAATGGACGGAATGAGCGCAGTGGCTGAACGAGCGAATGCTACGCTGCGTATCGTGGGTTCTTTTCCCACACGGAACAAATATTTGAATTACAAGTAGTTTTTCCGGGTCTGGCTGCTTATGTATGTGAATTTAAATGTTTTTAATCGTACCGACGCCACAGGATTAATTTCAAGTAAAGAGCAAAGTATAAAAAAACGCTCCATTTTTTTATTGTTAGAAATATGAGACCGTGTAGAAAAAATATCCGTTTTTTATTACATTTAAACCTATTAGATTAAGACAAAAACAAACATTCCATTTCGTGTATAACAATCAATTTATGTAAAAAACCACCTAATCGTTCCCGTAGCTCTTGCTACGAACGCCACAAAGGGGTTAGAAGCATCAAAATATGAATAAGTAAAGATTGAATGTTAAAAACCATGTCCTATTCACATGATCTTCAATACGATAGAAATAACACAAAGGCCTGATTTGTGTGATTAGTGTAAAAATTTAAAGAAAAACAAACCTAACAAAATGTTTCAAAGAAACGGGCCACAAAGCGCTACTTTCAATGTAAAGCATGTCTACAACATTCAAAACAGACTCGTTACAGTAACGTGGTGGTTGGCACCGCGGCATCTGTTCATCAGAGGCCCAAGCATAACTTTACACGTTTTTATGATGAAAAAATTTGATGGAAAAAAATTGTTCCTTGTGCGTACACTACACTTTTAATTTTCCATACAATAAACGCAATAAATACGTCAAGCACGCTGTAAACAAAATACAGAAATCTTGTGATAAGGCCTCTGAAAGTTGTCTCGCTGAAAGTTTTCGTCAGTCACCGCGGTTTGCACGATACAAAATCCGATTTCCAAAAAAACACAACAAAAAAAAACATTATACCAGTAGATATCAAATAAAATTAATGTCAAGTAAAAACAAAAGAAACTTTATTTACCACAAAATAATGCACAATGATTACGAAATTGTTGACAGCTACGACGTTTTGTTTGTAAATATTTACATTTAGTGGTTAAATATGTGCACAACCTGTACACGAGATAATGTTTAGTGGCGCGAGGGTGTGAGAAGGCGGTGCGGGGGGCAGGGGGGTCGCGCCACCGATCGATGTCCGTTACTCCCCGTGCAACGTTACATTGCACCAATTGCATTCATCATCACACATCACCATTTTATCCTACCTTGAAGAGTACAACCATAACCACTGCTATGGACTTTTTTGTCTGCTATGGACCTATTTGTCTGAATTACCTAAATGATTTTTATTTCATTTTTTTATTTTTATAACCATTTAATCTCGACAAAACTATAATTTAAGCTCTAGTCCTAGTGTAATAATAACTCATCATTGTCAGAATTTTAAAAACTTCGATTATTGTGCTACGGTGCTACGCCAGTGCTACGTGCTGCTACGCGATTCTTGTTCTTACAATGTAAAATAATTTTAAACGACAATCCTAGTTAAATGAATATCATTTATCACCTAGAAATTATTGGCTAATTACATTTTAAAATGTGGAAATTTTAAAGTTTATATAAATTTTGCTACGGTGCTACGCCGCCGCTACGAGCTGCTACGCGGTTGTAACTTTGGTTCTGATTTTTTTACAGTAGTTTTTTTGCATTATTTCGGTTTTTGACGACTTTGTGTGAGTTATTTTAATGTTTTATTTATCTTAAGTCATGCATTTGTGTTTTCCTGAATATTTCCAAAGTGCTTTCTTTGTTGAAAACTTTTAAAATTACTTTTTTTGATCCATGTTTTTTTTTTATTGGCACATTTAATCCATTTAAAAACAAAAAGCAAAGCAAAAACACAAGTACTTTAAATGTCTTTTCCCTGTTCTAAAGCACAACAAATTACCTACCTACACATAATAATTCTACTCACGCTAGGTATTTCAATCGTTCAGACGTTATATAAACTCGTAACGGCCTGAAAATTGTTCATATGTGGGGGAAGTGGAATAGTGACGGGAGATTTGCAGAGGCTAACTAACTATCGAGCGGCAGGCGGCGAGCGCGAACCACGTGACTTATCGATCAGCGCGGCGCCCACGACACTCGGAAAAATCAACCGCTGACAGCTTTCATAGGCCACCTCCACCTCTCGACTCACAACCACCCCCACCCCCCTCCTCCCCTCGAACACGCCGCCCAGCCCCTCCCCGCCCTCATTAGCGCCTTTGTGACGCTCACTTGTCTCGTAATATGACGCCGTAATGATACCACTTACGACTCGATTATTTGTTAACATTCCAAATAGACTGCCAAAAGCACAGATGACCCTTTTATTTTAATATTTTTTTAACTTTTTTTAAAATTTCAATACGTGATATCTATCATGAGGTAAAATATTGGGATATACTGTCAAATGGTTCTAATACAGCCGCAGTCATATTTATTAACACGACGTTAAATATTTACTAACAATACGCCTCATTTAAGTACCTAATTTGTAACGTTTGAGTAGAAATGACAACAAACTTTTGTTTTCAATGAGCAGTCATTTCAGAATTTGCACAACAAACTTTCCCTGACTGAATTTTATAGTGTGTCGGTTGAATTTAAACTCTATCTGCATTGCTTACGATTGATAATAATCTATGTATAGTACCGCTGAGGAGTGAGCGTTAGTTGCGAATGAGGATGTCAACTGTCCTCTGACACTGACCTACATAATTTTAACTAGTCTTTTTGTATGCCGATGACCTATTCCGCCGTAATTTAATAAAAGGCGGACTTGTCATGTTCAAGACAACTCATTTGTTTAATATATTAATAAAGTGTTCGGATGTTTTATTTCTTTTAAAACGTCATTGTCAGCTTCTATATAAACTAGCAAAGATAATGTTTATTTTGTATCATAAAACCTTCTAACGGTATCTGTATAATGAGATAATTACTCATTTATTTCATGTAATATTCACATTCATAATTTCCATAGTGCATTGTTACAAAATATTAACATATCTACTGTTCTATAGACTGACTAAATAATAGATATGTATCAGTTGCTTGACGTTCTTGAGCATATTGTAAAGATCAGCAAAGGGGAATAGGGCATTTAATTGTATTCATTGTTTGTGAGTCAACTACCTCATCCACTTATGTTGTATCTATTCAATTCTCTGTTTCTATGCATTACTTTAAACGGCCTCGACACAACACAACAAAGCACTTCTTATTGGTGTTGCTTACTCACGAGGAAGTAAACGTAACCGATATTATATGGGTAAGTAATACATGATATAACTACAAAATCTCTAAAATTTACAAGAGATAACAACTGAATATATAATTTTATTTGATATAACGATCTGTTAATATAATAAACGATTGACATAATTTTATAATGACTAATTTCTATAAGCATAACAATCAATGAATATAAAATCGTTTTGCATAACACTCAAAAGACATAAAACTTATTTGGTCTAATTTCTTTTTCTTCCTGGCAAGTAATCTAACACTGATGTACCAAGTACTAGTACCACCTGCGATGAATGATTGACGGAGCCCCGCTTCGCGGGGCTCCTATTTCTGCGTACAGGGTTTAAAGTAACCTAACACGAAGGGGATGGCGGGGTCTTTCAGACCCCGCCATCCCCTTCGAACCTAACCTCTCCGTGTCGGGGTGCCCCAAGTCCCGAGCTCGCTTCGCTCGCTCTTGGATCCTAGGTCAAATAACTGATTACTACCTGTACTGCTGGCTCGACGGAGCCCCGCTTCGCGGGGCTCCTATTTCTGGGTGCAAGGTTTAAAGTAACCTAACACGAAGGGGATGGCGGGGTCTTTCAGACCCCGCCATCCCCTTCGAACCTAACCTGTCCGTGTCGGGGTGCCCCAAGTCCCGAGCTCGCTTCGCTCGCTCTTGGATCCTAGGTCAAATAACTGATTACTACCTGTCGTGCTGTCTCGACGGAGCCCCGCTTTGCGGGGCTCCTATTTCTGGGTGCAAGGTTTAAAGTAACCTAACGCGAGGGGGATGGCGGGGTCTTTGAGACCCCGCGATCCACTTCGAACCTAACCTGTCCGTGTCGGGAAGTCCCAAGTCCCGAGCTCGCTTCTCTCGCTCTTGGATACTTAATTTTTCTAATAACAATAGCAATCAGGAAGGCAAACAATCAAAATTCAAAGGATAAGCCAAAGTCATCAAAGAAAATAGTTTAAACGTTAAATTATATGTTTCAAACGTTAAATGTAATGATTTTCGCTTAAATAAACGTTATATCAAATAAAATTATATGAAATGAGTTTTAGAATAACACAAACAGTATGTGTAAAGAAATTATATCAACCGTTGGTATATCTCACGTTGATTATATCACGTGAACGTTATTGAAATGAAAATATATCAAATAACTTTATATGAAATGAGACGCACCCATATTATATTAATACATCCATTGACACGAGAAAAGTTTGTTATACATATACAACGAGTTCGTAAAATGCTGGTCAGCAGTTTTCTGAGTGAATACTTTTACTTGCAAACTATTAGGTTTCCGTAAGATTGCCGCAAGGTACATTATCCTTGCGAATTAAGTGACATTAAAGTCACGCCGCGTCCCCGAAGAGTTCTGAAGTGTTTCACCAAGAATCACGTTACGCCCACGATTTGTCTGGCATTTTATGTACTTAAACTGATTATACAAATATTTTACTAGCTTTGTTTGAAAAATAATGTCTTCCTTTTCAATTGATATAAATGTACATATTTTAAAATATTCGTCGTAATAGCGTCCCGTTAATAATGGTATGCTCACTAAATACATAAATCTAGCACAATGAAAGTCTTATAAAACCTGGACCTACCCGATCATGAGATGTAATGATAAATATGTAAATAAAATTTACATATTTATCATTAATATATTATAATGATAAATATGTAGGTATTTAAAAAAAACTCAACGAACTACTGATAAGCAAGTGTTACTACTCAGTCACAGAATTTTTAAATGACAAGACACTGAAACAGCCGGGTTATTACAACAAACTATTATAGAAACTAATAAACTATGAAGTGACATTGTGTAATTGTTTAATGTTTTTTAATTCAGAATTTTAAATATTATTTTTTTACTATTCTCTATCGGGCTATTTAATCTGAATTCTGACATTATAATAATATCAATTTAATCTTAATTTGTATTGCATGACAATTTGATAAATTAATAAATATTATGAATTTTGTATGCCTAAACGGCGGGACATAGCAGATTTTACATGTAACCATCACAACATCTTATGTACCTATGATCCACAATAAATGATTTGATTTGATTTGAAAAATATGCACCCTAGATCACTAGTAGTAGAGTGTATTCCTTCGAAAAAATCGAATTAATATGACGAAAATATGTCATACGTACTTAACTCTTATTGCCAATCAGGGAACACTTTTCAGCTCTTTCAAGAAAATTATTTGAGCATGATATGGTTTTATCTGACTTATATAAAAGTTGTAAGATGAGGCTACTTACCGTGGGTGGCAATGGCAGGTGCTGCGCGGGTGTGTGAGCGCGCTGCTCGCGCCGCGCCACCGACCGTCGCACGCGCGCCTCCTTCGACGCGTACCCGCCGTAATCTAAACACGCATTGTTTATCATTATCTCTCCAACTCATTATAATAGCATGCATCGATATTGATCAACATCGTTACTCATATTGACTGACAAATTCCTTTCATCTCTACGCGATACAAAAGTCAACAGGTTGTGCTGATATTTTTGGCGATGTACGCCATTTATCGATTATTGCTGACGTTGTTATAATTACTTTTTCTCCACCACATCATTTCGTTCCACAAATACATAAATAAACACGATACAGGGGTTTCACAGAAAATTCTAAAAAATAAGTGGCGTATAGTCCTACTCAAAGTTTGTACTGAGTAAGCTGAAGTAGCACTCACGGCACCAACGTCATAGTAGGTGCCATTCCATTTAAAAATCGATCATAGGTGTTTTATGTATGTAGCGATGCAGCTATAGCAATTGAAACCGTGACCCTGAACGTACTAGACGGACATTTTGCTGCTACGACATTTGCTCACTTTGCTGACTCACAGTGTCCTACATAATGACATGACTTTGTAAATTAAGGTCGTATATTCTTGAAATAAGCAACTGTTACAGAAAATCTGTAACAGGAAAAACAAATAGTAACACCGTCGTAAATAAAATCTAAAAGTACATAATATATTCGCAAAAGGAGTAGGATATATTTATCGATTCCCAATCCACTGTCTAGACGTGTTTAATAAGCACAGTGATCATTAATATTTCACTGTTAGTTATATCTCTTAAAATATCTTATGTTACCATTGTGAATGCAGAAGCCAATTCTAGATGTCCACGTCCAAGTCAGTGGTAAGCGTCTATGGTCTAATGTTAACAATTGTAAGACTTGTGAATTAATGGGTACTAGATTTTTCCTTTACATATTTTTAAAAGGACTTGGTCTTACACAGATAATAGACCGGCCGTCAAGAACAGTGACCCATCCCAAACACACCAGAAAAAAATGTGATTTAAGCCCGTATAACATCGATCTGCGCCAGATCTATGTTGCAAATAAACGCATGAATCGTAAATGTTATTCAAAGCGTATATCTATAACAACTTGTCTAAGAACCTTTTATTTTGAATTTAATATAGATACTGGTCACACAAATCAGGAAGGAGATATGATTGCTCTTTTTCTAAAAGTGAAGTGTGTGAAACGTATCGTGTCTTGCCTGTAAACATATTATTTATTGCTATATCTCAACATTAATAATTTAATGTCGATAATACTAGCTGAGCTTGCTCCGAACTAGTAGTAACTAAGTCATTTTATATTTACGGTATCGTTAACATCACTGAAACTCGCTATACATTTAGAAATACAGCACTTATTCTGCAATTAGTCCAATAAGACATTGTAGACCGGAAGCCAGACCAAAATATCGTTAGTGATTTCTTCTCAAGCCATAATTAGTAGACTACATAAGGGAGTCGGATCATAAAGATTTGTGGAAGTCAGCTGCTGTTCCGTTGGTGGGATAAGCAGCAATAGCCGTTCAAACACGTAGAAAAAATAATATTTTTTAGTCATTTCCTCCCAACTGAAACCTGGTTTATATTGAAGATTACCTTATATCACGAAGAATAAAACCAATCAGCTGTCTGTAACATGGTGGAATACACGTCTGCTGGTCACTCGAACATGTAATTTTTTATATTATTTTCAGTGATTTCCTCTCGACTCAAATTTTACCTGATGAAAGTTTACATGAAGATATGGATAAAAGCAAACGTCAGCTGGCTGTATCTCGGTGGAAAGATCGTAAAATAAAATATGAAGAAACAAATATTTTATTAAATCTGAATAACTAAACGTAATTTATTTGCAATATCAAAACGGACTTATGGGAAACGAGTGTCTGTCATAATGAGACATAGAAGAAGCCATAAAAAATATTATTTGGAAAAAAAACTTGTGTCATCCTTAATGTCTAATCTTGTCAAATCATTCTGCTGTCATAAGGTTTCAAATCAATATTAAATGATTTTGTTGTTGTATTTCGTTATTTTGTTCAAGTTATGGAACTGTTCTTACTGGAGTGAATAAGTAATTGACACCCTGATCAAGAAGGTCCGTTAACCGGTTCAACAGAATCAGAAGGATTCCCGCACGATCTTCAATGATGAGACAAGGCTCTCGCTTGGAGATTACGTGAAGAGCTTCTCGATCCGGCTTGCATTATGAAGAAATTCCTATCTTCGAGGTCCGAACTAGATATCCATTGATATATGTTTCATAACAACATGTTTATTTTGTATTTTTAATTGTTTTATATGTAATGTAAATGAAAAATGTAAATGACAATAACATCAAACAATGAATCAAGCAATGATTGGGGGTTTTCTTTATAGAAAAGCTTTTTATTTCTTATACTTTTCACTAATTGAGAAAATAAATCAATAGGCGTATTCTAAACGCGCAGAAGACGCGCGTTTCAGGAACGCGCCTCTTCGGCGCCGTAGACGCTGATTTGTTATTGCGTTTGGATTGATGATACAAGCGCGCGTATAAAGAAGCGGAGTAGAGGAGAGAGTCTTATATGTAAGAGTTATTAAGTAATCGTTCAGACATAACCGCGCGGTTAGTCAACCGCCAGAAAATAGAATCGCGCTGCTCCCGCGCGTTTCTATTACTATGGAGTCTTTACTTTGCGTTCAGTTGCGTGGCGGATACCGCGCGGTTAGCACATCACAGCTCGTGAGTTTGGCACGGTTCGTTTCGACACTGAACTGTTTATTGATGAAGTGGAGAAGAGAAATGCAATATGGGATATTCAGTGTGAGGATTACTCAAATAAAACTATCATAACCAAGCTTGGCAAGAGTTAGTGGAGATATTTGGAAATTGTGAAAATACGTTGGAAACTTGGTTGGTTACTTAATATTGGATGCACCCATTTGCATTGCATACCACATTTTTTTTATCGTTTTTTTAAGGAGCAACAACCACAGTAAATCGATTTTTCGCTGACCTCCTTTTTCAAACGGACGTTATCCCTGTACGATAATCACATATAACCGCCGGAGTCTGATTGCATAACAATTTTGCGGTTTCGAACCGCGCGATTCATGAACGCGCGGTTTCCGCAAGTCTGTACTAGCCCTTAGTCCTGCTTGTACAATAATTTTCAAAGTATCAGCTGGCGACCTTTCCACCGAGATACAGCCAGCTGACGTCTGTTTTTAGCCATATCTTCATGTAAACTTTCATCAGGCAAAATTTGGGTTGAGAGGAAATCACTGAAAATAAAATAAAAAATTACATGTTCGAGTGACCAGCTGACGTGTATTCCACCATGGTACCGTCGGCTGATTGGTTTTATTCTTCGTGATAAAAGGTAATCTTCAATATAAACCAGGTTCCAATTGAGAGGAAATGACTAAAAAAAAATATTTTTTCTACGTGTTTGAACGGCGATTGCTGCTTATCCCACCAACGGAATCGCAGCTGACTTCCACGAATGTTCATGATACGACTCCCTCATGTAGTCTGCTAATTATCGCTTGAGAGGAAATTGGTCACGGACATCTGTTACGGGCTCCCGCTCTATTGAGGTTCTTCCTGAAAATAAACTGAGTATCCTAATGTTCGAATAAAGAATATGCGTAACATTTAACGCATAAATGACAAATTGGCAAATTAATTTGACGAAATTAAAATACAAATTGTTTGTTGTCGGGTTAAATTGCGCAAAGAACTCCATCTACATATTCATTAATCGCTGACCTGGCGATGACGACTTCTTTTATGATGAATGTATAAACTACAACTTGTAAACAAGTAGATTTTTGCTTGCAGGGTACATTTTTAAGTAGGTTATTGCAACTTATATTAAAATAAATGATCGAGCTCTTCCGCCGCGTCAGTGCGAAAGTCGCTTCATGTTTTACGTAGCATTTTTAAGGAGTTGAGCGTGGATAGCGGCACGGGTGTTAGTACCCCGGTCAATATGTAGAGTGGCTGTGCTGCTGTGCAGGCGATCAATCGCGTTGCGGCGTGGGGGCGGGCGGCTGAGGGCGAGGAGACGAGGGGCGGGGGCGAGCGACCACCTGTAGCGCTGCCCCCGCGCGTCCTGCGCACCCCCGCGGCCTCTGACATCGACACGTGACGTAGACACCGAGAAATCCGCCCAAACGTAAACATTAATTCTTACTTCATTCTTCATTGTTCAGAATGTCGCTTCGCGCCACGCGCACGGATTCCGATCTCTCTCGTATTGGTAAACAAATTCAGGTCGACGCACACTACGTGTGGTCGTCAAGCATGTTATTGTACTTACTAGCTCCACGGCTGTGTATCATATACGTGAAATAGTTCAATACTTGTAATTCAATTACGTTCAAGGAATTAGTTACATATATTTTACTGCAGCACATGACTTGTGTGCCACAGTATTATGAGGATTTATTTTCGAAGTATTCAAAATGAGGAAGTACCGTAAAACTTTTGTAAACTTTCAGTTATAAACTAACACGTACCTATGCAGGTAAATTAATGTCAAAATTAGGAATATGATAGTTTTAGCACTAAGAATTATCATATTCGATCGTTAATCAGGTAATTTGAAGAAACTTTGGGGAAATTTAATCTCTCAAGCAATTAGGTACCAGTTATTTTTCAAGTTATACTAGTAAAGTATTTCCAATTTATTAGGTTGATTACTAATAACTTTATTGGAAACTACACATCAGCATAAAATCTTCACAAAAATATGTTTCCCTCTAAACGACAACTTGCAAAATGAAATGCCTTTTTCTTTCAAAACTACTGCTATTTTACTGTGGGAAGGATTGCCATCAATAGAGGACTAAGAGTCCACTATCACCTCATTGGTGAATGAATTGGTGATCTGATCACCATCAATGAATTTTCCTTCCATTAGTTTCCATTCCAGCAGCTCCTTTTTTTTTAACTTGACCTTATTGTTACTGAACAAACGTAGGTACTAAAGTTAAATAGTTTTTTTTCTTCTCATGTTCCCAAAATATAAGTAAAACCATTGCAAATGATTTGTTTGTATAACTTTCTTTCCGTCCATAAAGGAATGCTAGTAGACGACTGAACGCTCGCAAAACTAGCAACAACCACTACCATTGTGATCGTGATCCTTAGTAGCAAATTGCCGATCACTAATAACTAATTGGTACGGTTGATAAATAATTTCGAGAGGTTGTTGTAAAGGTAGTTCGAGAGTTGTAAAAAGTTATAAGTATCTTGCCATGTTTAGATTAAACATTAGGAATGGATGTAATATTATAAGGACGTCAGGACGTCATATTTTTTTTTGAGATTATCCCGTAGCTTTCATTTTCAATGTTTTGTATAAAATCTGAGTTCTTTTCTTTTTAATTTCTCAATTCATAATTTTCAAAAGCAAGAAACTTTTCTTCAATCGTTATATTTGTGTGAATTTATTTTGTGATTCCTGTCTTTAGTTGTGTTTTGTTGAAAGATTTAGGTGAATATTTTCTGAATTTATTTTTGTTTGCAGTTTGCACTGTTGTCGTTTACTAGAAGTACGTTTATAACTAGGGTTGCCAACCATACTTTATAATAAAGTATCCTACTTTATTTTTGGTAATTATACTTTATACTTTTACATACAAATAAAGTATGCATAAAATACTTTATTTTCAACTTTTACTATGATGCGTAAAGGCCAAATTACAAGACAGATTATACATATTATATTAACATGGACGATATATGTATTCCGAATGTATAAGACTTAAAGAGATCCAAAGAAAATTCAATAATCATGAAGAATTTATAGTATGTAATTAAAAATGCATCTGTAGCTTACTTGATACAAAAGAAACATTTTTTTCTTACCTACTCGCCATTCCCGCCACTTCAGTTTTTACAGTACTTGATTAAAATCTAAAGTGGCGGGAAGAGAGAAATAGAGCATCAATAAATTTAATTAAAAATGAATTGTGTTGTCAAACAAATTCTGCAACATTTAAAGTTAACAAAAAAAATGTGCATTTGATAAAAGCACACAAAAATACGTTTTTAACCCGCGCAATGTTGAACCGACCATTTATTTGGTCGTTAAAACCAGTTTTTTTAACCAATTCCAAATGGTCAACATAACATGATTTAAAGCAAAAAAAAAAAATGAAAAATACTTTTTTTTCTTCCTAATACTTTATTTTTTTCCTATCCAAACCAGTTTATACGTTTTTTTTGTCAAAAAAAGTTGGCAACCCTATTTATAACGCTCGATGGCTTACAAATGAAGACTTTAAAAATGCAATGGAATAAGCTAGTGTAGTCAACCTGTAAATAGCTGAAACAATAGAAATACTAACCCATAGGCATGACATGTTCATGGTGCATGTGGTGTGGTGCGGGGTAGTCATAGCGGTAGTAGCGCGCGTAAGGGTCGTGCGCGTGCGGCGCATAGTAGGCGTGCGCGTAAGGCGCGTAGGGCAGCGGCGCGTAGTAGCCGTCCCATGCGCCCGCGCCGTACGCCGCGCCCGCGCGGTACTCGCCGTAGTTGCAGCAGTCCATGGCGCCGGCCCTACGCGCAGCACGCGCCCGCCAGCGCACGCGCACGCCACGAAACACATCCTCGCCTGGCCGCGCACCGCCACATCACCGCACTCTTACGCTCAACAACCCTACCTCTATTCAACTTTACTCGACAAGTTCATGACTATAAACAAGAGAGGGTTTATAAAAAACAAATTATAACAATAAATCTACGACCGTTTAAACAAAAACTTTCAATCAAAATTCCTCTAAAACAGTTTTAATGAATTCTGAAAAATATTTCAGAGTGTAATGAATACGCGTAGAGATCGAGCGCAGTTTCGCGGCGGGAATCGGACGCGGGTGCGACGTTAGTTAGCGAAAAGAGGTCGTTCGAGTTTGCCGGCGACGACGAGAGATTCGATGGACGAGGGCGGTTGCGGGGCGCGGGCCGCGAGGAGGGGCGACGCCCGCTCGCCGGCGGCTCGGCGCAGCGCGGCGCTCGACGGACGCCGACTGAAGGCGCCGTGGAATCGATAAGCCGCCGCCGCCCGCGGCCGCCCGCCGCGCGCCCTGCCGCCCGCACTACCTGCCTGCGCCCGTATTGCGCGCGAACTTTGTCTTCCCCGACGGAATTTTATATTTAGAACCATGGTGAAACGATTGATCGATACTTTGCACTATTAATTAGTACCTACACACTTTCACTAGATATTCCAGAGGGAAAATATCCACTCACTTTGTTGCTACTTTATAACCACTTTACTCAAGTTTCAGTGTTCTTCCTGCACGGTTTTTGCCATAGTTATTGATGTCTTAAACTGGTGTTTCCGCAGATTCTTGCGGTACATTTTGAATTTGCGACCAAAAAAGTTTGTTATAGTTTAAAATATGAATAGTAAGAGAGTTGCGCTCTGTTTGTAGTCAGGTGAAGGATACTTGCAAAGTTTTATCGAATTGCGCGTAGGCGGCAGTGACCCACATCGCGACAATCATGTGGCGCATCACCCGCGCCCTTCGTCCTTCGCCTGCCACTGCCTCTGCCGCCACCACCGACAACTTTCAATAAAAATCAGACTGTTTTGATGTTTTTACATAAGGAGACGTTACAAACATGTTCTCGACATTCAAATCTTTGCCATTTATTGGAAGCTCCGTGACTGCACAGTATGCAAATGCGTAATTCCTGAAACATATTGATTCAATTCTAAAGTAAAAATTGTTTTGAATGTTTATATGTGTTATTACGTAGTAAAACATTTACTTTTAATAATATATCACGGTACCTAACTACAGAAAATTTCTGCAAAGATTGAACTGAAAATGCGCCAAGCAGATTACGTTGTACTATAACAAAACTAATCAATCATTTTAATTACGTTTAATGATTAAGTAATTTTTTTTTTGCATTTAATTAAACCTTACTTTAAGAAATTCACTTTAAAGTTTGCTTCGCAATCGTCTGCTGAAGGTAACTAGACTTGCGAATCTATAGACAGAGAGGAAGTTACGAAAGTATGTAGACGCGTTAACCTTTACGTTGGCAGGGAGTTTCCTGCGCTAACCCTTTTAATAAACTACTGAAGAGATAGAAATTAAATTATTAGAAGATATTTTACGTCAAAAAGTACAGTTTTATAAACACAACACCTAGTATTTATATAGTTCTTCATTGAGCAAAAATCAATAGTTGTTAACAGAAAATTTTGTGAAAATCACAACATGTAAGTGTTATAAAACTTGTAAATGAAAGTATCATTTACAAGTTTTATAACACACCAATAAACTATTATCCAGACAAAACTACCAAAAATCGTTTTAATCGACATATTTGAGTTCTGCGCAACTCCACATTGAAAAAAGCGTGATAGTACGTAGGCCGGTCGCCTGTGTGATAGATCCTTCTACAGCTATGTATACATAGTACTATGTATCATGTTACTTACAGGAGTGAGTTCAGTCCATGCAGCAACTACGCCGGCGCGACAATTTAAAATTTTGTTCAAGATGTTTCAAGCGCTTATTTACAGTTTCGAACTTGTTTAAAAACAAGTAAAACGGTAAATTATAGTATACCTACTATAATATTTGCTATAGGCTCACCATAGTATTTCCTTTCGGTAAATAAAGAATTTGAGCTATAAAAGTATAACTTCCAAATAAAAAGTGCAGCGTAGCATTCTCGTAGCAAAATTTCGTAGACTTGCTACGCCTAACAATTTTATATAGGAAAAGTTAATTTTATTGTGTAAATACTCTGTAAAGAGCATTTATGGTAGAAAAATGATTTTATTACTGCTATAATTCATAGCTATTTTGATTAGACATGTTGCAATGGAAGCTTAAGTTTAGCCAATTTGTAGACAGCAACAAAATGAGGAAAAAAAAAGTTGTCATAACAGTACAAGTGCTTCGTGTCGATAACATATCACCAATGTCGTCTGTAAATGTGTCTCAGTAATTGTGTTCTAATGTATGTTGTGTAGTAACTGTAGAGAAGCCAGGCGCGGGTTATCATGCAGATTGCGGCGAATCAATAGGGGCGCCTCGGCCACTGACGGCGGATGACGATCAATAGCGTCCCAGTGGAGCTGTCTCCGCATTAAGGGGCTTCCTCGAACGCCCTTACACCTACCCATAGTCTACCTACACGTTGTACATAACTTAGTGTTACAATACGACCAATGTGCCGACTGTTTGTGTCGAACGCGTGTGAATATTATAGATTTCAACAATCATTGATTTATTATGATTTAGGATTTGCGCGCTGAAACCTGAAGAAAGGGTAGTAAGTTTATTATCGAGTTCATTCGCCACTTTTATGGTTATTCTGGGGTGGCTGAGTAGTTTATAGCCTTTCAAATTTTTACCAAAGAACGTTGATACTTGATACACACCAATTAACACGTGTTCTTTGATAACCGACAAAAAGATCGTAACTTTAGTATTAACTGTACTAATTTCGTATTAACGTGGATTGCCTTATTAGAACATAGTCATTCATTTAGTAAATCCAAAATCTGGAGCGTTGAAAACATCACGTGCGCTAGAAATCCGATTAGGATTTACGCATAGGCCGGCAAGTATATAGTTAAACAATAGTTCCCTGACTGATCAATAGCAATGGAATGAAAACATAGTGTGTGAGCAGAATCCCGTCCCGCGGAAGTTGTAACAAGCAGCTATGGGAAATGGGTTGTTGCGATGAGTTAGCAATCCGTCAATACCGTACTTACATACTTGCAACGATGTTAAGGTATGCGCACATCACGTGTGGCGCATCAGTGGATTATTCAGTTACGGAATGTCATTATTGCGACTGACTATTTTCGCACGTCGAATTTTGCCTCCCTCCCAACCATAGAGCCATTGACAGGCGGGGCGGGCAGGATTCGACGCTTTGATGTAATGTATCCGACTACTATATATTATGTAGTTCTGTATGCGCATTCGTTTATATAAAATCGTAAAACAAGAGAAAGTGATTCGTGCAGATTCCTTTGCCGCAACCGCAATGCGACCCTCTATGGGCCGGCCATAATGTGCACTCATATTTTTGTATCCGAGTTCTGAGTCTGAACGTACGTTTTGATATTTGTGGTAAAAAAATATAGATCCATATTTTTAATCATCTAAGACGTTCCTACGTCCATGTAAGTGCGTAACATGCGATCATGATTATCATCGTTATTATAATTAATGATATTTGCATTTAATTTATTATTTACTTACTAGCTGTTGCCAGCGACTTCGCCCGCTAGAACTCAAAAATTATCCCACGGGAATAAGAATATCCTATGTATTAATCCAGGATCTAAGTATCTATGTACCAAATTTTGTCCATATCCGTTCTGTAGATTTGCGTGAAAGAGTAACAAACATCCATCCATCCAAACAAACTTTCACGTTTATAATAATTATCTATCTATACTTATAATAAATTTGTAGAAAAGTGGTGTCTGTACAATGGAAATATATAAAAAAAAAGTATCAGGGATTGTTATTATATCGATGCCGAACCCGAAAATGTAGTTAATTTTTTTTTGTCTGTTTGTCGGTTTGTCTGTTTGTCTGTTTGTCTGTGTGTTTGTGCACGCTAATCTTCGGAACTACTGGACGGATTTGAATAATTTTTTTTTCGTTGTATAGGTATTAAGTCCCGTTAACATATAGGCTATAATTTATCTTGGAAACTTGAACACCTGATGCAGAACCGCAACAGACCTGCTTAACTATAAGAGATACAGAAATGGTGCCATAGCAAAAATTGTTCCACGTGATGAGCATTTTCTACTGAGAGAATAAATTTGAAGATCCTGGACACCTGATGTGGAACACCAAGAGCCCAGCTACACTATGACATATACAGGAACGCCGTCTTAGCAAGAGTTGTTCAGCCTGATAAGCACTCTCTGTTGCTGTATAAAAATTTGAAGATCTGGAACACCTGATGTGGAACTCCAAGAGCCCAGCTACACTATAACATATAAGTGAATGACGTCTTAGCAAGAGTTATTCAGCCTGATGAGTACTCTCTGTCAACGTATAAAAATTGAAGATCTGGAACACCTGATGTGGAACTTCAAGAGCCCAGCTACACTGTAACATATACAGTAAAGACGTCTTAACAAGAGTTGTTGAGCCTGATGAGCAACCTCTGTTGTCGTATAAAATTTGAAGATCTGGTACACCTGATGTGGAACTCCAACAGTCCAGCTACTTTATAACATATACAAGGAATGACGTCTTAGCAAGAGTAGTCCAGCCTAATGAGCACTCTCTGTTGACTTATGAAAATTGAGATCTGGAACACGTGGTGTAGAACTCCAAGAGCCTAGATACTCTATAACACATACAGTAAAGACGTCTTAGCAAGAGTTGTTGAGCCTGATGAGCAACCTCTGTTGTCGTATAAAAATTGGAGATCTGGTACATCTGATGTGGAACTTCCAACAGCCCAGCTACTTTATAACATATATAGGAATGACGTCTTAGCAATTTTTGTCCAGCCTAATGAGCACTCTCTGTTGACGTATGAAAATTAAGATCTGGAACACCTGATGTGGAACTCCAAAACCCCAGCTACACTATAACATATATAGGAATGAGGTCTTGGCAAGAGTTGTTCAGCCTGGCTCTTAGAATTCGACGTTTCAGATCTTCGATTTTGACGACCCCGTCGTCGCCGGCATAAGCAACAGGATCCGCGTACGAAGTCGCGGGCAGAAGCTAGTACCTAAATAAAAGTGCGCAAGTATTAAAAAAACGTGCATGACGTCACAATACGGAGCCATCAAAATTTACTTTTGAAGTATCATGGTCACAAAGTAGGCATTCATGAAAGTGGTGTCTGTACAATGGAAATATACAAAGAAAAAGTAGCAGGGGTTGTTATTCTATCGATGCCGAACCCGAAATTGTAATTTTTTTTGTCTGTTTGTCTCTGTTGTGCACGCTAATCTTCGGAACTACTGGATTTGAAAGTTTTTTTTTGTTGTATAGGTATTAAGTCCGGTTAACATATAGGCTATAATTTATCTTCCAGGAAACTTGAACACCTGATGCAGAACCGCAACAGACCTGCTGAACTATAAGAGATACAAAAATGGTGCCATAGCAAAAATTCTTCCACGTGATGAGCATTTTCTGCTGAGAGAATAAATTTGAGGATTCTGAACATCTGATGTGGAACTTCAAGAGCCCAGCTACACTATAACATATAAAGGAATGACGTCTTAGCAAGAGTTTTTTAGCCTGATAAGCACTCTCTGTTGATGTATAAAAATTGAAGATCTGGAACACCTGATGTGGAACTCCAAGAGCCCAGCTACACTATAATTTATTTATGTATAGGAATGACGTCTTAGCAAGAGTTGTTTAGTCTGATGGGCATTTCCTGTTGTCTTACAAAAAAGAAAGATTGGGAACGTCTGGAATCGTCATGCGCGTCCCGTTGTTTTCCCGTCCCCAGGCTCCTTGAATTCGACATCAGACGTTGCAGATCTTCGATTTTGACGACCCCGTTGTTGCTGGCATAAGCAACAGGATCCGCGTACGAAGTCGCGGGCAGAAGCTAGTACTATAAAGTTATCCTAAACTCGCCCACGGCGTCGGACGTCGCAAGACGATCTCCGGCCATCGCCACCGTAGGCGCAGGCATGCAGGCGGCGAGAAAAGGGCAACTCGCTGCCACGCGCGCCTCAAAGAGCATAAGCATAATGACGGGGCCCCCCTCTAGAGGGCCAAAAAGCCTGCCGGGGTCGCGGGACTTATCTCATTACCGTGACCCCGGAACATAAAGGGCTATTGATGGACACCGTGGATTTTAGTCAGTACGAGTCTGACAGTCCATCCCGCCCTGCCGGGGGTGGAAGGACTCATTTGATGATTTTACCACGTAAAAAAAAAAAGTTATCCTAAACTAGCTGTTACCAGCGGTTTCACCCGCTACAACTCGAAAATCATCCAGTGGGAACATAAAATCGGGATATAAATTATCCTATGTGTTAATCCAGGTTATAAACTACCTGTACCGAATTTCAACCAAAACTGCTCAGTGGTTTTTGCGTGAAAGAGGAACAAACATCCATTCATCCAAACAAACTTTCACGTTTATAATATGTATTAGTAGGACGTAGGATACCTAAATACCTGAATAAAAAAACTTTTTTTATGGATAGAAACCCTGGGTGTCCACAATGTACCTACGTGTATATTTTATACTTACCTACCTACATTATTTTTTACCTACATGCCAATAAACAGGATTATTTGTAAAACATTAACAACCTTTCATAGACTGGAAGTACTTAATTATGATTATAAACAACTTTTACTATAAAACAAACCTGAAATATCAAAAAAAAAAATTGTGTTTCATAATAAAAAATATAAAAAATCACACCTGATTTTGTTTATAAAAATTACTTAAATAACCTATAAAGTAAGCATTTTTTATTGAATTTTATTTCTATTGTATTGCCGAATAGTTCCTTGCTTACGAGCAACCCAGCCTCTTGGGGTGTAGACAGAATCGAGCGGCTGTGTTTCCCATGCCGGGTAGGTATAATAGGTACTATAGCTAGGTATGTAGGTATGCATTCAGTTGTCTATCTCTACATCCATAATTCATTTTGTGCAGACTCGGTTAACCTCGGTTCGTTTGCGTGGTATTTCAAATGAAAAACTACCATTCATATACCTATTTTGCATGGTACGATCTACAATGTATGTTGTAGTATTCGAACACAGACTATACTACCATAGCATACATTGTAGATTTTACTACAGCCTAGCCTAGCTACCTTTTTTTTTAGCGTGTTAAAATCATCAAATGAGTCCTCCCACCCCGGGCAGGGCGGGAGGGACTGTCAGACTCGTAGGGACTAAAATCCACGGTGTCCTTCAATAGCCCTTTATGTTCCGGGGTCACGGTAGTGAGATAAGTCCCGCGACCCCGGCAGGCTTTGGCCCCCGTCATCGTGCTGACGCTCTTTGAGGCGCGCGGGGAACACAACGCGCCGTCGATCCGGGCATGGTCCATGGTAGGACAGCGAGTTGCCCTTTACTCGCCGCCCGCATGCCCGCGGCTACGGTGGTCGGAGATCGTCTTGCGACGTCTGTCGCCGTGGGTGTCCACCACTGAGCCTAGCTACCTAATGAATATTGTGCTTTTTACATATTAGAATAATCTCAAGATTTTTTCAATCGAAGAAGGCTATAGGTAACAATTCTACATCTTATTTTTAATATTTCAAAAATCATTTGAGCGGCTTGATCCAGCCAGCGCTTACAAAACTGTTTGAAGTTAGTTCACACAGTAAAATCTCTACAGTACCTACCCGAAATGACCGTTAAAAATCAACCGACCCAAAACGCTACAGACGGGGATCTTAATATGAAAATGATGAACACAAAGGTGACAGATAGCTGAAGCGGCGCGGAGTGCGAAACTTAACCTTCATCGATCTACACGCGACGGCTTTCACTTAGTCAAGAGCTCGCCGAGCTCGTCCTCCAAAAGCACATCCCTACTAATATTATAAATACATTTTTTTATGTTTGTACTAGACTTGTGTATGTACCGTTTTCACATCAAACGGCAGAACAGATTTTGATGAACTTTGGTAGGTATAGGTTTAAAGAAAGTACTCCCTAGAGGCGGTTATAGGATATATGGGAGGGCGGGGTAGCGAAGCCGTTTCATATTTCTTAAGTCTGTACTTTGCATGACGGGGACTAACGAATACCGTGACCCCGGAACATCGATCGTGGATTTTAGTCAATACAAGTCTGTCAGTCCCTCCTGCCTTGCCCTGGGCGGGAGTAATCATTTGATGATTTCACCACGCCAAAAAAAAAATTCTTTACGTCGTCGTAATAATAAGAACAACATTTCGCTAGCTTGGACCCGCTTCGGGCACGCCGCAATCGCGGCGGTAAGACCCCTCTTTGAGGAGTGGCTGGAGAGACGTCACGGCGTCCTGACCTATCGGATGACGCAGGTCCTCACCGGACACGGAAGTTTCGGGAGGTTCCTGTGTCTGATAGGGAAGGAGGAAACGCCCGGGTGCCACCACTGCGAAGATCGCCCGGAGGACACAGTAGAGCATACGGTGCAAGACTGCCCCGCTTGGGCAGAGCACCGACGTGTCCTCACGGCGGCGATAGGCGGAGACCTCTCGCGCCCGGCATTGGTTGCGGCCATGCTGCGGGGCGAGACGGAGTGGGAAGCGGTCGCCTTCTTCTGCGAAGCAGTAATGCTCGTGCAGGAGGAGGCGGGTCGCGAGAGAGAGAGGACAGCGTCCTCCCTCCGCCCCAACCGCAGTGGTAGGCGCCCGCGGCGTCGGACGTCAGCAGACGATCTCCGGCCACCGTAGGCGCGGGCATGCGGGCAGCGAGTAAAGGGCAACTCGCTGCCCGACCATGGACCATGCCCGGGTCGACGGCGCGTTGTGTCCCACGCGCGCCTCAAAGAGCGTCAGCATAATGACGGGGCCCCCTCTCAGAGGGCCAAAGCCTGCCGGGGTCGCGGGATTATTTCCTTACCGTGACCCCGGAACATAACAGGCTACTGAAGGACACCGTGGATTTTAGTCAGTAGAAGTCTGACAGTCCCTCCTGCCCTGCCCGGGGTAGGAGGACTCATTTGATGATTTTACCACGCTAAAAAAAAAAAAAAAAAGCTTGGACCCGCTTCCTGATACCGATGGGTTATTTTTGATTTTTGAAATGCTTGGTAATGTTAACCTATTTAAAAATGTACTAAAAAAGAATAAAACGACGGCACGATTGGCGCAGTGACTAATTAAGTGATCGGCAGCTGCCCATCGCGTTGTGGGTTCAATCCCCGAACAGAACAAATATTTGATGTCATGCAAGTAATTGTTCCGGGTCTGGGTGTTTGTGTTTATGATTTTCTGCTTGCAAACGCAACCACGATAACGGAGAAATTGCAACGGGCAACGTTTGAAAAAAAATTGCAACTGTTTTCATAGTTCAACAGCTAATAGACTCGTACCTACAATTTATTTTGTCTCCTCACAACCCATAAGTTTTACCAGACTTCGGTGCATCTGGTTCGACAGAAGGCCGACCCCAACATAAGTGAAGAAGGTTAGACAGGTGATGACTATAATGAACACATGGTAACAATAATTAAATAGTTCTTCTGACCGATTTCGGCCACGTCGGCCAATCTCAACGAAGCGCACAAGTGTGTGCGCGGGCACAGGTGCACTCTCTGTTCCTTTACTCTCATAGTTCGTAGTCACGACTGGAGAGAGATCAGGCGCAGGACCAACGGCTATCCGAGGCACGGGGGTACAAGGCCGTGCGCTGCGTTAGGCGTGCGCACGGCGCGGGCGCCCGCGTGGCGTGCTTTTTTCATGTAATCTCATCGACGGGCGACCTGCTGCACGCAGCGCTGATCTATACGGCCAACTTCCAAACTCCGGGCAGCTACTAAGAAATTATTTTTAGAAAAACCCAATGGTGCTTTTTTCCTGACCCGGGAATCGAACTCATGACCCCACGCTCAGCAGTCGCGGTTGCGACAACGAGACCAACGGGGCAGTTACAACAAATATACAGTGTATTGGCGCATCCACACATGCACCTGCAGCACGCGTGGCTTTTGGTTGCCGGCGGCAGTTTGCTTGCGGCTTCGTATTCATAATATATACCCATAGGTAACATAATTTCAACGGAATCTGCATGCCGCCGGCAAATTGAGCGGCAAGGCGGTCTGAAAGCCGGCGGCAAACTCAGTGGCATAAGCCGGCGGCATGTGTGGATACGCCATAAACAAGCTCATGAACTTCGTAAAATGAACATATTTTTGAGGAAAAAAAATTAAGCTGTGTGTGGGACTCGAACCGGTATAAGTACTCGAGACGCCTTACCAATTAGGCTAATATAACTCCACTCGTCGAGACCGAATCTTCCATCCCCTTAATCATGGTTTGCATTAGAAATACTAGATTTCCAGGGACAGACAGTTCAACACTCATTTGGATCATAAAACTGACCACGATCATGCATACACAAGAATGCTTAGTTCTTTAATCAGTGTTGGAAGACAGGCAGGTAATAGAAGAAATAATAAATTATTATGAAGCATACTTTTTATTTATAACATAATATTTAAAATCATGTAAATCGTGTAAAATCTGAATAAAATATCCAACAATATTATATCAACGCAAATATAATATTTAATAACTATAAATATATCTATAGCTATCTAGATTCGGTAACCCTAAAATCTATAGGTATTCCATAAAATAATTAACAATTTTCACTAATGGCATTCGCTGGAGTAATTCAAATTAGCAATTCACTCTGTAATAGATATTTGAGATGACGGTAAGTAGAAAATATAGAACTTGTCCTAACTACTTACGAACGTTATTAATTAACCCTAACAGGCTGCGACGACAGGACCTTCGTTATTTTATAAAAAAGTTTGTCTAATGCACATCCCCAACACTGTTGAGAACGATCCCCGAATACGGAGTAATTGGAAAAGTCCCGCGACCACGGCAGGACCTATAATGATACTTGGGCAGCTATTTAAGGCAGTTACCCAAGGTATTAAACCTTCAGCTTTTATAAAATACCGAAGGCATGGTTGTTGCGGGCTCTTGCTCTAACATTAAAACTAATAGATAATAATATAAAAACGACAGAGAATTACAGGTAACTTATTTAAATTCCAAGTAAAATCCTAATAATTGAATAACTTACTAAAATAACATTTTGGCACAGTACACCAAAACATGTTAGAAATTTCAAAATACATAACACCTAATTTTTCATTGATTTTATTATACTAATCATTAAAACATCCACAAAGTATGTGGCTAAATAATATTCGAAAATAATAACTTAATTAAACATTTATCAACAATAAAAGGATAACTTACAAGTAGTAAAGGAATATCAATCTTGATTTAAACATTCTCTAACATTCATTTTTTGTTTGGCATTATGTAGTTTATTAACTGCATTAATAAAAATAAAATTTATATTAAGATTCGACCAAATGATAAGCACCTATTAATTTGTAACTGCAACAGTAACCCTTCTCTTATTTATCAATAAAGACCGCTGATAATTGTATCAGATTTTAAACAATAATTACCATCTAAGAAATTCCTTCTATGCTAACATATTTGTAAATCAACGTCAAAATGTAACTTTAACTGTTATTAAAAACTATAATAAAACACTAGAGCATTCGTTAACTTGTCGCCTATGTTGACCGATATGAGAATGCTGCCTTACAAATTATCTTGCTCTGGCTGCACTAGACAACCTCTTGTGTTACCGTATCCTTAAATTTAATACAGCCAATAACTTTAATATCACTTACTACATTCTGAATCTAATAAACAACATCAGCTTCATGCCACTTTCAAATTGATGACATCAACATCTGTACCTTAAAATGCTGCACATCAGATAGTAACGTTTTACTATCATTTAACCGAACAGTTCCAAGGTAACTATTTATGTTGCAAATGCAAGTTATATTTATTTTCATCATGTTTCATGTAAAAAAAATCTGTACCCTTAGCACGACTATTCACTCTTTTAGTTTACAGCGTGTTTCCAGTATTTACAGCATTGAAATTATCAAAAAAAAATTACACATTGAAATTGTCAAAGTTCCAGTTTACGCCTCAAATACTGAAAACTCGTGCTAAGGGTACTGTTTATTTCTTAAAATACTGAACTGGGTGATACTAAAGGGTCAAAATAGTTCTTTAAAATGTTTTAAAAATGTCAACTTCTGAATAACAAGCAAAAGCTATCAGTCTCTTCCACTGCATAGTTTGACCTAAATTACTTTAGCAAGGCATTGATTTTCGTTCAACAAGGCACATTAGCTTTCCACATCAGCTATCCAATGTCTTACCGCAATTGACAAAGAACCTAAGGCACATATTTGCAGGTTAATAAAATGAAAATTAATTCCTTTGACCATGACTTGTCCACATATGCTCTTTGAATGTCTCACGCATAGTGAATGACCTTGGGCATAGGTAGCAACAGAGTCTGTTGGTTAAGTCAGAGTGCATTAATCTGACATGATATTTTAAGGCTGACTGATTGGAATACTTCATGCCACAGTGTGGGCAGTCACCGCAAATCGCGGCATGGTTCGACTGGTGAGCGAGTCCTTGTGACGTTGACGCGCCGCCACCCAACACAGCCACGGTAGACATTCCTGCCAGCATCAATAGAGCTTGAGATTGATCTTGAGTATAAGTACTATCAGAATCTGTACCATCTTGGTGTTCTGATAGTAACACCTCTGGCTCATATTCCACATCAGATTTAGGTGACTGCTTTTCTGGTTTCAAGTGTAGCTCTTCAGTTACTATAGGACTTTTAGATGGTGCATTTGTGTATGTTACTGTGTCTGCGTTTATATCCTTTGACCGTGTTGAACAATGCACATCCACCATTATATTTGACACTTTCTTGAGAGTTGAATTGTTGGCACTAGCTTCACTTTTAGATGGATTGATCCCTGTAAAGAAAACACGACATACATAAAAACTACAAACATACTTATGCTTTACCATAGAAAAAACATACCCTTCAAATAAATAAAAACACAATCTAAGCAAAATTGTATTACCTGAAATCAGGGATCTGGCAAGCATGCTGTTCTCATAATCAGGAAGACTATCATCATTTTCAGAGTTGGCATTTATTGACAGTGGTGGTGAGTTGTTATCATCTGTCCATTCTGTTTTGATTGTTATCGGAATGTTATCACTTTGAGCATTCACCTGAAAGTTGTTAAGAAACTCATTTAAAATGTACTTCCATAAAATATAAACATTTTTAATACATTCCGAATTCCTCAGGAAATATACACTTCTGACTTTTACATTGTAATTTAACACAATATCAAGGAAAATGAAGTAAAACTGTCTCATACTGGTACCCCAGATACAGCAAACTAAACAGAAGCTGCCAACAGATGAGATGGGAAGATGACCTAAAGCCCACGGCCAGATAGTGGAGAAGGGTAGTGAGTGGCAGAACCCACTGGAAAGAGTTAATACTTTCAAATTATTGGAACAAATGAATAAATGGCTAAATTATTTTATTGAACACATAAATAAGAATGAAAAAGTATTATGACTATAAAATCGTCATAGTCGTAGAACAACGACGGTTTTGATTATTTTCAATTTTTGCTTTTTTACGTAAAATGAGCTTATATGCCGTGCTTTATTAGGCAATAACTCTTTTTTTTTAAATATTATGTAAAATAGCTGAGATACTGACTAGGAACACTGACGGATTTGATTTCTTAACGCAGTAAAAGGACGTAATATTCTATTCGCCCGTGTACTACGCTGCCCTCTGTCCCCCGCGCCCCGCTAACGCCCGTGTGCGTCCGGCGGATTGTTAGTTCCGCCCATGTTCTGAGGAAGGTTGCGCGTGGCCATCGCTTTGCACTAATTATTACGTTAGCTTATTTTTATTTAACTCTTAGGCTATATTTCATGTCACATAGTATTAAATTTTTTGTGCAGATTTTCCTAGAACAACGACGGAAACCACTTTGCGTCATATAAAGTAACAGAAAATCCGCAAAACAACGACGTATGATAACATACGACACACAAGTTTTCATTAAACAATGATATTTTATAAAATTGAGCCGTTTTAGGAACTTATCTTGTTGGTCAGATTATAAAAGTTCAGAAACAGAACAACATGTCTAAATTTTAAGCTTAGCGGATCAGCGGTTTCTCAAATATACCTTTAAACTCCATTAGAAAACTTTGTTGCGACATACTGTAAAGTTACTGATTTACAGAACCGTCTTTGTTCTATGACTATGATGAAATAATATAAATACCTGAGATGATGCAGAACTTTTTCCATTAGCTGTTATAGTTGCAGGTTCAATCTTGCCCTCACATTTTCTGTCAATATTATTTTCAGGTATGAACACTGGGTTATCAAGTTTAGTTGTTTGCGAAATATTGTTTCTACTATAAATATCACATGTTTCTAATAGTTTGCTCTTCTTAGGGGCTTCCCCAATAGTAACATCATTAGGTTTGTCAGATGTACTGCTTCGTCTCTTCTTCAAAGCAGGCACTTTTGTCTCTTTATGTGTAGCACCAAGCACGGGTTTTGATGAAATAGTCAGTTGTGTGTATAGTTTGTTTGATGTGTTTGGGGATGAGATATTTTCTTTCTGCAAAGTAGGAGATGATTATAAGTAAAATAAAATTTGATCAAGAAGTTAAAAAACACCCTAGTAATACAATGTTAATTGGACCCTGTTCCCGATACTGGTCGCCCACTATTGTTTGTTTTTATTGTTTATGTAAAACATTAAAAGTGTAATGAATAAGTAAATAAAAAATAAAAGGAATTAATTTATGCTCATAAAAATAGTTTTTTGACTTGTTTTTGTAAAAATGTAAAGAATAAGTAAAAAAATGAATAAAAGACTGAAATTATTTATAATCATTATGGCAAATTCACCTTTTTTATACCCTATGTGCAAAGTCGGTAGTGGGGACTCCTGAATCAATCACAGCCCACAATGAAGTAAACATTATCAATGAATTATTTAATTTATTATGAAAACCAGGCTAAAACTGTGTTTCTTTCTAGTTGGCAAGTATTGGTAGATCTTATAACCCCTAATAATGCAGTGACTAGGGTGCGCTATCATAGCACACACAATGAATAGCCTCACCTGCTGTGTAACTCCAGTTAAACCTTTCACTTGTAACAGAGCTGCTGTGTGCAGGAATGAAGACAGCTTGCTCTCTTCTATGAACACTTCCCCTTGGTACATGTATGACAGTAGACTAACAATATCATCGGCAGAAACATCTTTTAGTATTATTACTGGATGTTGGCAAGGATTCTCCTGAAATTGTACAAATCTCAATGAATAAATCTGCTTTATTTAAATTGCGAGTTTTTATTATATTTTCATTCATATAAAAACATTTTCATTTACATCACTGATTGTAGAAGCGAAGAGCAATAATAAATATTGAAAAGTTAATGAATCAGTCAATTTAGAAAATCAGTGTGAATTGACAGTAACAAATCTATGTATAAAAGTGTTGACACAACATTTGCTGCAATTTAATGCAACAGCTTGACAATAGGGTCAAATAGAATAGAAAACTAAGGTATGTGTACATGTTATATGTTCATTGGTATAAATATGAAGGTTATTAATGTCCTAAGTCATTCACCTTGAACACATTCCTGAAGTACGGGCTGCACGCTGACAATATGACTTTGTGGGCCTTGATATTTCTGCCTTCGCAGGTGAGCGTAACGTCGACCAAATCTTCCGAACACTTCAATGAATCCAAGGCACTCACTATGTTTGACTGGAAGTTGTTCCAACGTAAACAGAATTGATCAGCCATCCCTATGGTTTCTGTCGAATAATCTGCAAAACAAAATTATTTACGCTGACTTCTAGTTTTGACAAATGACAGAGTACGAAACCGTTCAAACTGCAAGCTCTAAAAAAACAAACAAACCTGAGGTAAAACGCTCATTACAGTCACAGAAAACATTAGTTTTAGTTATATATTGTTATTTAATGATTCTTATCTTTGTAAAATGCATAAAAATGCAAGGCATGACCTCCATACGCTTGACACTGTCTTTTTCTTTCACTTTCTTGCAATGCAAAATGCTTCGTCTATGAAGTGATGATGAAGTGCATAGACAAAAGTTTTCTATTTTAATGGAAAGTTTAGTTAGGAATCGACTAAAAATCACGCAAGTTAAACCCCATTTGCACAAACGCTTTTTTAACGGGCGTTAAAAAAGCGAGGAATTTAAACCAAAAGGTAAATGACACTTAAACTTCACTTATGGGGGCTTAGCCAAGCGAGCTGACTTAGTGCCCATTCGCACGAGCGTTTTTTTCTGGGCAATAAAAGAACCGGGGGCAGAAATGCATTCCCATGTACAGTCTGTCTATAAAATCATGAAATCGATGAGGGCGCTGCGGATGTCATCGACTTGTTTTACCTACAGCTTGACATAAAAATGTAGAAAACCGGAAGTCGCCACTGTCTTCGCGCTACCAGCACTTTGAATGTTTTTTTTTTTTTTTCACTTATTACGTTAGTTTTATGGCACAATAATAAATCTAACAAACCTGCGGTCTTTGTTTACATCAAATATCAAAGATTTTAAAACGCTGTCAGAAATAAAAATTTTAGTTCCGTTTCAACCCGTTCTGGCCAAGCTGTATTTCATTTTTATTCCTTTTCAAGTCTACGGTACAGTTTAAGGTGATTGCGTCGATGTTGCCCGCGAAATTCAAATTTTCTTACGTTTTTTGCAATTTGCAGGCCAGTGACATGTTGTAACTTTATCAAAATATGAATTGCGGTAATAATAAGTATAATTTTAAATATAAAAAATATCAAAACATTCGCTCCATCAGCTCTCACATAGAAAAGCTGCATCTAAGTTAGATTTCGGAGATTTTAACAAGATGCAGCTTTTCTATGTGAGAGCTGGTGGAGCGAATGTTTTGATAATTTTAAGCTATTGCATAGCTTCTATCGCGGGCCTTGAGCGCGGGGACCGAATCCAGAAATTCCGTAACGAAAAAACCTCACGCTCATTTAATTTAATTAAATTATTAATTTAATTAAATTATTAATTTATTAAATTAATAATTAAAATTAATTAATTATTGATTTATTAATGTAATAATAATAATAAAATACTAAAACCATAATAATAATATTTTTTTTTGTTTTTTTTTTTTGTTTTTTTTTTATTTTTTTTGTTTTTTTTTTATTTTTAAAGAAATATTTAAAAATGTAACTTGAATTAATATCAAAGAAAAAGCAATACTGCATGAATAAAATAAATAAATAAAATTATAATTGCATAAGTTGATACAAAATGCTATGCAATAGCTTTACCGCGGCAGTCCCCGAGTGCCACTTGTCTTTTTTTAGGGTTCCGTAGTCGACAAGGAACCCTTATAGTTTCGCCATGTCCGTCCGTCCGTCCGTCCGTCCGCAGCTTAGCTCAGAGACGCCCAGTACTAGAAAGCTGTAATTTGGTGTAAATATACGGATTTGTTGTGCCGAAAAAGTGGTAAAATAAAATCGCGTAGAATATTTTTTTTAGGGTACCTCCTGTACACGTAAAGTGGGGATGTTTTTTTTTTTCTCGCGTACCCCTTTTTGTGGGGTATCATTAGTTAGGCCTTTAAAAAATATTGATACTTTCCATTAACAATTTTTTGATAAAAAGATTCGTTTGTGAAATATTAAGCTTTAAAGTGCTAATTTTTGCTCGACTCGAGTGTCCCCCCCCTCTACCAGCTAAACGGTTGTGTTTGAGGGTGTGAAAAAATTCACAATGGTAGTATATATAACGAAGTTTAAAAGAAAATTGTCATGACTAAGTAGGCTTTACAAGTTTACGAGTAATAGTCGACCAACTTATAAAACGTACTTGGATAACATATTTTCCTAAACAAAATGTATCGGAGAACATGTTCTTCAACTGCAAATGTAAGTTTGCCAACTTTATTTTTACAGCTGTAATTAAATAGGTGGGTATGTTTTTAGTGTAATTTTTTACCAACTTCAAAAAAAAGAGGAGGTTCTCAATTCGTAGTATTCTTTTTTTTTTAATGTATTTTCCCCGATTTCTCTAAGACGCCTGGACCGATTTTGAAAATTCTTCTTTTGATTGAAAGAGTACACCTTCCAATTGGTCCCCATGATCATCAAGTCAGGATCTGATGATGGAATCCTGGAGAAATCGTGGGTACTCTTTAAATACATCATTCTTGAAGCGATTTGATAACAACTCAATCCCGTCGAGTTTCGGCTCGTTAGAGTCGTCTTTATTAGATAGACATTGATGCTGGATGATGTCCATGATCTGATGATAGAGCTGGAAGGTAACCATGAGTTCTTTCTTATACAACAACTCAATCCTACTGAGCTTAGGGTCATTTGATTCGTCTTTACATGGGCTTTTGCACTGGATGTTTTCCAGGCTCTCATGATGGAGCTGGAAGGTAGCCATGGGATCTTTGTAATATAATAACGCAATCCCATCGAGTTTGGGCTCATTTGATTCGTCTTTACATAGACTTTGGTGCTGGATATTATTCTAGGTTTTGATGATGGAGCTGGAAGGTGGCCGTAAATATTAAGGTACGTAAATTAAATTAAAATTAAATTCAGCGAATCAGTTTAGTTAGTTCGCATAAGTATTTTGATGGGCAACTACGGAACCCTACACTGTGCGTGGCCCGACACGCACTTGGCCGGTTTTTTATATTTAAAATTATACTAATTATTACCGCAATTCATATTTTGATAAAGTTACAACATGTCACTGGCCTGCAAATAGCAAAAAACGTAAGAAAAGTTGAATTTCGTGGGCTGGTTGGAGCATTCCCCATATGGTGGTAACGAGTCGCAAAACAAGTCAATGACATACGATGTACCTCGATATAATAGTGTTGCTCTACTTTGAATAATTTCAGTTCCCTCTTGTGGTTCCCTCAAACATCGTTTTCATGATTTTATAGACAGACTGCCTGTGCACATGTCCGGGCTTCAGACTGCCTGTGCACATGTCCGGGCACTTTTAACAACGTACAGCTTGGCCAGAATGGATTGAAACGGAACTAAAATTTTTATTTCTGACAGCGTTTCAAAATCTTTGATATTTGATGTAAACAAAGACCGCAGGTTTGTTAGATTTATTATTGTGCCATAAAACTAACGTAATAAGTGAAAAATAATAAAATAAAATCATTCAAAGTGCTGGTAGCGCGAAAAAAGTAGCGACTTCCGGTTTTCTACATTTTTATGTCAAGCAAAAACAGTAGAAAACCGGAAGTCGCCATTGTGCTCTCGCTACCAGCTTTTTGAATGATTTTATTTTATTTATTTTCACTCATTACGTTAGTTTTATGGCATAATAATAAATCTAACAAACCTGCGACTTTGTTTACATCAAACATCAAAGATTAAACGTTTTCAGCAAACAAAAGATTAGTTCCGTTTCAAGACGTTCTGGCCAGGCTGTACAGTCAACGTCAAAAATATCGGGACGATCAGATTGTATAACTCCATAACTCCGATACCCCTAACCTTGCGAATATCAGACGAGATAGTACAAATGACCATGAATGCACAAGGTGTCGTATTAGTGAAATTAAGGTGAACGCAGACCTAGCCGCACCGCAGTCTCCGCAGTCCCCGCAGTCATCGTTTTCTTACCGCTTCTGTGGCTACTGCGATGTGGGTGAGTGTGCGAGGTTTCATAGAACTTCATACAAAGAATGGGGATGGCAACTCAAAGCTAATCGTAGATGGCGCTGCGATAGTTGGTCCCTACGTCAGATTACTGTCTACCTTGTACAAAAATAAACAAGATTTATTGTTATAAAAATTGAGTATAAATACAAAACAAATATGGAAAATTATTCGTCAATGCAAGTGCATATACTAAAAGAAGAATTAAGACGCCGCGGCGCATCTACAAGAGGAAAAAAAGTGATTTAATTGAGTGGTAATACATTTGATTTTACCGTAATAAATCCACAATTACTTGTAGTTGAGGTTTCAATTTTTGAGTTTAGGTATGTTTTACCTGTCCTCTCCTATAACAAGAATATAATGCTGCTTCTGACTTTCTATTTTGATAAAATATCATAATGTTTTAAGTCAGTAATTTTACCCCTTTTTTCTATTTAGATTCGAGAAATATCACAATATATTTAATTTCTTAACACCACAACTATCACAAAACTCGTTCCAGGTGATAATTCTTCCGCCAGACGAACCATTTCATGATTTATAGAGCGATGCAATACTGGTACTTAACCTCCAATAAAAAAGTAGATATTATTTTGAAAAGTGTATTCGATTGTTTAGTTATGGTATAATCATAGAATTTCATAGACTCAACTAACGGCCTGTCTCGGCTTCGCAAAGCATTGTTTATTATATGGCTTTTCCTTAGTTATAATTCAATTTTTGTTCTCAAGGTAGTCACAGCAGCTACCCATTATTTCTTGATAGTGTGAATTGTCGGAAATTTGTATGTTCCATCATTTTTACAGCTTATTACACAACATCTAGTCATTTTACATCAATAAATCGTTTTTTTTTCAGAAAATTCCTTTTATTTGACAGTTAATTTGGGACCAAACTGTCACTTGTCACTTTGACACTTGCCTTCCCCATTCGTAATGCGGGGACTACAGAGACTGCGGTGCGGCTAGGTCTGCGTTCACCTTAAGTCGTATTAAGAATAGAAACGAAATACGCAACCGCGAGTACACCCACAGATGTTAATCATGGACGAGAATGATTGGTGGGTTTGATTGCATTACAGATTCAGTGTTTTTGGCAGTTTTGGTCAAACTAAGATCAAAACTAAAATAAAAACAAAATGGGAAGAGACACATATGTCGTTAAAGAACTCCTCCGCATCGCTGTCATCCGGGAACGTGCCCAGAAGACTGGCAGAATGGGGAAGGCAAGTGTCAAAGTGAAAATGACAGTTTGGTCCCCAAAGAACTGTAAAATCAAAGGAATTTTCAGAAAAAAAAACATTTATTGATGTAAAATGACTAGATGTTGTGTAATAAGCTGTAAAAATGATGGAATACACTTTTCAAAATAATATCTACTTTTCTTTTGGAGGTTATGTACCAGTATTGCATCGCTCGAAAATCGAAGAATTATCACCTGGAACGAGTTTTGTAATAGTTGTGGTGTTAAGAAATTAAATATATTGTGATATTTCTCGAATCTAAATAGAAAAAAAGGTTAAAATTACTGACTTAAAACATTATGATATTTTATCAAAATAGAAAGTCAAAAGCAGCATTATATTCTTGATAAAGGAGAGGACAGGTAAAACATACCTAAACTCAAAAATTGAAACCTCAACTACAAGTAATTGTGGATTTATTACGGTAAAATCAAATGTATAACCACTCAATTAAATCACTTTTTTTCTCTTGTAGATGCGCCGCGGCGTCTTAATTCTTCTTTTAGTATATAGTACTTGCATGGACGAATAATTTTCCATATTTGTTTTGTATTTATACTCAATTTTTATAACAAATAATCTTGTTTGTTTTTTTGTACAAGGTAGACGTGGGGACCAACTATCGCAGCGCCATCTACGATTAGCTTTGAGTTGCCATCCCCATTGCCACGTTGGATGGCAAGATTAATTTTAATTTTCATATAACAGTAAATATTATTTACAATAGTAAAAACTAATCGAATAATTTCATAATCGTTTCCAAAAATTGGTCAAATTCATGGACCTAAAAAAAAAGGCGGACGGAACTTCACTAAGAAACGATTGAAGCACCACCACAGAACATATATACCCCTAAAGGGGAAGAATGACGACTCCGTACTAATTTTGTGAGGAAAATTTTCCTTACCGACCAGCGCCATCTATGTTTAGCCCACGAAAACATGGCACTAGAATCGGGCGGGAAT
Source organism: Agrotis clavis (assembly GCA_954870645.1). Lineage (NCBI taxonomy): Eukaryota > Metazoa > Arthropoda > Insecta > Lepidoptera > Noctuidae > Agrotis > Agrotis clavis. Next base: position 15,012,682 of record OX940921.1, read on the forward strand.
TTCAAATACTACAAGTACTTTCCAGGTTCTTTGTTTTGCATTCTATGCACAAGTACATTGCGCTTCTCGATAGTTTCTTTCAAATTACTATCGAGAAACACAATGTACTTGTGCATAAAATGCTGAAAGATAATAAGTAAGGAGCAGTTTAGTAAAACAAACGATTTCATTTGACTTCTTTATTCATATAAGCTACAATGACTTATTGTACTAAGGTTCGGAAACCGATGTAAAGTGATGCTGGGATCTTTAGAAGGTGAAGTTCCACACATAGCACAGATTCTAGTGTTTTCTTCCTACGAACTCATCGGGAATAAGGCACAAAAACAAACAAGAGTCACTGTCTCAACACCGGGTCTATATCTCACAAATACGCACTTAATTTCACCAAAACACAGACACAGAGGAGCAAGCTCGACTCACATTAACAATATTGTATGTAGAATTAAATGCAACTGTTTTATTTATTACAAATAAACACAAGAACAAGATCTAAATAACAGTGCGCAAGCGATGGCAGACATTTTTTCCTATGACGTCAAATAGCCAATAGACAATATGGCGTCCCAGTGTTGTCATGTTGTCATATTATTATCTCCTTTTTGTTTTGTGTATTCATCAATGGGGAAGGCAAGTGTCAAAGTGACAAATGACAGTTTGGTCCCAAAAAAACTGTCAAATCAAAGGAATTTTCTGAAAAAAATCGATTTATTGATGTAAAATGACTAGATGTTGTGTAATAAGCTGTAAAAATGATGGAACATACAAATTTCCGACAATTCACACTATCAAGAAATAATGGGTAGCTGCTGTGACTGCCTTGAGAACAAAAATTGAATTATAACTAAGGAAAAGCTATATAATAAACAAATATCCAGCCTTGCGAAGCCGAGACAGGCCGTTAGTTGAGTTTATTAATGAAATTCTATGATTATACTTTAACTAAACAATCGAATACACTTTTCAAAATAATATCTACTTTTCTATTGGAGGTTAAGTACCAGTATTGCATTGCTCCATAAATCATGAAATGGTTCGTCTGGCGGAAAAATTATCACCTGGAACGAGTTTTGTGATAGTTGTGGTGTTAAGAAATTAAATATATTGTGATATTTCTCGAATCTAAATAGAAAAACGGGTAAAATCACTGACTTAAAACATTATGATATTTTATCAAAATAGAAAGTCAGAAGCAGCATTATATTCTTGTTATAGGAGAGGATAGGTAAAACATACCTAAACTCAAAAATTGAAACCTCAACTACAAGTAATTGTGGATTTATTACGGTAAAATCAAATGATTACCACTCAATTAAATCACTTTTTTTCCTCTTGTAGATGCACCGCGGCGTTTTAATTCTTCTTTTAGTATATGCACTTGCATTGACGAATAATTTTCCATATTTGTTTTGTATTTATACTCAATTTTTATAACAATAAATCTTGTTTGTTTTTTGTACAAGGTAGACGTAGGGACCAACTATCGCAGCGCCATCTATGATTAGCTTTGAGTTGCCATCCCCATTTAAATGTTAAAAATTTCATAACAAACATTTTCTCGCATCAGAATAAAAGCAAAAATAAATTTAAAGGATAACAATACTTTAAAATCAATTAATAAGCCTATTATTAGATTGAATGTGAAATAGTATTTTTGTTGGCAACATTATGTAATTCATCTCTTTTACTCTAATGTTGATGTCTCTTTCTTGTTTTCTAGCCCACCTACTTCTTGTTCGTAGAACAAAGTCGACACCCCCTGAGCACCACAATGGCGGCGGCGTAAATATGTGTGCGTGTGTATAGGGATGCCAGATGAAGGAAAAAATTACCCATTTTTAAACAATATTTAATTAAGATCTCCCTTGAACTTAAGTTTAATTACATTTTTTTTGTGACGGATACCTATTTTTAAAATAAAGGTAAAATCATTTAAGCACAATGTTAATAAAGTTTTACAATCCCTTTTGGTGATTCAAATTTTTGTAGACTTGTCTTTTGCTATCGACACATCTACAAATCCCTTCTAATTTACTGAAGTGGTGAAAACGAATGTTTAAGTATTTTTCGGCTATAAATATTTAATTAAAGCTATTTTATGTTCCATTCCTACACGTCTACATTCCTATTCCATGTCTACACTCCCTTATTATTTTTATACAATCATTTTTCCATGCATCATTTGCCGTGGGGAAATCTGTAAAAATATAGAAGAATACAATAACGATAAATAGTAACATCTTCTATATAATATAAAAATGGATCGCTAAATGTGTTGCTAAGAGCAAAACTTGAAAACGGCTGGACCGATTCGGATGATTCTTTTTTTGTTGTGTTTGTAACCATCAGGACCAGGTTAATAAGGACTAAAATATTCTTTTTTTTTTTAATTTTCTGTTATGAAACGCATAATGTATGTTATTCGTCATCTGTTTTTCGTTCCAACTTAAGTATCATAACGCGAACGTCTATTTGAAGAGCATTGACAGCAACATCGATGGTCTAGAGGTTATGCGAGTGGATCGATATATTTAGGGTACAGGTTCGAATCTTAGGATGGTATTTTTATTTGATTTTTTTTTGTGATTGCTTTTTTTTTGTTAAATATGCTGCCCTGCAGTGGGACGACACGGGCATACAATAATAATAATAATAATGCTGAATGATGTTTAAATTACCAAATGATTTCTCTCGCCTTGGTAAAGCGGAAAGGACTGTCGGATCACCAGACTTGACCAGAAAATATAAGCATGTAATTGTAAGACTACCACAGACCAATAACTTCTGATAGAACGACGTTTGTCAGGTCAGGTTTTTACTGTTTGCTTACCCGCCAAGAAATCAAACAAGAAATTTCGTTAACCATAAAGTTCTCGGACACAGATGTTTCGGGAGGTACCTGTGTCTGATGAGGAAGGAGGAAACGTCTGGGTGTTGCCACTGCAAGGATCGCCCGGAGGACACGTGCATACACGACAGGTGGAGCATATACGGTGCAGGACTGCTCCGCTTGGGCAGAGCACCGCCATGTCCTCACGCAGGAGATAGGTGACGATGTCTCGCGCCCGGCATTGGTCACGGCCATGCTGCGTGGCGAGACGGAGTGGGAAGCGGGCGCCTCCTTCCGCGAAGCAGTCATGCTCACCAAGGCGGAGGCGGGACGCGCGAGTGAGAGGACAGCGTCCATCCCTCACCCACGCGGTAGTGGTAGACGCCCACAGCGACGGTCGTCGCGGGACGATCTCCGGCCACCGCAGGCGCGGGCATGCGGGCGACGAGTAATGGGCGACTCGCCGTCTGACCATGAACCATGCCCGGGTCGACGGCGCGTTGTTTTCGGGGCTTCCCTCTAGAGGGCCAAAGCCTGCCGGGGTCGCGGGACTTATCTCATTACTGTGACTCTGGAACGTAAAGAGCTATTGAAGGAAGCCGTGGAATTTAGTCAGTACGAGTCTGACAGTCCCTCCCGCCCTGCCCTGGGTGGGAGGACTCATTTGATAATTTTACCACGTTAAAAAAACCATAAAGTTCTACAATAAAAATAAAACTTAATTTTGAATAAGTAAAATAAGAAATCTGAAATTGTAATTTTCAGTGTGATTTTTAGTGACTTTTAAAAGAATTTTAAGTTTTTTATTAATTTTGTATTTATTATCAACTTTCTTTATAAAGCTGTGCTGCGAGGATGTAAAAGCTGAGCTACGAAACTGTGTGACTGTTTCCATTGATGCTACGCTATGTAGCTGTGCGAGTAAGATGCGCGGTCACAATGTAGCTGCGCTACGCAGGGCCCCCGCTACCATAATTATGTGCAAAGTGTGCAATGCACACGGGCGCCATCCTTTAAGGGCGCTAAAGCCAAGGGCCCAAAAAAGTATATCAAAAAAATTGAAGTCCGGAAACGTTTTACTTTTAGAGCTGACTGCGTTCGCTCTTCTATGAAGAATTACCATGTTATTCCAAAAACCTAAAAAATTTCGCGCTCGCTACGCTCGCGCTTCAAATAAGGTCACATTTGCTTTTCTTGAGCTCTCTTTTGATAGCTCATTTTTCAATTACAAATGCTTCTTATGTGGTCTACACAATTTAAAATTTTAAGTTTGTCTTCTCTAAGATGGTATGGCACTCTGGGTGTGAACTTTGAGTAGCACTTTATGGTTTATTTTGTGTTTAAGTTCCAAGGCGGCAAGCTTTATAGCCCGAGGGCGCTGAATTTTGAAATTCACCACTGACCTACAGTCTACAGTCTACACCCATAAAAAAAGATGATTCCAAATGCTTTAAGGGGCACCAAATCCTTTTTTGCACACAGGCGCCAAAATCCTTTTTTGCACACAGGCGCCAGTAGTCCTTACGGGGGCCCTGGCGCTACGAAAATGCGCCGCCACGAGATAGCTACGCTATGAAGATGCATAATGCGATACGAAGATGCGTAGCTGCGCTACGAAGATGCGCAGCTGCGCTACAAAGATGCGCTGTCACAAGGTAGCCGCGCTTTAAAGATGCGCTGCCACAAGGTAGCTGCGCTATGAAGATGGGCTGTCACAAGGTAGCTACGCAGCTCGAGCTATGTAATGTATCGATTGTACGGAAAACGACCAATAGCATGTATCCATAGCACGCAGCGATAGCACGCAGCCACAGCACGCAGCCATAGCACGCATCTTTTCATATAAAAACACATTTTAGTTGAATCCGTTTCCACCAGTGCTGTGCTATGTAAGTATGATTGGTGGATATCAAACACATCCGCAGCAACGTAGCATAGCGCATGTCTGGTGGAAAAGCAGCCTTAGGATTTTCACACAAAAATTAAAATTTTGGGGGTTCCCCATACTTAGAACTGAAACTCAAAAAAAAAACAACTCCATTATTCCATACGTGTGGTGTGGGGTACCTATGGATAGGTCTTTAAAAATGTTATGGAATATTTACAAACATCTTTTTTTTCTAAACTGAAGAGTTTGCGCGTCAGACACTTCCAAAGTAGTAAAATGTGTCCTCCCCTCCTGTAACTTCCATAATACGAGAATGACAAAACTGAAAAAAAAAATATAATAGAACCGTTTTTCCCCCGAAGGGTAAAAAACGGATATTTAGGTTTTAGCCGAAGCTTAAACCACATATGAGAGAGACGCCTTTCAATGTTCACAGATTACCCTCTTTTTTGCTAGTTTTACAGTGTTAGAGCAGTCCCAACCCACTGACATCACTATATCTGTCTCTGTCTTTCGTACGTCAGGCGGCGCAGGCGGTGGGTGTGAGTTTCTGTTCAGTACCTTGATATTGCCAAGTCGGCAAGGCAATTAAGTGTGGTTTAAGCTTCGGCCAAAACCTAAATATCCGTTTTTTACCCTTCGGGGGAAAAACGGTTCTATTTAGGTGTTTGAGCCTCCGCTTAAACCACATATGAGACGTGTTTATTATCTGCCGACTGCGTAAGCCTAGACGTACTGTGATGGTTTTAATTTGTGCAATAATAGAATTGTATGTTATGAAACTTGTTTTATTTAAGGTAACCCAATTGGAGCTACAATAAAAATATGTATTCTAAACCACTGAATCAATATAATTAAACACTTATGCAATCAAGAACCGTTTTAGTCTATCAGGTTACAGCGAGTTCGATAACTTAATTGATAGGTGCAAAAGAATTAGCTAACTGATTATTACTACTGCCTGCTTGTGCCGGGTTAATTACCTCCTTGAAATAGTGTTTGAAAAAGGTGTTTTTGGTTCTCCAATTACCTCTTTGAAGGATTTCATCTATACTGAATTTGTTGCTGATCCAGTTATCGGTTGCGACAGCGGCTCTAAAGCTGCCCGCAGATGCAGAGATCCCTGCATCTTTGAATAAGCTTCTTATCCAGCCTGCAATTACGGTACGGGACGCACCTTTGACTGTACCTCTTGTGGTAACAAATAAGTTGTCGAAGTGTTGCCTTCGACTCGCAGATACTGCAATAAGTTTCTTAATCCAATAATATAGGTCTAACCTCAATCCCTCATTCTCGGGACCTTTTTTCAATAACCACCCCGACTGCTGATAAGTTGTTGAATCTGTCTTAGACCCAAATTTAGGCCAGAAGATAATACAATCTCCTTTGTCTTCAAAGGCTCCGTGTTTTAACGATAAGAGCGTCAAATCGTGAACCCTCCTACCCGATGCTAACAGTAAGAGAATACAAGTATGCCTGGAAACAGCAAAAATACTGCCGTCATCAAACTGATAACTATTTAGGTAACCGATTAAGTTCTGTATATCCCAGGATATAGGTTTTCTTGTAGGAGGTTTATCAGCGAAAATGCCTTTTACCACTTGCTTTATCAGGGGATGAGATGTGAGCTTATCTGCATGCAAAGGGTTTCCGAAGTTTATGACCACTGATTTGTGCAGGGCTATTGTCCTGGGCGCTAGCTTTACTGTTCTGTAAAGGTAGCACAGGTACTTTGCTATCGCTTGAGCGTCTGGATTATCTATTGGTATTTTATTTTCTTGGGCCCAATTGCACCACCTAGACCACACAGGTTTGTAGGTTTTCAGTGTCGACTTTCTCCATGATAACCCAAGAAGTTCCAGTTCAGAGCTGCTCCAACCTCTTACGCACTTAGCCCAGCCCGAACCTTCCAGACCCCCAACTTTAGGTTCTCGACCCCCGGGGGTGGTCGATTTGTCTGCAGATCTATTAGATTCGACTTCAAGTCTGGTATTTGAAGAGGTGGTACGACTGCCCTTCGACGGAGATCTGGTTCCCAAAAGGCTTTGTCCCATATTGGGGCGACGAGGAGGTACAGGCCGTCTGACGTCTGTAGGTGTCGGAGAACCCGTGGAATTAGAGCCGGAGGAGGGAAAATCCATCCCAACTTGAACCCCCACTTTCTGCTGAATGCGTCCGTGAACTGACTGTGACAGTCGGTTGCATCCTCGCTCACATAGGCCGAGACAACTGCAGATCTTCTCGACGCAAAGAGGTCTATCTCCGGTGTTCCGAATTTCCGAAAAATTTCGGTAAGACTTTCGTTGCTGAGATGCCATTCTCGAAGGGCTTTCGCCCTCGATAGTCCGTCTGCTATTCCATTGTATTGCCCCGGGATGTGACGGGCGATTAGGTGACAATTTCTGCGCTCGCAAAGCAGAAGGATTTTTGTCGCGACTTTGAGTAGGCCTACGGACTTTGTGCCCCCTTGTTTTGAAATGTAGGCAACGCTCGTTCGATTGTCCGTTTGCAACATCACAGTTCTCCCGTGTATTTCTTGACCCAATCGTTGCAGGACCTCGTACACCGTCCAAAGTTCTTTCATATTGCTGTGCCATTTTTGTTGGTATGATGTCCAATTTCCTGCCATGTGGTAACTGTTCGCAATTGCACCCCAGCCTATGTCTGCGGCGTCGGTTGTAATGAACAACAACGGATCCGGGTGATGAATGGGAGAAGATCGGTGTGCGTTTTCCATCCACCATGTTAATTCTTCCCGAGCCGTTTCCGATATAGGTATCTTTCGATGCGGAGTCCCTCGCGGTAAATGACGTAAGGCTTTTTGTAAAGGACGGCAGTGGAGTCGGCCCAAAGGTACGGCGAATGATGCGAAATTGAATTTCCCTAGAATAATCTTGGCATCGTGCCAACTCCATCGGCCCCTTTGCAAAAGGTTTAAAACTGACGTTTTCAGTTGGGTGACCTTTGTTGACGAAAGTCGCTTCACATTTCTTACTGTATCCCAAGTGATCCCCAGATATTCTAGCTCTGTCACTGCTTTTGAGGACGACTTCTTTCGGTTCACTTGCCATCCCAGTTCCTCTAGGAATTTGATCGCGAATTCGGTTTGGCGCTCTAGTGTTCGGGCATCCTCGTGGGTGAAAAGAAAATCGTCCAAATAGACTATTACGAGAAGGCCCTTTTGTCTCAATTGATGTGCGACCCAATTCGTTGTTTTCGCGAAAGCCGATGGAGCACTTGCCAAGCCGAATGGAAGACATGTCATTTCGTATAGTGTTCCTTGATATGATAGCGACAGGTACCGACGGTGGTTCTGGCTTATTGGAATGTGGAAGTAGGCTTGCGAGATATCTACCTTCATCATGAAGTCTCCGTTTTGCAGATGGAAAGGGATCTGATGTAGATTTACAAGTCTGAATTTGGGAGCGATCACATACTCGTTTAATCGTTTTAAGTTGAAAATTGGCCGATTTTCGCCATTTGTTTTCTTTCTCAAAAACATGGTGGAGAGGAAACCTGTCTGATGGATGCTTTTCTGAATAGCCTTGGAGCTTAAGAGTTTCCTTATTTCTTCTGTCATTTCGGGTGTTTCTGTGGTTTGATATTTCCTGATGTTTTCTTTTGAAAACCGTGTATGAGGGGGAATTTTCCGGAAAGGGATTCTGTAACCTTTTATAATGTTTATTAAATTTTTGTGCGCCTTGTTCCAATGAGGGGCGTAATCCGCAAGGCGACCTGCGATGAATGAGTCATTTTGTTCCACCCCCCCACTTTTTACCCGGTTGGGTGTTATTTGAGTTGGTTGTCTTCTTTTTGCCACCCCCCCACTTTTTATCTTTGAACCTCTCGTCCCTGTTTGTATTATACTGGCTCCTTTTATTATTTTTGTCTTTATTATGCTCCTGCCATTGATTTTTCTGGAGTCTATCCTTAGTTCTTGCTTGTCGCCGTTTCTTATCAGGAAAAAATTTACGAATACCACCTTGTTCTTTAATTGCCTCAGTCAGGGCCTTGTCTTCGAACAAGTGGGTTCCTGAAGGTGGAATGTCGTTTAGGATGCCTTTAAATGTTTTAATCTGAGGTGTGTAGATTGCTCTTCTTTCCTGTAACACTTCTGCACGGCGGCCACAAACGTATTGAAGCAAAGAGTCGGAGGCTTTCCTGAATTTGGAGTCTGCGGATATAAATTCTTTCCCTATGCGATTTTTAATCTCCTTTGGGAAGCTGTTCAGCAAATTCTGAAATGTGACCCTCTGTTGAATCAGGCCATTAGTAATGGCTCCCAATGTCAAGTCAAACCTTTCGAGCATCGATACAGACTTCCAGGCTGGCGTAATTTCAGCCAAAATATTGTTAGGTTTTAAGGCACTAAAGACAGGGGTGGCTTGGAAATATTTTTGTGAGTCGGCATATCGAATATCGCGCCAGCTGTCTTGATCTAGCCTTTGGCATTCCATGCCATATTTTAACACCACTGGGTCTGCTTTTGCAACCTTTGGTTCTTTTTCAGATGTTGTGGGAGCAAAATCATACTCCAAGATGGATCCCGAATCTGACTCTCCATTATTTTCCTCCTGAAGGGCTGCCAGTTTCCTTTGAGCATCGGCTATTTTATTACGCAATTCGTCCTCTACGTCACTGCGTGTTTGTTTGCTACTGTGCAGTGAGCGTGTGGAGAGCTTGGGTTTTTGTGGACTGTATTTGAAGGCTGGTAAACTCGAAGACTTGAAGACTCCGAAGACTCCAGGAGCTGGGCTTAGGAACGGGGTAGCGGGGCACTGATTAAAACATTACTTTGACTCACATTTGGGCTTGGCAGGGAAACCCCTACAGAGGGACTCACGCGTCTAGTTCTAGACGGCTTCGTAGAATATTGAACACTGGTTGTCGCGCGCTATGAGGCGCTTTCTTTTATACTTTCGTTTTACTTTCTCTTTCTAACTCTTTCTTTCTCTTTCGTAATTTTGCACGATTGCTGGCCAGAGTGCCATTTTGTCAATGTGTGCAATGTACTTTTAGCAAACTCGCGTCGATGCTCACTATAGGTTAATCCATGCCACGCCCATTTTCTCTTTATTTACAAAGGTCTAAATCCACTTTACAAATCAAATAGGATTCTTACAAGACTAAATTACAGATCTTTTATCGGGCAATATCATTGCACATAGTCTATACATAATTCTATGTTCCTACGACAAACAGACCTCGAGATATGGCGCGTTTTCGCTTAACTGCGAATCTATAAATATAACCCGCCCACGCACGTGCAATTTTGCCATATTGAAGCAGGTTGTCGTAGAGAACACATCTATATACTATGTATATGGGCCACAAATGCCTTATGTATGACATAAGTAAGTATACAGCATTACACATTAAACTCTAAGGGACAATAATACTTCACCTCAGTACCAAATTCTATATTTTTCTCTTATATACTACTTATGTTTCTATATCGTTACAACAATAAGGGGATTTGCAGGTATATTTATTATGATACATCGTTCTCAGACCTTATATACTAGACATATTACCATTTCTTTTGCTGATAAGGCTTTAATACATAAACTTTTGAACAAATTCCGCTATAAGGGAAAGTAAATAAACAATGTAAGCTACGTTAAGTTATATAACAAAAAAGATTTAAAACTACGCTTATGTACAGTCGTGCACAGCTACAAACACTTAACGTTTCAAAGGGCGGGGATTCTGGTTCTTCGTCTGCCCCAGAACTGTCCGGCTGCGATTCGAATGATTGCTCTAGTGCGTTAGCATTTGTTTGTGCATTTTGATTTTGGAGAATCTTCTTTAAGTTTTCTCCCTGCTCTGATTGCATATTTATTAGTTTGTTAAAGAGCATCATTTGTTGCTTTAATACATTTGCTAGAAGTATATTTTCGTCCCCTTTTGGTGTTGAGCAAATCTGTGGTGAGTTGAATCCAACCCGAGAAACATTCGGGTCCCGAGGGGGAGTATTCTCATGGTGTTGGAGGCCCCTTTCATTATGGCGAGGACGTTTTGATTCCTTGTTACTGTGTTTTGACTCAACTGTCCTCTTTTTTGGAAAAGACTTCTCGCTGCCACTCAGTTCCGAAGAAGCATCCGTCCGCTTCATGAAAAGTGGTTTCAGTACTTTTATAGTGTTAATAAAAACGTCGTAGGATTGCGCATGCACTTTTTCCATGTACTTGCGAGGCGAGTATAGTATAGCTCTGCCCAGAGGCCACTTCAGTAAAATGCTCCTAATGCTGGTATAAGCTCGTTCTGACAGCGATGTTGCGGTTGGCTCAAAAGCTCTAGCGAGGTCTACCGTTGGTATGGCGAACCTTAGTTTAATTTCAGTTGCGCGGCTGACCTCTTTGTCTCCAAACAACTCCTCGTATGAGAAGTTCAGGATTTTCCACTCCCGCCAGTCTTTAGGGTAGTGTCGGTCCAAAGAAGCAACTATAGCTTCGAAGGCTTGTTCCTCCTCAGCCCGACAAGGAATACGAGCCAGCTCGCCCATAGGCACTAGGTCCGGTGCCATGATCTGTAAAGAGTGGTTTGCTTTCAGCTTTCAAATGTATAAAACTGGGTTGTACTCCTCATGCAATGAGTTTCCAGAACGTTGTCTTACCGTCGATTCGTTTGAAACAACGTTGACTCATTGAAACGACATTGACTTATTGAATCGACGACGACTCAACTCAATCGATGACGATTCGTCGGTCGATTCGTGAATCGACGACGACTCATCAGCCCGACAACTTTAGTTACGCTATCCCATAACATATTTAGCCACTACTCTCAGGCTCGTCAAAGACGGCTCCGTGTTGGAGGCCTGTTTTGACTCGTCGCTGGGCCCATAGGCGCCGAGCGGTAAAATTTTTGGGCATTGGAGCCCCAGGTAGGCATTAAAATTTAACTGCTTAGGTACTTACCTTGATGCGTTTTTTTTTTTTTTGAGACTAGTTACGACTTTTAATATTTTTAGAATACGTGTTGATCTTGTGAACGTTGAAAGCGTACTGAACAGAAACTCACACCCACCGCCTGCGCCGCCTGACGTACGAAAGACAGAGACAGATATAGTGATGTCAGTGGGTTGGGACTGCTCTAACACTGTAAAACTAGCAAAAAAGAGGGTAATCTGTGAACATTGAAAGGCGTCTCTCTCATATGTGGTTTAAGCGGAGGCTCAAACACCTAAATTATGATGTACACTACCATGCGAACTTCCTGCGAAAACTGTTGAACGAGATCAAGTAATTAGTTTTTTATATGTTATAATTCGTAAACCGCAATTTACCTTTTCAAGTTACAACCAACTACTAGAACTTTTATATTATGTTACTTGCTGCTACACGGAACCCTTTATGGGCGAGTCCAACTCGCCCTTGGCCGTTTCCTACATAGCAGAATAAAGTATTAAGAAAAAAAACTAAAAGAATCGACTGTTAGGCGGTACGAAGTTCGCCGGGTCAGCTAGTAAAATATAAATCTCCCAATTTTAAAATAATTTGAACCTTGAAATAGTTGCAACACTGATTGATTTCGAGATGTTTATTAAATTTATTGACGTAAAATCGAGAAATAAGCTTCAAATTGACATGCTTAACTATGAAAAGTGATCCCCTGGCTTTTTTAATTGAACTACTATGGTTTAGACAACTTTTTGCAACACATGACGGCATACTTTGGTTTTTATTAGACAAAATAACACCGTATAAAACCGCGAGTGTCGTTCGAAGCGTAATGGTCGACGGCTGACTTACTATGGTGTGAATGTGTGCGTGCTGGCTTGTCCACATTAGCGCACTGACTTACTATGGGTGCTTCAATGGGGATGGCAACTCAAAGCTAATCGTAGATGGCGCTGCGATAGTTGGTCCCCACGTCTACCTTGTACAAAAAAACAAACAAGATTATTTGTTATAAAAATTGAGTATAAATACAAAACAAATATGGAAAATTATTCGTTCATGCAAGTACTATATACTAAAAGAAGAATTAAGACGCCGCGGCGCATCTACAAGAGAAAAAAAGTGATTTAATTGAGTGGTTATACATTTGATTTTACCGTAATAAATCCACAATTACTTGTAGTTGAGGTTTCAATTTTTGAGTTTAGGTATGTTTTACCTGTCCTCTCCTTTATCAAGAATATAATGCTGCTTTTGACTTTCTATTTTGATAAAATATCATAATGTTTTAAGTCAGTAATTTTAACCTTTTTTTCTATTTAGATTCGAGAAATATCACAATATATTTAATTTCTTAACACCACAACTATTACAAAACTCGTTCCAGGTGATAATTCTTCGATTTTCGAGCGATGCAATACTGGTACATAACCTCCAAAAGAAAAGTAGATATTATTTTGAAAAGTGTATTCCATCATTTTTACAGCTTATTACACAACATCTAGTCATTTTACATCAATAAATGTTTTTTTTTCTGAAAATTCCTTTGATTTTACAGTTCTTTGGGGACCAAACTGTCATTTTCACTTTGACACTTGCCTTCCCCATTGTTTCTTAGTGAAGTTCCGTCCGCCTTTTTTTTTAGGTCCATGGTCAAATTAAATAACTGGCAACAGGAAACAACAAATGTCAAATGCATTACGTCAAATTCAAATGACATCGTTTTGTCAATCTCAACATCCGAAAATTTTGTTTGTCGTGACGTTTTATTGTATCTCGCGTGTGAGTGAAGACAAAAAGACAACATTAACTTTGTTTTCGTGAGGCTCTTTTGTCTGTATTAAATCTTAAACTTAATAATTAATATTGCGTAACAATGGCTAACGATCCTGAAAGATTCGATGCGATGCTGTTAGCGATGGCCCAGCAGCACGAAGGAGGTGTAAAGGATGTAAGTATGATAATAATTTAGCAACAGACCTTATTTTTGTGTTATGTACTCGTTTATCTGCAGCATTTTAGTATTTCACATCAGACTTCCCTAGGTTTAAAATCAATCTCGAGTTCTCGATTGTTCTAGCAACTTCTCTTCATATTGATCACATGGTGACTCAACAGTCTGGTTTGCTAGGTTACCGGAACAATATTGAATAACACAACAAAACGAGCTACTACAAATATATAATAGGGTAGAGTGGTCAGATATGTTGAATTGACTGCCACTTTTAGAAAATTATAAATTACAATGAGCAAGAAAAGGTTTAACAGGAATGGTCAACCTTGGCAACCCTTTCTATTAAGGATTCATATTCTATCTAGCTCATTTTGGTCAGTGGGTCATCTTAGGGGTAGATATTTTAAGTCTATGTACACACCAACTTTAAGCACTAAGATTGGAAATAGTATTAAGCCTTGTCCATAGAGCTTTAGATTTTACTATTTACTAATTGGATGAAAAGACTAAATATTGCTGAAGCTCACCAGATAGGACATTCTAGATTCTAACTTTGGACTGGCCTTTTATAATTTAATTTTTGTCTAAATTTATCTGTGTTTATTTATCTTCATAACTGTTGTGAGAGTGAGTGGAATAGCCCATCCATCCAATACTGTTCAGTTCTGATTTGAGATTTTGACTTTGAAATAATGAAAGCATTGGGTAATTTAATAATTGATTGATCTAAAGTTTCTGTTTTAAAAAAGAAAATAAAGAACCTATGGGTAAACTATTTTACCCAAGGGAAACTGTTTTTAATATCTAATAGAGCTCTCTGAGACATTGTTGCCTAAAATATTTAATTTGTTTAATCTCACTTTCAGTTGCTGGCTACAATAGTCAGCTTTCTTTCAAGAAAAACAGACTTCTTCACTGGGGGCAAAGGGGGAGAATGGGAGCAAGTAAGTAAAAAACAAATACTTTGTGTTGTTGTATTTTATTTTAAATTTAATTAATGGCTGGCCAAAGCAATGATGTGGTTGATGGTGAAGCACTTTTGCCTGGAAGTAACCTATTCACTCTTTACTTGAAGACCCCAAGGTTGTCGCTACTAGGAAACCAAGATTCTGGTAAGGAATTCCTGTATATGGGGGGGATATCCACCACGTACCATATACCTCTGGCACATTGCCAAACATCTTGTAGTCTGATGTCATCATCTGCCTAGTTTTTCAGCTGTGCCAAATAAAACAAAATAAAAAAAAATTATTGTTTATCAGCATTCTGTGGTCATTTAAATGTTCCACTAATATATACCATGTTATGTTGACCATTTTGGATTGGTTCAAAAAACTGGTCATCGAGTCGATGACAATCTAAATTGACTCGATTGAATTCGAATTCAATTGAAATTGTTGCCCATTCTTCTCGTTGATTCCTTTAAAAATTACAGCTTTGCTACTGCATCTTTACTGTTACAAGACTGACACACTGTAACATAATTTTCCTTTTTTTACTTCTTAAATTGTCATTTTAATCACTACAATTAATATTGCAATTAACACATTTTACAGGTGGTGAAAGATACATTTTATGCTCATGCCAAGAAGGCAAAGGAAGAGGCTGATAAAATTAAGAGAGAAAAAGAAGAGGCAGACAGGAGATTGAAAGAAATCCAACAAAAGAAGGATCAGGAAAGAATGGCTCAGGACCTGAACTTTGAACCTGCTTCTGTTACTGAAATAACAGAGCAAGAAGCTGTTAAAATACAAGAAGATATAGACCAGGAAAAGAAAAACAGTAAGTATTATTCATCTAGCAGTGCAGTAGCATACATAGAGTTTTATATATTTTTACGCAAAAACGCCTGCGTCGCGTTTTCGTAAAGATAGCGAAAGCGAAAGATAGCTGAAAGCAAAATTCAGCGGGAGTGGAACTCGCATCTTCTGGATAAGTACTCCAGATGCCTCACCATTTTTCTTTTCTCAAAAATCTTTAGTAGCGATCATGTGTGTTGTTGCTATCAAATATTTTCTAGGCACTTGTTTGTAATTGAAATTATTTATAGAAAACATCTCAGTATTATATTGACCTTGAGTCATTATGAACTAATAATTGCAATGCTTTGCTAATAGATTGGGTTTATCCTAATTTTTACATTTATTTTGTCTTCATTGTTTTCACACATTGATGCAATAATTTGAATTCAATCGAAATTGTTACCCATTCTTCTCGACTCTCGTTGATTCCTATAAAAGTTGCAGCTTTGTTTCTGTATGTTAACTGTTAGTTAAAAGACTGACAGACTTACATCATTTTCTTTTTTTTTTTGACTTGTGTAAATTGATCTATTGAACATAAATAATTTGAAAAAATATTGTAATATTGAAAATTGTGCATTAACTAATTTTGAAACTGCTTCACTGTTGCATCATTCTTGATTACGGTTGGCGCAGTGGTCAAGCGATTGGGACTGCTGCTCTGTGTGTCGTGGGTTCAATTCCTGCATGGTACAATATTTTTTATGATCTGCTAATAGTTGTTCTGGGTTTGGGTGTTTGTGTATGTTACTTTCAATGTTTGTAGACGTACCCACAATATTATATATATAATAATGGACCATAGCCCTACTTTCACCTTCTGTGATAGAATTCACTTTGCCAATTGATGCAATAAATTAGATGTATAATAAATATACTTAACCTTTTGTTACTTTAAAGTGAATTTATTTTAATTTATAAATATTATTATCTTTATTTCATACAGAAACTGAAGTGGGTAGTGGAGATGGCACACCTGGTGATCCAGACACAGTACCTGATGAGGAAGATGATCCCAAAGAGAAAGGCAAACTGAAGCCCAATGCTGGCAACGGTTGTGATCTCGAAAACTACAGATGGACCCAGACCCTAGAAGAAGTTGAGGTAAGTCACTATTTTAGTGAAATCTAATACAAAATGTCCATCAGTTAAAGAACTTTAAATACCTTCAGGGAAAATAATATTATTTTAAACAATTAGACACATTAGCTCAATTTGTGATTTAAATGTATTTGACCGAAAAAATCGAATAAGTCTTTCATTTAGAATATCAAAAAATATTTGAGATGTATTTACCTTTTGTAACGTTAAGCATAATCGACAAAGACACGACACTTGTAAATGCGCAAAACGTCACAAGCAATTACAGTCTTTACTTGCTTCTAACGTCACGCGCATTTACAAAGATAATTATAATGAATCAAAATTCGAATGTGCGGTTTCTATCTATCTATCTTCTATCTATATCTTATGAATACGCATTGGTTCAGCGAAAGAAAAATACGTGTTCATTATTTTTCAAAACTCTAGCTGACAAACTAGTTAAATTTTTAATTATTTGATGCTATCAAATTGTCTATTAATTTACCCGGCTTTACATAGGTTTCTGCTAAGCGTCGCTACAGCGACTGATCTTTTACTCCCGCCTCCAGAAGATGTATAAAATCTTTACTAGGATGCCAATCTATCTTGACTTACCCAATCACCCCTGCAGATTGAAGTAAAGTGAAATCGATAACTGTTGCTAATATGCATCCTGTGATATTTCAATTGCACCATGCTTATTTAGACATAGGATTATGGTAATTTTGTTACGCCCAGAGTTCAAAGTTCGGGCGCAAGAATTAAAATATATTTCAAATTCAAATAGTAGCTTATATTCATTCAATGGGCTGAAGTACGGATCTCCGGTGACTGGTAGGTACTATTCGCAAAAAAAATAATTAAAGAGCTTACTGTGTGCTTCAATTTCTACATCTCTTAGACTTACGCCCATTTTCAATATGACTCTTTACTCATATCAAAATGATTACCAATTATTAGCAAACACTTGGTAGCGGGACTATTGTCCATGAAGTTTGGAAGGAGAAATGGAATCATTGAATGTAAAAATAATATTTTTATTAGAAAATTATGGATATGGGAAAATAAGTTCAACTTAGTGTTTTTTCGTTTATTATCACAGTTTGTCGATAACAATTGAACTAATTTACTTTTATAAACCAAATTAATCGCAATAATAATTATTATGCCACTGCCTGATTACAAATATTCCTATAACAAAAGTAATGGTTTATAGGCAAAATACTAAAGATGCACATTTTCATGAGACTTACGAAAATATGCAACTTTTACACATTCAATCCTGAAATCTAAATAATACTTAATTCATAAATTAATCACATTATAATTTAAACTATTATAATACAGAAGTCACTTAAAACTTATTAAATAATTTGAATATGGTATTCATGATATTAATATTTCATACAATTTAGAGGAAACCAATTTAGCCTTCAGATTATTATAAAATAACGTGAACATCACAGCTTAATAGCTTATAAGACTTATCAAAAATAAATAAAATATTACCTACATCACTAAGTTATCCAAATGTACTGGGTAAGAAAGATATTGCACTATTTTATTGTCTAACTTTTGCTACTTATTAAATGTTGAACAAGCTGC
Organism: Agrotis clavis; assembly: GCA_954870645.1. Classification (NCBI taxonomy): domain Eukaryota; kingdom Metazoa; phylum Arthropoda; class Insecta; order Lepidoptera; family Noctuidae; genus Agrotis; species Agrotis clavis. Next base: position 15,030,746 of record OX940921.1, read on the forward strand.
CTAGTAATTTGAAATTGTGTAACTGTGTCTCGCTAAATGTATGTATTGTTACTAACATAATTGATAGCTATTTAATTGAAAACAATTAATACTTATTCCGCATATCACATCTTCCGATTTTCTAGATTCTATGAATATTTATACATTCCGGTCTCCTTACGCATTCGCACTGAAACAAAAAAAAAAACGTTAATATTTATAACTATAGCAGTTTTATCACAAATTGAACTTTTGAGCAAATCATTCGGCTACAGTATTTATTACTTTCACTAATAGAACGTGTCCTTGTTAACTTTTGGTTGAAATCTCGGCCGAAAGCAGACATTTAGCACCTATGTAATATTATTATGTAGTGCAGATTGACATTTCAATCTATGCATCTATTATGCGTGACCTTAAAAGACAGCAGAACTCTTAGTTAAGCTTTTCAATTTTAGATAAAATATGACTTTCGATTGAATTAATACTCACTTTCAACGAAACAAATAGCTGCAAGTATACACGCGGAGAACAGTATAGTCATTGATATAACCAGAACTGTTATCTGATGCGAATGATCGCAACAACAGGATTTGGGTTCTTTCCCTGTGCGGTGCTTCGTGTATCCATTGACGACAGTGAAGTGGGTCGAGCTCGCCACTGACTGCGTGTCTCCTGGCCCCGAATTCCTCTTCACACCATTCCAAACAGAATCCAATCCCTCGTGCGTCTCTTCTGGAATGGCGACTACTGCCTCAGAATGTCCAGATTTTCGTCCAAAGCTTCCTAATTTGGTGGGGTAGCTTCCAAGATCGTCTTGTTCTGTTGTTCTGCCGTGCATGCGTGCTAAATGCGCCGCACTCAGTAGCAGTGAGCCAGATGATACACTCTGTAAATTAAATAATTATATTTTAATTTTATGATAAAATAAAAAGTGCCTCTAATTTATAAAATATTGTGCGGTAACAAGCGTGTGCGTAGTAAAAGTATGTTCATTGTCTAATCGATTTGAACTCGTCGACATTAAGTGCTATGAAAAGCTGCGTGGGACGCTGTTACCATGTGTTAGTTATGTCACGATTCTTCTAAGAGAACTTTGAACTTTTTATAGAAACTTGAAGTAGAGTCATTTCATACGAGATAATTTGGGTAACCACGAGTTTCGTAATTTGAGACTGACATTCTGAATTCTTTGCTTATACTCTTTCCTAATCTTTTTTTGACACTACTTGCCCAGTTTCTGCATATTCCCGACTTATTAAAATAATAATATACCGACTATTCTCTAAACTTTGAAATGAAGGTCTCATTTGCTTTGGCTAATTCTAACAAGTAAAAATTCATGGTCTCTGCACCAAATTACCTGACATGAAATAACCTAGGACAATATTAGGGTAAATACGCTAAATGTCGGCCCCCTTACGGTTTTTCTGTTTTGGGATCGGTCTGGAACCATCAATTTGCAACGAAAGTATAGCTTCCAGTGTGGTTTTGGATAGTTTGATAAACCTATTTTATGTTTATGGGCATAAGGTTGACATTTCTACTACAAGGAAAAAGTAATAAGGTTTAGATGCGTCGAGAACGAAAAAACCCTAAAGTCGGCCATTCACGGCCCATGGTCGGTCGCGTTTTTCCCAAATGTCGGCCGGGTAGAGGGTGTTTTAAATTAAGACAGACAAATATTATTAATATGATTTATTTTGGCAGGAGTCTCACTAAGTATACATTATTAATCGAATTTTGTTTAATAGTATGTAAAGTATTTTTTTTTAAATGCACTTAAATAATGTTAGGTAAAGTTGCGATCGTAACTACATAGGTAATGTTCTGTTTCCGTAAAGGCCCTTGATCTCCCTGCTCTGTCATTGTAGTACCTTAAATTAAAATCATTAATTCTAAATGCAGCTTTTTGTGACATGCAGGTTAATTAATGAATGAAAGATTCACGACCAACCATTTATATTTTTTAAGCTAATTAACATGGCTTTATTAGGTAGCAAGTTCCAAAGAGCAATTTTTATCTTATATTCCCAAACCGTAATAAGCTATCATAAATGTTTCCAATTTTATCCTCCCATTTAAACGTAACTCTTAATATGATTAATAAATTAAATTGTACAATGAACATTTAATTTTGAGAAAATAATAAAAAGCAATCAGCCTGTATAGTTGGGCTCGAATTCGAGGCTGGTCGACATAACGATCTTTAATATTTCTAAAGCCGGCCCCTATTTCATGTACACTATTTCTCGAGATTCAACTTCTATCACCCCGGCCGGTATTTGGCGATTAAACGTAAAATAGATTTATTTGCCTATATGCGTTGCAAATTCTCATAGTAATCCAATGGAATTAGTACAATTGGAATTTATAAAACAGACTGCATTTACTTTAAGTCGACCATGGCCGAGAATCCGGTTTTAACTCAAAATTGGTAGTCTATTGGCGGCCTCCTATTTTTCTTTTAAAACAATACGATAAACATTGAAAAAACTGTCTCAAAATATAGTAAAAATTACTAATTACTGATAATAAAGCTTAAAACAATAAAAAAGGAATGTTTTACCGTTCTAATATCAATCCCCGAAGTGTGGGTATTCACAGCAAGTAAGGTACTTTCAATATGAACTTGACGCTTCGACGGCGCAATCGCTGCTGAAGCTCAGTGTGCGAAGAGTGAGTGTCGTAATCGGAAAGTAACGGTTTGTACATATAGAGTATGAACTAAGGTGGTAATTCGAGTGGCAAATTTGTCACTTCATTACGTTTTAAATGAACGCAAGCTGAAAATGTGCAGAGGGCCGAAGTTTGGGGGGGGGCCGACGTATGGCGTATTTACCCTACTAAATAAAAAAACATTAACAACATGTGAGATTACTGAGTAACAAATTGCTAAAAGTGCTAAATGACGAGACCTCTAATCTTGTACGTTGCAAAACTTACGGGGTCTTCTTAAAAATAATCTCTACTCGATTCGATACCGTAGTGTTTTTTTAATAAACGAAACGATATTTCAAAACTATGACTAAAAAGCCTTCACACGATAAAATGTTTCGCCATTCTCAAAACATTGCCTACCTAAAATTTAATTAAAACATAATGCGTTTTAATTAAATTTTACCAAAATATAATGCGTAAAATTTAATTGATGGTTTATGTAAATGAAATGCCCACGCAGTTTATGCAGGAATTTACGGATAATGAGAAGTGTCTATACGAAATCGAAAATAACGTCATCCAAATGTTCCCAAGTTATTAATATTTTATTGAAGAAAAATTATATCATCACTGCCTGACCTTCGAGGATATAGGTACCTAAGCATTCAGAAAAATAAGGAAACGATTGTTTCAACTGTCATGTGATCTAAAACAATTTTGATCCGTGTTTGACATAGGCGGTGATATTTAATAACGTGTTTTGTTCGCATATTTATCATTATAAGTATCCAATATCCAACAATACTTGTTGTGTTATCAAAGACCTGTTAACGATATTTTCGTGCGTCAGTCTTGCAACAGTTGTCAGCTCAAATTAAGCAATCTGTGGAATGTTGTATGAGAACGTACGACTATAGTGGATCCTGTACCGGACGCGGCAATATCAACCAGTTTCTTGACCCCGTCTATTATCAAAATAAGTATCTAATTGGGATACAAAAACAACCATCAAATTAATTCTGGTAATAAAAAATGACTTTTATTGTTGCTAAGGTGATTGTGTCTTTTAAAGTTTATCATGATAACGGAGCGTGCATGTTTGAGATTTTTGTGACGATCAACTGATGTCATAAAGAATTCGAAAAAATTAGGTGCATTAAGACTGCTTCATCGCTGCACAGCGTGATTCTTGCCCCAATAATCGAAGCGGAACCTTTGTGTGTAATCGTTGTGACGCACGGTTTACAAGGTTGCCTTACATGGGTACTGTGGTTGCTTGCTGAGCCTTGGCTGGAGGCGGAGCCACCGCGGGATCTCGAGTCGCTCAAGCTCCCAGCAGCGCTGCTGCCCGACAGAGATGGCCGCGGTATGTGCCACTCTTGTGATGAGATCTGTAATTAGCACATTAATAAATATGAGACTCATTTTTACACAGGTATAACATTCGAATAAGGCTAAAAAAATAATCTATTCCATTCACATTTTTATTTGTGTAATGGCATTTTAAACATCGTTTTAAGACAGTACTTTCAGTTTTTTTAAACTTTCATTATCTACATGGTAAGCTGGAAATGTTTTTATAATAAATTCTGCTCAGTTCAAACATTAGCAGCAGAAAGTAGGTCGAGTGTTGAGCACAAGTGTGTCATAGTATATTTAAAATATTCGAACCAATCGATAGCTGTCTGCGTTTCTATCTATTGGTCTATCTGACGAGCAATGACGTAGCGTTTTTGCTTTAATAAGAAAATGAATCTTAATTGTCTATACCAGGTCCTTGCATACATATTCATATTACAGTAAAAGGACTACATGTTGGACATTCTCTTTCTTTAAATCTTGGCGAATAACTTAAAATGAATATTTTTAATTGGTAGCAAATCAACTTATCAGCGTATAATTCAAAAACAATTCACATTTTCTAACAATGGACGGGCATTTACTTCGTCATAATTATTGTAAAAGGAGGTTTTTCGAGATTGTATGAGAAAGAAAAATATTGTATGACCCTGGTTCAAAGAATAAAATTTACAACAGCCTTTGTATTTAAAACTTAATTGATTGGTTTTAAATTGATTGGTTGTAGTTAAATCGTCATCTACAACGTAGACGTAGGTTGTAAAATAATATTTATTCTTGCATTATTCGTTGAAGTAAATGGGTAGGAAGGCCTATTTTGCTCCTGCTAGTCAATTCTTAAGGGTTAAAAATAGGGTAAAAAATATTGTGCCTGGATGAAAATTATCATCCAGGCACAATATTTTTTTAATGATTCTATCCATTGATTTCATGATAAGAAATTATTATTACTGGTGGACGAGGAGAATGATTCTAAACTAGTATCTTCCGTTATGTTTCTTAATGGAAATTGCATAATTAATGCTTAAACAGTGGTGACCTAATTGTTTATAATTCATAATTCTTTTCAGTACCAAGCTGCAGCCGTCACGTTTTATAATTTTCGTACTCTGTCTCTTGCTAAACTGCTTCAACTAAAGAGTCGTCTATTGATCATCAAACAAAGACGTCGACATAAAAGTAACAGGCGCATACATCTACACATTCTGTAGTGTCGTTGTGTTGTGCAACTTTGTCTGGGTGTTACTGAATGCGTACGGAAATCACTGCAGCACTCTTCCTTGTCGCGTCTTTGGAGATTAGTTTCATCTTTAGATCGCCTTTCAATCTCAGTGCATCTCTTTATGTAATGCTGTGAAGATGATATACGCAAATATAGCTTTTTGAATTCATGTTCGTTTTATTCATCGATATAAATGACCTGGGCAACTGCTTTTACATAATCGATATCAAACCTACATGCAGGATCTTATTCAGTTCCATCAATTACATTTTAGGTCAAGTTTTGTTCGAAGTCCGATTGATTTTGTCAGATACGGTATTCAAGGTCCATGTTCTCTTTATTTGCGGTCTCGTTTCGCCGGCCTCTGATGCAATAAATCTTAGCTTTGCTTTCGGCTTCATGGTCCTCTTTGTTACTCTGATAACATGATGGATAAGCATTTTAGGTAGTCATATCATTAATTCGTTTTACTTTTTATTGTATAAGGCAAGGTCGCGTTATACTTGTGATATTTGAACAATCTTTTGTTTATCTGAGGGTTACGAAGTGTCTGGCAAAGTATTTACTCTGTGCGGTTTGAAGAATTCATTGTTAAAATTTCAAACGATATTGTTTACTCGAGTAAGTGTCGGCACGAGAACTTCGTCTCGATCGACGATAGAAGCGGTGGGCGTTGTTGCAAAACGTTTCGCCAAATGCAAAGAACCGGTTCCGGGGTCTACATCGATGCTGTTTCACTATAGTGTTCAGCAATGTCTTGACAACATGCAGAATGGATACACTTTCGCTCTTTGTGTGAGAATTAATTCTGCACTACAAAATAAAGTAGATTATGATAAAATGTAGCAAGTGGGAACTCGGTCGATTTGTTTAAGTTCTATTGTTGTATGAGGAAATGGTATGTAGTTAGAATGTTGCCATTTATTAGTCAACATGATAATTTATTTAAGTAATTAGTTCTTAAATTAATATAGCATATTAATAGTTGTAAAGAATTACGTACGTACTTGTAAAAAAACGCTGCATGTTATTCCACGTGATATTGAATAAAATAATGTTGATTGAGTTCCTGTCGGTCGATCTCTTTTTATCTAAGTTCATTTGAATATAATGCATTTTGTATATATTGAAGTTGCTACAGTGAGGGCACGTGCTCTCTGTATTCGGTCCCTCATGTCTGAGGATCGTGGTCAGCTTCAGAGTTGCATCTGGAGCGGATGATCCGCCTCCACCGGTTTTTGTCCAGCGCATCCTTTACCACCGAGTAGAATTTAGAGGACAATGATTCCTTCAGCTGATCTGTCCATCGAGTTGGTGAACGACCGCGCTATCTTTGCCTTGTGTGTTCCCAACCACAATCAGTTTTTCCAAGCTTTCATCGCCTGGTCACATGTCTGGGACAAGGTGGCCGAAATAGGAGAGAATGCGTTGTTGGCATATAGTTGACAAGCAAGTTTTTATTCGAAGCCGATTTAGGATCGATGCATTGGTGCACGTGCATACTTACGGATATGCCCACATGAATCAACTTTTAATTGCTATCAACACGTGGTGTGCACACGTTAAGAACCCCGTGCGAACAAGTAGTGAATAAACGTCAGTGTATTAAAATGTTATTATGCGTACGTCTGTTCGTCCACGTGTAAAGAAGCACGTGCTTACCGACGTGTAGTGTGCTCAAGACTCAGGCCATAACCATTATTTGTCATGCCAATTACAAAATAACGTGTATTGATGCAGTAAAGGCGGATTTGTTCATCCTTAGCTATTTATCTCAGTTTTGACGTTCACCTATTAAGGTTTTTGTTGTTATGATCAATCCTATTTGATGACGGTGCCTCAAGGTACGTCTCAACCTCTTCATTATTCCCGACTGAGGTTGATGAAGACGTCAAACTTAATAATGGGTAAATTCGCTTCGGACACGACATTGTGTCCATATAAGCGATTGTTATGTTCAGTTGGGACATTAATGTCATTAAACCATGAAGGTAAATCTGACTGCAAGTACACTTAATTGTGTCGTATTTGGGTTCATCTCGTTATTTTTATCTACTTGGCTTATCGCACCATTCATCTTCAGTATTCAGTTTGGTCTGCTACGTTTGTAGAGCGATTGTGTATGCTTCATTAGTTTAAAAATAAACGTCCCTGAAAACGATTGCGTCAAAGTTTTGCTAACTGAAAAATTTTCATAACATTTGTGTTACTATGTTCTTGGTTTGTAATTGTGTATAATTAACGGTAACGAACGAGTTGCATGACAACAGGTGCATAGTCGTAGAACATGTTCGGTGCGTCGCGCTCGTTGGCGAGACGCTCTAGTTATGCAACATGTAATCTTTACGAATCAACAGTCAATGCGTGCTTGCGCTGCGTGCTCATAACGGTTCATTGTAATCGCGGAAATCATTAGACATAACCCAACTTAGACTTGTAGCACTTAAATCTCACGACACTTAAGTTACAGCAAAATATGTACCGTGACAGATAAGTATGTTATCTGCCTAGTATATCATCATTAAACATTTCATTTTTTGCCGGAGGTAATTAAAATTTAAATACTTAGCAACCTAATTGATTTTACTAACAAGTTTTTCAATAACTGAACTTCTTGCGTTAAGAGTTTTAAAGTCACGAACTCACGACATTGTTTTTCTATAGGATGGACTTCGTTTAGCAGCAGAAGTGACGCCTCCGACAACTTTCATAATCTCAGACAATAGTCGCTACACTTACTATGATAATCAGTTGAAGACTAACTAGACTGTTCCCCTTATAAGAGAAAGCGTACATTTCCGATGCATGGCTCTTCTTAGAATACTTTCTGTACTGCAAATGTCACAATGGATAACGGGTTACGGTCCACGATTTCGATACTTTTAATTTCACGTCTCTTTGTGGTCAGGCTGACTTATCGTAACTGAATTATGGCGTTGCAATATTGATCTGTATCAACGCCACCGGCGGCGATACGGTCAGGTTGCAAACTGTGCTTAATTTCTCCTGAAACGCCTCTGTATGTACTTACTCAGCTGCCTAGCTATTGTAGCAATAAATGAGTAAGTAGTCTATTTACATGCATCACTGAGTATCAGCAGTTATGCTAAAAAGCAGCTTGGCCCTCGAAATATGAGTTGTCGTATCGTCTGTGACAATGCGAAGTTCAGTTATGACTTTAGGTCGACAAAAGCAAGACGTGTTATTGAGCATCCAATTATCATATTTTATACGCGATTGCATGAGGACGCCGCAACATAACTCATTGTTCACTCTGGTCACAAACATTGACATGATGCTTATGGACGTCCTTGAACTCAATTGCTCGTATTAATGAAGCCAACGGGATTTGTGTCAATGCAAAACGCACAAGGTATTTTTTTAATTTCATATTTTACAAAAGAAGTCAGAAGAAGATTCGACGGTTTTGTTATATAAGTAAGCACATATCAACAAAAAAAAACCAATCAGCATTTATTATAATTATGGACTTTGTTTTGATGTAATCAGTCGTTAGAAACATAGTAGGTTGATTGAACTTTGGCTTGAAATAGATTTTCCGGAGTCTATTTAAGACGATTATATTATAATTAATTAATGACTGCGGTATTCTTCCTCGTATGTGTTTAGTAATTACTGCATTCTTTAAGTTATTATCTATTAGATTGCTGGTACCTGTATTTTATACCGTGAATGACGTTTCAATAGAAAAAGTGGCCATGAGATGGGTTACATAGCCGGATTCTCCTATCATTTATGTACGTTACGATGACATCATTTTCCGACGTTCGCGATTTGCTGTGATTGAACATGGATTATCCCTACGCGTAATCGCTACTCATCTTTCCATACTAATAAACAGATATACCTACCACCTACTACTGTATTTTTTTAAGATAGGCGAATAGGACGTAAGATCCAATAGGTGATTTAATTACACTTTACCTTGACAATTGGACTCTGAAAAAATAGTAGGTAACCACAAAGACGCTTCCTGTCTATGATGTTAAATGTATGACAAATATAACATCGTCCACTGTTACTTCTGTCAATTGAGTGTAAGGTCAGTACCTATTTGTAAATATCAATCGTAATCTGGTAACTTGCAACATTAACAAAAAAACAAACAACATCTACACGCGTGTTTGTTTGATTTAGGCAGTAGCTTCCTATGTGAAATCTCCTTGCCATCAACATTCCATTCTTTACATAAATAAATAACGATAGACAGAAAAGACAGACAGGCAGACAGATTAATGGTAACCTTCGTACTTCTTTTTTTTTTTTTTTTACGTGGCAAAATCATCAAATGAGTCCTCCAACCCCGGGCAGGGCGGGAGGGACTGTCAGACTTCTACTGACTAAAATCCACGGTGTCCTTCAGTAGCCTGTTATGTTCCGGGGTCACGGTAAGGAAATAATCCCGCGACCCCGGCAGGCTTTGGCCCTCTGAGACCCGGCCCCGTCATTATTATGACGCTCTTTGAGGCGCGCGTGGGACACAACGCGCCGTCGACCCGGGAACCTTCATACTTCTTGGAGTATCTTTAACGGATACACCCACAAAAATATTACTTAAAAAGTGGAAATGCCAAATCACAATGAGTAAAACAGAGGTCTCAATTCAACCGGTTGACGTTCCTAATTCCTTTAAAATATGTAACTATATTGCAAATGTTTCATTCAGAAGATGCCTTTACCGTTATCAATGCTTTGATTGTTTGGAAACTAACGAAGTTTTGATTATGATTTGCGGACACGTCTATAAATTATCAAAATATTCCACGTTTCGGAAACCAAACCAAGTAAATAGAACGACCTTAATTATTTGTAGTGTGAGGAACATTCAGCGGCGCGAAAAATTTTGTTTACCAATTATTTTGTAATCCGAAACTTGTTCGGTACGATGCTGATGTCGTCATTACACTTTACGAACTACTATGCAAGAGAAAAATATAAATATCATAGCTTTTAACTTCTTCATACAAAAATATACATTTTACAAGTGCACTTGATACATAGAATATTAACTGTATTTCCTTGAAGTGTTTATTTAAGCCATGTATTTTGACTTCATGACTGACTACCTGTTATCAATTACATCATGCAAGACTTTGTTGTTAGATCCGCTTGTAAGTGGAAAATCCTAAGCATGCCCATTATTACCCATTCCATTTGTAACTAGGATCTTATTTGAATAAAAAGTCGTTGACTTTCGCACGATTCACAACTGCTTTATGACTACTAATCATCTCAATGAAAAAAAAACATAAAATTCTCAATCATGCGAAGGATAAAAGCCAGTGTGACTTGTTGGTAAACTGACCTACGTATTGCAATAATTTTATGACATGTGACCCAATGATGTTTTGAGCAATACTTTGTGTGACGTAATAGAGATATCTTACCTCTCGTTGGGGGCGTGGATAAATATTAACAAATTAAAAAGGTCATTAAGACACCATTTAAAACGATTGAAGAAATGTAAAATCCTATAAAGGGTCTCTCTGACCATGTTACTCTGCCATTTTTATTTTAGTTGTTCCTCTCCATCTTCAAGTTCATAATCATCTCTTTCAATCACGGATTTGCGACTTCCAATCCCATCTCATAATTTTATCTTTTATGCTTCATTCTTTGGTTTTTTTTTTTTTTTTTTTTAGCTTGGTAAAATCATCAAATGAGTCCTCAAACCCCGGGCAGGGCGGGAGGGACTGTCAGACTTCTACTGACTAAAATCCACGGTGTCCTTCATAGCCTGTTATGTTCCGGGGTTACGGTAAGGGAATAATCCCGCGACCCCGGCAGGCTTTGGCCCTCTGAGAGGGGGGCCCCGTCATTATGCTGACGCTCTTTGAGGCGCGCGTGGGACACAACGCGCCGTCGACCCGGGCATGGTCCTTGGTCGGACAGCGAGTTGCCCTTTACTCGCTGCCCGCATGCCCGCGCCTACGGTGGCCGGAGATCATCAAGCGACGTCCGTCGCCGTGGGCGCCTACCACTGCGGCTGGGGCGGAGGGAGGACGCTGTCCTCTCTCGCTCGCGGCCCGCCTCCTCCTTTACGAGCATTACTGCCTCGCAGAAGGAGCTGACCGCTTCCCACTCCGTCTCGCCCCGCAGCATGGCCGCAACCAATGCCGGGCGCGAGAGGTCTCCGCCTATCGCAGCCGTGAGGACACGTCGGTGCCCCGCCCAAGCTGGGCAGTCTTGCACCGTATGCTCCACCGTGTCCTCCGGGCGATCTTCGCAGTCATTCTTTGGATTTGATATCAAGTGCAGATTACAGGAAATGAAGAAAATGAATATTATTTGTAAATCTGACGCCTACACTTCGTAACTTGTGCTGTGTCAAATATTTCGAGCGCTCTATTATGACTTCACGTGTTATTTTTACTTTATGGGTCGATGAAATGGATTTTGACATACCGATGCACTATGGATTTTAACATGCGTGACCGTATGAGTATTTACTCACTACATTTAAACCATGCAAACGGAAAATACAAAACAACAAAAGATGTTTGTCGAGGCATTGAATATTAGAGATACTATAATGTTATCGGGTCATTATTCATTAGTTGTGCAAACAGTTGACCATGAACTACTATAATACAGTGTGACCAGATTTCATTAATTCGCTGTGACACTGCTGTTTTATGAAATTAGCATAACAAAATTTCCGCTTTTGGGAATAATCCTAAATATTGATTTGAATAAATAAATAATAATATTTGAATTTTCTTGTAGTTCCGGTTCAACTCTAACAAAAACAACAAAAAGTATCCGGAAAAATACTGTATGACTATGAACTGTGGTTACTTTACACGTAATGAATAATTATGTAAGCGTAGAATGTGTATGTATCGGGAAAGCAAACTACCTAGATAGCCAGTAATATTAAAGTTAGCTCATAATTTTAATAAGCGACAGTTCAAACGCCTCCTGTCACGTTCGGCATGGAGTACCAACGTAATGCAAAAGCACGATCGGAAGCATTATGCATTCACAGATCAACTCTATCAGAATATTAACTCATTTGCTTCGTTATTGTTCGAGTTATGCTAAACAATGGAACTTCTCGAGCTCCTTCGATCTGTTATGAGATTTAGTATAAATGAATGCACCGCAACCGTTTGGACCGGCTGGATGTACGCTAAGTCCGGGTGTTGTGAAATGTGAAGGCCGCGCGTCGAGGGCAATTTTAGTCGTCAGTCCCTGTGCCATTTACCTCGGACTAATAGAACTTGTCCAGACGCACGTACACTGACACTCGAGACGGTTTTTACAGAAACTCTCATTAAAAAACCCAATACTTACCTGATTGTAACACTAATTGTCGGGGAATGTATTTATTTTTTTGAATATATTCCAGGGCAAAAAAATAAAAGCTATCTCTAGAATTAAAGCTCTAAGCTGTCGCTTTTCATGACATTTCAGTTCTAAGTTATTCTAACACGCGGAAGGGATGTATGAAGACTATTATTCTTCCGGGTTTTTAACCTTCAGTTTCATAAAAGGATATACTATGCAAGAATATATTGTTGTCAATTCAATTGAAGTGATTCACATAAGTTATTATATAATACTAATTTACATTTAAGCATTTATTTGCCAAACAACTTTAAGTTGTTTGACGGCTAAGTAGGAAATGCTGTTGCATTTTATGGTTCAGAAAACACAGGCTCTGCCACATGGTTTTTTATCATTAATACGTCATAAGCATACGTCAATTCTATGTATTTCCAAAGTTGATTTGCTGATTTAGGTAATCAGTAGCTACATTGATGTAACAAGACATGCAAGTCAATTGATGTTAATGAGAATCCTATAAGGCTATACATTCTTTCCACAGACTGACCAAGATTGACCGCTTGAAAGAAAATCGCATGCGTTTTTTGATCAAAACATTTTGTTTAATTGCACCGACCGACGGCGACCATCAAATAGTTGTGCTGCAAATGTAATTGCGAAAATACGAATGGTCAAACACATTCTAAAATTGTCTTGATGGATATAATCATAGGATGTGGGGACTGAAATGTATAGCTGTGTCTATTTTATAAAATTGCTAAGTCAAACAAACTTAGATACTGGTAAAACAATTTAATGCTTGAAAGGCTGAATTTAGATAATTATTTATAATTATAATTACGTTCATATACCGTTTGAATTCAACTTGATTTAGAGGTTATACGTTCTTTAATGTCTGTCGAAAGAGATCAGTGTAATTTTGTAATGTAGAATTGCTCGGTTATACTTGTGGAATTAAAGGTGACACTCATTTTTGTTTTTTAGGTGGTAATAAACAATTTATCACTTATTTTTTAGGAAAGGAAAACACGCAAGACATAATAGGTGCAAATATGATGATTCAATTTCCTTATTTATTTTTTATCTTTAAATGCCAAAACTAGTGTGTCAGCAGAAGGTTGATTAGGTTAAAACTTTTTATGAGACTAAATCCTTTGATTCTATCATAGGACTTTTTCCCCGGATTTTTTAGGAATCTCACATGTAAACTTTCAATAGCGCGGTAAGCTTAAAAGATGAGCCTACATATACCTATGTAATCCGCAGGTTTATTTTTTTTTTATCTCGAAGAATACCAAATATCGACAAAATCCTCTACATATAAAAAGAACGGTATTACTCAGGGGAGCATAACGGTACCAATTATTCTGGTCGAAAAGTATTTTTTTTTTTTAATTTTTAAATGCGTTGCTTTGTACAGTCTCGGTCAGAAGTGTCAGAAAAAACCCTAATAACTATTTTTGGCTTAGCTTACACTACCTTACTTGGCTTACTCAGAAGAAGCCTGTTCACTCTAAGTTTAAAGAGATTCGGGAACGTATGTATCCTTTCGAAAGCAGACGCAGGCAGTATGTTCCGCTGTTGCTGTGCGCATTATGAAAAACGTTTGGAAAAATCGTAATTAAGAATGTCACCTTGCAGTGTCTAGAAGTCTATTTAGAATAGATCTTTTCATATCTGATAATCTGATTAATATGACGACCTTCCGAAATTCTTATCATATTTATGTGTTGATCAACTAGTATTTTTGCAATCAATCTATGTATTCAATCCCCGTAGATACGTCTTTTATTGTAGTATTTCTTATCATGCATAATTTAGAGGTTAAATCAAGGAAAATGAGTTTCATAATAAATGATATATTGGAAAAATAATGGCTTGGATATTATGGCACAGAGGCCGCGTGAACGAATAAGTCAGGAGTAAAATGGGTTGTTGTAAGTTCGCCACAAAAATAATTTCCCACTAAAAAAATATTGATCCTGTTCTCCTAGTACTTTCTGTTCAGATTCCGCATTGTGTCCTCCTTTTCGGTAGTTTTGTGCTGTATTGTATTATTTAATGGTTCTGCTATCTGTGCGGAAAAAAAATGGGGCGAATTTACAATAATCAAAAAAAAACCTTTACCTAGTTTTTACAATACTTTTTTTTGTTGGGAATTTATTTTGTGGCGAACTTACAACAACCGAGTAAAATTGAATCCCTTGATTGTTTATCCCTTTCGCCCAATGTGGTCAAACTAGGGTAGGGTGACGAATCTATCTTCTCAATGATATGCCACTATTGCCACTAGATGAGGTTTATGGAGAGGTCTGTCACCTTTACTCTACAGAGACTTATTTCAAAAGTTTATGAAACTATGAAGGATCTATCGACCCACGCTTTGGAAGTGTTGCGCGCTCCTAATGAGATTCCAAATATTTGTTCCAAAGTTTACCACATTCCACTTTTTTATAAAGTCGATGAGCTTACTCGGTTCCTGGTGACCTTGTGGTCGTACATAACAGCTTTGCTAAGTGTTGCTCCACCTATTGATGAGGAAAACCTCATAAATTCATGCACTGATTTTTTCTGGTTAGCAACATAATGCAACTTTGCAACATCAGGTTTTCACGTATGGGTGTTTAATGACAATTTGATACTGATCTTCACAAATACTCTGACTAATGTGTGATCTTTTAAAGCTCTTAGTTCTTTATTAAATGTCATCAATCAACGTTCTTTGTTTTCTTGAATAAATCCTTTCCTTTATGTAAATATAGATCACGATCAACATCTATTCCAGTGACAATCTATTCTATCTATTTATAATATAATATATGCATAATTAAATAAATGCTTATCTTATAATGTTAACCACAATAATCCATTTTCTGATACATTAAGTAGATACATAAAAAGTTATTTATTGTGCTCGCAACCGCAATTGACGAATTAGATATCTCTAAATAATTGGTCATTACTTACGCCTTAATTATTAATATCCTTCATGCAAATATAATTAAGCTTTTATAATCAGAAAAAATACTGCTTAAAGTTCACTTGTTTGTTTTAATAATGGATTACAATACAGGTTTATACTGAACTCCTTCAAACCGATATGGTGTGGTTGTCATTAATTATTTATTTATGAATGCGGATCTAAATTGCCAAAACATATGTTTTTATGGGTATGGCTGCATTCTTGTGCGATAGCGGGTTATTCTTATGTGAATCCTATGTCCATCCTTTTAGTAAACCTGTATAATTATTTACTGCTTAACTTGTTACTAAGGAGAACATACCAGTATTCACTATTTGTCTTCTATTGTACTTTAAGTTTGCTCATTTATGCGGCAGAAACTCATTGGATTGTAAAATGATAGTGCAAATAGTAAATCAGCTGATTAAGTTTTAAACATCACTGAATGCGATTTTTAACAAAAGGTACTTAGTTTTAGCTGCTACTCGGACAAAAATCCACCGGCTCCATGGGATAATCATCAAGACAAGTCATTGTTTAATTAAAAAAAGTTGCATGCATCACTTACCGTGCTTTTGGTATCCATTGTTTACTGTGCCACCTCCACTGTATTATTGTTGTTCTCTTAAGAGCTGTTCACTAATGTTACGTCACTGAACACTGCATTCACTCGGTCCACATGTCTGTCAAAATTGCGTTAGGTTGTAGTTTCGAGTTAAACCTCTCTCGCCCTCTCCGTGTGGCCGGCGTCGTGCAACGCGCCTGTTCCAAGCGGCAAAGCGACTAGAGTCGTACTGAGAGTGTTGCAACAATCACCAAGGTTTATATATGAGGTTGCACGCTGCCAACTTACAGACAGATCTTTTACTCATAATGTTTTGAAAAATATTTCATTTTTTCAGAATTTGGAAGTCTTATTATGTCTTACGCTATTGAATAGAATATTGTGCTACATTTGTGTGAGCTAATTCGTCGTCAGTTCCAAAATGTTTTCAGAGTACGAAATACATTTTATTTATATATAATGTTTATTGTTTGCAAATAATAAGAAATGAGCACATTGCCTATTGTAAAGGATAATTAATCATATTTTTTATGAATTAAGAATTATATTAATTCAATAATAAATTTCGCCAGCGATGTCAAATCTTCATGTCGAATCAACTGCCTACTGATAAAAAACCACTCGATGAGTAAATCCTTTTTCTTTATAATATAACCTTAGTAATTTTTCTTAGAATGATATTTTTTGTTAATGAATCTAAACTTAAATCAAAACACAGTAAATCCAGCAGTGGCGTAGGGTAAAAAATTTTGAAGGGGAACCCGGACCAAAACGTGAATTCTAGTAACTATAACTTTGGGCTAATTTTAGCCTTTTTAGTTTAAATATTCCACAACAATTTGGGGCACTAGAATTGTAATATCCGTAGCACCGGTTATAACATCGCCCATGTACTTACATAATAAGCTAAAAATGGTCATAAAATAAAAACTACTTAACCAAACTAAATTAATTTTTATGGGAACAAATGGCAGGTATTGGAAGGCATCGAATAATATAATCCATATAGGTGCAAAGTTCTCATCACTATAAATGAATTAAGTCCAAATACAAGATAGCTGCTATAAACCGTTCAGGAGTTCCCTGAACTGTTCTTCGTTTTCGTCATCAGACCCCTAATGACAGTTGCAACCCGTCTAGGTGAAAAGTTCTCATCAATACAAATTAATCAAGCTCAAACACAAGGTAGCTGCTGTGAATCGTTGAGGAGTTCTCTCAACTGTCTCTCGGCTCCATCATCAAGATATTATACTCCAGACCTTTATTTGAAATACTTAATGAAAAAAACTTACAAACACACTAGTCGCCCCTAAGATTTTTGAAAGTTCCACTCGATTTCTCCCCTGGTTTCCTATCATCAAACCCTGATTTTCTTATCATGGGACCACCTTTTAAATATTTTCTTTCTAACAAAAAAAGAATCATCAAAATCGGTTCATCTACGACGAAGTTATCCCGCGAACAAAGAACAAAACATTGTAGTATTTATGGATACTTCGTCCGTATTCCGTCCGTATCATCTAGGGATGAGCGTTGAATCAACTAACTAGTTGAATCAACCGTTGATCTCCTGTCAACGTATTAACGTTAACTGAATATGAATCAACTAGTTGAATTCGTCAACGACGTTTATGAGTTGAAGTCGTTCGTTCGTTCGTTCTCGTTAATTCAACGAGAACGAACGAACGAGACAACGAGTGTACAACTAGTTGAATTCGTCAACGACGTTTATGAGTTGAACTCGTTCGTACGTTCGTTCTCGTTAATTCAACTCGTTGAATTAACGAGAACGCAAACGTTATCTTCAACGTTGAGTTTTATGGTTCGATATTTTTAAAGTCATAGATTGCGAGCGGTTAAATGAGTTGATTTTCGAATTATTTATTTTAAGAATAGTACATAAATATTGGTGGAGTTTGTTTAATTATCCCAATGTATTATTTGAAATGTACTATTTTTTGAGACGCACGAGGTATAGCGAACAGCCCTCTGTGAAAAATGTAATAATAATATTTTTATTTCACACAATTTAAGATGTTAGTTTGTAGATAAAACGTTTCCAATACAAAATTTGAATCAAATTGTTTCTTAAATTAAACGCGCAATCGTTGATTAAAAACCGTTTAATGAATCAACGGTTTACGTTGCAAGTTGACAGTTAAATTCGTCAACGAGATGAACACGTTAACTCATTCAACTCGTTGACGAATTTAACTAGTTGATTAACTAGTTGACAAACGTGAATCAACGTTAACGTTACGTTGACGGAAAAACCGTCAACGACCCATCGCTAGTATCATCCAACCAATGGATCCGGACGAATTGAGTGAGTAACCTTGTCCACCTTTTCTGTAGTCGGTTATCCAACTATTACAATCATACATTGAACTTTATTAAAATTCCTAACTCCAAAAATTCTATGTTCACAAAACCATATACTAATCGCCTACAGATCTTAACACCGCGATTCAAAAACGTGACGTAATTGCACAACGCCATCTAGTTGAAAACTTCTAACTAACATAACACTGTTTAATAACAAACATTATCATTGAACTGAACGAACCGCGCTAACTACGCAAAACTTATCAATTTCAAAAATAATACAAAATCAAATGCAAATGGACAGTTGAAAACAATATAATTATTCAAAACAATAAAAAAATAAGCGGGTCAAAACTAATGTGAATCTGTCTTCCAAATAAAACTATCTAAACGAATTGCGAAGTCCAGTATCATTCCATCCCGTTCTGGCGTACGCATTTCATATCTCTATCCTTATCATAAGCCGGAGACATTCGGCTTTCCAGCGTCCTTAATTCAGCGGTGTTATGTAGCGTCAAGCTCACGATCGCTACAAGAGGAACTATGATCGGGATTCCTGATTTGCCTTGCGGCTTACAAACCTTTCTGTTTAGCGGGAGTTGAAATTGTTTATTATTTCTTTGATTGTTAGTTTTAGTTTTAGAGTGTTTTTCTTTGATTGTTATTTTCACAAGTAATGTAGCTTCGTAAATAATATTTTTTTTAATGATAAATGAAAATCATTGATACTAATATTGCTATATTTCGAAAGTAAACCCGATAGGAATCGGCATGTTAGGTAGCTTCGCTGCTGAAATCCAGTTAGGTTTCCTTAAATCTCAAAACCTTAAAAACATGCAATGAAATAAAGATGCAGTGGAATATTGGAACATAAATTATTTGAAATGAAATTCAAAAAGTGATTTTAAATAATTAAAAATATTAGCCTGAATTAGTTCACTTACTGATGGGTGTCAATGTCCTTACCAGAAAAGGTCTTATCACTTCCATTTTTGTTTAAAAATATTTACATTAATATAAACGCATCAAATTAAAAAAAAAAATAAAAAAAAGCAAATGAGAAAGCACAACACCAGTGGTCAGGATCAGGACAATTTTCGTGTGACCATGTACGACGACTGTCGATAGCCTCTAGCCCACAGGAAAATAGTAAAGAAGCAATACGGTGGCTATGTCACGTTGTGTGCATCGGTTTGTGGCAAGTCAAGTCCGTATGACGTATCCTTTACCGATGCCAGGAGTTGCGTAATCGTTCGCGACCGCGAGGACGAACTCTCCGCTCATGGAATTTCATTACAGGACTCCAATGAATATTATCATCGCCAAAAAAACCAATCACGATCACGACATCAACCGGACATTGCGCTAAACATCTTGAAATTCTTACAAGTTTTTTATTGGAAAACTGATTACACAGCCGCTAATGGTGATAGATCTCCCAATGGGGATGGCAACTCAAAGCTAATCGTAGATGGCGCTGCGATAGTTGGTCCCCACGTCTACCTTGTACAAAAAAACAAACAAGATTATTTGTTATAAAAATTGAGTATAAATACAAAACAAATATGGAAAATTATTCGTCCATGCAAGTACTATATACTAAAAGAAGAATTAAGACGCCGCGGCGCATCTACAAGAGAAAAAAAGTGATTTAATTGAGTGGTTATACATTTGATTTTACCGTAATAAATCCACAATTACTTGTAGTTGAGGTTTCAATTTTTGAGTTTAGGTATGTTTTACCTGTCCTCTCCTTTATCAAGAATATAATGCTGCTTTTGACTTTCTATTTTGATAAAATATCATAATGTTTTAAGTCAGTAATTTTAACCTTTTTTTCTATTTAGATTCGAGAAATATCACAATATATTTAATTTCTTAACACCACAACTATTACAAAACTCGTTCCAGGTGATAATTCTTCGATTTTCGAGCGATGCAATACTGGTACATAACCTCCAAAAGAAAAGTAGATATTATTTTGAAAAGTGTATTCCATCATTTTTACAGCTTATTACACAACATCTAGTCATTTTACATCAATAAATGTTTTTTTTTTCTGAAAATTCCTTTGATTTTACAGTTCTTTGGGGACCAAACTGTCATTTTCACTTTGACACTTGCCTTCCCCATTTCATTTGTGTAATTTTTAGACAAATTGACCTTCAATTATATTGTGAAGTAGTCAATTATGGTATCAATTCAAAGCCATTAATTAAATATTTTGAGGTTCTTTCTTGTTATTTTTTTTTTCAGATATTTTAGTTCCGTGTAGTTTAGATTTCTACTACTTTAGTTCGTATGTACGTGCCCCTATCTTTTCTAATCATTCATCTGATCATCATCGATATTGTGATACCCCTGGTTTAGGTTTAAAGAAACTGCAGTATTTTAAGTAAAATCCAGTTACACTCAGGGTAAAAGGTAGTCTAGATTTTTGGGAATTTCACTTTAAAACTGTTTTAAGCACAGTAGGGGTTCCCTATCAATTTTGCGGTGTAAAGGCAGAAAATACCGAACGTTCGAATGAAAAAGCGGAATCCTTTTATGATCACTCGTGTGTTCGTCTGTCTGCCCTTTAGCGCGGCCCAACAGTTTTCCTGATCAGGAATCCTGATCCGTTATCCATCCGAACGTAGTGAATTAATACAAATGTGTGTGTATGTTTTGTGTGTGTTGTTCACATTCGATAACTTCCCGTACAGATTTCGAAAAACGGATCAGGATTCCTGATCAGAAAAACTGATTTATGTGGCCGCCCTTACAGTCAATTTCCTCCAAACCTACTCGGGTGGAACTGCGCGCAGAAGCTAATGTAGGCATAGTATCGCTCGCATTTTTGCGGGGAGTGAGGTCGTGCACTCCAGGTTCTCTCGTGCAGGTTAGTGAAATAATTATGTCATAAATAAGAGGCCTGTTCGACATTGGGTGATGGGTGGTTGATGAAGATAACATTAATTACGAAAAAACAGCGAAAGAGAAAAACCAAACCGTAGATATGAACATTACTAGATGTTTTCACGGTTTCGACCCTGTTGCTCGGCTCCTTTTTGTCGTACCGTGATGTTATATGGACTATCCAACACAAAAAGGATTTTTTTATTCGAACCAGTAGTTCCTATGATTAGCGCGATCAACCATACAAACTCTTTAGCTTTATTATACTAATTAGGATATACAGACCACATCTAGTTAGAATAAGAATGAATATCCATCTGGGGGCACGGCAGTGCCCCGCCAAGTCTCGAGCAAAAGGGCACGGCCGTACCATCTTTTCTCGAAGCGATTCGCGGCTGTTTCGCCCCCCCTATAACTTCGACGTGGACAAAGCTACGAGTTTAGGTTTTCGGTGAATAATAGTAGGCATTAGAACAAGCTTAAGTTCGAAATTACATGCCAATTGAATGAATAGTTTAGGAGTTACGGTCGATCAAAGTTACACCATTTTGTCACTCACTCACTGACTCACTGACCGATCATCAAAAATCTAAGGTACTTCTAGCAGACTTAGAAACTTCAAATTTTGCACCAAGATAGGTCATTAGCCACATATAAAGGAAAAATTATAAAAACATTAAAAAATAATATACCTTAAAAAACAATTTTATATTTGCGGTTTGGCAAGAACATTGTGTATGGATTTTGACTGCATTGTTAACTTTGTTCGTTGTTTAAGTTAGTATTCAATTGGATGAATACATACATAGAATAGAAAGGAATAATATAAATGTAATACATAGACTATAATTAATATAAATTAATACATAAAGTTCATAATTCATTAAGTTAATAAAGCTAAAACTCCATAGTTTTGCGATAAATATTGTATGCGCTGTCGATAGATGGCGTTGTTCCTGTCTGAATCGCGCTATGGTTTCGTTACAGAGCGCAGTCTAAGTAGTACTTTAAAATAATTCAATAATTTTCATTTGATAGCGCCATCTATCTATGAACAACCATTTCGAAACTAAAAAAATATTGTAGCGATATTCGGAGTAGATTTATTATTGTTACTGAAACAGTTATTTAGGAAAATAGTTTATTAATATAACATAGACATAGTTACATATCTAGTTGTTTACGTGTTATTTAGTTTAGTTATATTTTTAGTTTGTAAGTTAGCAGATATAGGTATATTTATTTAGTTATTTGTTAGTTAGTTTAGTTCTATTTAGTTTGTTAGATAGAGAATGGGTCCTAAGCAAAAAAGTAGCTGAAGTCCAAGAAATTATGAGGACACCTAAAAAAAAGAAAGAAATACACTTACAAAAAATAAATGAGATCCCACCAAAAACATTAAATGTAAAAAATGCCAAGTCTCTCGATGCAGTCTTTCCATCGTAAAAAGTTTTGAGATCTCACAGAAGCCAAGTCCTATTCAAATTATTTTGTAGTTATAAATCAACATTTAGTAATCATATCAATAGTTTTCTTTATATTATAACTATAGTGACTTGGCAATGAGCACAAATTAACTTGCTGCCTGGAATTATGTGAAACTGACGAGACCTGTGATCAGATTATTTGTTATGTGTGAATCATGATGGTCACTACCGACTACATGATCCAATACAATAATTAAGAATACCTTACGGGCCATCGCTTTATGAAAGTAAATGATGAATGTTAAGAGAATATATAAAGTAAAAGAGAATGTTTACGCATGCGGTGTGTGTAACTTTCAACTCCTCCAAATATGCCGTTTTATTTGTTTTTACTTGTGCTCATTGCCAAGTCACTATAGTTATAATATAAAGAAAACTATTGATATGATTACTAAATGTTGATTTATAACTACAAAATAATTTGAATAGGACTTGGCTTCTGTGAGATCTCAAAACTTTTTACGATGGAAAGACTGCATCGAGAGACTTGGCATTTTTTACATTCAATGTTTTTGGTGGGATTTTATTTTTGCCAACCTGGAAGTTGAGATAATACTGAAAAACTTAACACAAAGGGCTGATTTCGCAGAAAAATACGTGTGATGTCATACCACAGCGATCGAGATGACGACATCAATGACGTTATAGGAAACCGATGCGCTTGCGCATAATTATAGACCGGTATCGACAAATAACTAGACTGACTGAACGATCTAGATTCTCCATTCTCCATTACTAGGAAGAAAATAAAATACCTTATCAAGTCTATAGTTGACGCCAGCAATATTCTGCTTAATGCAAGATCTGCTTTTGAGTATGAAACAATACATTAAAAAATTAATAAATAAAGAACACTGGCGAGCAAAAGTACAGAATCTCTTACTTAGAATGAATCCGGGATAGCTTTTAAATAATGGCGTAATTTGAATGAACTTGGCGTCAATTTAAAGTTAACATTTAAACTAGCGATGCATCCGATACCGATACCGATATATCGGCGATACTTCGGGTTAGCCGATATATCGGTATCGACGATATTCTTATGACCGATTCAACGATACATTTAATTTAAAAATGTAGTGTAAAAGAAGTCGAGATATACAGGGTGAATATTTCAACTGGGCGTGGTGGATGCATCACGTCTTTTCGCCGATACGATACCGATACCGATACTCAAAAAAAAATATCGACGATATCGATACCGATACGCTTATTGTTAATTAACAAATTAAGATAAAATAATTAAATCACAAGTCAGATTATTTTTTTATTAATATAAAAAGTAGTGACATAAGTTGATATTAGATAATTATACATTTTAATAATTAAAATTACATTAATAAGATTTTTTGTTTAAAAAACTAAGTAGGTACATTATCTTATTTTTTTCGGAGAAAGGCATTTTTTCAAGTCTGTTCGAATAAGACCTGGAAAATAGTCTCTCAGATGCGACAGAACTCATTTGGAAACTAAAGTACTTCTGCGCAATTTTTTCAAGTTTGGGTATCTATTATACAGGGTGAATTTTTCAACTGGGCGTGGATGGCTATCTTTGAAACTATGAGGAATATCGAAAAACGTTGAAAGGAGTCTCGAGGCCGATTTTGACGAAAACTAAAACTGAATCGTTGGATTTTAGAAAATTCAATAATTCTAGCCAGGAATCGAACCCGCTGATTTTGAAAAAAAAATCACATCCTGTATTATTACACCATTCAATAGTGTTGCTAATAAGGATCAATTTCTGGGAAGTAACCATATACGGCAAACTTAAGGAAAATGTCTAATTATGAAAAAAACTGATCAATCTCAAGGCAATGACTGTATTCGAAACATAGGTTTATCGTTTCTTCTTGGAAATAATGATATTTTTTGTTCAATTCAACAATTGCGTATTTCTGAATGAAGTGCAGTTGTTGAGGCGTCAAATCCAGTGAAACATTGAAAATGACGAAATTTTGTAATTTCGAATAGATTTATGGCTCAGTTGAAGTAAAGTGACATAGAAAAATAGCAGTTTTATAAAAATATGCTGTTTCCTTATGTTTGCCGTATATGGTTACTTCCCAGAAATTGATCCTTATTAGCAACACTATCGAATTGAGTGATAATACAGGGTGTGATTTTTTTTTCCAAAATCAGCGGGTTCGATTCCTGGCCAGGATTATTGAATTTTCTAAAATCTAACGATGCAGTTTAAGTTTTCGTCAAAATCGGCCTCGAGACTCCTTTCAACGTTTTTAAAAATTCCTCATAGTTTCCAAGATAGCCATCCACGCCCAGTTGAAAAATTCACCCTGTATAATAGATACCCAAACTTGAAAAAATTGCGCAGAAGTACTTTAGTTTCCAAATGAGTTCTGTCGCATCTGAGAGACTATTTTCCAGGTCTTATTCGAACAGACTTGAAAAAATGCCTTTCTCCGAAAAAAATAAGATAATGTACCTACTTAGTTTTTTAAACAAAAAATCTTATTAATGTAATTTTAATTATTAAATTTTATATCTAATATCAACTTATGTCACTACTTTTTATATTAATAAAAAAATAATCTGACTTGTGATTTAATTATTTTATCTTAATTTGTTAATTAACAATAAGCGTATCGGTATCGATATCGTCGATATTTTTTTTTGAGTATCGGTATCGGTATCGTATCGGCGAAAAGACGTGATGCATCCCTAATTTAAACCTAAAAATGTTACATTTTTATTATTCTTAATAACTATGTAACATTTTTAGTAGGTTACATAGTTATTAAGAATAATAAAAATGTAGTAAGTGATTCCATACTTTTGCTCGCGAGTGTATAACAACATTGCTTTCGAAGCAAACTTAACTATAGGCTGATTCATGCGTCATAGGTATAATGGTTAAATGATTTCGTCAATGCATTCAGAAACCTACAGGCTTCACAAACTTCAATAGATTGAATAGGTAATTATCTTTGCATGGGGTCTCTGAAGGCTGCCGTTGTCGATGGCACACTGGATAATCGTCAGTCAGCATTTTTGATTTTGTTATCGTTACTTCAATTAATTTCGCCAAAATGTAAAGACCCGTAGCAGCTACGAGCTACGCGGCGTAGCCGTGCAATAAAAGTGCTAAGTATGTAAATGGATTTTATAATTAAAAATAATATAATTTAATATTTTTAACCGACTTTTTTTTTTTTTTTTTTTTAGCGTGGTAAAATCATCAAATGAGTCCTCCAACCCCGGGCAGGGCGGGAGGGACTGTCAGACTTCTACTGACTAAAATCCACGGTGTCCTTCATAGCCTGTTATGATCCGGGGTTACGGTAAGGGAATAATCCCGCGACCCCGGCAGGCTTTGGCCCTCTGAGAGGGGGGCCCCGTCATTATGCTGACGCTCTTTGAGGCGCGCGTGGGACACAACGCGCCGTCGACCAGGGCATGGTCCTTGGTCGGGCAGCGAGTTGCCCTTTACTCGCTGCCCGCATGCCCGCGCCTACGGTGGCCGGAGATCATCAAGCGACGTCCGTCGCCGTGGGCGCCTACCACTGCGGCTGGGGCGGAGGGAGGACGCCGTCCTCTCTCGCTCGCGGCCCGCTTCCTCCTTCACGAGCATTACTGCCTCGCAGAAGGAGCTGACCGCTTCCCACTCCGTCTCGCCCCGCAGCATGGCCGCAACCAACCGACTTCAAAAAAAAAAGTAGGTTCTCAGTACGACCTGTATGTATGTATGTTAGTCCGCGATTATCTCGCGTTTGGCTGAACGGACTTTGATGCGGTTTTCAGAAAGTGTTCATTACATTCTGGAGAAGGTTTTAGTATATAACAATAATGGATATTTCGTGAAGTTGCATCTCGCATAGATCCGTTTTTGTTGCTTACTAGGAATGTAGATTTTCAAAGACGCCGATTTTATGAAGATTTTTGTTAAATATCTCAACTAAAAAGGGAAAAAAGGTGTTGTAAGTAGGTAGATCAAGTCTAGGGTTGCCACCCGTACTTTATAATAAAATTTTGTACGTTATTTCAGTCAATTGTACTCGATACTTTATGAGAACTATAAAGTACGCGAAAACACTTTAATTCGCATGACTTGACATAGATTATAAAGACCGTAAAGATACTGTGCAATTATTTGGTAGAGATACTAATTTGATACAAACGGCAATAAAAAATCTTTTTGAAAAAAAGGGAACCGACTTCAAAACCAAACATAAAAATCTATAAAATAACTTTTCTTTCGGAAGTCGGTGGCTTTGCTTTTTAACCGACTTCAAAAAGAAGGAGGTTATCAATTCGACGGAAAATTTTGTTTTTTTTTTTTTGTGTTTTTGTTACGCGATTACTCCGCCAATTGTGGACCGATTTTCAAAATTATTTTTGAGTTCGAAAGGAGATACTTCAGGAGTGGTCCCATTGTCACCATGTCAGGATCTGATGCTTGAATCCTGGAGAAATCGAGGGCAACCAGTGGCGGATTAAACGTTGAGAGCGCTGTAGGCAAGCATCTCATCTTAAGCGCGCCCCTATATTAAAAATAACTGGTAGATACTATAGTTTGACCAAAACCGATGTACAGACGCCAGCACATCAAGCTACCACAATCTGTCAGATTTCTTTAATAGAATTTCAACCTTATCACAAGACTTGAAGGTTAATGTTTGATTGGTAAATTCTGACAGATTCGGGTAGGTTGACCTGCTGGCGTCTGTACCTTAGGAAAACGCGGTGAGATGGGGGCCAACAAAAAAAGATCATCAGTTTACATGAGATCGATATCTGTCGAACAGATCTTAAAAAACGACTAAAATAAATAGGAGGCTGTAACGTGTTGTTCTAACACTGGAGAAGCAGCCATTCAGGGCCCCCGTAAGGGCTACTGGCGCCTGTGAGCAAAAAAGGATGTTGGCGCCCCTTAAAGCATTTTGAATTATCTTTTTTTATAGTAGGTAGATCAGTGGTGTATTTTAAAGTTCAGCGCCCTTGCGCTGTAAAGCTTGCCGCCTCGGAACTTAAAAACAAAAAGAAACATCAAGTGCTACTCAAACTTCACACCCAGAGTGACATACCATCTTCATATGCCATACAAACTTAAAATTTTGTAGACCACAACAAGTTTAAACTAGCTTAGGAAGCATTTATTATTGAAAAATGAGCTATCAAAAGAGAGGTCTAGAAAAGCGAATGCCAACCATATTTGAAGCACGAGCGGAGCGAGCGCGAAATTTTTTAGGTTTTTGGAATAGGACAAGGTTTTCATAGAAAAGCGAACGCAGTCAGCTCTAAAATTAAACGTTTCCGGACTTAAAGTTTTATCCTAAAAGTGAGATCAAATATTTGAAGTATTTAGTTCTTAAAGCTAATCCTATATACTCGTAAGTTCTCAACTTCTATTTTAGAATTATTTTTGATCAGTATCTTTTTTTCTATTTTTTTTTTTATTTGGGCCCTTGGCTTTGGCGCCCGTGTGCATTGCACACTTTGCACATATGGTAGCGGGGGCCCTGCAGTCATTGAAGTTGGCTGTATTGTACTTGGAGCGTTGAATAAAGTTTTTAGAAAAATGAAATCAAATCACACATTGCTTGTTATAATCAGTCATAAAAACAACTTTTTAACGACTGCTCCCAGGCGCGAGCGACGCGTGACTATTTGTAATGACGGCACAATTTAGAATGCTGCGCTCATTTTTAGGGACTTTTTTAGACGTTGAGTGTGCATCTTGTGTTTTTATAAAATCAATGTTAACCGACGACAAAAAAATTGAAAGTCCGTGACACTCTCCACTCATTCGTTCGGGCCTGATCGCTTAAGCTAAGCCCACGCATCGCACTCTCGTCCCCGCAATTTTAGTAGCAGGAACGTCCGAATCCGTCCGATACTCACTCGCAAGTCGCTGCTCGTAGTCGACGCGACGAACATTGCAGTCGTATCTTTCCAACTTCAATCAGAGATCATGTACCATCGACAAAGTTGTTTGTAGGCGTAAGTTTTAGTCAGTTCCATCTTATAATTTATCTTGTGTTATAAATTGAAGCAAATTGAGATTGTATGCAAAAATAATAGTTTTATTGTCTAAGTGGTGGCTTACATATTGACACAATTAATTTTATGCTATATTGTATATTTTTTCTTTATTTTACAATTCCGCGCGCCCCTTTGTACCTTCGCGCCCCTAGGCAGATGCCTAGTTTGCCTTAGGGATAATCCGCCTCTGAGGGCAACCCTCAAATTTTATAGGCCCACACATCGTTTTTCGCAAATTTTATGAAGTAATTTAAGTACATATTTGCGTATGGTAATCATCATCTCATGTAGCTGAGCTGATGATGGAAGGTACAACTCCTCTAAATTATGTTTGCGTTCGCATATCTCCGGAACTACAAGTCTGATTTAGGTAGGTGATTCTTTTTTTGTTGTACTAGGTATCGTTCAACTTAGGGAATACTACAAGTTTCATCAAAATCGGTTCAGTAGTTTTTGAGATAGGATGAATGAAAGAGATTTTAACGATGTTATTACCGGTGTTACGGATTACAAAATTCTAGTGCACATGTAAGAAAATGATGAATTTGACAAGAATTGTGTTTGAATATTTAAACTAAAAAGAGAAAAATAAAAACTTTTTCAAAAAAAAATGTAACCGCCTTCAAAAACAACCACAAAAAAGGGTAAAATAACCTACAAAAGTTTTCTTTCGGAAGTCGGTGGCTAAAAAGACAATGAAATTAAGGGGCTAAGTCAGTACTTATACGGTTTTTATATTTTACTTTCTGTCGTACACAGGGTTGGAAAAAAAACAGTTTTTTTTTAAATTATATAAAACAAACAGTTCAAAATGTTTTAAACAAGTGTTTTTTTTTGTTTTTTTTTTACCTACTTTAGGGCATTATTTCAAATTAATTCGACTATGTTTCTTTTCTAGGCTAGATCTTTGTAAACTCGCCCAAATAAATTAAATATTTACAAAAAAACGATCAATAGATAACATTTATTTGTATGTTGCGTAATCAAACGCTTCACATTCACCCGGTAGGTATGTTCTAATGTTGTTTTTATATTGGGCGACACGTCGGGACTTTCCTAGCGGCGCCTCCTATTCGTTCGTAGAATAGTTCATTGTTCATAAGGTATATCCCCGCACGCGCCACGGTGCGGGGCTTTACCTTATGAACAATGGACTGAGAAACACCGATCTACTTAAATGTCTAAAAAATAGGGGAATTACCAAATTTCTTTCGACAGCCGACATTAGGGATCGAAGTTTACGTTTTTTATTTATGACTAATGTTGTTTATTAATTAAAATTGTTACAATTTTAATTGTTTTGAAATTATTATGATAATGTTTCAAAAATAGGTGCTATCTTGTCCCATACAAATCCTGGTACTTAGATATTTGTTTGATTGAATGAAATACCTACATAACATAAAAATAATGTTGGCGGCATGTTTGAGTTTATATGTTTGTAAACGCACCCACGACACAGTAGAAATTCCTAGTGTGGGGCAAAGTTTTATAAAAAAAAAAGATTAGGTAAGTCAATTACAATGCCATTGAAAGTTCAAAAATATAACCACAATAGTGACTCGATTGGTTTTATGTTGAACTATTCAGACTCAAATACATATTATTTTATTTTCATTTTATATTCAGATAATGCGACATGAAAAGTATTTTTAAAACATGTTTTTTTTTGTACTGTTTTATACAATGTTTTAAACTTGTTTTAATCTTTGTTTTTAAACATGTAATAAAAAACACTGTTTAATTTCAAACTGTTTTAAACACTGTTTTAAACATGTGTTTTAAAACAACTTGTTTTAATCATGCCAACCCTGGTCGTACATGACTGGACTACAGATCTTACAACTTGGAATACAGTTATTAACTATATGATCTAAATTCTCACAAAGTTGAAAACACGATTCAATTAAATTTTCTCGATACAAAAAAATTGCAAAGTTCAGTCTATGTTTTTTATTTTTTGGACTTTACGACGTAACTACTATGAGTTATTGAAAGGATGTTGTTTTAAATTGTAGAAAATACTAGTATCTAAATTCTGTAAATACAGTTTTTCAATTAATAACAATTTTAATTCATAAAAAGGCGTCAATATGTTTGGGCACATACGCCATTTTATTCTGAGCACACATTCACTATCGTCCTCTCATCTTTTGCCTTTTAAAAGTAGTGTCATCACTTTCGTTCCTTGACAGATCAGTCAGCCAGCGTGGCTCTTACAGGCTAGACCTGTAACACTTTTTTTCAGATCGCGGCTGTCAGATTTTCGTAATAATAAAATTGGAAATGTATAAAAAGATCGAGAAAATAAAAACGAATGATACGTAGGCTTATAGATTATTCAAAACTATGTTTCGATGTGTTCAATGGGACGTGATTAAACGGACATGACTGTAAATAAGTCACGTAAACTTTCATTTTTCAATAACACTTTATTTTCATTAATAAATGAAGTATTAAAATAAACTAAACATACTGAATATCATCGCAGGAAATTCCTGACGACCCCTACAGAGCAAACAAGGGAAATGTTTAGAATACGTATGATACTATACATTACGAATTGTTCCTATCAATATAATAAATTACTCACAGTGATAATTATATCAATGCTATCGTGATATCGTACTATTGTTGTCGGATGGTTCCTCTGTGTCCATCTTCCTTCCATCTAATCTTTATGCATCCAAATACCATTTCACATGAACTAATGATAAATGCACTGATTTGCAGTCAACAATTTGAGACAATATGTAACTGAAAACAACTTCTAATCGTATCAAACTGCGATATAGGATAAGAAACACTTCACTCTTATTATTATTTATTTAGTTTCGTCACAGATTTATAACAATTTCGAAGAAACAGGATTAAAATAAATTAAATGAAAATTGGTATTGTCAAAATTTTGAATACTTCAAAATTACATGTCAACTACATATAAGGCATAGCACCCACCACCCTGTTAAATATCGCCTATAGTATAATGCTGCGACTGCGATGAAAAATTTGTGGTCATTGCTGTCTCACCGCGTGTTCGGTACAAGTTGCTCTCGCACTAGTAATTGCTTTGGAGACAAAAAAAAATGATTAGCACTGGGCTCATTCTTTTGGAGCCGATAGATATCTCTCAAAGGTTTCATTTATCAGAAAAGTGATATTAAGACCTTGTCCCAAAAAAAATTGATAGGATATTATAGAATGAAGATTCAATTATAAAGAACTTACAGACAATAAAATTGTTGTACTACAATAATCTGTGTACCTGTACCTCATAATATACGAGTAAAAACTATTACGTCCCTTTTACGCGGCGCTAGTGTCTGTCATTATAACAAAATGCATCACACGCAACTAGCTTTCTGAACGGACGTTAATAAAAGAAGCGTGTGTTTGGGGCTTTTTTAACCGACTTCAAAAAAAAAAGTAGGTTCTCAGTTCGACCTGTATGTATGTATGTATGTATGTATGTATGTTTGTCCGCGATTATCTCGCGTTTGGCTTAACGGATTTTGATGCAGTTTTCAGGAAAGTGTTCATTACATTCTGGAGAAGGTTTTAGTATATAACACTAATAGATATCCCGTGACGTTGCCCGCGTGGATCCGTTTTGCTTACTTGGGTCGCAGATTTTTAGGGACGATTGCATGTTTGTCCGCAATTATCTCGCGTTTGGCTCAACCGATTTTGATGCAGTTTTCAGGAAAGTGTTCATTGCATTCTAGAGAAAGTTTTAGTATATAACACTAATAGATATCCCGTGACGTTGCCCGCGTGGATTCGTTTTGCTTACTTGGATCGTAGATTTTCAGGGACAATTGCATGTTTGTCCGCAATTTTCTCGCGTTTGGCTGAACCGATTTTGATGCAGTTTTCAGAAAAGTGTTTGTTACATTCTGGGGAAGGTTTAAGTATATAACAATAATGGATATCTCGTGAAGTTGCTTACATAGATCCGTTTTGCTTAATAGGATTGTAGATTTTCAAAGACGCCGATTTTATGAAGATTTTTGTTGTTGATTATCTTAACTAAAAAGGGAAAAATAAAAACTTTTTGAAAAAAAGGGAACCGACTTCAAAACCAAACACAAAAAACTGTAAAATAACTTTTCTTTCGGAAGTCGGTGGCCATGTCAATGAAATAAAAAAAAAACAAAGCCACCGACTTCCGAAAGAAAAGTTATTTTATAGTTTTTTGTGTTTGGTTTTGAAGTCGGTTCCCTTTTTTTCAAAAAGTTTTTTAGTGTGGTAAAATAATCAAATGAGTCCTCCTACCCAGGGCAGGGCGGGTATATACTAAAATCTACGATGTCTTTCAATAGACCTTTACGTTCTGGGGTCACGGTATTCGTTAGTCCCGGGACCCTGGTAGGCCCTCTAAGGGGGAGCGACGTCATTATGCTCACATGCCTTTGCCCGTGCGCGCATGTGTTTGGGGCTTTAGATAATTGGGAATTGTCACTTTCGCAAAGTGTGCCAATTTTATTAATTTTCTACCAAATAGTAGTTTTTTTCGTTATCTCGGGACGTCAAAATCTGTGTCCAAGTGTTATAAAATAAATTTAAGACTGCGAATGATGAAAATATTTACAAAATATTTATCCACATCAATAAGTATTTCTATCATTTTGTTTTAGTAAATGTTTCAATATCTTTATATCAAAATATTTCTACTAGAGTAATACATGTATTTTGCGTAAAGGGAACACTAATTTGAAATGTCGAAGTTGACGAAATGAAATACATAAAACTTTGGATTGCGTTAATTTCGCGATACGGGCGCCTACTGGTGGCGGTGCGTGGCAACTTTTCCGACTCATCAAACGATGCTTTCGCTTTGCCATACGCCGTTAATGAAAAAAGTCACCGACTTCCGAAAGAAAAGTTTTGTAGGTTATTTTACCCTTTTTTGTGGTTGTTTTTGAAGGCGGTTACATTTTTTTTTTTTAAGTTTTTTTTGTGGTTGTTTTTGAAGGCGGTTACATTTTTTTTTTGAAAAAGTTTTTTTATTTCATTGACATAATATGGCCACCGACTTCCGAAAGAAAAGTTATTTTATAGTTTTTAACCGACTTCAAAAAAAGGAGGAGGTTCTCAATTCGTCGGAATCTTTTTTTTTCCCCGATTTCTCGGAGACACCTGGACCGATTTGGAAAATTTTTCTTTTGTTTGAAAGGGTATACTTTCCAATTGGTCCCAGGATCATCAGGTCAGGATCTGATGATGGAATCCCAGGGAAATCGAGAGCAACCTTCAAATTTTATAGGCACATAGTACCATTTTCATATATTTTCTAAAGCTGTTCAAGTATTTGCATCTGATAATCATCATCTCAGGTGGATGAGCTGATGATGGAAGGTACAATTACTCTAATAAGGAGTCGGCGTCGACTGATTTAGTAATTTAAGGTTGTGTTCGCATATCTCTGGAACTACAAGTCCGATTGAAGTAATTCTTTTTATGTTGTACTAGGTTTTGTTCAACTTAAGGAATGCTGCTTCATCAAAATCGGCTCAGTAGTTTTTGAGATAAGGAAGGAATGAAAGAGATGTTAACGATGTTATTACCGGTGCTTCGGATTTCTTACGTATGTAAGAAAATGATGTATTTGACAAGAATTTTGGTTGAATATTTATACTAAAAAGAGTAAACCAAAAACTTTTTTTAAAAACCTGTAACCGCCTTCAAAAACAAGTCGGTGGCAAAAAAAACAATGAAACTAATAAAAAAAACACCGGCTTCCGAAAGAAAAGTTTTGTAGGTTATTTTACCCTTTTTTGTGGTTGTTTTTGAAGGCGGTTACATTTTTTATTAAAAAGTTTTTTTTTTGTGTTTGGTTTTGAAGTCGGTTCCCTTTTTTTCAAAAAGTTTTTTTCATACTGTTTTCGATGTGTTGTAATTATTATTATCTACAAATCAGAAACGCCGTAGCAGCTACGAGCTACGGCGTAGCAGTTAAAATGAAAGTGCAATCCGCTTATTTATTAGTTGTATAATTTACAATAAATAATTACAATATAATTATTCTCATACACGTTTTACACACACACCTGACGTAGGTATTTTATAAGGAAGGCGATGCTATTGTACACTTAACAACTAAGTAAGCAAAGCCTGAGATTAAAAAAAAAAGATTATTTATATGCATGAATGTAAAGCTACCACATTTTATCGTTACTAATAACGAATCATTGAAGATGTTTCATCACATCACTAAAGTATAATTCACAAAAATTCGCTTGATCCAATTCTTCTGTAATATTTTCTTCGAGGTGAATCTCACAGCAGTTCGTTCCATGACTTAGTTTAGTTCGGTTTCCAAATTTGAAGAGAGCAAATATGCATTACTAATATGAACATACAAACGAGAATAAAGTGCTTATTTATTCTATGTTGGTAGTACACCCACGTTCGGAAACGTGTGTGTAGTAGTGATTTTGTAATTACATTAGGTGTGAAGTTTACGCTTCTATGTTATGACCTCCCATGACCATGATGTATTTGCAATAAATCTGCTCGGGGAATCAAGACTTCAATGACATTATAAGCTTTAAGAAATTGATACACAATTCAGTGCCTGCAAGCATTTCATTGTCATATTGTATACGATGATCGTTATCACTACGAAACTACCAATTAATATTCCAAGTCATTAGTGTTACTCATGAACTGAGTATCAATAATGTAAGCGCCTCGTCCACGGAGAGAGAATAGAGCTAGACAGCTTGGAGACTAATCTAATCTATACTCTCATTTCTACGTACACGTAGAGATCATTAGAGCACCCTATTGCATTTTTTGCTCTATCGTAGGGTAGCTCTATCATAGAGAAATTTTGGCCTGCGTACACTACACTACTCGTAGACTAAATAAGTATATTCGGTCACTATATACAATTACACACTGGAAAAGAACACTTGGACGGATATGGGGGAGGCCTTTGCCCAGCAGTGGGACATAAATGGCTAATTAAAAAAAAAATATACACTCTCAATCATAGCTCTCTCAGTTGAAAACATGTCGCGGTCACGCTTAACTGCTGCGATTGTGGTTTCTTTGTTATTGAAAAAGAAAAAAATATATATTAAAAGAAGCTGCTGGGTTAAACAATGGATACTAGACCTTAAATGCTTCACTAATAATTGTTAAGCAATGATTTTTTTGTTACGATGTTTATAATCATTATGAGATCTATTCCATAAATCTGGAAAGCCTTCATACATGTATCATTTTAATGGTTTCGTCTTTTGACCAAACACATTTCGACATTCTTCAAGGTAATAAAGCAATGCAGAATTCTACATTAAATAAACAAAACACGTGTTTCGCTACTCAAGCCCTAGCTAGACTGATTTAGGCGGGTAGACAATTCGAGAGCTCTCTATTCGTATCGCTTGTCTCGGTCTCGCACCTGCGTCCACGATGCCTTCCGAGAGTAGCCGAGCGTGTCTACGTAGACTGTAGTGATACTCTAGCTAGGGTAGTCTCGCTTAAGCGCCTCGTCCACGGAGAGAGAATAGAGCTAGACAGCTTGGAGACTAATCTAATCTATACTCTCATTTCTGCGTACACGTGGAGATCATTAGAGCACCCTATTGCATTTTTTTGCTCTATCGTAGAGAAGCTCTATCATAGAGAAATTTTGGCCTGCGTACACTACACTACTCGTAGACTAGATATATTCGGTCACGATATACTCTCTCAGTTGAAAACATGTCGCGGTCACGCTTATGCTGCGATCGTGGTTTCTTTGTTATTGGAAAAGAAAAAAAAAGCAAAATGTTAAAAGAAGCTGCTGGGTTAAACAATGGTTTCTCAATGATTATGAGATATACTTATTCCATAATTCTGGAAAGCCTTCATACATTTGTATCATTTTAATGGTTTCTTCTTTTGACCAAACATGTTTCGACCTTCATCAAGGTAATAAAGCAATGCAGAATTCTACATTAAATAAAACAAAATACGTGTTTTGCTACTCAAGCTCTAGCTAGACTGATTTAGGCGGGTAGACAATTCGAGAGCTCTCTATTCATATCGCTTGTCTCGGTCTCGCACCTGCGTCCACGACGCCTTCCGAGAGTAGCCGGGCGTGTCTACGTAGACTGTAGTGATACTCTAGCTAGGGTAGTCTCGCTAATGTGTACACGTCGTAGATTGCCCTATGAGAGTCGCTCTACGTTATTTTAATCTATCGTGGACGAGGCGCTTTATGTGTACACGTCGTAGATTGCCCTATGAGACTCGCTCTACGTTATTTTAATCTATCGTGGACGAGGCGCTTAATGCTATTAATGCTAGAGGGGTTTGATTGACTGCTGAAGTATAGATATCATAAGTGTTGACCGTGTACCCTGGCTTGCTTTCCCCAAATGCCCCACTTGGTAACAGCACTTGTTCTTTGCCATGTTGATAATAATAATTATTAATTACTTAAAAAAAATAAGTACTGAAACAAAACGGAACTACTTTTTAAATCCGCTACAGTATCTTACATAATTAACAAATAAAATCCTATAACTAAATATGCCTAACCAACTAAATAGGAATATTTTATGACCATTAATTCTAGGATGTAACTGTATTTAATATAGAATGTTTGTTTCTGATTTAATTTGCATAAAATAGCTGACTTTATGATATCAACCAATTTTATTAACATCCTGTTCTCTCAGTCTGAAGACGTAACACTTCAGTTATAATACTTACATATGATATGATATGCAACGCTACAATGCCTACCTGACAATTTTATTAGAGATTTGTTTTGCTTCAACTATTACGTAAGTCAATAAATATTCCAAATATGTATTACATTGATTGACTCAGCAGACCGAAATGAAGACATATTTTATATAATGTGTAAGATGACCGTCGTTTAAATATCAAGTAGGAGTATTAAGGCGCGTTGATATCTAATCTACTGAGAATTTCGTGCGGCGACAACAAGGCGCCTAATTACGGTTCTGGTTGAATACTATTATCATGTGTTTGGTGCAGAGTCTCCGACGACTTCGGCTTCCATTAGAACGGGGCCGTAATCGGCGCGTAATCGTGTGAAGGTATTATAACACTACGCTATTGAGCGCAGTTACCACAAGGTTCTTATAAGAAGTTATTCGTTAAAGCAACAAAGAATTGAAGGCTTGCTTAATTTCTCAGTCGCACGCACGACTCCAGCTTAATTGGAATGCAATTATATCATTAATTTAGCTGTATCATTGCCCAATTATCAGTCGCTATGAATAATTTTGATACGCCTACCTCTTGTCTTGACACATCAAAGGATAAACGGAAACAGTTCTGCAAACATCGTCCAATTAGTTATCTTATGTCAATGTTTTGATTGTAAATATAATTTGAATTTACTCTAATAACAAATGTTAAATATTCCAAACGGTGGCATATTAAAACTTATTTTATTTGATTTGATTTTGACGCTGCAAATAAGAAGCTCCTTCTACATCATACCTATTTGATATTAATCTATTGATCGATGAATATTATAAATAACTTATTTCGTTTTAGGTTATTGCTAGCGGGATTTTACAAGAAATAAGGCAAAGGCATTATATAAATGGCTTTTGGGGAAAACATACAGAATACATAATAATTTAGTCGCTCACAGAATTTCTAGATAAAGTTAACATTGAACTGGGTCGGATCAACATCGCTTAATCATTTTATTATGCATCATCTTAGCATAACTGAATAATGATCATGGCCACGGGTCACATAAACATCATGTTGTTTATTTTAGATATCAATAGACCGAATCACTAATTACATATTTTGTGTCACCGCAGATTTCATTATTCAAATTGTCAAGGGCAGGTCAGAAATGTT
The DNA here is from genome assembly GCA_954870645.1 of Agrotis clavis. Classification (NCBI taxonomy): domain Eukaryota; kingdom Metazoa; phylum Arthropoda; class Insecta; order Lepidoptera; family Noctuidae; genus Agrotis; species Agrotis clavis. The sequence continues at coordinate 15,069,364 of OX940921.1, forward strand.
ACTTTGTTTTCAATAAAATTAGAGGTTCCAGAAGCGGTTCCTTATGAGACAAACAATTTAATACTACGTTTAAATGTATGAGGAGTCTTCAAAAAACTAAAACCTACACGATGCTACTGAATGCCTATCATTAATATACAGAAAGACAAACTTGTTGGACGCTTAAGTTGGAAAATATAAAATTGCCATCCTCATTAAAACTTGATTCGCAGCAGCTGGTCATCATTTCGGCATCTTAATACGAACTGATGGTCAGTATGGGGTCACGTTAATGATTCACAAAGAACGTAGGTACCTATATTGTCCGGTGGTTCGGCTGTGCGCAGACGCTGGTATATTCATGCACATCGTCCTTGCCAGGAATGCGAGGTCATCACGCCTTCGTTCGAAGAACGCGTTCTGTCTTGGCGGTCCTCTTGTGAAACATAATTATTGTTGTTTTTAGACTTATTCATTCCGTATTCTATGCATGTCATTATGATGTCAGTTCGCGGCCAGCACCTTGTTACTTAGCGAATTGTCCTGTTCAGCCTAGCAGCCTGGCTTGATAATTGTACTTAAACGTTTTACTACGTGACTCGTACATTATGTATAGTACCTATAGGGTTTGACTTTCATTGCATAACGTTCTGTTTTATTCAAAGAAAAGAAAAACACTAGGCCTTTGATTCATGCTGTAGTTTAGTCGGGTTGTTAACTTTATTACGGGATACTTTACAACAGGTCTCACTGATTAATCAGGCGAGAGAATTCTAGAAATAATATAGTTTTATTAGAGTAGCTTGTTCGAAAATAACTTTATTCCTATTGCATACGCTTATTTTTTTTGTTTTAAATTATAATTTCGAAGCAAAATTCAATGAGAATTTCCCAAAGTCTCATTCTTATACAACGTGTAACGTTAATAGCGCAAAACCTCTCGTGGGGTAACTCAGCCCATGTTACTGAACAATGTTTGTTCCAAGACTTTTGGAAATTCGCAAAAAAAAAATATGCTTTTTCGTACAAAATGAGAAATTGATGGGGCCCCCGCCCATCAGTATGAAAAATCATTTTTTTTTGCGAATTTCCAAAAGTCTTAGAACAAACATTGTTCATTAACATGGGCTGAGTTCCCCCAGAGAGGTTTTGCGCTATTAACGTTACACGTTGTATTAGATATGAGCGCCGATGGTCAATTTGTCGGCGGCGGCGCGCCGACTTTTTGAAGTCGGCGGCGGCAGCGTCGGCGGCGCGGCTTGGCCTTTATTTATTTGACTACTTTAATTTAAGAAAAACAATGTTTAACGTAAAAATACGATTTATTATAATTTTGACTAGACAAATTTAATTGACAAGGGTTACCTATCATAAGATCGAAAAACGTTTGACCGAATTTCATTTGGCCTAAAACTTTTCAACTATTATCGTTAGGTTTCTTTTTTCTTCATCGAAGTCACGTTTCCCACTGTTCCAGTTAACCTATTTTATCTATTCGTTTTTTTTTCGTTACTCCAATACTTCATTAGGTCGAAAAACTTTTTACCGATGTTACACTTACTCGAAACAACGGTTGTTCGAAGTATTATGTTTCCAAACATTATATCACTGTTTTAATTGCCATATTTTTATTTCACCAAACGCCTATAAATTTGTGCACACTAGGTAATTATGGCTGTTACATTTTTGACAATCGCCATTGAAATGTAGTAGACAATACAAAATAGGTAATTGTGCAAATGTCATATTCGATAACAATGACGTTTTGCTGCAGCACGCAAGCAAGCATGCAAGCAAGCATGTAGCATGCAAGCAAGCATGCAGCGTGCAAGTAAACATGCAAGCATTCAGCATGCAACATGCAGCATTCAAGCAAGCATGCAACATGCTACAAGCATTGTTTCTGTCATGGCTCCAGTGCTGCGGGGCTTTGGGTGGCCCCACGCGCCTACGCGATTTTAAAAATAGGTTTTTTTACCAGGTTATTAACCTCGTAAAAAACCTATCAACATAGGTAAGTAGGTACTAATTTAGATGAGTCCTCCAACCCAGGGCAGGGCGGGAGGGACTGTCAGACTTGTACTGACTAAAATCCACGGTGTACTTCATTAGCCCTTTACGTTCCAGGGTCACGGTAATGGAATAAGTCCCACGACCCCGGCAGGCTTTGGCCCTCTAGAGGGGGGCCCCGTCATCTCCCGTCAGCTGACGCTCTTTGAGGCGCGCGTGGAACACAACGCGCCGTCGACCCGGGCATGGTCCATGGTCTGGCGGCGAGTTGCCCATTACTCGCCGCCTGCATGCCCGCACTTACGGTGGCCGGAGATCGTCTTGCGACGTGCACCGTATGCTCCACCGTGTTCTCCGGGCGATCCTCGCAGTGGTGACACCCAGACGTTTCCTCCTTCCTCATCAGACACAGATACTCGTACCTCCCGAAACATCCGTGTCCGGTGAGGACCTGCGTCATGCGGTAGGTCATGACGCCGTGACGCCTATCCTGCCACTCCTCAAAGACGGGTCTTACCACCGCGATTGCGGCGTGCCCCACATAAACTTACTTGGAAAATTGCATATCGCCATCTTTTTCTTTCGCTTGTTTCAAACAAGCGTCGCAAAACACTTGGTCGCCCAACACTGTTCGTTTTTTTCCCTCAATATTAACAACTAACTGACCAAAATAGGTCCAACAAAAACTGTGTTTGTTTGCTGATAACTTGGACAACACAGAATTTTTTATGTCAAAGAGTTTCGTTTTATAAACGTCTACGTCTAGTGCCACCATTTTGCCAGCATTTATTATCGTGCGTTCGGTTTGGTCAGTGTTAGATTAAACTGAACACCGCCCGCTCGGGTTCGGCGCGCCGGCGCCTGAAGACGGCGGCGGCGGCGCGAGGGAAATCACGGCGGCGGCGGCGCGCCGGCGCGGCGCTCATATCTACGTTGTATATATCCTGATCGGAAAATCTTAATTACTTGTTTTGTTTTATTACTAGCGGGTGATGCCTCATTTTAAAAACTCAACCAAGCAGTAAAGTCACACATGTTACACGTTTTAATCTGATTCTGAATCAAACAGGACATAAAGTTAACTTTTAAAACAAGGTGAAATAAACGCACAATGACGTGAAAGTATAATAATTGGGTTAAATACTCGTAATTTATCAATTATTTTCTTGATAAACATTAATACGGTTACTTTTTGAGTTCGACGTCACACATAATATTCGTAATTATGACGCATATTATGAAATTGTCGCGTTACTTACATTTTCCAAGTGTTGAAATGTTAAGGTGATTGCTTCGATGTAGCCCGCGAAATTCAATTTTTTTTACGTTTTTTGCAATTTGCAGGCCAGAGACAATATGTTGTAACTTTATAAATATATGTGTTGCGGTAATAACAAGTATAATTTTAAATATAAAAATTATCAAAAAATTCGCTCCATCAGCTCTCACATAGAAAAGGTGCATCGTAGTTAGATTTCGGAGATTTTAACATGATGCACCTTTTCTATGTGAGAGCTGATGGAGCGAGTTTTTTGATAATTTTTATATTTAAAATTATACTTGTTATTACCGCAACTCATATATTTATAAAGCTACAACATGTCACTGGCCTGCAAATTGCAAAAAACGTAAAAAAAATTGAATTTCGCGGGCTGGTTGGAGCATCCCCATTAAGGTGTCATTTTGACCTTTTACCATTACTTTTTACGTAAAATGAATGAAACCTAACTTATTTAATACTTACCTACTATTGTTTACCCATATCCTTTTACGTAAATAAATAAATAATTAAATGACAATTATGACGACGTGAGGTATGTCGTTTATATTAATTGGAACTACTTCAATATCCTGCACCTTTCAGTCTTGTTTTATTGCATCAAATAACTTGTTTGGTGCTTTATCAGAGCAAAGCCTTATATTAGCTAACTCTAAACTGGATGCCTTAACTTTCCGCGTAGGACTGGAGGTCCGTTGACGTGGAACTTAGTAACTGCATCATAAATACATAATTTAATAATACTCGTGTTCCTTCGGAGAATATAATGTAATTTATGCATCAAAGAATGATAATATGATCATCGTAGCAACTATCTTATAAATAGTGCTAAGCTAGACAGTTTTAATACAGTTCAGTTTTTTAGGGTTCCGTAGTCAACAAGGAACCCTTATAGTTTCGCCATGTCCGTCCGTCCGTCCGTCCGTCCGTCCGTCCGTCCGTCTGTCCGCAGTTTAGCTCAGAGACGCACAGTACTAGAGAGCTGTAATTTGGTGTAAATATACGGATTTGTTGTGCCGAAAAAGTGGTAAAATAAAATATCGTAAAATATTTTTTTTTAGGGTACCTCCTGTACACGTAAAGTGGGGATGTTTTATTTTTTTCTCGCGTACCCCTTAGTGTGGGGTATCATTAAATAGGTCTTTAAAAAATATTGATAGTTTCCATTAACAATTTTTTGAAAAAAAAATTCGTTTGTGAAATATTAAGGTTTAAAGTGCTAAATTTTGCTCGACTCGAGTGTCCCCCCCCTCTACCAGCTAAACGGTTATTTTTGGGGGTGTGAAAAAATTCACAATAGTAGTTTAAATAACGAAGTTTAAAAGAAAATTATCATGACTAAGTAGGCTTTACAACTTTACGAGTAATAGTCGACCAACTTATAAAATGTACTTGGATAAATATTTTCTTAAACAAAATGTATCGGAAAACATGTTCTTCAACTGCAAATGTAAGTTTGTCAACTTTATTTTTACAGCTTTAATAGGTATGTTTTTACGGTATGTTTTTTGGGGATAGGTACCTAGGTTTTTATCGTCAACAATTTTTAACTAACTTCAAAAAAAGGAGGAGGTTCTAAATTCTTCGTAATCTTTTTTTTTATGTATTTTCCTCGATTTCTCAAAGACTCCTGGACTGATTTTGAAAATTCTTCTTTTTAGAATTAAATTCAGCGAATCAGTTTAGTTAGTTCGCATAAGTATTTTGATGGGCAACTACGGAACCCTACACTGTGCGTGGTCCGACACGCACTTGGCCGGTTTTATGTACCTATACACACTTGAGATTTTAGCCTGCCTCTCTTATTTAGAATGATTTTTGAATGCCTAAAACATTGCAAATCCAAAGTATACCTATGCATTTTGAAACATCTGTCGTAGTTTTGCATGGCAACATAATCACGAAATTTTATCTTGTTCTCAGCTCCGAGTACCACTCCGTCAAGTACTGAGGCCACGTGACTTAACGGTGATCATCAACAAGAAGCATCTCAAAGTCGGCATCAAAGGCCAGCCGCTTATCATCGACGGTGAACTAGATGCCGAAGTCAAGATTGAGGAGTCGACGTGGGTGTTGCAAGACGGACGCAATTTACTTGTCAACTTAGAAAAGGTGTGTAGCTCAACGTGAGCGTACTTTTAGACATGAGCAATTTCAGTTTATCTTATACAATCGTCTGGCTCTTGCGAATGGTAATGTTGAGTCAATATTATGTTGATTTTACCGTTCCTTAGCATTTGCTAATTTTAATAATTTATTTTTGGCAATGTTTATTCTTGCTATCTTATTATCAGTCTGTACTAAACAGCTGAATAATAGCTTACCTATTATAGTTTTTTACAAGTAAAGACTCAACATTGGTTTTAGGAATTATTAGGTATTAGAAAAAAAAAAGAGCCAAAATAGGAAGGCGGTTTAATTGTTGTCGGTAACCATTGCTTGCCTCAATCCATACTCACTTATGTACACAAGTAAATAAGTGAGCCAAACGTTGTTAATGCTAATGCGTGAGTTTTTTTTCTAAAATGTCATAAATAAACCTTGTAACACTTCTAAAATTGCTTTGTACAATTATTTAAACATTTTAATGAAGTTGTCATTATGTAACGTAAAACGGTGTTTTTTTTTTTGTAGAAACCAATTTAAGGTAATGATGAGTTGCTTTACTGAATAATGTTGTAAAATTTTATTATATCTTGTAGGTCAATAAAATGAATTGGTGGGGTAGACTAGTCACTACCGACCCGGAAATATCCACAAGGAAGATCAACCCAGGTAAGCATTTTGGTAAAGTTAAAGCATGTATTTATGGTAATTAATTGTTCACGCAGAACTTGCTCGGTACTTCTTGGTGTTTTATACGCCAGTTAAACTGTTAAATAGACAGTAGTTATACGGAGTCTATTTTTATACTTATTGTTTTTTGAGTATTTCCGGAAGCTGCATTCAGTTTCGCCAATTTAGCGGTTATCTTAACATGCATGGGCTTTATATTTTGACCTCAAGATTCGACTGTGTCGGGAAATGGAACTTGAATTACTACTACTTCAACTTGCATTATTTTTAAACCCAAAGTAAAAGTAACTCAATTTCAAGGAGGTATGGATAGGAAGGAAATAGTTTTCGAAATTAATTAGTACTTGAATGTTTCAGAACCATCGAAGCTGTCCGATTTGGACGGTGAGACCCGCGGCTTAGTTGAAAAAATGATGTACGATCAGCGACAAAAGGAAATGGGTCTACCTACTAGCGATGAACAAAAGAAACAAGATGTGCTCAAAAAGTAAGTCTCACAAGTAATGAATGGTAAATACGGAAGTTCTGATTTGTGGTTTACCGCAAGATGGTCGCTAGCCACTAAAATAAATCAGCCTTTTGATTTGTCAGAAATACGTAGTCTAGTTAGTCGAAGAATCACAATAATTGAGCTAATGAATAATATAGCTTAATGCAGAGTTTGATTTCAATACCTATTTGGCGAATGACTATGCTGTTACGTTATGACAGTATAGTAATCGTAAAAGCATTAAGAGTATTATGAAGATTGAAGAACCACATGTTTTCAGATGAATAAAATCGATATTTTATGAAAAATCCAATTATTTTTTTCTTCATTCACAGGTTTATGGAACAGCATCCAGAAATGGACTTCTCAAAATGCAAGTTCAACTAAACATAATGGGAGATCCACATACTCACTGTTGCATTCAATTACGTGAATAATATTTGAGATGTTAATGTCAAGTTTAATTTACAGCAAAATAATTTAATTTTACAAGTCTTTTTCATTGCGCATTCGTGATGTAGTCATTTAGACGTCAACTTCGTAAAGACTTGCGCTTGCTGCACGTATGATTTTGTATTATTAAGGTGCGTTAATGTCGCATTGTTAGACAGATGGCGCTTTAAGCGACTAGGTCGTACAACTTAGCATTCAGTGAATATTGAACGAAACTTTTTAAAACATTATTTTAACTACTATCCAACCAACCGTAACAAAAACGTTTGCCTGCCACCTCTGTTACTCGCACACGGAGGGCAGACTTTACCTAGAGCCTCATTTAGACGGAGTAAGAACTCTCATGCGATTTTCACTACATTGCGGTATTTGTTTGATCAACTGAATTCGTTGTACCTATAATGTCCGCAATGTAACGCAACTCACGTTGTGCGAGTTCTTGCATCGTCTAAATGAGGCTTCAAGCTTAAAGTCGCTTGACTACCTTCTGTGATTTTAGATGCCTTTTCCTACTGGACCGGCAAACGCATCTCTGTCACGGCCTGGCTGCTCAATGTATTATCTGTTGTTTAAGCGAACTTTAGTACAATAGCATACTTACTATTGTATTCGTATTAAATAAATAAACAATTTTATAACGCTTTTTATTTAAATTATTTAAAAATAGGTGCCTTGTACAAAGTTCACGCGTATGGTTTGTTTTGTATGGAGGTATAATAATTTGAATTTGACCTTTGCGACTAAAAAAAGGGCCGACATAGGTTTGACAAGCTTTTACTACACCAGCGATACATATCCGTATCCGCATTTTTGCAGAAGTTTACACCATAAAAACAAGGCTATGTTCAACCTATACTTTGTGTAGTTATGAAGAATTATTAATAATTATGTTAAAACTATTAAATTTTAACCGACGACACTAAACCTAGTTTGCTATGACTCCCAGTTGATACATTTAACTTTAATTTATTAGTCACATCATGAGGGAACACGAAAGGGCGTCGCAATTTAAAAAAAAAAACCTGTCGAAGCTATAAAAAATAATTTAAAAAAAAACCTACTACTAGTATGATAACATGAAAAGTTTCGTTTGTTCCTTGGAACAGGGGCCGGGTAAGAGTAATTATACGATAATACAGCTGCTTATAGCAACAGTCCCCCTTCATGGGCCTGAAAAGTGCCATCACTATTACAAGCGACGCCTCGTGATTGGTTATCTAGTATTTCTAGTATGATCGTTCTCAAAATGCAAAGCTGCATTTTCCAAACAGTGGAGAAAGTGGTTGCTGCAGCAATTGAAAGTCAAACTCCTCAGTGTATCCGCATCATTTTGACAATAGGCATGAAAGCTCTGAAGCCATGCCAGAAACATAATAAAAAGTAATCTTTTGCATAGTTTTATCTATGGAAAGGCGGTATGGTCTAAAGCGCCTCGTCCACGATAGATTAAAATAACGTAGAGCGAGTCTCATAGGGCAATCTACGACGCGTACATTAGCGAGACTACCCTAGCTAGAGTATCACTACAGTCTACGTAGACACGCTCGGCTACTCTCGGAAGGCGTCGTGGACGCAGGTGCGAGACCGAGACAAGCGATATGAATAGAGAGCTCTCGAATTGTCTACCCGCCTTAATCAGTCTAGCTAAGGCTGGAGTAGCGAAACACGTGTTTTGTTATATATAATGTAGAATTCTGCATTGCTTTATTACCTTGAAGAATGTCGAAACGTGTTTGGTCAAAAGACGAAACCATTAAAATGATACATGTATGAAGGCTTTCCAGATTTATGGAATATATCTCATAATGATTATAAACATCGTAACAAAAAAATCATTGTATAACAATTATTAGTGAAGCATTTAAGGTCTAGTATCCATTGTTTAACCCAGCAGCTTCTTTTAACATTTTGCTTTTTTTTTCTTTTTCAATACAAAGAAACCACAATCGCAGCAGTTAAGCGTGACCGCGACATGTTTTCAACTGAGAGAGCTATGATTGAGAGTGTATAATTATCGTGACCGAATATATTTAGTCTACGAGTAGTGTAGTGTACGCAGGCCAAAATTTCTCTATGATAGAGCTACCCTACGATAGAGCAAAAATACCCTGCAATAGGGTGCTCTAATGATCTCTACGTGTACGTAGAAATGAGAGTATAGATTAGATTAGTCTCCAAGCTGTCTAGCTCTATTCTCTCTCCGTGGACGAGGCGCTTAAGGCCGCTGCCTCGAATCTTGCGGGCAGCGGGGCGGCGGCGGCGGCGGCGGCGCGGGAGCGGCAGGATGTTATGCGGCAGCGGCGCGGGAGCGGGTAGCGAGCGGTGTACTCGACAATCAGTCACCGCCCACGCGCCTGCGCTCTAGTGTTTTGACCACAATAAATCGAGCGTTAGGAATAAAGGACATTTTTTTTCATTTTTGGGCCTTTTCTGATCCAACGCTTTCTGGGCCAACGAAAAACATTGGTACCTATGGGTAGTGCTAGTCATTTGGAGCAATAGTTACTATGGCACAAAATTTGTAGGACTGCTCTCGGCCAAGTTATACAAGTTCGAAGATTCGTAATTTTCATACATTTTTAGGGTTCCGTAGTCAACAAGGAACCCTTATAGTTTCGCCATGTCCGTCCGTCCGTCCGTCTGTCCGCAGTTTAGCTCAGAGACGCACAGTACTAGAGAGCTATAATTTGGTGTAAATATACGGATTTGTTGCGCAGAAAAAGTGGTAAAATAAAATCTCGTAAAATATTTTTTTTAGGGTACCTCCTGTACACGTAAAGTGGGATGTTTTTTTTTTCTCGCGTACCCCTTCGTGTGGGGTATCATTAAATAGGTCTTTAAAAAATAGGTTACGTTAACAACTCGTCTCATTTGCTATTTCGTCTCTATCCCTATTCCGTCACATTCACTAATACGTCACCTTGTGCATCTGGTCATTTTTATTAACTCGTCTCATGCTCTATTTCGTCTCTTTCCCAACTCGTCCGACGCATATGTACAGACCTGCACATCAATATAATTATCTCAATCTGTTTTTCGTAGTTTTTCATCCTTATCACAAACTGGCTGCTGCCCGCGGCTTCGCCGCGGTTTAGCTTTACTTTTGATTTATTGTACTAGTTACTAGTTTTTTTATAGCGTAGTAAAATCATCAAATGAGTCCTCCCATCCCGGGCAGGGCGGGAGGGACTGTCAGACTTGTACTGACTAAAAGCCACGGTGTCCTTCAATAGCCCTTTATGTTCCGGGGTCACGATAATGAGATAGGTCCCGCAACCCCGGCTGGCTTCGGACCTCTAGAGGGGGGGGCCCGTCATTATGCTGACGCTCGTTGAGGCACGCGTGGAACACAGCGCGCCGTCGACCCGGGCATGGTCCATGGTCGGACAGCGAGTTGCCTTTTACTCGCCGCCCGCATGCCCGCCCGCGCCTACGGTGGCTGGGGATCGTCTGCCGATGTCTGGCGCCGTAAGCGTCTACTACTGCGGCTGGGGTGGAGGGAGGACGCTATCCTCTCCTTCACGCGGCCCGCCTCCTCTTTTGCTAGCATAACTGCTTCGCAGAAGGAGGCGATCCGCTTCCCATTCCGTCTCGCCCCGCAGCATGGCCTCGACCAGTGCCGGGCGCGAGAGGTCGCCGCCTAGCGGCGCTGTGAGGACACGGCGGTGCTCTGCCTAAGCGGGGCAGTCCTGCACCGTATGCTCCACCGTCTCCTCTAGGCGATCGATCCTCGCAGTGGTGACACCCAAGCGTTTCTTCCTTCCCCATACGACACAGGAACCTCCCGAAACATCCGTGCCCGGTTAGGTGCGTCAGACGGAAGGTGAGGACGCCGTGACGCCTCTACAGCCACTCTTCAAAGAGGGGTCTTACCACCGCGATTGCGGCGTGCCCGATCTTTTTATACCTACAGTCTGTTCTTCCCGATATCTTTGACGTTGACTGTACGTCGTCATAAGCGTCGGACGAGTTGGGAAAGAGACGAAATAGAGCACGAGACGAGTTAATAAAAATGACCAGATGCACCAGGTGACGTATTAGTGAATGAGACGTAATAGGGAAAGAGACGAAATAACTAACGAGACGAGTTGTGAACGTAACCAATTTTTGCTCGGCTCGAGTGTCCCCCCCCCCCTCTACCAGCTAAACGGTTATGTTTGGGGGTGTGAAAAAATTAACAATAGTACAGCTTGACATAAAAATGTAGAAAACCGGAAGTCGCCACTGTCTTCGCGCTACCAGCACTTTGAATGATTTTATTTTAATTTTTTTCACTTATTACGTTAGTTTTATGGCACAATAATAAATCTAACAAACCTGCGGTCTTTGTTTACATCAAATATCAAAGATTTTAAAACGCTGTCAGAAATAAAAATTTTAGTTCCGTTTCAACCCGTTCTGGCCAAGCTGTAGTATAATGTAACGAAGTTTAAAAGAAAATTATCATGATTAAGTAACTTTACAAGTTTACGAGTAATAGTCGACCAACTTATAAAATGTACTTAGGTAACATATTTTCCTAAACAAAATGTATCGGAGAACATGTTCTTCAACTGCAAATGTAAGTTTGTCAACTTTATTTTTACAGCTATAATAGGTGGGTATGTTTTGGGGATAGGTAGGTTTTATTGTCAACTATTTTTAACTAACTTCAAAAAAGGAGGAGGTTCTAAATTCGTCGTAATCTTTTTTTTATGTATTTTCCCCGATTTCTCAAAGACGCCTGGACCGATTTTGAAAATTCTTCTTTTTAGCCCCTTCGTACACTAGGCGACGCAAGTCTCCGATACCTTATGATTTTGGTATTCATTGACGCGTGCTTGTGTTCGAACCTCTATGGGTTTGTATTGCGATAGCCGCTTGGATACCGAAGTCGTAAGGTATCGGAAACTTGAGTCGCCTTGTGTACGAAGGGCCTTAAAATTAAATTCAGCGAATCAGTTTAGTTAGTTCGCATAAGTATTTTGATGGGCAACTACGGAACCCTACACTGTGCGTGGCCCGACACGCACTTGGCCGGTTTTTTTTAATTTCTGAAACTGCCGGGAATCACCAAATAATGATAAATATTGCTAGAACTAGCGACCCCAAGCAATTTAACATAACGCCTGTAATCCCTAAACAGTAAACACCTCTGCCCAACCCGGGCAGAGGTGTACCGAATTAAAATGAATAATTATCTGTTTATTTTTTGTGAAAAGTAATAAAACAATTTTAAAATATACAAATCAGCTGGTGGGACCAACATCAGGAACAGAATCGAAGCTGCCTGTGGTAGGCCTCTTGGGAGAGCAACCTCCTTATAATACGAGTCGTGACCAAAAGTACTGCTTTCTGAATCAACCACGTTTTTCGGGTAATAAAATCATCAACCGTGCTACGGTACCTATCCTGCTGAGATAGTCCCGCAAGCCGGTAGGCGTTTGGCTCCATAAGGGCCACTGAAAGCTTATTTAGACGCGCGTGGAACACGCTGTCGTCCTGGGCCTGATCCTTGATAAGACAACTAGCTCCGCATTACTTGCCGTACGCGACTGGATTGAGATTTCGAGGGCGTCCTCTTTCGCGTGTTCTGCCTCTTCCTTCGCTGTCAATATTGCTGCAGAATAAGTGGCAGCCTCCTTTCCGGATTGCCAACGTGTGATCTGGAAGCAGATCCTCCAGCATCTATGTGTATGAGTGGATCACCCGAATAGCCATGATCTTCTGGTGCGATTAGCTTGTGTGTTCGCTTCCTTATGGAAACGACAGACACGGGTTCCCGTAGAGGGGCTTTTACCGTACCACTCCCACGTAAGGCCTAGGTTGGGTAACAGCTTGAAGGCAGCCCCGGCTCGATCCTGTTTTTGATCCAAACGTCGGAAATGCTCCTTGAAGTTCCACGGGATGTCAAGGACGAGTATCAGTCGCGTCTCGTTGACTGGCCGGTGAGGCAAACTCGTCTCACCGCTAATTGTGGACCCGACAGTATCGCGTTCCAAAAGCTATGAGGCTCTTTGAGAAAACAACAAATGTATGAATGAAATGTAGGTACCGGCTCGACGACTATCTTAGTATCTGGAATGCAAAGGGCAACCGAATGAAGAGGGTGGACTTTTAGTCAGCAGGAGTCTGACGGTCTTAGCTCAGCCCAGAGCGAGATAACTCATTTCATGATTTTATTTCCTCCTAAAAAGGGTTGATTCATAATGCAGCAGTGCTGATCACGTCTCGTATTGTTAGGAGATTCCTCTCCCTAGCCCCTAACCACAGGCAACCTCGGTTCTGTTCCCGATGCTGGTCCCACCAGCAGATTTGTATATTTTAAAATGTTTTATTACTTTTCATAAAAAATAAACAGATTATTATTCATTTTTATTCGGTTCTCCTCTGCCCAACCCCTCAGGGACTGGGATGTTGACGTCATTGTTCAGACATTTCGTTCGCGAATAAAAATAAATATCTCGACGACAAAATCATGAACACAACACTATGTTCTTGATCTTATACATATCTTGATCTTACTACGATATCTGCCCGCTATTTTCGAGAACGGGTCTGCGACGAACGCGCCGCTCCCGCGCCGCCGCCGCGCCGCCTCCGCGCCGCTGCCCGCAAGATTCGAGGCAGCGGCCTAAAGGTAAGCGTCCACAGGTCGGCATCGTACGTATCGGACGCATCGCATCAAACGGATTTCTGTATCGGCAGCGATCGGATTGCCGACGCGAGTATCAGCAATCGAATTGCCGATGCCACCTTCATCGCGTCCACTGATCGGCATTCCGTATGACGTCATCGGTACGCATTGCATATAAGCATTGCCGATGAGCCGTCCGTACGATGCGGATCAGTGGACGCAGTTGTATGAGTTTTAATACAAGGCAAACTAAAATCCGTTACGTATGATACGTGCGATGCGGACCTGTGGACGCTTACCATAAGACCTTAGCCTGCCCAAAAGGGCGAAGAAAAAAAAAATCTATGGAATATTTTAGTGAAAACGATGACTGCGGGGACTGCAGAGACTGCGGTGCGGCTAGGTCTGCGTTCACCTTTACAATGTTTGTCATCTTATTAGAAAGAGACAATAGCCTCCTTTGGAGCTATCTCTTTCGACAGTGTTTCGGCATGAGAGCTCAGCAGCACAGATTGAAGTCTATGGTCGGCAGATTCGACCATGGAGGTACTGGAGTTAGTGCTTCTTACTAGAAAAACGATCCCAAATCGGTGACCTTGAAACGAATGAAAGGCACACAGCTTGGGAATCTGTTTCTTTCTAATAGTGAGTCCATGAAACAGTATTTTGGGGATAATATTATACAAACCCTAATAAACAAAAAAATCTAAACATCCTACTTACATAATTATTATTATTAAGAGATCTGCACTATTTCTGATATTCATATTTTACGACTGGGTTGTACCGTTTTTGATGATTCTCTTTTTGTTCCATGAAGTATACCTGTTATTTGGTACGATGAATATTTCTTTGTACGATGAGCATTTCTTATTTTTACCAGTATTACGGAGTACGTACTTATTTGACAAGAATTTGGGTTGAATATTTGAACAAAAATGGTAAAATAAAAAGTTTTCAAAAAAAGAAGTAACCGCCTTCAAAAACCACCACCACAGAATACTTAATGGTACTATAAAACATCAGCTTCTAAAACGAGAGCAAATATTGCAGAATGGTGCCCGAGTGTGCAAGGGGAAGTTTTGTGGGTTAAGCTCGCCTTTGTGCATAACTTACCCATAAGTGAAATGTTATTTCAATTATATTATGTGTGTACAATATAGAATAATGTAGTTTTCTATAAAGAAGTTGAATACCCCATTGTCACCCTATAAACGACAACATCATAGGGTTGTAATTTTAAACGCTATATACACCTCCTAATTTTTCGGAAAACATCATTGGAGTTTTGTGATCTTTTTTCATTTTACTTAGAAATATGAGTAACTAAAATACATTACAGAATATAAAAACTATCACAAGCTATTAAAAATGTCACATAATTGTACAAGTATGCATTTAAAAAAAAACTTTAACTCAATAACTATGTAAATGTTGGCAATGTTTTTTTTGTGTAAACACTTATCAATGCCAGAAGGAGAAAAATCCCAAGCTGTGTGCCTCTTTCTTAAAAAATAAAGCACGGTTTTAATGTTACAAGCCTTCGATCCTTTAATATTTATACAGCTTGGCCAGAACGGATTGAAACGGAACTAAAATTTTTATTTCTGACAGCGTTTTAAAATCTTTGATATTTGATGTAAACAAAGACCGCAGGTTTGTTAGATTTATTATTGTGCCATAAAACTAACGTAATAAGTGAAAAAAAATGAAATAAAATCATTCAAAGTGCTGGTAGCGCGAAGACAGTGGCGACTTCCGGTTTTCTACATTTTTATGTCGAGCTGTAAATCCATGGATTCGACCGATTCGAATATGTCATGTGTCAACTGACAAGTGTACATTTTGACAAGACAAGACATCTTTGACATGTAAAATTGTAAATCTGAATCGTATGACACGACAAAACAAAGCTTGTAAATCAACTTTTATTAATAAAAATAAAGCTATTAAAACTTTAAATCTGAACGTATTGTGGCAGCATATGTAACCAGCTCAATAAATTGTGAAAGATGGTCCGGACAGTTTATTCTCCAGAATATTGCTTACAATATTTAGAGCAATATGCTTCTAAGGAAATATTCGTAATAGGATTAATTCTCGGCCAGGTAAGTTGTAATTCTTAGTAAATAATTTTGTATGTTTGTTTTGTATAATACTTTTGTATGTCAAAGAATTCATGTAAATGTGTATTTAAACACATACCCTATTATTGAAGTTTACTTTCTTGTAGCTGCTCGAGTTCTTTTAGATAATAATAGGTACCTAATAATCTCTAGGAGACCTTTCCTTTTTGAATACACGTGTTTACTCATTAGTTTCACGTCGCAAGCTGTAAATACCAAGGTAAGTATATTATTTTTAACCTGTCATTATAATTTCAAGACAACTGGCTCTCGGGAGAATGTCATCCATCTGGCTCGCACACCCGACGAGAAAGGTTCAGAAAGCGCATCAGAAACAACTTATGAATTGGACAAACTTGAACCAAAGACACTACTGAATGTGTCTGAGGCATGGGTCGCCGACCATGCTAAACATGTTACAAGAATGCTTCCTGGAGGCATGTTTGTTCAAGGTAACACAGGTTTCTTAGGATTTATCTTGAATAAACATTAGAACAAAGTTCACATAATATCATTGACATGTGTAACTTAACTATAACATCATTGATTTGCATACACATATTTATACCTATGGCATTATATTACAAAAAGAAATAATGAAGCCATTTTTTTATTATTTCAGGTATCTTCATTACAAGTGATGAAGACATATTTGAGGATCCAAATAGTTTCAGTAAAGTGAAGTCTGTTGTGAATCATATATACAAAGTTATGAGTACCAATCCGTACATGTATGGGAACTGTCTGAATACAAATGAAAGACTTATTTTACATATGTCGACAAGTACAAAAGTGCTTACATGTAAGAGTATTGAAGTGGGTACTGCAGTCAAGAACATGATGATCTGTCCTGTTGAATGGAAGTTCTTGGCCAAACCTCAACAGTGGCAGCGGCTGGACTGCTACTATGAGTTTGATGATGCCTATCCTGTGATAGTGAAGAAAAGTGGTATATCTGTTAAGCAACAGTTTCAGGTAGTCTATTACTTGCTAAATAGGAGATACCTACAGTTTTAACCGACTTCATAACTTCACATAATACAAATTAGGAAATTAGTCATAGCAATTTTAATTTGTTAATAAAACATGGGCAAGCATTTACAGCTTTCATCTCAACTCATAAATATTTATTGGTATTACAATAAAATTGTCAACATAATCATGCTCTGAAATTTCAGCAAATCCTGGAATCAGCTCACAAAACAATTGAATCAAGCATCATGTTCATTGATGGTGAATTAAAAGATAATTCAGAAGTCCTTGAACAACTTTTAAAAAAGAAGAAACACAAAAGTACTTCTAAACTGCAGCAACAGGAACTACCAAAGTCAATGAATGTTTCATTATTTGTGCCATTTGTAAGTGAATACAATACAGTATCATTATTCCATTGTTCTCTCATCTTTCATGCGTAAATTGCATTATGTGTTATGTGTGGCACTTACTATATTTCTCTGGTTTAAAGATAATTGTGTTATTATTCTTTATTCTCTTATTTACCGAAAATGTGACGGTCTAAAATGATTACCTAGCTATTATATTTTTAACTATGCAATAAATGTTTGATTTTCTTAGAAATTGTCTAAATATTTCAGGAAAATTCACTCCCAGAAACAGTGGAATACTTGGAATGTGATGGCAGCATACACTTCAGTGGGGTTGTATCTTCAAGTGTGTTCATGTACCCCAAGGCAACAGTCAGTGAAACAATTGCAGCTGTAAAACAAGATATAATAAGGTCTTTAGCGTCGAGGTTCACTATGCACTGTGATGCTTTGATTGACGATAATTTACTTCCAGAAGGTAGGAATCATATTAACTATTTAGATTAGTTTGATGATCACTTAATAGCCACAATTTAAAGGCCATTATTAAATGAACACAATTTGGTACAACATCATGCACTTAAAAAAGTATGGAGAAAAGTGAATTAAATAGCTAGTTTGCACAATTTCTGTTTGAATAAATCTCCACTAAAACACTGAAACAATTGCGGATTATTCAGACCAAATTGAATTCTGTTCTTTCACTTTCCAGAAAAGGTATGCTTTAACGAGCCACCACGCCGAGTGTTAGTTCCTGTAGGATCCTTGTACCTCTGTGATTACCTGTTCCCGGGAGAAGCGCCTGCCGAGGCTCTTCTGTCAGTGCGGGAGTTGCTAGATCTGCAGATTACAGAGGCTGATGTGGTTTGCGATGTGGAAACACCCGCTGGTAAATAGTAAACTTTTCTTTAAAGTAAAATGTTGCTCCATAGGAGAATTTCCTCTGTAAGCACGTGGGATATGCAGATCAGCAGTCAATGGGCGCTTTCACATTAGATGATAATGATATCGACATGATATTGGTGGGATTTGTAGTTTTATGCATTCTGAAGGGAAATGAGCGCGAGTGGATGATATGCCAGTATCCTGTCTTCTCATTACTGTTATCTTCTAATGTGAAAGCCCTCAATAGCTCAGCTACTGCGCTAACCGTACCGTCTACAGTCTCTGTGACGAACGTCGGGGCGGGCTTTCTGGTCTTCGAGATTTGGATATACGAGGAGCCCGGGCCAACTCATAACTGCCCGTCAAACACTTTTAAGGAATGTTGATTCGATTTGAGCATTACATTACCATACTATCTCCCTGACTGATGAGTATCCGTGTGTAATGTTATGTATGCTGCCTTTTGAATACATTTAAGTACTAGTACCTAGAGCGCAATGATGTTACAAGTTGAATTAAATACTGTACCTATCATTACAAGGTGCGCACTATTGTGCTCGATTTTCCTTCCACACTGATGAAACGCTAGAATCTGCTACATTACAGACAAATGCTCCCGGTGAGGGAGTACATTTAGGCAAAATTTTGATCTTATTATACCTATTTATATTTTATTCATTGTTGTTTGTAGTTTGGAGCATTTGTAATTTGTTTTGTAACCATATTTATTATTTATTTTCCAGATACATCTGAATTTGATGCATTAGACAGGGGAAATAGCAGCGAAGAGTTACTGGCCACACCACAAGAAGCGAGCCAGTTTATGTATATCACAGGCATTTGTTTTGCAATGTTCGTCCTCGTTGTCTCCATCATCATTCACTACTACGACGGCATCGCCGAAGTTTTCAGTAATTTTTTCTCGAAATCAAGTTTGAAATAATATTTTTTATTTATCTAACTGTTAAAGCTTAAAAGACTTATTATTGTTGTGAATGACTTGTGTAAGTTTCGTTGATTTAATTGCATTTGCGCAACTGATTATAATTTCGATTTATTATGAGAATACAATTATTTAACATTTATTTTATCTAGGTGCAGACTCATCGTGTAATTTGAACTGTGGCATTTTAATAAATATTTTTTTTTACTGTACCTTAGGTTTTATTTACCAAACAGTTTCCTAAAAAGTTAAGAACTATGATCGCAACAAGACATTATATAAAAAAGTACCTACTGAAAAATATACTGGTATACACTGGGCTTAAATGCCCAATTAATATTTGCGCTATTTGGGCAAATTGAGCAATACTCAACAATTGTAGATGAACATACAATACCTACACCTCTATCTTCCAGTAACCTGAAATGAAATATTGACGTAATTAATTAATTTAAAAAACTTCCATTGTTTATCGATTTAGTTGCATCAGTTGCGCCATCTGTTGTAATAAAGTTAAAAAACTACGTCCAATAACAGATGGCAGTTGGCCAGCGACATTGAAGGGTTAACACTTTCATGTCTCTTTTTTGTGGCGCTAGTGTACCGGCTGAATGCTAGTGTTAGAAAGAGAGATCCGGTTGTTTCCATGACACATGAATGCTTGATTCATACAAAAACAATTTTGTTAATGACAGTAGTGACGTTATCACAGTGGATACGCGCTCATCGTAAGTCAGTCATACTCATACATAGCTACAGTGTTATATGGGTTTTCATTGAGGGACTTTTATTATTGTCGTGCAATGGTATCCTAAACTTACAGGTGTTGTGTTGTGTGTTGTGTTTAGACGATATATATGTGACATCAAGTAGTTGTGATCGTGAAACGATGAGTTTGTACGATATCGATCGTATTGCGTGATTAATTATTCAGTAAAACCGGTTTAATGCGAGTGTGATACGCGATAGTAAGCAGAGAGAAGACATAACAATGGCATTTTCACTTAATAAATTGAAGAACATTTTAAATTCGAATCGGGACAGTCAGCTGGCCGGCAGTGGTAGTTTGGAACCCGAGATAGGATTCAAGTTGGCCTTGCATCCAATCAGTAAAAATTTATTTGTGACCGTTATCGGCGCCCGGCACCTTCCGTCCTTGTTTGGGTTGAGTCGCGCCCATGGATACCTGGTTAAGGTAACTTTCAACCATTGTTTACACTTACTGATTCATTTAAAAACACTAACAAAAAGCCATAAAGCTAATAGGTATGGTACTGTAATACTAGCAAAGAAACAAAGACAATTTATTTGTAAACTTCTGAACATTGTTTTAGGAATTTACTTCGAATCTTAATTTAATGGACACTATTATGTACAGTAAACCTTTAGCAGTAGAGTAGGGTACCTATTAGTTTAGAATATTACCTACCCTACCTCCTACCTCTTTGCCAATTATTTATGTATGTAGATCGCAATATTAATCACGCCTACCTGCTAATCCTCTGGAATGAATAAGTTTCCGTAGTCAATTAATCTTTATTTTTTTATTAAACAAATGTTTATATCAATAGGTAGGTAGCCACAGAGTACTAGTAGCTATTTTAATAAAAAGAAAATACCTACCTATATCGCTTGTAAGCAGTGTTGCCAACTGCTATTGTAAGAAATGCGCTAAACAAAACCTAAAATGCACTAGGTTTGTGCTAATTTTGATAAAAGGGAACCAAAAAAGTAAAATCAATTAAAATATTAAAAAAAAACAGTTTTTATTTAGAATATTGTTATAACAAAAATATATCGTCGTCTGAATCAGAGTTGGAATCATGGTCTGAATTCACCGTTGCTGAATTGGCTGTTTGAGAAGTTGAGGGACCAGGAGTTGATTGTTGGAGTTTAAACTTATACGTATCTTTCGAACCGACTTTTTCAAGAACTTCCTTCGGAATATCGTAATTGTAGCAAGTTTTATTTGTTGCTCGTAGCCCAGTTATACGACCATGAAGATACGCATTTTCATAAATAACTAAAATTAGAGGTGCGTTCTGAAATTTGACTGTGTTTCAGAACGCGCCATTGATTGGTTTTGTTTTTACGAAATTGCGTGATAAATTGCACTTTTAAAAATGCACTAGTTAAGGCACTAGGCACTGTTGTGGAATTTTGAGCGCTAAAACATCAAGAAATGCACTAGATCTAGTGCCGAAAGCACTAAGTTGGCAACACTGCTTGTAAGTATGGGTGTTCATAACAGAAACTAGTTACCTACTTACCTACCTGATTGGAACTGATCTGATAAATACCTAGGTACTGAATGAGAATCTATCTATATCTATCAACTGCCCAATACTAGGCTAATAAAAAAAAAATACCAACTGCAACGGTTCCTAAAATATTACCTGGAATAAAAAAGGAACGTGACTGTAGACTGGTTACTAGGTTCTTATTGCCTGTCTGAATATGTAGGTTACTAGGTAGGTACTACATAGGTGTTCTACCGGCTAACACGTCAAACGAAGACTGGCCCTGGTAAGTGGTAACACACAATATACTTACGCACTTTGAGGACAGAAGACCACGCCCGGCAAGCGCAGCGTGAGACGTCCACCTGCAAGATGGACAGACAATCTGATGAAAATCACAAGATCGCGCTGCATGCGAGCCGCTTCCAACAGGTCCTACTGGAAATCTATGGGGGAGGCCTATGTTCAGCAGTGGACGTCCTACGGCTGATATCTATGATGATGATAATGATGACATAGGTGTAATTTACGTACCTAATGCAAAACTAGATTTTTCCACCAAACCAAAAAAAAAGGCGAAGATAATCTGTCAAGTATTTTGACGACCTCATAGACAACACCTAGGCAATACCTAAACATTCCCGCGCATTTTTAGTAACCTATAATTACAATCTACATTAAAAACACTGTCTGAATCAGCAGCACACAGAAGTGCACAGTGTAAAGATTGCGTTAATTGACCAAGAAGAACGGTTGTACCTACCTACATAATAGGTACATTCTTTGTTAATCTTGCAATTAACATCACTATCTTCATCGGTGCGTCATACGCTGGTCGCTGACACTGCGTCTACCTACATTACATCTACTATTAACATCCGTTTAATTGTTTTCCTAATTGAGGCCAACCCGGCGTTACCGCGACAAACTCGTTTGTTTATCTTCACTAAATTGATATTGAGGCGAAAACTGCAACAAGTCATTGTACACCTACCTACTTAGTATTTGTAAGAACTTACGTGTACCAGTGCCAGTGGGAATCAGGCACTTTAATAGTATCAATGTCATAAGTGTATCTAATTCCCACTTCTTTCATAATAGGTACCCACACTGAGATGTAACCGGCATGCGTCCTAGCCTAGAACCAAAAATATCGAATGATCTACCAAACTACAATAGACCTGCGTGAAACCTGGGTCGGTAAGCCCCCTCGTACACTAGGCGACGCAAGTCTCGATACCCTACGACTTTGGTATCCAGGTGACTATCACAATACAAATCCATAGAGGTTCGTACACAGACACGCGGCAATGGATGCCAAGTCGTAAGGTATCGGAGACTTGCGTCACCTAGTGTACGAAGGGGCTTAGCTTTGGAACGTAAAGGGAACACCTTGGATAAAGGTAGTTCATAAGAGTTTGTCAGTTCCTTTGCTTCCGCTACACCCAGGGCATGAGGGCTCATTTGAAGATTTTAACACCCAAAAAAAGAAGTTACAAGCCCGCACTTGAAATTCGTTGTTGGCTGCAACACCTTTCATGTCTTGTAAAATTAAATTCTTATTATCTTTACTATGACAACACACGTTCCACGCTCCCTGAAGGTGTGACTTGCGTAAGGCGGAGCAAAGGTGATCCATCATCATTTGATATTAAATTGTTGATGACATTACTCTGCATTGGTTTCAAACTAGAAATCTCTACTGAACGCTAACTACACGAACATGAACAGTGTTGGTAGTATTGTTTTATCTTATTTTGGTGATTGGAAGAAGAAAATACATTCACTCACCCCAAGCTCACCCCTTTATCCACGGGGTTACAATAGGTTGAAACTATACTATCTCTTGCTACGATATTTCGTTTCGTCTATGTTCATAGAATAATTTTGCGTTTATTCTTTGTAGCTATAATAATTCAACGCTGGCCGTGCTAAAACAATAAATGGGCACGAATGGACAGTGTCAATAAACATTGAAATTGTAAATCAGCCATGTGTGAGTCTTTTTAATGGGTTCGCTGATATTTTTTGGCACGCACCAAATGGTATCATAGTTTGTTTTAAATAGTGATTTATGGATCTTAATAAAATCGTTTGCCTGTTCATTTCGTACTAGGTACTGAGCAAACTCAACAACTACCTATTCAAAATTCAAATGGTTATTTCACTTCAATTAGTTGGTTTCCAACGTAGAGGGAATTTGTGTAAAGCTGAGACCACGATGCCTCGATTCCGGTCATTAATTTTATCTAATGTCTAAAATAGCTTTAAATTTTAATTAAGGTGCCCACACCACATACCTACACCCGGTGCATAAAAGACGCAAAAAGAAGCGCATCGCAGAGCAAGTAAATAATTAAACGACACAATGTACAGACGCCAGCAGGCCAACCTACGCGAATTTGTCAAATTTTACCAATCAAAAATTAATCTTCCGCTATTGTAGTAAGGCTGCAAATCTATGACAGATTGTGGTAGTTTGATGTGCTGGCGTCTGTACAGAAATACTTCTGTAACATTGTTAGTTGTGGTGGCTGTTTATCAGTTACTCACTTCCTGCATATAATGGTCAGCATTTTAATTTGTACCTTTACGTTAATTAATAACTGATTGTTATTTCCGTGAATTAACAGTGCGAAACAATGTTCAAGATATAACATACATGTCGCCATACGTGCATAGAAAGCAAAACAATATTCAACTGAAACAAAATAAGATTACAACTTTATCAATAAGTAATCTGCATTGTAAATTTTATTCAACCTGAATTCTGGTCGAGGCATATAACTTTATAACTAGCTATTGCAAAAATGGTAAAAGGACAATCGTCATAAAGCATAATTTTGCCGAAATCCAGGAAGACCAGTGGACATGGCTCTTGCCCGAACCCCGATCTTTTAAAAGCTATCTGAAGCACTGACCAACCTTCAAGTTATCGGTCCTAGAATCGGTTGGTTCACACTTCACACTCAAGAACTCGTCTGCTCTTATAACACTGTCGTCATTTCAGGCTTCCAAATCTACGTGCTTTTAGACACTAATGGGTATACTTCCGTTAGTGTTATCATTCCAAATATTTAAGGAAAGTCAATGGCACTCATCATTACACTATCGTCGATAAGTGCGACCAACACGAGCCACATTATGAACGCGTTATCTGCGTTTTTATCAATGGAAGTCACCAGTTCTTGTTATGGCATGGTTATCGATGCTGTTATCTTTCTGCTATGCACCTGGAACCATTGTAATTACTTAAAAAACCTTGATAGACATGTTCGCTTTGAATAAATATTCATATGAATTTCTTCTTGTGAGGAAATGAACTTGATTTATTGCTAAGTCTGACTTTCAGAGAGCATAATTATTCAATTTGTGGTGCGATTATTACGATATAGGCAGTTAGATTTTAAACAAGTGACTTCTGGTGGTCTACCATGCATGACGACCTAAAGCGTGAGTGGTTCTGCTCAGGGAACGAGATGGCGCTAGACGACTTGTATAGATCTGTCTCTTTCCCACAGCCTAAAGACTCACGCTTTAAGACGCCATGGTAGACCCCCAGCTGAATGTATCAATTATTCAAAAAGTAATAAATACCTACTCGACAAAGGTATGTCTCAATGCTTCTTTTTGCGAATATTTCTGAAACGGTTCGTAAAACCGAAATTCACCCAAAAAGAAAAAGTTACACTGGTAAGACTTTTGGTATTTTTTTCAATATTATGAGGTATATTGAATACCAGTCCTATCATATACTTATTACCCTAAAAGGCAATATTAAAATATTGTGAAATTTTTGGGAAAAAAACTTTATTTTTTTTATTACTTATTATTTTTTCCCTAAAGAATGTCGCATTTTATTCGTTGAAAGTTTCCTACATTTTAACGCGTCTAATGATTTGTCATCAAAGAACAGTTCGGATATCTGTCAGCTTATTAAAATCATTAAAATTAATTGTATCCGAGTGTAAACCTGTCGCAGTTGTAAATAGTTATTACAATATTTTATTTTAAATAAATAAGTTGACTTCACAATACGTACATTTCTAGAAGCAATCAATATTTGTAATTACGTATTAATTAATTTGGATGTAACAATATCAACAATAGCAGATTATGGTTGGATTAACAATTTAATTTTCGAGAGACAGCCAATAATTGACCCAACTCGTTGTTTTTGAAAATGATTTCCGAACAAATTGCCTCGCAAATGTGACAGTAGAGTGCACTATCTATGGTAGAGCGTGTCCGTGGCTTTATGAACTCGATTTGTTTCTCAGGATGGTCTACCTAATTGTTTTGTCACAAACACCTTGATGCACAAAATTCGACCTAACGCTGTTTGGAGATTAAAGTTTTTTGTACAGTCAGCAGCAAAATTTAAGTAGATGATCAAAATCAGAAATTTAAGAAGTACTTGAACGAAGTTTGGGTTACATTGGGTAGATGAACTAGTAGTAAATGTTTGGTCAATTAGAATCACATACTTTTAAAAACATCGCTTCGACGCCACACTGATCTGACGCGAACTCTGTTAATTAGTATTGAATTTCTGATTTTGATCCTCTACTTTTGCTGTTGACTGTACCTATGTCTATGACAAAAGATCAGACTCTCCTCATACACCTCATCTCTCGTACCTACATACGCCTGCATATCCATCTACTAGAATTTGTAAAATTTTACCAATCAACTAAGTTTACAAAAGTGAACAAACAGTTGTTGTTTCAATGTTTAAATCCATTGAGAAAAGAAATATTGGGACAGGTTCATGTGCTGGCGTCTGTGCATATACATACAAAAAAAAAATAAAGCCCTGCCTATTCCATCAGAAGGTTCAGACGTACTGTGTCAATATGTATATTGAATGAATAGACCAACATAATTCTACAGAAATCAGCTACGAAAAGGTTCCCAATCAATTAATTATTTCAACATGATTTCCTTACATAAAATCTTATTCAAATAGAAGCCGTTCCTGGCTGAATATTGTTCGAACAACTGTAGAGATGGGGCATTAATTTAAATTCAATTTGCTTGTAAAATGAGCGGGGTCAAATGGTCTGACTCCAAATTCCTGAATGGCTTGTGTGCCAAAGGCAATCGATAGGTTTCTATTTGTATTGCTAGAGTTTGAAGCGTGTTTCTAGGTATGTGATTTCACTAACAATCGAACCGCAATCAGGTTTTGAGGCGAGATTGATTATTCTACTTTACTGCTGATAGTTTGTTGCATGTAAAACCTTGTATGTACCCTTGGATGTAAAACCCTTTGGTGATGAAATGTGGGTAGTTTCAATTAACGTTCTAGGTATTTGCATAATAGCAGCTTGATGCTTGACATAGCAGTTATTCTGATAGCTACTTTGTACACTCAAAAGTCTTCAGAATGAGTATAAAAAATTACAATGCTGTGTTCCATAATACAAAACCCCAATATTCAAATAACTTTTGTCCTGTCCTACCTAAATGGCTTTTTTGTGCTGGGGATGAAAAGTTATGTGCGTACCAGTGTTTGAGGCTTAGCCGCCACTCACAACGTTCACGGTTGCTTTTTATCCCGGGCTGATCCAGAGCGATTTATAATATGGCAGCTGGCTATGACAAAAATAAATAAAATACTGGTGGACAAAAAAATTCCACCCAAAATTGCTATCTTTACCTATTTAAAACATAATAGAAGAATTGCTCGATGCCGTTTATATTCAGGTTGTAATAACGACGTTTTTATCTTTTCAGGTCAAAGTATTTCCCGGAGATAGCAGATTTGAAACATCATTACAGGAAAGTTCTTGGCCTGTGTGGAACGAAGATTTTAAATTCCAACTAAAACAAAAAGATGCGAAAAAGGGAGAACAAAAAAACGACCTTCAGAGTTTGCTAGCCGGTCACTTTTTGTCACTCACCATTTATGCTATATTAGAACCTCCAAAACAAGAATCAGACAAACGCAAAAATAGCAAAACTTTAGACTCGAAAAAAACGTCCAAAGTGGCAGATCAGGAAGAGCCGAAACCAAAGACTGGATTTTTTGAAAAGACATTTAGTAGTTTCAAGTCGACGAAAGCTGAGGCTTTAGCACAAAAGTCAATTTTGGAGAAACGAAGAACAGTTGGAGCTGCGACGTGGAACTTCGACTCAAAGTTGTTTCAGAATGATCTTAAGAACGGTTTAACTGGGACTCCGGACATTTGGCGGCCGATCAACGCCATCACGAGTGGTATAACTGCGGCTGACTCACGGGTACGTATGCACTATTCAAGTGTAAGGTAATTAACAGCAACATTATAAGTCACTGTCACGAGTGATGCTAATCACCACAATCATGATAAAAATAGTCGTAAATGCCCAAGTGAAATATAAAGTCGCTTTATGGCGAACCTATTTCCGTTCATAATGAACTTGATCTTGAATTCTTGATAAATGCTGGTTGCCGACGGAGCAATGATTAGGTATAAATTTATAAACGTAGCTCCAACTTCATCATTTTTTTCTATAAATGAGATCTATAAATTAGATCATTATTTCGTGCCAAAACTTTATTTCTGTTACTAAGTACCTATTATGTAAGTAGAAAATAATGATGGCTTCAAAGACTTCAGTAAATATAGTTTACAGAGAGAGATTCATTTTCTTTTAATTAATTTCCTAATGTCGTAGTCCAAGCTACGAAGGATACCCCATAAATTCCGTCGACTTTGTCGTAAATATGGGCTCAAAATGGCATCCATTGTGTGTCAAGTGATGAATAAGGAAGGATCAGTGTTTATTATTAAAAGTGTCTCTCGATTGGAAGCAATAGAAATTTCTATGTTGAAGATAACGATGTCAATTAATGTATGAGTCATGGCTATATCTACTTGTGATGAATACACGAAGAGCATGTTCGTGTGAATAAAATCTTAATAATGTACAATAGAATAGTTTTGACCTCGACCAGTCCCATCTGATCGTCTACCTCCGTTTATTACGATGATGTAAGGCTATAAGTATGCTACGTCTTCGTGCGCACAAATTCGATAATTATGTTTTATCAATGTTAATACACCTACTGATAAATCTTTGGTTATTCTTGCTAATTGCTTAACTACACACCTACTCATTGGCACATTTAATTGGGCCGATCTATAAACAGAAAACTTGTGGTGCTAATTACTACAAGTTTTATGTTTGCGAACTGCCCTCATCTCGGTAAAGTTGGCCATAGCCACGATCCGATACTTAAGAGCTTTCTTGTAATAACGTTGATTAAAATCCGGATAAGTGCCTACTTAGTAAAATTAGGTTTTTAAAATTTTAAATTAAACTCTTGAAGAAGTTTTTGTACGTGCCTTTGTTTCTAGGCTTTTAAGATAACGATATGCTTTGTGGCACTACAAACCTGCTTCTGTACTGATGATGTTTTGACCCAAAATAGTCCTAATTCCTAATGCGTTATGTATTAATCTTGTAGTATACATATAGAGCGACCACTAAAATGGTCGTCTGGTAGTCCTTGGTACTGAGTAAGCCTAAGATAGTTGAGACACCTACATGCAACTAAACACATTATGTATATTCTTTTACATAGGTATCACGTTACTAGATGTCTCTAAACTGTTTTACATGAAATGCAATAAAAATATTCAATGTCATTACACTGAGTATTATCAGTGTCTTATCTTGTCGCATGAAAAAACTGAAGAAAATCGGTTTTGTAGATAAAACCTGTCACGGCTTAACGGCTCGACTTTATATAAATAAATAAAAACTGAGGGGAAACTATATTGTTGGTAGCTGTAACATATTTCAAATAGCATAATAAATTACGTTGTTTTAATTTATTTGAACATGAGCTCGTTTAGCTTTATAACATTACTAACTGTTGCCTGCGGCTTCGCTTGCGTGTAACTGCAAACGTCCAAACTTTCGCATTTTTAATATTAGTTAGAAGATACGAAAATTTGGATATTTATTTTATTTATTTATTTATAAAACTTTATGCACATTTCTGTACAACGGCGGACTTACATATGGATGAATGATGAATAATAGATGGATGGATGGATAGATGTTTGCTCAATCACATCAGAACAACGGAACGGATCTTGATATCATCGAATAACCTATATATACGTATATATATAGCCCGGTACTATGTTCCCGTAGGCAACAGCTTGTTTGTAATATTTGTTATATTAGTAGATGAATCCTAATATTATGACTATTAGTAACACAACTCTTCCATTTATTCATTGCTTGTGTTGTTTGGAACTTTGCCCAGTTTCCTTCCTCGTTGATCTTGTTAAACAAATCTGCTATACATCTCGGTACATTCCAAGGCAGTTCAGATATGGTTGATTGTGTATAATTTGCCCATGCGGGCCTCTAATCTTTGGCAATTAACATGACCACCGTGTAATTTGTGTCTACAGCGGGAAAACAAGAAGGGCCAGTTGGAAGTGACGCTGTTGTATACGGCCAGCGAAGACGGGCTGAACGATATAGTGCAGCTCACGGTCAGCAGGCTACGGTGCAGTGTACAGACCATGCAACAGCATGAACAGTATAAAGGTAACTACTCGTATGATACATTATTCTAAGGTCTATTTTATGGCGAGTCTTGCATACAAGTATAAGGGGACTTTGACCTTCCTAAATTTTGGAGCCGATATTTAGGACGTCCTGAGTTAGAGAGAAAACTTTAATCGCATTTAGAATGAGTCCTAATTAGGACACGATTTAGGACGTGTAATCGCGAGCTTCGGCGACTAAATTTCTTATCCTAAATTGTATCCTAAATATCGGATCCTGAATTTAGGAAGGTATAATACCCCTTTTAGACGTCACATTTGCATAATAGTAGCTTGAATTGGAAATATGTTTTCGAAAGTGTACAAATTGCATGCAGATTTTACTTGCAAATGTTCCCAACTTACTTGAAACAAAATGTACAAGTTCAAGCTACCTACTTCCAACTTGTAGCTTGTATGCAGGTTTGTTCAAGTTGTATACAACTTGTATACAAGTAATTAGTACAATGGAAAATTTTATCAAGTCATAAGTATATAATTAGGACCGTCCAGACAGGTGTAGCTGTAAGTTTTTTCTGCATCTAATCAACTATTTTTGAAGACCACTTTTGTTTTTTTTTGACACGCTACATAAAGAACTTCAAGGTTATACTTAGCCGCTAGCTTGTAAATAACATGTCATTATTTTTTATACCTACCACAATTTTAAAAGCAGCAAACTGTCAGTTGTTTTGACTGAGATCATTCGAAAATACACTCGAGAGCAATGAATCCGGGTCACTTAAAGAATGTTAAAAATCTCGGAAACTAAAAATGATAGGTTAATGCAATAAATTGTATTTAATAGACAATGTAATACTCCTTAAATGAAAGTAAAAAAAATATGAGTCACCATACATTTTATTAACACAAAATTACATAAAGAAAAAAACTGCTGATCTCTCCTTAAAACAAAAATAGGAAACATGAAATTTTTGAACTTTATTACGATTTTCTTGAATTTTAATACTTCGTATTGCCTCCTCGTGCTTCCATTACTGCGTTTACGCGGTTTGGCATGCTGTACACCAAGTTCCTTATACGATTTTGGGGAATATTCTCCCATTCCTCTGTGAGAGCAATTTTGAGCTCACGAAGCGTGATTGGGGGAGGGTTTCGTTGTTTTACGCATCTGCCTAGCTCGTCCCAAGCATGCTCGATCGGGTTTATATCCGGGCTGCGCGCTGGCCACTCCATACGAGTAATGTTCATCTCTTGAAGGTAGTCATTCACAATCCTACCTGTATGAGGTCGGGCATTGTCATGCATAAATATAGCATCCTCACCTAAATTGACCATAAATGGACCAACGTGATCATTGAGAATTTCTTCCACATATCTTACGCTAGTTAAAGAGCCGTTTTCTATGATCACCAGCTCTGTGCGACTTTCAGAAGAAATTCCGGCCCACACAAGTACAGACCCCCACCGTAGGCTACTTTTTCTTCAATGCATGCTTGCTTGATTCTTTCCCCTGGTCTTCGATACACTCTGTGTCTTCCATCGTGCTTGTAGAGCATAAATTTTGATTCGTCGGAGAACATAACTTTTGACCAAACTTCAATATTCCAATTTACGTGGCTCTGGGCATATCTTAGTCTTGAAATACGATGCTCACGCTCCAGTTTAGGGCCGTTTGCAGGTCTAAGGGGTTTTAAGTTAGATTCAGCAAGCCGACGTCTTACTGTCCATGCACTTGGGTTACTTCCTCCGTGGCGTCGAAACTGATTGATGAGTTCAGTTCCTGTGAGAAAGCGATTTCGAAGCATGGTGTTCACCAAGTATCGGTCTTCTCGTGCTGTGGTACACCTGGTTCTGCCCGTTCCTGGTCTGCGTAGGTTAGAACCAGCTTCTTCGTAACGTCGGAGAACTCTTTGTACTGTTGACAGCGACACACCGACAGTCCTGGCTTTATCACGCTGACTCCGGCCGGTTTCCAGCATTGTAAGTATTCTGGTGCATTCTTCAGGCGTAAGCGACGTAATTTCAGCTTGAATAATGAATATAGAGCACTATCAACATGGTTTATGTACCCACATAAATGACAGATTTCAAACAAAAGCAAAACCAAATGCTGTAATTTCGTAGTTCCATCTTCGAAAGTGGCCCTTTTTCAAATTTGATTTTTTTATGATATAACTTTACAATAACTAAGAAGTTTTAATACCTTCACTTAAGGAGTATTACATTGTCTATTAAATACAATTTATTGCATTAACCTAGCATTTTTAGTTTCCGAGATTTTTAGGATTCTTTAAGTGACCCGGATTCATTGCTCTCGAGTGTATAATATCACGAGGATAGAAGCTATCACAACGAACTCTTAAATAGCAGTTACATAAAACACCGATACGCATTGCTCGATAACACGACGCTAATTAGCCACATTTCGGTTAGTTCTGATACGACCGCTTTTATGTGAACCGGCATTAAGTTATACTTACTGTGCTATATTGTAGCTACAGGAAAAAGGGCAAAATAACTGCCACTTCGACGCAATCAATTTCGCTCGGGTGTGTTAGCGCCATAATATGCTATGTATCTTGTACCCTCGCCTAATGATATCGACGGAAGGGATCTATCGTTAGTTCTTAAGATGTATGGTTATATGCAATAGCACATCCCTATTTGGAGAAACAATGTACTTGAATCGAGAGGCCGAGAGGCTTTACGTTCTGAATACATTTACAGGCAAATAATGTGGATATCTAGCGTTGTATATCGCATGCGGTAACTTTTTAATGTTGAACGGTTATGGCTTGATAAGATCCTATGCAAAAAGGAACGCCCCATAACAATTTGATGT
Organism: Agrotis clavis; assembly: GCA_954870645.1. Classification (NCBI taxonomy): domain Eukaryota; kingdom Metazoa; phylum Arthropoda; class Insecta; order Lepidoptera; family Noctuidae; genus Agrotis; species Agrotis clavis. The sequence continues at coordinate 15,101,864 of OX940921.1, forward strand.
AAGTGCTGCCATAAACTCAGTTGTCACGATAAAAATACTTAAGATGTGGTTATTCTTTGTGACCGTTTTGAACCGCAAAATAGGTCAGGTACATTTTTATCCAAAAAAATGCGGAGTTAGATAAATATGTGGAGATTTGTTTGATATACAACAAACGAGGAAACCTCTTGCACAATATTTACACGAGAGAGGTGTAATATTTGCGAAATATTATAAAAGTTTACTATCATTTGTTTATTCTACGAAAATATAGTGACCCAAATAAATGAACAACGAACAATGTTATTTGGGACATTTGTATTAAGTGGACAGTGGTCTTAGGTTAAGTAAGACCTCTCTTGATTTATTACTTTGTAACCTGGGTCTCTACGAGGCTGGACAGTTGGACACAAACTCTTAAATAGATAGATAATGGTTCTACTGTCAGCCAAGCAAGAACTAGAATGAATAATGAATTTTGTGACGTGCGAAAACAAACAAAAGATTTTGTGCTCCTAACTGGGTCAAAATACATAATTTTTGTTTGATTGTGTACCACTTTGATAAACCTTTCATGAACATTCGAGAAGTTAAACCTCGACCTGTTTAGAGATTTATCAGGCAATGGTCGGCGTCCATAACTAAACTTCATTCATAATGATTTATTTATCTATAGAAGTATAGAGACAGGCACTCGAGTCGCGGCCCACGCAATGCTGTTTGCTTATTAAAGAGGAGAGAGTTACGTTCAAGACGAGTGTGCGTTGAATCACAAATCAAATAGCTAAGCCCACGTTTGCTATTACGAAAGGTTAGAAAATCTCACATTCTCGGCATTGATTTTTCAGCATAATTTGTCTCTTAGTACCTGAGTCACATTCGCTACGCATGATCAAGTAACGGTTAATTCGTATAAGGTTCATTGTACAGTTGGCTGGAGCCAAACCTTATGGCTTTGTCCCGATACTAGTAGGTGCCATGCTGTTGCTCTGCCATATTATAATATGACCAATCTGTGTACCTATGTTAGATAGCTTCCGCATGTTTCCTAATCAAATTCGCTTGCACAGCTAAACATACATTGGGTTGTTGTAAATTCGCCACAAAATTAATTCCCCACGAAAAAAAGTATTGATTCTGTTCTCCTAGTAGGTAGGTACCTTCTGTTCAGATTCCACATTGGTTTTTGTTTTCCGTTGCATGCAATAGTAAAAGTGAGATTCAATAAGTCCTTTTTAAAAAAAAAATCAAACCGACGAAACATCTAACTGAAAAGCAAAAAATAAATTTTGAGGCGGCGCCAAACAAACAAACATATAAATTAACAATTTGAAGAGCAGAATAGCTCGTTGTATAGGTTGTCGTGGTTGAATAGCTCGTCGTAGCTATTCGTTGATATTTTCTTTGGCGCCGCCTCAAAATTTATTTTTTGCTTTTCAGTTAGATGTTTCGTCGGTTTGATTTTTTTTTTAAAAAGGACTTATTTTTTACTTTTGAGTTTCCTATCTCGTGTCAATTTCTGTAACTAAAAACTCTCAACGACTGTCATACCCCAGCTACATCTAAAGTGCTCATCAATATGAGTGAAATGAGCCCAAATATGATATAGTTGCTGTTAACTGTTAAGGATCTCTTGCTACTGCCCTCTGTCACCATCCTCAGACCCTCGATGACAATTATACCCCAGCTAGGTATAAAGTTTTCATCAAGACTAGTGAAATGAGCCCAAACACGATAAAGGTGCTGTTAACTGTTGAGGACCTCTTGCCCCTGCTATCCGTCACCATTCTCAGACCCTCGATGGCAATGATACCTCAGCTAGGTCTAAATTTCTCATCAAGCTGAGTGAAATGAGCCCAAACACGATATAGCTGTTGTTAACTGTTAACGAACTCTTGGGACTGACTTCACAAAATAACAGGGATCTGGAGTTGATCTGATGATGGTGACGCCATCATGTTATGTTCTCCACATCTCTGCTATATAATATGTCCTCAGAACTACAATTGTTAACTTTATTTCAACAGAATCGGTTCATAATTGAAAATTCTGTAGGAAGATTGACAATTAAAAGATTGACCCTTAGAGGCCGATTTTAGTTTTGAAATTTAAATGGGACCAACTTTGAGATATACTCTTTCTAACAAAAAAAGAATTTTTGAAATCGGACCACGTTAGGAAAAGTTATGCGTGGTCATACATAAAAAAAAAAAAAAATAATAAAAAAAAAAAAATATACATGTCGAATTGAGAACCTCCTCCTTTTTTTTTCGTCGGTTAAAAATGGGATCCAACGGGAATAAATCACATTTTTTCGTGGGAAATTATTTTTGTGCATTGCACAAACTCCTGCATTCACGTCCTAATGCCAACAAACAGATGACAGTCGATTGAGACCTTTGAAACTAAATGCTACATAATTCAGCAGACAGATTCACCCTCATTATTGAGAATGGCTTTATTAAACAGCACGTGTAAGAGACTATTCAATTAACCGACCTACTACTTAGCACAGAGAAGGGGATTACCTGTAGTAGGTCTCCTACAAGTCTTGTTTATATCTACAACACAACAGGGTTCGATGCTCTTAGACCTTAGTGATGGTAATGTACCACATCAATGGATTCAGGAATAATGCGATAAGAGTACTAATGTGATTGTTAATTCACACTATCTATGTGGCACTTGTAGATAATAAATTATGTAAAAGTGGGCTATTTATACGAATATCGCTGTAAGAGGTCTAATAGTAAGATAAAAAATATGTAGTTTACATCTTTGTTTGCGGACGAACTGAGTTTCCTTTTTCGACAAATGTTTACTTAGGATTGGATATTATACAATATACCAGGTCTTTATCCTTACCTGAGCCATTGATAAGTTTGATATACCAGTAGTGGCTGCAAATAGCATACAAGTTTATCTCCATCTATGAGCTATTCGTTCAGCGTTTTCTAAAGAATTGGAAAACGAATTCACTTTACATGTACACGATAAACAGGATTTCCTTACTCGGTTTCTAAATAGGTTATCCTTTGTATTTTCCACAAATCTCATTGAAGAAAAATCCAATCATAATAAATTGGAGAGTGAAGGTAGAATCCTTAGAAACCTAGATCTTTATCTCGGCCTTAGCGTGATTCATTTAGTTTAGGTTTGGTTTTGACAACTCTGTCGGGTTTCCCGTTTTTATCTATGACTGTTTTAAGATAAGTTGTTCATGGTCACAGTACTCCTGAGTATGCCATCAGAGATGCTGATTCTGTTCTTTGAGTATGGACTTAGGTCCATAAATAATTAATAGCTGTACTTGTAGGGCTCTCCACCTGTCTGCCTTCAAAGCGTACGTGTGAGGAACTACGTGATATGCCATAATGAGAACACGTTGTTATTAGATCGTTATAATTAGGTTTTCACCACTTAAATGGGGCTGAAACGTAATTGGCGAGGTAGGTGAACACTTCTGTTCACCCTTTCAGAGAGTCCACACTATACCTATTAGTGCTTATAGGTATCTATTTATAGAAAGTGGAGTCTGATTACAAAAGAATTGTAAACGAAGCTCATTAAAAGATGGTAACTTTTTGATTGGCATGTTCTCAACAAAATCCAAGTAAAAGTTGTAAACAATAGAACGTTAATCAAAACCAAGTAAAAGTACTGTTTTACGAACCTTTTTTTTACGTAGAATATTATGTTTCAATAAGGAAATGAATAGCAAGGGCTACAACGGGTTTGCTTTACGTCTTAAGACTGTTTTGTGTTTTATTATCTAAGTATATTATTTTTCTAATGCATCATTTCCTTGCAATCATCAAGTACCTACATCTCCTCTTAGAGTACCTACCTATCAAAAATATATAGCCTATGTTTATCGTTTTTAAATTCATGTTCCATAAATATAGGTACCTACTTACTTTAAACTGTTTTTATTTAATAAATGTTATTATTTATCGTTTTGTGTTAAATTCCATATAATAACAAACTTTAGACATATAATTTCAGTAAACACATCAAGTGGATTTATTTGTTGAAGTATATAATTAAACGTTTATTAATTTTCTATTTTCAGCCCCGTTGTACCTGAAAGCAACGATATTAGAGGCGAATAAAGCTGAGTGCTATTGGAAAAGCGATAGATTTGCTCCCGCAATATCTGCCAGATGGGACCCAAAATCTGCTACAGTGAAACTGACAGTTTTCAAAGCCAGTTTGAATAAAGTCAGTATTTATATCAGCCTCGGGTGTAAGACAAAGATGGCGAAGAAGGAAATCTTGGGAAAAGCGACGATTGACGAAAAATCCGCCTACGCAGATAGTTGGAACGAGTGTCTTCGGCAACCCGGAATACCAAAAAGTTTTTGGGTCAATTTCGAATAATGATCTCAAGTATTTTTGAAGAGCAACTATGACGAACTTAGATTAAGTCGAGAGAGAACGAAGTTGATTGTGAATAATATTATTGTTGTGCAAACTAATGACTACACACGTTGTGAATTTTTGTTAAGCTTAAATATTTTATGACAACAATTTAATTTTAAATAATATTAATTTAACGTATTAATTTTTATATCACAAAACTTTTTGGATAATACACTGTACTGATATTGTTTTATAGTTTGATTCTTTTTCTTGGGAAATGAGGAAAATTTTATACCTACCACGTGCCAGTTCACACAAGCAGGCAATTTAATCGATTAATCTTAACCTTCGTTTAAAGTCAACCGGTACAAAGGAAAATTCTATCATCGCTGTAACATAATATGCGTCTGTATAGTTTAGCATAAGACGATATTCTTTACGAAGAATTCGGTTATTAACACGGCCACATAAACGGTCCGTTAAAAGAACTTGGCGCAAGTTGTTCCTTTCAAAATAATGACTTATAAACGAAATAATACAGACAACATAGTTATGGAAGCACAACCAGTGCAAATAGTGCGCATGTCAGCATAATAGCAGGCAGAACTGCTGTGCTTTCATAATTCCCTTTAAGATAAACATGTATTGCTAGACTCTAAGTTTAGACGTTAGGACACTCCGTGTACGCATCCCAATCTGCTAACACGTGTCGCATTAAAAGTTAATTTAATTCTTAATTTTTATTTCTTTTTAAAAAACCGTCTACGACGCTCCCAATCCTGACTGGCGCAGCCGGTAGGATCACCTGGTGAAGCTGTCCCGCGTTTGTAAAGTGATTTTCCGCGAATAAGACTTTTTCCGAACTTCACACGGCGCGCGTGGTGTACGGCGAGGTGATCCACGAACCAACAAATATCGTCAGCGACGAGGAGCCGAGGGCGAGGAGCCGGGAGATGGGCGAGGCAGGCTGGTGAGTAGACTTTTCACCTCCTTTCTATACCCCTCATCCATCATATCCCTTGTTAACTTGGAATTGGACATTTTCCATTTTGACTTATTTGGTTTTCTTAAATTAATTAAAATAAGTACTAATATAAGTGTAAAAATACACATGAAAGTAAATTTACTCACATCAGTTAATTGTACCATTTGAACCTTATTGAGTTTTAAGATAAGTAATAGTTATAGATAGTATAGATAATTAGTTATTGTAATAAATAGAGTAGAGTTAAGTAGTAGAGTTCATAGAGTTAATTCTTTAAAGCATTTTATTTTGACTTAAATATTAACAAAAATGTCGGAAATTAAGCTCATACCTAATGAGTTATACAAAATTCTGCCATGTTTCGATGGGAACAAACGCCATCTAAACTTATTTTTGCGCAAATGTGAGTACATAATTGATAAATTTAAATCATCCGAATTACAACAGGAATATCTAATGCATGTTGTGACTAGCCGCTTAACGGGCGATGCAGCAGCACTGATAAGCGAGCGCTTAGACATCCAGACGTGGGCGGAATTCAAAGAATTGCTCGAGATACACTTTGGTGATCCACGAAGCGAAGAATGTTTGGCCATAGAATTAGAGACGTTAAAGATTAAAAATAATGAGAGTCACTCCGATTTTTGCGCACGGATTCAATCAATAAAATCTGTTTTATTATCTAAAGTTAATCAGATCAACGATAAAAACTTACGAGTTAGTAAGACTGCGATTTATAATAATACGGCCCTTCAGGTATTTTTATATAATTTACCCGAAAATATGGTACGAGTCGTGCGTCTGAAAAACCCGCAGACCTTAGAACAGGCCTTGTCTTTAGTTTTAGAAGAAATTAATTTCTACGAGCAGTATCACATGCGCGGTAAAATGTTAAACTTAAACCATAATCCGAAACCACAGCCTAGCGGAACGATGCCGCCTCAGCAATCTTTTAAATTTGGTATACCTCAACAGCCTACAGGCTTCAGACTTCCGATGATGCAACAAAATCAACCATTTAAAAATAATAGTGGTGTTACTCCCAAATTTAATTTTGGAATCGCACCTAATAAGGCTCCACACCCAGGCCAAATTGGTGCTAATAAACAAAACTATGTGCCAATGCAACTCCAGTTTGGATATCGACCTAATTTCGGTTATAGGCCCCCTGGCTACCAACAAATGCGACCAATGCCTCCACAACAATTTGGTAATATTAATCCACAACAAAATTTACAGAATAAACCTCCACCGAATAACACAGATGTAACTATGCGAACTGCTCCTCAAAAAGCACCTCAGCAAGGTTTTCCTCTTAACGAATTAGAATTATTATATCCTTATGACGATTATTATACAAATCCCGTGGGATACTATTATGATGTTGGTGCATATTTCCCATGCGAAGAAAACGCTTCTTCGGTAGATTCGGGTACTGAAAACCCTAACATAGAGTTAGAAAATAATGATAATAGCAACCAGACGGCGGAACCTATCTCACAAGTAGAAAATTTTTATATGCGGGCCTCCACAGACCAGCACCTGAAAGAATAATGTTAAATTATAACAATGTACAATTAAAATTACCACATATACAGGGTGGAAAAAGACCGTTAACGAAGCCGAAAGCCACGTATTCTACCCATTATTTGGATCATTTTTTTCTTTTAGACCATACCTGGGACTCCACGGGTTCTCGAGATATTGAAGGTCAAAGTTGCATTTTTTTTAAACTTTTTTTTACGAAATCCAATTCTAAGTATTAATACAAAACTTTTTTACAAACAAACATTACCTGTATTTTCGATTTTTCTAAATAAATTACGCATTTGAAGTTACGAACAGTAATGTACGTTGGAAACGCACAGCTGATTACTTCCGACGGTCAATGACTCTCTTCTCTAGACTTAGGTCCCTTTGGAGGTGCGGGGTGAGGCGCGGGAAGAATGCGTTAAGACCGGAGCGACGCCATTGGTGCGCGCGCGTCTCGTGATAGGCCGCTCAGTCGCTATTCGTCTATCGTGGCTCTCACACTGCTGTCTAGTACAGTCGAAAAGAAGTGTTTCTTTGTTTTAAATTGTTTTTTATTTCTTTAGTTTCGTTGTTTGTTAGGTTTTTTGTTGAGATTTGATATTGTGTTGAACTTATTTGCTATTTTAAGCCACCACAATACCGCGAGGAAAAGGCAATGCTTTGAATAGACATTCGAGAAGTTTGGTGTACAATGTTTTACAATTTTTCACAAGATTTTCAAATACTCGAAGCTTTTTTTTTTTTAGCGTGGTAAAATCATCAAATGAGTCCTCCGGCCCCGGGCAGGGCGGGAGGGACTGTCAGACTTTTACTGACTAAAATCCACGGTGTCCTTCAATAGCCTGTTATGTTCCGGGGTCACGGTAAGGAAATAATCCCGCGACCCCGGCAGGCTTTGGCCCTCTGAGAGGCCCCGTCAGTGTGCTGACGCTCTTTGAGGCGCGCGTGGGACACAACGCGCCGTCGACCCGGGCATGGTCCATGGTCGGGCAGCGAGTTGCCCTTTACTCGCTGCCCGCATGCCCGCGCCTACGGTGGCCGGAGATCATCTGCTGACGTCCGACGCCGCGGGCGCCTACCACTGCGGTTGGGGCGGAGGGAGGACGCTGTCCTCTCTCGCTCGCGGCCCGCCTCCTCCTTCACGAGCATAACTGCCTCGCAGAAGGAGCAGACCGCTTCCCACTCCGAAAATAATAATAATAATAATATTCCACAACTATCACACAACGCCATCTAGTCCCAAGCTAAGCAGAGCTTGTGTTATGGGTACTAGACAACTGATAAACATACTTATATATTTCTAAATACATACATATTATAGATAAGTTACACCCAGGCACAGAACAAATGATCATGCTCATCACACAAACATTTGTCCTGGGTGGGAATCGAACCCACGACCTCCGGCATAGCAGTCAGGGTCACTAACCACTAGACCAACAGGCCAGTCCAAAATACTCGAAGCTTACAAAAAAAACGGCCGCGGCAACAAAGACGTGTGTATCGACAGTACAAAGAATTACAAAAGAGTAAATCAATTCAAGTTCAATTTATTTTAATAAACATTTTAAATTACTTACCTTTGATTTATTTGCATAACCAGCATTTACAACATTACACAAATTATTTAACTAACATTATTATTTTGTCTTAAGTCTTTTCTTCATGAGTGTACGTGCGCAGACGGCCGCCATTTGTGGACAATGAGAACCCGCCCTCCACGGTAGTTCAAACGCATGTTAAAACGAGCCGACGCGCCCGCGCTCCGCCCGCTAGGGCGGAGCGAGTAGGCGGCGCGGGCGCGTCCCCGCCCCCGCCGCCCTACGCGACACCCGCTGGCCCCTCTGCCAGCCGCCACGTGCCGACAAAACAAAGAATTTTTATTTAGTTCGGTTTCTGACACGATCGAATTTACTTCTTGTGTCTTTGTTTCCGAAAAACATTACTGTTGAGTGTTCTGTGACTGTGTACTCGCTAACACACAAAGATTCTGTGTGTTTTTGAGTACTTTTGTGTTTGTTTTTGCTAGTTAGTGCGTTTGTTTTTTTTTTTTAAGTTTTAGATACGAAAATGCCGTTTCATGATTATTCTGCGCGCGAGTATGTTAATATGGTATACTGCTATGGTATGGCGCATGGAAATGCTGCCGAAGCCCTACGAATTTATGGAAGACAATACCCTGAAGCGTTCCAGCCTAGTGATTCACGTATTTTCACGCGGGCAGTGCAACGTTTGTTGGATAATCAGCCTATCGTGCCGATTTCACAGGGGGGTGGCAGGCAAATAACGCCAGCGGCCGAAACGGCCATCTTATCTGTGATGCGAGAAAACCCTCGTTTGGGAGTGCGTACAGCGGCTAAAGTATTGCGAAGGCGGCATGGCCATCGGGCTAGGTACATGGTGTCTCATTCCACCGTGCACAAAGTTCTAAAAAGGGATAGGCAACGACCTTATAAAATTCATCGCGTGCATGCACTCATGCCGGGTGACACAACACGCCGTATGCAGTACTGCAGGTGGCTGCTAAGGCAGGACCGAGGATTTGTGAATAAAGTTATTTTCACGGATGAATGCACTTTCACAAATAATGGAATGTGGAACCGTCGAAATTCACACTATTGGTGCTCCGTGAATCCACATCAAACCCAGGAAACGGGCTTCCAGGTACGGTGGAAACATAATGTGTGGGCTGGCATCATGGGAAATCAGATACTGGGCCCCGCTTTCTTGCCACCAAGTATGAACGGACCTGCCTACCTCAACCTCATTAATGGTTACCTAACCGACACGTTAGATGACATGCCACTGATCCAGCGGCGAGACGTGTGGTATCAGCATGACGGTGCACCACCACACATCGTGAGACCGGTTCGCGATCAGCTGACGCAGCTGTTCGGCGACAATTGGATTGGGCGATATGGGCCCCATGATTGGCCTGCACGCTCACCGGACCTAACGCCTTTGGATTTCTTTCTGTGGGGATACGTCAAAGATAGGGTGTTTGACCGTACCTGCCAGACTGCTGCGGAGATGCGTCAAAAAATCATTGATGTTTTTGATGAACTCAAGCAGCGGTCAGAGCGAGAAGGAATCCTGGAACTGGTTCATCAAGAGACGCTGACTAGAGCTCGCGTCTGTCTCCGCGTGGGAGGTCGGCAGTTTGAACCGCAGTTAGTGAGTGTTGAGAGACCACCGATTGATGATATCAGCGATGGACAGTAGGTAAGTGTTTTATGAGTTTTTAATTTAAGAAAATTTTGGGGTCGTGGGATTGTTTGAAAGATGTACCACGGCCCTGGAACGTAAAGGGCACACGAAAGAGCACGTCGATTTTAGTCGGTGAAGTCTGACAGTACCTCCCGCCCCAACCTGGGCGAGAGGTCTCTTTCCATGATTTTACGATCTTAAAAAAAAAATTAAGAACATCGTGCATCTCAGTAGGATTTTTATTATTTGTTTTCACGGAAACTTTATTCATTTCATTCATCCCCGCAAATAATCGAAAGAACGTAGAACTAAACGTCGCGTCGCCGATACGTTCTTATCACAGCGCGTTCCAGCCAGCGTAAGCAGGCGCGCTTGTGTGCGTGAAGCCCGCCTACGCACACAACGACAGAAACCTGTTTGCTTTACATTGCGCGCAATAAAATTATTATTTTTTTTGATACCTAAAAATAAAAGTCGGTTCCCAGCGATAATTTTAGCGTAAAGCTACTTAGTTAGATGTACAGTATGCGTAGTTAATGGCTTTGTGATCTGTTCAAATACACCCTGTATACATACCGGATATAGAAGGCAAGTTCATGATTGACACAGGTAGTACTCGTTCATTTATACATCCTAGAAAAGCACATCAATATTTCTCTAACTATATTTCATACGAACCATTCGAAGTAGTCAGCACACACGCCTCAAGTAAACATAATCAGGTAATACAAATTCCTTTATTTCCTATATTTCAAAGCACAGACCACCATAAATTTTACGTATATAACGTTGACTCACTTTACGACGGATTGATAGGAAACGATCTTTTAAGGCAGTTAGAAGCCGTCATAGATTTAAAAAGACGTGTCTTGGTAACGAAGACAGCAGAAATACCTATATGTATGGATATGGATGTTAACGTTATACATGCTGTACTACTTCCTCCACGAACAGAAACTCGGGCAAAAATACCAACTAATATGATGAATGGTGTAGGAATACTAAATTACATTGAATTTTATAAAGGAGTGCGGATGCCCACTGCACTAGTGAAATGTATTAATGGTTACGCAACAACCATTATTCAAAATACATCCGATGAAACTGTAGAACTATGTGTCACAAAGCCTTTTGTAGTGAGTAAATATAATGAAAATGAATGCCTTGTTAATTCCATAGATAATTTAAAAATAGAGACTGACCAATTACTGCGTGATAATTTAAATAAATTACGATTAGACCATATGAATGATGAGGAAAAGGCATGTATACAAAAGTTATGTGAAGAATTCAGAGATATATTCTATTGTGACAAAATACCTTTAAGCTTTACTAATCAGGTAAAACATTGCATTAGAACGAAAAATGAAGATCCAATTTATACCAAACCATACAGACAAGCCCCAGCCCAAGCAGCAGAAATTAATAGGCAAGTTGAAAAACTTTTAAATGATAACGTAATTCAGGAGTCCTTTTCTCCCTGGAGTTCACCAGTTCATCTTGTGCCTAAAAAGCCTGATGCTTCTGGCGAAATAAAATACAGAATGGTGATTGATTACAGAAGACTTAACGATATTACGACAGGTGATAGATATCCCCTTCCTAACATAACTGACCTTTTTGATAAACTCGGTAAGAGCACTTACTTTACAACCTTAGACTTGGCTAGTGGCTACCATCAAATTGAACTAAATAAAGACGACATACCGAAAACTGCTTTCAGCACACAAAACGGGCATTATGAGTTCTTAAGAATGCCTTTCGGACTTAAAACAGCTCCGGCGACGTTTCAACGCGCAATGGACAACATCATGCGAGGTCTTCAAGGAATACATTGCCTTATATATCTCGATGATGTAATTGTCTTTTCTTCCAGTCTACAGGAGCACCTACAGAAACTTAGAGCCGTTTTTGACAGACTACGACAGACTAACCTAAAAGTACAATTGGACAAATCCGAATTTCTACGTAAAGAAGTTCTGTACCTAGGACATACGATCACAAAAAACGGTCTAAAACCAAATAACGATAAAATCGAAGCTATTCTCAAATATCCTCTCCCTAAAACAACAAAAGAAATCAAAAGTTTCCTTGGCCTCGTCGGATATTATAGAAAATTTATTAAAGATTTTGCGAGAATTACTCAACCCTTAACAAATTGTCTAAAGAAAAGAAATAAAATTATAATAGACCAAAAATACATAGAAGCTTTTAATAAATGCAAAGAAGTACTTACTTCTGCCCCCTTGTTACAATACCCCGACTCTACCAAACCCTACATTTTAACAACCGATGCCTCTAATGTAGCGCTCGGTGCTGTCTTATCCCAAGGGCCTATTGGAGCGGACAAACCAGTTGCATATGCGAGTCGCACACTTAGCGACACAGAAATACGGTATAGCACAATAGAGCGAGAGCTTTTAGCTATTATTTGGGCTGTTAAACACTTCAGACCATACTTATACGGGAAAAAGTTCCAAATTTACACAGACCACAGGCCTCTTGCTTGGCTATATTCTCTAAAAGAACCAAACAGTAAACTGACTCGTTGGCGCCTCCGCCTTCAGGAGTATGACTTTACAATTATTTATAAAAATGGAAAACAAAATAGTAATGCCGATGCACTGTCACGTATAAAAGTCAATGCCATAGATTCTGAAGACGATGTATCAATGGATGTTAATGTAGACGAGTCAGACATACAAAAAGTAATAAAACAATTAAAAGAACTCGAAAAATTTACCACCAAGCCTGAAAAAGAAAATGAAATAGAAATAATATCGATTCCTGACTCTGACTCTAATGTGACTACGCCAGAAGACCTATTTCAAGAAAATTTCCCTATTCGCTCATTAACTAGTAGTAGTAGAACAAGTACTGTAGCGTCCAATAGAGAACCGGACTCATCCGGGATCCCAATCTTAAGAGAGGCAATTGACACTAAACCAAACCAAATATTAGTGTTTTCCTGGTTTCAAAATAAATTACAAGTTCAAAATTTGTCTAGAAAAAACCAAAAAGTATTAGAAGTATTTCTCCCATTAGATAATGAAGAATTAATAAAACAATTTCTAAAAGAATATATTGTACCCAAGCGCAAATATTTTATATACTTCGAAAGCGAAATACATAGAAGGTTATTTACTAAAGTTATAATAGAAATTTTCAAGAAAGATTCTGTAGAATTCTTTGAATGCACAGATAGAGTAATATACATAGAGGATGAGAATGAACAAAAAGCAGTTATATTAAAGCACCACGAAGGAAAAACATGCCATAGGGGAATTAAAGAAACCATAGTTAGGATTCGTAGAAACTACTACTGGGAAAACATGCAGGATACTGTAGCAGCAGTAATAAATATGTGCGAGCCTTGTAAAAAAATGAAGTACGATAGAAAATCCATAAAACCGATGTTGCAATTAACCCAAACGCAAGATTCACCTTTTCAGGAAATATTTATTGACTTATTTACTATAGAAAAGAGATACTATTTAACACTAGTAGATGCTTTCATGAAATTAGGACAGGCCATCGAAATCCCAAGTAGACAAACGACGGAAGTAGCGCGAGCCTTATTAAAGTACTTTTCAATATACGGTGTGCCTAAGAAAATATCCTGTGACCCTGGCACTGAATTTAACAACGAACTGATGCGTGAGCTTTTAGCTATGTACAAAATAGAGGTCCATATAACAACGCCAAACAATCCCAATTCTACAGGAATCGTAGAGCGGTTTCACTCTACGATTATAGAAATATATAGACTTGCTAAATATGAACGTAAATGTACAGACGCGGCTTCTGTTATGACCTATTCCATAATGGCATACAACCATACTATACACTCAACTACAGGATTAACACCTTTCGAAGTAACATTTGGACATACAGACTCCGGTAAAATATTTGACGTAGACGTAGAAAAGGCATATACCCAACAACTAGTAAAAGATCATGCAAAGCGTACAAAATACCTGTACAGGTACATAGCTGAAAAGATACTTGAATCCAAACAAAAATCTAGAGAAAATAAAGGTGGTGAAACTAAGTTAAATATACAAAAAGAAGACAGTATTTTTGTAAAAGATATTAATATAAGAAAAAGTAAAGACAAACCCAGATACCATAAAGCAAAGGTAACAGGACAAATGGATAGGAACGTAGTACCTGTTCAAATAGGAAAAAGACAAACAAAAGTGCCTCTTAAAAACGTTAAACGCCCTCCACAGGTCGTGGCGGATCATCGTGATCTTGAACATCGTGATCAAGATCCAGGGCCTTCAACTTCAAGAAATTAAAAATAACCCAGGCATACTTCCTGTTAAGCAAGGGCAGGCAGTAGTAGAGAAAGATAAGTGGACCATAGTTAAAATATTAGATTTTAAGGAAATAAATGATGATTTAGTATATAATATTAATAGATATAAGGAGTTTAGTAATATAGTTGACATACACAAGCCATACGTAAATGAGTTCCAAAATATGAAATTACAAGTTGAATACTTACGTAACTCGACAGCCACGAAATTCAGGCAGCTTATTCCATCAAAACGTTTTAAACGCGGCCTCATTGACCCTCTTGGTTCTATTATTAAAACACTAACCGGTAATCTAGCCCATGAGGATGCTATTAAATATGACACTCAAATATCTCAACTCAAAATTGGCCAAACTCACACAGATAGGAAAATAACTATCATTTCAAAAATGCTTGATTCCATTTCTAATAAAAGTACATCTCTACAGGAAAACACACTTATTCTGGACGAACGCATGAAACGCATTGAGAGAATTGTTAAAAATATAGGCACTAAGGAAAATAACTCTATATACTCTACGTATGTCTTAAGTATGTTTGATATGTTTTTAAATAATTTTAGGACAATATATATAGTTTTAAATGAAATCGAAACTGCGCTATCATTTACAAAAGTGTCTGTTGTACATCAATCCATTATTGACCCATCTGAATTACTATCACTGTTAAATAATATTTCTAAGACTGAAAGCTTAATATACCCTGTTACTGAAAAAACCTTACTTATGTTCGAGAGAATTATGTCTGTTAAAGCTTATGTTAAAGAAAACCAAATAACATTCATTATGGAAATCCCATTAATAGATAAAAATACATACAACTATTTCAAAATTTATGCATTACCAATTCTTCATGAAAATCGTATAACTACTGCTATAATTCCCAAATACCCTTACCTTATGGTGAAAGGTCCTATATACTTACCGCTAGCCAGCCCGTGCGAAGAGATTGCAGCCAACCAGTTCCTGTGCAAGGAAAACGATGCCGTATTGTATCCTGAAAGTACGTGCATAGAGCAATTGATGAATTTTGCTTCAAACCTCAGTCTATGTAAACCCTTGGTAGTTAACCTGGAAAGCCTTAAAGTTCAGCCAATTGATATCCTGCAATGGATAATTTATACAAGAGATGAAATAATACTTACCGAAACATGTGCTGATAATATTATCCGAAAACCGATCAAGGGCACATATATATTGGAAATTAATGGAAAATGCAGTGTTTATTTAAAAAACATCAAACTACATAAAAGGCAATATAGTACAGGAAAAATACAATACCAGGCAATTCCGGTTGCTGCTCTACCTAAATTAAAGGAAACATCTGTTAATTGGAACAAGACAGTGAACCTAAACCACCTTAATTTCGACGATTTGAAGCATCTGTCCTACTCGTTACACAGTGAAATAGTGGAAAGTGATAGTGCAGTGAAAACCAATAGTGTTAGCTTAGCTACTATACTACTCTATGTAATTTTAGTTATAACATGTCTTAGTGTAATGCTTTGGAAAAAAATGTGTTGTTCAATTCAAGGTCTGCGAAATCATCGGAATCCAAATATTACCGATAATTTCGCACTTGGTGAGGGAGGAGTTATGGAAGCACAACCAGTGCAAATAGTGCGCATGTCAGCATAATAGCAGGCAGAACTGCTGTGCTTTCATAATTCCCTTTAAGATAAACATGTATTGCTAGACTCTAAGTTTAGACGTTAGGACACTCCGTGTACGCATCCCAATCTGCTAACACGTGTCGCATTAAAAGTTAATTTAATTCTTAATTTTTATTTCTTTTTAAAAAACCGTCTACGACGCTCCCAATCCTGACTACATCTTCGCAATTTCGGTTCCCTCGAAACTTCCAAACACAGTTTGGGGACTTCATTTAGAGGCACATTTATTATTTGTAACTGTCGTCTGTCAAGGAGTTTTTAGATGTCCGTAACTACAGAGGTGTTAAATACGAGTAAATTGTTTACCAAAGGTCGAACATGAAGGTTTGATTAAATTAACAATAAAAACAAGCATGAGAAGCTGATATCAATAACAATTCGTTTTTCAAGGATTTTGGTAGTCAGGAAGTGTCTACGGGCTTGTCGAGAACATCAAAAAATGTTGAATGATTTGTAAAAATATGTAACATGGACGACGCGAAATGATGTGATGTGTGTGATATCAAAATCGTTCTATAGTCTGCCGCCAAGAGAAAAAGGCAAGAGTTTACTACTTTACTACATTATTATAGGTAAGTATTACAGAATAATTTAAATTAAAACAAATATAGTTATGGTATAGGTAGGTAGTAGTTTTCAAGTTTCTTATTTTATCTTGGTTTGTTTTAACAACATGACGTGAAAAGAATACCGCACAACGCAAATAAAAAAGAAGGTTAAAAAAAGTTCTGAGTCAAGAAGGTTCCGAGTCTGAGATTGTAACAAAATAATAGTACCTAGATACGCATACGCACCAAAGGATTCTGTTTCGGGATTCAAGTTAGCACAAGGCAACGCAGCTTTACTCCCGAGGTCAGTACTCTGCTTTTCACACCTAATGCGGGGCACCTAATTCTATTTTTGAAATTTGATGTGGTACGACAACCTTCGAACAGTTCGAACGTCAAGTTGGCACCACAGCAAGCGATCAGCTGTTGGGGTCAGCAGCCGCCATTACTGGTACAACTCTTTAGTGCACGTGCATGTTCTAAATTCAATTTACTTTATCCACTAGAGGATAAAAACGGCTTTTACGCTCAGATATCGAAGAGAAAAAGTAGCCTTTCCGAGATGGGGGGATGAAAAGTATCTTAAAATGATGTGTAAAGTTTATGGTCTTTCCATAATCCTGTAATTGATTTAGTTCTTCGTTCTAGCAATTAAATTCAGATAGAGAAATCGTTCAACACCAGTCTTGCATTGGCACTAACATTCCATTAACAGAAGTTCTACCTGTACCTAAAAACAGTTATGATGCACCTATGACAGTTGCATGGACATTGAATACGAAATTAAACAGATCTTAAAGGTTTGTCCCGTTTTGGAAGAGTCCACACGCGATGGAAAGATTTGATTAATCCATCTTAACTGACATTATGTGATAATGAATACTAATGCGAAAAAATACTGCGAAAAATCTTGGCCGCATTTATCTTGCCACTTAGGTATGCGACATACGGATTTTCCGTATCCAAACTCGTATGTTTATAGTTGCGTATGTGTGTATGTTTTACAATATGTCGTAAAGAGCGCGAGTATGGTGTAGCGCCAAGGACGCGACCTTTATGTAGGAGTTTCACAATGCCGTGTCCCGGATTCTATTCAGCGAGGAATATGGAACGAATTACAAGTATCAGGGACTTTGTGCTCAAAGTGAAACCAATATAGGTACGTTAGGTATGTGGTAAATAACCTTTTACCAAAATTACATATTATTTGGAAGTTGTTTCAGGCAACTGGTTGGGGCGTTGAGTTCATATGTTAGTAATTGCGACTAAGTAATAGGTTAAACGTAACTTCGATGTGTCTGGTATATACCAAGAGGTGTTGTGTTGGTAAATATATAGGTAAGTACCTAATGATTATTTATTTACCAACACGTCACAATAAATATCACAGTATTTAAGAATATTTTTGTGCATCGTAATATTCTGGTACCGAAGAAAAACTGAAACAGCATGTTAAAGTGTGTCACCTCACTTACGGCGAGCCAGGAATAATAAAATAGAAATTGACGAGATGGCGAGACAGCTTGGCATCCTTACCAAACTCATTCGTTAGACCTGTCGAAAATCTTCCTCCTGGTCATGACTGATCTTAAAATGTTTATCAGACTCCGAAGTCCGAATACAGGGTAGAAGAAAAGAAAATCTGCTCGGGTGAAGCTGACGATGCTCTAGAACAGCGGCAACGCGCGGCCTGAAAACTGAGGATTTTTTTTTATAAATAAGAAGTCAACCTAATTTATATGAAAAATAATCGAATTTTCGTTTTGTAGGTAATAAAAAATTGGGTTTTGCCATTTTGCGGCCCTTGTCTCCCAAAAGGTTGCCGACCGCTGATCAAACCGTGTCCTACTCGTAAAATGTGTTGCTACTCCACAAACGAAGAGGGCACTTAATTTATAGATTTCTATCGACACGATAAAAAATACTTTTTTGTGTGCAAAACTATTTAATCAAACCTCACAAAAATCCCAGAACAATTCACATATATAATAAATAAAATATTCACATTCAGAAAGCAAAACACAGTTTGAAAATAGTTTCGAATCCTCACATAAGTAAGTGAAAAAAGGGAATCGTGACGAAACGGAAAAATATTGCCCGTCAAAAAAGGTTTGTTGAATCGGAAAGGCTGCGTCCGAATTGAATTATTGAGCTAGGGGGCATCAATCACAATCTGAATTTGAGGGGATTACTTTGCCTATGCAATTTGGAAAAATACTAGCGTATCCTATTTTTTCAAAATTCATAAGTTTGTCGATGACACAGCGCTTTGACCGCCTATTACCACTTATTTTCTAGTCAGTAATTTTACTCTGAAAAACGCCCATTTTAATACATAATAATTATTTGTGTCCCAGATGCAGATCTGACTGGGTTTGACGCAGATTGTGCACTTCGCAAATTGTGCACTTGACGCAAAATGTGCACTTCGCAAATTGTGCAATTCGCAAATTGTGCACTTCTCAAAATAGTAATTCGCAAACTGTGCATTTCGCAAATTGTGCACTTCTCAAATTGAGCACTCCTCAAAATGAATGTGAATATGATTATAATGGTTTTAAATAAAAACCGTTTACACACAATTAATTTTTTTATTATTTTGCACAGTTATTAGCACTCTAACAGTAGTTTCGTGTGAAAAATAATCACGTTCAGGAAATATTTTGATTATGTTTTTTCAGTCCATGTGACCTATACACATAATATGAGCACTCCAGCCCTTTATTATACATATTATTATTTTCTAGTAACTATTTATATTTACTAAGTAATATAATTTTAATTAATTTTTATATTTTAATTAATCGCTATATTACACTTTCAAAACACATAGTTCTCTATATACATATATGTATTTTATTTCCTCAGTAGCGTAACTCAGTAGGTAAGTACTCGTACTAAGTACTCAATTTAGTCAAAAGTAGGAAATAGAATAATATGTATACATACAACCATCCAAGTCTTTTGGAAATTTGCAAAAAAGCAAATATTTGCTTTTTCATACAAAATGAGAAATTGATCGGGCCCATCAGTATGTTTTTTTTTTTGCGATTTTCCAAAAGTCTTAGAACGAACATTGTTCAGTAACATGGGCTGAGTTACCCCACGAGAGGTTTTGCGCTATTAACGTTACACGTTGCATATTTAATGCTTCATTTATTTTATACTGTATTAATATTGTGATTAATTAAATATAATAAAAATATGAATACAAAATTTCACTCTCTATTTTCAAGAAAGCCATAAATAAATATGGCATTAAATATACCTTTGTATATTATTTTATTTACTACTTTTGACTAAATTGAGTAGGTACTTACCTACTCACGAAATAATAGACATGTTTTTAATATCTATTTTTGTATTTTTTGTAAAAGCGTGATAAAATCAATTAGTTAAAAGTTAATATTTATTTAAAAATAGTGATATTAAATGGCTGTAGTGCTCATAATACTCGTATGTGTATGGCTGACATGTACTAAAAACATAATTCAAAACATTTCCTGAACATGATTATTAATAAATGAAACTACTGTAATCGTACGTATACTAAACTTGTGCAAAATAATTAAAAAATAATGTAAATAAATGGTTTTTTATTTTGAACCATTATGATAATGTTCAGATTCATTTTGAGGAGTGCTCAATTTGAGAAGTGCACAATTTGCGAAATGCACAGTTTGCGAATTACTATTTTGAGAAGTGCACAATTTGCGAATTGCACAATTTGCGAAGTGCACATTTTGCGTCAAGTGCACAATTTGCGAAGTGCACAATCTGCGTCAAACCCGGTGACAACAACAGTTTAACTAACCAATGCGGACGAAGGGGGGGCAAGTGGGAATCTACTCCATCATATCCATTTGCACCGTCATACGTCACTTGTAAAATCAAACACTGAATCATTTTCTTTTCACCTTACGTATATACTCGTTTAATCGGGTGTCTGAGATACTACACGCGATACACATCAAACTGATGGACAAAATAAATTGGGGTCCTTTCGATCTTACAAGACCCCGATAAATCCTTCTACAAGACTACGGTAGATTGAGCAGTAAATACTTATCTGTTTTTGCTCTATTTCGAAGACTGAGTAGTTATTGGGTTGAGAGACAGGCAAATGAGTAGACCGGTATATTTTATTATGGGTGCTAATTAAGGCAGCTTCTTTAAAATGTCATTCTCGTCTGCAAATATATTTAGTTGTCTAATGAATTAATAGGTCAGCGACAAACTTTTAGCGTCTAATAAATGGTTTATAAGCGACCATATATTGTAAAACAAGCCACTGTTAATATGACGCAACATGGTGATAATTCTTAAGCAACTAAATTTGTGATATGTCTACTCATTGCCAGCTTCTAATAAGTGTATCAACTTCATCTATAAAATAATATCAACGTACTCTAATTTCATAGAGTCACCGTTATTTTTATACTTTAGCATAAGTAATTGATGAGTGAATCTACTATATTTGAACATAAAATTTCCTTAATATTGTCATCAAATAATGGTCAATAAAAGCTATAATTTCATGTATTCGCCTATCTATTTATAATGTTACCATAAGTAATTGACTATGGATGGTATTTAAAAGTACTTCAATTTATTTAAAAGTACTTCAATTTATTCCCATTTCATTTACCTAATTTTGTCTGTGTTCCACCAAATATACTGAATGTGCACCAAAATATGTTCATTAAAATATGTGATAACGAGGTGTAATAAAAAAAATCTACCTAAGCAGGGTCGACGAAGCCCCGCTTCGCGGGGCTTCTATTTCTGTGTACAAGGTTTAAAGGAACCTAACCAAACCGAACTTCGGGGTGTCCCTGAAATCTTGCTAAAGCGAGTTTTAGATTTGGTGCACATTCAGTATATTTGGTGTACAAAAAGAATTATTGATGCGCATTTAAATTTTATCCAGAAGAATACGAGCACTCCTTAATCGTGTCATTAATGTAAACAAATACACGTGAACTCGTTGCTGCACGCACCGAATAGAGCTCGCTCATTGGTGCAAATGGCCGGTCGCGCCCCTCTGATTCCCAACGAGCGTTAGGTACACTCCCGCGCTTGTGTTGCAAACTTTCACGAAAAAAGAATATGATTTATTAATTTAGTTGTTGAATGAAAAACTTTGATTGCTAATTTTGAGGCTGGATTTTGATTTTATTAGCAGACAGATGTTGAATCTCTAAAATATATAAAGTAGCTCACT
The DNA here is from genome assembly GCA_954870645.1 of Agrotis clavis. NCBI lineage: Eukaryota > Metazoa > Arthropoda > Insecta > Lepidoptera > Noctuidae > Agrotis > Agrotis clavis. Next base: position 15,123,695 of record OX940921.1, read on the forward strand.
TACAACATTAGTCGCTGAGTTATCAAATCAGAAGTAAATATATTTATCGGTAGCTCGGAGTCATATTAATTTACGCTCGTAAATTGACGCTGGTTTCTTGATATTTTGTTGGAATAGTAAAGATGATGAATTAATATAATTGAAGCTGTTCTATTAACTCGTCGCTCACATATAAAAAAAGACGCTAGGTTGCAGGTGCTAAAGAAAACTTTTGTTGCCGCACATATAATTTCCCTTTTATTATCCGCATAATTAATTATTTATTTGAGTTAATTGGACCGTTACTACGACTGTTCTTCTGAAGGGTAAAAAAACAAAATAATGTCGTTGAGTTTTTTATGTTTCTCAGTTCCGACCCTGCCCCTATCGTTTGACATGCATGTAAAGCTGTTGCTTCTACGCCTCATTTTTCCCTGGTAGTGTCAATTTCTTGGCCATCGGACTGCCAAAGAAACAGAGAGTGCATCACCTAATTATGTTAAATATAGGATTTTGAAATAATTATACGATGAGGTTTTGTTATTTCACAATTAAAATGTAGGAATCTATCTCGGCTATTTTATGGACTTGTGACAGAACTGAGGCCTTACCACGAGCTCTTAACGCGATCCAGTTTAGGCTGTGGGAAAGAGACAGAGCTATACAAGTCGTCTAGCGCCATCTCTTTCCCACAGCCTAAACTGGATCGCGTTAAGAGCTCGTGGTAATGCCTCTGACATTTGCTAGGTATTGTCGATGATTCCCGATGTCCACCCCCAGCTTGTCCCCCGCTGGGGGACAGCGCAACTTTTTCTAAAAAATGTTCCCAATGTCCACCCCGGGGTGGGTGTTTTTTAAAAATATTTTCGTTGTGGCACGGGTGGACAGCGCTACAATTTTAAAAATGAGAATTCTCAGTGTCCACCGCGGGTGGACGGAGATACTTTTTTTTTATTTATTCCCTTTTAATTGTTTTTGTAAACTTTGAGTGAAGACTCGTTAAAGATTAAAGACTTTAGAAGGAAGATGATGAGATTATTAAAATAATAATAAAAACAAATTATGTATTAAATTCAACGTTTATTTAAAAAAAAAAATCTTCTAATTAACACCATAATTAAAAATTCAAAAGTAGGTTTATTTATTGTAATAATTTTGTTTTGAAATTTTCTTTTGTAATTGACTAGGATATGACATTTATTTCTAATTATATACACCTGAAAAGTATTTAATCATTTAAAATGTTCATACAAGGTAGAGTAACATTATACCAATTTTTAACCGACTTCAAAAAGAAGGAGGTTATCAATTCGACGGTATGTTTTTTTTTTTTTGTGTGTTTGTTACGCGATTTCTCCGCCAATTGTGGACCGATTTTCAAAATTATTTTTTTGTTCGAAAGGAGATACTTCAGGAGTGGTCCCATTGTCACCATGCAGGATCTGATGATTGGATCTTGGAGAAATCGAGGGCAACCCTCAAATTTTATAGGCCCACACATAGTTTTTCGCAAATTTAGAATTGTGGTTGAATATTAAAAACTAAAAAGAGTAAAATAAAAACTTTTTCAAAAAAAAATGTAACCGCCTTCAAAAACAACCACAAAAAAGGGTAAAATAACCTTCAAAACTTTTCTTACGGAAGTCGGTGGCAAAAAAGACAATGAAATTAATAATAAAAAAAAGTCACCGACTTCCGTAAGAAAAGTTTTGAAGGTTATTTTACCCTTTTTTGTGGTTGTTTTTGAAGGCGGTTACATTTTTTTTTAAAGTTTTTTTCTAATCCAATCTTACAGGCTCGCTTTATTAAAAGTTTTCATCAAACAAACTTATAATAAAACGAGCCCAAAAGAATGCTAACTAAAACTTTACTAGTACACACGGCTAGTTAGTTTGTTTGTTTGTGTAGTAGTTAGTTTGTTTGGTTACACATCAACCTATACAATACCAGTTTGTCTTGATCTCGCTTTGTGAAATCTTTCCGCACACTCAACGGTCAGCTTATATTGGTTTTGCATAGTTTGATGTGTAGCCAAACAAACTAAGATTATGTGTGTACAAACTAAGATATGGTTTTAAACAAAATGATCTAAGTATGTGAAATTGTTAAAATAGTATTTTTTCATAACTAACCTTTTTTTTTTTTTTTACGTGGCAAAGTCATCAAATGAGTCCTCCAACCCCGGGCAGGGCGGGAGGGACTGTCAGACTTGTACTGACTAAAATCCACGGTGTCCTTCGGTAGCCCTTTGTGTGCCGGAGTCGCGGTATACGTATGTCCCGCAACCCCGGCAGGCGGCAACCGCGATTGCGGCTAGCCCGTTCATAACTAAGCTTACATTTACAATCTTTATATTTCATTACTAGTTTTTTTTTCAGTCAAAGTATTAAAAATAGTTAAAAGGGCCCGCTACCGGGAATAAATAAAAAAAAGTATCTCCGTCCACCCGCTGTGGACACTGAGAATTCTCATTTTTAAAATTGTAGCGCTGTCCACCCGTGGGGGACAACGAAAATATTTTTAAAAAATCGTATCACTGTCCCCCGCTGGCGGACAGTGCAACTTTTTCTAAAAAAAGTTCCTAATGTCCACCCCGGGGTGGACATTGCAATCCCGCGACCCCGGCAGGCTTTGGCCCTCTGAGAGGGAGGCCCCGTCATTATGCTGACGCTCCTTGAGGCGCGCGTGGGACACAACGCGCCGTCGACCCGGGCATGGTCCATGGTCGGGCAGCGAGTTGCCCTTTACTCGCCGCCCGCATGCCCGCGCCTACGGTGGCCGGAGATCGTCCCGCGACATCCGTCGCCGTGGGCGTCTACCACTGCGTCTCGGGCGGAGGGAGGACGGCATCCTCTCCCTCAAGCGGCCCGCCTCCTCCTTCGCGAGCATGACTGCTTCGCAGAAGGAGGCGACCGCCTCCCACTCCGTCTCGCCCCGCAGCATGGCCGCAACCAATGCCGGGCGAGAGAGGTCTCCGCCTATCGCCGCAGTGAGGACACGGCGGTGCCCCGCCCAAGCTGCGCAGTCCTGCACCGTATGCTCCACCGTGTCCTCCGGGCGATCCTCGCAGTGGTGACACCCGGGCGTTTCCTCCTTTTTTATCATGCACAGGTACCTCCCGTAGCTGCCATGTCCGGTGAGGACCTGTGTCATGCGGTAGGTGAGGACGCCGTGGGATCTATCCAGCCACTCCTCAAAGAGGGGTCTTACAGCCGCGATTGCGGCTAGCCCGTTCATAACTAAGCTTACATTTACAATCTTTATATTTCATTACTAGTTTTTTTTTCAGTCAAAGTATTAAAAATAGTTGAAAGGGCCCGCTACCGGGTATAAATAAAAAAAAGTATCTCCGTCCACCCGCGGTGGACACTGAGAATTCTCATTTTTAAAATTGTAGCGCTGTCCACCCGTGGGGGACAACGAAAATATTTTTAAAAAATCGTATCACTGTCCCCCGCTGGCGGACAGTGCAACTTTTTCTAAAAAAAGTTCCTAATGTCCACCCCGGGGTGGACATTGCAATCCCGCGACCCCGGCAGGCTTTGGCCCTCTGAGAGGGAGGCCCCGTCATTATGCTGACGCTCTTTGAGGCGCGCGTGGGACACAACGCGCCGTCGACCCGGGCATGGTCCATGGTCGGGCAGCGAGTTGCCCTTTACTCGCTGCCCGCATGCCCGCGCCTACGGTGGCCGGAGATCGTCTTGCGACGTCCATCGCCGTGGGCGTCCACCACCGCGGGTGGGGTGGAGGAAGGACACTGTCCTCTCTCGCACGCGGCCCGCCTCCTCCTTCGCGAGCATTACTGCTTCGCAGAAGGAGGCGACCGCTTCCCACTCCGTCTCGCCCCGCAGCATGGCCGCGACCAATGCTGGGCGCGAGAGGTCTTCGCCTATCGCAGCCGTGAGGACACGTCGGTGCTCTGCCCAAGCGGGGAAGTCTTGCACCGTATGCTCCACCGTGTCCTCCGGGCGATCTTCGCAGTGGTGACACCCAGGCGTTTCCTCCTTTCGCATCAGACACAGGTACCTCCCGAAACTTCCGTGTCCGGTGAGGACCTGCGTCAAGCGGTAGGTCAGGACACCATGACGTCTCTCCAGCCACTCCTCAAAGAGGGGTCTTATCGCCGCAATTGCGGCGTGCCCGTAGTTAAGTTACTTAAATGAACTTTAATTACCGTCTTCAATGTAAGCGCTTTCATCTTCACAAATACGTGGGCCACACTTAGTGTTGTGTATTTTGTTATTAAACTTGAAACTGGTGCAGAATAACAGGTGCAGCTTACGTAATAGCTACCTAGTATTCTGGATGAGCTCAGGTTCGGAGAATCGTGTTGTTCTACAAAGACACGATCCTGAAAATTGTCTACAAAGTAATGTTTTCAAAGCTAGCTTTAGCAATTTCATACGAATTGTCCTCTACATCTGTCATACTATTACAATTATACACAGGGCCAGTATTATGCAAATTATATTTGCATCTTTAACTTGTGTAGTTATCGTTGAGTTTCAGGAGTGGATTATTAGTTTTGTCACAATTTACAGCTTGTCAACATGGATTAGTTGAATGTTTTGATTGTTCTAGTGAATTATTTGTAGGATAAACATTGAGCTGACTGTGACTTTGAAGAACCGGCTGGCGGACTAGTCGGCTTTCTCGATCATTCTGGTTGGTCGAGTTCTTGGTTTTCAGTACTGTTACTCATCTCAATTAAAACTCAGTCACTCACATTGTTGAGCAGAATATAAAATACACTCGATTGCACGGTGCACCCCGTTGCATTTTAAATTAAATCTTCTTGAATGTATTTAAGTATATTTTATGATGATTGAATTTTACGAGTATTATACTAAGGACGAGCCTTCATATCATGAAAGGAAGTACTGATTATAAATAAAAAATGCGAACAATACAGGTGAAATAACATAATGTCACATTTTATTTTTACTTTTTAACCGACTTCCAAAAGGAGGAGGTTCTCAATTCGGATGTTTGTATGTTCTATGATTTTTTTTTTGTTCGATACAGTATATCTGCCATTTGGTCTCATAAAATTTCATTTAGTTTGGTGCAGTAGTTTTTATTTTTAGCTCATTGTGTACATACTTAAATGGGCGTTGTTATTACCGGTGCTACAGATTACAAAATTTTAGTGCACATGTAAGAAAATTATGTATTTGACAAAAATTTGGGTTGAATAGTGAAACAAAAAAGGATAAAATAAAAAACTTTTTTAGAAAAAAATGTAACCGACTTCAAAACAACCACAAAAAAAGTGCAAAATAACCTACAAAAAAACTTTTCTTTCGAAAGTCGGTGACAATAAAATAAATATTTAAAAAAACAAAAAACACGACTGCGTAAAAAAACTAAAAAGAAAGAAACAAGCCCAGTAGTTTAGAATTCACTCATTTACACTCACAGTCGGGGCCCATTCCAATTATACCAATCAAATCTTCCCCAGGGGCCCCGACTGTGAGTGTGAATGAGTGAATTCTAAACTACTGGGCTTGTTTCTTTCTTTTTAGTTTTTTTACGCAGTCGGGTTTTTTGTTTTTTTAAATATTTATTTTATTTTACTATTTTTAGTTTTTGTTAGCATTTATCAGTCCAAATTAAATTGAAACATATAAGTTATATATATTTTGGTAAACCATTTTTAAAATCCTTTAATTTGATACCCCACTTGATAGAATGTGAGAGATTAAAAAAAATATTTTTAGTTCGTAACCCTTTGCACACGAGTTCGACTCGCACTTGGCTAGTTTTATGTACCCAGTGACACTCTCACGTTTAAGACGAATCTAACGACACCTCTCAAGTTAAAATCCATCAAGCCGTTTAGGCTGCAGAGCAACACACAGAAACATACATACCTACATACATACATACACTCGAAAAACATAACCCTCCTGGCGCAGTCGGGTAAAAAGTCAAGTTTTTTTGTAGGTTATTTTAAACTTTTTTTGTGGTTGTTTTGAAGTCGGTTACATTTTTTTTTGAAAAATTTTTTTTGATGAATAAAATTTATTATTATTATTTACTATACAGTCATCCAAAGCCGACTATAATCGCCAACTAGTCAGCACATCTCTAACAACGTAGGTATTATATAAAACGTAATCATTAAGCTGATTAAAAAGTTTTTGTAATTTTGTTACCAACACACGTTGATTGTGGCACCCCTGTTTAAGGTATTTTCTTATCCACCCCTTCCTTCTCCTCTAACCATTACACCCCACTTAACAAAAAACATGTCCATCACTGTCTGTGGAGATCTTTGTTCGACGAAATTTTATTTGCATCAGCGGAGTAGGAGCTCGTTTCAAATGTCCGGAGAAGTAATTTATCATGCAAGAAGTGATGATGATAAATGTCAAAGATGACATGATAGATAATGTGCACTTATTTAATAAATCTATCTTACCTCTCAGGTTTTAATTAATTCAAAAAAAAATCCACCTGAATGCAGTTAGAGCCCTAAAAATAGAAAAAAAAGAATTTACTTCAGATGGATAAATTCTTTTTCTATAAAAGTTGTGATGAACCAGAGGTGTAAAACTACTGCAATCATTCAAAGGGTCATTATTATGCCGCCCCGTCTCACATGTCCGAGGTTGAGAATTTTTCAATGCAGATACAGGGTGAATTTTTCAACTGGGCGTGGATGGCTATATCCGAAACTATGAAGAATATCGAAATAAATCTTGGCGAAAACTAAAACTGTACTTATCATTGGATTTTTGAAAATTCAATAGGTAATCCTGGTCAGGAATCGCTTAGGTACACCATTCGATCGTGTTGCTAATAGGGATTGACTTCTGGGAAGTATTTATTTAAGGCAAACTTAAGGAAAACGTCTAACGTCGACATCATTGACATCGGTGAAGGAACAAGAGGTTGGTCACGGAACACACGGAAATGAAAACGCCCAAATTCTAGTTATTATTTTCTTCACCTTTGCTAACCAGTTAGCCCTCAGGCTCTTATCGTCAAATAAAGTACAATATTAAGAAAATTACGAGTTGCTCGTCCCTGCCATCAAACTTCACAGTAGCCTTTTTTACGGATAAGGGGTATTTATGACTAGTAATAAATACTGCCCTATACTTATTTACCCGACCAGCAACTTACGACTTTTTAAATAATGAACATTCTCGATAAATAATAAATTCATGAGATCGATAACTCATACATTATTTTTAGGGGTCGCGGTCGATGATATATCGGTATTTCTTAAATTTTGGGATCGGTATATTTTACTCAAATATTTGTGAAATATGAACACCTAAGTGTTGGTACCATAGTCCATAAACAACTGGTATGTTTATTATTCCTAGGTGAGAAATAAATGTTTGCTCAAACATTTGTTAAATTAATTTGCAAGTTTATTAATCAATTTAATAAGTTTTTAAAACGGGCAGGGGAGTAATAATGCAGGCACTTGACGTGGTGCAATAATACCCTGCAGGCCATCACTAATAAAAAATATCCAGAGGTTTTACCACAGTCTTCTGTATAATGCTACAGCTAACTTAAAGTATTAACGGCGTTTCTTGTAAGGAAAATTAAAAAGCGTCTCTAGTATTTGAACGAAGAACTAATTAAACCGTAGCCTCTTTTAATGTTTTGCTTTACGTCACAATTTGACGGGAATCGGGTGCTAGCGCGGTACAACCAATAATTTGGAAGACAAAGTGACTTAAACCAGCAACGCACTGTGCCAATTCCAATTCAGGGCATGTCATTTAATTACTATCGATGACCTCGCACGACGCATCGCAAGAACTTGAAATCTCTTAAACCATAGAACTTTAGAATTGATCCGAATCGTGCATTTATGTGGTGTTACTTATTACGTCACACGTGTTGACGTCATTTCATTTTCATATTATCTTCTTCATAACAATAACAGAAGTGTGCACTTTTTACGATCCATGATACGATCTACTTAGTTTACAAAATACATTTTAGAAACCTCGTTGGAGAAATGGTCACCAGGAGATGTCTTGCTGCTCGAAATCGCATCGTAGCAATTCGTGTCGAAATCTGTTTCTGCGTTGTGCATTCGATTCGTAGTTTCGTATCTCGCTGATCCGCAGTTTTATATACTTACACACCCTTAGTTTTTTGAAAATTGGGGTTGCATTCGTCAGAGGTCGCAATTCAGAATTTTCATTGATGTTCGTTTATTATTACTATTAATTTATCATTACTATTGGTATGTAACTAAAAGTCACCGACCAAAGTTGGACAGTATTTTAATTTGCAACATTTTTTTTTCTAAGTAGGTACTTTTTTGTGCGACCTATAATTTTCCAGATAAGATTCCTATTTCCAAGATGGTGCCAGCAGAACAACGACCCCACTAACTTTGATTTAACTTTATGTTAAAACTTTATTTTTATTGACGGCACGGTTGGTGCGGTGGTTTAGTGATCGACTGCTTGTCGCAGGTTCCGCACGGAACAAATAATTGTATGACCAGCAGGCGTAGCATGGCGCCGTAGAAACGGGTTTTGTCGACGGGAGAATAGACAAAATGACAGAATGTTACAGATTTTTATCGATTTAAGCATAGCAATGTTTAAAATATAGAAAAGATATGTTTCTATTATTTATTGGTGTCAACAATCATATTTGTGCAAAAAAACAGTCGATTTCTATCGAAATAACGATGAAATAACTTTGTCTTTTCTTGGTAGAATAGAGATAGAATCGCCATGCTACGCGTGCTGCAAGTAGTTGTTCCGAGTCTGGGTGTTTGAGAAACGAGGGCTCAACTTTAGAAACGTGCTACCCGAATTTGAGTATATTGATGCATGGGGGTGTAGAGAGGGGTTTATATAACTCCCCCCCAAGTATTTTTCAAAAAATTTAGATGAGAACTTTTTTCGTAAAAACGACGTGGGGCACCCCGACACGGACAGGTTAGGTTAGAAGGGGATGGCGGGGTCTGAATGACCCCGCCATACCCTTCGTGGTTATTTATTTTTAAACAACTCAGAAGTAGGAGCACCGCTTAGCGGTGCTCCTACTTCTTAGTGGTGCTTACACATACTTACCTACCGTAACAGGGATATTAATTGTAGCTAAAATCATAAAAAGAAAACGGTTGCTTTCCGGCAAGGGAAGTGTGGTGTGGAGTCCATGACACAGGAGAAATTCCTAGCCTGGGGCAAAGTTTAAAAAAAAAACTAAAACAAAAAAAAAACCGGCCAAGTGCGTGTCGGGCCACGCACAGTGTAGGGTTCCGTAGTTGCCCATCAAAATACTTATGCGAACTAACCAAACTGATTCGCTGAATTTAATTTTAAAAAGAAGAATTTTCAAAATCGGTGCAGGAGTCTTTGAGAAATCGGGGAAAACACATAAAAAAAAAGATTACGACGAATTTAGAACCTCCTCCTTTTTTTGAAGTTAGTTAAAAATAGTTGACGATAAAAACCTACCTATCCCGAAAAAACATACCGTAAAAACATACCTATTAAAGCTGTAAAAATAAAGTTGACAAACTTACATTTGCAGTTGAAGAACATGTTCTCCGATACATTTTGTTTAGGAAAATATGTAATTATCCAAGTACATTTTATAAGTTGGTCGACTATTACTCGTAAAGTTGAAAAGCCTACTTAGTCATGATAATTTTCTTTTAAACTTCGTTATATATACTACTATTGTGAATTTTTTCACACCCCCAAACATAACCGTTTAGCTGGTAGAGGGGGGGGGACACTCGAGTCGAGCAAAATTTAGCACTTTAAAGCTTAATATTTCACAAACGATTTTTTTTATCAAAAAATTGTTAATGGAAACTATCAATATTTTTTAAAGACCTATTTAATGATACCCCACACTAAGGGGTACGCGAGAAAAAAATAAAACATCCCCACTTTACGTGTACACGAGGTAGGTACCCTAAAAAAAAATATTTTACGAGATTTTATTTTACCACTTTTTCGGCACAGCAAATTCGTAAATTTACACCAAATTACAGCTCTCAGTACTGTGCGTGTGCGTCTCTGAGCTAAACTGCGGACAGACGGACGGACGGACGGACATGGCGAAACTATAAGGGTTCCTTGTTGACTACGGAACCCTAAAAATGGGTTCCCTGACAAATGCATTATAAACGTTATAAAAAACAATGTCCTCCTGTAGGTCAGTTAGTACATTTTAGTTTACTAACTGACCTATAGGAGGTCTTTATCCTAGAATTTGGATAGCAGGGGCAGCATTAATCTTCTCCTTCAACCTTTAGTCACCCAATGTTGAGTGTAGGTATATTCCAAATATTTACACTTTTGGCAGTTTTGTGTTATGGCTATCCAGTTGCAGCTATTCGCTTGATGATTCTACCAAATAAAGTGATTTGAGAGGACACATTTTTCTTCGTTATTTTCAGCACTTCATTAATATCGTGCAATAATAGACTGGAGCTGGGACGTGGCGTGGGTGTCATGCAATCAAGAGCCTGAGTAAAATGACTCGCTTGATTATACCTTGTAGATGAAAACTCTTTCACGCTATAGAACAGTAATGTGAGAAGCTTTATATTTAAAAAAACCTCTAAAAAAAACTAAGCGCCTTCTAAAACAAAAAAATGTAAAATAACTTTTAAGTAAGTATTTCGAAAGTCGGCGGTCGGCGGCTTTGTTTTAATTCATATTTGCCACCGACTTCCGAAAGATAAGCTTTTTATTTTACACTTTTTAGTTCAAATATTCAACCCAAGTGTAGTCAAATGTCGTAGTATCGGTAATAACATCGTCCAATTACACAATAAGAAATGCTCATAAAATAAAAACTAGGTACCTACTGAATTTTTCCACTGAGTTTTATTTTACCCAATGACAGATATTTTACACTTACCTACAATTACTACATCGAACAGAAAAGAATCATCAAAATCGGTTCACCCAGTCGGAAGTTATGAGGTACCTAAAAACTAAAAGAAAATCGGACGGATTTAAAGGCAGGACTGACTATACTTATATAACTTACCTGGCTCTTTTGAGCTTGGTCTCTTCGGATAACTTAAAACATTCTATGGCGACTTTCTACTACGCAAAAAGTAGGTAAGTATGTACCTAAGTACTCAATCCAAGTTTAACAATCCTTGTGAAGGCACCAAAAGGCTTAGTACGAGTTTTTCATGCCTTTACGATCGCGTTATCGTAGATTTCAATTTGCACTGAAAATAAACTAGCTTCGTCTGGTGACAAAAATGGAAGCACACACAGGGTTTCAGTTCTGATTCTGAACCTAGTTATTTTTATAAGCTATTTTTCATGTTTGCTTTTGTAACCTTTCTTTTTAAGAGTAGGTAGGCTAAATTCAATCAAATACACAATAATTATAAGTTTTCAGACTTATAGGTCGTCATATATCATCATCAGCCGGAGGACGTCCACTGCTGAACATAGGCCTTCCCCTTAGACCGCCACGCCGAACGACAATTCGTCACTTGCATCCATCGGTTGCCCGCGACCCTCACGATGTCGTCGGTCCACCTAGTGGGAGGCCTGCCTACGCTGCGTCTTCCGGTCCGTGGTCGCCACTCGAGAACTTTTCTTCCCCATCGGTTGTCAGTTCTACGAGCGATGTGGCCTGCCCATTGCCACTTCAACTTGCAAATTTTATGAGCTATGTCGGTGACTCTGGTTCTTCGCCGAATATCCATGTTCCGGATTTTATCCCGCAAAGAAATATAGGTCACTAACAAATATTTAAAACGAGATAAGTATTTACCATGTTCATAATTGGTTTTGGGTGTCCGATATTTCGGCGCTGTTACAAACTGAAGTAGGTATTTTAAAGTAAAAAAAATATTTACATTTATTTAAATACAGCAAATAACTAACCTAAAAATAAATTAAAGGCCTAAGAAAGAACGTCAAAACATTGCGGGTAGATGTTTATGAGCAGACAAATCGGTCTACCCTCTTTCTTGTTCGTTTTTTGCGTTCGACACCACTATCATTGTCACTCGTCTCATTCACAACACGATTCTGTTCGGGAAACAGTGAGTTTTGTGTGTCAGGAACAGTATTCATGATAAATATCCCGTTTTAAATAACTATACATTTAATGAAATGGCAGGATGTTCAAAACTGTACATTTTTTTTTTAATACTTGATGTGTGATCTACAAGCGATACCGAAGCCAAAAATATAGTTTTTAGATTTTTTTGCCGGTTTGTCTGTAGGTATGTACTTATGTCCGGGTTAAACTCATAAGGTACTGCAATGATTTACTTCAAATTTGGCACGAATATTATTAAGAAGTCGGGTCAACATAATTATTATCACCTACGGGGAACGAGCAGTGAACCTTTATTTCTTCAACGCATTCACGCAGACGACGTCGCGGGCAGCAGCTAGTCAATAATAAATACACAATGTTCAAAATGTCGTATCATTAAAAAGGTTTGTGTCCAGCGCTTGCTTGCTATACGCTGTCGATGATGATGACTTGTAATTCTCATTAACATTTACTAGAACTGCAGTATACCGATCTGTAATCATTTAGTTTTCTTAACTAAGTTAGTGTTCGGCATCCACTCCGACCAATAGCGGCGGAGTAGCAGCGGCCGGCATACTCCGAAGTCCGCAACTCAATTATCGGTGCTACCAATAACTAAACTATGTCTGGGTCGTACTGATTTCAAACCAACATTTACGAACCAAACAGCAGTTTTGAATTATTGAAACTAGAATTTAAAAATGTGGATGAGAGTAATTTTTATCACAAGAGTCGTTCCGCCCTTTTGGAGTGAAAAGGACTGTCAGAATTTTCTTGACTGGCTAAAAACCATCCTATTTCTTCGATTGCCATTTGCGTTCTTATAGGGCTCCGCTGTCCTTTCAAGACTGTTGTGCGGCGCCCTGTTCTACACCTATGGTGTGTATCTATATATTATTTCCAGGAACTTCACCGTGACGTAGTGGCTGATGAAGACTGTTTCAATTCATAATAATAGTTGTTTTTCTCACTAAATAGATCACGGGGAGACCTACGCTGTCGAGGCGGCGTTCTCAACACTTTCCACTGTTTACTCGAACGAGCGGCGACACAAATTACGACCTATATCATGAACCAGACGGTTTTGAATGGCGGTTGTGAAATAAATTGTAGACTTTTAATAATTGTGGTCTTAAATTGTTACTAGTTTTCCATAAGAAATTTCTAAGTACCTACATTCAAATCTGACTATCGAAATATGAGTGTAGAAGGTAGATTTTCAATTTGACTACAATTAAATAGTGGAAGGTTAATTTTCGATTAGTAAAATTTGACAGATGCTTTGTGATTTTATACACACATCAGTAGGCAAATTATAGAAAGCCTTCACGACGTAAGTTATTTTAATCCGTTCATCTTCATGTTTTCTTTCGTTTGTGTGTAAATGTTCATGGACTTTCTTCTCATGGGCTCATTTCAGGCTCGACTGACTAAAAAAACACGGCGCTCTATTGCCTTAGGCATGCGGGTTCGCAGCAGTCACCGCTTCGGGGCATAGGCCTCGACCCGACTACATCACTGGGTCCTCCCCTTTCTAGCGAACGCCACTGCTAAATAAATATATTTTAGGCACCTCTGTTAAATAAATATATTCTATTTTACTATGAAACCTTTTAGACAAGAGCAGTGTAACGAAAAACAAGTGCAAATTGGACACGCACACGCAGGGACGGTTACCGTTACCGAAAAAATACCGGTAAAATTACCAAAACATAAACGTTATGTTACGTTAAATATTATCGTTAAACATAACGTTAATTTATAGGATTTACCGCTATTTTAGTATCGTTACTAATAACGTTAATTCACTAAAAGCTAACAATTTCTGGTGCGACGTTGCCAAACCGATGACACGCCGCGGCCGCGCCTCTTTTCGTTCGTACCACGTTGTCTTTTCGTGTATCGTAACCAGGAAGATTACTGCTTTTCGCACATGGGTCGCATGTAATTGTACACTCGTAAAAAAGTGTTTATTCATTTTATTTTAAGAATGTGAGAAAAACAAACTAAATTTTAAATGTCGATAAGGTCGAAAATCGCTTGCACCTGTTTATTTGACTTGCTATCGTTAAGCAAATGTTTTCCGACCTTCAAGCGATTTTCGTCCTTATTGACATTTATGCAAACACCGGATTTTAATGAAGGAGCAATGTTAGCTAACGAGAATGTGAGAAAAAGCAAACTAAATTTTAAATGTCGATAAGGTCGAAAATGGTCGGTCTGTTCCGTCTGTTATTCATCCTTCGTTGCCTATTTACTGGTCTGTACTTGTATCTACAGTACTAAGTTGCGAACTTTGGTGATGAAAGACGATGGGGGTGGCCGGTGGCGGCGACCTACAATTTTGTAACTAAATTACATCGCACCTACCGACATCGTTTGAAAGAGATAGGCATATAAATTACCGGTATATGTATTGTTACTTTTACCGATACTCATTTTAGTTATTAGGTAACGTTAACGGCCTTACAGATATCGTTATTAATATCGTTACATTTTTATCGTTACCATAACGATAATTCGTAACGTTATAAGAAAAATAACGGTTATCCGGTCCCTGCGCACACGAATAGTTTCGTACTATCTAAATATACTCGTATATAACTCAAAGGTGACTGACTGACATAGTGATCTATCAACGCACAGCCCAAACCACTGGAACGATCGGGCTGAAATTTGGCATGCAGGTAGATGTTATGACGTAGGCATCCGCTAAGAAAGGATTTTAATCAATTCTACCCCCAAGGGGACAAAATAGGGGATGAAAGTTTGTATGAAACTTTGTCAATTTAATTAAAAATACGATAAAATTAATGTCATGGATTCCGCAAAGTAACGCCTGATTCCAAAATTTTCTTAAGTCAGCAAAAAATACATTTTTAAGTTCCGACATCCACGCAAACGAAGTCGCGGGCACAGCTAGTTTTCTATAAAAACGGCCACGTTTGTTGTATGAGAGCCCCCTTCAATATTTGTTTTTAGTATTACAGAAATGCATCATCTGTGAAAATTTCAAATGTCTATCACGGTTTATGACATACAGCCTGGTGACACACGGACAGACAGATAGACAGACGGAAAGCGAAGTCTTAGTAATTATAGGTTTACCCTCTGGGAATTACAAATCCTAAAAATGTTTATATAAATTACAATTATTTATTCCAGACTGATTTATAAGGAATGTTTAATACGACCACGCATCCGTCCGTCGTTGTGAAATAACCCTTATTTTGTTGTTCCTATTTACATTTCAGCGAATTCATTGTTGCTTGTTTGGGACTTACAAGTTAGGAAGGGTTCTTAGCTAACGTAACCGACCCTTGTAATAACGTAATAAGAACATTTATTTGACGTCATCCACTATTGTGTGGAAACTTAAATGTATTGTAGTTGTTGGTTGTTGTTAAACAAACCAGTATAGCCGCGTAGTGTTAGGTCAATGGAAGAAAATACCTTTTGAAATATATCATAGAAAGCGTTCCTGTTTGATTTCTACCAAAATCTCATATTGCTGGTTGTTGTTGTATTGTTTAATTAAGTCACAAATAGGTGAATAAGAATAGAATAGAATAGAATACACTTTATTATGCACACCATACAAATTATTTCTACAGAGTATCTTATAGATAGGGTGACACAATGGGCGGTCTTATCGCTAAAAGCGATTTTTTCAAGTCAACAATAAGTTTTTCACCTCACCCGCTCGGAAAGATTCTATTTCTCATTCAAAATCTGAGCGCAAAACTCCATTTTGTGCTCTAGAGCACAAAGTGTTGTTTAAAATCCGAACACGTCTTGTATTCAATTGTTTTCTACTTTTCTACACTGGCAGGCGAGCCGCCCCCACTGCATTTCCTCGCTGTGTGAGGTGAAAAGTTGTGTGTTGCACTCGGCAGCAAAGTTTTTCTGCGTCTCGTACCTTTGAAAACTTCGCATCGCTCAGGATTCTATATTTGAACCGCTCGATTCTCTCGCGGTTCAATCTTAGAATCCTTCGCTCGCTCAGTTTTCAATTCAAGTACTCGCGCCAAAAATCAACTTTGCAGCCTTGCATAACAAATAACTATTTCACCTCACCCGCTCGGAAAGATTCTATTTCTCATTCAAAATCTGAGCGCAAAACTCCATTTTGTGCTCTAGAGCACAAAGTGTTGTTTAAAATTCGAACACGTCTTGTATTCAATTGTTTTCTACTTTTCTACACTGGCAGGCGAGCCGCCCCCACTACATTTCCTCGCTGTGTGAGGTGAAAAGTTGTGTGTTGCACTCGGCAGCAAAGTTTTTCTGCGTCTCGTACTTTTGAAAACTTCGCATCGCTCAGGATTCTATATTTGAACCGCTCGTTTCTCTCGCGGTTCAATCTTAGAATCCTTCGCTCGCTCAGTTTTCAATTCAAGTACTCGCGCCAAAAATCAACTTTGCAGCCTTGCATAACAAATAACTATTTCACCTCACACGCTCGGAAAGATTCTATTTCTCATTCAAAATCTGAGCGCAAAACTCCATTTTGTGCTCTAGAGCACAAAGTGTTGTTTAAAATTCGAACACGTCTTGTATTCAATTGTTTTCTACTTTTCTACACAGGCAGGCGAGCCGCCCCCACTACATTTCCTCGCTGTGTGAGGTGAAAAGTTGTGTGTTGCACTCGGCAGCAAAGTTTTTCTGCGTCTCATACCTTTGAAAACTTCGCATCGCTCAGGATTCTATATTTGAACCGCTCGTTTCTCTCGCGGTTCAATCTTAGAATCCTTCGCTCGCTCAGTTTTCAATTCAAGTACTCGCGCCAAAAATCAACTTTGCAGCCTTGCATAACAAATAACTATTTCATTCATTAGGTAAGTCTTTTATTTATTTAGCGTAATCAAAAACTCTGCGAGCCTATAATTATTAGCTATTATATTAAATAGAGCCTAATATAATAGACTCTATTTGAATGACATTTATAATGATTTGATGAAAATTGCCAATTTAATAAACCAAATAAATAAAGCTTTATTGCTGCTCTTAAGTCCTGTCTTTTGTTTTGCGAGTCCATATTGGTTCTGCTAGTTTTTTGATCTCATCCTTCGTCTCATAGTCCTTCTACTTCTGTTTCTTTTGCCATCTCTTTTCTCTTTATCTTTTTACTCTTTAAATAAAAAATCGTTGCCCCACACTAGGAGTTTCTTCTGTATCGTGGTTGCGTTAACAAACATAGAAAACTCACATACACAAACACCCAGACCTGCACGCGTAGCATGGAGCCGTAGAAACGGGTTTTGTCGACGGGAGAATAGACAAAATGACAGAACGTAAAAGATTTTTATCGATTTAAGCATGGCAATGTTTAAAATATAGAAAATATATATTATGTTTCGTTTCTTTAATGGTGTAAGAATCGTGTCATATTTGTGCAAAAAAACAGTCGATTTGTATAGATATAACGATGAAATAATTTTGTCTTTTCTTGGTAGAATAGAGATAGAATCGCCATGCTATACGCGTGCAGATCTTATAAATAACTGGGAACCCGAGACCTTTCCAACGAATGCAAAACCGTGGAAATCGTTTTCAATGTTCGTGCGTTCTGGAGTTACAGCGTCAGGAAGGAAAACCCGACTTATTTTTATATATTAGATTGGTCCGTTCGGGGATCGAACCCACGGCACGCTACGTTGCAGTCGATCATTCAGTCACTGCGCCAGCCGTGCCGTACCGTGTTCGGGAGTACGATTCCGATTACATAGCCATTTTTCTTTCTTTTCTCTCATCATAATTATAAGTCCTGCCCATCTCAATTTTAGTTGTCAAAATTATTTGTACGAATATACGTATTCGTATGTTTTAGTTTTCATATTTATTAATGTTTCTCGATCTTTTTTCAATTTAATAAAGTTGTACAAATAATATTGCCAGGAAGTATTGTTATAATCATGGCTTCCACATGTGTCTACCTCAGAAGTGCTTAATAACAGACATTATTACAAGATTTGATAGCAGCGAACTGTTACGATACAGAGTAGTTATTAGATCCATAAGGTTACAGTTCATTTCAGATCAAATAGTTCTGTTGAATTATTTACGGTACTAGTATGTATACTGTAACAACCCAGTATTCGAAATCCAACCTTATTTCATTTAAATTCTATGTATGAAAGAAAAATAGTTTTCGGCGCTATTTCTCCACATAAACAATCTTCTACGAAAATGTCATTTTCGCATAAACATTTTAATTATACACAGTTATTTATAAAACATTTAAAAAATCAGGTGTTTATTACACTGTCAACGGAAAAAGCATTTCATTTATATTTATTATTATTATTTTTATAAAATACCTGTATTTTTCATCTTTCATTGTTGTGTAAAAGCTGTTTAAAACCATTTAAGTACTTTCAGCCCATAAAAGTTTTTTTTCGTTGCGGGGTCACTAGGAATTTTTAACTGTGTCGTGGGTGAGTTTACAAACATATAAACTAACATACACAAACACCCAGACCCGGAACAACTACCTGCAGGCCATATATATTGTTCCGGGGATCGAACGGGGATCGAACCCGCACGCTGCGTAGCTGTGGATCACTCAACCACTACGCCAACCATGCCGTGTTTTACAAAAACCCTGTACAGACTTGGCTACCTATACCTGTATTCCTGACACAAGGGCAGTATCTGACTTAAGGGCTTCACACACAGCAGCTATAATGTAAAGATGTACTATCGACAAAGTTGAATCATGACCCATTTTGACAAAAAATCGTTTGAATCCGTCAAATTGACAAAGATCAAAGTCGTTACCATGGATATATACATTTACGCGAATGTAGACCTAATTGTATTTGAAAGTCTGTTAGAAAGTAAGCTTATGGTGGGTCATGATTCAACTTTGTCGATTGTACATTATAGCACGATACATCTCATTACATAAATTTCCATAGAAATCGTCAGGAGACCACACAAGACAGCTATAATGTATATTTTTACATCTTCAAATCTCTATGGAAAGATGTAATGAGATGTATCGTACTATAATGTACATCTTTACATTATAGCTGCTGTGTGTGAAGCCCTTAACATTCTGCAACGTAAATATTTTCCTACATTCTACGTGCTACGAATAAATCACATTTTACACAGAACTACAGCAAACTAAAACCGACTAAAATAAGGTAGTACACTCGTAGCTCGTAGCTACGACGTAGGAACTAATCTGATCTCGTCCCCTATACCACTAAATCGAATTTAACTCAGCAATCCCCAATTTTATTGTGTCGAAAATTCCGTACTCGGATTCTTGATAAAACTTACGAGCAGTTGGTCCTAGGAGATTTGAGTTTCCAATGTAGGCAGACATGCTATCTACGTTTGACCGAGCCGTAATTGTGAAATTGTACCTATGTGTGCTACAGTCAGCGGCTACTGTGTCCCGCCTAACAAGAATTCGAATATACATTCTCTGGATAGCGTCTGTATGTGGATTGGATATTATTACAGCGTGGTATTGTATGAGAAAACATTTTGTATTATTTCAAGGTTTGGCTTTATAGGAACTACGGGAACTGGGGTAACTTTTCCAAACATTGAATAAAAACATTATATGATAAATAACTGTCTAAGAAAGGCGTGTATTAATACTGTTATGTACTCCATTTTTGTTATCTAGAAGACGCTACTGAAAGCACACTTCAGTGAACAATAAGTATTACAAATAAGTCCACATACATTGCACAGTGTACGTTCTTAAATGGACGTCACGGTTTGCTCAGTGGCAAAGCGATTGACTGCTTTGTGCTGATATCGCGGCTTCGATTTCCGGGAGGAACAAACATTTGTATGACATTACGAGTACTTGTTCCAGTTCTGGCTGTTTGTGTATGTGAGTTTTAGGCTCTTCGTATACAACGTCTCCTATACCACGGTAATAATATACTTTACCTTTTCTATCATCAATTGTGTCCTCCTAACCATACTGTCAGACTTGTACTGACTTAAATCCACGGTAATCTTTCAATAGCCCTTTACGTTCTAGGGTCACGGTTACCTGATGAGACAGTCCCGCGACCGATACCTTACCTTGAGGCGTGCCTGTGCGTACACCTACACAGCCAGCTGCTGCCAACTGAGACAGATTTGAATGGCGTATCGTGTCTGGCGCGTGACGGCGCGGCACGACATGTATGTTTCAGGCACGCGTAAATATTTACAAGCACCCACGGTACAGTACAAATTCCTAGGGTGGGACTACATTTTCTTTATAAAAAAATGGAGGAATATGCCATGCACTGTCTATGTCAATCATGACTCGACAACCGCTCGGTCGATTTTTCCTTCATTTTTCTCGCTTTTCTTGCATGTGTGCATTGTATGAGAGCGCGACGGTGGATTCTTGGCTGTGCAACTGCATGACGGTTCCCGGGAGGGTGTTACTGCATCCTGCATCCAAGCCAGGGCCCCACGTCTGCTAATTTAGTAATGACTCAATTGAATTTCAATTGGATCTCAGTAGCAATTTTAACTACATTTGGTATTCTGCTCTAATTTAAGACCAATGGTTTTCTAGTGACATTCCATTGAACTGCTATCAGAATATTTGCTAGTCTGCTCTTCAATCGTGTTACAATTGTAGGTAAATCGATTGTGGACTTTATCGGTATTCTACTCTCTAATGGCAACACCTATAACTATTCAACTGAGAGTCAATTACACTTACACTACGATTCGATTACGACTCTATTGAGCTTACATACAAGTTTTTGCAGAATACCAAATTTGTTCTAATCGTAATGGAGTCGTGATCGACTCTCAATTGAATATCACTGACTCACCGTCTTACCACAAGAAAGATAAACACTGTTCGACTATCGACTAGCGCAACACAAATCCACAGAGGTTCGTAAACCTCTGTGGATTTGTGTTGCGCTAGTCTCTCGTCTGTTTACCAAAGTCGTAAGGTATCGGAGACTTGCGTTGCTTTGTGTGCGAAGTGGTAATGCATCCACGATACAGAAGAAATTCCTACGGCGGGAAATGTTTAAAAAAACATCCCAAAATGGATTGTGTACCTACCGTTATCAATAAGGTCGGAGTTATATTTATCAACTCTTCAACAGATAGGTCCATGAGAGTATTATCGTGATGGAACCCACATTAATCTGACTTTGATAAATGTATGACTTTATCATTAATGGAGCAGAGTTACTCGTGGTGACCCTAGCGTCGGTCAGTAGGGTAATTTGGATTTATGGATTTATGTAACCCATGGAAATCGTATTAGGTTATATGGCATATCGCGGGTTCGATTATCTACTGCACTTTCTGGGTCTAGATGTTTGTGTATTTGACTTTAACAGCGTTACTGCAAAAATTAAACATCTCTGTTGAACACTTGTCTAAAAAGTGTTACTGCAAATTGACCCTTATAGAAAGTCAAATGCCGGTTTACAGTTGTCAGTTTTTAGGGTTCCGTAGCCAAATGGCAAAAAACGGAACCCTTATAGATTCGTCATGTCTGTCTGTTTGTCTGTCTGTCCGTCCGTATGTCACAGCCACTTTTTGACGAAAGTATAAGAGCTATCCTGTTGAAACTTGGTAAGTAGATGTTTAGATGTGAACCGCATTAGGATTTTCACACAAAAATAAAACAAAAACCAATTTTGGGGGTACCCCCCATACTTAGAATTGAAACTCAAAAAAAATTTTTTCGCCTGACCCATACGTGTATGAATAGGTCATAAAAAATGATATTGAGGTTACTAACATCATTTTTTTCTAAACTGAACAGTTTGCGCGAGAGACACTTCCAAAGTGGTAAAATGTGTCCCCCCCCCCCTGTAACTTCTAAAATAAGAGAATGATAAAACCAAAAAAAATATATGATGTACATTACCATGCAAACTTCAATTGAAAATTGGTTTGAATGGGATCGAGTAATTCGTTTTTTTTTAATCCGTGTTAAATCGTAAACCGCAATTTACCTTGCAAAGTTACAACCAACTACAAGAACTTTTATATAATGTTACTTGCTGCTACGGAACCCTTTATGGGCGAGTCCAACTCGCACTTGGCCGGTTTTTTAGATAAGTTCTCACCGATGTTTAGACTGTAAATGTTTGTATACGCACCTATATACTTTTTTATTAGCGTGGTAAAATCAACAAATGAGTCCACCCACTCAAGGCAGGGCAGGAGGGACTGTCAGACTTGTACCGACTAAAATCCACGGTGTCCTTCAATAGCCCTTTATGTTCCGGGGTCACGGTAATTCGGAAAAGTCCCGCGACCACCTACTATAGAGACTGGAATAATTTTTCGAATTGGGCAAAGTTTTTTAAAAGATTCTTTATTCACGCGATTCTTTTCATTAGCCACGAGTACGACGGGCACGCCGCAATTGCGGCGGTAAGACCCCTCTTTGAGGAGTGGCTGGAGAGAAGTCATGCATGCTCAATCGGGTTCAAGTCTGGCGACTGAGCAGGCCAGGGCAGGACATTGATGTTAGCTGCGGCGAGAGTCTGTCTTACAACTCTTGCGGTGTGCGGTCGTGCATTATCATGCATTAACTGAAATAAGGGACCGATTTGCACTTGTAGAGGAACGATGACGTCTGATACAATCGTCTCAGCATAAAGGAGATGGTATCAAAATTCACCCAAAATCAAAGTGTGATCGATACGGTCAAAATGTATGCCGATAGATTCTCTAGAACTATCTTAATAATCGTACCAAGTTTCAACATCCTACTCTATGGGATATCGGAGTTATGGGCTGTCAAAGTGTGCAAAAAATATCCATCTTGTTCCTTGAGATTTCACGTTTGTGCTGCCAAAGTACTCATGCTGCCGATTATATTGCGTACCAACGACGCCTTAGATGTTATTAAAGGTATTACAAAAAAAAAACTGGCCAAGTGCGAGTCGGGCTCGCCCATGAAGGGTTCCGTAGCAGCAAGTAACATAATATAAACGTTCTTGTAGTTGGTTGTAACTTTGAAAAGTAAATTGCGGATTACGGTTTATGACGTATTAAAAAAAAAAACTAATTACTTGATCTTGTTCAAACCAATTTTCAATTGAAGTTTGCATGGCAATGTACATCATATATTTTTTTTAGTTTTATCATTCACTTATTTTGAAGGGGGACACATTTTACCACTTTGGAAGTGTCTCTCACGCAAACTGTTCAGTTTAGAAAAAAATGATGTTAGTAACCTCAATATAATTTTTCAAGACCTATTCATAGATACCCCACACGTATTAGTCAGGCGAAAAAAAAATTTTTGAGTTTCAATTCTATGTATGGGGGCAACCCCCAAAATTAGTTTTATTTTTACTTTCGTATGAAAATCCTAATGGGGTTCACTCAATACATCTACCTACCAAGTTTCAACAGGATAGCTCTTACACTTTCGAAGAAAAAAGGCTGTGACATACGGACGGACAGACAGACATGACGAATCTTTAAGGGTTCCGTTTTTTGCCATTTGGCTACGGAACCCTAAAAAGTGCCAGCATTACATAACAGTAGTCGCAATTGATGTATAACATCTGATATGTCATCCACCCAACGTTAAGAAACAAAACACTTTGGGAAATGTTACTTTACAGTGGTCACCCATCCAAAGACAGACCTCTGTGAATGTTGCTTAACTTTGGCAACTCATCCTCAGATTGTTCTCAGCAAGTGTTGTTTTACTTGGGCCATCCATCAAAAGCCGTACTTTGGAAATAAAGAAAGACAGAAAGAAAGAAAAGTTTATTGTTAGTCACACACAGAACAGAACAACAACATTAAAACTAAACAAGTGCAGAAGACACGAGTGCTGCTGGCAGGCGTCCATAATGTATCAGTTTTGCAGCGGCATCTCTCCATAGGATCATTCATTGAATGGTTTTCTTTTTTTTGTAATCGTGGTGAAATCATCAATTAATTCCGGGAATTCAGGGCAGACCGGGAGGGACTGTCAGACTCGTACTGACTAAAATCCACGGTGTCCTTCAATAGCCCTTTACGTTCCAGGGTCACGGTAAATTGATAAGTCCCGCGACGCCGGCAGGCTTTGGCCCTCTAGAGTCCCCCGTCATCATGCTGACACTCTTTGAGGCGCGGGTGGAACACAACGCGCCGTCGACCCGGGGTTACTGTAATGCTGGCACTTTTTTAACCGACTTCAAAAAAAAGTAGGTTCTCAGTTCGACCTGTATGTATGTTTGAATGTATGTATGTTTGTCCACGATTATCTCGCGTTTGGCTGAACGGATTTTGATGCAGTTTTCAGGAAAGTGTTCATTACATTCTGGAGAAGGTTTAGTATATAACACTTTGATTTTGCCCGCGTGGATCCGTTTTGCTTACTTGGATCGTAGATTTTAAGGGACGATTAAAAGAAGAAAGAAAGAAAAACATTTATTTGGCGCGAAGGGACCACGATGGACACACACATTCAAAATAAAAATAAACACAGAAAAAAAAAGAGAAAACCTATATCTTACACAAGAAAAAGATAAAAGAATAATGTTTGTGTCTCACGGCTGCGCCAAAAAGGCCAATTGCATGTTTGTCCGCAATTATCTCGCGTTTGGCTGAACCGATTTTGATGCAGTTTTCAGAAAAGAGTTTGTTACATTCTGAGGAAGGTTTTAGTATATAACAATAATGGATATCTCGTGAAGTTGCTCACATAGATCCGTTTTGCTTAATAGGATTGTACGAGTAGATTTTCAAAGACGCCGATTTTATGAAGATTTTTGTTGATTATCTCAACTAAAAAGGGAAATAAAAAAACTTTTTGAAAAAAAAGGGAACCGACTTCAAAACCAAACACAAAAAAAACTTTTTTTAAAAAAGGGAACCGACTTCAAAACTAAACACAAAAAAAAACTATAAAATAACTTTTCTTTCGGAAGTCGGTGGCTTTGTTTTTTGTATTTCATTGACATTATTATGGCCACCGACTTCCGAAAGAAAAGTTATTTTATAGTTTTTTTAACATGCAATCGGCCCTTAAAATCTACGATCCAAGTAAGCAAATCGGATCCACGCGGGCAACGTCACGGGATATCAATTAGTGTTATATACTGAAACCTTTTCCAGAATGTAATGAACACTTTCCCGAAAACTGCATCAAAATCCGTTCAGCCAAACGCGAGATAATTGCGGACAAACATGCAATCGTCCCTGAAAATCAACGATCCAAGTAAGCAAAACGGATCCACGCGGGCAACGTCACGGGATATCTATTAGTGTTATATACTAAAACCATCTCCAGAATGTAATGAACACTTTCCTGAAAACTGCATCAAAATCCGTTAAACCAAACGCGAGATAATCGCGGACAAACATACATACATACATACAGGTCGAACTGAGAACCTACTTTTTTTTTTGAAGTTGGTTAAAAAACTATCTTTCGGAAGTCGGTGGCCATATACATAATATATCAATGAAATAAAAAAAAACAAAGCCATGGACTTCCGGAAGAAAAGATATTTTATAGTTTTTTTGTGTTTGGTTTTGAAGTCGGTTCCCTTTTTTTCAAAAAGTTTTTTTTTTTTTGGTTAATAACAACTATGCCGTCGTTGGTACGCAATATAATCGGCAGCATGACTATTTTAGCAACACAAACGTGAAATCTCAAGTAGCAAGTGGAACTTTTTTGGCAAACTTTGACAGCCCATAACTCCGATATGCCATGGATTATGATATTGTAACTTGGTACGATTATTAAGATAGTTCTAGGGAATCCATCTGCATACAGTTTGACCGTATCGATCACACTTTGATTTTGGGTTTTTGGTCCATACATTGTGGACCATGTCCTTTGAGCGTTGAGGTTGCCTCTGATCCAAATCAACTCAGTTCTTCCGCCGATCCAAATACCCGCCCATACCATGATGGTTCCACCACTATAAGGATGGACTTCCTGGCAGGATTTTAATCGCTGTTGGCGTCCAGGGGTTCTCCAGTGTCGTATACGTCTTGTATCCGGTCTCATACCAAAACGAGACTCATCAGAAAAGCACACGAAACGCCATTGTTCTTCTGCCCAATTTCTGTGTTCAAGAGCCCATTGATATCGAATCCTACGATTGTGCATTGCTATAGGTGGTACCCGTAGCGGTCTTCGGGAATGAAGGTTCACTTCATGCAAGCGGTTTCTGACTGTTTGGTCGCTAATTAAGTTCCCTGAAGAGTGATGAAGCCTCGCGGCTAACATCATTGCGGTTATTGTTGGAGCTCTTCGAGTTAAGATTTGAATGTATCGGTCTTGTCTCCGTGTGGTGCAGCGATACCGTCCTCCATGGCGCTCAGCCACGGTACCAGTGCTTCGGTAACGTGTCCAAAGTCGACTGATAACACTCTGACTTGTATTCAGAGCTAAAGCCACAGTACGTTGCCGGGAACCAGCTTCTATCATTCCCACGGCTCTGAGCATTTCTTCCCTGCTTAAATGACGTCGCCGCTCCATAATAACGTTGGTTTTAATCAGTAGTAGGGAAACAGTAGCACTAAAATAATGTCTTCAATGCGTTGTATGTTTTTATAGGGAAAATATTGACAGCTGATTTTCATCTTTTACTCGAATTTGATTTACAGTTCCTGATTCAAATTATGAAATGCACCAAAAAGGATCCATATAAATTTATAAAATCATAAATTTATTACAAAGCCACATCTCAATCTCAAGAAATCCGCATAAAAATGCTTGATCCCTAGACACTTTTGATGTGTGTACATATAAACAAAGATATTTACAATTACTTTCTTCCAATCTAAAGTTCTTGGTGAGGCATGTAAATAGCCTGCACCTTTGTGAAGGTTGTGAAAAAGTTTGAATTAAGAACCTACGTAATTTTAAGAAGTAATGGCGGACCTAAAAAATATACCTCCCTATTGATGAATCCCCGAGAAACCAATACCAAAAAAATTATTAGCAGCAAACCATGCCCACGTACCTTGACAATCCAGAGATCCCACTCAGACCCAGGGAGATGGGAAGATACCTCGTTCATGCGCGTGATGGCTTGGTATGAGCTGCCGGCCGGCGAGCAAAATCTTCTTGAATCCACCGGTGGAATGGTTAAAACTCCAAAAATCAACACTGCACTATAAGTTCTCAATGAAGCACAGATGCAGGTCCATTTATTTTATGAATATCATCAAGGTTTCACGAAAAAGGAATTTTTGAAAGGCGGAGCAAAGGACACACAGTGTCTTTTTCAATGGCGACGGGAAGAGAGTGCCTCGCTAATGCCATCTATTGGTCAATTTGCGAGAACACTCCAGAAAGTTTCGATACAAATGGGCGCTGCGGAAACAAAATATTGGTGCGAGGATTCATCAACAGACAAACTAAAATATGTAATCTGAACTACTAACATATTATATTATATGGAAAAATCCTAAAATATTATTATTTATTTTATTTATATTGAAAAGGCATTGACGCTTCACCATGCTCGGGGGCTTTGGTTTGCCAATATTTGTTTGGAATTATAAGTATTTACTGACCTATATTTAGATCAGAGAAAAATCCAAGCTCTATGACTGAATGCGAGAAACAAATGATACAAGTTATTTAATGTATTTCCTAAACCTTAAAGACTACTAGTATCGTATAAGAGTTAACGTTTATTGCGTTGGAATAGGATATAATTTAGCGACGGCACGTTTAAAGTTACCGAACTTTGTCTTTACCATTGCAACACGAGTGACATTATCCGTGCCTTTATAAACTTCAGTTATAACTCCTAATGGCCAACTCAGAGGAGCTGAATTATCCTGTCCCACTAGTACGACAGTTCCAACTTCTACGGGTTTGTCAGGAGTTGCCCATTTTTGTCTGACTTGCAGCGTATGCAGATACTCTAGGTGCCATTTCTTCCAGAAGGATTGGACCATACCATCTAACAACTGTTTGCGCTGCGACAAACTAATGCGCTGACCAGACAAATCGGCTGCCGGCAAATACTGCAATGGAGTCGACATCAAAAAGTGAGCGGGAGTAATAACTTCGGGATGGGGATCGGAAGACAAAACGCTCAGAGGGCGCGAGTTCATAATACACTCTATTTGAATGAGTACAGTTTGTAACTCCTCATAAGTTAGAAGCTGACTTCCGATCACGCGATAAAGGTGCGTT
The DNA here is from genome assembly GCA_954870645.1 of Agrotis clavis. Classification (NCBI taxonomy): domain Eukaryota; kingdom Metazoa; phylum Arthropoda; class Insecta; order Lepidoptera; family Noctuidae; genus Agrotis; species Agrotis clavis. Next base: position 15,151,812 of record OX940921.1, read on the forward strand.
TTTAACGTTTTTACATTTGCTTCCCACATGGCGCCAAAATGTGGGGAGCGAGGTGGGATCATTTTCCACATTATGCGGCGTGTTGACAACTCATGTAAAAGAGACGAATTGAAATTTGAATTTAATAAGAATCTATAAAGCTCATCTAGTTGGGCCTTAGCCCCAACGAATTTCAATATATAGGAAACAATGCGCAACAATTTATCCCATGATGAGGTACGTTGAGCAAGTTGATATAGAAGGGGTTGTTCTACTTGTGTGGTCACTGTTAAGACATTTGCCTTGTGCTCGGGAAGTTCCCCACAATTAATAGGAGAGAACGGTTTGACGAGCCAATCCTCAGGAGCACAACGAAGCCAAGAGGGGCCGTTCCATCAAAGTTCATGTGACACTAACTGAGAAGGGAGGATGCCACGAGATAGACAGTCGCTTGGATTCTCAACACCTGCCACATGGTAAAAATGTTGAGAACCCAAGTTCTCCTGACATTGAGCAACTCTATTGCTGACAAAGACTGACCAGCGGTGCGGAGAAGAGTGTATCCAAGATAAAGCTATCGTGGAATCTGAAAAGGCGTAAATTCCTGCAATAGGAACACGTAAAGCGTAAGAATCACGAACAGTTTTTACCAATTTTGACATGAGCACGGCGGCACAAAGCTCCAGACGTGCAAGAGTTGTAACCTTGGTAGGTGAAACCTTTGATTTCGCACAAAGTAAGCGGACTATGACACCAGATGGACCAGTAGAGTGTATATAAATCACACACCCGTACCCACCCATACTAGCATCAGCAAACGCGACTATACGAACGGAACAATCATCGGTAACGCCCACATGGCGTGGTATGCGTAATGTATCCAGCAGCGGAAACTCTTGCATGAGAATGGAAAAACGTTTAAAAATATCGTCAGGAGCGGGATCATCCCAACCAATATTACTCAGCCATAACTCTTTGATGAGCAACTTGGCATAAAATATCACGGGGGCGACCAAACCGAGAACATCAAATAATCGTGCGACTATCGAGAGTATATTTCTCTTAGTACATTTCTCAGCTACGTGAGCGGAAGTGAAGAAAAAATTATCCTGAGAAGGTTCCCACGAAAGGCCTAAAACCTTAGACACATCACTCCCAGTGTGAAAATCAAGGGACTTACGATGCGAGTCGGGAAGACTGTTTAAAAGAACGGGTGAATTGCTACACCATTTAACAAGGTCAAAATCGCCCGATTTAAACATCTTTATAAGATCATGCGATAGCTGCATGGCGGTGTCTTCATTATTCACAGAATACACCAGATCGTCCATGTAGAGACTGGTCTCTGCTACTTTAGCAGCTTCGGGATAATGCGGACTGTCAGAGGCCAGCTGTCGCACAGTGCGCATAGCTATGTAAGGACTCGTCTTAAGCCCGAAAGGTAAGCGATTAAAGGCGAAGGTTAGCACAGGTTCGTTCTCATTGAATCGAAACAAAATGCGTAGGTATTTACGCTGGTCAACGGGTACACCAATGCGTAAATACATTTGTTTAATATCAGCATTTATAGCGATGGGAAATAGTCTGAAATTTATTAAAAGAATAAACAAATCTGTTTGTAAATTTGGACCAATATGGAGTACATCATTTAAAGATAACCCTGTATGAGTTCTAGCACTAGCATCCAATACAATGCGCGGCATCGGTTTGTCTGGCCGAACGACAGCGTGATGAGGGATATAGTACCCGTCATCGGAAACGGCAGATTCGTCGACCTGACTTAAATAACCGTTGTCCATATACTCTTTAATCACTGCATTATAATTTTTCCGCAACATCGGCGATTGGCGGAGTTTCCTTTCAAGCGCAATAAGCCGACGATACGCGGCGGTGCGGGAGTTACCCAACTCGGCGGGATCCTTACTAAAAGGTAACGCGACGGTATAACGTCCCACATCGTCTCGTGACACGGTCGAGGAAAAAATATTCTCACATTCGGTTTCCTCAGGAGAGAAAAAACGTTTATTATTAACTTCTTCCAATTCCCAAAACTTTTGTAATAAATCATTGAGAGCCAATGCCGTGAAAGAAGAGTTAGGTAAATTTAAATTATCACTATTATGCGGAAAATCACCCATAAAGATATACCCGAATGTGGTCAATAATGCAGGTGGGGCGCGTGAACCAAGATCGACCCTATTCCCCAAGTAAATGTACGGAAACAGTTGAGCGCCCAACACTAGGTCAATATCCCCTGGAATATTCCAGCTTAAATCTGCGAGCGGAAGCGCGTGGAAGTCTATATGGCTATCCCACTTGACATGGTGCGATGGTAGCTGGTCCGTAATGCACTCAACTACGAACGCGTGAATAGTATATTTTTGATCAGGATATACGCGACACTCGATATCTAAATGTACGTATCCTATTATCGGTCGCGATACAGAACCAACTCCTTTAACAAATGAATTACTCAAAGGAATTATTAGTAAATTAAGTTTTCTACAACATGCTGTAGTTATTAAATTATTCTGCGAGCCATTATCAATTAAACACCTCACTACTGTTTTGTGACCCGCACTGTCACTTTTAGCTCGCGCATAAACCTGAGCTGTCGATAACAGCACTATCGCCTTAGCCTTCGCTGCATCAGCTGCTAATAACACGGCCGAGCTGTGAGCCGAAGACGCTGGCGTCACATCACACGAATCAGACGCAATCACCCGTGCGGAAATATCGACCTTATCGCAATCAACGTAAGAGCGAGGCACCAAAGGCGTACCGGGGGTCGAAAGGAGCGCGGGAGGGGGGAGAGACAGCGGCGCGGGAGACGACGACGCCACGACTACATTGCAATTCGTCGCTTTAACATCAGCTGTTTGCGGTTTATTTTCTTTATCAAAATGTAATAATGTATGATGGCGTTTTTTACATAAGTCACAGACTGATGTTGACTTGCAGTTACTCAATCCGTGTAATGTGCTCAGACAATTCGCGCACCCACGTTTGGATTTAATAAACTCGAACCTTGTTCTAGGAGTCAACGCGGATTTAAACTTAGCGCAGTTATACAAATGAACATGAGCGTTATCATTACAATACGCGCAGCATGGAACCGCGATCGCGGGTAAACAAGCGGGCGAGTCAGCTGACTCGCTCACAACAAACGCTTTTGTCTGTGTGCGTGACTCGCGAGGAGCGGAAGCGGGGTTTCTACTAAAGTTTCTCGCGTTCGAATGATACAAATTCGAGCGTGCCAATATCTTTGCCTGATCTTGAACGAAGCTTATCAATAATTGCGTTGTGGGAATTTCAACATCTCGAATGGTAAGTTCAAACGATTGAGTAGTCTGTGCATCGATTTTTCTCATTGCGCAGTGCAAAAGAATAAAATCAGCAAGATCCGTAATCCCGAGTTGTTTCAAGGCAGAAATAGACGCACTAAATGTTTCTATGAAAGAATCGAGACTATTAGCGTTAAATGAACAACTTTTTAAATCCAATATGTTATTTAAATAATGCGTACCTAGTGAGCGCTTCTCTTGATATTTTTTAACTAAACTATCCCATAACAACTTGTAAGTATCACCAGTAGGCACAATTCCAGCGGTAACCTTCAATGCGTTGTGTGTAAGCCTACCTATCAAGTACTGCACACGTTGCGAGTCAGTCAGCTGATCATTATCATGGATATTTGACTTAAACGACTCGTAGAAAACGGGCCAATTCTCAGTTTTCCCATCGAAAGATGGCAGCGCGATAGGAGGCAACTTTATTTTAGGCGGTTCAAAAAAAGTCTTTGAGTTGCTACTGGGTAATGGTGGCGATTGATTACTGTTTATTTTATTCCTAACACGTTTAATATGAATATACAAATCTTCAAAGGATTCTAAACAAGCATAGTCGGCACTTGAACCAGGTTTTAAACTAATGTTTATTTGATTAATTTGATCGACAAAGAATTCAAATTTATCTCGAATGTCATCAATTGTCTCTGACTCAGTCATAAAACTTTCATTTTTCCTCGAATCGAACGACGATATATTTCTTGATAAATCATACAAACGATTAATGCGTTTAAATAACAATCCTTTCTTTTCGTGAAGAATAGTTAATAAATCTTCCGGCTTCAGTTGTTTATCCGTCATTTCGTTAATAAAACGAAGACAATAACAATAAATACCTACCAGGCGGTTTGCAATAATAACGCACCTACCAAACTATGAGTAACTAGGTATCTATCTAAATATTAATACGCACAAAGCCGAGATGAGTTGGTAACTACCTACTTATTTACTTATGAACAAAGCGAATTTTTAAATGCGGATACCTACTTAGAATGAACTTTACCAATAAATACGTAATGTCGTTCTATGCAAACTATTATATTAATTGAACAGATTTACCAACAAATACGTAAAATCTATTGTCAATTTAATAAGCTGCGTTAATTAGGTATTAATTTACCGAAAGTTTACGTAAATAAATATCTATTGTGCGTTATTGAACCTATATGATTTTCACCAAACAAATACGCAAAAATCTAGGTACCTACTGGTTATTTATCCGGTAACGAAGGACCATTAATTATGGTGAGGCGTGTAAATAGCCTGCACCTTTGTGAAGGTTGTGAAAAAGTTTGAATTAAGAACCTACGTAATTTTAAGAAGTAATGGCGGACCTAAAAAATATACCTCCCTATTGATGAATCCCCGAGAAACCAATACCAAAAAAATTATTAGCAGCAAACCATGCCCACGTACCTTGACAATCCAGAGATCCCACTCAGACCCAGGGAGATGGGAAGATACCACGTTCATGCGCGTGATGGCTTGGTATGAGCTGCCGGCCGGCGAGCAAAATCTTCTTGAATCCACCGGTGGAATGGTTAAAACTCCAAAAATCAACACTGCACTATAAGTTCTCAATGAAGCACAGATGCAGGTCCATTTATTTTATGAATATCACCAAGGTTTCACCAAAAAGGAATTTTTGAAAGGCGGAGCAAAGGACACACAGTGTCTTTTTCAATGGCGACGGGAAGAGAGTGCCTCGCTAATGCCATCTATTGGTCAATTTGCGAGAACACTCCAGAAAGTTTCGATACAAATGGGCGCTGCGGAAACAAAATATTGGTGCGAGGATTCATCAACAGACAAACTAAAATATGTAATCTGAACTACTAACATATTATATTATATGGAAAAATCCTAAAATATTATTATTTATTTTATTTATATTGAAAAGGCATTGACGCTTCACCAGTTCTCTTTGACCAATTAGTTAGCATTTTCTTTAAAAGCTTTACATTCTGACTTTGTTTACTTGACAGTGTAAATGCCGCAGACAGCGAAAAATAGATGACTTTGCACTTTAAATTTTGCGCGACTTTATTTCTAACAAAATTGAACGACGATGTGACGACGATGCTGTCGTATCTTAACTTAACTAAACATCAAACCGTTGTGTTAGGACATCATCATCATCATCATCATCAGCCGGAAGACGTCCACTGCTGAACATAGGCCTCCCCCTTAGACCGCCACGCCGAACGACAATTCGCCACTTGCATCCATCCGTTGCCCGCGACCCTCACGATGTCGTCGGTCCACCTAGTGGGAGGCCTGCCTACGCTGCGCCTTCCGGTCCGTGGTCGCCACTCGAGAACTTTTCTTCCCCATCGGTTGTCAGTTCTACGAGCGATGTGGCCTGCCCATTGCCACTTCAACTTGCAAATTTTATGAGCTATGTCGGTGACTCTGGTTCTTCGCCGAATATCCATGTTCCGAATTTTATCCCGCAAAGAAACTCCGAGCATAGCTCTTTCCATTGCTCGTTGAGTGACTCTCAGTCTCTCTAAAAGGCCAGCAGTCAAAGACCACGTTTCAGAGCCATAAATCATCACTGGCAAGGCAACACACACTGGTTAAACACCCTTGTCTTGAGACACTTTGGGATTCTCGATGAGAAAATATCACGTAGCTTCCCAAACGCTGCCCATCCGAGTTGGATTCTTCGGGCGACCTCTTTCTCGAAGTTGGACCTACCTAACTGAACAATCTGTCCAAGGTAAGTACGTGGCGTGCCTTTTAAGTTTTGTCGTTTGAAGAAAAAAAAAACAAATGGAACCTTATAATACCTTTCATTGCTTTTCAAAGCATTCACCACGTAGTTTTATACACTTTTCCATTCGCTCGAACCAGTTATTAAAGCATTTATTCCACTCTAAAGTAGGGGTGTTCACTACAGCTGATTTGAAGGCGTCGACTGCTTCTTCACCGGACTGGAACCACGAAGAGATTTTGTAAATGTAGCAAATGTAAAGAAATCGTTAGGGCTTAGGTCAGGACTGTATGGAGGATGATCAAGAATTTCTACGTTTTCCTGCTTCAAATACACAATTGTTTGACGAGCGCTGTGTGAGCTTGCGTTGTCGTGGTGTAGGATGATGCGACGCTTGGGGTTGGACTTTCGAAGTTCGGCGATGACTTGGGGTAAGCAAACTGTGGTATACCACTCTGCATTAACTGTGCTACGATCTTCAAGTGCAATCGTCGCAACATGACCGGTTTTTGGTAAGAAAGTAGCCGCCATCTTCCTTGAAGTGCTTCGAGAGCGAACAACTTTCGTCAGCTTAGGCTCGTCTTGAAAGACCTGGATTGTGGAATGTTGTTTGGAATCAGGATCGTAGGCATACATCCAAGATCCATCACCACTGATAATGTCGTAGACGTGATTTGACTCTCCTCGGTTGAACCTTGGAAGAGTTTTCTTACACCAACTAACGCGGGTCGCCTTATGATCATCAGATAGCAAATGCGGTATCCAACGGGAAAGTAGCTTTCTCACACCAAGTGCGTCATGCAAGATCTTCTGAATAGTTGTCCCTGAAATGCTTAATATCGCCTTTATCTCCCGATATGTCACATGACGATCTTCGAGTATTAGTTTTCTCACAGCAACGATGTTATCTTCAGTGAATGCGGATTTTGGACGTCCTTCACGAGATTTGTCATTAAAACTGGTATGTCCACGCTGAAATTCCAAATACCAACGTTCGACCGTCCGCAGGCATGGGGCTTCGTCTTAGAACACAGATTTTATCTCTTCGAAACATTGAAACCGCGTTAGGCCTCTTCGGAAGTTGTAGAAAATTATTGCGCGGACGTTTTCCTTATAGCCCAAGAGCCCGTGAACCCCAGACCTACGTTATTTTATAAAGGCTGAAAGTTTGTCAGCGGATGCTCCCAACACTGGTAAGACGATGGACCATTTATGGAGTTTGGGTTATGGTGGCTTTGGCAGGTAAACGGTACTAAAGGTGCGTAAAATATAAGTTAACTTACGTCATAGTATAAAAGCTGATTTTTATGTATAATACTCGGGTAATATGTAGATGATGTTTCCTCATCAGCCAGACACTTATCATGGTGGCAACCCCTTGCCAGACACCCTTAATGTTCACGAAATTATAAGTTTACTTACGTTATAGTATAAAAGCTGATTTTTATATATAATACTTGGGTAAAATGTAGATGATGTTTCCTCTTTAGCCAGACACTTTTGATAGTTCCAAACCCTTGCCAGACAAACATTGTAAATAGCCCAGTCAACGGGTGTTCAAAACAAGGTATAGAGGGAAAGTCTTGGAACACAATTTTTGACTACACAAATTTGTTTGGACTAGTTAGGAGGAGAATATATCGAAAGTCCCCATCCCTAGCCCTTGAGCTAAGGGGGAGGGAGGGGTTTGAAGGTACCAAATTTTGGTTTTTCGCTTATATCTCTGAAAGTCAGAAACCATGGGTCCTAGCGGCATAATATATATGAACAAAATAAAAGCTGAATTAATTCTCTATAAGTTTAATCCAGTAAACATTTCCAGCAGGGCTAGCATGCGCAAGGCGACATTATCTCTTATTTTGTCGTTCTCGATTCGTTTGTCACTTTTCATAACATGCGCACCACGCCACGCTCGAGAAGATATCTCGTCGTGACTTCGCCTTCACGACGCGAGATAACCGATGTTACCATTTCATGAAAACAAACCTTATTAGTTAAGTTACCTCGCAAAATTTTATCCTGCTGTCAGATTGACATTAAGTTTTGTTGTTTTGCTCGATTCGCTTAAATAGGCTATTATCTTTGTTCTTTTTTGGTTAATCGAAAAAAGAAAAAATACGTGTCCAATATTTTTTTTTAATCTAAAATACGGACTAAACTTATTTGGTTGGAAGAAAAATGTTTTTTAAACGCAGATTCAAAATGCTGATAAAAACAGGAAAAAGGGTTTTTTTATTTTTTTTTTACCCTGTGTAGTGAAAAATAAATCATTAGTATAGAAAAGGTACGAAAATGGTACGGTCTGCACTGAGGTACGGTTGTGGTACGATTGTGTGATGAATAGTACGGAAAACCGTACTTTTTGGTACGGTCTGGCAACGCTGATAACGATTCCTCAATCAGCCGTAATGTCGCATGGTACGACCGCTGGCTAGTGACGTGCTCTTGGAAATCCGACTAAGTCTATCGACAAGAAAGTCGACTGCTAATTGCTATTTTAATATTTCAGTTTTTTTTTTTTAATTTTTTATCTTGTAATAAGGCTGGAAGGCCGATGTGGTTCATGGATTTTTACATTTTTTTATTATTTTACAGAGTATTATATAAATGCGAAACCGAAGATGGTTAAGTAAATTAATTAATGTTTAGTTTAGTAATCTATGGACTAAATTAATAGTAATCTATACAATAAAGATAATAAAAACGGTTTCATATCGTTTTTTATTAATTTTATTTCCAAACCTTTATAATTTATCGATATATTTATCGTGAACTCTTCGATTTAGTCAAACACTGTCGAGTCCGCCCCCGTGTCCCGACGACACACAATGATAATTGTTTTAGTGTGAGTAAATTACACGGAAAAAGTACGCTGTGAAAAGAATAAGGTTTATATTTAAATGACAGAGTTTTCGACGGCGCGTGTGTGCACTTGTTCGTAGTGTTGTTTTGATATACTACATGCGTAATATTATCTTTATTATGGTGGGGCAGTTGTGGCTTCACCGGTTTTCTATACATTTTGAACTCCACGCCATATCTCCTTCTATATCTATGGCCCACTCCCTCTCACAGAGTGAAGGCTCGTGTCCCAGCAGTGGGAACAATATAGGCTGATGATGATGATGATGATGAATGTTGTAATTGATTTACAAAACAAACCGTGTAAATAATGGATTTTTTAAAGTTCTAAGTTATGTAATCATAATACTATGTAACATTAATTATCTCGATGAAATGTCCTAAATGTAATGTACAAAATAAACACTATGCCAACCATAAATCAAGATTGAATGTTGACTATTCAGTAAGTACAAAGTTCTGAAATTGCTGCGAAACATTATTCGTAATACGAACGAAAGTTTACTTGTCGTGTGTGCACTGTACAATAATAGTGCCCTTATCAATTGAAAGAGATAGATTGATAGTCACAAATTGAACTGTAAATAACTGTAAATGTCTTGGAGCTTATCTATAACATAAATAGCCATAGGCTTTGTAATTCGCCAAAGGAACTGGAACTCGTTATCCCTTAGGTCAAATGGGTTGCAGACGTCGCGAATCACCTTCCTCTGTATTTTTCTTGCTTCCCTCTCCTCATACACAGTTAAATCATAATTGTAGTACGGCGCCGCCATTATAGGTACTTAAAAGTTCACAGAACACTGTTTTCAGTTTTTAGTCACTGTTGTCGCGATTTCTCGTCTTCAAAAACCATCGACGAGAAACTTGTCATAGGAAAATGTCAAAATTCGACTAAATATAGCGCGCATGACGACAAAAACAGGTTTGACAGAACGACATGAGTTCTATGTCAGAACGACACGACATATTAGTGTCACCATGTTAGCTCCCATCGACAAACAGACATTATGTCGTCTCAGGACGAGATAATGTTGCGCATGTTAGCCCCTCCCATCGACAAACAGACATAAGTCGTCCCAGCACGAGATAATGTGTCGACAAAATTTTGTCAACTTGCGCATGCTAGCCCTGCAGGTCTTGTTTAAGTTTTCGAGATATCTGCTCTTGAAAGTCTGTAATATTGGTTAAAATCATTTTTACCTCTTTGCATGTGGAAAGTTGTATTTGATGTCGCCAAAGATCCAGAAAACAGCATCAGTGTTTCAGACCCTCCAAGTTGCGCAGAATATCATTTTAATTTATATTAGGTACATTACAACTTGAGTTAGATTCGAGTCGTTTTATAAGATTTGACCCAATTCTGTTGCCCAGATATTATCCTTCTCATACAATGAAATTATCGTAACATGACACTAAACCAAATAGCATCATAAAAAAATAAATTATTTTTTCATTCATACAATTTGTATGAAATTTGACCAACTTCCGCCGTTTTGATTATTTTATTCCAATTTAATAAAACGATCCTTACCTGAAAGAGAGTCGAAGGGCATTAAAAAATTGGCAACTCATTTTTATGGACACCTCGCACTTGATTAAAAATTAAATACATAAGCTAAAATTGTTTACATTATAAAAAGCTAAAGGTTCCTAAGATCGTTTTTCTGTAGCTCTTATGGAAGCGGATTTCTCCTTATCGGTCAACTTAGAATCAAAACCCTGTACATGTACCTACCTATTAAGTAATTATAATCTAGAATGAGTTTCTGAGCTATTTTTACTGCTCCCTCGGTGGAAGGAAAACAAAAAATATCAAGCTTGATGGTGTCTACCACGAATTCAAGAATTTGTTATAACTTTGTGAGCACAGTAAGAGACCCTTTTAGCTGGAGGCTCATATCGTCTCAAGATGCAGGTTTCACTTGGCTTTGTTCATTGTAGGTGGTAAAGGGAGGGTCTGAAAAGACTGCTCGTGCTTTCTGGACCTTTGGCGATATGAAATACAACTTTCCAAATGCAAAAAGGTAAAAATGATTTTTCAGAATATTACAGACATTCAAGAGCAGATAGCTCGAAAACTAAACAAGGCTTGGAAACATTTATTGAATAAAACTTATGGGGAATTTATTCAGCTTTTATTTTGTTCATAATATATTATGCCGCTGGGTCCTAGCGGTGGGCCCGACTTTCCGAGATTTAAGCGAAAAACCAAAAAGTGGTACCTTCAAACTCCTCCCTCCCGCACAGCTCAAGGGCTAGGGATGGGGACTTTCGATATGTTCTTCTCCTAACTAGTCCTAACAAAGTTGCGTAGTCAAAAATTGTGTTCCAAGACTTTCCCACTATACCTTGTTTTGAACACCCGTTGACTGGGCTATTTACAATGTTTGTCTGGCAAGGGGTTGGAACTATCAAAAGTGTCTGGCTAAAGAGGAAACATCATCTACATATTACACAAGTATTATATATAAAAATCAGCTTTTATACTATAACGTAAGTAAACTTATAATTTCGTGAACATTAAGGGTGTCTGGCAAGGGGTTGCCACCATGATAAGTGTCTGGCTGATGAGGAAACATCATCTACATATTACCCGAGTATTATACGTAAAAATCAGCTTTTATACTATGACGTAAGTTAACTTATATTTTACGCACCTTTAGTACCGTTTACCTGCCAAAGCCACCATAACCCAAACTCCATAAATGGTCCATCGTCTTACCAGAGTTGGGAGCATCCGCTGACAAACTTTCAGCCTTTATAAAATAACGTAGGTCTGGGGTTCACGGGCTCTTGCTCTATTAGTCAAATTCATTTTTATAGGTGACCTAACAGGTTCAAAACAACGCTGTGACTAAACAATTGAATTTATTTTAAAATTTTCAATTGATTCTATATTCTAAATTCCAATAATTTTGAATATTGAACAGTTCCAAATTCGAAATTCGCGGCAAACATTTAAACGACAGAACTTAAAAGGCAAGCTATCGTATAATGGGGTGCTATGACAGGAAACCTCCACGTGCGCCCGTGGACTGGAGTTCCCTTTCGGATACGTCCGGGGGGAAGACCAGTTTTTCGGGCCGGGATGCGGGCAAAAACTCTTCCTTAGGCACTGTGTGCCTAAGGGGTCTCTTTGCCCGTATGCGAATAGCCTGCGGGCTTATGGACGGTGAGTAACGGGTAGCTCGCCGTCCGACCAAGGAACAAGCCCGGGTCGGTGGCGCGTCGTGTTTCGCGTCAAATGCCTGCTGGGGTCGCGGGTTTTTTCTTAACCCAGGATACCGTGGCCCCGGAACGTAAAGGGCATCCGAAGGAACACGGGTGGATTTTAGTCAGTAAGAGTCTGACAGTCCCTTCCGCCCCACCCAGGGCGGGAGGACTCATTTGATGATTTTACCACCTAAAAAAAAAAAAAGAAAAAGGTAAGTATAATGGTCTACAACTTCGAGAGTATCGTTCCCAACAACAACCGGTACGGGTGCCACATGGACACTCGACATGACTTTCGTCTTGTCCATGTTCATTTTAAGGCCGACCCGTTGGGAAACGATACTAAGGTCGCTGAGCATAGCATTGAGGTGCTCCAACGATTCTGCCATGATGACTATATCATCGGCAAAACGAAGGTGAGTGATGTATTCGCCATTGATGTTGATGCCGAGTCCGTTCCATTCCAAGAGCTTGAAAACGTCCTCCAACGCGTTCGTGAACAGTTTCGGAGAAATAACGTCTCCCTGTCTCACGCCTTTCTGCAATTGGATTGGTTTCGTGCTCTCTTCCTGAAGTCGGATGGACATGGTGGCGTTCCTATACAAACACTTCAACACTTCGATATACCTATAGTCGATATGACATCGTTGGAGGGACTGCAATACTGCCCAGGTTTCGATTGAATCGAAGGCTTTTTCATAGTCCACAAACGCTAAACACAATGGCCGATTATACTCCTCTGTCTTCTGTATAATCTGGCGGAGCGTGTGTATGTGGTCTATAGTACTAAAACCTTTTCGGAAACCGGCTTGTTCGGGAGGCTGGAAGTCATCAAACCTGCGTTCGAGACGGTTCGTAATGACTCTTGAGAACAGCTTGTACACATGGCTCAGAAGTGAGATTGGCCTGTAGTTCTTCAACAAGGTGTTGTCACCCTTTTTGAAGAAAAGAACAACCACACTCCTGTGCCATGCTTCTGGCGTAGAACCTTCGAGTATGACGGAATTAAATAACTTCTGGAGGACCAGAAGTACCGGTTTTCCACCCGCTCTCAGAAGTTCTGTTGTGATTCCGTCCTCACCCCGGCGCCTTGTTATTCTTGAGCTGTTTAAGAGCCATTCTAATCTCGTACAGGCTGATGTCCGGGATATCCTCAGTGTAGTGTCGAGTCAGTTTAGCTCTTGCGTCTCGAGCTGTACCGACACTGGGTTGTCGTGTTGATGTGTATAACTGTCCGTAAAACCTCTCAAGCTCTCTTAGGATCTCCGGTTTCGACGAAATGATGCTGCCGTCGTTAATCTTCAGCTTAGTCATTTGGCTCTGCCCAATAGACGAATTCTTTGCGAAGAATTTTGAGCCCTGATTCTGCTCGATTGCCTCTTTGATCCGTGCCGCACTAAAGGAACGCAGGTCACGTCGCATTGATTTAGAGATTCGTCTATTGAGTTTGCCATATTCCGACATATCAGCTGAAGATTGCAGCCTCATCTCGGACCGGTCTTGCATCAACTTGATGGTTCCGTTCGAGAGCTTTTGAGGCTTATTGCGGCGCGGGGTCTTAAAGAACTTGGACCCCACAGCTTGGACAGTTTCCACCAACCCATTGTTGATTTCGTCCACAGTTTCGCATTCGGTTAGGCACTGGAAGCGATTGTGCAGTTCGAGTTGAAAGTCTTCGGGGTTCCGGATGTGGGCAGGACCAGGTCGGAGCGTGGACTTCACCAGACGAGACCTTTCAAGCTTGACATTGATATTCAGTGTGCCTCTGACAATTCGGTGATCGCTACCGGTTTTTACCTTAGCGATCACAGAGACATCACTGAATATTCGCTTCTTGGTCGTCATGATGAAGTCGATCTCATTTCTGGTAGTACCATCGGGGCTCATCCACGTCCACTTCCTGGATGGCCGCTTCTGGAAATAGGAGTTCATTAAATGAAGTTCTTCCTTTTCCACGAAGTCGACCAGTCGCTGGCCCCTATGGTTTCGCTGCCCATACCCAAATGGCCCCACTCTCAACTCATCGCCATTCCGTGCGCCCACCCTCGCGTTGAAGTCCCCCATAACAACGGTGAAGTATGTTTTGGAGGCATGTATGGCCTCGGATATCTCCTCATACAATGCCTCTACTTCATCATCAGAATGTGTCGAGGTCGGCGCATATACCTGTATGACCTTCAACGAATACCGGTTGGTTATTCTGAGTATAAGGTATGCTACCCTACTCGACACACTGTCGACTTTCACAACGCTGTTGATGAGGGACCTGCGGACGAGAAATCCAACACCACCCTGGGATTTACGGTCTCCTTCCCGGTAGAAGAGCATGTTGCCGGAATCTAGAACTATCGTATCCTGACCCTCTCTTCGGATTTCAGATAATCCCAAGATATCCCATCGCATTTTGCTCAATTCTTCCTCCAGCTCGATAATCTTCTCATCGGTCCTCAGTGTGCGGATGTTGTGTGTTGCCAGGGCAAAAGTCCGTTGGGGGTGGTAGCGGTGCATCTGCCGGGGATTCTTAGCACCCCCTGCTCCGCCGTTACCCGATCCGCTACCCAGACCAGGAATAGCGGAGCTGCCGAGGACTGGGGGCCGTGTGCTATTATTGTCAATCATAATGGGGGGGGGGGGGGGGGGTTGCCATAATCCCCACGCTTGGCAGGCGGCTTGGGGATCGCAGTAGGGTCACCGTAAGTTTGCAAAGGACGCTGCTGCCCGTCCTTCGGTGGCTGGACGTAGTTTAAGGACGTACGCGGGTCCAGTTGTGTTAGGTACCGAAATTTAATTTATCCTATTTACATTGGAAAAGTAAATGTATAAGTAGATTCAAATCCGAGCGGAAGGCAAACATAAAATCCAATAATCACCAAACATTTCTGCCTGTATATCGCTCATTTTTGTGTGTCGGATCTTCGATTACTGTTGTAACGGTTGTTATCTCGACACGCTTATAACTGAAGCGATATTGTGCGCCATGCAATTAATTTGCGAATGTTAATTGTGCCTGGTGACAATGTAGCTACAGTTCTGATAACATTGCACTTAGATGTGTGATATATCGGGTGATCAAACGACGTAATTGTCCATGATTGCAATATTGAATGTACTGCTAAGGTGATTGTTAACTCTAATGATCTACTGTTTAGTAGCACTTTGTAAAGTATAATGGGGTTGCTTGCGGTAAACGAGTAGTACAGACATACCTTTCAACATCCTTATAGACCTATTCAGGTATATTTTCAAACAGTAACCGCAAAAACGACCTGAATCTATTTTCTACATTGTGTTAAAATCGAAACAGTACAAATACATCTAGTCTAGAAAGTTTCTGTTCAAAATGAATAAAGTTTGTAATTGTAGAAAGCTTTCTGTAATGAGTTGGAATAGTGAGTTACTGTTCACTTAACACGTATACACTCCTCTATATTGTTCCACTTTTAGGTTCAACAAACTAGGTTTTGTAACTTCAGGAGGTAAGATGTTACATACTTTTACACATACTTGTAGGGATGACTCAGCCGAGAGTAAGTTCGTATATTTAACATACGAGCTGGCACGGTTCCAGTTCCAGATTATGTATTAGCTACTATGGAACTATGCTGTGGCTTCTATTGTTCAGTAAGTAGCCAACTTTTGGCTCCGTCATAGTTGAGATATTGAGTGATCGAGCAGTGATTGCGCATAAAGTGTCGAAATGAATGATTTTACCCGAACTCCTTTTTCGTACAATGCAGTCAAACTTAATTAGGTACTTCAGTTTGGCGATGAATACGTCTTTGGATAATTATGTATTTTGGAATAGAGGTAATGTGTTGTATAGGATTATTGCTCAGGTAAAATTGGAAAACTAAATGTAATGCGTTACTACGGGTTTGCCAAAATGCTATTTCAAGGCAACATAGAAATTTAAAAAGAAAATACATTCTTTTATATCCAATAAGTCAGCGTACAACCATATAAATAGACCACGATTCCTTTGAGATAAATATATTCTTTTGAATACGAATCGTCGCAAAAACCCACAGAGTTTAAATTAAATTTAAGTGAAGGCCTGTAAATCAATAATAGAAACCGTTGCGCCTTATTTAGCTTTTTTATTTAATACCGGTGTAGACCAAGGAGTGTTTCCGGATCTTAAGAAGCATAGTAAGGTAGCTCCACTTTTCAAATCGGGTGATTGTAAGGAAGCTAACAATTATAGGCCTGTGTCAATTTTGCCAGTTTTCTGTAAAGTGTTTGAAAAGTTAATGCTTGAACAAATGCTATTTCACTTCAATAGAAACTCCATCTTTCATGATCAACAGTTCGGTTTCACCAAAGGTCGTTGCACAACTGACGCCGGTGTTACCATATTGAAGAACATTTTTAACTCCTGGGAGGAAGCGCAAGATGCCATAGGAATCTTTTGCGACCTCTCAAAGGCATTCGATTGCGTAAACCATGAAACGCTTTTGCTGAAACTGGAACATTATGGAATTAAAAATACAGCTCTTGACTATGGGCAAGCCTCAAGGTTCTAATTTGGGTCCATTCCTTTTCTTAGTCTATATTAATGACTTACCCCATTTACTAAAAAATCAACCACGGATGGTGTTATTTGCCGATGATACATCGTTAATTTTTAAGATAGATAGACGTGCACAAAATCTAGACACTGTTAATGACTGTATTTCTAAGGTTCAAAATTGGTTTACTGTTAATGATTTAGTTCTTAATGAAAAGAAAACAAAATGTATTAGATTCACTTTGCCAAATGTTAGAAGTAGCGATTGCAACATTTTATTGAACGGGGAAAAATTGGATTTTACTAAACAGACAGTTTTCTTAGGAATCACGTTAGACGATAAACTACAATGGGGCCCCCATATAGCATCTTTAGCGGGGCGACTCAGCTCAGCCGCTTATGCTGTTAGAAAGATAAGACAGTTAACAGACGACGAAACTGCGCGTTTGGTTTACTTCAGCTACTTTCACAGCATTATGTCTTATGGCATTCTACTGTGGGGCCGGGCAGCTGACATTGAATCCATTTTTGTTTTGCAAAAGAGAGCCGTCAGAGCAATTTACAATCTATGTCGTCGCGAATCTCTTAGGGAACTATTTAAAAAGATTAACATAATGACAGTGCGTTGTCAATTTATTTATGAAAATATAAAAATCTTCATCTCTTTATTAAAATAAGCGATAGACTTAATTTTAATACTAGAAATAAAGATAAAATTGATCAACCTTATTTTAGATTGTCCAAAGTCCAAAAATCTTTTATGGGGTTCTGTGTTAAATGTTATAATAAAATACCTAGCGAAATTTTAACTCTAAATGAAAGAAAGTTTAAAAGTCACATAAAAATACACTTAGTAAACAAGCATATTATAAATTGGAGGATTAATCCAAGATAAAAATGTTTGGAAACATGCCGGTCCTGCTCCATAGTACAATGTAGGGCTTAAGCAGAATCAAGCTGGTTGATATTCGAATGCTCACACACTTCTTATATTAATTTGTAAAATAGCTTTGATTGCAATATTTTGTTAAAATGTGACCACTATGTACCTTTTTGCTTTTTTTTATTCTTATTAGGTATTTAATTTTTTATAATATTTAGGGCGACTTTTACCAAAAGTTAAACATGTTTAAAAATTTTTTAAGCACAAAATTGTATTGAATTTTGTCCCTAAATAAAATTTTAAACATGTTTAACCGTTGGTGAAAGTCGCCCTAAGTCTATATTTTCAATGTACCTAACATTGCTTCCACATTATACATTATTTCAAATGATGATAGAAAATATTGTAAAACATGTTTAAAAAGAGTAAGTATGGAGTTTCTTGCCCATTCTTCTTCATACAACCTACCTTAGCGAATGGGTGTAGAATCAATCCCATCCCATCCCTTTCCTTAATTTTAATATTCGACGTTTAAAAGTGCCTCTTTGATGGCCTATTTAAAATAAATGATTTGACTTTAACTTTGACTTTGAAAACAAAATAACGGTCCGGTTTACAAAGGTGTAATTGCGATGACTCCCATTCATGAGATTCGTCCACCGTTGACCTTATAGAATGGCAAAGCTGATTCTTTGACCATGAAATAGGGCAGCCTCATGCAGGCGTAGCATGACTAATTCTAATGACGAGCCCACTTAGAGGGCCAAAGCCTGCTGGGGTCGCGGGACTAACGAGTAACCGTGACCGCGGAACGAGGTCTATTGAAGGATGCCGTGGATTTTAGTCAGTACAAGTCTGATAGTCCCACCCGCCCAGTACCGTGTCGGAGGACTTATTGAAGATATTAACACGTAAAAAAAAGCATGACTAATTCTACCTCTATTCTACGAAGAACTGACAAAGTTATTTCAATTTTTTTTTGCCCGACTAAAACACAACCTGTAGGCAATTGAAGAAAAGAAATGTTTAATTTGTACATTTTAAACATCGCCATTCTAAGGACGCTAGAAATCTTTCTACAATCTGTAACTTTGTCTATTCTTCCGTCGACTAAATCTGTTTCTACGGTGTCTACACGCGAAGACTTGCTTCATTGCGTGGCGATATATCCCAAAAATACTAGGTCGGCTCTCGGTCCATGGCCCTGGTTTTTCAACCCCGTATAGTTCGAACACTAGCTGACAACGGCGATGGAGAATAGCGTGAGGAAATCTAGACTTAACTATCGATACAAAGCCATTTCAGAGAAGTGTAGAATTCCTAGAGTCTCAAATTGTATTTGCTGTATTAGACCCACAAATTGTGACTTTATTGGTAGTTTTATCGGTTGTTTCAGCTTTATTTGGCAGTTTACGTGATCCTATTAGCACTAACGTGCTATAACGGCTGAAACTGATCCATTTTATCGATTGACAAGCTAACGTATCATTAGCTTCGCTAACAATGGTGGCTGGTAAAAACGCCCGGATTCTAGAGCTTGTTAAAAAGTTTTTGAAATTGTGTATTTTAACTAGTAGCCATACTTGGGTGTCTTTTCGCAAATTATCGTTTGAGTGTGTGAATTACTTCAAAAATAACTTTTTTTATCGTGGTAAAATCATCAATGAGTCCTGGAACCCAGGGTTGGACGGAAGGGACTGTCAGACTTGTACTGACTAAAATCCACGGTGTCTTTCAATAGCCCTTTACCTTCCTGAGCCACGGTTACTCGATAGTTCCGCAACACCCACGATTCCGTTTGTCGTCACCTTATAAAGGTAAGCGTCCACAGGTCGGCATCGTAGGTTACGTATCGGACGCATCGCATCAAACGGATTTCTGTATCGGCAGCGATCGGATTGCCGACGCGAGTATCAGCAATCGGATTGCCGATGCCACCTTCATCGCGTCCACTGATGGGCATTCCGTATGACGTCATCGGTACGCATCGCATGTAGGCATTGCCGATGAGGAATTATTCCCGTTGGATCCCACCTGAAAATTTTTCCCGTTGGATCCCACAAATAATTAAAATGTATTCCCGTTGAATCCCACAACAAAAGAAAAACGTTTTATTCCCGTTGAATCCCAAAAACTAGTCCCGTTGGATCCCACATGCCTTAAAAATCTGAATGCGAGTACTTTCAACGACAAAATTGCTTTTGTTTTAGGTAGAACTTTTTTTAGAAAAAATCACAAATTAGTAACAGAGAATAAATCTTTAAAATAAAGGTAACACTTTTCTTCTGATATGTAAACATTTTGTCATAACGTGGGATTCATCGGGAATTAAAAATGGGATTCATCGGGCATACCTAAAAAATGGGATCCAAAAGTGGGATTCAACGGGAATAAATCTCGGCACATTTCACCTGACCAAGTATACACAACTCTATACATACATTATTTATACGTTTTTATTTTTACCTGTAAATTTTGTATGAAAAGTCTTTCACATCCTTCACATTTTCTTGTCGTTTAGCGCGACCGCGCGTTATAAGAAATTTCTATCCAATAAATTCTGATGCACCCCGCATACTCTATCAAAAATTATGATCTGAAAACTTTATCAATACTGCCTTCCGGCGATTACTTACAGTCTACAAAATATGTGCAGCGAGTGCCTTCCAGCGAGTTGGTAACAGAATTTTTATGGGAGTAATTACTTATAGTATGCCTATGTTTTAAATAAGGAATAGATCATACCTACTACAATATTTTCAAGTACTCGTAATGCTGTATCACTTTACCTTTAAATCACTTTAATTGATCTTAATGTCAATGTAGATGCATTTCTGTAGCATACAGACAAGAGCTGACATTAAATTCTGAAACAGCAATAACTCGTAACTGGTACAGCTTGCTGCTGCAAAGGCAGCAGGCGTACTGCTGATTAGCAGTTATGACGTCACTTCACCTACCCAAGTAACTGGGTAATAGCAGATGCAATTACAAACGTATATACTAGTGATGTAACGAATGATTGATTCTTCACATTCGCGAATGCGAATGCGGATGTTAAATTTCAATATTCGCGAATACGAATGCGAATATTAACTTTCAAATAAAACGCACGCAAAATGATAGATAGGTTTGACATTTTCATGAAAGACATATTTAAACCGAACATTGCCAAGTCGATATACCTAGTTGAATGAATGTAACTTCATTCATTAAACACATCCATAACCAACAAGTTTAGGATGGTGCTGTGCTGGACCTTTTTAAACACGGAACAGGCATGGACAATAAGGAATTTATAAAAAAAAATCTCGTCAAATTATTTTAAATCGTCGCGCCTCTTTTTCCTGCAGGTTAAACAGAGGTGTACCTAATGGTACACTCACATTCGGCCAGTAATGTTTCTACACACAACTACTAAAAAAAACTCAGTCGTCGGCTAAAATCCCAGTCCGCCCATCACTATCCCTATATACAACTATAAAACGCATGAGTACCTACGATCCGCTATTTATAATGCCGATGGCTGTTAGCCTGAAACGAGCGTTCGGAAAAGTTTCACAGTTCACTTGTTATTTTCGAAACCTATTGTACAAGTCCCGCTTTATTTATTTAGGTTCATATAAAGTTCAGTAGGATTCAGTGACGAACCATTCGTCCAGGTGACCGGTTTATAAAGTTCAGTCGGATTTTCGCCCCGTATAAGCAGGCTTGACCTTGGCGAAAAGCTCTCCACTCAATGTACAACTTGCGAAGGGAATTTGAAGACGCATGTAATTGAATTAACTAGCAGGTAAAGGGTAGGGTATGGGAAGGGCAGAGCATGTGGTATCGGTCCCGACTTATAGGCACATTACTTTGTGTAATTTATTTCATCACCACTGCTCCCAAAACGGTGAAGGAAAACATCGTGAGGAAACCGGCATGTCCTAGAACCAAAAATTCGAAGACATGTGACATGTACTAACCCGCACTGGGCCCGCGTGGTGGATTATGGCCCATTCCCTCTCACAGAGAACAGGCCTGTGTCCCAGCAATGGAAACAATATAGGCTGATGATGATGAAGGGGTAGGGAATGTTTTTGGAATATTAAAGCAGATGATGAAGGCTTTAAAATGATTTTTTTAAACGATTTATTTTATTTGCCTTCCCTCGCCCGTGCGTCACTACGGGGTGCCAACCGAAAACCAGCACTGGGTGTCTTTTACCCAGCAAGTGCTGAGTTAGTAACCTCTCCGGTATGGAAATGCTCAGCATAATTTTCATTATGTTTATTTAATTACATAGGTATTTATTTTTAATGTTATTTATATATATTTTATCTTTTAAACTTCTTTGTTACTGTGTGATTGTTGTTTTGTATGTCTATACTTAAATAAATATGTGTCTAATCTATTCTATAAATAATCTTATTTAAATCGCATCACATAAACAACTGTAATCTCCAAAGGGTTAAGCAGAGGCGTATCTAAGAATAGTACTTAAGTACACCCACAAAACGTCAGTCAAGGCGCTCCCTCACCGCGAGCATTTACCTGCTATGTAACATTACAGATTCGAGCATTTTTTCAGTGAGGGGGGAAAATCGAGCATCAAATTGCGTACCTTGTAATGATACAAAATGAGTTTACATCAATGAAGGAGGAGAACTGAGCACAATGCGCACCTTGCATCAAATCTATACTAAATGTACGCGAATTTTCGTCAGTCAGGGAGGTACTGGAGGTAGTAGGTATTGTAATGTACTACTCAAAGTCGAATCTATAATGTTACACCACACGCGAACGCTCGTCAGTCAGGGAGGTAGTATTGTAATGATTGTAATGCTCAAAGTCGAATCTATAATGTTACATTACACGCGAATGCTCCCGGTGAGGGAACGCCTTTATGTTTAAATCCTACTAATATTATAAATGCGAAGGCACAGTATAATTATCTATCAGTAGTGGAACTCGGCCGCATGATAGAAATAAATGCCTACAGCCGCGCGGTACGTAAACATGCGTTAGGGCTGCCCGTCTCCATTTTAATTACATTTGCCTACTTTCTGTTTCTATTTAGTTTTTGTGATTTCTATTTAGTTCTTATTTTAAGATCCTTGATTACTATTCATGACTGTGATGTATAGTTTATATAGTACACTGAATATACGTTGATTGTACACTTTACCGTAAATGAAGCTCACTGCTTCATTTCCGTGCCCGCCGACAATCCCACCGCGCCGTTACACCATGTCTTTACTTTGAATTATACAAACTAACAAAACACACATGCACCGGAGTTAAAACACAAGCGTAAGTACCTACCGTATCATGATTCATTCAGAACCGCCTATAACTTACCTATTTCACTCGTCTCAAGAACTTTCCTTAACTCTATTCACTGTATTTATTAATCCAAATACCATTTTTTTCGTGAGATAAAAGAAAATACTTATCCATTAAAAAGACACACTGTGTACCTACCTACTAGTAAGTAAAATTATTTTATAGTCAGTACCTTTCAGAGTTTCCAGGTAATTTGAAAAAACTTATGTCTGGATGCATTATTGACGAATTCATACACACAAAAACAGCACAATATTTCCTACTCGTCATATTAAATATGTACTTGAACTGATTTTGTTAAAAAAATAACACACCGTCACTGCAGTACAGCCGTGACTGTCTGCGCCCCGAGCGCGCCCCGACATCGAGGCGCGTAGGCATAGCTCGCGTTTCGTCCGTTTGTATGAAGTTGGAGTACTGTAGATATTATTACCGTGGTGAAGGTTTGTGAGGATGTATGTATGTGTATGTGTATGTAGGTATGTTTGTTAATCTTTCACGCAAAAACCACTTAACGGATTTGGATAAAATTTGGTACCCATATAGTTTATAACCTGGATTAACACAGGATAATTTTTATCCCGATTTTATGTTCCCGTGGGATAATTTTCGAGTTGTAGCGGGTGAAGCCGCTGGCAACAGCTAGTCTCATATAATAGGGGCGAACTTATTGCCATCAAACGAACATAAATAATGGTCATGTTTATTTAACTTCCGCAATAGTAAATAATACGATAAGCCGACGTGAACCTTTATGAGCACGCAAGATCAAAAGGATAGAGCGAAAATATAACTCTTTTTGCAGAAATATGTAACAGATTATTACCGGTTTATATTTTTAGTTGGCCACATAAAAACACCTTTCCCATAAAACCACACCAAAGATTACAAATGGTGGCGTCAGATAATCTAATATTTATAATTTTAGAACCCACCATTAAAAATGTAGGAATTTGGTTCAAATTATTGCCCGTTCTAATACCTACGTGTTTAGTAATAAAAAAAAAATAATAATAATAATAATAAGTGATCCAAGAATTTTGCTGCAACAAAGCACTTTCTTTATAAACGTTGTCTTACTTTAGTTTCTTCAGTATCATTTAGAAATATTTAAACTAATGTCCACACATCAAAAAAGTTTGTAATCACTAGCTTATGCTGTTTTTTTTTTTAAATACCACACTTCAAAAAAGTTTGTAATCACTAGCATAGGCTGTTTTTTTTTTAAATACCACCGATTTCGTTGTTTTATATTCCCTTTCTATATTTTAAATAAATAATCTAAAAAGAAGAAGTCATCATCTTCCGTAACAAAAAAGATTTCGATTTTTCAGAGTGATCGCAAACTTTTCAGAGAAAACTAACCCCTTTGGCAGTCAATCGTTCAGCCAACCGTGCCGATTACAATCTAAAGTCGGAAACACATTATTAACACCCGACGCGCGACGCCACCCGACGAAACGTGATGCGTGTTGAGTCAAATCAAATGTATTGTTTTCTATGACCAGAATCACACTATGAACACCCGACGCGACGACATGCGCTCACACGCCACCTGATCCAGACGTGCCAGGTCGGTGTGTTGCCGATGGTGGGGGTAAACACGCCATCCGACGCATCACATGTAGTGTGTTTCTAGTCCAGACCCGACGCCACGCGTCAGTCATTCGAAAACTTCGAGAACTATCACAGAGTATAGACACAGAAATCATCAATCCACAGAAAAGTCCGGTTAAGCAGCTCACAACCTCCTTAGGTTGGCTTGCAAAATGCCACTCACAAAGAAAAAAAATATCGCGTTAGCTAACTGTATTCAGAAAATGCTAGTGTGTCGTGGTGTCGCGTGTTGGCTAATGTGCACGGTGCACATCGGGTGTCGACACGTTTCGACACGTGGCGACACGTGGCGTGTTAAATAATGTGTTTCCGGCTTAATAGTTGCTTATGTAGGTGACACTGGAACGACACGGTGGATTTCAAGTCTGAAAGAGCGGTACGGGAGGGCCGTCCCGCTCTGGCTGGAAGGATTCATTGGATGCTTTTACCATGTGAAGAAAAAAAAACGCGCTGACTGATTTTCATTCATCTTCATTCGTCCCCTACGACCTTTAGAAGAAAAAAGAGCAAAGAAATAGTTGCGATCGATGAAGAGTGTTTGTGCACTGACCTGTCAAACTTTGGAAAATAGGGTTACTCGAACCGAGTTTGGATATCGCGCGCTGCCAACGGAAGCGTGACATACAGAAAGCTTTTTGGTTGCTCATGTTTTTTGTAGCATAGAGTAATATGTTGTTTTTAGAAAGTTCTACACTTTGATTAGTGTAACTATTGCTCCGTGACATCGAGCCCGAACTAAGAATAAATCAATGCTACATGAGATGCTAGTTCTAAATTCTATCTTATAAAACTAATTCTAAGTGTATTTGCCTCATCATTCATTTCATAATTTCAGCCTATTGCAGTCCACTGCTGGATATAGGCCTCTCCCAGGGAGCCACATGATCGCCAGAAGATTTTTCAATCTAAAATAGAGACATTCTATGTTAGCACAGTTAGAGCTACAAGGCCTCGTATTTCTGCTTTCAGACCTCCATAGATTGAAAAATCTACTCAGCTGCTCTACCTGACAAACTCATGCGAAAGGGCATTTATCATCACGCTCCTAATAGACAAAGAGTTACGCAAAAGTGAACCTTCATAGAGAGATATTTAAGTCTTATGTTACTCGGGGACACGGCTATTGGCACCAATCTGCTACTACATATTAACAATGGAAAAATCCACTGGTAATGCCCGTCCGTGCGGAATAGAACTTGATAAATATTTATTAACTAGTCAACCAATTTCGCGTTCTGAATAAAACCTTCAAAATAAGTTGAAACACTTATTTTTGGAGCAGTTGCATGAAAACAAAGTGGTTGTAGCTAAATATCACAACTACCCTTTTAGCACGAAACATGTAATTTCGGCCAAAGTAGGTATCGCCCGTAGTCGTTTGCGCTGGACATTTCTGATTTTACACCACATTCTTGATAATCTTTCTTAACTGTTAAATGGTTGTTTTTTTACCCGACTGCGCCAGGAGGGTTATGTTTTTCGAGTGTATATATGTATGTATGTTTCGTTGTGTTGCTCTGCAGCCTAAACGGCTTGATGGATTTCAACTTGAGAGGTGTCGTTAGATTCGTCTTAAACGTGAGAGTGTCACTGGGTACATAAAACTGGCCAAGTGCGAGTCGAACTCGTGTGCAAAGGGTTCCGAACTAAAAATATTTTTTTAAATCTCTCATATTCTATCAAGTGGGGTATCAAATTAAAGGATTTTAAAAATGGTTTACCAAAATATTTTAACTTATATGTTTCAATTTAATTTGGATTGATAAATGCTAACAAAATCTAAAAATAGTAAAATAAAATAAATATTAAAAAAAAACAAAAAACCCGACTGCGTAAAAAAACTAAAAAGAAAGAAACAAGCCCAGTAGTTTAGAATTCACTCATTCACACTCACAGTCGGGGTCCCTTGGGAAGATTTGATTGGTATAATTTGAATGGGCCGCGACTGTGAGTGTGAATGAGTGAATTCTAAACTACTGGGCTTGTTTCTTTCTTTTTAGTTTTTTTACGCAGTCGGGTTTTTTGTTTTGTTTTTTTTTTTTTTTTTTTTTTAATATTTATTTTATTTAATATCTTAAAGCTTTGATAAATAATGCCATTTCTTTTTTTCACAGAAATTGTCTAAAACTGTCCAGCAAAATATAATGCAATGCCAAAGTAAAATCTCAAATTTTAAAATTAAAATAATTATAAGAATGATTCATCGTTGCAAGATTCAAGAACTGCTAACACCCTGAACTTTATTTTCTCATCTCACAAAAACATCAAAGCACTTAGATAAGCTTTCTTCGGGTTTCATGAATGTTTAAGTAGGTACATACCTGACACGAATTCTTGTTTATTAACACTCAAATATTGAATCACACGGAATCTCATTGAAAAATGAGATTGTTTCCTGCCTGAGCTTTTGTTTCCTGATAGGTACCTACAACCTTGTGGTTTTTAAGTCAAGTGTTCGTCTTTACCTTTCAGCTCATTATTGCTTATCATCAGGCTAGATATTGGTC
Source organism: Agrotis clavis (assembly GCA_954870645.1). NCBI lineage: Eukaryota > Metazoa > Arthropoda > Insecta > Lepidoptera > Noctuidae > Agrotis > Agrotis clavis. Next base: position 15,178,774 of record OX940921.1, read on the forward strand.
AAACGCACATCTTTTATTAAAAAAAAATACTTACTACCTATAAAATAATATCGGATGTAGGAAGTAAGATCAGAAACTTATCATTTACAATAACAATCACAGCAAAAATAGGATTAGCTAGGATTAGCTGAATTGGTCTGGACTTTCCTTTCGTGGTTAGAGTTTTATATTTCTATTAACAATATTTTTCGTCATTCCTTTTTATTATACAGCGTGGTGGCTAAAAAATTGTGGGTTATATATAATACTACTACTAAAGAAGTTAAGGTTGTTTCAAATTTTTTTATCAAATTAATTTGATAGATAGGCACATAAAATCTAAAATTTTATTCAACACTAATATGCTTAATTGATTATGTTATTACGTTTGGATGGAATAGTTCAGTATGGTGGGAATGTTATGTCAATATCTAATTAGTTCAATAATTAGGTATTGATTGATTTTGACAATATTAAGTATTAATAACATGTCTGTCGCATGTCGAACGAGCTGGACTGGTGCTCTGAAACGGCGACCCGGGGTCGTAGCGTAGCAGAGACCACGAAGGAGATGGCGGGACGAACTGGATGCCTTTCATGAGTTTTGGAAAAAAAATGGCGCACAATCGAGACCGTTGGAGGGAATGGAGGGAGGCTTTTGCCCAGCAGCGGGACAGTACAGGCTAGTAATAATAATAATTGATAATAACTAATATCTAATTGTTTGTGATTATGTTCAGTCACGAGCAATAGTATGTATACACTAAGCAGTATTCAAAAGCGATGTACTTTTCATAAAATTTATATTTTGGAAACCATACTATTATGAAATAGGTCTCATTTCAAAGTGGAAACCAGTATTTTACGAGTAAATTGCGTTTGAATTTTGTTAAGTGTATACATGTTACTACTCGTGACTGTTCACTAATTAAGTAAATTATAACTAGTATTACTACACTTGAGAGCAAGTAAATCGAGCCACTTCCTTTCTTCGCCGTAATCTACACTAATATTTTATTATAGATATAAAATGAACATAAAACGAACATGGACAAGACGAAAGTCATGTCGAATGTCCATGTGGCACCCGTACCGGTTGTTGTTGCGAATGATACTCTCGAACACAGAAATCTCTCGAAGTTGTATACCATTATAATTACCTTGGACAGATTGTTCAGTTAGGTCTAACTTCGAGAATGAGAAATCCAAATCGGATGGGCAGAGTTTGGGAAGCTACGTGATATCTTCTCATCGAGAATCCCACAGTGTCTCAAGACAAGGGTGTTTAACCAGTGTGCGTTGCCAGTGATGACATATGGCTCTACTGAAACGTGGTCTTTGACTGCTGGCCTTTTAGAGAGACTATAGAGTCACTCAACGAGCAATGGAAAGAGCTATGCTCGGAGTTTCTTTGCGGGATAAAATCCGGAACATGGATATTCGGCGAAGAACCAGATTCACCGACAAGTTGAAGTGGCAATGGGCAGGCCACATCGCTCGTAGAACTGACAACCGATGGGGAAGAAAAGTTCTCGAGTGGTGACCACGGACCGGAAGACGCAGCGTAGGCAGGCCTCCCACTAGGTGGACCGACCGACATCGTGAGGGTCGCGGGCAACCGATGGATGCAAGTGGCGAATTGTCGTTCGGCGTGGCGGCGTAAGGGGGAGGCCTATGTTCAGCAGTGGACGTCTTCCGGCCGATGATGTGTGTGTGTATGTTTGTAATGAATAAACTCAAAAACATCTGTGCCGATTTCAAGTTTATTTTCGCTATTAGAAAGCTAAATTCACGCTGAGTAGCATAGGCTAACTATCATGTCCAGCCATGTGAAGCGGGTGAAGCCGGAACGGGCCGCTAGTGGTTAATAGTTTTAGTAATTAAAGTAATTAAAACAAATATCGCCTAAAAGATTATTTAATGGGCTTTACAATAAGGGTAACGAGTTTTCATATTTAAATCAAGTTTTATGGGTAGACATAAATTATATCGCATTTAATTTGCTTACTTATTACATTTTGATGGTAGTGTAAGTTCGCCACAAAAATAATTCCACACGAAAAAAAGAAGGTATGTATAAATTAGCCAAAGATTTTTTTTTTATTATATTTTTATTGTTGGGAATTCGCCCCATTTCTTTTTTCCGCACGGATAGCAGAACAACTAAATAATAAACTCCAGCACAAAACTACCTACTGAAAACGAGGATACAATTTGGAATATGATCAGAAAGTGCTAGGAGTACAGGATCAAAACTTTTTTTCGTGAGGAATTATTTTCTGAAATCCCAAAAATAAAAAATAAAATCTTTGGCTAATTTATACACACATACCTTCTTTTTTTTTCGTGTGGAATTATTTTTGTGGCGAACTTAAGTTACAACAACTCCATTTTGATTGTTAAGACAAATAGTTAAATTCACATGACACTGGCTGAGCTGTAGACGAAGAAAGTTTTTAATGCAAACAATCATGATGTATTTCATTGTTTTTTTTTGGCCTGTTTTAATTCTACTACACGTTCTATCAAAGTTACTGTTTTGCTTTCAAAGTTCTATAAATTGTGATTTAATAGTGTTGTTATTCAATAATTTACCTTCATTATAAAGACCAGTAGCATAAGCTTTCAGAAAAAATATGTGTCGAATCCATGCGTTCCATAATACTTAAAATACATATAACATAATATAATATAATGTATAAAAAACGGAAGTGGCTCGATTTATTTGCTTCGAAGTTTAGTAGGTACAAAAGGTAGTAGTTAAGTTACAAGACAGATATTAGTAACAGATGCCAGCACATCAACGGAAAAATTGTCAAAATGGGGTATTTTGTCAATTTTTCTCAATCGAATATGAATTTTGCACTTTTTTGATAAACTTGAAAATCAATTAAATAAATACATATTAGAGTATATAGGTTGACGTGCTAGCGTCTGTAGCATTCAGATTTATAAAGGTATAGAATAAATCCATCTAATTTCAATTTGACGTGAAACAAATTGCAAACTATAAACGAAGCCTTTTGTAAATAAATTTTGTTACATTTTGTAAAACCATAATCCTGAATTAGAAATTATGAAAATATCCTTTCATAATGTTAACGACTAGTGTCAGTCGCAGAAACAATTTTATCGGTGATATTAATCGGGAACATTTTATTCCGGTCTAGTGATTTCATAGATTCATTAATTACTGAAAAGTTAATGAGTTTGCTAACGTTAAATATTCACAAAAACGTCTCAATTTTCTTTTAATATAAAATTGCGAAAATATTAATTTATTCAACGTATTACGTAAGGACTTTTACTTCGCGGGCAAGTGATGGATGGAAAGAAAGAAAGAAAATAATGTTATTTTTTTACAGAAATGCATACAAATTAATTAAAAAGAAAACAGAGAAATTAAAAAGTTAACTCAATCTAGACATAAAAAAATAGACATACAACAAAGACAAAAGTCGACAGCTGCATGCCATGACTGTAAAAAGAAAGGTGACCACTCAGCATAATGCTGTGCTGTGAGAGACGCACAGCACAGCGCTGGTTTTCAGTGGTCACCCGACGACGAAGAAGAAAAAGAAAGAAGAAACAAGAGTACGGATATCAAGCCGGCTAAAAATACATAAACTAAAATAAAAAACAGTACATAATTTAACAAAATAAATACAATAAATTAATCAAATATTAAAGATATATTGACATAAAAGGTATATTGATTTAGAATAGATTGGATGATAGTAATAAATAAATAATAGACTCACCGTCCGATTATAGATCATGCCCGGGTCGGCAACGCGTTGCCATGTTCCACGCGCGCCTCAAAGAGTGAGTGCGAAACGCCTGCCGGAGTTGCAGGACTGTCTAAATAGGCAACCGTGACCCTGGAACGTAAAGGGCTATTGAAGGAACCGTGGGTTTTAGTTAGCTCGAATCTGACAGTCCGTAAAGACTTTTACTTTTGTTCTTGTTTGTTCACCTTGAAAGTCCTTGGAGAAGCAGTCACTCCGGCTTTGCAGCTCAATGTTCAAAGACTGAAACTGAGAACTTTTGGTTAGTTTTCAAGGAGCCAGTCGAAGAGTGGGTACTTAGTGCAAACTTGTGGTAAGCGTCCACAGGTCCGCATCGCACGCATCGGACGTATCGTACGTAACGGATTTTAGTTTGCCTTGTATTAAAACTCATACAACTGCGTCCACTGATCCGCATCGTGCGGACGGCTCATCGGCAATGCCTACATGCGATGCGTACCGATGACGTCATACGGAATGCCCATCAGTGGACGCGATGAAGGTGGCATCGGCAATCCGATTGCTGATACTCGCGTCGGCAATCCGATCGCTACCGATACAGAAATCCGTTTGATGCGATGCGTCCGATACGTACGATGCCGACCTGTGGACGCTTACCTTTATAAGGTGACGCCAAACGGAATCGTGGGTGTTGCGGAACTATCGAGTAACCGTGGCTCAGGAAGGTATTGAAAGACACCGTGGATTTTAGTCAGTACAAGTCTGACAGTCCCTTCCGTCCAACCCTGGGTTCCAGGACTCATTGATGATATTTTTACCACGATAAAAAAAGTTACCTTTGAAGTAATTCACACACTCAAACGATAATTTGCGAAAAGACACCCAAGTATAGCTTCTAGTTAAAATACACAATTTCAAAAACTTTTTAACAAGCTCTAGAATCCGGGCGTTTTTACCAGCCACCATTGTTAGCGAATCTAATGATACGTTAGCTTGTCAATCGATAAAATGGATCAGTTTCAGCCGTTATAGCACGTTAGTGCTAATAGGATCACGTAAACTGCCAAATAAAGCTGAAACAACCGATAAAACTACCAATAAAGTCACAATTTGTGGGTCTATACAGCAAATACAATTTGGGAATCTAGGAATTCTACACTTCTCTGAAATGGCTTTGTATCGATAGTTATGTCATATGTCTAGATTTCCTCACGCTATTCTCCATCGCCGTCGTCAGCTAGTGTTCGAACTATACGGGGTTGAAAAACCAGGGCCATGGACCGAGAGCCGACCTAGTATTTTTGGGATATATCGCCACGCAATGAAGCAAGTCTTCGCGTGGAGACACCGTAGAAACAGATTTAGTCGACGGAAGAATAGACAAAGTTACAGATTGTAGAAAGATTTCTAGCGTCCTTAGAATGGCGATGTTTAAAATGCACAAATTAAACATTTCTTTTCTTCAATTGCCTACAGGTTGTGTTTTAGTCGGGCAAAAAAAAATTGAAATAACTTTGTCGGTTCTTCGTAGAATAGAGGTAGAATTAGTCATGCTTTTTTTTACGTGTTAATATCTTCAATAAGTCCTCCGACACGGTACAGGGCGGGTGGGACTATCAACTTGTACTGACTAAAATCCACGGCATCCTTCAATAGACCTCGTTCCGCGGTCACGGTTACTCGTTAGTCCCGCGACCCCAGCAGGCTTTGGCCCTCTAAGTGGGCTCGTCATTAGAATTAGTCATGCTACGCCTGCATGAGGCTGCCCTATTTCATGGTCAAAGAATCAGCTTTGCCATTCTATAAGGTCAACGGTGGACGAATCTCATGAATGGGAGTCATCGCAATTACACCTTTGTAAACCGGACCGTTATTTTGTTTTCAAAGTCAAAGTTAAAGTCAAATCATTTATTTTAAATAGGCCATTAAAGAGGCACTTTTAAACGTCGAATATTAAAATTAAGGAAAGGGATGGGATGGGATTGATTCTACACCCATTCGCTAAGGTAGGTTGTATGAAGAAGAATGGGCAAGAAACTCCATACTTACTCTTTTTAAACATGTTTTACAATATTTTCTATCATCATTTGAAATAATGTATAATGTGGAAGCAATGTTAGGTACATTGAAAATATAGACTTAGGGCGACTTTCACCAACGGTTAAACATGTTTAAAATTTTATTTAGGGACAAAATTCAATACAATTTTGTGCTTAAAATTTTTTTAAACATGTTTAACTTTTGGTAAAAGTCGCCCTAAATATTATAAAAAAATTAAATACCTAATAAGAATTAAAAAAAGCAAAAAGGTGCATAGTGGTCACATTTTAACAAAATATTGCAATCAAAGCTATTTTACAAATTAATATAAGAAGTGTGTGAGCATTCGAATATCAACCAGCTTGATTCTGCTTAAGCCCTACATTGTACTATGGAGCAGATTAATCCTCCAATTTATAATATGCTTGTTTACTAAGTGTATTTTTTATGTGACTTTTAAACTTTCTTTCATTTAGAGTTAAAATTTCGCTAGGTATTTTATTATAACATTTAACACAGAACCCCATAAAAGATTTTTGGACTTTGGACAATCTAAAATAAGGTTGATCAATTTTATCTTTATTTCTAGTATTAAAATTAAGTCTATCGCTTATTTTATTAAAGAGATGAAGATTTTTATATTTTCATAAATAAATTGACAACGCACTGTCATTATTACTGATTCGCGACGACATAGATTGTAAATTGCTCTGACGGCTCTCTTTTGCAAAACAAAAATGGATTCAATGTCAGCTGCCCGGCCCCACAGTAGAATGCCATAAGACATAATGCTGTGAAAGTAGCTGAAGTAAACCAAACGCGCAGTTTCGTCGTCTGTTAACTGTCTTATCTTTCTAACAGCATAAGCGGCTGAGCTGAGTCGCCCCGCTAAAGATGCTATATGGGGGCCCCATTGTAGTTTATCGTCTAACGTGATTCATAAGAAAACTGTCTGTTTAGTAAAATCCAATTTTTCTCCGTTCAATAAAATGTTGCAATCGCTACTTCTAACATTTGGCAAAGTGAATCTAATACATTTTGTTTTCTTTTCATTAAGAACTAAATCATTAACAGTAAACCAATTTTGAACCTTAGAAATACAGTCATTAACAGTGTCTAGATTTTGTGCACGTCTATCTATCTTAAAAATTAACGATGTATCATCGGCAAATAACACCATCCGTGGTTGATTTTTTAGTAAATGGGGTAAGTCATTAATATAGATATATACTAAGAAAAGGAATGGACCCAAATTAGAACCTTGAGGCTTGCCCATAGTCATTTTAGCTCCTAATGAGTTTGTACCGTTTATTTGAACTTTAACCTGTCTATCTCTTAGGTATGATTTAAGTAAATCAAGAGCTGTATTTTTAATTCCATAATGTTCCAGTTTCAGCAAAAGCGTTTCATGGTTTACGCAATCGAATGCCTTTGAGAGGTCGCAAAAGATTCCTATGGCATCTTGCGCTTCCTCCCAGGAGTTAAAAATGTTCTTCAATATGGTAACACCGTCAGTTGTGCAACGACCTTTGGTGAAACCGAACTGTTGATCATGAAAGATGGAGTTTCTATTGAAGTGACATAGCATTTGTTCAAGCATTAACTTTTCAAACACTTTACTGAAAACTGGCAAAATTGACACAGGCCTATAATTGTTAGCTTCCTTACAATCACCCGATTTGAAAAGTGGAGCTACCTTACTATGCTTCTTAAGATCCGGAAACACTCCTTGGTCTACACTGGTATTAAATAAAAAAAACCGGCCAAGTGCGTGTCGGGCCACGCACAGTGTAGGGTTCCGTAGTTGCCCATCAAAATACTTATGCGAACTAACTAAACTGATTCGCTGAATTTAATTTTAAAAAGAAGAATTTTCAAAATCGGTCCAGGAGTCTTTGAGAAATCGGGCAAAATACATTTAAAAAAAAGATTACGACGAATTTAGAACCTCCTCCTTTTTTTGAAGTTAGTTAAAAATAGTTGACGATAAAAACCTACCTATCCCCAAAAAACATACCGTAAAACATACCTATTAAAGCTGTAAAAATAAAGTTGACAAACTTACATTTGCAGTTGAATAACATGTTCTCCGATACATTTTGTTTAAGAAAAATATTATCCAAGTACATTTTATAAGTTGGTCGACTATTACTCGTAAAGTTGTAAAGCCTACTAAGTTATGACAATTTTCTTTTAAACTTCGTTATATATACTACTGTTGTGAATTTTTTCACACCCCCAAACATAACCGTTTAGCTGGTAGAGGGGGGGGACACTCGAGTCGAGCAAAATTTAGCACTTTAAAGCTTAATATTTCACAAACCAATTTTTTTATCAAAAAATTGTTAATGGAAACTGTCAATATTTTTTAAAGACCTATTCAATGATACCCCACACTATGGGGTACGCGAGAAAAAAAAAAAACATCCCCACTTTACGTGTACAGGAGATACCCTAAAAAAAAATATTTTACCAGATTTTATTTTACCACTTTTTCGGCACATCAAATCCATATATTTACACCAAATTACAGCTCTCTAGTACTGTGCGTCTCTGAGCTAAACTGCGGACAGACGGACGGACGGACGGACGGACGGACGGACATGGCGAAACTATAAGGGTTCCTTGTTGACTACGGAACCCTAAAAAGCTAAATAAGGCGCAACGGTTTCTATTATTGATTTACAGGCCTTCACTTAAATTTAATTTAAACTCTGTGGGTTTTTGCGACGATTCGTATTCAAACGAAAATATTTATCTCAAAGGAATCGGTCTATTTATAATTATGGTTGTACGCTGACTTATTGGATATAAAAGAATGTATTTTCTTTTTAAATTTCTATGTTGCCTTGAAATAGCATTTTGGCAAACCCGTAGTAACGCATTACATTTAGTTTTCCAATTTTACCTGAGCAATAATCCTATACAACACATTACCTCTATTCCAAAATACATAATTATCCAAAGACGTATTCATCGCCAAACTGAAGTACCTAATTAAGTTTGACTGCATTGTACGAAAAAGGAGTTCGGGTAAAATCATTCATTTCGACACCTTATGCGCAATCACTGCTCGATCACTCAATATCTCAACTATGACCGAGCCAAAAGTTGGCTACTTACTGAACAATAGAAGCCACAACATAGTTCCATAGTAGCTAATACATAATCTGGAACTGGAACCGTACCAGCTCGTATGTTAAATATACGAACTTACTCTCGGCTGAGTCATCCCTACAAGTATGTGTAAAAGTATGTAACATCTTACCTCCTGAAGTTACAAAACCTAGTTTGTTGAACCTAAAAGTGGAACACTATAGAGGAGTGTATACGTGTTAAGTGAACAGTAACTCACTATTCCAACTCATTACAGAAAGCTTTCTACAATTACAAACTTTATTCATTTTGAACAGAAACTTTCTAGACTAGATGTATTTGTACTGTTTCGATTTTAACACAATGTATAAAATAGATTCAGGTCGTTTTTGCGGTTACTGTTTGAAAATACACCTGAATCTAAATATATAAAACTCAAAGGTGACTGACTGACATAGTGATCTATCAACGCACAGCCCAAACCACTGAACGGATCGGGCTGAAATTTGGCATACAGTAAGATGTTATAACGTAGACATCCGCTAAGAAAGGATTTTGATAAATTCTACCCCCAAGGGGATAAAATAGGGGATGAAAGTATATATGAAACTTTGTCAATTTTATACCGATTAGGCTGAGACTTTGCAGGCATACAGCTACTATGACGTAGGCATCCTCTAAGAAAGAATTTTGATAAATTCAACCCCTAAGGGGATAAAATAGGGGATGAAAGTTTGTATAAATCTTCTTAGATTTTGGACGGATTGGGCTGAAATTTGGCACGCAAGTAGATGTTATGATGTAGGCATTCGCTAAGAAAGGATTTTGATAAAGTCCACCCCTAAGGGGATAAAATAGGGGATGAAACTTTGTATAAATCTTCTTAGATTTTGGACGGATCGGGCTGAAATTTTGTCATGCAGGTAGATGTTATGATGTAGGCATTCGCTAAGAAAAGATTTTGATAAATTCCACCCCTAAGGGGATAAAATCGGGGATGAAAGTTTGTATGAAACTTTGTAAATTTTAAACCGATCGGGCTGAGATTTTGCATGCACAAAGCTACTATGACGTAGGCATCCTCTAATAAAGAATTTTGATAAAGTCCACCCCTAAGGGGATAAAATAGGGGATGAAACTTTGTATAAATCTTCTTAGATTTTGGACGGATCGGGCTGAAATTTGGCATGCAAGTAGATGTTATGATGTAGGCTTTCGCTAAGAAAGGATTTTGATTAATTTACCCCCAGGGGGATAAAATAGGGGATGAAAGTTTGTATAAATCTTCTTAGATTTTGGACGGATTGGGCTGAAATTTGGCATGCAAGTAGATGTTATGATGTAGGCATTCGCTAAGAAAGGATTTTGATCAATTCTACCCCCAGGGGGATAAAATAGGGGATGAAAGTTTGTATGGAACTTTCTCAATTTTAAACCGATCGGGCAAAGACTTTGCATGCAGAAAGCTACTATGACGTAGGCATCCTCTAAGAAAGAATTTTGATAAAGTCCACCCCTAAGGGGATAAAATAGGAGATGAAACTTTGTATAAATCTTCTTAGATTTTGGACGGATCGGGCTGAAATTTTGTCATGCAGGTAGATGTTATGATGTAGGCATTCGCTAAGAAAAGATTTTGATAAATTCCACCCCTAAGGGGATAAAATCGGGGATGAAAGTTTATATGAAACTTTGTCAATTTTAAACCGATCGGGCTGAGATATTGCATGCACAAAGCTACTATGACGTAGGCATCCTCTAAGAATGAATTTTGATAAAGTCCACCCCTAAGGGGATAAAATAGGGGATGAAACTTTGTATTAATCTTCTTAGATTTTGGACGGATCGGGCTGAAATTTTGGCATGCAGGTAGATGTTATGTAGGCATCCGCTAAGAATGGATTTTGATCAATTCTACCCCCAAGAGGATAAAATAGGGGATGAAAGTTTGTATGAAACTTTGTAAATTTTAAGCCGATCGGGCTGAGAGTGTGCATGCATATAGCTACTACGAGTTGGTATGACGTAGGCATACCATAAGAAAGGATATTGATAAATTCTAACCCTAAGGGGATAAAATAGAGGATGAAAGTTTGTATAAATCTTCTTAGATTTTCGACTGATTACGCGAGCGAAGCCGCGGGCAAAAGCTAGTAGGTCTATAAAGATGTTGAAAATATGTCTTTAATACTCGTTCACCGCAAGCAACCCCAATTATACTTTACAAAGTGCTACTAAACAGTAGATCATTATAGTTAACAATCACCTTAGCAGTACATTCAATATTGCAATCATGGACAATTACGTCGCTTGATCACCCGATATATCACACATCTAAGTGCAATGTTACGTCGCGGGATTATTTCCTTACCGTGACCCCGGAACATAAAGGGCTATTGAAGGACAACGTGGATTTTAGTCAGTAAAAGTCTGACAGTCCCTCCCGCCCTGCCCGGGGTGGGAGGACTCATTTGATGATTTTACCACGCTAAAAAAAAAAAAAGTGCAATATTATCAGAACTGTAGCTACATTGTCACCAGGCACAATTAACATTCGCAAATTAATTGCTTAAAGGTACACAATGGCGCACAATATCGCTTCAGTTATAAGCGCTAATAAAAATTAAAATAAATATAAAAAATAATAAGTGCAAAGTCATCTATTTTTCGCTGTCTGCGGCATTTACACTGTCAAATAAACAAGGTCAGAATGTAAACCTTTAAAGAAAATGCAAACTAATTGGTCAAAGACAACTTTAGATTGGAAGAAAGTTATTGTAAATATCTTTGTATATACATATTTTAAATTAGTCAATTTTGTTGTCACTTATTAATTAAATACTTAGGTGGTTTACATACGTAGTCACAATATGGACACCAAGGATCAGAAGGAAAATCTTCCTAAATAATATAGCAAGCTACAAGATTAATTATAATAAGGCTGGGGAAAACGTTCGACAGTAGCAACCGCTTGCCACGTCCAACCATGCCCGCCCATTCATCTTCAAAACGTTTTCATTTGCGTTTGTCCTTACAAAATCACCAGTTTTGAAACTAATACGACACGTACTCGTGGCTAATGAAAAGAATCGCGTGAATAAAGAATCTTTTAAAAAACTTTGCCCAATTCGAAAAATGATTCCAGTCTCTATAGTAGGTGGTCGCGGGACTTTTCCGAATTACCGTGACCCCGAAACATAAAGGGCTATTGAAGGACACCGTGGATTTTAGTCAGTACAAGTCTGACAGTCCCTCCTGCCTTGTCTTGAGTGGGTGGACTCATTTGTTGATTTTACCACGCTAATAAAAAAGTATAGTAGGTGCGTATACAAATATTTACAGTCTAACATCGGTGAAAACTTATCTAAAAAACTGTCAACTGTACAACGGCATTTGACTTTGCTATAAGGGTCAATTTGCAGTTACACTTTTTAGTGTGTTTAACAGATGTTTAATTTTTGCAGTAACTCTGTTAAAGTCAAATACACAAACATCTAGACCCAGAAAGTGCAGTAGATAATCGAACCCGCGATATGCCATATAACCTAATACAATTTCCATGGGTTACATAAATCCATTTGACTAATTACCCTACTGACCGACGCTAGGGTCACCACGAGTAACTCTGCTCCATTAATGATAAAGTCATTTACATTTATCAAAGTCAGATTAATGTGGGTTCCATCACGATAATACTCTCATGGACCTATCTGTTGAAGAGTTGATAAATATAACTCCGACCTTATTGATAATTATCAATAAGGTCGCCCAAAATGGATTGGGTACCGTACGGTACCCAATCCATTTTGGGATGTTTTTTTTTTAAACGATCCCGCTCTAAGAATTTCTTCTGTATTGTGGATGCATTACAAACATTAACCCATTAATTCCCAAGGGTAAAAATAAATGCATATTTAATGGTTTTATTGTTTATAACGTTTATAAATACATCAAAAAAGAGTTTTTTTTTGAAAAAAAAAATATTGATTAATTATTTTTATTTCCGTGAAATGTTGCGTCTACGCAACGTTGGGATTACTGGACTTAAATTGAACAAGCAAGTCTTGTACTTAAATTTAAAATATTTCAATGTGACCTACAAAAAATGCTGAACAGTCTCAATGCTGCCTCGAGACGTGTGGGTCTTGGGATGAACCTGGACGAGACCAAGGTCATGTTCAATGACCATGTCATCCCAGAACCAATTATCGTCGAAGGCATAACACTCCAAGTTGTCCTGGAATACATCTACCTCGGACAGGTATTACAGCTAGGTAAAGACAACTTCGAGCGGGAAATTGCCAGAAGAGTGCAGCTTGGCTGGGCAGCATTTGGGAAAATGCGTCATATCCTCACGTCGCCACTGCCGCAGTGCCTGAAAAGCCGGGTGTCCAATCAGTGCGTCCTTCCAGTCCTAACCTACGGAGACAAAACATGGAACATGTCAGTCAAGCTGGCCCACTGACTTCATGGCACACTGCGTACTATGCAAAGGTCTATGCTATATGGGTCTTGCTAAGGGATAGAATCCGGAATGAGGTCTTACGGCATAAGACCAAAGTTACAGATATTGTCCAAATCTGTAGCAAGCTGAAGTGGCAGTGAGCTGGTCATGTCTGCCGCAGAACCGACGATAGGTGGAGTAGGAAGGTTCTCGAATGGAGACCGCGTGTAGGTAAGCGTTGGGTGGGACGCCCCCCGTCAAGATGGACCGGATGACCTGAAGAAGGTGTCTGGCAGTGGCTGGATGAAAAAAGCAAGAGAACGTGCGCTGTGGCGCTCCCTGGGAGAAGCCTATGTCCAGCAGTGGACTGAAATAGGCTGAGATGATGAGGATGTTCTTTTTTCCAGTCTGGAACACATTTTGGTGACTTCTTTGACAGTTTTGGCTTCTTCGAAGTTGAAGGACCGAGCTCTCCTTGTGTATTTTCAGGCTTTGTAGGTAAATCGGTGTGTATTTCATAAGTTCCATTGAGTTCCAGCGGTATCAGTGGGCACAATATTGTCGTAATCACCTAGCGCGTCATCATCTAGGCCTTCCTCGTCTGTAAGATTGTCAACCGCCGGGGGGATGTACACAGCATCGATTTGAGAGGCATTTTCTAAATTCCCTTCCTCTTCTCTAAGGTACTCAAAATTTCTTGAGAAGACAGCGCTCGCGGCCAAGTCATAATGTTACAACTTTTTATTTACTGATTTGTGTACACTCACTTATCGTTTTTTAGAAATTACTATATGACACTGTTAGCTCGAAAAAAAAAAAAGAACTTCTACTCTTCGAATAGCGAGAACCTATTATTTACAATACATTTCTAACATGAATGGCAAGCTGAGTAACAATAACAACTGACTATTGTTACTCCCAACGTTGCGTATACGCAACGTTTCCTAGAAATCTAAGATAAACAACATGTGTAAGTGGTTTTGTCCAACAAAAGGGTTTATATCATAAATAAGATATTGTTAAAACTTTATACAGTGTGAAAAGTATAGATTTATTTCAATTAATATTTTTTTATGATTGTATGAATATATCGATCCCGAGATGACTCAATTAGCAGTTTTTGAATGATAAAAAAATATAAATTTGTATATAAAAAACTATTAAAAAAAATTTCATTTAATCTTTTAGTTCTTCATTTCGAGACTTGCTTCGATTTCATAGATTTATTTCTTATTTAAGAAATATAAAAAAAATCAATTTTGAAATGTTGCGCTTGCGCAACGTTGGGTAAAGATGGGTTAAACCACTTCGTACACAAAGCAACGCAAGTCTCCGATACCTTACGACTTTGGTAAACAGACGAGAGACTAGCGCAACACAAATCCACAGAGGTTTACGAACCTCTGTGGATTTGTGTTGCGCTAGTCGATAGTCGAACAGTGTTTATCTTTCTTGTGGTAAGACGGTGAGTCAGTGATATTCAATTGAGAGTCAATCACGACTCCATTACGATTAGAACAAATTTGGTATTCTGCAAAAACTTGTATGTAAGCTCAATAGAGTCAATCGGCGTCAAGAGGACGATGAAGTACCTGGGACTCGTCCTCGACAGCCGGTGGAACTTCAAGGAGCATTTCTTGAGTTTGGCCCCAAAGCTGAACCGTGCAGCAGCCGCCCTCAGGCGACTCCTGCCCAATCTCAGCGGGCCAAACGCTTCCTGCCGTAGGCTGTACGCTGGTGTCGTGCGGTCCATGGCCCTCTACGGGGCCCCTGTGTGGGCCCTGAGCATCCGGACGCGACCACAGAAGCTGGTCGCATGCCAGAGGGTCATGGCTATCCGAATGATCCGGGGATACCGCACGATTGCCGGCGAATCGGCCAACCTGCTTGCCGGATTGCTGCCTTGGGATCTGGAGGCGACTGCCCTCCAGCGCGTCTATGAGTGGCGCGTGGAGGCGCAGCGCCGGGGCGTGACCCCGCTGCCTCGCGAAGTCGAGGCGCGGCGCGAAGACCTCCGGCGCGATCTCAGGGCAGTATGGAAGGAACGACTGTCGCGACCGAAGGCCGGGCACGCCGCAATTGCGGCGGTAAGACCCCTCTTTGAGGAGTGGCTGGAGAGAAGTCATGGCGTCCTGACCTACCGCTTGACGCAGGTCCTCACCGGACACGGAAGTTTCGGGAGGTACCTGTGTCTGATGCGAAAGGAGGAGACGCCTGGGTGTCACCACTGCGAAGATCGCCCGGAGGACACGGTGGAGCATACGGTGCAAGACTGCCCAGCTTGGGCGGAGCACCGACGTGTCCTCACGGCTGCGATAGGCGGAGACCTCTCGCGCCCGGCATTGGTTGCGGCCATGCTGCGGGGCGAGACGGAGTGGGAAGCGGTCAGCTCCTTCTGCGAGGCAGTAATGCTCGTAAAGGAGGAGGCAGGCCGCGAGCGAGAGAGGACAGCGTCCTCCCTCCGCCCCAGCCGCAGTGGTAGGCGCCCACGGCGACGGACGTCGCTTGATGATCTCCGGCCACCGTAGGCGCGGGCATGCGGGCAGCGAGTAAAGGGCAACTCGCTGCCCGACCAAGGACCATGCCCGGGTCGACGGCGCGTTGTGTCCCACGCGCGCCTCAAAGAGCGTCAGCATAATGACGGGGCCCCCCTCTCAGAGGGCCAAAGCCTGCCGGGGTCGCGGGATTATTCCCTTACCGCAACCCCGGAACTTAACAGGCTATGAAGGACACCGTGGATTTTAGTCAGTAGAAGTCTGACAGTCCCTCCCGCCCTGCCCGGGGTTGGAGGACTCATTTGATGATTTTACCACGCTAAAAAAAAAAAAAAAAAAAAAAAAAAAGCTCAATAGAGTCGTAATCGAATCGTAGTGTAAGTGTAATTGACTCTCAGTTGAATAGTTATAGGTGTTGCCATTAGATAGTAGAATACCGATAAAGTCCACAATCGATTTACCTACAATTGTAACACGATTGAAGAGCAGACTAGCAAATATTCTGATAGCAGTTCAATGGAATGTCACTGGAAAACCATTGGTCTTAAATTAGAGCAGAATACCAAATGTAGTTAAAATTGCTACTGAGATCCAATTGAAATTCAATTGAGTCATTACTAAATTAGCAGACGTGGGGCCCTGGCTTGGATGCAGGATGCAGTAACACCCTCCCGGGAACCGTCATGCAGTTGCACAGCCAAGAATCCACCGTCGCGCTCTCATACAATGCACACAATGTGTGCACACACACACATGCAAGAAAAGCGAGAAAAATGAAGGAAAAATCGACCAAGCGGTTGTCGAGTCATGATAGATATGGACAGTGCATGGCATATTCCTCCATTTTTTTTAAATAAAATGTAGCCCCACCCTAGAAATTTCTACTGTACCGTGGGTGCTTGTAAACATTTACGCGTGCCTGAAACATACATGTCGTGCCGCGCCGTCACGCGCCAGGCACGGTACGCCATTCAAATCTGTCTCAGTTGGCAGCAGCTGGCTGTGTACGCACAGGCAGGCCGCAAGGTAAGGTATCGGTCGCGGGACTGTCTCATCAGGTAACCGTAACCCTAGAACGTAAAGGGCTATTGAAAGATTACCGTGGATTTAAGTCAGTACAAGTCTGACAGTATGGTTAAGAGGACACAATTGATGATAGAAAAGGTAAAGTATATTATTACCGTGGTATAGGAGACGTTGTATACGAAGAGCCTAAAACTCACATACTTACACAAACAGCCAGAACTGGAACAAGTACTCGTAATGTCATACAAATGTTTGTTCCTCCCGGAAATCGAAGCCGCGATATCAGCACAAAGCAGTCAATCGCTTTGCCACTGAGCAAACCGTGACGTCCATTTAAGAATGTACACTGTGCAATGTATGTGGACTTATTTGTAATACTTATTGTTCACTGAAGTGTGCTTTCAGTAGCGTCTTCTAGATAACAAAAATGGAGTACATAACAGTATTAATACACGCCTTTCTTAGACAGTTATTTATCATATAATATTTTTATTCAATGTTTGGAAAAGTTACCCCAGTTCCCGTAGTTCCTATAAAGCCAAACCTTGAAATAATACAAAATGTTTTCTCATACAATACCACGCTGTAATAATATCCAATCCACATACAGACGCTATCCAGAGAATGTATATTCGAATTCTTGTTAGGCGGGACACAGTAGCCGCTGACTGTAGCACACATAGGTACAATTTCACAATTACGGCTCGGTCAAACGTAGATAGCATGTCTGCCTACATTGGAAACTCAAATCTCCTGGGACCAACTGCTCGTAAGTTTTATCAAGAATCCGAGTACGGAATTTTCGGCACAATAAAATTGGGGATTGCTGAGTTAAATTCGATTTAGTGGTATAGGGGACGAGATCAGATTAGTTCCTACGTCGTTGCTCGTAGCACTTGCGTAGCTACGAGCAACGAGTGTACTACCTTATTTTAGTTTGCTGTAGTCCTGTGTAAAATGTGATTTATTCGAAGCACGTAGAATGTAGGAAAATATTTTCGTTGCAGAATGTAAGTCAGATACTGGCCTTGTGTCACGAATACAGGTATCGGTAGCCAAGTCTATACAGGGTTTTTGTAAAACATGGCACGGTTGGCGTAGTGGTTGAGTGATTGAGAGCTACGCAGCGGGTTCGATCCCCAATTAAATTTGAAAGCTATTTTTCTTTCATACATAGAGTTGTTACAGTATACATACTAGTACCGTACCTGTTGGTCTAGTGGTTAGTGACCCTGACTGCTATGCCGGGGGTCGTGGGTTCGATTCCCACCCAGGACAAATGTTTGTGTGATGAGCATGATCATTTTTTCTGTGTCTGTGTGTATTTATCTATAATATGTATGTATTTAGAAATATATAAGTATGTTTATCAGTTGTCTAGTACCCATAACACAAGCTCTGCTTAGCTTGGGACTAGATGGCGTTGTGTGATAGTTGTGGAATATAAAAAAAAAATAGTTCAACAGAACTATTTGATCTGAAATTAACTGTAACCTTATGGATCTAATAACTACGCTGCATCATAACAGTTCACTGCTATCAAATCTTGTAATAATGTCTGTTATTAAGCACTTCTGAGGTAGACACATGTGGAAGCCATGATTATAACAATACTTCCTGGCAATATTATTTGTACAACTTTATTAAATTGAAAAAAGATCGAGAAACATTAATAAACATGAAAACTAAAACATACGAATACGTATATTCGTACAAATAATTTTGACAACTAAAATGGAGATGGGCAGGACTTATAATTATGATGAGAGAAAAGTACGAAAAATGGCTATGTAACGGAATCGTACTCCCGAGCACGGTACAGCACGGTTGGCGCAACGATCGACTGCAACGTAGCGTGCCGTGGGTTCGATCCCCGCACGGACCATTCTAATATATAAAAATAAGTCGGGTTTTCCTTCCTGACGCTGTAACTCCAGAACGCACGAACCGATTTCCACGGTTTTGCATTCGTTGGAAAGGTCTCGGGCTCCGTGAGGTTTATAGAGCCATCTGGTGGCGAAACGGAGTTCGCCGGGTTTGCTAGTTATTTATAAGATCTGCACGCGTATAGCATGGCGATTCTATCTCTATTCTACCAAGAAAAGACAAAATAGAAAATTTTCATTAAAGAATAGAAACACAATATATCTTTTCTACATTTTAAACATTGCCATGCTTAAATCGATAAAAATCTTTTACGTTCTGTCATTTTGTCTATTCTCCCGTCGACAAAACCCGTTTCTACGGCTCCATGCTACGCGTGCAGCAAGTACCTAGTTGTTCTGGGTCTGGGTGTTTGTGTATGTGAGTTTTCTATGTTTGTTAACGCAACCACGATACAGAAGAAACTCCTAGTGTGGGGCAACGATTTTTTATTTAAAGAGTAAAAAGATAAAGAGAAAAGAGATGGCAAAAGAAACAGAGGTAGACGGACTATGAGACGTAGGATGAGATAAAAAAACTAGCAGAACCAATATAGACTCGCAAAACAAAAGACAGGACTTAAGAGCAGCAATAAAGGCTTTATTTACCTATTTGGTTTATTAAATTGGCAATTTTCATCAAATCATTATAAATGTCATTCAAATAGAGTCTATTATATTAAGCTCTATTTATTACATGTAATAGCTAATAATTATAGGCTCGTTTTTGATTACGCTTAATGAATAAAAGACTTACCTAATGAATGAAAAACTTATTGTTGACTTGAAAAAATCGCTTTTAGCGATAAGACCGCCCATTGTGTCACCCTATGTATAAGATACTCTGTACAAATAATTTGTATGGTGTGCATAATAAAGTGTATTCTATTCTATTCTATTCTATTCTTATTCACCTATTTGTGACTTAATTAAACAATACAACAACAACCAGCAATATGAGATTTTGGTAGAAATCAAACAGGAACGCTTTCTATGATATATTTCAAAAGGTATTTTCTTCCATTGACCTAACACTACACGGCTATACTGGTTTGTTTAACAACAACCAACAACTACAATACATGTTAAGTTTCCACACAATAGTGGATGACGTCAAATAAATGTTCTTATTACGTTATTACAAGGGTCGGTTACGTTAGCTAAGAACCCTTCCTACCTTGTAAGTCCCAAACAAGCAACAATGAATTCGCTGAAATGTAAATAGGTACAACAAACTAAGGGTTATCTCACAACGACGGCGACGGACGGATGCGTGGTCGTATTAAACATTCCTTATAAATCAGTCTGGAATAAATAATTGTAATTTATGTAAGGTGGACAGACGATCTTATAAAGGTCGCCGGAAGACGCTGGATGCAGGTCGCTTCCAACCGGTATCTGTGGAGATCAAAAGGGGAGGCCTATGTTCAGCAGTGGACGTCCTATGGCTGAGATGATGATGATGATGATGAATTTATATAAACATTTTTAGGATTCCGTAATTCCCAGAGGGTAAACCCTATAATTACTAAGACTTCGCTTTCCGTCTGTCTATCTGTCTGTCCGTGTGTCACCAGGCTATATGTCATAAACCGTGATAGTTAGACATTTGAAATTTTCACAGATGATGCATTTCTGTAATACTAAAACAAATATTGAGGGGGCTCCCATACAACAAACGTGGCCGTTTTTATAGAAAACTAGCTGTGCCCGCGACTTCGTTTGCGTGGATGTCGGAACTTAAAAATGTATTTTTTGCTGACTTAAGATAAATTTTGGAATCAGGCGTTACTTTGCGGAATGCATGACATTAATTTTATCGTATTTTTAATTAAATTGACAAAGTTTCATACAAACTTTCATCCCCTATTTTGTCCCCTTGGGGGTAGAATTGATCAAAATCCTTTCTTAGCGGATGCCTACGTCATAACATCTACCTGCATGCCAAATTTCAGCCCGATCGTTCCAGTGGTTTGGGCTGTGCGTTGATAGATCACTATGTCAGTCAGTCACCTTTGAGTTATATACGAGTATATTTAGATAGTACGAAACTATTCGTGTGCGTGTCCAATTTGCACTTGTTTTTCGTTACACTGCTCTTGTCTAAAAGGTTTCATAGTAAAATAGAATATATTTATTTAACAGAGGTGCCTAAAATATATTTATTTAGCAGTGGCGTTCGCTAGAAAGGGGAGGACCCAGTGATGTAGTCGGGTCGAGGCCTATGCCCCGAAGCGGTGACTGCTGCGAACCCGCATGCCTAAGGCAACAGAGGGCCGTGTTTTTTTAGTCAGTCGATCGAGCCTGATATGAGCCGTTCTGCCTTCACCGGGTGAAGAAAACCATGAACATTTTCACACAAAGGAAAGAAAACATGAAGATAAACGGATTAAAATAACTTATGTCGTGAAGGCTTTCTATAATGTGCCTACTGATGTGTGTATAAAATCACAAAGCGTCTGTCAAATTTTACCAATCGAAAATTAACCTTCCACTATTTAATTGTAGTTGTACAGTCAGGTATCTAACTGTACAGTGAGGGGGTTGACTGTAGCCTATCAACCTAGCAGCAACCCTATCTGCACCTAACAACCTAGCCCTGACCATATAGCTACAATATATACGTATATATATAGTGCGGGATGCCTGTTACCATGAGACCTAAGGCAACAGACGGAAGGTGGGAAGGATGAAAGGTGTATCGGATGGGATTTTCTCACTGCCGATCCGCAGCCTCACGGACCGACCAATAACTAAGGCTGAGTAAGGCCAGAGCTATCGGTAACCATTTATAGGCGCAGTAACAGTGAGAGGAGTCGATGGTCTCGTCGAATGAAACAGCGTTGCTCGAAGCGTAGAAAAAAGAGATTTATTTACAGATTTACATGCTATTTATATTAATATTTTTACATGTATTAAGTGTTACTTATACTAATGCATTTGTGTGAAACCGCTGATGTAGATCAATAACTTTGTGACAAATAACTATGATTGAGGTTGATTCTGGTTCATCGCGGTCACTGCCCTGCTGCGTCGGCATGTTCACATCCTCGCGTGAACAATTATTATTCAATTGTAATTTATATTATTATGTTTATGACTTTTACTTTCACCAATGATGTTAATGAAATATTTTTGTTTAGTCACTTGTAAATTCAATGTGATACTCGGCTGGGTAAACTCATTAAGAAGTATTTATTATGTTCGCACTAAGACACTGTACTTCAGGGACTGTTATGTAACTGTCCGACGCTCTCGGCTGCCTACAACGCATTGAAGTGGGTATATTGCATAATCTGCGATTCGTCTTTCTGACAGTTACATAACTTGTCTTTGTCATAACGGTACAATTTAATACACTATTATTACATCTATTAATATCTCTATATATACGTATATCATATTTCATTATACCTGTACATTTTATTTTATTCTGTTACTTACACATATTTATTGCTTAATTATTTTAACACACACACACACTATAAAGCTGATTTACATCTGTGACGTCTCGCAAGGCTCAGTTGAAAACCAGCGTCAGGCTCCCTGTGGCCTGGCTTTATGCTGAACTGAGCCTATTTGGCACAGCCGTGAGGCACACGGTACCTATATATTTTTTTTTTTTTGTATTCTCTTTACTTTTTAATTGTAATTGTGTGCATAAGGCTTGCCAAATAAATTATTTTCTTTCTTTCTTTCTTTCTTTTTTTTATTTTGTATTTTTAATTGTTTTTTTATGTAATGTAAATGAAAAATGTAAATGACAATAACATCAAACAATGAATCAAGCAATGATTGGGGGTTTTCTTTATAGAAAAGCTTTTTATTTCTTATACTTTTCACTAATTGAGAAAATAAATCAATAGACCCATTTATACGTTTTTTCAAGAGTTCATTATGATCGTTTTGCATATTCGTGCAAAGAATGGGCAGAGAACCTTAGGCCCATCGCATGCGGCGTATTCTAAACGCGCAGAAGACGCGCGTTTCAGGAACGCGCCTCTTCGGCGCCGTAGACGCTGATTTGTTATTGCGTTTGGATTGATGATACAAGCGCGCGTATAAAGAAGCGGAGTAGAGGCAGGGGCGGGGCCCTCACGCCACTACTGCACCGCCCGTGCCTAAACAACTGAAGAAGAGGAGTCTCTGATCTAAAAAACGCAGAATCTACGAGCGACTACAGCGCGTCTGTTTCGCTGTATCTGCGCGTATACGTGCAGTAGAGGCGCGATTCACGCCCTGAGTGCTTATGTTACAAGGTTGTGATTGAATCTCGTATACGCGCGTAATCTGCGCGGTTAAAGAACGCCGTGTGGCGTAGGGCCTATGTATACCAAGTTTTTTAAACGCGCCGTCGACGCGCTTTTTGTAAAAGAGCAGTTTGTTGTCGCGACACAAAGCGTCAAACGCGCGTTTGCATTGCATCTGTATCACTACAAACGCGCGACAACGGCGCGTTTAATAAACGTGATGTACATAGGCTATTTGGGCTAGTCCATACACGGCGGAACCGCGCTATTTCAGAATCGCCTGGAAATCGCGCGAGTCTTATATGTATGAGTTATTAAGTAATCGTTCAGACATAACCGCGCGGTTAGTCAACCGCCAGAAAATAGAATCGCGCTGCTCCCGCGCGTTTCTATTACTATGGAGTCTTTACTTTGCGTTCAGTTGCGTGGCGGATACCGCGCGGTTAGCACATCACAGCTCGTGAGTTTGGCACGGTTCGTTTCGACACTGAACTGTTTATTGATGAAGTGGAGAAGAGAAATGCAATATGGGATATTCAGTGTGAGGATTACTCAAATAAAACTATCATAACCAAGTTTTTTTTTTTTTTTTACGTGGCAAAATCATCAAATGAGTCCTCCCACCCCGGGCAGGGCGGGAGGGACTGTCAGACTTCTACTGACTAAAATCCACGGTGTCCTTCACTAGCCCTTTATGTTCCGGGGTCACGGTAAGGAAATAATCCCGCGACCCCGGCAGGCTGTGGTGGTGGGGCGGAGGGAGGACACTGTCCTCTCTCGCGCGCGGCCCGCCTCCTCCTTCGCGAGTATTACTGCTTCGCAGAAGGAGGCGACCGCCTCCCACTCCGTCTCGCCCCGCAGCATGGCCGCAACCAATGCCGGGCGCGAGAGGTCTCCGCCTATCGCAGCCGTGAGGACACGTCGGTGCTCCGCCCAAGCTGGGCAGTCCTGCACCGTATGCTCCACCGTGTCCTCCGGGCGATCTTCGCAGTGGTGACACCCAGGCGTTTCCTCCTTCCGCATTAGACACAGGTACCTCCCGAAGCATCCGTGCCCGGTGAGGACCTGCGTCAGGCGGAAAGTAAGGACGCCATGACTTCTCTCCAGCCACTCCTCAAAGAGGGGTCTTACCGCCGCAATTGCGGCGTGCCCGTTCATAACCAAGCTTGGCAAGAGTTAGTGGAGATATTTGAAAAATTGTGAAAATACGTTGGAAACTTGGTTGGTTACTTAATATTGGATGCACCCATTTGCATTGCATACCGCATTTTTCTTATCGTTTTTTTAAGGAGCAACAACCACAGTAAATCGATTTTTCGCTGACCTCCTTTTTCAAACGGACGTTATCCCTGTACGATAATCACATAATAACCGCCGGAGTCTGATTGCATCACAATTTTGCGGTTTCGAACCGCGCGATTCATGAACGCGCGGTTTCCGCAAGTCTGTACTAGCCCTTAGTCCTGCTTGTACAATAATTTTCAAAGTATCAGCTGACGACCTTTCCACCAAGATACAGCCAGCTGACGTCTGTTTTTAGCCATATCTTCATGTAAACTTTCATCAGGCAAAATTTGGGTTGAGAGGAAATCACTGAAAATAAAATAAAAAATTACATGTTCGAGTGACCAGCAGACGTGTATTTCACCATGGTACCGTCGGCTGATTGGTTTTATTCTTCGTGATACAAGGTAATCTTCAATATAAACCAGGTTTCAATTGAGAGGAAATGACTAAAAAAATATATTTTTTCTACGTGTTTGAACGGCGATTGCTGCTTATCCCACCAACGGAATCGCAGCTGACTTCCACGAATGTTCATGATACGACTCCCTCATGTAGTCTGCTAATTATCGCTTGAGAGGAAATTGGTCACGGACATCTGTTACGGGCTCCCGCTCTATAAGTACTATTCTTAGGTACGCCTCTGCTTAACCCTCTGGAGATTACAGTTGTTTAGGTGGTGCGATTTAAATAAGATTATTTATAGAATAGATAAGACATAATATAATCAAGTATAGACATACAAAACACAACAATCATAGTATCAAAGAAGTTTAAAAGATAAAATATATTTGTAAATACTAAACATCTATACCTACTTATAATAAATCTGTAGAGAGGTCAATTCTGTACATGAAATATATAAAATATTTTCCAAAATAACTATCAGGGGCTGATTAGGGAACGACACTGATGCCAAAAATGCAATTAATAAAATTATTGTCTGTCTGTCTGTATAACCGTTATAGAAACAAAAACTACTCGACGGATTTTGACGAAACTTGGTACAATTATTTTTCATACTCCTGCGCTGGTTATAGTATACTTTTTATCACGCTGCAATCAATAGGAGCAGAGCAGTGAAGGGAAATGTTAGGAAAACGGGAGAAGTTACTCCATACACGCTAATCTTCGGAACTACTGGACGGATTTGATTGTTTTTTTTTGTTGTATAGCTATTAAGTCTGGGCAACATATAGGCTATAATTTACGAGTATCTAGGAAACTTGAACACCTGATGCAGAACTGCAATGGATCAGCTAAACTATAAGAGATACAAAAATAGCGCCATAGCAAAAATTGTTCCGCGTGATGAGCATTTTCTGCTGAGAAAATAAATTTGAAGATATGGAACACCTGATGTGGAACTCCAAGAGCCCAGCTACACTATTACATATACAGTAATGATGTCTTAGCAAGAGTTGTTCAGCTTGATGAGCACTCCCTGTTGTGGTATAAAAACTGAAGATCTGTACCCTTAGCACGAATTTTCAGTATTTGAGACGTAAAGTAAACTGGAACTTTGACAATTTCAAACTGACAATTTTCAAGGGAAAAATTAGTTCTGGCTTCGCACACCAGAGGCGCTGTTCCATTTTTTCATACAAAAACGCTGTAAATACTGGAAAGACGCTGTAAAGTAAAAGAGTGAAAATTCGTGCTAAGGGTACTGGAACACCTAATGTGGAACTCCAAGAGCCCAGCTCACTATAACAAATATAGGAATGACGTCTTAGCAAGAGTTGTTCAGCCTAATGAGTACTCTCTGTTGACTTACAAAAATGAAATATCTGGAACGTCTGGAATCGTCATGCGAGTCCCGTTGTTTTCCCGTCCCTAGGCTCTAAGAATTCGACATCAGACGTTTCAGATTTTCGATTTTGACGACACCATTGTCGCTGGCATAAGCAACAGGATCCGCGTACGAAGTCGCTGGCAGAAGCTTGTTAAAATTGAATATGTAATTAAACATAATGAAAATTGTGCTGAGCATTTCCATACCGGAGAGGTTACTAACTCAGCATTTGCTGGGTGAAAGACACCCAGTGCTGGTTTTCAGTTGGCACCCCGTAGTGACGCACGGGCGAGGGTAGGCAATAAAAACGAGTATGAAAAATGAAAAAACATCAAAAATTCATTTTAAAGCCTTCATCATCTGCTTTAATATTCCAAACACATTCCCTACCCTTTCATCATTATCAGCCTATATTGTTCCCACTGCTGGGACAGAGGCCTCCTCTCTGTGAGAGAGAATGGGCCATAATCCACCACGCGGGCCCAGCGCGGGTTGGTAGATGTCACATGTCTTCGAATTTTTGGTTCTAGGACATGCCGGTTTCCTCACGATATTTTCCTTCACCGTTTTGGGAGCAGTGGTGATGAAATGAATTACACAAAGTAATGTGCCTATAAGTCGGGACCGATACCACTGCTCTATCCTTCCCTTACCCTACCCTTTACCTGCTAGTTAATTCAATTACATGCGTCTTCAAATTCCCTTCGCAAGTTGTACATTGAGTGGAGAGCTTTTCGCCAAGGTCAAGCCTGCTTATACGGGGCGAAAATCCGACTGGACTTTATAAACCGGTCACCTGGACGAATGGTTCGTCACTGAATCCTACTGAACTTTATATGAACCTAAATAAATAAAGCGGGACTTGTACAATAGGTTTCGAAAATAACGAGTGAACTGTGAAACTTTTCCGAACGCTCGTTTCAGGCTAACAGCCATCGGCATTATAAATAGCGGATCGTAGGTACTCATGCGTTTTATAAGTATGTAGTTGTATATAGGGATAGTGATGGGCGGACTGGGATTTTAGCCGACGACTGAGTTTTTTTTTAGCAGTTGTGTGTAGAAACCAACGACGATATAATACTAGACTCCTAATAACAGGCGACCGATGTCTGCCAACACATTAGGCAAAAAAGTCTTATATCCGTCTCATTTCGACCAATCCTGTGAGCCGTAAACATACGTTTAGACAGAACAGACCTTGAGTTAGCCAATCACAACGCAGTACCCCGTCCCCCTCGCTTACGTAGTACCTCAGCGAGTTGGCAGAATAGTTTTGTTCGTTAGATCGTGCAATGCGTAGTCTAGTAATTTATAGTCGTTGGTAGAAACATTACTGGCTGGAATGTGAGTGTAGGTACCATTAGGTACACCTCTGTCTTACCCTTCAGGAATAAGAGGCGCGACGATTTAAAATAATTTGACCAGAAATATTAAAAAAAAAAAATAAGTTCCATAAGTGTCCATGCCTGTTTTGTGTATAAAAAGGTCCAGCACCATTCTAAACTTGTTGGTTATGGATGTGTTTAATGAATGAAGTTACATTCATTCAACTACATATATCGACTTGGCAATGTTCGGTTTAAATGTGTCGTTCATGAAAATGTCAAACCTATCTATCATTTTGCGTGCGTTTTATTTGAAAGTTAATATTTGCATTCGTATTCGCGAATATTGAAATTTAACATCCGCATTCTAATCTTCATCAAGTATACTTATACGTATGTAATTGCATCTGCTATTACCCAGTTACTTGGGTAGGTGAAGTGACGTCATAACTGCTAATCAGCAGTACGCCTGCTGCCTTTGCAGCAGCAAGCTGTTCCAGTTACTAGTTATTGCTGTTTCGGAATTTAATGTCAGCTCTTGTCTGTTTGCTACAGAAATGCATCTACATTGACATTGATATTAAGATCAATTAAAGTGATTTAAAGGTAAAGTGATAAAGCATTACAAGTATTTGAAAATATTGTAGTATGATCTATTCCTTATTTAAAACATAGGCATACTTTAAGTAATTACTCCCACAAAAATTCTGTTACCAACTCGCTGGAAGGCACTCGCTGCACATAATATTTTGTAGACTGTAAGTAATCTGCCGGAACTTTCGCTTCTGATGCTCGCCGGAAGGCAGTATTGATAAAGTTTACAGATCATAATTTTTGATAGAGTATGCGGGGTGCATCAGAATTTATTTGGTAGATATTTCTTTAACATGCGGTCGCGGTAAACGACAAGAAAATGTGAAGGATGTGGAAGACTTTTCATACAAAATTTACAGGAAAAATAAAAACGTATAAATAGTGTATCTATAGAGTAAGTTGTGTATTTAACATCTGCAACTTGGTCAGGCGAAATGTGCCGAAAATATTTGATGTCCAGCTTTCTTATAATTGATTTGTTTTCATTGTTCGGGTATCGGTCCGTAACAGATTGTGAATATTATTTTCTACTAACATAAAAGTTAGAAAAGTTACAGGATTATTACTTTCGGTCACTATTATCTAACTTCGTCGACCGCCCCCGCCCGCCGGTGTGTGTAACGATCTTTCGATATTTATGTTCCTATTTCCTATCTATATAGCACTTTGTACCAGTTCTAAAGCTACCATTTTAGCGTAAATAAGATTTCATTGAAATTTATGGGACGTGATTATCGGAGGAAGGGTTCGAACCAAAGTGTAGCAGGTATTAGGACCCAGGCTTTGTGTGTTTATAGACTTCAGTTAGATACGTTTAAATTAGCGATTTATCACGTGATCCGAAATGCCTCTAAACTGATTAATTCAAGCAATTTTAGTTAGGTACAATTCATCCACAGTTTATTTAGTTTGCCTTTGCTTCTGCTAGTTTCCAAGAATTAATACTCGTACTTACGTATAATATCTAAGATTTCGCCATGAATGACTAACAAACAGCCACTGTTATTATATTATTTATCGAGACATTACCATATCGGGCGTTTTGAAGCTAACAGTCTATAATTTTAGTATTACTTCCAGAAGTGATACCGTTTATAGCTCTTAAATTAAATTTAACGCCACTTTCTGCCTATATACGGTAGTGAATCGCGTGGGCTGGAGTGTGAACCGAGTCACCGACGAGACGTGGTAATAGGACCACTAACGAGGTGTAATAGACGTTAGCCGAGATAACTCTCACCAGGTTATTGGGTCAGAATTGGGGTCAGAAGTATTGTTAGAGCCACTAGTCATCGGTTTTTAATCGCCGGCTACGTAGATAAAAGTATTGCTCCACTTGGGTGGTCTTTCTTACTCGTGCCAGTTTTTATCAATTCATTTAATTTGTGTAAGCTCCAAAAATAGAGATACCAGAACAATATTAATTAAGATTTATTACTTATTTATGCGGCCCGTGTGACTAAAAACTACGAGTACATCACTGTGCTATTACTTAATAAGTAGCAGTTCACTGTTGGACATAAGTTTCATTAAACTAAAATCTAAATCCGTCCTTAATACTAAGCTTAAATAGATCAAAGCAGAATTAAGTTACTATACAGGGTGACTTTTTTACCACCGTCCAAAATTTTTCTAGACATTAGGTATCAATCACTAACCCCATTTTTGAAAAAAAATCGATACGTCAAATTGTCATATTAAATCATTTTCTCATCCGCTCTGTGTGGTCACTAAGCTAAACGTTAATAATATACACTTGCCGACGCATGAAACGGACAGAGTGCACCCCGCTGACCCCCCGCCCCGCCCCGCTACACCTGAGCGACACATCACAGCGCGGTATCCAGATTCATCAACTTTTATAGATAACATTGAGACGTGATATCTCGATATTTTTGTATTAAGTGATACAAAAAGAAAAAACACGTATTCAATGATTTTCGCCAAAGATTAATATATTAAAATTTGGATGGTGACTAAAAAAACATCCTGTATTCATTGTCTACATGTTCTCCACAAGCCATACATCATTATGTCCGTAGGTCGACGCAGGGCAAACTGACTGGCAGCTTGCTGGTAATCGCTGAGCTGTTTTCACACCCCGTTGATTTTCACCAAGCACATAATTATTATAAAGCGCTGATTGCGCAGATAAGATTTCGCATGCTTTTGTTAAGGGTTATGCATACAATTTTTTTCTAAGAACTCTTTTTTAAAGGCCGCATCAGAAAGTATTACAGACTTACACATTTTTTTAATGTATCGACTCACTGCCGTTTAGTCGGTATAAGTAAACGAACCATGCATAAAAATGCACGGATATATGGATGGTACTAAAATTGGACGTTTGTGGATTTGACTGGATTGAAATTTCATTATTCTGAGTTTCTGACTGAATGTATAAACATGTTCAAAAAGATTGTACATACTCTCAGATCAAAGAAATAGGCAGGTAGAACGCTCAGAACACAGAGTGTGACCACCAAAGCAAATACAAAATCAAAAGCGACTACAAACTCGCGACAGTACCAAGCTACGCGTCGTACCAAGCTACGCGTCGTTGTTGTTGTTTGCCAAAATATGCCGTCTCGTGTTTATATACATTGTAAAAGTTGTTCAAAACGACAAAGAAAACAATATGGAATGTAATTCGATTTGATTTTGTATTTGCTTTGGTGGACACACTCGCGTGTTCTGAGCGTTCTATCTGCCTATTTCTTTGATCTGAGTACATACTGTTGAAGTGTCCGGTTTTAAAGTGTTGTTTAAAAAAAAACGGTAAATTGTGTGTATGTATAGGCCTTTAATTGTACGTAGTCGTATTTTGTTTCCAGCTCGTTAAGTTTATTAGTTTTAGAACAAGCCTGTGATTAGTGTACAGAACACATGCGTTTTAAATGTACATTACTAATGTATAAACTTTATGTAGTTATACAAACAAGTTTTAATGGATATTTTAATTAAGAGTTAGGGTGTGAACTCACGTTATCTTCCCACGTAACGGCTTAATTTTATATAACCTACAAAGTACAAACTGCTGTGCAAACTTACATTTAAAATGGTTAAGTTTAAGGAGCTTTAAAAAAAAAAACTGTTTTTCTGGTGGCCGACGCCTAGCGTGGCTTGTCCTTGGCGTGCTTACGTAGCTCCCTCGTATACAAGGCGTCGCAAGTCTCCGATACCTTTCGACTTTGGTATCTAAGCGACTATCAATAGAAATCTATAGAGGTTCGTACACAGGCTAGCGTCAATGAATGCCAAAGTCGTAAGAGACTTGCGTCGCCTTGTGTACGAAGGGGCTTACTATGAAAATATATTTTATGTTTTTCGTCACGCAAAACACGCTACACTAGCGACCACGCTTAGCGGGACGTCAGCGCTATAGTTATGGGTCGCAGGACCATAGTATAAAGAGGGGAAGTAAGTTATTTCATACAAACGCACCGCGCGCGGCCTAAATGTGTGCGCCATAGTATATATGCGTGCGCCGCACGCACACTTAAACAAATCTCGAGCCGTTTCGAGGTGCGCAAGTCGGGGCTAACATTGCACGAGGTTCGTGCGTCACGGCTTTTTGGCACCGCTAAATGAATGAAAAATGTGTGATAATCGCAGGAGAACGTATTGTGTGATTCATTAGATATGTCTGTATTATTTATGCTCGTATTTGTTAAAAATAAAAATAAATATGGTCCTTTATGTGTAAAAAGACTACATTCTGCCTAATAAAATAAAATAAAAAACTGACTAGTGTACAACGTGTAACAAAATTAACGCCAACCTCTTATGGATTTAAAAACAACTTCCCGGCCCTTGCCAATTAATAGGCACTGAATTAAAATTTAGATAAAAAAATGACAACCCTAAAACAGTAGGCAATTATATCGCGGATTGGGCCGGAGATAACCTACTTCCCCTCTTTATACTATGGCAGGACTGTCCCATCAGGTAACCGTGACCCTAGAACGTAATGGGCTATTGAAAGATCACCGTGGATTTTAGTTCAAGTCTGACAGTTCCTCCCGCCCCGCCCCTGGTGGGAGGACTCATTTGATAATTTTACCACAAAAAAAAAGCGTTATAATTATAGTAAGCATAGCAGGCCACGCTTAGCGTCGTGCTAGCGTCGCGCCACGTCGAGCTCGCTGTTTGATAAAGCCTTTATGTCTCCATGAACGCAAGCCTTGACGATATTGATTACGAGTACTACCTATGTTAAATTCAATATATTTTGAAAATTTGAACACAATTTGACATTCATACCATACATTAATTTATGCTGATAGTGACTAATAAATCTTTATTGAGGAACATTAGTTTAGTCTAAACAAACATGATCTTACAATGTTTCCATTATCCGGTCACAAAGTTACTAATAAATATTCAATTTAGTAGATAACATGGCATGCAATATAATATTTAACTAATTTGCTAAAATGATTTGCAGTAAAACTATGTACTATGTAACTTTAATCAAGTTACACTCAAGTAAAATCAGTAAATTTTATTGAAAACCAATTTTAAACTTGTTGAATTTCAGACGGACGGTGTTTATTTAAACAACATATATAACTTTTCCGTCATCGCCCATCGTCACTTAATTTTGTGGTCAATGAAAGCAAGTTCATAATTTTAGAAACAATAATCTAAAATAATGAAGTTTTAGCAGAAATCGACCATTCTGTATTATTATTCTGATCATAGTTGCTGATAAGTATCAGAAGATGGTTTATAACGAGAAAAATTCAAGGAAAATTAATTTTCACAATATATAAAATTCAAGCACGACGAGTGCTTCAGGCGAGCGAAGTGGGAAAACAATTTCTCAACTATTTAAATAATGAGTGCCTAATAGAACTCACTTTAGTAGTTACCTACTGACCCATTTAGTGAAGAAGACATGATCTTTATTTTATACTAATTTGAATTTAAGGAACAAAGAGTTGCCACAGTATCGCTCAAATATTATTTTTGGAACGAAGTTCCTTATCGCGCGTTGCGAAAGGGGGCTAAACGGAAAAAAATAAGACGAAAAGTTGTAACGACACTTTTTGCCACGCCCAGCACCCCGCGCCTGCATCCCGCGCCCCGTACCCTTCACCCAACCCCGCATTATTATTCTTTTCATTTTATATCTATTTCGCATTGAACAGTGTGGTGTCGCGAAGATTATTTTTGTTGAGTGTAAACAGCAACTTCGTTCCATCCGGGTGTCCCTTGAAACATCTCAAGTTTATTTATTTATTATTATTTTGTTAACGTTGACCTACATTAGGAATTTCTCCTTGTTCGTGGGTGGTGAGTTTACAATTATATAAACTCACGTACACAAACCCCCGACCTGGAAAAACAACTAGTAAATCATACAAATATTTTAATCAGTCTGTACGAGTCTGCCCGCCCGTCTCGTCCCGCCCGGACTTATTTGATGATTTTATCACGATAAAAAATCATCAATCATCTGATACTATCTTCACATGCTTATTTCGCCTAAAAACAGTCATGATTCAGCTTTTGAATAGGTAAATAGGTACGTTCATAAGTATTTGTGCTCATAATAACTACATTGAATATTAGGGACGCTTCACAATGTTGCGCAATAAATTAACAAAAGCAGCTTTTATGACAGATAGCCACTTATCTGAGGCTTACATAACTCTGTTTAATTTATACTGGCTTTAACTTATTTAGATTTTACGTAATGTCTCCTTTAAATTTTTGATAAGTGACCAAAAATAAAGTGTTCGTACTGATGTGCACTCAAGCTTCTTAATTAAAATAAATTGTAATTCTAAAGTAGTAAATTTAAATAAGCTTTAGGCTAATGGTATCTACATAAGGTGGGGAAAGTTTCAGCTTTTCACTTTTGGCAATTCTTAAGTAGGTACTCCTAAAATGAAAATGTTTTGCTTTTAGAATTAAATTAATGTCTATAAATAAACCAAAAAAAAATTGACTTTTTATGACTGTGTTCTATTTGAGAGATTTTAAGAGGTTATTAGGTAGTATTTAATTGGGATCAGTAACTTTTTTTTACAGAAATTCCTTTTTTTTAAAAGAATTAAGATTTTTTCTACTTAGTAAGCGAAAAATATATGGAATAAAGAATTTAAGTAATGAAAATCGTGCATTCTTCTTGAAGAGTTAACACTTAACTACAAAGCGACTGGATTTTGTTTACAAAAGCCTCTATTCTTTCATTAGAGAAGAAGCTTACCAAAGTTCAGTAAGTCTTGAAAAGTATAAGTTTGAGTTTATGTTACTTTGTTACCCAATCTGTTTGTAGTAGCGGTGTTGACGGTGGTTGAACAGATTGAAATCAAAAGTTAGTTACAAGTAGAAAGCTAAATCACTATATTGTCGGAAACTTTCCAGACGAACAGAGGCGCGAGCGCAGGTAGTAAACCAAGGCTCACTTTAATTTACATTCCTGCTTGTATAATATATTTATTTTTTTAAATTATCATTGACTAGTAAGTAAACTCCGATGCACTTTATGCCTGACAATGACATCAATATATATTAAACTAAAATACTTAGGTACTTGAATGGGTTAATTAATTTAAATGAATACGATGGAATTGTGTACTGCAGTAGTGTACAATTTCATTGCCGTAATGAATACGTCACGGATTTACCCACACACATTTAACTTAACAAGCCTGTACTTAATAAAATATAAAACATGAACAGATTGAAGTCATGTATTCGACATGCACGCCTTGCGGACGGCGAGTAATGGGGATCGGACGGCAAGTCGGTCAGTCGGTCTATACCACACTCGGGCCACCGGGCGTCGTGTTCCACACGCGCCTCAAAGAGCTGACAGCAATCTGGCTGGGTCCCGTTAGAGGGCCAAGACCTGCCGGGGTCGCGGGACTGTCTTTTCAGGAAATCGTGACGCTCTGGAACGTAAATGCACATGCTTTAAAAAATCTGAATGCGAGTACTTTCAACGACAAAATTGCTATCATAAATTGCGGTTTCGCCCGCGTCGTGTTAGGCGTATGGCCCTATGGTCCAGTCTCGCATCAGTTCCCTTGAGGAAAGCGTGAAAGACGACGCGCCATGACTTGGACCTGTCCTTGGTCGGACGGCTCCCGGACCCGCGATTTCCGATGCCCTCGGGCGTCATCAGCGGTGGCTGGGGCGAGAGTAGACGATGTCCAATAAAAACCACACATCCATATTGAGCGCAACATGACAAGTGTCAGTCAGTGTCGAATTAAAATCAGTGTTGTCACTATCACAAAAAAAAATATAACATTATATCGATACATAACAAATTGCAGGTTTATTATTTTTTAAATCTCGTTTCTGTGAAAAATAAACTAACTAAAAAGGGGAAGATTTGTAAGGCTAAGGCTACCTCGTCGCACCGTCTCTCGTGCAGCTGTATCACCACGGAGTGTTTTAAGGGGCCCATATCTTAGAGCGCAGCAGGCATTTAGAGTGATTCCCCCCCCCCCCCCGTCACGTGGCATCACAGCGCTTTTCAATGATCTTCGCTGACCCCGTTGAAAAACGTACCACCTTGAGCTTATGCTAGCCTAGTACTTTGGCAGGCCATTTAGAGTTACCTTACCCCCGCGCTGCGTGTCACGTGGCACCAGACTGCAAAACATACCACCTTGATCTTATACTAGCCTAGTACTTTTGCTGGTTAGTGACATTCTATCAGTTTTTAAGTAAAAACTGAAACAAATTCTCAGAATGTGTCTCTGCCATCTTTCTACACACTGGTGACCGGTCTATGGAAAGCCTATGGTGGCCGGATCTTGTGGAATTTTTTTTTTTTGGTAAAATTCATAAATTAGTTACTCAGAATACATCAGTAAAATAAAGATAACAGTTTTCTTCTGATATGTACACATGTTGTCAAAAAGTGGGATTCAACGGGAATTAAAAATGGGATTCATCGGAACTACCTAAAAAATGGGATCCAAAAATGGGATCCAACGGGAATAATTCTTTCATATGACTTTTTCAAAGTAAACTATCAAAAGAAGAAAATGCATGTGATATTAATTTCTTGGAACGTGTTTTCCAACTACATCGCATTTTGTGCTTGCAGTAGTGGCTTTTGGCAGTGGTTTAGGGAATTAAATTAACTGAAATTACCATTTTGTTGTGGTTTCGCAACTGATATTCCGTGTAGCAATTCCCTTTTGCGGTGGCCAGCATAAAATGCAAACAGTGAAATAGGACATTAATGCCTAGTAATGGGTTGCGTTAGTGGGAATTTCACTACAAATGTGGGGTTTACGGATAGATTTAGGATTTACTTAATTAGATAAACTAAAAGTTCACTAAATTAGAAAGGATGATTTTTTCCTTTCAGAAATATTTACCCATCAAGATGGCGTTTAAGCTGTGTGTTTTTAACTCGGAAAAACTGGCTGTCATAGCATTACGATTAGGTTCAACATGCAGTGTATTTCACACGCGTGTTGATTATATTGTTGTGCTTGTTATATTGACCATGTAAGACTACCTTCTCGTACCTATAAATTATGTTCAAATCTCTCGCAATTGTGGCAGCCGTTCATGTATGGTATTCTAGGTAGTTATATTAACCACACCAGTGTTAAGGTGCTGATAGACTTAAGCATTCACTTGTAACAGAATTCGAGCATTCGCCGTTTTTAATTTTGCTGAACAGAATAACGAACAGAGCCGAGCATAGAGCCAAACAGCGCTACGAACATTTTCACGATCTTCCTAGCGAACGCTTTAGTCGATGGTCGTCAAAGAAGATGTCAGACTTGACAGTCGGATAAGCAAAAAGCTTAGAATGTTAGCTAAAACGATCTCGTTTGTTTTTCTGTATTGAAGAATGCTCATTTCTAGTGAACGCTCAAGTTTATCAGCACCTTAATAAGCCCAGTGCACAGTGCACTGAACGCGTCATACATAACGCTTGTACTCGTATTTGCCTATTGAGCTGCACTTGATTGCTGTACTGGCGTAAGTGCTGAGTAGACTATTTGCGACCCGGCTTCACTTGAAATTCCACATAACCGCAACGTTGCAGTAATTCACACCCAGGATTATTGATGGCATGTTCATTTGTTCAACTGTTCCAGCAACACCAACAACATCCAAGTTACATGTGAATCAAAAGGTGTGTTTTGCTGTGGTTATTCTCCTTTCCTAAAAGTTACAGTAAAACACATTACTCGCAGCCGTCAGGTAAACATAGTTGCTAGATTGCAATAAATAAATAGGCTTGTGAACTTTAAAATATTTGACTAGAACTTTTTCCTTCCGTTACGTAAACCAAAATTGACGACGATACGACGCTTTAAAAACTTTATTAAGGTGCCGGTTCGCGCGCGAGACCGCGACACTTCTTAACATTAGGAATGACAAGTGTCGCGGTCTCCTGTCACAGCGGTTCGCGCGCGAGGCCGCGACACTTCTTAACATTAGGCAATGACAAGACAAGTGTCGCGGTCTCCCGTCGCGGTCTCCTGTCTCGGTCTCCTGTCGCGGTCTCGCGCGCGAACCTGCACTTTTACAATACGTCACGCTATTGTGTCAATTTTAGTGCCTGATAACAAGAGTTGCCACTCTCGAGTTATGACGCGTTTTTATCTTTGTGAATATTGACTGACTTAACAAAAGGAAAAAATAAGAATCTATTTTTTTTAACCCGACTGATTAGATTTGCTAGTTATTGATTCTGAAATTAGCCTATTGTAATTGACTGTAGAACGAAACATACTTGAGTGACGAGTTTTAGCAACACAAATAAACATATTAAATAATTATTTGTCAAGATGTCATAAATTTAAACGATAGACTGGTCGCTTTTTCAAATAAATAAGAAACTGAAGCGTCTAACATTTCCTAGTCATAATTATCTGGTAAAGGAGTGGTGTTACTGGTTGTAAATCTTGCGTGAAATTCTAACCAGTGCTAACTTACTGGTCAAGTACTGGTTAGATCGCAAATGTTGTAGAGTGCATGTTAATCAAAACTTGAATTAATATGGAGTTTATGTTGGAATCCTGATTTATCACGTTAGATTTGAATAGCCACTCGATTATTTAGATTGGCTATTGAAGGACACCGTGAAAGCTATAACTGTTTACATACATAATATATTAATCTATCAGAAGATAGATTAATATATTATATGCATAAAACAGTTATAGCTTTCACGGTGTCCTTCAATAGCCCTTTACGTTCCAGGGTCACGGTAATTTAGTAAATCCCGCGACCAACAGATATAGCTTTAAAAAAAGTACTTACAGAAGGAAAGGTACTTGAACAATACCTATAAGTACACTGAACCCAAAATATTTGTTTGAACCTGAAACGTTTGCGAAGTTTTATACATACGCGATTATTATTCACGCGAAGAAAATAGTTATTTGTTATGCAAGGCTGCAAAGTTGATTTTTGTGCGCGAGTTCTTGAATTGAAAACTGAGAGAGCGAAGGATTCTAAGATTGAACCGCGAGAGAAACGAGCGGTTCAAATATAGAATCCTGAGCGATGCGAAGTTTTCAAAAGTACGAGACGCAGAAAAACTTTGCTGCCGAGTGCAACACACAACTTTTCACCTCACACAGCGAGGAAATGGTAGGTGTAAGAGAAACAGCTTAAACAATTTACTATATAAGTATTTATTTATTCATTTTAGAAATTAAAAGTAAAATTACTACAATTGTTAATATTGAAAGTTAAATGTTTTTTTGGAACATTAATACTTGTGTTTGTCACTTGTGTGTTATTATTACGTAAATTTGCGGAAAAATGCTCAAATTCATTGGATTCCATTGTGAATGTTGGAGACAGAGACAGATATAAGGCGGTAGAAGACGATTTTCTCGAATTTTAAAAACTCAAACTTACCTACGACATCTACTACCTAACACTAATGTTCAGAAAAAAAAATAGGTTGGTGCACTGACATGCAGTGGGGGCGGCTCACCTGCCAGTGTAGAAAATAATTGAATACAAGACGTGTTCGATTTTTAAACAACACTTTGTGCTCTAGAGCACAAAATGGAGTTTTGCGCTCAGATTTTGAATCAGAAATAGAATCTTTCCGAGCGGGTGAGGTGAAAATATTATTAAATGAGTCTGTTGTGTCTTACTGAAGAAAAGTTACGAGTGAAATTCAACCCAAGACACAGTTTTGAACTGCTGGGATCTGGTTGAAGTTTTCAGTTTAGCACAGTTTCCACAGGGATTTTTGATTTTATGGCAGAAGTAAGTCTCAACTTTTGCCAAAATATTGTCATAAAAGTCTGAAAACTCAATTCATTAAGCTTTAGCTTACCTCAAGCTCTAAAGTTGTGGCCACACTACCGATCCTGATGTGAATTAAATACTTTAGACGTTACGTATACGACGTACGTATAAGAGAATTAAAATTTATAATTCTCTTCCCTATGGGTACAAACTGTGGGTACAAACGTATTGTTGTGTTAGCTCATTATATATTGTTTAAATAATTATATCAAGTACATATATTAAACCCTAAATTATATCTACCTTATGGCGTTTTAAAAGTATTTGTAACTTGATGCTAATTTAGGTTAGGTACCTTCACTAATCTCATTTGGTGACACGTACAGTAAGCCTTAAATGTTTATTTTATTCTATTATTTTTCTAGTATTTATTGTTACAAAGGAATCAGAAATACACCATCTGTGAGATACGAGCATTCCCTATCTTCCTGTATGGAGTGGAAACATGGACTATTTTGGCGCGAGAAAGACAGAGGATTGACGCATATGAGATGTGGTGCTGGAGACGAATGTTGAGAATACCGTAGACTGCAAAACGCACCAATGCATCGATCTTAAGTCAGCTTCAAATAAAAACTCGCTTATCAACTATATGCCAACAACGCATTCTCTTTTATGTCGGCCACGTGGTACGCAGAGGTGATGAAAGCTTGGAAAAACTGATTGTGGTTGGGAACACCGAAGGCAAACGATCGGGCGGTCGTTCACCAACTCGATGGACAGATCAGGTGAAGGAATCATCGTCCTCTAAATTCTACTCGGTGGTAAGGAATGCGCTGGACAGAAACCGGTGGAGGCGGATCATCCTCTCCAGGTGCAATTCCGAAGCTGACCACGATCCTCAGACATGAGGGACCGACTACAGAGAGAGACGTCCTGTTTAACCCTCTGAAACCCTTACAATGACAGTAATCGGACGCAGAGTCAGGCCTAAGACGTGATTGAACTACATATCAAAGAGAAGTATAGCTATTCAGCTTCGGAACTTATCAAAAGGAGACAGCAATTAATGATGGTTATTATATTTTGCTGTAATTGGCAGTTCTAGCAGCCTTATTTTCCCAACGACAGCAATGCCAATGAAATTTTTTGATGCCTTGTAATTATTTTTTACCAGTTAGGATAAAAGTAGGCAATACGGCCTAGTTGACAAAACTCCCTGTCATTCTAGCAGTCAAACTTACTGCTCGGATATATATGCGAGTATGGCCACTGTTGGTGTACAACATGGCCCTTGGCCCAACAGTTACTACACTCGCATGTGGTTCCAAGCAGTAAGTGGAAATGCTTGAAGCTTTTTGTCAACTAGGGCCTAGGGCCTACCTTTGCTCTATGAGTTTCTTTATTTATTATTTTTTAATTATAAACCTTTTTCCACACTACGAACTTCTTTTGGGTCGTGGGTGCGTTAACAAAAATTGAAATTCACATACACAAACACCCAGGCCCGGGACAACTACGTGTAGATCATACAAATGCTTGTCCCGTGCGGGATTCGAACGCGAGACTCACAGTGCAGCAGTCCAACACTCGACTACTTCACCAACCTTCCCGTCAATTATTTTTCCCCTCTGATTTTACCAGCTATTAATTATTTTGATAGACATTCTGGCAACAATTTCTTGTCAAAAGAGAAAAAATGAGACGTAAAATATGACGAGAAATGTCGGAAATTCGAAGTTTTGTTAACAACAACCAATTATCAACTTGTTATGTTGGTGTTCAAGGTAACTGACCATCGTGTAATGTTAAACTTTCTTAATGGGCATTAAGACTCAGATTACAAGACAGAGGAGACTTCCTGTTTCTTAATTAATGGATTTTCCTTTTTATACGTCCTGGATTTGTATTTGTTTTATGTTGGTATCTGTTTTGGTTTATTACACAAACAAACGCGATAAAACAATATCGAATTCCGAATTGTTATTGTCATTAAAATTGTCTTACATCTTTATTTTTGCCTGAAGTAATATTTTCATCATTAAAAATCATTTATGGCAACGTTTTTGGCACGTTTTTTTAATACATAAAGATTTTTAATTCTTATAAGTCGTGTTCATTATTATTTTGTATGATCGAACCGTCTTATAAATTATAATTTCAATTCTAAAAGTTACAAATCATGTCACTCACTTTCCCCAACTAGCAGTGGAAGGTCAAGTTTTTATTATTATAGGGGAAAGGTGTACGAGATGATTCCCTTAAGGGAGATTGCTTGTAGATTAAAAGATATCCTACTTAGCGCGAATGTAAATACGTATATACATAGTAAATTTATTTATCTTATTGTTGGCATACTCAAAATTTTGATTTTTTCGATGCTTTACTATTAAAAAAACACATTTTTAAAACGTTGTCAAAGGATCATCTTGTACACCCCGGTGTCCAAGATGATCCCAGGATCCAGGAAGAGAATAACCCACATAAAACCATAATCTCGGTTTATTTTTTCACCTATATATTTGATTGTACTGACAGCCACCTTATTTTTGACTTTTGCCCGCGTTTTTAGTGATAATACAGGCAATCCAAACTGTGCTATATGGCATGCCATTTTTAACAGCATCCAGTGCTTTGATCATGGAGTGTTCTGACCACAATCCGCGTTTAGTTTTTTTTTATAATTACGAGGCATAGTCTTAAACCAAAAATATATGAACTTAAACATAATAACATACAAAGGTTAAAAATATCCCCGTAATAGTAGGTATGTTACCGGTTTACAAGAAGATCCGTGGGGATCATCTTGTACACCGGTAACATAATCATCTTGCCCCAACATAAACTTTTTTATTCAATGTTCGATAACTTAAACTATGTGCTTTCAACTGTTACCATGCTATTAAAAAAACAAAATAGAGCAATTTTCAAAGCTAACTTATACCACAGCCTAGTAATAAAGTACCTAGAACAAATTAGATATAAACTTCAACTCACCCTTACCTTAGATCAAAGTAACGGAATATTTGTTTTTTTTCTCAAAAAATTTAATTGTCACTCTCGACACCACTACTTTTGGCTGAGGCGGGGGAATATCGGGGACTACGTTTTACCATTAAAAACAACTAGATGACGCTACTGGCTTCGTTGCAATATCAAAGGATCATCTTGCCTCGACGGATCATCTCGTACACCTTTCCCCTACAGATTAATGTAATAATTAAGATTTTTCTACTTGTGTTATCAAATTCGTTTAAATCCGTGACATCGTTCCTGAGAGATTTTGCAACAAAAAGCCAAACTTTAGTAAACTAGTTGCAAATTAATTTGGATGCAGTGTTCATTTGTCTCCTAGTAACTTACTTATAACTTAGTTGTACTCCCAGTGGATACACTTGTTTCCTAGGGTTGCTAAGGTTTTGTAGGTAACCTACAATGACTAAATAATTTGTTTTTCCGGTTGATGGTCTTTGGTCATGCTTATATTTTTTCACATTGGGACTTTTTAACAGGTCAAATCTACTAACTACAGACTCTGCCTAACCTTTCGGCCATTAGGTTCAGGAACTGTTATTTAATTCAAAGACAATAACGCAAAAAGCTTAATTACCGACCAAGTGCAATGTTGCTTGTCATCCAAAGTCTGAAGCATATTGACAACAGGCTGTTATGCATTCAAATATTTACTAGCTGTTCCCCGCAATTTCACGTTGCAGCGTGATGTTATATACCCATATAGGCCTCCCTTGATAGGTAAATGTAATATCTCCTATATAATTCAAACCAGCGATTCCTGAGATTAGCGCGTTCAAGCAAACAAACTCTTCAGCTTTATTATATTAATATGGACATGCATAAACGCCTGCGTCGCATATCATAAAACTTTTTGAGGAAAGAAAAAATCAGCTGCGTATAGTTCAACTTATCCAGAAGACGCGGGTCGGAGACCCACTTATAGCTGCATTTTTCTTCTATCAAAAACTTTAGGTTAGATACGCTTTGTTTACATTTCTCTTACATCATTTAGTTTCTTCTCACCAAAGGTAAAGGTTAAGGGCAATAGCTTTTCTTATTTATTTAGTTGACTGTAGACCCTACGGCAATTTACCGCTCCCCGGGGATCCCTAAACACCGCCGTCGCTTAGGATTTACACACACGTTACAGTGATTGAAGTTTGTCGCAGACGTGGCTTTAATATATTATTAAAGGTGTTTAGTTACTTTGTTATAACCTCTATTTGTACTTTCGTGTAACTTATTTACAAGGAAGTAAAGTTAAGAATATAAATGGAAGAAAACTTTAAGAGGAAATCGGTGTACCTATATCTTAAAATCGAAAATTGAAGACACGTGACATCACCAACCTGCTTTGTCTGCGACCTTCATAAAGGCCTCTGTCCGCCCAGTGGAAACATTATAAAGCTGTTAACAAAATACTTATTATGCCTGTGGTGTAATACAGTAGACCTCGATTAATTTGAGTATCAGATACGGAACTAACTGCGCATTTAGCCGCCATTAACCCGAATAAAAGCAGTTTTGATTAGGGTAATAGATAGCTGTTTGTGTGGTCGGGATTAGAACTTGGACGATTAGTTTCCACTTTGAAATTGGTAGGATTTTATGATTAT
This sequence comes from Agrotis clavis, assembly GCA_954870645.1. Taxonomy (NCBI): domain Eukaryota; kingdom Metazoa; phylum Arthropoda; class Insecta; order Lepidoptera; family Noctuidae; genus Agrotis; species Agrotis clavis. Next base: position 15,222,612 of record OX940921.1, read on the forward strand.
TATCATGGAAGTAAGCAAGCCTAGGGATAAGAGGTTCAGGACTATACTTAACTACTTACAGCTGTAATTTTTTTTTTTTTTTTTTTTTAGGTGGTAAAATCATCAAATGAGTTCTCCCGCCCTGGGTGGGGCGGAAGGGACTGTCAGACTCTTACTGACTAAAATCCACCCGTGTTCCTTCCTATACCCTTTACGTTCCGGGGCCACGGTAACCTGGGTTAAGAAAAAACCCGCGACCCCAGCAGGCATTTGGCGCGAAACACGACGCGCCACCGACCCGGGCTTGGTCCTTGGTCGGACGGCGAGCTACCCATAACTCACCGTCCGCAAGCCCGCTCCACTGCTGTGCCCTCTGCTAATCAGAGGGACACGCGTTGGAGCGTCCACACGACAGGCTATTCGCATACGGGCAAAGAGACCCCTTAGGCACACAGTGCCTAAGGAAGAGTTTTTGCCCGCATCCCAGGGTGCACCGGCCCGAAAAACTGGTCTTCCCCCCGGACGTATCCGAGAGGGAACTCCAGTCCACGGGCGCACGTGGAGGTTTCCTGTCATAGCACCCCACTTACAGCTGTAATGGTTCAAGAAAAAGAAAAAATGTCGTAGATGCATGGACGCACGGATTGTAGCAATAGTCTGTGGAGCCGTCCGTTCCCATCTCTGAAGATTAATTTACTACGATTACTTAGCTACGGCCGACTTTAGTTCATATTCTATTAAGAGATTTCCAAGTCGGCCACAATAATACGTGATCAAACGGAAGGTTCTCAGAAAGCTTGATGTAGCCATCAGGTGGTTTAAACAGGTCCTGCTAAACTACTGATCTTGCTGTGGAGACGACTAGCTGGGTTTACGAACTCAATGAAGTAAATAGTTATGGCTTTTTACCATCTGAGGCACTGAGACAGTACAGACGTACCAGTAGATTATGATGATGGATAGTTTTAGAAAATTTTGCAGATATCTTGAGCTGTATTCCGCTTTCATGAGTTTATTATCCGCGACCTTTAGATTCAAGCTATCATCATCAACAGCCTATAATGTTCCCACTGCTGGGACACAGGCCTCCTCTCTGTGAGAGGGAGTGGGCCATAATCCACCACGCGGGCCCAGAGCGCATTGGTGGATGTCACATGTCTTCGAATTTTTAGTTTTAGGACATGGCGGTTTCCTCACGATGTTTTCCTTCACCGTTTTGAGAGCAGTGGTGATGAAATAAATTACACAAAGTAATGCGCCTGGCGGGGTTCGAACCCACGACTTACAACTCGTAAGTCGGGACCGATACCACTGGGCCACCACTGCTCTTGGTCGGGACCGATACCACTGGGCCACCACTGCTCTTAATTTCATTCAAGCAAGGCTTTCCACAAAGTGTAGACCAAAAGAATCCTTTTCGGTCAAACTTTATCAGTTCACTTAGAAAGTCGGTCTAAATTCGCTCTTCCCTGGATATTAATCTTCATGATACGTTTCACACAGAAACAGATAGCGAAGCTTCGTCAAACTGAAAGTGACTTCATGTCGGGCGTCAGGGGAATAACCCGACCATAATGAAGAATTAGACACGAGGAGGAGTTTAAAAAATATCATCTAAAGGACATTTTTTTTTTAGCATTGTTAAATCATCAAATGGGTCCTCCCACCCAGGGCAGACCTGAGGAACTGTCAGACTGGTACTGACTAAAATCCACGGTGTCCTTCTATAGCCTTTTACGTTACGGGGTCACGGTAAGTCCCGCGACGGGACAATTATATGTTGCAGATATTTAAGTATAGTACTATTTATAGTAGATTTAATAATCGTGTTAAAAGCATACTTTTATAACCAACATTAAACGGCCTAGCAAAGATCCAAAATGGCAGTTCAAAATAAACATCATCTTCATCATCATCATCATTGATGATAACATCATCAGCCGGAAGACGTCCACTGCTGAACATAGGCCTCCCTCTTAGACCGCCGCGCCGAACGACAATTCGTCACTTGCATCCATCCGTTGCCCGCGACCTCTCACGATGTCGTCGGTCCTGAGGGGAGGCCTGCCTACGCTGCGTCTTCCGGTCCGTGGTCACCACTCGAGAACTTTTCTTCCCCATCGGTTGTCAGTTCTACGAGCGATGTGGCCTGCCTATTGCCACTTCAACTTGCATAGCTCTTTCCATTGCTCGTTGAGTGACTCTTATTAATCAGCTAGTACCTACAGTGTGAGCTCGTAATAAGACTGATATTAAGATTGTGAGTTCTATCTAAAAAATAATAGTCTCATGCTTTTTGACAGACCTGTTGGTCTAGTGGTTAGTGACACTGACTGCTATGCCTGAGGTCGTGGGTTCGATTCCCACCCAGGACAAAATGTTTGTGTAATGAGCACGATCATTTGTTCTGTGACTGGGTGTAATTTATCTATAATATTTATGCATTTAGAAATATACATAAAATTACTGGTATGTTTATCAGTTGTCTAGTATCCATAACACAAGCTCTGATTAGCTTGAGACTAGATGGCGTTGTGTGATAGTTGTGGATTATTATTATTTTTTTTCATAGGCACTGCTAAAAAAAAATATTCTTATTAAATTTTTAATATATCACGCTTATTGTTTGGCGTTAATATTGGTTTTAATCAACAATAGGTTGTACCAAAAGAAAAAAGTAAAACAGTAATCGTGTCGTCTACATGTGGTAGAAGCTGTTTCAATATTTGATTACGCGGTCACCGCCCGCCCGTTATCACTTCCCGTAGTGAAATAATCTACTAACGCATGGTTTTGATAAGAAATCGTACTTTTAATTAATTACAAACATTTCTTGAAGATTTATCAAAGACCGGTTTTGTATTCTACGAACAAGTTTTTTATTCTCTCATTATTTAACTAAAATCTCCGACAGTTTTATTATTTCATCCAGTAATAAACTAGGAATTACACAATTTGTAGTTTTTTTAGCGATGCCAAAATCGGATATTTTTTTATAATAGACTAGCTGTGCCCGCGACTTCGTGTTCGCGTGAATGTCGGCACTAAACAATGTATTTTTTTTTAAATAAGTAAAGCAATTTTTCTAAAAAAATAAAAGTAGCCTAAGTTACTCCTCATTACAGACTTACTTAGACAGGCCTGTTGGTCTAGTGGTTAGTGACCCTGACTGCTATGCCGGAGGTCGTGGGTTCGATTCCCACCCAGGACAAATGTTTGTGTGATGAGCACGATCATTTGTTCTGTGTCTGGGTGTAATTTATCTATAATATGTATGTATTTAGAAATATATAAGTATGTTTATCAGTTGTCTAGTACCCATAACACAAGCTCTGCTTAGCTTGGGACTAGATGGCGTTGTGTGATAGTTGTGGAATATTTATTTATTTATTACATCAGCTACCTGCTAATAGAAGCCTCGTCAAAATCAGCCCAGCCATTTCAAAGATTACCCATTACAAACAGACAGACAGAAAGACAGAGACAAAAATTGTAAAAAATGTTATTTTGGTGTATGTACCGTATATATATTCGTATGCATGTAGTAAAAAACGATTATTTCAATATTACAAACAGACACTCCAATTTTATTTATATGTATGTCTATGTATAGATGTATAGATCTCATGATTAAATTCACTAGTAAATTGTTTATACGGTACGCCACATGTAATTAATCGAAATTCGAGTAATACAATGGTGCAGTTGTGAGTTATTTTCATCAGTTTAGATGAACTATTTGGAGAATCCATTAACTTAGTTAGTACCCAGTTACACACGTTATCTATACCAACTAGGTGTCTATGTAACTATAACTAATAGTAAGTTCAAACAAACCTACTTTTTTGCTAGGCTTATCTTGGGTTTATCAAATATGTACTTACAAGGGAATACCAAAGAAATCTGACGCCACACAAAGTTAACTGTAGTTCGAATTCAGATTTATCTCGTCCAGTTTAATGATAATAATTCTTGTCGGTTAATTTACATATAGCAGAGAGCCTTGATCAACACTTAAGCAAGCTTTTATTTGTTAGCAATAAAGCTGGTCGCGTTCCAGAGGGTAGAGCTGTGGTAGAGCTATCCGGGTGATTCGAGGATATCGCACGGTCTCCTGTAAGTCTGCAAGTCTCTTTGCCGGATTGCCAGCCGTGTGATCCGAGAATGGCAAAAATAAGTTGAAAGCCAAATAAAAACAATAGTAGACTATACTTAAGTAAGTAAGCATTTTTTATGGAATGGTAAATGATTTTAGACTTCAAAATTGCAATGCTGCTCTACGTTGCAGAATTGAGCACGTCATTAATTTCATAAAAGCAAAAAAAAAAACTAATTAAAATTCTAGTTCATGACAATACATAATGAAATTATCGAAATGTGCCGTACGTAATTGAATGAAGCAAAAGCGTAACATTGAACTCTTAGGAACAACAATGTTAACAGATCTGTTATGTTAAATGGGGTATAGTTTAGTCGAGCGGCGGTAGACAGCGAGCGGCGCGCGCGCAGCTCCAGTACTCCTCTAGTCGTGAACGCGTTGCCTCGATCCCGCTATCTGTTGTAGTGTTATACCTGTTATCAATCAGCATCTATGTTGTGCGTAACTCATAAACAGCCGAACGTTTGAGGTAAGACTCGTTTCATGTTATAACTAAATTGTAAGGGTATGATTTTTCTTTTTCTTTAAATTACAGGAGAATGAAGTTATTTAGGTTAAATTTGATACGACAAATACATAAATTTTGCTAGAATAAATTAGAAACTGAAGTTAATTTGTTTCTAGTTCATTTCTTGAATATTCTATTAGGTACCAACAAACACAAATTATTATGAAGACTAGAAAGTCTTCGAAATCTAATTACTTAGTTTAAAAGGTATCTTTAAAAGAGTATTTTTGAACTGAAAATGAAAAGCAGAATACTATATTATCCAAATTAATTGCTTCATACTAAAGTACTTGTCTGTTACTAGTCAAAGATTGTGGTTTCATTTAAGCCTCTGAAATAATCGTTTATAATAGTCCCTCACAAACTTACTTAATTATTCCACAACATCATAATTATTTTATCATTCAGTATTGTTAAAATATAATAAGTTTTATTTATAATGGTCTTAGTTCAATAGGTCGCAAATGTCGTACAGCTGTGTAAACAAAGTCTAGTTTAATAATTAAATAAAAGTTGTGACTTATGATGGTTCTCGAAAAAAATGGGAAGAGATCAAAATAATTGATTGTTGTGATAATAAATACGAGATTCCTCTCTCTGGAGCCCTGACTGCCGGTAGTTTATCTACCGTCTTGGGCTACTATTTTAAATGTTTGCTTTTTCATCGAAACGTCGAAACTCACGCATGTTTAATATTATTTAAGTTACAATATCAATTACTTAAGTTAGCACAAGGTTAAAGAAAATAGGTTTAACGATATCGAGTGTCATCTGGTTTCATTATCTACGTTTAATTAGAACACAATCTCACATGAGTTCGACTACGGATAACATTTACTACATAAGATAATCCAAATTAATTGTTTTATTCTGATAACGCTGTGACTGACTTTTTGATATACGAGTATTAATCTACAGAAACAATGTTTTAATAGATTCTGGCTTTTTCTTTTCTATATGAAACATTATATAAGATCGAAAATATTGAGATACAGAATGTCTCAGCCAGAATATATTCGATTATATTCTTACTAAGACGTATTCTTAAATAGACGATATTTTCTTCATTCATGCATCAGGTCTTCGATTTGATTTCTAAGCCGAAAACTGGATAATTGCATTATTTATTACGAATTTCTCAGTAGCAGCGGTTGAGTGAGGGTACCCATGGTAAATATACTTGCCCTCTATTTCATGGGACTATAATGTCTATAATCCACATTCGGGAGCAAAAGTATGAAATAGGTTACTTGAAATTGTTCCTGGATAGCTCTTTAATAATGGCGTGATTTGAATGTATTTGGTATTAATTTAAAGTTAACAGTTAAACCTTTATAATGTTAAATTTTTATTATTCTTAACTAGTTATTAAGTACTCAAGTACGCGCGGAATCGGAGTAAAGGCCTTACGACAAAGCGCGAGCTGGTTCCTGCGATCCGATCTGGCGATTCGATCGGAACGCATGGGATTTCTGTAAAATATGGATCATATGTGCTATCTCACATCTCAATCGTCAGATCACGTTCAAGTGATCGCATGCCTTTACACAGATCGTATCACCAGATCGTATCGCTAAGACGGATCGCGCTCTCTGAGTAAAGTCCTTAAATGATTCCATACGTTTGCTCGCGAGTGTATAATAAATTATAGACAAACCAATTTGAAATAAGACGTATTATAAAGTCTTATTTTTAGGATACGTTGTTCTATTAGAATAATTTCCTGGAAAATTTCCAAAACAGTTTTGTCCTCGAAAGACGATGATAGTTCGTCCATTTAGAATAATCCTTAAACTCACTGCTTAGTATTTAAAGTGTTCATCAAAATCAATTGTTAGTTATTTAAATTCCATTTTGTAGGAAATAACAGACTAAAGTAGCCTTAACGAATTTCAAATGCTGGGTAATGATCCCAAGAGACTGATGGCGTTACCACGTCTTGCCAACCTTTGGCCAACGTAAAAGCCATCCCTTGGCTCACGGAGTGCGTCAACTAGGCGTTTAATGTGACTTGTACTCGTATTTTATTTTTGTATAAATCTCGAATGTTTGTGATCTCTGATATTCTTTACAAATTGTAAACTAGTTAAGGTTTCCCTTGTTAGGGTTTAAACCTTTGAAACAATAGAAGGTAGCGCAAAATTATTTCAAAAGCAAAGTTAGAATTTCTATTAAATACAATGAATACAAACTTGAGCTGTGAAGTGTTTAATCAATGGCTTTAATTTTGGACATTCAATAAAACGTTCCAGATTCGTTGTATCTTAGAGCTTTTAGATATACCTTAAATACATTTTGGTAACTTTATCCAGATCGTATAAAAACCTTAACAAACAATAATAGCGAGTGACGCACATAATTAAGAATCGGACCACCAAGAGTTAAACAAATTAAAACAATTAATTTGTTAAACAGAAATTAGTAATAATTGTATAAGATATTAAATGTTAAAATCTGACGGAATCATTCTTTTGTTTAAAACTAATTTGAGTCGGCTATTCCAATATACGCTACCTACCCTAGACCTACGTACCTAAGTGATTTTTCGATGTAAATATTTTTAAGAAAGAAATCTTCAGATTTACCTTCTCTACTCATTAAGATAAAGACTTATCAATAGGGTATTTGATTGAAATAAGTCCGTCAAATAGATTATAAAAAATACCTGACCCGTATTTTTCTGTCATTACTTATACCAAAATTGACGATGATACAACACTTTTAAAACTGCTGGTGGCGCCATCTCTTTATTCCCACAAACCCTTTTTGATTTTGATGCAACTGTCAGAACGGGCGATGAGAGCGCCCCCTTCCCCACCTTTTACCGCACGCCTGAGTCCAGAAAGAATCGTGCTCCAGGAAGGCCGCGCACGCACCGCTCCGCGCTCGCGCCGTATTCGTACCGCGCCGCAAAGTTACTGCTTATTCCTCAATATTGGATAGCGTGATATCATAATAATAATATATAAACTGTTGTGAAGCCACCCGCGGGTGTGATCGTGCGATTGTGAGCAAGGAACTCTGTCCAGTGCTGTAGCGACGAAGACGCCAACGGCCGCCATCTTACGCCAGCCCAACACAAGAAATAAGCCAGGTAGGCGTGCTTCCTTTCTCATCCAAACCCACTAATCGCCCGTTCAGCATCAGCCCATGGTTTCCAGGCGATTACCAGCCATCCTTTAATATACAGTCCACTTAAAAATAAAACAAATTTCGCAAATCGCCTCACGTGGTGTTCTACGCATCATTTTTTGGTCCTTCGAGCCGGATTAAATATCCATTTTGCTCCAATCGAGCGGATTATATCCATATTGACTGGCCCGTTGGTCTAGTGACCCTGACTGCTATGCCGGGGGTCGTGGGTTCGATTCCCACCCAGGACAAATGTTTGTGTGATGAGCACGATCATTTGTTCTGTGTCTGGGTGTAATTTATCTATAATACCTATGTATGTATTTAGAAATATATAAGTATGTTTATCAGTTGTCTAGTACCCATAACACAAGCTCTGCTTAGCTTGGGACTAGATGGCGTTGTGTGATAGTTGTGGAATATTATTATTATTATTATTATTATATTGAGTTCTTTGTTTTTCTTCTCTTTCGAGAGAATTTAACCTTACACGCGGGCCGGAGCCAAGGATGTAAGGGGGCATTTAAATTGAGAAGGTGGATGACAGTACTGTAGAAGAAGTCAGGAACTTACGGGTGATGCGACAGGTGTTGAGTATTGTGGCTTTTTGAAGCATGTATAGTGTGTGTGAAGGCATGTGTAGTGTGTTTAGACTTTGTGTTAGAGATTTTGGTATAACGCCGGTAGATGAGATAACTATTGGAACGATATGGACAATTTGTGCTTTCCATTGAGTTTTTAGTTCTATTGCGAGGTCTTGGTACTTACTGAGTTTTTCGGATATTGTTGTTTGGATTTTATGTGTGTTAGGTAAGGCTATATCTATTAAGTAAACTGTATCATTTGTTTTATCATGAACGGTGATATCAGGTCTATTGTAATGTATGGTTTTGTCTGTAATGATTGTTCGATCCCAATAAATTTTGTGATTGGGGTTTTCCAAAGTGATTTCTGGTTTGTATTTGTAATATGGGACCATCTCCCTTACAAAATTGAATTTGTGTGCTAAGTGCTGATGTATGATTGCTGCAACTTGATCATGGCGGTGTTTATAATCCGTTTGTGCGAGTGATTTACAGGCCCCTGTTATGTGCTGAATTGTCTCAGAGGCACTGTTACAATGTCTGCATAAGTCAGTCGGCTGGTTGGGATCTTTTATTATGTATTTTCTATAATTACGAGTTGCTATTACTTGATCCTGGATCGCGAGCATGAAGCCTTCAGTTTCAGGGAACAATTCACCTCGTTTGAGCCATTCGTTCGACTTAGTTTTGTCGACGTGTGGCTGACTCAAACAGGCTCGGTGTCTTCCATGTAACGCTTTTCCAGCCCATGCTGCAATTTTTTGCTGTGTACTTAGAATGTTTTCGTTAATTTGAGTTGTTCTATTTTGTAAGTTCAGTGGTGTAAGTTTTTTATCTGCTTCTGTTACATGTTTGTGTAGTGATGAATGTGCTGATTTGTTGTGAAAGTAAGATCTGAGTGAATGTATCTGTTTATTGTGCAAATTACTAACGTCTATCAGTCCTCGCCCCCCTTCTTGGCGTGGCAGTGTAAGGCGTTGTACGCATGACTTAGGGTGGTGTTTCCTATATTTGGTAAAGAGTGTATTGATACTGCGCTGAAGTTTTTTGATATCAGTTTTTGACCATCGTATAATGCCAAAGGAGTATGTGAGTATGGGTATAGCAAATGTGTTAATGGCTTTAATAGTATTTCTCGAGTTAAGATTAGTTTTAAGGATTAGATTAAGGCGATGTGTAAATTTTTTGAGCAATTCTGTTTTAGTCATCTTTTGTTCTATCTGTCTGGATTGTTTGAAACCCAGGTACTTGTATGTGCTGTGTTCATCCATTGGCTCAATAGATTCTTCTGATTCAAGTGTATAACTATTGTGTTGGATTTTTCCTTTAACAATCGATAAAATTTTGCATTTATCTACTCCGAATTGCATTCTAATATCTGTCGAAAATTCTTGTATGGTATCCGCTAAATTAAAAAGGGAGTTTTTATCTCCTGAATATAATTTTATGTCGTCCATATACATGAGGTGTGATAAGGTGAATTGTGTGTTATCGCTAATCAATGTGAATCCTGAATTAGTTTTGTCTAGTAAATGTGAAAGTGGATTGAGGGCCATGCAAAACCATAAGGGGCTTAATGCATCGCCTTGAAAAATTCCACGTTTAATGTGGATTGGTTCAGTGGCTAAAGTTACGGAAGCTTGGTTTATTTTGAGGACAGTTTGCCAGTTTTGCATGGCAGATTCAATGAATGTTCTTATCGTTGGATGAATATTATATATTTTTAAAACATGTAGCAGCCAACTGTGTGGGACTGAATCAAAGGCCTTTTGGTAATCGATGAACATGGTATGAATATCTTTTTTATTTTTAACTGCACTATTCATAGTAACCGCGTCAATAGTTAGTTGCTCTTTGCAACCTTGGCTATTTTTACGGCAGCCCTTTTGTTGTTCCGCAAGAATGTTGTGTTTAGTTAAGTGTTCGTATACCATTTCACTTATACAAGCTGTAAGGATTTTATAAATAGTCTGTAAGCAAGTGATTGGTCGATATTTGGCTGGGTTTGTAGTGTCATTTATGTCTTTAGGTATCATGTATGTTACTCCATGAGTTATGTATGGTGGCAGTAAATGTGGTGATTGTATGAATGTGTTTAGATGGTTATGTATGAATGGGTAAATGCTAGTGAATTTCTTGTACCAGTAATTGTGTATATTGTCTGTGCCTGGGCACTTCCAATTGTGTGTGCGTTTTATGACGTCTATAAGTGTGTTTACAGGTATGTATTCAAACTCCATTCCCGGGATCTCTGGTAATCCTTCATTAATCCAGCCTGCGTCTTTATTATGATTTACTGGGTTCTCCCAAATATTGACCCAAAAATCTCGCAATACTTCGGGAGGAGGTGTTTCTAAAGATTTATTACTATTATTAGATGTAAGGTTCCTATAAAAAATTTTTTCGTTGTTAATAAATTTTGTGTTTTGGGATTTGCGGTTTGTGCACGTGATATACCTTTTTAGTCTACTGGATGCTGCATTTAATTTTTGTTTTAAAGTGTCCAGAAAGTGTTCTAATTGTGTATTTGAATTCTCGTGCTGTGAGTGTATCTGGTATTTAATTTTTATTTGTTCTACTGCAGCTATTAATTTTTGACTTCTGCTACCATTGATAAAATGTGTTAATCTACCTATATTGGCTCTTAGGTTTTCTATCTTTTTTTCTAATCGTATCTGCCATTTTGGTTTTCTATGTTCAAATATGCGGCGTTCATTTTGTGATGGGTCTAATATTTTAGCTCCGTTGCACTTAGCTGCAGTCCATGCTGCACAGTAAATTATGGTTTGCAATTGAATAAATTCGGTGTCTTTAGTTACAAACTTAGGGAGAATAACATTGTTAATATAAGACACTATGCTTGAAAACTTTCTAGACGTTTTTTGTTTAGGAATATATGGTCTGTTTGTGGGGTGGGTTTCAGAGAAAAGTTCTTGAGCTTGTTGGAACGTGGCTTCTATATCTGGGTTTGTTTCTGGTGGAGCATTAGTGTTAGTTTGGGTGAATCCTGTCAGGCCAATTTCTATGTGATTCAAGAAATTGTCTTCGGCTGTATTTTGTAGTGAGCTGGATAAAGAACTTTCAGTTAAGAGTATATTCTCTGTAAAAGAATTTACAGGTATTTCAGAGCTATCAGTATTTGTATAAGGCGTATTTAGTATTTGAATGTATTCGTCAGACTGTTCTAATTCATTTTGTGATTGTGTGGTCAAGTTGACGTTACTGATACGAGTATAATCATTGTTTTGAGTGAGAGTGTTAGAATTTCTTAATTCTTTAGCTATTTCATCTTTTATTTCTTTTAGTCTTACTTCATGTATATAACTGTTGTTTATAATAGCCCTGACCTGATCAGACAATCTTTGTTCTGTTACATGTGTTATTTCTGGGTAGGTATTTGTGAATTCCTCGTGTAGCTTTTTTCTATAGGCTGTTTTGTTAGCTTCAAGTTCTGTGACTCTAAAATATATTTTCATGATTGTTTCATTACATTCGTTGGTCCATTTGATTCGCTGCCCGGATAATGTGTTAATTGGTGTTCTGGATTGTGTGGTGTGTTGCTGTATTTGAGAATGTACCGTTTGCAGTTCGTTTCTGACTTCCTCATAAATCTGATCTATGGTTTCTTGTGGCAGTAATTTCTTTCGGACTATGGCTCTTCGTTGGTCACCTATTCTTTGGCGTCCTACCTGCATAAACGGATATTTTTCTAAAAACTTAGTATGAAGAGAAGGAAGATATGCTTTTGTGTCAGTATCCAAATGAGTAAGATAAAGATATGTGCGTAGGATGAATTTATTCATTTCAATACTCCATTTCCTACGAGTTGTTGCAGTCATGATGGCGGGTACAGTGTCGTCGACGAAGTTTGTCTCCTGTACAACATCCACTGACTGTATACTGGCTGATGAAGATGATGGCGTCGGAGTGACGCGAAAAGATTGTGACGATGATTGAATTGATGGAAAAAGAGATGAGTGAGATGACGAAGAGAGTTGTGATATTTCGTCATCAATCTGAGGCACATTAGCCTGAAGTAGTCTTTTTGTTTTAGATCTAGTATTCATGTGATTCCCACGAGTAGCTAGGGACTTATAATGTCGACCACAGCAGAGCCCTGCATTCACTGTGGCAAGGGTGAATAAAACTGGAGGTCCCCAGGTATCCAGAGTTGGCACACTAGCGACTAGCCTCTCCTCTAGCCATGCAGCCCTCGGCGTGTGCGACCTTGGCTTGGATTGTATCTCTTTTAGTCAGGCCCCTCACCTTAGACCTATCTCAGCAAAGTAGACTCTACTGGTACAGGTTTCAGGCTTGGGGCACGCAAGCCCCACCACGACGTCAACGTAGAGATACAGCGGTGGGGTTATTATTATTATTATTATTATTATATTCTCGATTATTCGCGTAGGTATCTTCTAGAAGTGCCTACCTAGGTAGTTGTAGAACCTATCTACACTCCTAGATCATAAAATTTACCCAATACGTGGTTACTTCCCGCATCGCAGTAGGTATTATACTCTTACGTAGCTACCAACTGCAAAACATAATTATTAATTAATTGAACTATAACAGTCGTCTTGTAAATTCCTTATTTCAAGCGCCTTTTAGTTCCACCGCCTTTAAATTTGTTGCCTAATTAGGAATAACTACCGCATAAATAGGTACCTACTTATTTTAGTTTTGCACGTTATACCCACATAAACATGTCGAATAAAAATAAGCCATGTATTTCGGAGGATAGCGAATTGACAATCTTAGAAGCTAAACGTAATATTTTATTTGAGCGTATTCAAAACATTTACGAGCGTTCAAAGACTGCCAATTCTACCGAAGTTAGCAGGGAATCATTCCTTAGTTACTGTGTGACTGTAGATAATATTCGATCGGAATTTCATAGTTTATTGGACGCTTATAACACAAAATTACTTTCTATCAATTCTGATTCCCAGCCGAATTATCAGGCGTACACCTCATTCGAAGATTTATATTGTATCATTAAACGCATACAGTCACAGTTAGAGGGTAGACAGTCCGCACAAACCAGTGCTGGTTGCCCGGCCCCGTCCGTCCGCGCACCGAGACTGCCTGCAATCGAACTCGTGTCATTCGATGGCGATATACGGAACTGGCCATTATTTTACGCTAGTTTCAAATCAACAGTGCACGACAATGGCTCTTTGACAGATGCTGACAGGTTGTATTATTTAATAGGTAAGCTGTCGCCGAAAGCGCAATCCGTATTCGCAGGTGTCACTCCCAATGCTGAGAATTATCAGGTCATATTCCAGTCGCTCCTTGATAGGTATCAGGATACTCGTGTCCTCGCAAGTACGTACTTGGATCAAGCCCTAAATCTTAAATTGTCAGGTCCCGCGTCATTAACTAATTTCCAGTTGTTCATTGACAACTTTGTAACAGCAGTCAATTCCCTTAAAAACTTAAAATTAAAAAACCTTTCCGACTTTATTTTATTACAATTCGCATTAAAAAAGTTCGACACGGAAACCATTCGTGCTTTCGAGATGACGGAACGTAGTCATGAAATACCGACACTAGATAGTTTTGTTTCCTTCATCAAAGATCAGTGCCGAATATTTAATATGACGCAGCCTAGTCCATCTAGCTCGTCAAGTAATAATAATAGTAAACAAAAGTCGACTAAATCGCGAAATAATAACTCGGTCCCTAATCCGCAATCTTACGTAGCATGTGCGGAATCTAGTAATAGTAGTCCACGCAAGTGTCTGTGCAATAATATTGTACATGAACACTTTTATAAATGTTCCGCTTTTAATAATTTAACTCCGACTGCTCGTTTTAAGTGCGTAAAAGAAAATAAAGCTTGTGTTAATTGTTTAAGTTTAAAACATAAATCAAGCGATTGTTCAAGCAAAACCAAGTGTCGTTCATGCAATCAGCGCCACCATACGTTATTGCATTTCGATAAAAAATCTTCATCTGATGAACCCGGTAACCTTGACTTAGTTTCTAGCCCAGCTGTTTCTACGTCATCAGCGCAGGGACAGGCTCCTCGCGCTCATACCGCGGCGTCTACCCCTCCCGCGTCTCAGCCCGAAGTTTCTTTGTGTGCTACATCTGTCGCGCTCGCACGCAGGCAGCGCTCACGCACTCGCGAAGCCAAGCAGCAATGTACGGCATCCAATACGATATTGCTAGCAACCGCGCAGGTTATCATTTACGATGTAAACAAAACTCCGTGCGTGGTCCGTTGTTTGCTTGATAGTGCATCACAAAGTAGTTTTATTACTTCAGATTGTTTTAAACGTCTTGGACTGTGGAATAACTTAAAAAATACTAACTTAGTAGTTAAGGGAATCGGTGGTTCAGAAAAATCATGTAAGGGTTCCGTAGATATTAAAATACATTCGCGTTTTAATAAACATATTAATTTTAATGTTTCCTCGCTTATCGTGGAACGCATTACGGACATATTGCCAAACGATCATGTGGACGTGTCCTTACTTACGCACCTCGAGTCATTGCCACTCGCAGATGCTGACTTTGGTCAGCCGGGGAACATCGATGTTTTGCTCGGGGCTTCAGTATTTCCGCACTTATTACTACCTAATGTTGTACGTAATAATAATAAGCTATATAATTTACCTCCCGCTATTGAGACGGTACTTGGGTATGTGGTTATGGGTTCCGTACCTACATCACATACTTCTCATTATACTACGTCTTGTTGTTCTGTTCTTCAAGAAAATAATATTGATTCTCTCCTCAAGCGATTCTGGGAGCTTGAAGAGATATCCGCACCGCCCTCGCTGAGCCGCAAGGACCTCGAGTGTGAAGAACATTTCCGCGCTACCACTGTTCGTGACGACAGTGGCAGATATACTGTGGCGTTGCCATTCTGTGGCGACCCTTATTCGCTAGGCGACTCGTACGCTGCTGCGCTTAGACGTTTTTATTGTTTAGAACGCAAACTTGATGCATCGCTTAAATTGCGCGGCGCCTACAATGACGTCATGCGTGATTACATAAATAAAGGTTTTCTGAGTCCGGTTGTTAGCAGCGAGAGCAATTCTCTTCCTTCGTATTATATCCCGCATCACGGTGTAGTTCGGGAAGATAAGGCTACCACTAAACTTCGTGTGGTTTTAGACGCCAGTTGTCGAACTACATCGGGTCAATCGATCAATGATATATTGCATGCTGGCCCGAATCTACAGGGTGATTTATTTAATATCATAATTAATTTTCGTCTTTTTCAAATTGCTCTCTCAGCTGATTGCCGCCAAATGTTCCTCAATATCGGTGTTCGAGAATCTGACCGTAGATTTCAACGAATCTTTTATCGTTTTGACAATAATGAACCTATAGCCGTGTATCAGTTTAATCGTGTTTGTTTTGGCATGAAGTCGAGTCCATATCACGCGTTACGAGTTGTCCGCCAGTTGATCGCTGATGAAGGCGACAACTTCCCCGCTGCAGCAGCTGCTGCTTCTTCCGCTTTATATATGGATGATATCGCCTGTAGCGTCAGATCCGCTCCGCAAGCAATTTCGCTTTGTGAAGAGCTTATTCAGCTTTTCAAGCGAGGCCAATTTGATCTTGTCAAATGGACAAGTAATTCTAAAGAGGTTCTCTCGCACATACCTGATTCTCACAAAGCTTCTCCGGACATTGAGTTTGAGAGGTCAATACCGCATAAGGTTCTTGGCTTACGCTGGGACAAATCCAGTGATAGTTTTCGGTTTGACGTCGTACCACCAGACGACAAGTGCACCAAACGCACTATGCTGTCCACAGTAGCTCGACTATGGGATATTATGGGTTTTGTGGCTCCCACAATTTTGTACGCCAAGCTCTTGATCAAAGAGCTTTGGTTATCAAAGTGTGAGTGGGACGACGCACCTCCCGACCATATTGTCGCCGCGTGGAAACAATTTTGCATTGAGCTTTCCGCACTCAACCAAATTGTTATACCGCGTCATCTGGGTTTGGTGGATGGATGTACCGTTAATTTGATAGGTTTCGCTGACGCTAGCGAACGCGCTTACGGCGGAGTTGTATATTTACAGGTCTGCATTGGTTCTAACTATTCTGTGCAGTTAGTATGTGCCAAGTCCAAGGTCTCGCCTGTCAAAACCATTTCGGTTGCGAGACTGGAGTTGTGCGCGGCCCTTCTGTTGTCCCAGTTGCTTCGCAAGGTTCAGGACACAGTTTCGCCCCACTACTCCATTAATAAAACATACGCTTTTACTGACTCCAAGGTAGTGCTCGCTTGGATTTATTCTTCTCCTCACCGCTGGCAGACTTTTGTCGCCAATCGCGTTACTAAATTAATTGAACTCATTCCGGCTTCTTGTTTCAATCACGTCGCAGGTATTGAAAATCCCGCTGATTGCCTTTCTCGTGGTGTTACTCCAGTTAAACTTCTGCAGCATGCTTTGTGGCATCGTGGACCTTCTTGGATTTCCGATGATCCGTCAGAATGGCCGATTCATCCCTTCGACCATAGTGCAGAGGATGAAAATGTACCCGAACGAAAGTCTGTCTCTCACCCCGTGATTGCAGAGGTTGCCGAATCTCCGATTTATGCACTTGCACTGCGCATGTCGTCGTGGTCTAAGTTACTGCGCACCATAGTTTATGTCTATAGGTTTCTTGGGCAACTACCTAACGGGACTTCTGTTTTAGGCTCCGATCTTGTAGTCGCAGAACTTAGATTATTGCGAGCTGTGCAGGCTGTTCATTTTAGTAAAGACATTCAAAATTTAAAAAATGATGTACCTTGCTCTCCCACTCTTCTTAAGCTCAAGCCGTTCCTCGATGAGCACGGCATCATTCGTGTTGGTGGTCGTCTGTCAAATTCCGACGAACCTTACAACTACAAGTATCCTTGTATCCTACCGCGTCAAGACCATGTGGTAAATCTTCTTGTTGATTTTTATCACAAGAAATATCTCCATGCCGGTCCAGAGTTGCTTATGTCCTTACTCAGGCATAAATATTGGATTTTAGCTGCACGGCGAATAATTCGCCACAGAATACATAAATGTAACATCTGTTTTAAATTCCGTCCGCGTCCGGTCTTTCCTCTCATGGCAGATCTTCCTAGCCAGCGTGTAAACCAAGTAGATAAGGCGTTTGCACATACCGGTTGTGATTACGCAGGACCACTGCAATACACACCAGTTCGTGGTCGAGGTGTTAAAAGCCGTAAAGCTTGGTTGTGTATTTTCACATGCTTAACAACACGCGCTACGCACATTGAAGTTGCGACAGATTTAAGCACTGTGTCATTTCTGGCAGCACTTAAACGATTCCTTTCGCGACGCGGCCCTATACAGTGTTTGTATACGGATAACGGCACTTGTTTCGTGGGTGCAAGTTCATACTTACGCGATCTCTATAAATTTCTCAATAAGGAATATCGCACACATCTACAGGAGGAACTTTCCATTAATCACATTGATTGGAAGTTTATTCCGCCTGCTTCTCCACATTTCGGCGGTTGTTGGGAGAGCATGGTTAAAGTAATTAAAACACATCTCTTCAAAGTTATAGGTCAACAAATCCTCTCTTATGAAGAGCTTTTAACAATCCTCGCTCAAGTCGAGGCACTGGTTAACTCGCGTCCGCTCACAGCATTGAGTAGTGACCCTGCTGAACCAGCCGCGTTAACTCCTGCGCATTTCTTGAACACAGCGCCATTGTCGTCACTCCCCGCTCCTGAAGCAGACTCTTCTAGCTTGCTTCAGAGACATACTTTGCTTGACAAACTCGTGCAAACGTTCTGGCAGCGCTGGCGTTCAGAATACCTTCACCAACTTCAGGCTAGATCTAAATGGAATAGTCCTGCATCCCCTATACAGGAGGGTACGTTAGTCATTATCATAAATGATAATTCACCGCCACTTTCATGGCCATTAGGCATGGTTGAAAAATTACATACATCTAAAGATGGTACAACCCGCGTTGTTACCGTGAAAACCGCGAAGGGTAGCTACGTGCGCCCTGTTGTACGTCTCTGTCCGCTACCGAATCAGTGAGATCTAGCTTGAAGTTGGATCTCCTTCATAGTTTAGGTATTTTAGTTATAATTGTTCCGCTATAATGTAGATTAATTTAAGTTTTATAACGCAGTCTTAGCATATGAATAGGTTATGCGGTGGTAGGTATACCTTATATAGCTAAGTTCTATTTTTTTTTCTTAAAGGCAACCCTTTAAGGCCGGGGGAAATGGTGGCGCCATCTCTTTATTCCCACAAACCCTTTTTTGATTTTGATGCAACTGTCAGAACGGGCGATGAGAGCGCCCCCTTCCCCACCTTTTACCGCACGCCTGAGTCCAGAAAGAATCGTGCTCCAGGAAGGCCGCGCACGCACCGCTCCGCGCTCGCGCCGTATTCGTACCGCGCCGCAAAGTTACTGCTTATTCCTCAATATTGGATAGCGTGATATCATAATAATAATATATAAACTGTTGTGAAGCCACCCGCGGGTGTGATCGTGCGATTGTGAGCAAGGAACTCTGTCCAGTGCTGTAGCGACGAAGACGCCAACGGCCGCCATCTTACGCCAGCCCAACACAAGAAATAAGCCAGGTAGGCGTGCTTCCTTTCTCATCCAAACCCACTAATCGCCCGTTCAGCATCAGCCCATGGTTTCCAGGCGATTACCAGCCATCCTTTAATATACAGTCCACTTAAAAATAAAACAAATTTCGCAAATCGCCTCACGTGGTGTTCTACGCATCAACTGCTAATACGTCACAAGCAAGTACAGTTTTTACTTGCTTTTGACGTCACGAGCCCCAACTGTCGAATTTTGATTAATTATATCTGCGTAAAAATGCATTGATTCAACAAAAGAAAAAATACGTGTTTATCATTTTTCAAAACTAGCTGATATGCCTATTTTTGAAACTCGGTTCTCTGAATTTTTTTTACATCCGTCCTTCCACCATGTTCTCACTATATTCAACGGTCATGACGTAAACAAAGCGTTGCGAATCTAATTGTTCAATTGGATTGGGCCGTGAAAATGGACGCTCATATGCAATTAATAATGGACCGCTATCAGTACTTCTTTAAATTTTCCCACAAATTCGCTGTTGCTAACAGTTTTTTTTTTCTATACTAAAATAAACTTTTATATACACTACACTCGTCCATGAAAACATAAGTCGATTGCTCTTAAATCAAAATGTATTTTTCAGCAGATAATGTTTTTGCTGGCATAACGTCTTGATATATTTTAAACAAATATTTGAGTTTGAATGCAGTTATGATCAAACGGTAAAATCACTTAGATATTTTACGAGATAAGATTTTATATACATTATGATTCAAATAGTTTCAAATCATTATAGAATTTAGTATCTTTAAGGTGATTGCGTCGATGTTGCCCGCGAAATTCAAATTTTCTTACGTTTTTTGGAATTTGCAGGCCAGTGACATGTTGTAACTTTATCAAAATATGAATTGCGGTAATAATAAGTATAATTTTAATTATAAAAATTATCAAAAAATTCGCTCCATCAGCTCTCACATAGAAAAGCTGCATCTAAGTTAGATTTCGGAGATTTTAACAAGATGCAGCTTTTCTATGTGAGAGCTGGTGGAGCGAATGTTTTGAAAATTTTTATATTTGTCGTGGTGGGTCGCGGGACTTATTTCCTTACCGTGACCCCAGAACATAAAGGGCTAATGAAGGACACCGTGGATTTTAGTCAGTACAAGTCTGACAGTCCCTCCCGCCCTGCCCGGGGTGGGAGGACTCATTTGATGATTTTACCATGCTAAAAAAAAAGCCATACTGTTGTTTAAATTTTATTTGCATTTCCGTTGGCGAACCAAGATTTTAATTAATTAAGTATAAGTGGAAAAAGCGTCTCTCGTCACAATGCACTGTTGCAGGCGACACTGATGTCTTAAATACTTTCTATAGTAAAAAGTTTCGAAGCCCCAAACTTCCTTTTCCAGCTGTTCTTGAAATAACTTAAAAGCAACTTATGCAACTACGAGTATCTGAAAATTTTTGAAAGTTGGGAAACAGTTGTCAAAGTTTGAATGCATTTCACAAAGATCTCGAATTATTTCCGTTGTTCATATTCCCTCCATTTTAGTTTATTAAATTGTCGTCAAACTCGGTTGTGAAGAGTTTAACTTTATTGAAATGTGTAAGAGAATAATTACTCGTAGCTGTTATAATCTTATATTCATTTTGGGCCGTTGGGAGGGGTTCCTTTTGGTTTCGAAAGTTGATGATTCTTTATAATACATTGAACTTGATGTTTCGTAAATTCAGTTGTACGACATTTTGTTCTATCGATGATTTATTGATGAGTATGAAATAATATCTCAGTTCGAAACGCCTACTGTGGTCCGTGGTATTAATTAATAACCAAGTCATTCCTTGTATAGAAAGGGTAATTGCTTGTTTATTATAGGAAGCTCATTTTAGGATAACAGATGTGAAGATAATTATGTCTAATACTTATGCAATGTATTTTCTTAACGTCTATAATAACTTTAAATAAAATTACTGTTGTCCGTTATATTTTCTAATACATTTTATTTTGTATAGACGTTAAAAAAGAGAGTTAAAAGAAAACCAAAATATTTTTCTATTAACTGCCAGCATAGCTTCCGTTCCTACTTTCTTCACACTCTTAAAAATACCTCGATGTATATAGCGATACCTCTGTTGTTGCAAGCGTCCATAGACTTCGGTGACCGCTATCCATTAGGCGGGCAGTCTGCTTACTTGTTACCTTTATGGTATAAAAAAAATAAAAGTTACAGATTTTCTATGGAAAGAAGAATTTGAACCGCGACCAGGATTTGACATTTTACTACCTGTGGACATTTTGCGTAAGGGACATTTTGCGCCTGAGCCCTATTTTCTTTTAACCTTGGATAACACGTTGTTTAACATACTCATGTAGAAAATATGTTAAAGCCACGAACAGGGTAATAGGAATTTCAATTATCTGAACTGTCTTCAATGAATAACGCAGACTCGCTATTATCGACACCTCATCGAAGAACTTTAATCAACAGGCGTTATCGGTTCACGGAAACTGGGCTTTTGGGGAGTTTGCAAACAGTAGGTAGTACAAAAGTTACCCGTTATGAGCCAATGACAAAGTACCTAGTTATAGTCCAGTGAAGCGTTTTAAGGTCAGCCTTGATGAACGATGTTTGAATAACACTGACTTTATGAAAAATTCTCATCGCGACAGTAGAACTGAGAATTGAATAGTTGTGTAATAGTACTTCCCCACTTATGTAGTAGTAGTATGTTTAAATATGCTCATAAATTAAAAACTACTGAGCTAATCTGAATTAATTTTTTATGGAACTAAATGGCAGGTATACTGTATCGTACAAAAATACCGACCGAATTGAGAACCTCCGCCTTTTATTGAAGTCGGTTAAAAAAGAATCATACAAATCGGATCTGAAACATAGTACTGAAACGTCGGAATAATCGATGTACATACATAAAATTATAAAAAATCAACCGAAAAGAGCCTCCTCCTTTTTGAAGTCTGTTAAAAACCACTATCGTTCCCGGAACAGTTTTGTTCAGCGGATAAAATAAAAGTCATATTTTTATGAATAATCTAACACATGAAAGACAAACGTAAACCTGTAAATCGTAGTGAAAATCCAACAAAAGATTTCGTGTACCGCTTGATATAAAGATTTACTTTTCTTCAGGAGCTCTGAGATTTTTATTTCAGCTCTTAGTTCAGTTGAAAGAATTCGCTCGTTTGCCAAGATTGCGGTTTACCGTTTTCCTTCACAATGGTTTCCAATGAACGGACGAAGTTTCCATTGAATCCCTTCTTGGTCTCGCTCGCTATGTTACTTAGGCACTTCGCGTTTTTTAACTTTACTTGTTAAATGCTCGCTGGAGACGCTGGAGTTACCAATTATCGGAAGTCGCTAATATATTTACAACCTGCGTAGATTGATTCTTGAAAATTTATCAAAGTTGTAATAGACTGTTGTATTATAGTTCAACGTTTTGAAATATCTTCATTTATCGAACCTTTTCATAAGAAATAGCAGATGGGTGTATTTATCGTTACTTTGATTCTAATTAAATTTCTTTTATTTTAACAGCAACTTTGTTTTAATCTTCCCTGTCCTACGTCAAAAGACTCATGAATTACAATAAACTTTAACATAAAACATTCAAAAATTCATGTACCTAATAATAGCACAAACGCTGCTCGCGTAATTACATAGCTAAACAAACATGAACGTTTACACAATAGCATTGAGTTTTGGCGAACGTTCTGACTTTACAATACAGAGTACTTTAGTATGCCGTGTGGACTTGTGGACTTGGTAGACTCGTGTAGTTTCTCACTATATGGGGCCAAGTGAAGGCGGTGTTAGCGACAGCTGTCCTAACTATTGTTCGACATCAAAGTTCCTAACTACACATACATGGGCACAAATGCAGTGAACAGTGGAACATTACGTTATTGACAGATGCATGAACACACGCCTTCTCGTGGTTGCAAGTTAATTACGAACTTGTGTTGTATCGGGAATTGTCGAAAGCGGCTGAAATACTTGATTGTTTATTGTTTAAAAGGATGTGTAACACATTTACATCGACTTGATTCACACAAAATGCAATTTTCGAGACTTCAGTGGCAGGTGTGGTAATATTTTAGTACTTAGGTACAAACCATTAAAATTATCAGTTTTCCCCAAGGGACTGCAGATATCGTTAAAGCAAAAAAACAGCTTTTCTTTTAGTAAAGTAACATAGAAATAGTAATTTCATAAAAAAACAGTTTACCGTATAAGAATTTGATCCCTATTATTGATTCGGACTTTACTCTAGCAGTCTCAAGCTAGTCGGGCAGTATTTTTTTGACTTTGACTTCCTAATATGAATAATATCCGCATAAAGTGATTAATTTATCATTTTGTCTAAACTATTTACTTAGTCAAAATAAATATCATCACCTGTCTAGCCTTTTCCCAACAATATTGGGGTCGGCTTCCAGTCGAACCAGATGCAGCTGGATATCAGTATTTTACATGGAGCGACTGCTCATCGGACCTCCGCAACCCAGTAACTGGGCAATACGATACCCCATGGTAAGACTGGTTGTCAGACTTATGAGCTTCTGACGAACAGTAACGACTGTCAAAGATTTACAGACGACAGCCGGGACCAACGGCTTTACGTGCTTTCCGGGGCATGGAGGAAACTCGCTATGACAGATGGTCACCCATCCACAGATCAACCACGGCAAGCGCGGCTTAACCCGGAAGATCGGCCTGCGGCTGTTAATTATTTAGCCACGAGCTCCTCTTAGTCAAAATAAATAATTACTAGTTATTGTTTATAATAGCTACTTAATCTCTGTGACTGTAACGTATACTAATTAAGTAACATGTCAACCTAATTTAATTAGTCCAAAGTTTATTACGTCTTAAATTCTGAAAATTGTATCAAAGTTTGGTGGCCTGCCAAAAAGGAATGGTTCCAAACGTCTCCGTCGTCAAAGTCGACTGAATTGTTACTTAATCTAGATTTACTTGGGTTTTATGCCTAGAATATTTACAAGAAGTTGTGTAAAGTGTGGATTTAGTTACCAAAGTAAATTAGTAAACCTTTCTAATGAATACGAGCTGAAGTAATGGATTTTCAAATGAGAGCAAATCTGTGCCTCTAGTGAAAAAGGGTTTAAGTCCGATTTTGTCGAAAATGAGTTAAGTACACTAAAATGTTCAGAAAAAAATGATCTATCCATTCGTGAAAACAGATCTTGCCTATCTTTAAAAATAAGGGAGTTAGCAATGTGCAAAGGGGGTTAACTAACACTAAAAATATTACAAAAGCGGGGTATAAGTGCACTTTAATTTCTTTACACAAAACTATGTTTATTTTTATTTTGTGTCTTTTGATCTAAATAAACATGTATTGTCAGAGCTTCAATTTGTTTAGTGAATACCGGCACAAGTACATTAATTCCTTAAAAATTGTTATGTGAGTAACGATATCACTTGACATAAATCCGTTTTCACCAAAATAAAAGACAAAAATCCAGAATAAGTTTTTTGGTATCAGTTTTCACGTATGAAATATTTATATTAAAAATGCAATTTGACATAACTAAAATAATACCAATATTTCGCTGCTATTTTTCGTGAGAAAAGATACAACTGGCCGATACGGGTTATGGTGCTGGTGGGTGGAAAGTGCGTAGCGCTCGCACTCTTTCGGTGGTCCAAGCACTCTATTGAAGGGAACTTGTGTCGACGCACTGCAAAAAATCAGTAATTGCACTGGTAAGTTGTACCCTTTTTCACATATTTTAGCAAATTATTTTTGAGTGTACGTATTGTTATTTAGATTTTTGTCCAAATGTACCCAATTACACCGAGTTTTTATTTTAAACTCCATTGCGTAACTTATTATGAAGAGGAGACATTGTTTTTTTTTTTGTTTTTGTACGTATGTTAGTTAATTCTTCACACAAAAACACTACAATAACAGTGGTTATAATAAACAACCACCAGATATCAACCTCACATATATATTTAACTACACTTTATAGTATAATTATATAGATACGTAAAATTGTCAAATTAGCACATTTTATACTTCTATTTCGACTTACCTACTTAACTTTCATATCGCGATTCCCTGATGTAATGTTTTAATAAATAATATAATACATAATAATAATATTCCACAACTATCACACAACGCCATCTAGTCCCAAGCTAAGCAGAGCTTGTGTTATGGGTACTAGACAACTGATAAACATACTTATATATTTCTAAATACATACATATTATGGATAAATTACACCCAGACACAGAAAAAATGATCGTGCTCATCACACAAACATTTGTCCTGAGTGGGAATCCAATTCACGACCTCCGCAAAGCAGTCGGGGTCACTTACCACTAGACCAACAGGCCAGTCAAATATATCTATTGTTTTAGAATGGCTGGTCGTGGTCGCATTAATTGTTTGATGGGTCTTGTTTCCAAAGATATGGCAATGATGGATGAAGTAGATTGGATTGATGGCGAATCTATACCTGTGCTTATATCTTCCGAAACTATTCTCCAAAGGCTACACATTCTAGGGATCATTCTCCAAGATCAGGATGTTCAAACAGTTATTATCCAAGGCTTGAATGTTTAAAAAATAACTCACCAAAGCAGGGAAACTCTTAAATATTTTCTCCAATACCTGGAAGTTTCAAAAACCTTTTCGCAGAGCCTGATAATGATGTCGATACATTCACTGATTCTGATGAAACTTTTGTCTTATATCTTGATATTATTTCTATGTTCACTGATACGCTATCATAACCCAATTTGCATTATCCCACAGAAAGTAGTGACGATTTCATTCCAAATAATCTGACACAAGTAACTCAGATTGTTCACTTTTACAAAAACGTAAAAGGCGATGTCATTATTCCACAGTCAGATTTAGATACGAGCAATAATAAGTCATTTTGGGATATAAAAAGGTACTTAACAAGACCGGAAACGTAATCCTAGGAAAAGTAACAAGGAAAGAAGAGATACAGAAACTATAAAAAAGAAGAGAAATTTAAAGTTAAAAGACTAGGACCTTGTAGAATTATTTTAAATTATTACTGGAGCTTAGAAGTCTACGACAGACGAGTTAAAGACAAAAGAAATATAAAAAAGGAGAATTTCATTGTAAGTTGTGTGATGAGGAAGAATGGAACATTGTTAATTTGCAGAGGGAAAGAGGAAAATCACCACTCCCTCTGTTTGAAACGGTAATGTATTCCTAGGTCATACGATGGGCCTAGCTAATTCAAATGAGAAAAAGAGAGATTTGATTTCTCTTCTTCCGCTAATAAACCCCAGTGTTCGATCTTTTTATAACAACCTTTTCATTGACGATGATAATATAAAAGATCAACATCCTCTTCTAAACGACAGCAACGACGACATCGAATAAGGTTTTCTGGATCATTTTTAAGGTTTCTGTTAGACTTGATTTATTTGATTATTTTTTTATTTTTGAATTGTTTTCCTGATTAAAAAAACTGCGTCATAATACTTAATTAACTTCTTCAATACTTTTTTACTAACTGCATATTTATTTTAAAACTGGAGTTTATTATCGGTAGAAGTGAAATTAAAATAAGGTTTTCTGGATCACTTTCCCAGGTTTCAACTGCAGTTGATTTGTCCTGACTTATAAAAAAACTGTGCTATAGACATTTCTTGATATCGAACAAGATTTGAATCACTTTCAAGGTTCTGTGGGACTCGATTTGTACTTTTCATTTGTTTTTTAATTGTTTTTATGATTTAAAAATAACTGTCATAGGTACTTCTTAAAATACTTTTCTTCACTTTAATAAAAAAATAAACACCACAAAACTACATATTTTTTGGTTTTATTTTGGTTTAAAGATAGATATAACTTACACAAAAGGTTCACGTAAGTCAACATGCGCCTTATGTTACGTCTAATAACTATGTGAAAAAAGATACAAGTTATTTATTTTTGCTATTTTTCAAAATTTTATCATGTCGATAAAAAGTACACATTCAGTTCATTTATTTTGGCTATTCCAACACTAATTATCTGATTTAATTTCTTAGTTATCATACAAATAACTCCAAATGCGTATCCTTTTTCACTTTTGTGAATTAACTTTTTGTGTATGAGAAAAGGGATCTAACTTCTTTTATACCCTTGTGTAGTTCATTTTGTGTTAAGTATAAGTCGCTATTTTGAAAACTATTCAGTTTATGTAAAAAATAATACTAGAATAAGAAAGAACATACATTTTTTACCTATATAACATATCACATATATTTAATTTGACAGCTGTTTAAATGCCACACGTACTTAAACATGTAATTTGGTGCGCGCGGGGCGTTTTTTGCGTCTCCTGTAAAGTTGCATTTTTAGACTTAGACCCTTTTTCACTAGAGCCACAGAAATAGTACATAGTTATGTAAATGACTGTTTGTTAATATAAGATGTTACAAGAAATTGTATACTTATTTGTATTTATTGTGTAGAACAGCTCATCAAAATGTAACTTTTGATCTGACGCACATATGACAAAGAATTCTAATCTTTTGATCCGTACGTAAGTAAGCTCTGGAAACAGCTTATTTAAACGAATATATAATACTAGCGACCCGCCCCGGCTTCGCACGGGTGCAATGCTGATACTAAATACACTACAGAAAAACTGTGAAACGCTACGTCCCGCAATTTTTAAATCTGTAATATCTTCGAAAATATTTACTTAAATCATACGGTGTAAAGGGCCATATAGATCTATATTAAATGAACAATGTATTCAAGGTATTTAATTGGTTAAGGATTAATGCTGTATTGGTTAAAATCGCTTCGAAAATTAGCCATTATTTGTCGTAAAAAGTAAATGACAAAAAAAAGTTATTGTGGGTTATCCATAAGAGATAGACATATACCATCACGGACTTTTCTGTAGACCTTTTCAATGTGTACAATACTTAGTACATTATTTTGATAAAACTCGTAGGGTTCAGCCTGCGTTTGCAATGTAAGCGGAAAAAATGTAATTATTTACGACATCACATTAGAAACCTCAAAAATAACAGTACTTCTCCACTATTTAATGGATGTTATTATACATGTAATGAAATGACATTATCATTTACTGTTGTAATATTGTAAGTGTGTTAAATAAAACAAAAACTTTGTATTTTCAGAGAAACAATTTGTGGTTTATTTTGAAAATCCTCAATAATATATCTTATATACATATAAACCTTCCTCTTGAATTACTCTATCTATTAAAAAAAACCGCATTAAAATCCGTTGCGTAGTTTCAAAGATTTAAGCATACAAAGGGACATAGGGACAGAGAAAGCGACTTTGTTTTATACTATGTAGTGAAGTTTAGCAATTTTAGTAAACTTGTTTTGAGGCGAAGGTTTCTTGCTTCCACTTCTACTTACTTTTCTTGAAAAATTTTCCTGTAAAATTCAAGAATTTGACGAAAAAGAGAGGAAAACGAAATAAGTGTAGTTTAAAATTTTTCATTTTAACAATAAGCCGGGCTATTTTAAAACGTTAATTTTTTTCTGATTGAGGAATAATTGGTGGCTAACAGTTATTAATTAACCACACACGATGGTAAAGTTAACAAATGTTAACAAATTCATCGTAAACAAAGCCAATAATACACAATTTGTAGTAATTACATCAATTCTAAAGTTATGTGACGTGTTCCGAAAAATAAAATGTCTGACTGGAAATGTTTATTATCGTACTAGCTGACCCGGCAAACTTCGTACCGCCTCAGAAACAATAAAAAAAAAACCCTTTAGACCTACCCTGGATTACGACAAACATTTTAAAACCAAAATCAGCTCAATCGGCCCAGCCGTTCTCGGGTTTTAATCAGACTAACGAACAACAATTCATTTTTATATAAATAGATTACTAATATTATAAATGCATAAGTTTGTGAGGATGTATGTATGTGTATGTAGGTATGTTTGTTACTCTTTCACGTAAAAACCCTTGAACGGATTTGGCTAAAATTTGGTACACAGATAGTTTATAACTTGGATTAACACATAGGATAGATTTTTTATCCCGATTTTATGTTCCCGTGGGATAATTTTCGAGTTGTAGCGGGTGAAGCCGCTGGCAACAGCTAGTCATTGATATCTTTGTTAGACGCCGAGCTTTATAGGAGCTTTTAACAACGCCCCTAACACCTAAATTAACTAGAAAATTATGACTTGCGTACGATACGCAGTAATTTAATGGAGCATAAATTAATTTTAGCTTGTTATTGGTAGTACAGTTGTGGGAATAATTAATTTATGAGTAATGTATGCATGAGGGTGACGGTATGGTATTGTTAACTTTCAAGGTCTATAGGCCTAATTTCGAAGATGACATGTAGTGAAGCGACATCGCAATTATAATCAGGATTTTACGCAACGCTTCTGATGTTGATTGAGTAAAGTAGAACATTTTACGAAGTAGTTTGGAGTTTAGTGTTCGCTAATACACTTGCTCTACACTGGCGACTGTGATGCAAATTAGAGTGAGCCCGGATACTAGTGATGAATGTGATCAGTTTATGTATGACAACCGGGACTGACGCTGTCGATTCGTTATCCATAAACTCATCTCTTTGAGGCGAGAGATTCCTCACAGTTATATCGTGTTATCTGTATGTCAGACTACGCATCTATCATCTCCTCTCATAAATGAAAGAACAGTTGCATGTTTATTTCGTTTTACTTACGTCGTTGTTTAAATAGTTCCTGCATACTCGCAAAGTCACTGAACCGCAGTTTACAACCAACCTTAAACTTCTAAGAATAATCATTGCGATCCCTTTAAGTTGTTTTATGAGCTGGTTTATGATTTCATCGTCAGCACATAACGTTTACGTAAGCACAAACTTTTATTCAAGAAATGTTGTTTGTAGTTTGATGAAATACCTATGTCAAAGGTCGTCTTCGGAATGTTTGGCAAAAACATGGCGAAAATATTGACTTACACACATTCTAGTCGTGTTAAATGTCAAGTACATAGGTCCTTGAGGCCTGAAATCGCTCGCTATGTACTGGGTTTAACTTGTAACGGTTATGGTGGGTTAAAAATAAAAGAACCCACCAACGTTTACAATTAATTTATTAAAGGTCGTGGTTCACAGCCGTCACTCGGTATTTATTCGTTCTGTGGAAGTAGGCGCACTATGTACTGCCCTGGCTTATCGCGTAGAGCAGGGACGCGATGCCGAGGAGTTGTCCCGAGGTGAGAGAGACCTCAGGGACGGGATGGTGGATGCGCCGGCAGGTCGGCTGTGCGCTGCTGGGTGCGTGTCTCAGGTCAGCTGTGTGCGCAGCTAGGTGCTGTGTGTGCGCAGGCCTCGAACGTTCGGTAGGGTGAGCTTGTCGAACTCAACGAACGACGAGTATGGGTATTTCTAACCCCAATCTTGTTCCCTGGAATCAACGTCCAGCGGTAAATAATAATAATAATAATAAAAGGTCCACTGTAAGTCCTCTCCGATGATGACCCCGCAGCGTAAGCGAAAGCCTAGGACGTTAAGCGCTTAAGGAGTTTGTGAGTTTGGTCATCAGCAGAACGGAGTTTACATGGTAGATACACAATTTATAATTAGCGTGAAGCATTAACACAACATTATTTATAGGCCTACGAGCGTATGGAACATTCGAGGCTTAACAAAATAAAAACCTAACAGACAAAGAAAAATTAGAACACAAAATAATAAGTCTGTAGGTACCTGCTCAATACAAAAATATAGAACACAATAGCTAGCAGTTATAAAGGTTTTGTTTGGCAAACTTACCCTTCACGGGGATAGACACTTCACAGGTGAATTAACAGGATTTTTAATATATCAAAATTAATTATAAATTGACTAAAATCTGACCAAGTCTGGAGCGAGCAAAATTAGATAGTCCTAATATAATGAGGAACCGTGTAGCCCGCGGTAAGATTTTTCTGTACTGAATCATGTCCCAGCTGGTTGCTACAAAATGCCTCGCTCAAAGAGAAGGGGAATTGGACTTTGCACGCGTGAGAGCGAGACCACAACATTTTCATTCACTCATCTGCTGCTGGAACATTCCACCGTTAAACTGTCAACAGATACTATCAATTTAGAAATACCCACTTAAAAATTACTTTTTGTCTCAACGTAATTTAAGAATATTTTACTAGATACCTACAAATTTATAATAATGAACTATTTATAGTTTTGAAATGCAACGTTGGTAATCCACAACGTTACAATACCCCCTCGCGCAGTCAAGGATTTTGTCTTCTATAATGACAAAATCCGCACGAAGAATTAGATCTAACTATTGTTTTACCTATCAAAAATCATCATTCGTACTTCTCGCAATCATAACTAGCGGCAGCTATTGTAATCAGTGATACGAGAGATAGCTGTCGCACAATATAAAATATTTAGGAATCTTGTTGTCATTAACCTGATGCCTTACAATAGTTTTCTTCAAAGATGAAAGTGTACTAAGCGAGAGAATAATGCAATCGTATGTATCGAGTTCAATAAAATATTATTGTTAAATTATTATTTTTTTCTTTAACCATCTACCAACCAATACTAATCCACCTACCAGTTTTAAATTTTAATGTAATTGAATCTAAATTTAGATTATAAAATTATGTTTTTGGTTTATGGCTTATTTATGGAGTTACCAACCGCTCCTGCAAAGGCTTATTTAAAGAGTTGCGACCGCTCTATAGAAAACAACACAAATGGTGTAGACCATTAGCATTAAGTGAACAAGCTATGTCCTTTGGTTTTGTTTTTTTGATTTATGGTTTATTTAAGGAGTAATCGACCGCTCCTGCAAGGGCTTATTTAAAGAGTTGCAACCGCTCTATAGACACAGTTGTGTTTTTTATGATGCAAGGGCTTATTTAAAGAGTTGCTACCGCTCTATAGACACAGTTGTGCTTCATGATTTATGGTTTATTTATGGAGTAATCGACCGCTCCTGCAAGGGCTTATTTAAAGAGTTGCTACCGCTCTAAAGGAAAACACAACCGTGAAAAAAAAAACACAACCATGTATTACAAAACCAAAGTGATCGATGGGTTAGAGCCACGATCAATAAAATAACCTTCGGTGTAGGGCCGATAGGTATAAAATACTAAACAAAATATAATGAATGGGGTAGGCCATCCTTATACAAAAATAACTATAGGGTAGACCGAAAGTAATAACAAAGAAAAGAATTGGTAGGTTGGGTAGGTTCAGTATAGTAATAGGTATTCAAAAAAAAAAAAAAAAAAGTTAAGATTTACTGTTACTTAATTGTTTTCAAATATTTCTTCCTACTAATTTTAAATCTTTAATATGCCAAGAGCCTAAATTCTTTCCAGACATGTCTTGCAGCACATAAACTAGAGGAGACCTCTTCTGAATTATTCTAGCCTTAATAAATTTAGGAGCCAGCTTCTTCGAAAATTTACTATCCTTGTCACTTAAGACGTAAGCGCGTTTCATGACTACGTCTCCAATGTTGAACTCAGCAAACTTTCGTCTGAGATTATAGTGTGAGGTGTTCTTTACATGGGCTTGCCATAGTTTTGACTGAACGCTGTCGAAGATAGAAGATAAGCAACCTAAATTTTCTGCATATAAGTCACGTGGCAAGAAAATTATCTCGTTACCAAGGTCATTTTCTAAATAATGAGATCCACAAGTAACTAGCTCACGGCCGAAAACCAAAAATGAAGGTGTAAAACCAGTAGCCTCGTTAACTGAGTTATTAATAGCGAACTGAACTTTGGGAATAAATAAGTCCCAAGATCTATGATCATTATCAACGTAGGTAGATAAACATGTGATGATGGTTCTGTTGAATCTTTCAACTAAGTTTACCTGAGGGGTGTATTTAGGTGTATAATGAACATTAGGAATGTTGTATTTCTTAAACAACGCTTCCGCCACTTTACCTGTAAACTGAGTGCCATTATCCATCATCACTGTTTGTGGTATGCCATGAACTAAGAATACTGATTCTTCTAGAATTTTAGTTATAATATCAGCTGTAGCTCTTTTGATAGGAAAAATTAAACAAAACTTTGAAAAACAACAAGTTATCACAAAAATGTAACTGTTTTGTTTCCTAGTAGTGGGAAGAGGTCCCATGAGATCTATTGAAATCATTTGAAATGGTCGAGAACACTGTTTAGGACGACCCATTTCTCCTAGGGTTTGATGATTTTGAGACTTGTAAGCTAAACATTTTTCACAAGAACCAATAAGCTTTACAACGTCTTGGTACATACCGGGCCAGTAGTAACGTAAAGCAAGACGACGGTAAGTTTTAAAAATGCCCATATGTCCTGCCGTAGGAACAGCGTGGTTCTCATTGAAAATAGCTTCGCGAAGTTCAGAAGGAACTACCTCTTTCCACGAGAATTCTGAAGTAAGTTCATGTTTATTTTTTGATAATCTAAATAATGAATTATTTTTAATAATAAAGTTTGAGAATTTAGAAGGATCATTTAAACAACCATTATAAATATTTTTGTACCAGCTGTCTTTAGTGTCCAAATAAGAGTTGGATATGCTGATAGCATTTACTGGAATGATTCTAGACAGAGCGTCAGGTATAACGTTATCTACGCCTTTCCTATGTTTAATGACAAAGTTAAAGGCCGAAAGACGTACACCCCAACGAGCTAGACGTCCAGTTGGATTGCTTAATGAAAGGAACCATTTAAGAGCACTATGATCGGTATAAACTGTAAACTGTTGTCCGTTTTCGATATAGCAACGCCAATGTTCGAGAGCGACAATAACGGCTAGTGTTTCGCGTTCTGTTATGCTGTAGTTCTTTTCAGCGGCAGTAAGTGACCTACTCATATAAGCAATTGGATGTTCTTTGCCTTCAAAAGACTGAGTCAGCATAGCACCGATACCGTAACCACTAGCATCCGTGTGTACTTCGAACGGCTTAGTATAATCCGGACAAGATAAAACCGGTGCTGAGACTAGACACTCTTTGAGTTTTTGAAACGCTGAGTCAGCCTCAGCAGTCCACTCAAAAGGGGGAGTGCCTTTCCTAGAAGATGTTAACTTATTTAAGGGACCGGCTATAGTGCTGAAGTTTGGAACGAAACGCCTGTACCACGTCGCAGTACCCAGAAAGCGTTTAAGGTCCTTACGACTTTTAGGTGTCGGATAATTGAGTATAGCCTCAACCTTCGCTGGATCGGTACGTAGGCCAGAGCCATCGACGACGTACCCCAGATATTTCAATTGAGAACTGAAAAAATTTGACTTCTCAAGGTTAATTGTTAAGTTTGCTTGTTTCAACTTCTCTAGCACACGCAATAGTAGTGTCACATGGCTATTAAAGTCTTCAGAAATGATAATTACGTCATCCAGATAGGCAAACACCTTGAGATCGAAATTAGAAAATAATAAATCAACCAATCGTTGCTGAGTAGCTGGTGCATTTGTTAAACCAAAAGCGGTCCGTTTGAAACGAAACGTGCCTCTTCCGGGAACGTAAAATGCCGTTTTGTCACGGTCCTCAGGAGCAATCGGGATCTGCCAGAAAGCCTTGGATAAATCGATACTAGATAGATAACGAGCATCCCGTAAATTATCCAGAATCTCGGAAATGTAAGGGAGATTGTAGGCATCACGTTTTGTGACAGAATTAAGTTTTCGACTATCCAAGCAAAATCGAGGTTGGCCGTTCTTCTTAGTAACGATAAGAACGGGAGAAGACCACGCGCTCTCGCAAGGCTCGACTACGTCCATTGACAACATCTCATCAACCTGATCAACCAAGATACGTTGCTTCTCTGGTGACAACCGATAGTATCGCTGACGTATTGGCTCAGAGTCACCGGTGTCAATATGATGAGTGATAAGACTTGTAACGCCTAAGCCTTTGTTTGAGAAAGAAATGTCCTCAAACTGCTTTATGACATTATCAGCCAATTGCTTTTGTGACTGAGTAAGATTATCATAACCTTGTATGAAGGTAGGATGAGATTTATCTAGAGAACCACTGTCCGTTTTGTTCATAGAAACACTATTAATAAATTTTGGACAAAGTTTAAACTTACGCCAGAAATCAATGCCCAATATAAGATTGCGCTTAATATCCGGTATAACAATTGCTTTCAAAATGTGAAACTGGTTTTCAAAATTTACGGGTACATTAATATAACCTATACTTTTCAAAGTTTGTCCTCCCGCTGCCGTTACTGTAATGCAATCAGCCTTTACAAGTGGCAGGCCATATGCTTCTAACACGGAATGAGCTTTATTGCCAATAATTGTGACCGCAGAGCCAGAGTCAAGTAAACCGGAAACGGTAAGATCATTAATCTTCACAGAAACGTAAGGTCTATCGTCAAGATCACTCTTATCATCGAGAATTGTGTAGATGTTATACGATTTAGAAAATAATGTAACAGTTTGTAACCAGTTCTTCCAGTCCTCAATATCAAAGTTATTAACACAATTCCCGTGAACTAGTTTTTTGGTTTAGATTCCTCCTTATTGCACTTTGGGCAATCAGGCGTCTTAACACCCTTCAGGCCACAGGAAAAACAAATTAACTCTCTCTTAGCGGTACACTGCCTTAGCATATGTGTATTGTTTCGACAACGAGGGCAGTAAGGTTGTCTTTTATTAGTTTTAGATTTATCAACTGCGTGCACATAATTAGGTGATGAATTATTATTTGAATTTGGTTTATTATCAAACTTGTTATGCTTGGAATAGTCCTTGTTATATGAGCTATTATAATTATTTTTAAAATTTGATTTACCAGCTGACTGTCCAGAATAAGCAAACTCAGGTGCTAATGTATTTGAACACGGCTTAGGTGGTTCCCTAAACTGAGAAAAACGTGCTTGTATAGCCTCATAATTTCGACACAGAGTTCGTAAATTATCAATTGACTTAATCTCCGATACGGAAGAGAGTGTATTAGCGTAAATCGGACGAATATTATGTAGCAAAATTTCTAATTTGTCTTCCTCTGAAAGCTTCTTAGTCAGGCGTGAAAAAAGTCCAGCCATAATGGATAGGTAGATTATTATATTTTCTGTTTCCCCTTGCGTGCGAGACCTAATTTCTGAAAGAAGTCTATAATCATAATCAGATTGATCAAAATCACGTCTTAATGAAGCCGCAAGATCGTCCCAACTCGAAACCGATTCTCTAATGCTTCTGTACCAATGTAAGGCATCGCCAGTAAATATTTCAATAGCGTGGGGTAGAATACTATTAAGCGACATATTTTTAACTTGACAAAATTCCTCACACCTAAGTATAAAAGCTCGAACACATGATTTGCCGTCGAATTTTAATTTAGAAAATTTATTCATGTTGCCATCACAAGTAACCGAAACAGTGACTGGAATTGCAGAGGAAGAAGCTGTTGGTAAATCTGTAGTAGGTTGGGAATCCAAAGAATTACCAAGTGCTGAAAGCCTTGAAACGGTCTTTTTATAATAGCCAACGCAACGTTCATAGTCAGCCTTTACTTTATCGGTACCAGTAATGCGATTAATACGATGATGTAAATGATTAAGTAAATTCTGAGACCGGAGTAAAGAATTTCTATCAAAAGTCGAAGTTTCTAAACCAGTGTTAACCCTTTCCAAGACGTCAACTACACCCCTCAAGTCCTCCGCTGGGTCGAAGGGACTAACTAGAATGTCTTCCGAAGGAAATAAAGGTCCACATTTAGCTATCTGTTTACGTAAGTCTTGCACCGTGGCAGCAGGTGTTTCGCCTCTAATAGCCACCTCGTACTCGAGCTCAGACTTTTGAAGCGACATAAACTTAACTGGATAAGCCATGATTTAAAAATTTTCAAAAGCAAAAAAAAAAAATTAAAAGTGTAGGGTAAGTGCCAAACAAAAAAAAATTCAAAGAGAAAAAAAAAAATATAACGGTTATGTGTACTAAGACTCCGTCTGTTACAATTTAAATTTAAAAATCTACTAACGTTTTGGTTGAGAATTGTCTAGAATAATTAAGCACAAAAAAAACAATTGCACCTAAATAAAAATAAAAAAAAACACACAAAAGGAGTTAATGCAACCAATGTGTACGCTTTACAAAAGGTTAAGTTTCAAAAACAATTACAATTTAAAACAAATTGAAAAAACAAATTGACAGAATATTGACAGATTGAGATACTCTGCAATAATAAGTACTGTTTACCAAATGTTAAGTTGTTAAAAGCAATTACAATTGAAAACGAATTAAAAAAAAAATTGACAGAATATTGACAGAATGAGGTAGTCTGCAATAATGTGTAGGTTTTTCAAAAATCTAGTTGTTTTTAAAAAAAATTAAATTACACTTGAATACGAATTGAGAGAACAAAAAAAAAATTGACAGATTGAGATAGTCTGCAATATTATGTATGTACTTTTTACAAAAGTTAAGTTGTTTCAAAATATTACTATTGAACAAAATGAATTGAAAAAAAAAAAATATTGTTGGTATTGACAGAATGAGGTAGGGTCTGCAATAACCAATAAAAAAACAAAACAATTTACCTATATAAAAGAAAAGAAAGTAAAAATTCTTTTATAGGCAGACGAACCCAGGTGATAAGGTTGTATAATATTATGTGCCTGTAATAGAATCCCGGCACCCACACCCTACAACCGAAAAATAAAAATTATTTGCGGTTGCAATAAGTGTGGTGGTAGTACTTCCCCGGACGGACCTTCACAAGGGCCCTACTACTACGATGAGTTTAAAAAATAAATAAAGTCAAAAAGGAAAGTAAAAAAAAAAATCGTTACTTTCTTTTTCAAACAAAATAGAGAAAAAAAAATGTGTAGGGTAGGGTACACTTTGGCTGCGTTACACCAAAAAACGTTTCACAAAACACAAAAAAAACACAAACACACAAAACACCAAAATAACACACTTACTACCTCCACAGAACAAAAAAAACCAAGTGACCTTAATAAAAAAACCACGTAATTGGGCGCCAATGTAACGGTTATGGTGGGTTAAAAATAAAAGAACCCACCAACGTTTACAATTAATTTATTAAAGGTCGTGGTTCACAGCCGTCACTCGGTATTTATTCGTTCTGTGGAAGTAGGCGCACTATGTACTGCCCTGGCTTATCGCGTAGAGCAGGGACGCGATGCCGAGGAGTTGTCCCGAGGTGAGAGAGACCTCAGGGACGGGATGGTGGATGCGCCGGCAGGTCGGCTGTGCGCTGCTGGGTGCGTGTCTCAGGTCAGCTGTGTGCGCAGCTAGGTGCTGTGTGTGCGCAGGCCTCGAACGTTCGGTAGGGTGAGCTTGTCGAACTCAACGAACGACGAGTATGGGTATTTCTAACCCCAATCTTGTTCCCTGGAATCAACGTCCAGCGGTAAATAATAATAATAATAATAAAAGGTCCACTGTAAGTCCTCTCCGATGATGACCCCGCAGCGTAAGCGAAAGCCTAGGACGTTAAGCGCTTAAGGAGTTTGTGAGTTTGGTCATCAGCAGAACGGAGTTTACATGGTAGATACACAATTTATAATTAGCGTGAAGCATTAACACAACATTATTTATAGGCCTACGAGCGTATGGAACATTCGAGGCTTAACAAAATAAAAACCTAACAGACAAAGAAAAATTAGAACACAAAATAATAAGTCTGTAGGTACCTGCTCAATACAAAAATATAGAACACAATAGCTAGCAGTTATAAAGGTTTTGTTTGGCAAACTTACCCTTCACGGGGATAGACACTTCACAGGTGAATTAACAGGATTTTTAATATATCAAAATTAATTATAAATTGACTAAAATCTGACCAAGTCTGGAGCGAGCAAAATTAGATAGTCCTAATATAATGAGGAACCGTGTAGCCCGCGGTAAGATTTTTCTGTACTGAATCATGTCCCAGCTGGTTGCTACAAAATGCCTCGCTCAAAGAGAAGGGGAATTGGACTTTGCACGCGTGAGAGCGAGACCACAACATTTTCATTCACTCATCTGCTGCTGGAACATTCCACCGTTAAACTGTCAACAGATACTATCAATTTAGAAATACCCACTTAAAAATTACTTTTTGTCTCAACGTAATTTAAGAATATTTTACTAGATACCTACAAATTTATAATAATGAACTATTTATAGTTTTGAAATGCAACGTTGGTAATCCACAACGTTACAAACTTTTAGGGACGTATTTAGGTATTGAAGTGTCGCCTATGGAATTGAATGTTGAAATAGGCGCTAGGTAGGAAATATACTCCTGGAAAAATACTGTTCCAGGACACAGTCGTTACAAATATGCTTTTAAAATTGATGAATTTTGCTGTGTTGCGTATGAAACATTCTCTTTGAAGCTCTCGAGTACATTGCTTTCATTAAATTTTTTCAAGAATCATCGTGCATTACAGGCAAAGCACTTTTTTATGGATCGGTCTGTGGCCTGTTACCGCTCCAATGATTAGTTTAAATCGTGACTAGATTTTTACTTGTTACGATTTAAGCCAAGCCAACAAAAACACAAGGAATAAATAATTAATTGTTTTTCAAGTATTTTTTCTCGTTCGTACCTTGATCTTATTAGTGGGGACTGCAGCCCGAGGCTGTTTGTCTTTCAACTTTGTGAAACAGAACAAGGTTTGATGTCTCATCAGATTATCTTATTGGTACTGAGTTCCGAGTCCCGGGGGGCATTGGAGCGTTTCGTGCGCTATGATCCACGACCGGCTGTGTAGGTCTGTAGGGCATAACATAACAACATATATCATTATTCGACAAGTGCCTGTGATTTATTGTAGTAGCTAGTATTTGTATAGTAAGCCGCGCCCGCTTTATTGTATCGAAAAGAAATCTGATGTCAACCTACTAGGGAAATATTATATTAGCAGATTGGTCAAACTGGAAAGAGGAACGTTGACGGTGGCGAGATGCGAAATCCTTGGCATCTTGGATATATTCTGGATGAGGCTGATACAGTTTGATATTTACACAGTACCTGTTATAAATGGAATTCTTGGCAACAAAGACGATGCCTTGTACGGGTTACAGAACTTACAGACTTAATAAATAATGACTGTCCACTAGGACAGTAAACGTAACAAAGTAAGTAAGCAAACAAATGTCCACTAGGATAATAAACACAACAAAGTCAAAATACCGTAGTGGTTCTAAATCAAAGGTTGATGTTTCTGTAATATAACGTCTTCACGTCAATCAACTGAAATCGATACATTAACAGGACCCTACAACCGGATAACTAATACATACAGGTAAATAAACCTTAAGAAATATCATAATATGTTCACCAAACGATTCGATTTGGGATTACCCGCTACACAAACGCGAATAAGATATCAATGCAATATTCTCGATGGCGTATTAGTATGCGGAAGATATTTTCAGCATATGAGTCAACGGAGAAAAATTTAAGATATCTGGGATAGTGGCACGGAAATGCCCTTTTGATAGTGAACTATTTATTTTTCTTTTAATAATAGAGTACTTGTTGTACAAGTAACATCTGTTCGGCGCCGCCATAAGAAGGTTGGTGAACTTAAAAAAAAAGTACTAAAGTTAAGCATTTGACTCGAATAATTCGAAATAGAATTTAAAAAGAACATTCTTAGTTCTGAACCATTTATTTTCAATTGGTATAGTACAAGATTGGTGTAGTACAGAGTACTCTAATATCACCCTCAACCCTTCTAATAATTTGAATATTATGCAGATTGAATTGCTTATCTAAAGTTGACCTTTGCCTTTTGGTCAAAACAGCAGCTTTGTTATTAATACTCGTAATAATTATCTGTTCCAATGTTTTGTGTTAATTCGGTCAACCTCCTTTGACATTCATCGAAAACGATGGGTGGCTGAATCCGAAGTGTGAAACTGGCAGCTCTTGATTGACTAATTTGAATATCGAATCGAATCAATTAAAATAACGAAAGCAAGCAACAAACAAGAAGCAAATCCAATAAATCAAGATGGATGCCTAATGAACCAGATTGTGTTTTAATTTATTTTCAATACATTTCCAATTCTGAATACTCATTTAAATAATATAACGGCGACTGGTAATAAGATAAATTAGGAGCATTAATGATTTCGCCACACTTGTGTCACGAATGCAATTAGTTCCATATTACGTGTAATTATGTATGTACATTGTTTACGCACAGCTGGATGCCAAGTAAATGAATGGTACTTAGATGAGGACGTAGATATTCGGTAGGTTTACATCATGGCCGCCGCGCCTTGTCATAAAACTGTGATATTATGACATTACGGAACACACACGCCTGCCTTGTTTATGCCACAACCTTGTGTCAATTCAGATAAAAAATCTCATTTTACACTTTTTTGGGAACTTCATTTACGGGCACGTGTGAGTAGCAACCACGTACGATTGTACGGCAAAGTTCTAATACAAAACAAGCTTATTTTGTCAAATAACAGGTGTATTATCGTAAGCAAAAGTTTAGATAAAGTTGCCCTAATAGAGGACAAGTTACATAACTTAATATTTATTGCTGAAACTTCGATAATAATAGATATAGTTATAAACTGCTTTGTGTCTGAATGAATGGCTGCCTAATCAGCTTGGTTGGGACTGAGGTTAATGATCGTCTGATATATTTTTTTAATGATAATATATGCTGATCTTCGTACTGATGGCAATTGGCAAATTTCACTGGATCGTGAGTTTATCCATTCCTAATGAACGTTTTAAGGGCTGGGATTAGAAGATCCTTTTTATTAGCTTTGAAGAAAAAGCGTTGCAATTTTATATCATTCCGTAGAATATTTAATATATGAAACAAGAATTTTATACAAGATAAAAGTTGCATATACTGGGTACGATGCTAGATACTATTGCAGCGACAAGGGTCTTTGACTTAGAGCATATATTATGAATCTAGACACGCGGGAGCGTGGCCAGCCAAAGCAAGGCGCGCTCACAATGTGTAATATTACACGAACCATTTGGAGGCACTTTTTAGCACCTCATAACTCAAAAACTATTTAACCTAGACATGTCAAATTTGGCACATATATTGAGACTGGCGAGATAGATATGTGTTCCAAATTTTATAAACATATCTCAAACGGTTATTTAGTTATTAACGACCAAAAATCGTCATTTATATGACTGACCTATAGATCAAAACTATATCCTAGTTCCAGATGACCTAGAAAGTTCAAATTTGGCATGCAGATAGGTAATTACGTGAATACAAAGGAAAAAATCAGAAACTGGTAATTTTTTATCATTTCACTATAATTTTCACTTAACTTATAATTAGTGCCTGTAAATCTCTACATGTGGATTTTAAGATCTTTACGTGAATATTTATCGAGTTGAATACCACCCTTAATTTTTTTAATGCAAATATTCCCGTTTTTGTACTTAAAAATAAGAATTATAGTAGGTTTTGGTATTTATTACGCGTAACTAACCGTATTCAACAACCAGTAGCGCCATCTATTATCATATTCAGGAACTCCTGCACCGTGCACGAAATCAATGAAGGATTGATTTACTCAACAGAATACTAGATGGCGTTGCTCAATTAGTGCCGAAACTCTATTTGTGAAATGTTGATTTTTATGATCTTTACGTGAACATATAACGAGTTAAACACCACCCTAATTTTTTTAATTCACATATTCCCAATTTTGTACTTATAATAAAGAATATAGTTGATTTTCGTATTTATTACGCGTAACTAACCGTATTCTACAAACACTAGCGCCACCTTTTATCATTTTCAGAAACTCACTGCACCACGCACTAAATCAATGAAGGATTGATTTATTCAAGTAACACTAAGCTAGATGGCATTGCTTAAATTAGTGCCTAAACTCTATTTGTGAAATGTGGATTTTATGATCTTTACGTGAATATATAACGAGTTAAACACCACCCTAATTTTTAAAATCCATGTAATCCCGTCTTTGTACATATTATTAAGAATAGTTGATTTTCGTATTTATTACACGTAAGTAACCGTATTCCATAACACCTAGCACCCACTAGATGGCGTTGTGCAATTACGTCACGATCCTGAATCGCGGTGTTAAGATGGGCAGGCGATTAGTATAAGGTTTAGTGAACATGGAATTTTTAATGTTATTAATGCGACTTGTTGGTATTAAAACCTTGTCCGAAAAAACCGAACTTCCCTTCTTGCCGGCAACGAACGGTGTCCCGTGTCTAGCATCCCCTACAGTTATTAACTGGCATTTATTATTATTTATCGTTTCGATATTTAGCGATTAATAGTGTAAGATCATTATTTATGTACAAAAAGTAATGATATCCCATCAAAAACATAAATGTGAAATGAGAGCCAAAGCCAAGCACAATAGTTTAATATTATGCCTTGGTTGTTGACTTCAACGAAAAAAGAAGTGAAATCTAAATGGGTGCCAAGTTCAATGGTCAGTTCTGAAATTTATTTAAAACAACATAAACTATATTTCTTTTTATAACTAAGGATCATACATTGTAGCCTAATTTCTTGCTTGGCTAGTTCTCATATACGAATTGTTCGATGGTTAGTAAGACCAGCAAGCC
The DNA here is from genome assembly GCA_954870645.1 of Agrotis clavis. Classification (NCBI taxonomy): domain Eukaryota; kingdom Metazoa; phylum Arthropoda; class Insecta; order Lepidoptera; family Noctuidae; genus Agrotis; species Agrotis clavis. The sequence goes on from OX940921.1 coordinate 15,266,091, forward strand.
AAATTTTCGGAATAATAAAATAAAACTGAGAAGTTACAGGTTTAGAAATTATGAAGGTTATAATATAATTCGTATTTTATGAGAAATAGCCAAGTCAGAAATTAGGCTACAATGTATGATCCTTAGTTATAAAAAGAAATATAGTTTATGTTGTTTTAAATAAATTTCAGAACTGACCATTGAACTTGGCACCCATTTAGATTTCACTTCTTTTTTCGTTGAAGTCAACAACCAAGGCATAATAACTATTGTGCTTGGCTTTGGCTCTCATTTCACATTTATGTTTTTGATGGGTAAAGTAATTTCATCAGAGCTGATATTGAAAGTTTGCAAAAAGAATAGCAGTTTCGTGAAAATGACTTAGGTCTCAAAGAAAGTTTCATTCTTTAGAAAAGTAAGACTGATTTATAAATACCTGAAAACAAATTACTCGCATAGAACTTGATCATATAAAAGTAAATAACAATTTAAATAAATACAATTTTCTGAAGGCTTATAATGATTGATGATGATCGTTTGTTTAAAATTAGTTAATTGTACCTAAGATGACCGATAGTTTACCGAAGCAATCGATGTGGGAACTTAGTTTTTACGAGCCCGCGTTGAATGATGTCGAATCAATGACCTAACCGTGAACTCGACTGCGAGGCATAATGATCTGCAGCGCGCTAAGTGGGAGGTTATTAAACCATCAATCATATAGTTGAATGACTTTAGACAAAACTGATCGAACAATTTTAAAGTGAAATGAATCTTTTTTATTATGACTGTAAATCTATTTTTAGGTACCTACCGTTAAGACTTATCGCGATGTTAATCTTCTTTCTAGTAAATACAAATAAACTGTCATGTAACGAGCTTGTCTCTATTTTGACGATAGTAATAATAAAGAATAGTGGGCATTTTTTTCCTCGAAAAAACAAGGTTGGCAGGTAGGCGAAACCTTTTGATAAAAATCTTTATAAACAAGTCCTTCGATTTCGAATCATTCAGAATGATAAAAATAAGCTGTCACCTTCAATTCTTTGGTTCCTGTTACCCTCTCATATTGGAAATATCACGTTCTCGAAAACGAGATAAAAGTTATCACCAATTCTGTTGGGTTAAGTTAAGTTAAGTTGAAAGAATATTCTGACACAAAAAAAAATATCTTAGGTAGGTCTGGCTCGTAAAAGTGTCACAACTTTACGACATGCCGAATTGGTAAGAAAAACTATAACAATGTTAATAGTCAGTGAACCTAATGCCGTGAACCATCATCAATGTCAATATTACTAAAGTTTATAATTCTCTCGCATCATAACAATCAGTGGACCAGACGAAACTGATTCATTTTTATTGCAAACATTAAAATAAACATTAAATCCGATTTACAGTTTATTATTACACCGTTCATTTAACGAGGTGTAATGGAGCTGTTTGAAATCAGAGCCAAAACGAAACGTGCAAAAACTTAATTATCTTTTATAAGAAACAATTCTTTCTCGGGGACATAAATCATGCGAGTTGAATTAAGTGAGAACATTTAAATGTTGGAGACTACTAGCTGCAGACAAAGGAAAAGGATCCATCAACTGCTATTCGTGTCGTAACAAATGGTTTTATGTACCCGTTATACTTTAAATGGTCTGAACTATCGTAGACATACGGTTTCATAAAGTATCAATGGTTTAAAAAATATCTTAAAGAAGGTTTTATGCACAATACTCACAATACGCTCGTGAACTTCTCGTTTAAAAAAAAAGAAAAGCGAAAATGGATTCTGGAAAAGCCGTGGCAATGGCTATAATCTCTTTGCACTGACTGGTCCTTAATATTATGCAAATTGATAAGGGTGACTAAGAAAACACTGAAAGTAATAAAATAAAAGCAGTCGTTTGTCCGTTTAATGGCATTTGTATATTTTTCATCCAATTTCCTGAATTCTTAGAAACAAAAAGCTTTAAAATGGAGAAAAAGGGAAGTTTAACTTACTCAAGTTCAAACTTCTCTTTATTTTTGGGTCATTTCACGCAGGCTCAATCCTTTACTAATTTCGGTGGGATGGCAATTTCGGTGGCTGTCTTATTTTCAAAACAACTACAGTTGATTATTTCATACTAAGAATACTAATGTGTTCCAGAATAAAACAAGTTTATTTTTTCATCCAAAAACCTACAAATAAAAAAATACACCGAAATTAGTAAAGGATTGAGCCTGCGTGAAATGACAATTTTAAATCATTTTGCATATTGCAAATGACCAAGAATGCAGAGAGAAAAAAATCATACGAAAGGTTATGAACTCAGAAAGTACCGTTTGTAGCTCTTAAGTAAGAATAAATTGCGTTATATCTCTTTTTAATTTGCAAAAGAAATGTTTTATTGGTTTCTAAATATTTTATGTTTCTGTTTTAATTTATAAAAACTGACTTAATTCTACCTTTATGTAAATTAATTATTGAGAAAGTAAAATTAATATTTAAATTGAATAAAACTATCGTAAATATACTCGTATCAAGTAGAGATGTCACTGAGATCATTGATTAAAAACCTAACTTAAATATTTTGAAAGGATGTCAGTTTTGCGGGAATGTCTTAGCTCTAGAACTCAAAAAAGGAGCGAAGGAAGTAGGGTGGGTTTAAGTTTTAAGTGTCTGACTTTCACACTACCCTGTTTCCTTAACGTGACCCCGGAACATAAAGGGCTATTGAAGGACACCGTGGATTTTAGTCAGTACAAGTCTGACAGTCCCTCCCGCCCTGACCGGGGTGGGAGGACTCATTTAATGATTATACCACGCTAAAAAAAAAAAAACCCAAAGCAGGTTGAAATTTTTAATTTAAGAGAGGACCATTACTCTGCATGTGGAAAAGGTAACAGTGTATTACAAGTCATCATCAGCTAGTATTTGTCCATTGCTGTTCATAGGCCTCTGTCAGCAATCTGCCCCCCCCCCCTTAGAGAGCCAAAGCGCTATTGAAGAATAATCATGGATTTTAGTCAGTGCAACTCTGACAGTCTCTCCCGCCCCCTTTCTCTGCCGCCTCCTGTTCCCTGGGTGGGAACTAATTTGATGATTTTACGACGATTAACAAAAAAAGGTCTTGAGCTTTCCTCATCCAGTCTCAGCCGGCTACCTTCCGCAGGTCGTCTCTCTCGCACGTAAAACATCTTACAAGTATAATTTTCTTACTCTTGATCTATTACCATTTTGATGTTCATAGTCTGCCTTGGTTTCGAAATACAATGACATCAAAATGCAAGGGTCCAAATACGGAGTATGTAGATGTGAATTGTTAGACATATTGAGACACCTATTAGCACTTGGGCTATAATTGCATTGTTCGAGCATTAGAATAGACAGACAGCCCGTATATGTCAGAACTGTCACTGCAATAGATGCATTTCTGTCATAAAAGAGGTTTTATTACAGTCTAAAATTAGGACGCGCTATTGTTCTAAATTATGCCCAAAAAGAAAAAGTTTATTGTCTTTCACATTTTAGCTCTTAACTTTATTCAGAATATGAAAGCAGAATACCTTACAGGGACTAAATTCCGTTCTATATCTAGCACTAAAATAATTTACTAGCATTTTCAGCTAGTCCATTTGCCGGTTTTTAACTTATTATGTGAAATATTTTCCAATACCAACACACGAGTATTTCTAAACATTCGAAGTATCCGGGATACTTTCATCTCATTTGATCATATTTTATTCCCACATGAAAGTGAAGATCACAGCTATATTTTTGCTTACTAGCGACCCGCGCTGCTTCACTTTGGCGTAATTCAAAAGTCAGAAGTAATGTAGCTTTTTACTGGTGAGAGGTATTTTAAAATTGTGTCACTAGTAGCAGAGATTACTCGCTACAAACAAACGTAAATGTTGATGGTCAAGAAGTTTCAGAACTTAGTAGCTTATACCCGCGGCTGCGGTCGCTTCGTAGACGTCGTTCAGAAGAGTCCCTATAAGTTTTGCAGTCTAAAACCAGGATTTAGAAATTTAATTAAAAATTCATTTAATTTGATTTAAAAGACAACAGATAAATGTATAATATTAAGGGTCCCCCTTAATATTATACATTTATCTGTTATCTCCAGAATCACGCATATCTCTGTAAAATCGTAACAAAAAACTCACGTTCAAAATCACAATAATATTATTAATATTACGAGTAGTTAACTATTGGCTTTTATCCTAATTTTAGACAGAGACTTGACTTAATTAAAGTGTGTTTAGTGGCATTTAACGATGTAACTCTTAGCATCTCTAGCTTATAATCGACTGTTCAAAGAGGTTCAGTGCCTATTTCAAGATACCCTTCAAAGAATATTTATTTATTCCTGTCGAAATGAACTCGGCATTTTACATTGTTATTTTATAATGACGTAAGAATATTATAACGATGTCTACTATCGGTATGAAGGGATGTTTCTGGAAATTTTGGTGGGTGGGTCCTTAAGACGTGATCATTTTGTATTCATCACACGAGCTTTTCGTGCTATAAATAAAACTTATGTTTTGATTTTCCAGAGCGCTTAGACAAAATTGTGTTATTTTAAGGATACCGATGGAAATTTTACGCGTTTTACAAGATTAATATTATCTCCGAAAATATGAATCCTGTTGAAACTCCTAACAAATCAATGCATGATAGAAATGTTAGATCGTAACTCAACTTTATTTACCGTCAAAATTATTTTTAGTTTTCCCGGACTGATTTTTATGCAGTTCTGAAAAAAAAAGGAATTATCACTGTTTCATCAAAATGTGTCATAGTTATACTCGTATCTAGGCGTTATTTCAGTAAATATTGACGATAGGAAAAGGGTATTATATTTTTTTAAATTAAAACATGGGGTTAGTTTTGGCCTCAATCTATCTCAGAACCAAAACTAAAGAAGCGAGCTCACCCCGAAGGAACAGGTACTTTTGCGCATAGATATGCACTGCGCACGAACATAGTAAAACTAAACTACTAACTGTTAGGTGCGGGAATCCGATAGGATAACCTTATTTATTCAATTGCCCTTCACGTTCCATGGTTGCGGTAACTTCTTTAACCATTCTAGCAAAACAGCTAAAGCTAAAGTACCCATGAACGTACTTTGTAATACTTTCTTTTCTACTTAATAGTGTCACGAAATGAACTTAGAAACCTGAAAGCAATTATGGAAATCGTAACTCGACACTACATCCACATTCTTCGCAAACGATGCACTTATCTTCGTTCTAACGGTTCCATTTTATAGAACCATGCATGGAATGAAATTCTACTGAACTTTTGAATGTACTTCTACTTATGTGGTTACATACGTTTTGCTAGCATCAATTATTGGTTTATTCAAGTATAAATTTCTTAGAAAAACTTTCAAAGCGATATGCGGACTTTGGCTGCTTGAAATATTTGTAGAATTCTTATAAAGTCGCATTTACTTGACCTAGTTTAGAGAATGTATACTTGTTTGAACATCATCAGCTATACTATGAATTTGTAGCTCCTTGACATCTAGATTTCTATAGTTTTAATATAATCCTGTCACTGTATTTCAAGCCATTGCTACTTCTGAACGTCAGAATCAACAGTGGCGACTACTTGAGAAGTACAGCGCCGCCGGGGCAAAAAGGCTCAACGAAGACACAAATAATGATAATTATATTTAATTAACCAGAAAATAACGGACCACCTACGAGTCCAAATGCGGAAAAGGGAGCCCCTAACAATACAACAATACAACCAGAAAATCTTAACGATGATGTATTCGTTAAGATTTTCTCGTTAATTTCGTTTTGGTAAACCTGTAAATAGACATAATAATACTTGTGGTAGAGACAAATTTGCTGGCTACACACCACACCCGTTCTAAATGTGAAAAATAATTCATGTCATGGGTCCATCGGTATCCAACCGGCTATACCGAATATAGTATCTTGAGCGTCGCATCCGACGCTTGAGTTTAGCGGGCTGGCTAACCGACCAGGCATTTATAATATAACATTATAGAATGGTTTGGATAAGTGATAAATTTAATTTGATGTTATTTATAGTTTTATGTGTTTCCATCATTCTTTTTATTGTGTGTTTTAATCTCTTTTTAATTTGGAATGATTTAATTTTATTATTTATTTTTCTTCACCTGTAGTTTTTGATAATTGTTAATTATAAACTAAACAATATTATATAAAATTCATAGGGGAGGAGTAGGACAAACCATAATTTTCCCTTCACTCCATAAATCAAGTGCGAATTATTGTTGAATTGCAATTGAGACGGCAAAAACGCTTAATCGCACGATTATTCATCCGTATATTGCTTCGAGCAGAAAGGTACAGCCATAAATGCCTTCGTTTCGTGTTATGAGTTAGATACGCTATGAGTTTACCGGTAGCTCATACCGAATTTGGTAATGTCATGCATGATCTATCAGGGCCACGGCTGAGGTTATATGGAATGACATGATAGACATAAATAGGTGATGTATTTTATTATCAGTCACCACAATAGAACTTCCGATTTGGCAGAAATACAATTATTGGTCTAGTCTAGACTGGTTGTTATGGTTAAATACTGAACTGAGACCTTATTTCCTTATTTCCACGTCATCGTGGAGTTGCGGATACCAGCCCGTTATACATACAATACAAGGTCTCAGTATCAATTTCTATAGGTCAAGCTCCATGTGGTATTGTTAGGAAAATGCTGAGTTATACCAAGCTGTTGTTAAAGTTCACTTTGTAGGGTTTTCAACCCTACAAAATGCTATCAAATATTTATTGATATTTGTTTTGGCTTTCTAATATGTTAGCACTATTGCAAGTGTTTATAGTTTGTTATAATACTATTTACAACATGAAATTAAAATTCATTTTAACAAAAATTCTGTGTTACTGAGACACTCAATTTTCAGCGACCGAACTCTAGTTTCAATTTACATAATAAAGTCGTTTAATTTTAAGCTTTCGTAAATGTTTGTTTTTGTTCTAAAAGCATTGTTGTTTGTTGCCACTTTAGGAGTCGTTTTCTCTCTTATTTCTCCTTGTTAGTAGCACTGCAAGCGTCGTTTGTTGGCTTTTTTATTTGCACCCACTCAATTAAGCTTTAAACTAAAATTACAGCTCGTTCTATTAACAGTAGTACAAAACTAAAAAAACACAAAACAAACTGTAAAAATTCAGATGAATGTAGGTACTTACATTTTTCAAATTAAAACAAATATTTGTTAACTAGAACACACTGGTTTGAAAATAAAATGTTTAGTAGGAATCGTTGTTTGAAAAAGGAGCTTTAACTGATGGTATATTTTTTCAGCTAAAGCTCAATTTTCATAAATAACCGATATGAGGGAAGTTGATCAGAAATTAACGTAATTAACATTATCGTTCTGTGATTTAGTTAGGCAACAGACAATATGGTCGTTTAACGCGCGTTTAGGCAAGTTTTGCATATAAGTATGACGTCACATGGGTATAAAAGTTGCTTGAATTGAAAAAACACAATCTGCAATTCAAATAACCTACTTGCAATTGTAACAGTAGGCAGGTTTGTTTAAGAGCGGGTATAATGCCAGGAAAAATTCAGATTTCACCCTCGCGTCTCACATGCCCCTGCTCTAGTACCAATAACAACCACGGGCGCTGTGACGACGCGCTCTGCAAAACTTCTTTGAAAAAACAAAACAACTGCAGTGCCACAGTGCACCTAATATGTATTATTACAGTATGTCAAGTATGTGACTCGGCCTCTGTTCTTGAAATAAGTGTGTACCGCCGCCGCACGGTACCATCGCACGCAGACTTAGTTCTGCATTTTTCATTTCATTAATTTAATTGATTTTCATTGTACACACATCAAAAGTGTCTAGGGATCAAGCATTTTTATGCGGATTTCTTGAGATTGAGATGTGGCTTTGTAATAAATTTATGATTTTATAAATTTATATGAAATGCACCAAGCATTTCATAATTTGAATCAGGAACTGTAAATCAAATTCGAGTTAAAGATGAAAATCGGCTGTCAATATTTTCCATATAAAAACATACAACGCATTGAAGACATTATTAGTGCTACTGTTTCCCTACTACAGATTAAAACCAACGTTATTATGGAGCGGCGACGTCATTTAAGCAGGGAAGAAATGCTCAGAGCCGTGGGAATGATAGAAGCTGGTTCCCGGCAACGTACTGTGGCTTTAGCTCTGAATACAAGTCAGAGTGTTATCAGTCGACTTTGGACACGTTACCGAAGCACTGGTACCGTGGCTGAGCGCCATGGAGGACGGTATCGCTGCACCACACGGAGACAAGACCGATACATTCAAATCTTAACTCGAAGAGCTCCAACAATAACCGCCATGATGTTAGCCGTGAGGCTTCATCACTCTTCAGGGAACTTAATTAGCGACCAAACAGTCAGAAACCGCTTGCATGAAGTGAACCTTCATTCCCGAAGACCGCTACGGGTACCACCTATAGCAATGCACAATCGTAGGATTCGATATCAATGGGCTCTTGAACACAGAAATTGGGCAGAAGAACAATGGCGTTTCGTGTGCTTTTCTGATGAGTCTCGTTTTGGTATGAGACCGGATACAAGACGTATACGACACTGGAGAACCCCTGGACGCCAACAGCGATTAAAATCCTGCCAGGAAGTCCATCCTTATAGTGGTGGAACCATCATGGTATGGGCGGGTATTTGGATCGGCGGAAGAACTGAGTTGATTTGGATCAGAGGCAACCTCAACGCTCAAATTTATGCTGAGACGATTGTATCAGACGTCATCGTTCCTCTACAAGTGCAAATCGGTCCCTTATTTCAGTTAATGCATGATAATGCACGACCGCACACCGCAAGAGTTGTAAGACAGACTCTCGCCGCAGCTAACATCAATGTCCTGCCCTGGCCTGCTCAGTCGCCAGACTTGAACCCGATTGAGCATGCATGGGATATGCTACAGAGAAGAGCTCTGCCGAATATGGAGGGTATCCAGTCGCAAGAAGACCTTTTTTTGTTGTTGCAACGAACATGGGCGGCCATTCCACAGCGTGATTTGGATGAACTCATTTTGAGTATGCCAAACCGATGTTCTTGTGTTGTTAGTGTTCGCGGTAGAAACACGGATTATTAATTGTTTAAGTTACCCAATAAAATTTTAAAGAAAACTGTTATTTCAGTCTTTTTTTCGAACTTTAATGTTAGTGGTTCAAATGTCAAAAATCCCTTTATTAGGAAAATGGCAAATTTCTTTATGAATGCAAAGGTGACTTGGTTTATCGTTACTGTGACAAACGATAACACTTTATTTGATGAATCCTTAAAGAACATTTTAATTAATATCAATCAGGAGAAAAGTTATTGCAAAAATATATGTTGATCCCTAGACACTTTTGATGTGTGTAGTTTCGTGATTGTGATTGTTATGTTTTTTGTTTTATAAATGTTTCATTTGTTGTGAATGATGTGGGAAGTATTCAATAAAAACACATATTGCATGTTTTTCTCTACCTTTGTACTCTGCAAACGGCATTAGAATCAAACAATATATTATCGCGTGTGCGCTATACAAAGGAACCAAAACCTCTACCTAATATCGAATCTTACTTACAAAGTAAAAGAGAATGGCAGGCGTCTGTGGAGTCTGGGTACCACGGTTAGAGCTCGCCTTCACATATGAAAATATCCTCAATAGATAGTTCTCGGCGAAATTAAGAAATAAGTTAATCATAGCATTTTTTTCTACCGAGTTTCACCAGGAAAGAGCTCTAACACATAAACACGTTACGACGACGCAACTTGGCGCTGCACGTTGCGTCGTTGTAACGAGCCGTAACGTGGAAATCGACGTCGAGCAACGTAAATAATCACGTCACGACGATGCAACGTGCCACGTTGAACGACGTCATATTGACGGTGTCGGATTTTTAGAATTGCCCCAGTTAGTTTCGAGAAATGGACCACACTAGATGTGTTCTCCTACTGCTAATATTATGAAGACGGATAAAGCAGAAACAGATACAAAGAAAATCAGTGATCCAATGAATCCAAGATTTTACGTGCCGTGCAACGTGGCACGTTACGACGACGGCGACGCAACGTGCAGTGCCACGTTGCGTCTTCGTAACGTGTTTATGTGTAAGAGCCCAAACGCTGTTGAAAGAGCAGATTTAGGGTCGCAACACACTTATCAAAACGGAAAGGGATCGTCACCGTATCAACAAAAGCCGTTCAGTATTATTTGTATGAAACTCCTTACTGCAACGCACACTAATCGGAATCGTAACGTAATCGCATCGCCTCGGACAAGCTCACGAACCGCGGTGCAGTGCGTTGTCGACTAGTGGTCGGCTTTCCGTACCCTCGCATACGGCTCTCCGTACGCTAACTTACGTATCTTCGTCCACTCTCCACCCACGGTCTGCGTTGCCGCACGTGCTGTACGATTCACGAGAGAGGCGATCGTGAAGTTAGCCTTTGCGAACGTTCGCGCATGTACACTCGTAAAAAAAAAAGTGTTATTCATTTTATTTTAAACCAAAATACGATTAAAAACTTGAAAGGTGTCAAGGGACAACGATAGCAAGTTAAAAAAAAGATTCAAGCGATTTTCGACCTTATTGACATTTGAGCAAACACCTAATTTTAATGAAGGAGCAATGTTAGCGAACGAGAATGTGAGAAAAACAAACAAAATTTTAAATATCGATAAGGTCGAAAATCGCTTGCACCTGTTTTTTTAACTTGCTATCGTTAAGCTAATGTTTTCCGACCTTCAAGCGATTTTCGACCTTATTGACATATATGCAAACACCGGATTTTAATGAAGGAGCAATGTCAGCTAACGAGAATGTGAGAAAAACAAACTAAATTTTAAATGTCAATAAGGTCGAAAATCGCTTGAACCGGTTTTTTTTAACATGCTTGACGATAGCTAGGTAAAAAAAGGTTCAAGCTATTTTCGACCTTATTGAAATATCTAGGAGTGTATTTCGTACATACATTATTTTTTTTTTTTTTTTTTAGCGTGGTAACATCATCAAATGAGTCCTCCGGCCCCGGGCAGGGCGGGAGGGACTGTCAGACTTCTACTGACTAAAATCCACGGTGTCCTTCAATAGCCTGTTACGTTCCGGGGTCACGGTAAGGAAATAATCCCGCGACCCCGGCAGGCTTTGGCCCTCTGAGAGGGGGGCCCCGTCATTATGCTGACGCTCTTTGAGGCGCGCGTGGGACACAACGCGCCGTCGACCCGGGCATGGTCCTTGGTCGGGCAGCGAGTTGCCCTTTACTCGCTGCCCGCATGCCCGCGCCTACGGTGGCCGGAGATCATCTGCTGACGTCCGACGCCGCGGGCGCCTACCACTGCAGTTGGGGCGGAGGGAGGACGCTGTCCTCTCTCGCTCACGGCCCGCCTCCTCCTTCACGAGCATTACTGCCTCGCAGAAGGAGCAGACCGCTTCCCACTCCGTCTCGCCCCGCAGCATGGCCGCAACCAATGCTGGGCGCGAGAGGTCTCCGCCTATCGCCGCCGTGAGGACACGTCGGTGCACCGCCCAAGCTGGGCAGTCTTGCACCGTATGCTCTACTGTGTCCTCCGGGCGATCTTCGCAGTGGTGGCACCCGGGCGTTTCCTCCTTCCCCATCAGGCACAGGTACCTCCCGAAACTTCCGTGTCTGGTGAGGACCTGCGTCATCCGATAGGTCAGGACGCCGTGACGTCTCTCCAGCCACTCCTCAAAGAGGGGTCTTACCGCCGCAATTGCGGTACATACATTATTTGTGGTAATAATATCAAAATGTGATAAATTAAATTTTTATTTTATTTTCCATTTTTTATCAAATAGTAATCTGTACCTCACTATGTTTTTTTTATAAGTATGTAAAATGAAGAGATCTATAAAAAAATAATAATCTAAAACAAGCGGACCTCGTGCTGAAAAATACTCGACCAGCAGTACAATTGACTAACTGTTTATTTTGCGCGCATGTGGCAAAAGAAATTTCAAAAAAATGGTATTCGGCTAATTGAAATTATTTCAGTCTTTAAATATTTTAGTTCTCGTGTTTTTGTTGTATTATGTGTTGTTTCTCTGATTATATCAACAAAAATATTATTATTTTAATAGCCGCCGGGCGCGGAGTAAACTGTCATATTCCTCCCGTCTCAATAGAGCGGCGCCGACTGGCAGGTGAAACAAAATGATGCCTGAAACTAGAACCCGAGCCGCGACTGAAGTCGTTTTGACGCGGCGCTAGTGTCTATGTCATTACATCAAATTGCATTAAAAAAATTTAGTACCACGAGATTCCGCAGACCTTCACTCGTGACGCAGATTCTAGTGTGACACGAAATGGAAAATAGCATTCTACACGGTTTAAAAACGTCGTAAGCGCCGAGTGCTAAGAACAATGATAACTTTTATTATAAACAATATTTCAAAAAAGTGCCATACACGTCCCTCGGCTACGTAATTGTGTTCTAATATTGATCTAATTTATATTTCTGTAGGACGAACCAAAATAGAATGAAATCAAAAAAACGTGAAAATTAGAGGTAACTTTGTGATCGTTTTCTATCGAGAAAATTTTGTCTTTTTATGTTTTCTGTTTGACTCTGCCCTCGCAAATACAATGAAGTTTCCCAACCTATACTTTTTTTCCGAATTAAACACGATTTAGTACTCTAAAAATCCAATCCAAAATTGAAGATTTCGCTTGTAGCGCATTCTTAAGTCGCATACAATTTTCAACTTGTATAATGGAAACGCGGCCTTAAGCTAACGTTGTCGAAAGCAGAAGACTATCGAGGGATTTGACAGTCGTGTACTCGACATTTCTTTATTTTAGTAGGTATTGCTATTCAAACATTTCCCAAAGCCATCAACATTCAAAGTTATACCTAGTTAGTTTAAATTCGTCTTTGTCTTCGGGTCAGTTAAGTTGTTAAGTTGAAAATAGATCGTAACGAGTTTCAGACCTTCGAATAAGAAATAATTTATGTTACCGTCTTTTAACATTTTAGATTGCTAGAAAATTGAGGAAATCCAATTTTGGAATAAAAATGGACGGCGTCAATTTGTCGGCGTCGTCTTGAAGAGTTTGCAAAAACCTTTATTAACGATTGACGTTTTTCGGATTTTGTCAGGTTCATATTGTATCTAGACCAGGGGTTCCCAAACTTTTTTAGCATAGCGCCGTACTTACAGGTTTTGTATTTTGTCTCGGGCGGCGGCCCAGCTAGAGGATACCTACCCGGTGAATAATTAAAAAATAATATACCTGGTTGTAAACTCTACGAAATCAGAGCACGTGAAACGTTTTAAAGCTGCAAAGAGTTCAATGAGACGATCGTCTTTCTGGTGATCTTGTATGTAGAATGAATTTTGGGTCCACGCAATATCGATCCTGAGAATGGTAAACACTCGCGTCTCACACTGCTCCTCTGTACTCTCTACGGCGCACCAGGGTGCCACGTCGCACAGTTTGGGAACCCCTGATCTAGACTGTTATTTTTTCAAGAAGTACAGGAACGCTAAGTATATGTCACCTGCCTAGGTATATCGAATGCCGAAAGCCACAGTGGTAGATTTTCATTGCTTGGATTTTCAGCGCCGAGAGTAACATCATTATCTGCCTCCTCCATGTCACTTGGGGCCGATGTTATAGGTACATTTTCCTCTTCCATCCTCACTTGTCTATACTCTTTTAGGTTTGAAATATCTTTATTTCCCATAAGAATGATTCACTTACATGAGAAATATAACAAATTATTAAAACATCAATGTCGACGTACAGTTGTCGGAAAAGAAAATATTCTAAAACGCAAAGTACGAGTAGTAAACATATCAAAAATATTTAAAAATGTAGGGTAATCGCTTAAAATTTAGCACATTAAAAATGTAAACATATACTTACTCGTGTTTCTTTTATAATCCATTTTTTCTCTTGCCTAACTCCCTCTCCATCCATCAATATTCATAATCCTCTTTTCTACTTTGCGTGGTAAAATCATCAAATGAGTCCTCCCACAGGGCAGAGGGGAGACTTGTACTGACCAAAATCCACGGTGTCCTTCAATAGCCCTTTACGTTCCGGAGTCACGGTTGCTGTTTAGTCCCGCGACCCCGGCAGGCTTTGGCTCTCTAAAGGGAGTCCCCGTCATTGTGCTGACACTCTTTGAGGCGCGCGTGGAAACAGCGAGGGAAACAGCGAGGGAAACAGCGTGGGCGACAGCGAGTCGCCCATTACTCGCCGCACGCATGCCCGCGCCTAACGGTGGCCGGAGATCGTCTTGCGGCGTCCGTCGCCGTTTGCCCTACCACTACGGCTGTGCTGTGAGGTGGATGCTTTCCTTACCTGCCTACGATTCGTGGTCTCCACTCGAGAACACGTCTAGCCCAGCCTCTTCTCGATTATGTCTATATTAAAACAGATGACTCCCTCGGCAACATTGCGAAAATGGGTCCAGTAACACTTAAAGTTAAAGTTAGTGAAAATGAGAATTAAATCGAAAATATATCCTTTTTATGATCCCCATCACTGAATGGTACGAAAAGTAATAGAAGTTTGTTAACGAGCATTTCACGTGATGTTTGAAATCAAGATTTTTACCAAAATACACGTTAAAAACAAAAAAAAGAATTAAAAATGCAAGGAAACTAATTATACTTTTACGATCAGATACATAAGCTGGTTATCCAAAATAAATCTGACGAAAAAAGATACGTATTTAAAAAGAAGACACTCTGAAACACACAATTTCTTGTAATTTCAATTAGGAATATTTTAACTTTGTCATTTCTCAGTAAACTACCAAAAGAGATAAAGAAAGTCTGAAAGAAATAAAACTTGGTAAAACTGTCTGGCATTGGTTGCCCATAGTAGTCAAATCCAATTCTTATCTGTTCAAAACGAGCAGTTTTGCCCAGATACGAGTAGTGGTAAAAAAAAATGTTAGCATTATTTTGACTACTGCTTACATAACTTCTGTTTCGAATACTTCTTGGTTACATAATATTCTATCCACCTCATTAGCTGAAATTCTAAGCCTTAATGAGTACAGTTGTAACGATGTCACGTTTTCTGGATTTGTTACTCAAAAGGGATATCCGCTTAATGAACTTTATTAACAGGAAAATAACAGTCATTATTTATCCATCAGGGTACCAAATTACAAGAAAAAATATTTATAGAAATTGTTTTCCAAAATAATTGATCGGCAATTATTTTTTGTTTTAGATGCCGTATGTTGATGGAGGATTAGTTGCCAGGACTGAGGAATATGAAGTGGCTATGTCCTGTCATCATTTTTAGCATCATCATCGTCGAAACCGTTCCGGGACACGAAGTGAGTGATATATTGGAATTAAGGTAACATTTGTCCAGGGTGTCGAGTCTGCTAATTATTAGTCAGAATGGCGCCACAACGGCGTTTCAATTGTAGTGCTTATTCGAACCATATTTTACTGCTGAGTAAAAAATGGTTCGAAAATTGAAACGCCATTGTGGCGCCATTCTGACTAATAATTAGCAGACTCGACACCCAGGTGTTAAATTGTCCACATGTCATTATGTAAAGAAGTCAAAAGTTCTGTTATAAAGATCAAGTGACAAGATGTCCATATGACATAAAGTAAAAATGATTTTATATCTACAAATTAAATTGTTTAACGACATTGGAACGTAAAGGGCTATTGAAAATAAATAAAATGTCTTTTTTCTGTAACCTACCGACAAAAAAATTGCAGGCGTCGTTTTATCACAATACTTAGCATTTAAGGCCATGTACAATTTATGATATTTGGATGTTCTAACACTTGTCGATGTTTGCAAAACTTCATTCTAACCAAATAGAAATATAACATTAGGTTATGATGACATGTGGACATTTTAACACTAGGACTAATATTAACATAAACCATTCGAAAATGCATGAGTAAATTAAAATTTTTAAAGGGAAAGCTCCACGTGCAAGATATTAGTTGCATAACTGGTGACCACAACCGCGATGTAGAAGCTAGCCATAAGCTTTTCTTCTTAGAGTCCTCGCGGTAAAATCAATCGATCGTACGATCGTTCTTTCTAGAAATTATCAACTGAGGTAAAGTAAGTAACCAGTATAATTAAGCTGGGTGTCGTAATAAGATGCTTTATTCAGAGTTTGCCCATCACCAGTCTCTATAAATATATTAAAACTTGCTTGAACTCCCACGTAACCACAACAACATGGTATAAATAAACGAATACACAGTATTACAACAGTATTAGATACACAATAATTTGTAACTACAGTATTTTCATTTCCTCTGTACTGAATTGTTAATGCACATAATATTGCATTATTGCACACGGGCGCCGCAGATTTGAAAAGTTCTAGATCCATTACTAGCATTGCAACTGACAATGCACTTCCGATCACAAAAAATATCTGGCTCCCAGCCAAATTGAAATATGTCTTGGTTGATTGCAGCGATTGTATGGAAACTGGCTTTTCAAAACGATTGACCTAGTTATCTATGTTAGGAAACTCATTGTTATCTGAACTACTATGTTCTGGTAGGTTATTGATAGATTGTATGGGACTTATGAATTACAGATTGAAAACGAGGTGACAACCCACCATGAACACGTACAGATGAGTCATTCCGAAGATCCTGACGATTTTTTGAAATATAAGAAAGGTTGGTATCTATATCCTTCGGTATAGAGACATTTTTAAGTATTCCTTACTGCTTAAGTATTTTCTACATTTTCTTTTCCAATTGCAGGTTTACATTTAAAGCAGAGTTCATATTCTCCGTGGGGTGGGTGGAGCGCGTGCCAGGACGGTCACAGGACCCGCCGGCGACACTGCTTGAGTCGCCAGATATGCGGAGACTCACTGCGCATAGAAATCGCAAGGTGATGTTTGAAAATTTTATCTAAACGATATCATACGACGACGGTGTGAATAAAGGTACACAGAAGGTGACAAAACGAAAGCTGTAGTGAATTTTTGCAAAAATAACATTTTGTTATTTATAAGATGTTATGAAACAAAAATCTGTACTGTATCGACGTCCATACCAAACAACGCTAAAGTGAGTCATCACATAATTCCTCAGAAACGATTTGATTTGTTTACAAATATCGTCCAAGCGATATTCCCAAGTGAGATCATTTAGATAATATATAATTAATCAATTGTGCTAATAATGGAAAATCTTAAGAATCACAATTTGATGTAAAACTTTTATAGTTTCTTAAACCTATTCATCTAATCTTTCCTTTTTCAGCGAATTAACATATTCTATAAGAATATTGGTTACAAACTGACTCATCGTATAATTGCGTGTGTAATATTATTTTGCTTACAGTTGTAAAGAATCATCTCGCCCACGCCGGCCGAGTACGTCGACAGAAACAGCAGAAACTTTTGCTACAGTATGTATACAAGTAATTTATCTAAAATATACAGCACTGGGAGTACCTTACAGCCTTGTGGCAGAGTAATCAAAAGTATACGACGTCTAATTTTCACCATTTCAGCTCCCAAAGTCCTTGGACAACATTTTCTGTGAATAATTTCAACGTTATGAATAATATAATCAAATAGATGAAATTTTCGTTCGTTTAAGAGGCATGTATCTTGTTTGTTTATATATGACTCGAAACGTAGAACAACCGATTAGACGTCTGAAGTGGTTGCGGCGAACGCCTAAATAAAGTATTGCTCACTGAAGTATTAGCACTGGTAGGCGGCGATGAGAGATAAGAGAATGTTTAGAGTTGAATGCTCGATAATTTATAGACTGCTGTCTGATGGTCACAAGCACGACAGATGAGTATGGGGCCCTAGGATAGGGCGGGTAAAAAAAATTCAAGACATCAGCAGTAGTTTTTAGAAACAGACAGTGTAACACACCCTTTCCTTGGAGTGAATGCGAAATCGTACATCAGGTGTCGCGTTCGATTTCTCCTATAGGTTGTCATCCCATCAGACTAGTGAAGAGTGGACTGTGTGTTTACCAACAAACATAATTATGCAATGTCTACGTTTGGGGGAACCCTATGTGTATTTGTGGACGTTTTTCTGCTAAAACGGTGTTGACATGAGTTCTACACTCTTTTTGTGAAGTGGACTCTATTATGGGTTGCGATTGGACAAGTTCAGTCAGGTGGAATTGATTAAATTTATGTTTTGACAGCCACAAGTACGACAGTTCAAGTCTGACGATGTGCAGAGGAGATTCCGGGGGTTCTCTCAATGGAGCTCCTGGAGTGTTTGTTCCAGAAAATGTATTACGGTGAGAAAGAGGTAAGGATAAGTTCTTTTTTTTAATTAATCCTTAGTGTCCGACTCCTGAGAAAAGGCCTCGCTCCATTCCATCGTCTTGTCTCGATGCTCTGCTTCTTCTCGTCTAGTCACGAGGAACCCATCAGGGTAACTACTAACATACAATTATTATTAGCTACTAAAGTGTAAGACAAAAAGATGTAAGTTTAAAAAAGAAATTTATTTAAAATTGTAGCACTAAGGATATGTCACCATTAAGTACAATCAAAACCACATTATTATTACCATTTTGTAGTCGAAAATGCAACACTGGTTATCTATGATGCCTTTTGCAGCTTGGGGTGAACGGATACTATTTGTGTTCTTTGTATTTTTGACACATCCAAACGTTATCGAGATTACCCGCTAGCATCGGGTATGGTATGTCCCATTCTGAGCGCTCTCCGTTCACTGCACAACTGCGATATGCGGAGATATTTTACTAATTCTTTTATAAACACATGCAAATATGCACTTTATTTGTCGTAGATAAAAATCAAATTTCCTTAATTGCGTTGTAAATATTGTACTTACGAGTACGTCCGCATCGTTTCGCTCGCTTCGCAACGCGCTTCGACAACTTTAAATCAAAAATTTAAAATAAGGTCTCTTCCATATCTGGACTTTTCTAAAATATATAGGAATGGCATATCATAATTCATTTGAAATCATATAAGAGCCAGAGGTAGCATCATTCATTTGACGGTAAACCAAATATTGTTAACATACTGTTTGCAGATAAAATTAAATATTTGTATTGCAGTTTAGAATTGGCTTATTAATTTTAAACAACAATTCAGTTGTATGCCACTTGTCCCGACCTGTAGGGCAATTCACGTAACTAAAGAAGTGCTCTTGCAGTGCAGTTACAGTTAAGTTTCGATCAAAAAAACGCTTTTCGTATTCTCTGTCGCTGTTAGACACGCTCGCGTCAAGTTCGCGCCACGGGTGCGTGTTTTGGATCTTTGGATCGCAACATGATCGCTATTCTACTATTCGTTTGACGTTTCAAAATGACAGTATACAAGTTTCAATTAGATCAACGTGCAGTTTTAATGTCATATTCATTGAAATGTAATCGATTCCATTCGATTATTCAGTGGGCAATTATTTTTCTCTTCCTTCATCACAAAATCTCAGAGAGTTCAGGCGTCGTACTTAACTAATGACAACAATTCAGTTTGGCTGATAATAATTAATGACTATTTTATGAAACCAATTTAAAATATTTCAGACTCGAAAATCTCAGCTCTCTCAACATTCGATGAATTCGTTAATTCGAGCTAAATGACAGTCTCGGTACAGATCAACATTAATCATCTTGAAGCGTGGCTACGTTAATGTTTATTAAATTTCACAAACAGTTGAGGAAGCTGATGACTAATTGTACTGTATTGATGAAAGATAACAACTTGCTAAGAATGACTTTATTTTTTTTAAGTTAATTTACTTATCTTACTTATCTATACGAGTCTTTCTTGTATAATTACGTCATGGAGATAATGTAGAATTCAGTCACTTCACTATTAAGGGAGACCATTTCTTGAAAAGGGTGATAAATAAATAAATAAATGTATTTCGCATGTTGCGCAAGCACCTTTAACGATTTTGACGTGTTTTTTTAGTTCATTTACGCCCCCATTTCATAATTATTTTCTACCAGCTGACTGGCGAAAGGAAGAATTGTATTGAGAAATGGTTTTAACTGTCTACTACACAGTTGTTAAAAGTGACCGTTGTCATAAGTGTGAAAACATACTTATCCAAAGCTTGTCATCATCTATTTTGCTTATAAAATGATGAATTATTATTTAGGCACTGTTTGAGACGAGCAATATGCGGTCGTCAAGTGGTGAAGCAGTCGGCCTACTGCTTCATGGAAGGCAGCTACTGTCACGTCTGGATCAAGAGCAGGATGCAGAGGCGAAAGGACCCAGGTGATCTTGCACATAGGTACTACGCTAACAGTATTTATTCACATTAACCACGCTTCTATATTCACGTTTTTTCCATTAATAACTAATCAATCTATTTAGAGGTGTATCATAGTATGGTAGTACTACATTGGTTAGTAGTACCACGGGCAATAAAGCTATTCTGCCGTCATTAGGAAAAAAGACGTATCTACACTTTTTGTCAAAATTGAGTTACATACATATTCTGAATCAGTACAAAAAATGCCATAGCCCAGTATTTTTATATTTCCCATAAGTTAAAGGGAACCCTGTAAATCCAACTGTTAAAAAGAACGCATCTGCGATATGACTGGAATATTACTAAACAGAAAAGACGTTTTTAGCATACACTAAGTTGAAAAAACGCATTTTAGTAGAAGCGTCTTATTTATTTACAAAATATTTAACAATTCAGAACATGAAAAGACACTTCTGGCAGTAATGCCTTTTCTACTTAGTTTTGCTAGTTATGCGGGTGAAGTGGGGCTCGCAGTTGGAATACTGCATTTCAGATGCGTCCAGGAAGTAAGCGAAAATAAGTATTACAGGTTCAAATTGAACTGATTATTAGTTTCCATAACGACAAAATATACCAACAATCTTTCGTCATTTTGAAAAATAAAATTTTGAAATTTTGTATGAAATGCTACACAGTGTACAAGATTTAGCTAAACGCGTTTTTCTCGAATCTGTATTTGCGTTGAGTATTAACTATCACAGTGAGGAAAAGATCTTCAGATAAAACAACATAAAATATGATGAGATGTATGTCTCTTTCAGAGTTGGTGACTTAGTTTTTTATTTCATTGAGTTTTGTGGCAACGACTTTGTGGCTAAAATAAAAATTATGTTAAACTTTAAAAAAAAAATGTTTTTAGAAGATTTTTAAGATTTATGTTAAAAGCGGTTTGATATTGCTCACTAAATTAGTTGAACATTATTTAGTTCAGTGATTGAGTGGGACACTGGAAGTCATGTTGAAGTCCAGGCACTTTAGCACCGAATTATCTCTGTTAATGGGACAAAGTAAACCTGGACATCTCTGACAATTACTCTTTCGATTTTAATGTCCCAATGACGTGTCTAATTAAGACAGTGGGTTTATATTACTTCTTTTACTGAGACTATTATTATCTTTAAAGTACAAATAATTTTGCTTAATTGTTATCTTTAAATTCTGTAAACTAAACAGGACTTTAATTGAGATAATTAACGGATTCACAGCACAAAAAAACTGTACCACACAGTGATTTCTGGTCCACCCGCAAATGTACCTATGGTTTTTTTTTATAAACTCTCCTGTATACATTTTTGGACTCGGTGATATGATATAAATGTTTAAAATATTTAAAACATACGTAATTATATTTAGCGCACCCATAATAATATCTATGAATTGAACTCTCCGTAAATGAGACAGATATTTATGTATACGGGGGGTATTACAACGTCTTAAAACCAGGCTTATTCCGGCGAGTGAAAGTGACAGAGCTATACAAGTCGTCTAGCGCCATCTCGTTCACTCACTGTAACAAGCCTGGTTTTAAGACGTTGTAATACCCCCATGGACGTCCGAGACACTGGGTAGGTGGAATACCTTTTTAGTGAGACAATTTCACCGTTTATTTCAGGTCCCTGTTATCTATGTTTCACGGTATTACTAAGTTGAAAAGACGCATATGGCCAGAAGCGTCTTTTCATTGCAGTATTGCGTATTTTCTTGCATTTTTTTTACTAAAAAGAAAAGGAAAAATTGATTTATTTAATAAATGATATAATTTTTATTAAGTCTACATATCATATCTGATAGATCAAGCTCTAATACACCCTTTTGTACCAAAAAATAGTGATTTAGTTTATTCGCTTACACACAGCGAATTTTTTAATTTTTGTAACACGTTTTATTTTTTTTCTCCGTTTCTCATTTTATGTAGATGCGTCCTATTTAATTATGGCGGCAGTATTGTCATAAAGACAGGCGTGGCGAACGCGAAGCGAGGCGTTTTTGTTTGTAATGTATGGAATTGTTTGAAGCCAGTCACATAGACCATTGGATCGCTTTCGCTTTTCTATGTGACTGGATTCAAACAATTCCATACATTACAAATAAAAACGCTTCGGACCGAATTCGCTTCGCCTGTCTGACAATAGCTTTAAGGTATTTGTCCTTGCCAACTAGCATAATATAATATTCCCATAGCTTGGACATAGGTTTTCTTTCTGTGAGAAGAAGTGGGCTTTTAATCCACCACGCAATCTTCTATGACATGGCAGTTTCCTCTGAATGTTTTTCGTCATCGTTTTGAGAGCTGTGGTGATAAAATAAATTACACGAAATTAATTTTGTTAACAAAATTTTAAGGTTCTGGGCTGCCACTGCTGTAGCTTAATCAGTGTTTTTAATGTACCTATAACCTACAGCTGAATTTAATTAAACAATGCTAGGTTGTTAATTGGAAATCTGATCGGTTACTACATTTTGATTAATAATGTAATTCAAGGTTTTGATAATGTTTGGAAGTTCTATCGGCACGTGCAATCTAATTGTCTAGAAAAGGAAATCTTTAAACTTTTTAACCGTCTTGTGGTGCTTTGATGACTGGTTTATTGTCTATTCTCAATATTATTTTCTATCCACTTAGAAACGTATATATGTATTAATCGCCCTGTTGGCTAGAATGTTTTACGACTACTTGAGTTAAATCGAACTTGTTATGTAATGAACAGAATATCCACTTCAAACTTGGGTAACTGGTATATCGATAAGTGGGCATTGGATAAATATAAACCTAAACGAGTAGATACACATTTTCCTTACCGTTGGTCGGGCAAGAATGTTGCTGTACATAGAAATTCCTACCTTAAGGGTTAAGGGTTTAGCCTCGCAGAAGAAGCAAGAATTCCTATCAGATGAGATTGAATTGCCTAATATCATAAGTTGAACGACCTCTAGTAACTTAACTCATTATAATTGACCATCTACTTGTTCGTGAGGTTAGAACTTTCGTAACAATTTTGTTGTCGATTTCAAGATTAAGTATACAGAATGATCTGGGGTTTGCCCAAATCTCAAACTATGTGATAGAAATATTCTTAGGGATCTAGAGGGCCAAAGCCTGTCGGGGTCGCGGGACTGTCTTTTTATAACCGTGGCCCTGGAACATACTCGTAAAGGGCTATTGAAGGATTACCGTGGATTTTATTCAGAACGAATCTGACAGCCCCTCCCGTCCCACCCTGGGTGGGAGGACTCATTTGATGGTTTTAACACGATAAAAAACAAAATAACAAAGGATCTAGTGACAAAAAAACTTGAGAGGTGTCAAGGGACACCCGGATGGAACGAAGTTACTGTATACACTCAACAAAAATAATCGACGCGATTCTACTCCAGTCCAGTCCAGTCCGGTCCGGTCCGGTCCGGTCCAGTCCAGTCCGGTCCGGTCCGGTCCGGTCCGGTCCGGTCCGGTCCGGTCCGGTCCGGTACGGTCCGGTCCGGTCCGGTCCAGTCCAGTCCAGTCCAGTCCAGTCCAGTCCATTCCATTCCATGGTAATAAACACATTACCCTCCTTTGCGTCGCGCAGTCGGATAAAAGTGTCGTGACAACTTTTCGTAAGAATTTCCGTCCAGCCCCCTTTCACAACGCGCGATAAGGAACTTCGTTCCAAAAGTTGATCCAGCACTGGTTAGGTACGTAAATAAAAACATGAAGACTTACAAAATGGTAATTTATTCTAGCCCAAAACTCTCGCTCTGTCAGAAGTCAAACAGTTATGTACACTCATGAGACTAAGTTGGCAACAATTCGAGAAAGCGCTGGGATAAAGAACAATGAAATATCTGTAGGCTATTTGTATATACAATACGTTTTCAAACTTTGGACGACAAATCTTAGACAGTGTTTGCAAAATGCGAGAAGCATGATTTATGTCTGACACCTGACATATGCAGAGATTACAACTTACATTGCCGTGAAAATACATTAGTCTGTGTAGTTTGTGACATTGTATTGTGTATGGATAATTTCATTTCCATTCTGTGGTAAGCTTAGCATTTGTGGGCTCATTTACAAGACAAACATCACTTCTATAGTATATTCGTCAAATTTCAGACAGCCAAAAAAAACAATCATCTTATGCAAAAGTTGTAGCATTTTTCTTAAGTAAATACAGAAAAGATTTCATTTGTTGTTTATGTAAAGTGGTTTCACTTATTCTCTCAAATTTTGCAAATTACTAGACAAATTGAAACAAGGTTGCGTGTACTCGAGCTTGCTAAGTCGTGAATATATAACAAAATGCCAAGTTGTTCATACAACATGTATTTGATTTTGAATTTCTGTGAAAATCTACCTGTTTACGTGGTTTTTGTTACCGTAAGCATGGAGCTAACTGAGCATTAAATGTTCTTGTTTCTTCAACAAATGTTAGTAAATATTTTTCGAGGAGGTAATATAGCAGGTGTTGCCAACTCATGGCGATAATGAGAATGATTATTTTCATTATTTATAACTCAATGAAAAGTGATTGATCGCTTACAGCTTGTGTACACTACACTACTAACTTTATTATCTTAAACATTGTGCAGTTTTTTTATGCAGGTGGTCTCAATTGATTAGTTGTTATAACAGACCAATCAATATTGCTTACAATATTATTGTAAGCAATATTGGTCTGTATTCCTTGCAAATATTTCTGTTCTCCTTTGACGTCAACGCGAACGTAAGACTATGACGTGATTAGTTTCAGTATCTTTGAAGATCAGTGGTACATCAAACTAGTTCAATTGTAATAAAAATCAAATAAACCCTTTTAGGTATTCGGATAAATACTTTATCCTGTTGACACGACCCTTTTTCGCACAACTTGAAACTTTTTAATCTCAGTAGTTTTCCTCGCATACCCTGGAAGTACAACACGGATTTCTTCAGCTTACAGTGCTAAGTTATGCGCATGCATGATTCTGAAATGAATACTATGGTTACAGGATATACAGGATATACAGTAGTAGAGTCAATATCTACTCCTGCGCCGGCGATTCATCCCGAAGACTACCGAACGACGCCGTCGGCTCCGCCATGTGGCAGGCTCGGCAGATACCGTGGCTCTGCGTCTGCGCGCCTTCGGCAGCGCATGCGTGACATGGTCCGAATTATAGGAGGGCGGCCTGCCCCGCCTGGAAAGTGGCCCTGGCAGGTCGCTGTGCTAAACCGATATAAGGTAATTTATCTTTCATTTATTTGCAAAATTTTACAAATCACCCTAGGCGATACTATTTTCATTATTTCTAAATGTTAATCTAAGTATGATAAGGTCGGTTTGCTTATAATAATTATTAGGTCCATGAAACTGAACAACGTTTAAAAATGGATTACGATCTTATTTGTCTCATGTACAATATACTTTCGTACATACTTTATCGAAAACGCCGCAGTTTAAATAAAAAATGTGTGTGCTTAAGATGACACGATAGAAGGTTAAAAATAATTTTCTCTTACCCTCTAAGGCCGAGTTGTTTGGTCAATAGTAACTCAACAATTCTTTAACAAATGGTCTAAATTGTATAGGATTTAACAAATAGTTAATTTAACTAATGATCAAACATTGCGGCTTAAATGGACTAGATCCTAATCACTCTTTCATTCATCTACAAAATAAAGCGCTCAGCTTACTTATAGGAGTTTTCACGTCAAAAATGAATTGTTTATTATTGGATTATTGGACAATCAATTCCCCTAATGTGCAATGCCGCTTAATACCTTCCGTGAACGACTATAGCAGATCATCCAAGGGCCACAAAATGAAAGGGTCTTTCAAATTGTTCGCTAATTTGGGTAACGAGCAATTATAATTTTTATTTAAGCAATGAAAAAGTTTTCCACTTCACAGACCTCAGCGGGTCGAGGCTGAAATTACTGAAATAATTTTATTCAACACTTTGTAAAAAGTAGGTACAAAGTTATTTATTACACCGACCAACAAACGACGAGGCAATATTGTAGCTGCTTATTATTTACTTGAGTATTTCAGGCTTTTGGATTAAATTCTCAACGTTTAAAAGAAGGGATAAATAATGAATGAGAGAGTAATTAAACGCATGTGTATTTGAACATTAATCGTACGTGGGCTGAATTCCGGTCAACATTTGGGTTTTGTGCAAAAGTTGTAATTGATTACATAAAGGTGCGGTGCGTCTAAACTGGCAGTAATGTTACTACAATATGCGGCTAATTATCGGACAGCTCAAGTCAGTTTCATATTTCCGGCAATCAGAAACATTTCAATGTAGTATTTATGTATAAACCACACAAATATTTCAAGTTATGGTTGACTTTCAGTTCCTGCATTATTTCGTCAATATGTCTGAACTAGCATGGCTTATACGTTTTGGGGGGCCATACTCAAAACATTTTCATATATTGCTTAGTCTGGCTGCAATTGCTGGCAATATTGTAATACTCGTAGTATTCTAGCCACAAATTTCAGTAAAAATATTGCTCGTTTAGACGCACCTTTTTTCGGTGATGTGATGGGCATTTGTTTTTCATTCCTCAAAAAATGGAATTTAAAAATGGTTTCCGCTAAACTTTGTCCGTGGAACTACAAAGACTTTTAAACGTCAGTTGAACACTTATCTAAAAAAATGTCAGATTACGACGTTGAAATAAGGTCCGTTTTGCAGTCACACTTTTTTTAGACAAGACAAGTTTTCAACAGATGTTTAAGGGCGCATAACCAGAAAGTTGGCAACGTCGCTAATAGCTGTCAAATATTAACAAGTTTTAATTAATTTGGCAATGTTACTGTATGGAAATAAGAAATATGGCTTTGTAGTGCACTAGAAAACTTATATAGGAATGCAATTAAAACACTGAAATTGATGCTGTAACCGTTTCAGGTGTAGGCATTTGGAATGTTTCCAAATGCTTTTTTTACGTCTAAAACTATAAATTCGGTGTTACGATATTAATTATTGCATTCCCTAATCAATTGTTTAGTGCACTACAGAGCCATATTTCTTATTTTCATACAGTAAAGTAAAATTAATTAAAACTTGTAAATATTTGACAGCCATTTGCGACGTTGCCAACTTTCAGAATATGCGCTCTTAAGTTTTTGTAGTAAGGCTGTGTGTGTTGAGACACGAACTGTAATCAAGCATACGTTTAAACATCTAATAAAAGTAATTGATACAAAAATAAAAGCGCGTTCTAAGCACAGTCACGCACGAAAGTATTTCTTTTAATTGTTCAACTAATGTTTTTGGAAATTAGTGTGCACGATTTAGTTAGTAAAAGTAATTTACATAATTACGCGATGGTTTTTTGAGCGCGGGCATGTAACAACAAGTCATGTTTATAATTATACTAGCGACCCGCCCCGGCTCCGCACGGGTGCAATCTTTTTTATAATATTATTAAAATTGCGACTATAATTTGAGATTTAAACTATCCTATCTCTCAAGTTGGATCGAACTGCACATGCTGTGCGAATTTTATTATAATCGGTTAAGTGGTTTAGGAGTCCATTGAGGACAAACATTGTGACACGAGATTTATATATATTAAGATTTATCGACACTTACCCCCTTATTAATAAACGTGGAGTAGAGTTACAACCAGGATAATCTTCGGACTAACCATACATATTTAAGGATTAACTTTGGCGTAACTTTAGGTACCTACTTCTCGTTTTGTTAATGTTTAAGTTATGTTCCTTAGTGATGATAACCGTATTCTTAGGAAAACCGAACTGCACATAATCATCTAAGTACTATGATTTGGTTTTGGGTTCTAAGATTATTAAAATCACGTGTTTTTCACCTTGTTTATCCCTCTTGACGAAGTAATATCTCAATTTGTTTGGCCCTCTCGTAAACCTGACATAAAATATGCCTTCATACACGCTGAAAAGCCAATTAAGTTTTATGTTGGCTCGGGATCTACCAAATTAAATATCTTAATTTTATCACTCATCTCTTATATGATATATTTACTTAGTATGTGGGTAATAAGTCAGTAAATATCGAATTGGGTTCCGGAATAATTTTCTATTTCTATGGACCGTTCTTCTTACGACCATAAGCAACAGGATAAGTTTTTAAGACGGCTTAAGAGCAGGATAAATTGATTTCATTTAAATAAATCCTGGTATTACGGTGGACTAGATAAACTTTCATCGGAAATAAAAATACTGGTTGTTTGGGGAATTCGGAAGAACGCAGATAATTCAATTTAATCTCTTATAGGCTCTGTTGTCTGAGGCGTACGATCGTATTTACCAATTAAGGTAAGTAAGGAACCCTACGCCTACGCATGTAAACACTGTGCAGTCGGTATGAAACTTTTATTTGCTAAAGGTCTTGTTTGAGAGAAAGGCAATCTGGGATTACAGTCTCCATAATTAGCAAATTGATTTGGCAGGTCAAGATACATAGTTAAACAAGATGTGAGGGACTTCTACTTGTAACTCGATTTTTATTTCGGTAGGGAAATTATGAAAGGAATTGTAACACTTTTACTGAATAAAACCCACCCTGTTCCAAAAATTGCATTCTGCGATCTAGAACTGCGTGTAACAAACATCTCAAATCCAAACTAATATTATAAATGCGAAAGTAACTCTGTCTGTCTGTCTGTCTGTTAAGCTTTCCCGCTTAAACCTCTCAACCGATTTTGATGAAATTTGGCACAGACAATCTTTAGACCCTGAGAAAGAACATAGGCTATCAAAACACCACGCGGGAAGCCGCGGGCGGAAGCTAGTGAGAAATAAAACATGTTGCCGCTATCAGATTTTTTCTTCATTAGATACAATTGTACACCTGAAACCAGTTCAATAAGAACTACTATTGTTAAAATAATATTTAGAAATACCTATATCTATATAATATGTATACAAAAAATTATATAGCTGTTCGTTAATTAGTTTTGCTAAAACTCGAGACCGGCTGGACCAATTTGGCTAATTTTGGTTTTAAGAATATTTTTTTGGAAGTCCAGTTTTAAAGGGTGAGTAAATATGATTTAAATAAAACATTCTGAAGCAGTACGTAGTTTGCCGGGTCGCGTATTTACAAAGAGTCAGAGATGTCACGAGTCAGACTCTACTCGATGAGCTTTTGTTCATGTGTATATTACTCTACAATACCTAATCTATTTTTCAGTTATAAAATTGACTCAAATGGAGTAGCTTTATGTTTTGATATTTTCAAAGACAATGCACGGACAAAATCTGGTACCATTTTAGTCACGCACGAGTCATACTCTTAATATAAGATGAGGTTTTGTTTATGCATGTCGCAGTGAAATGAGGAAATCAGGGATTTCACGAAATCCCAAGGGATATCTCGAAATCCCGGAAGTTAATATTCTTGTTTAATACGTCTTCTTACTAAAAGTATCTAGTGTTTATTATGACAAAATACTGATATAAAGTCGACGGAGCATCGCTTCGCGGTGCTCCTACTTCTGGGTGGTTTAAAAAAAAATAACCACGAAGGGGCTGGTGGGGTCTTCCAGACCCCGCCATCCCCTTCTAACCTAACCTGTCCGAGTCGGGGTGCCCACAGTCATTTTTACGACATTCAAGTTCTATAAAATTTAATAAAAGTTAATTTCGAGGTACTACTACTACTATAAGGCTAGTGAGCCTCTAGTCGACAAGGTTTTGTTCGTACGTAATGTTTAAAAATGACTCGCCAAAAGCTTAGCTATTCGAGTGATATGAACTATATGGAACTAGATTTTGTCCGTGCATTTTCTTTGAAAATATCATAACCAAAAGCTAATCTATTTGAGTCAAGTTTTTTACTGAGATAGATTAGGTATTGTTGAGTAATATGCACAAACAAAAGCTCATCTATAGAGTCTGGCTCGTGACTGAAATAGTATAGCCTTTGTAAATAAGCTGCCGGGTCAGCTAGTTACTAAATAAAAATTCACCCATTAATTCAGTTAATGCGCGATGACAAATGTTTAGCCGGTCATTTAACACGTTATCAAGGTAACATTCAAAGCCAAAATGTCATACTAAGCTACTATGAATGGGCTATTAAGGCTATTATAGCCATGAAAGTTCTTATGTGCAGAATGTTATTTATTACACGTGGATGGAAGATAGCCAAACGAGTTATTACGCACACAGCACTATTTCGAGCTTTGAATTGCAGGTATATACCTTCTTACTGTCTTTTTAGTACGTTTCATCCGGTAGTGTAAACATCGTTAACGCAAAAACTTGGTATGATAGAATCAAAGAAAATAAATAGTGTAATAAAAAAAGAACCGGTTTCATAATAATAGTGATACCTATCTCATAATATAATTATGTTTAAATTAAGAGCGTGTTCCCCGAATGACATTTCGTACAAACTTTTTTAATTAAAACGATTAAAATGAAACTTCATTAAAAAAATCAGAACATTTTAGTAAAATTTTGTTAAATTAGACGGCTGTGGCAAAATTAGACGGATTTGAAACCCTTAAAACAGAGTTAATGTTTTTTTAAATATAGCATTTCGAAAAGTAATTACTTGACAGTTTGCATGCAATGCTGTGCCATACAGCAGCAGTCGGCATCACGCGGGCCGCGACTGTTTTGTGAACTGAAGATATTATTTTATGAATAGGGAGTTTAAAAGTAGAAAATACAATTATTTATTTCCGTTATTAACATAAAAATTGCGGCCCGCAGTAACTTGATTTTGCCACTTTGTGGCCCTTGTCTACCCAAAGTTACCGACCGCTACCACACAGTATTGCTGACTTATATAAAAAAAGAATTTCGGTATGAAGTAGTGAAAAAATTGGAAGCTAACAAGTTTTATCGAGCCTGAGTTAAATAACGACTTGTAAAAACGAAAAGAAAGTATCGAAACTTTTCCCTTAACTTGAAACTTATATCTTTGATAAACTTTTGTCTTGTCTTACAAGTAAGTACTTACAACAATTTTTTATTAGTTTTCAATGTAATAATAACTGAAGAACAATGCGGTCGAAGCCAGTCAAAATAAGTGTGTAAAGTACAGACAATCACGACCCTGGAGACGATTATGTAGTACGCTATGTTTCTCTTTTTATTTATATATCATAAATTTTTTTTTTTTATATAGGAAGCCTTTTGCGGCGGCACACTAGTCTCTCTCCGTTGGGTAGTGACGGCAGCACATTGCGTGCGCAAGCGCCTGTACGTGCGGCTGGGCGAACACGACCTGCTGCTTAGGAACCGCGGGGAGGTCGAGATGAGGGTCACGGAGGCTGTCATCCATCCCCGCTATGATCCTGACACCGTTGTCAATGATGTTGCCATGCTACGGTAAGTTATATTATGCTAATAAGGGTGTAATCATAACGCGCAGTGATTAAGCGATTGATTGCGTCGCTGTGTGTCGCGCGCGAGTTCGCTTTCCGCACGGAATTAATATTTTATATTCTACAAGTAGTTCTTCTTTGTGTGAAAACTTGCGCACCCGCAAAACAGGAGTTTCTCGATTCAGGAACTATCTGTAAAGGTTATCACAATTATTAAAAACGCCCCGGGATAAACTGGTCAAAATGAGATGAAATGGTGCCAATCCGGTACAGTACCTACTTATGAAGGTTTCAAGATTTACGATCCGTAATTAAAATTCAGATCCGTAATTTGCCCCTAAATGGTTGTAAAATGAACTTACTTTGAATTGTTGGTACGTAAAATTCCTGTATAAACATTCTTCTTTGTAATGG
Source organism: Agrotis clavis (assembly GCA_954870645.1). NCBI lineage: Eukaryota > Metazoa > Arthropoda > Insecta > Lepidoptera > Noctuidae > Agrotis > Agrotis clavis. The sequence continues at coordinate 15,298,068 of OX940921.1, forward strand.
GTGATACTATTATCGTTAACTTCAGGGGCCTTTTAACCACATCCGGATATGGAAAACCTTTTGGTAGATTATTTTACGGGAAAACTCAACTTTTTGGAAATCTGAAGAATTTAAAAGGGACTGGGGGTCTACCTTCTAAGTCCGTTAACGAAGACACGTGTACGGATATGGATGTACAAATGTAACTAACGTCAAAATCAAAGCGGACGAACAAAACCAAGAAGCTGATGCGCCACGATTGAAGTCGTTTTCACGCGGCGCTAGTGTCAAATCAATAGTAGCACATCAAATTGCAATAAAAAAATGTGGTAGGTACCACGAATTTTCCACCGGTCATAAAAGTGGTGGCGCGGACTCTATGGAGCCATCTGTCAAATCCTAATATCGTTTGGCTCCGTACGATATTACGGTTCGGAAGGCACATTCTGCGAAAGGGACATTTTGCGAAAGGAACATTTTCGGAAAAAGGACATTCCGCGAAAGGAACATTTTACGTAAGGTACATTTTGCTAAAGGGACATTCTGCGAAAGGGACATTTTGCAACCTGTGGACATTTAGCGAAAGGGACATTTTGCGACTGACGAAAGGGACATTTTGCTACCTGTGGACATTTTTATACACATAGTTCGAGCTCGTATGTCACGGGGCGTAGAAAATGCCCGTAACTAAGGCCGAAATCACGTCTCGTGCTAAGACGTTAGAACCGCCGAGCCTATGACCTTTCACACAAAGTAACAGCAAGGGGTGATCAATTTTCCTTAGGTTAACTCCTATGCTTTCGGTAAACAAGCTTAATTTCAAGGTACATATTTATCAATTCTAATTATCTATGTTATTTTGACCTAGCTTGCAATACAAAGACTTTTTTATAGTTCTACTTAATACAAGTGAATGAAATAGCGTTCTCATTTCCTCTTAACAATGAAATTGATAAGATAGCTGGTACGTCTTACATTATCGCTTTACCACACGTCCGTCACTTTTTCAAGCCTATCTTTTTCTATATTTCTCCAAGGTGCTTTATTAACGGAGTTATCAATTTTATTATGGACTGTACTTACCTAAGAATCAACTCTTATCTTGGGAATGTAAGTAATTTTGAGTTATACCGCTAATCTTTGAAGACTTATGATTACCATTCTTTGCCAGACCCGTATGTGTTTCATTCGTCTTTCAGCAAACAGTCAAAGTAAAAGTTTATTCTAATTATCAAGTCAGTGAATAAGAATAAGAATTGCGTTGTTAGTATAAATGTTCTAACTTTTTATGATACACGTTCTAATTTATGAAACAAAAAGTGTTTATTAAATTTAATATACAATTTGTGAAAGTCTGTTTTCGAGCGCTCGTAAATTCGAAGAGTAAGTTTAACTATAAACTATTAAATTGTTCCCAGTCGCTTAATTTGAGCTCTAGTAGCTTTGAAATTGATAATTAAATATTTCACCATCATCTCGCCTGTATTTCAGAAGGTCTTGGTAAAATATTTATTAATAAACTAGTGACAGTAGTGACCCGCCCAGGCTAAGCATGCATAATATGCTTGTTTTAAACATCATATAAATCTTCTTCTTGTATTACTCTGTCTATTGGCGAATGCCGCATTGAAATTTGTTGCTTATTTGGAAAGATTTAAGCAAACAGACAGACGAGAACAGCCAGACTTTGTTTTACACTACGTAAGGATAAATGACACCTGCCGGAGTCGCGGGACTGTCTGAACAGGTAACCGTAGCCCTGGAACGTAAAGGGCTATTAAAGGAACTGTTGGGGGACTCGTTGGATGATTTTCCGCTTAAAAAAGGAGAAATGAGAGCCGCACACCTTAATCGCATTTCCATCTATAGAGCGGGTAAGGGTTCAAGAGAATGACCACCAGTTGTACCTACTTGAACTGATGTCGGCCGACTCTTTATATATGATTGTTTCGGCCGATATTATTCAACCCAGCATGCGCCGTAGTACATGCCATGAATAAATATTCAATTTGGTGGCAAATATCTGAAACATCAGATCCATTTTCAATACATCTTATGTTTATATCTGAACCAATATGAGATAGTGAACATATTTTCCTCATACCTTTTACCATCGAAATTATCTTTTTCAGCTATAATTGCGGTCAGTGATAAAATATCGATAAAAAATTGTTTATTAGCAATTTTCAAACCCATTTTCTACGAAGAAAATATATTCAATGGAAATTATATTAAATTCTTCGTCTTATACATTAAGTTACCAAGAAGTTCTTTATCTTTAAAAAGATATTGGAATTTTATAATATTGTCCTTCTTTTTTTGTCCTCAATAAAAAAGGGGAATGCTTGTAAGATCACTTTGTTGTCCGCCTTCCAGTTGATCAGTTTGTCGTGGTTTGCTCGGATTTGAATACAGTAAAATATTCAGTTGCTACGTTAAATATTACTGTAATATTATAAATGCGGAAGACTGATTTGACTGAATGGATATTGATTACTCAATCTCGACAGAACGCCTGAACAGATCTGGATGATACATAGAAAGAGTATAGTCTGGAATAACACAAAGGCAAATACTTTTTATCCTAGCAGTACGATTCCGATACGTGTGTTAATGGCTTGCACCGCGGCTTTTCCCATTAGATTATGTCATTCATAACCCATTTCTATTAGAAAGAATTTTTGAAATTGGTCGAGTACTTTTTGAGTTTACTCATTACAAACAAATAAAATACTTTTTTTCCGCTTATAATATGAGTATAGATATGGTTTACCTGTTGCGGAAAAGTCAGACAATATCAGTCCTTTTTCACATTTTTTTTTTATATTCTCAATGACAACGCTCCATTATCGAATTTTGCGGAAGAACTTTACAGCGTAATTTTTTGTAAGAGCCTCCACTCTAGCCAAGAAATGATATAGGTAGTAGGTACCCATCGCATCGGTATACCGTGTAGCAACAATAATTTTATTTCGTATTTCTTCGTATAGCCAAAGTTCGCCAATATTAAAGTTATTATTGGCAATATTTCGAGTTGAGAAAATAATGCATATGCGGAAAGCGAATTGGAGCTGGAATGTGAAACCATAAATTGAATTAAATTTCCATATTTCCAGAATGAAAGATAATTATACGAATAATGGTTTTCACGTGAATTTTGATAACCTAATATTGAGATTACAAAATGTATTTCTGTATATGTACTGTTTAGTAGACTGGCGCAAATTTGGCCTATTGTTTATAAAGTATATTCGTTATTATTAGTTTAATATACAAGAAGATATCTACCGTGGAGGTAGATATCGTCTTGTATATTTAGCTTACAATAAATTTCGAGTGGGTTTTATAAAATATCAATATTTAAGAAGGAACGAAAGCCTAAATAATGATTTTGAATTAAGTGAAATTAGAACAGAAGTGATATAAATATTATGCGCAATAATAAAGGTTATTTGGTAAATAATACTATGTATTTTACCGCGAGCGGGACTCGAGCCTGCGTCTTTTTGGATAAGTACTTCAGACGCTTAATCAACGAAGCTATCGCGAGCCAGCCAATTAATATTGTGTTAGTGTGTTTAAATATTAATTATATTAAGTAGGTAGACGCCATATACACTCGGCGTCACAAAAATCGCACCTCTTTAAGAATTCCCTTCAAAGTCATTTTAACCCAATTAATCAATGGTAGACATATGACTATTGGGTATCATTGGAAAGGCAATTTATTAAAATTTCAGAATAAATCAATGGATTTGTTTTTTTAATTACCAGGGAATAAAAAAAGCAAGCTAATGCAAATGATTAAAAAGTCAAATTTTATTTTATCATCAAAAATTACAAGAAAGTCCTTAAAAACAACTTAAAACCTAGTGTTACCCCCCCTAGCCCTGATGACTGCTTCCATGCGTTCTCTCATGGACCTAATTAATGTGGCAACAGCCTCTTGAGGAATGTTGTCCCATTCTGCAACGACGGTATCTTGGAGGTCTTGGAGAGCGGTAGGGGCAGGATCACGTGCCCGTACTCAACGTTTCAGTTCATCCCAAAGGTGCTCAATAGGGTTCAGGTCTTAACTTCGCGCCAGCCAGCGCATAACAGGGATTCCAACTTCTTGCAGGTAGTCTTTTACAATTAAAGCGGTGTGACAGCGGGCGTTATCGTGCATTTACGTGAACCCACTGCCAACAAAACCCGCAAAAGGGACAACCTGCTCTTCTAAGATCTCTGTTATGTACCGAACAGCAGTCAGCGACCCTTGCCCGCGAGCACTTCCAGTCCGAGAAACACACACAAGGTTCGTTTGCCGTCGATTGACATGCCGCCCCAGAACATGCAAGAGCCACCCCCGTATTCCACCGTCTCTTGAATACAGGCTTGTGCGAATCGTTCTCCTTGCCTCCAATACACTCTTCGACGCCTGTCGTTGCAGAAAAGACACACCCTCGTCTCATCCGAGAAGAGCACAGCCCTCCATTGGTCTATTGTCCAATCCACATGGTCACGGGCAAATTGCAACCGGTCTCTCCTATGCTGTGCAGTCAATTTTGGCCCTGTAGCAGCCCTATGAGCTGCAATTTTCTTCTCCCGCATTCTTCTTCTAATCGTGGAGACGCTTACAGAAGTTCTGCGAGCTGATAGCAGTTGTTGTTGCAGCTCAACAGCATTGGAGAACCGATTACGTAAAGACGTCGAAACAATGAAGCGATCGTCTCTTTCCGATGTGCATCGTTGTCTTCCAGATCCACGTCTTCGGATATAGCCACCAGTCTCTTGGAAGCGTTGGAACACTCGTCGAACGGCAAAACGACTCAAGTTCAGTTGCCGAGCAACATCACATTGCCGCATCCCTGATTGCAGTAGTGCAATGACTTGAGCGGCTTCATCTGCAGTGGTATCCATCTTCTGGGGTATTTTTCTTGCTGTAGCTGATCACGTGTGTTCACTTCAAAGGTTGAATAGCGAATGACCCACATTTAACCCGGGTCGCCCGTTTTATACCCTTGTAGGGAGGTGCAATTAGTGGCCCTTGCAATGCGTATTTTGACAACATTTTTTTTAACGTTACGTGCTAATGAAACCTGTTGTGTTTAGGGATTCTAACTGTTGTTAATTTAAAGGTCGTTAAGCATACTTTCAATTGATACCAATATTAATTGGGTTTAATGTATTCGTTACTGGCGGGACATGTTTTAAACTTATTTTCGAAGAGGTGCGATTTTTGTGACGCCGAGTGTAATACAACATTGATTTGACTGTGATAAAAAATGTGATGGTGTGGTAGTTTGACATTACTCAATAGATAGCGCAACGTCACCAAAAGACGTTTAACAATCGAATGAAAAATTCGACCGCGCTTGAGAAGAAATATTTCAATAAGAAACTTATTAGCAATGTACTTACTTTACGAATTTAGCTATAAGTTTTCCTAAAATAAAATAAAATTGTAACTCGATAAGCAACTTTCGCGCTAGTAAAGCCACATCTAGAATATTTGATCCAAGTATGGGGACAAGCTGCAAAAACAAATCAGCAACACCTACAACGAACACAAAACAAAGTCATCAAGGTCCTCTTCAACTACAACTACTATACTCCTACAGAATTACTATACAAAAAAAAAACAAAATTATTTAACTTACAAAAATTATATATGTTATAGGCAATGTGTATAATCCGGCATTGTATAGAATGCCTAGGCTTTATATATATTGCCTAAAACGTTTAGGCAATGTATATGTTATAGACAATGTGTACGTATACAATGCAGGCATTCTATACAATACCTAGGAAATGTGTATAGAATGCCGGGGTCGTTCAGGCAATGTATGAAATGATGTTCAATGTTTAAACTATTTTACACTTTATCTAGGAAATGTATAAAATACCTAGGCATTGTATAGAATGCCAGTTGAAGCACAGGCAATGTATGTAATCGATTTTCCTTAATATATAACATATACATACCATACATGCATGACTATCCGAAAGATCCTTTAGACCAACATACACACAAACATATAATTTACACAGAAGACTCGTCGATATAATACCCGTAATCTAGACGACCTAGAATTACCAAGAGTGAGATTTTTAATGGACTCATAGTTTTGTTTGTGTTTGTTTTCTTAGAGTTCAGAGGCCCTCGTATGTTTTTTTTACTTTTTTCTTTTCCTTTTGTGACGTAAAGTAAACTGAAACTTTGACGTCAATTGGATAGGAAAAAAATAGTTCCACGTCGTACACTAGCGGCACTTTTAAATTTTCCATTCTATAAACGCAGTAATACTTCAAGTACCTACGCTGTAAGTAGGTATAATACGGAAGATGATGTGAACGTCGAAATTTAATGTAAACCTAATGTTAATATAGATAAGTTTCTCTTTATGTGAACTGTAGTTTGTTCTTTGAGAAAATAAATGTCTTTAAACTGAACTTTCTTATATTCTCTAGTAGCGGACTCAGGAGGACAGCGAGTGATATACCTACATAATTAATAAGTCAGACTACATTTTCATTCAATTAATCCCTCTTTACTTGTACTGTTTTCTAATTATTCTTTTTCCTAATTGACAGATTGCCGGGGCCAGCCCGGCCAGATCTGGGGCATGGTGTGGCGTGTTTGCCCTCACCCCATCAGCCATTGCCGCCCCATACCTCCTGCGTGATACTGGGCTGGGGCAAGAAGAGGGCCACAGATGTCCACGGGACTCGTGTGCTGCATGAAGCACAGGTTTGTACATTTGTAGTTTATTTGAGACCAACGACGATATATTACTAGACTCCTAATAACAGGCGACCGATGTATGTCAACACATTAGGCAAAAAAGTCTTATATCCGTCTCATTTCAACCACTCCTGTGAGTCGTAAACATACGTTGATACAGAACAGACCTTGAGTTAGCCAATCACAACGCAGTACCTTTAGGTACTATTATATATTCTGTGGCAGTACCCCGTCTCCCTCGCTTACGTAGTACCTCAGCGAGTTGACAGAATAGTTTTTGTTCCTTAGATCGTTGTTTTTTGTTCCTTAGGTTTTTGTTTTTTAGGTCTTTTTTAGGTCTTTTTGTTGTTTAGGTCTTTTTGTTTTTTAGGTCTTTGTTTTTTGTTCCTTAGGTCGTTGCTTGAGACAAACAGCCATTTCCTTAAAAGACCAATTAGCTCAGCAGTGGCTGAGTGACAACACGGTTGGCTCAGTGGCTGAGTGATCGACTGCAGCGCACCGTGTCGCGGGTTCGATCCCCGCCCGGAACAAATATTTGTATGATCTGCAAGTAGTTGTTCCGGGTCTGGATGTTTGTGTATGTGAGTTTCTATACAATGTGTCCCAGGGATAAGTGACCGCCCGGCGTTTTTTGAATATTTGTACAAAATTATTAATAATTACATTTATATTTGTGACTTAGCGGCTTTAGTTTTTTAGGGTTCCGTAGTCAACAAGGAACCCTTATAGTTTCGCCATGTCCGTCCGTCCGTCCGTCCGTCCGTCTGTCCGCAGTTTAGCTCAGAGACGCACAGTACTAGAGAGCTGTAATTTGGTGTAAATATACGGATTTGTTGTGCCGAAAAAGTGGTAAAATAAAATCTCGTAAAATATTTTTTTTTAGGGTACCTCCTGTACACGTAAAGTGGGGATGTTTTTTTTTTTTCTCGCGTACCCCTTAGTGTGGGGTTACATTAAATAGGTCTTTAAAAAATATTGATAGTTTTCATTAACAATTTTTTGATAAAAAAATTCGTTTGTTAAATATTAAGCTTTAAAGTGCTGAAATTTTCTCGACTCGAGTGTCCCCCCCCTCTACCAGCTAAACGGTTATGTTTGGGGGTGTGAAAAAATTCACAATAGTAGTATATATAACGAAGTTTAAAAGAAAATTATCATCACTAAGTAGGCTTTACAACTTTACGAGTAATAGTCGACCAACTTGTAAAATGTACTTGGATAACATATTTTCCTAAACAAAATGTATCGGAGAACATGCTCTTCAACTGCAAATGTAAGTTTGTCAACTTTATTTTTACAGCTTTAATAGGTATGTTTTTACGGTATGTTTTTTGGGGATAGGTAGGTTTTTATCGTCAACTATTTTTAACTTACTTCAAAAAAAGGGGGAGGTTCTAAATTCGTCGTAATCTTTTTTTTATGTATTTTCCCCGATTTCTCAAAGACTCCTGGACCGATTTTGAAAATTTTTCTTTTTAAAATTAAATTCAGCGAATCTGTTTAGTTAATTCGCATAAGTATTTTGATGGGCAACTACGGAACCCTACACTGTGCGTGGCCCGACACGCACCTGGCCGGTTTTTTTTTTGTAAAGACGCGTGACGTGCGGCAGTTTTTTTACGATATTTCCTAAGTTTGTTCATCTTTTTCCATTATTTTTTTTACTGACTAGCCGACATCATAATTTATCAATTAAAATCATTAAACATAACTAAAATGTAATAAAACATTTATTAAAAATAAAACAAAAATGAAAAGTCGAAGAAAAATTAACTCTTATTCGAAGAAAAACTAACGCCGCTTAGTCATAAATATAAATGTAATTATTAATAATTTTGTACAAATGTTCAAAAAACGCCGGGCGGTCACTTATCCCTGGGACACATTGTATAATTATGTAAACGCACCCACGATACAGGGAGAAATTCCTAGTGAGGGGCAACGTTTTTAAATTTCAGACATCTGCATGGTCATGGCACTTGAACAGTATAATATGTCTGGACTAAAAGAGAGAATGACCTCTGAGTTTGTTTCGGATTTTTCGACGGTTTCTTAGAGTAGTCAGCTACGAAACACCGGCCTCATTTAGCTTTAAAAATATAGTTTGACGTGTAAAAGTTTTTTTTAACAACTAACTTGTAAAATAAGTATCATTTATCATTACCATTTATTGTTGTCTATTGGCTAGCCAATCTGGTTGATGGATGGTACAAACCTTGTTTCACTATTGCCTCATGTTTTTATTAGTGGCCGTTTTTGAATGTTCAGGTACACAAACGGAAAAACTGTGTGGGCGGTGGGTCTGACATGTATCATTTTCAAAGAATAAAAGTGAACATGTATTGATACAGAGTTATTTACAAGTAGAATTGTAAGATATTCTCCGAATGTAGAATATCTTACGATTTTTCTTATTTCATCTGTACATGTACGCAGTACACCCACATCAAACTAGATTCCTTTTTCTGTCGTATAAATTTAGAAATGTGTGGTTGTCCCTATCATTTTATACATAAATAGCTGACCCCGCAAACGTTGTTTTGCCATATAAATAAAAAAAAATAGATAGTAGCCGATTCTCAGACCTACTGAATACGCATATACAATTTGGTAAAAATCGGTAGAGCCGTTTCGGAGGAGTACGGTAACTAACATTGTGACACGGAAATTTTATATATAAGAAGAAGAAGATTATCCTCGTTTTATGTTTATGTAGATAATAAGGACCAGACGAGCAATGTCGTCAAACATTAAGATCTGAACAAGCCCTACATTGGTTCATCGCGTACACAAACAAGTCTGTAGTTAACAAGTTACTGCGGATCTCAAACTTCACAATTGACTCTTACAACTTGTACGGCACATAGTGATAAGGACTTGATACACTTTGTGTTTCATGCTCACAGTTTATCTCCGCGACACTCGGTTTTAACCCACAAGAGACGAATAACTACGCCAAACTCGAAAGCTTGAGTAAGTGAGAATTTTTTAGTGTTAGCAGTATGTTTACTGAGCTAATTGATCCCTATATTTCTTTTGGTGATTAAATACCTGATTCAATTTAGTAATAGTAATTTTGGCAGACTATTTCAAGACTCAATTTGAATATAAATGATCTAACATTCGGTGTGCTAAAATGGAACCCTGATAAACGTATCTATAATAATATGAAGAAATATGTTCTGTCAAATAATGTATATTTAATGGCCCTAAATTTAGTTTTGTAGAAACCTTTTCTTGCGAGGAAGCTTAGTCAAGGCTCCAGTAGTCTCCAGGGGCTCATACACTTTTTGTCAGTATTATCCCTTAAATCAAGAATGAGTACCGATTTATATACGTGTGGAAATCCTTATAATGTATGTAGCATTCGCACCACGCCGAAATACCGTGATGGCTTTCTGCTACACTGGGAAGACCTGGATGAGAGGTCTGACGAGTCACGCGATAAAATTTAGATGTTCACTTTGATCTAGGCAGCCAACAGTAAGGATATATGCAAGTACGTACCTCAGACTGCAAACTGACACTCGTTGAACTTCCACCTTTCGAATGTCCATGAGCTGACGATGGGGCCAGGGTTTACACAACTAGATGAGATTGGTGATGATCACGCGCGGCGTCGGTTAGATTTCAAATTCTGCCTGGTCGCGCGGTCGCGTGCGTTCCGATCGGCGTCCGTTATGAACCACAGAGTACTTTTATTAATAGGGCATAGAGATCTAACTTCACGGGTTTTTCGAGCAATGGACAACAGCGACATATTTGGTACTCCACAATTTTTTAGTATAATGATCTAAGTCGTGCCAGGCTTTTAGTTAGAAGATTGATGACCCTGTTATGAACTGTCATTGCTCTGAGCTTTGACGTATACGCACAATGCATGACAACCAAAAAGTTGGTGTCTCGTTACTGCTGGTGATGCCCAGAGACAAATGTAAACATCGTATATGTTTTTGAAAATAATTTTGATGGAAACGAAACATCCCGCCCACCAAAATACCTATGGTATTTTCTGGTTAAAATATAGGAAATGTAATTAGAAACGAGAATGATTAAAGTTACGGTTTAGATTGCTAGAAGAAACGATTAAGTTAAGATTATCTTACACTACGGTTTGCTAAATTAAGATCTAATAAACTAAATATAATTTGGTGTGATTGAAACTAGTCTTCTGTTGGCAAAGGACATAGTTTCACTAGAGGTCGATTGATGGTTTGATTGTGTGCATTTTTTACTAATGCACTCCGAGCTACCCCATCAACTCCGACCTGGAGTTCTACGACTCTCGCGAGATTCCAATGCAATGGGCTACGATTGTCGTCCTTGACTAACACCATCGAACCTATCGACAACGGTTTTGAGTGTTTAGTCCATTTTGCGCGTTGTGTGAGCGAGTTTAAGTATTCAGTTTTCCACCGAGACCAGAAGTTCTGTTGAAACGCTTGTATCATCTGCCACCGATGAAGCCGATTTGGATTGAATTGCGATAGATCCTCATCAGGGACAGCTGTTAGAGGCTCTAAGGTTAAAAAATGACCAGGTGTCAAACATGAAAGGTCGTTAGGGTCAGAGCTGATCGGGTAAAGGGGTCTCGAGTTTAAAATGGATTCAATTTGAACGAACAGAGTTGTTAACTCCTCGAACGTGAGAACTTGATCTCCCACAACTCGATATAGATGTGATTTTGCTGCTTTGATTTGGATTTCCCAGACACCACCGAAATGTGGAGCGCTGGGTGGATTGAATTTAAATTCGATTTTCTGCTCGTTAGAAGCTTGTTGCATTAAAGACGAAAGTTGATTTTTAGCGCCTACAAAGTTGGTACCACAGTCCGCATGAATAGTGTTACAACGGCCGCGACGACCTACAAAGCGCCGTAGCGCAGCTATAAACCCTTCGGTTGAAAGCGTCGACACAACCTCTAAGTGGACTGCTTTGGTTGCGAGACAGATGAACAAGCATAGATATGCCTTGTCCATCTTAGCGCCACGATGGGAACCAAGTTTGATGCGAAATGGTCCACCGAAATCGACACCTACCACCGAGAACGGTTTAACTTGATTGACTCGATAAGATGGTAGGTCGCTCATGAAGGGTTGAAGCGGCTGTGGGTTTGTTCTAAAACACTGAACGCATTTGGAAAGACAACGGCGAATGGTACGCTTTGCAGCGATGATCCAAAATTGTTGAAGTAGCAAAAAGTGTGTGGTGTTTATGCCTGGATGCAAGTGGGTACGATGAGTGAAGTTGATGATTAAAAACGTTAAAGGATGATCAGATGGTAGGAAGGCAGGATGCCTGTGTTCGAACTCTAATCCGGATCGAGAAATCCTGCCGCCCACCCTTAACACTCCCTGATCGTCTAGAAACGGATTCAGTTTTTGAAAAGATTTTGATAACACCTTTTTTGATTTTATGTTGGAGATTTCTTCCGAAAAAGACCGACCCTGTACGTGTTTGACTATTTGCATGAGAGCGTGATGACGTTCCATATTGTTTAGGAATTCCTTACGATTTGATTGATTTGACATACGACAATTGTTAATAAAGCGATATATGTAAGCGAGAACATTAACAAGTTTCGATAACGATGAAAAACGATTCAGTAAAGTTTCGATAATTGGAGGGTTATTCGTCGCGGTCTCATCGGTCACCAAGACAACCACTTTGCGTTCTTCAGCCTTTATAGTAACGTCGTCCTCGTGAAGTATGCTGCCTGAACTCGAAGGCCATGACTCATGATTTTGTGAAAGCCAAGATGGCCCCGCCCACCATAGCGAATTGTGAAGAAGTTCACTAGGAAATTGTCCACGTGAACAGACATCAGCAGGATTATCACCCGAGGAGATGTGATGCCAACATTCAGGAGGTGTAAGGTCTTGGATTTGACTCACCCGGTTAGCAACGAATGTGGTCCAACGAGATGAATGTGAGCGTAACCAGGAGAGGACAACCGTTGAGTCTGACCATAAGTAGACAGCATCGAATTGGATACGAGCTAAGTAAGTTTCGCGAACGAGTGTGTATAGATTGGAGAGGAGAACTGCCGCGCAGAGTTCCAATCTAGGCAACGATGTGCGTTTCAGCGGTGCGACACGAGCCTTTGAACAGACCAAGAAGACATGGGCTGTACCGTCCTTATCAGTGACGCGTAAATAAATAACAGCACCATACGCTGTCTCGGAGCTGTCACAAAAACCGTGAAGCTCGCACGATTTTGCTTCCGAGCATGTTATTTTACGAGGGATTCGAAGTTGGGACAACTGTGGTAATTGATCTATATATTTATTCCATGTATGAATGATCTCATCAGGCGGCGTTTGGTCCCATCCAATACCGAGAATCCAAAGCTTTTGGATATATGATTTGATTTGAATTGTGATGGGGGATAAGAAGCCTAATGGATCGAAGACTCTAGCCAGTTCGCTGAGAATGGAACGTTTGGTACATGGACGCTCGGATGGTTTAATGTCGAAAAAGAATGCATCCAGTGACGGATTCCATTGCAGACCTAGAACTTTTAAAGTTGAGGATTCGGAATTATCGAGAGATACAGAGCCAGTTAGACAATCCTGGCTGGGAAGATCCAACAAAAGCTGCGCCTTGTTACTAACCCATTTTCTAAGATGAAAACCACCAAGTTTGAATAGAGCGATAAGTTGATTTTTCGCTAGTTCAGCGGTTTCCAGCGAGTCACATCCGGTTACTACGTCGTCAATATAAATATCCGACAGGATGATTCGCTTCGCAACGGGGTACGAGTCTCCTTCGTCTTCAGCAAGCTGTTTCAAGGTACGGCATGCAAGAAAAGGGGATGAAGAAACACCATACGTAACGGTGTTCAGACGGTACTCTTGGAGATTATCGTGAGCAGAGGCTCTCCAAAAGATACGCTGATAGTCACGATGGTCCTGCCAGATCAAAATTTGACGGTACATCTGTCGGGCGTCAGCCATGAAGACAACGTTATGTTCCCTAAACCGCAAAAGAATATCCATAATATTTGGTTGTAACTTAGGACCGGTAAGTTGAGAGTCGTTTAAGGAACGTGAGTTGGCGTCTTTGGCAGAGGCGTCGAACACAACACGGAGACGGGTAGTGGCGGAATCGGGACGAAGGACACAGTGATGTGGTATGTAGTATTTTCCCATGCTGAGTTCCTCTACTGGTACCAATGTCATGTGTCCGGTTTCTATGTAGTCTGACATGAAGTCCACGTATTGGCCCTTTAAATCGGGGTCACGAGACAACCGGCGTTCGATAGCGTGGAATCGTCGCAATGCAACCTCACGAGAGCCTACGAATATGGGTTCCGAATCATCTTTAAAGGGCAAACGTACAACGTACCGTCCAGAGGAATCACGAGAATGACTAGATACAAACTTCTGTTCACAGAGCGTTTCATCTGGAGTCAAGACTGACGCTTTCGGTATAGAATCCAGTTCCCAAAAATGTTGAACCAGAGAATTCAACTCGTTATCTATGTTTAAGGATGTCTGCACTAACGTGCTAGAAGCTAAACGAGTCTTGCCTAACAGGAGCCACCCAAAAACGGAGTTAAAAGCGGTGGGTTGGTTAACATTTCCTTTGATTTGTTGGTTGAGAAGTGAATCGGTGAATACGTCGGCGGCGAGCAATAGATCGATAGGTCCTGGAATATCGAATCCGGGGTCTGCGAGTGGCAAGGATTGAATATGTGACCATCCAGAAGTGTTTAATTTTGCGATAGGTTGATCGCCACATATTTTCGAAATGACATGCATGTCCAACTCAAAGAATGTGGCATCCTTAGTACCTACTGCACATTTCACATCACCGAGAATAGACGCTGGTGCCTCGCCGAGTCCACATACGGTTGTGTTAACTGGGGTCGGATGTAAGTTTAAACGTGAGATGGCCGATTCAGTAATAAAGTTACTTTGACTTCCCGTGTCAAATAAGGCACGGAACGATTGCATTGTACCGAGAGCATCTTTGACGTGCACTATTGCAGTCGCCAGCAAAACAGTTGTATGCATAGGTGACCTTGACACCAACGACGATGCGGTTGGGTGGGATTCAATAGGATTATCGCGATGGAGTAAGGTGTGATGTTTCCGTTTGCATGTGCGACATGAAAATATCGATCTACAATCCTTCAACTGATGGGATGGCTTCAAGCAGTTAAAGCACCAGTTCTTCTCAGTAGCAATCTGCATTCGTTCATCGTATGATTTTTTTATAAATTCTGAACATGCCGCAATGGAATGAGCATTACTACAGAAAGAACATTTACTGGTATACGGAACGGCAGGACTTTCGTTTTGCTTTTGACCGGTAGCAGCTACCAGTGTGTGTGCCGGGGTGGGCCGTTTTGTTTGCGAATGTGAAGTCGAACTCCTCTGCGTAAGTTCGTTTGACTTGGTTGTGTTAACGAAATGTGTATCGCGTAATGACGCCTCGCACTTAGTATGAAGGAAAGCTTTTAATTGTACGTAAGTAGGCAGTTCGACATCCGAATGCTTTTCTTCAAATTCACGTCTTAATTTCGAGTCAAGTTTGGATAAAATATGATATACTAGAATAAAATCCCATTGACCAACCGGCAGATTAACTGTTTTTAAAATACTTAAATTCTCTTCAAACAAATCAAGGGATTTTCTGAACTCGTGACCGTCGTTGAATTTAAAATTGACATTTAAGATGTCTCGCCAACACGTAAAAGCTAGATCGCGTTTATTAGTGAAGCGCGCGATGAGTGCTTGGTACGCGTCGTGATAGTGTTCGTGAGTCATCGGGAACGGTTTGATCACTGTCAACGCATCGCCGCTAAGAGATGATAACAGATAGTGAAACTTCTCCGTGTCAGTCAAAGAAGTTGATTTGTGTATCAAAGCGTTGAAAGTATCGAAATATTCCGGCCACTTCTTGACGTCACCGCTAAAAGTCGGAAGTGTTATTTTGGGTAACCGAATGTTTGAAGAAGCATTGCCAATACCGTGAGAATTATTTGAATCACCTTTAGAAAAGGTGCGATTTATTGACAACACTTTGTAATACATTTCGTCGAAACGCTCCTGAATTTCGTTATCTTCATTTTCAGGATCGTCAAGAATCTCCTGAATTGTAAAATGCGCATCCTCAAAATTAGCCGCAATATTCTTTATTTCCTGATGATATGATAAAAACAAGTCTCGCTGAGAATGGTCAGTAACTGCTAACATTCCAACCTCTAAAGCCTTAGTCAAACGCTTATACGCGATGGTTCGTTTTCTACGCAAGGATGGTAAATCCTCAGTAGTATAATGAATGTCGATTGATTTTGACTTAGACTTCTTTAAAGTACCTAATCTATTTTTCTTTAGAAGTGACATTATAGGCACTTTGTAAGTTTATACGAAAAAAATAACAAAATAATTATGTAGATAAGTTCCGATTACGCGTTTATTTACTTACGTACCCAAATAGTGGTAGATGGATGAGTATTTTCGGTTTTAAAAAACTAAAACTAACTAAACAATATTGTTCAACGTAAACAGTACCGGATAGATAATTTTGTTACGTTTAGTTCCGGTACAATCCAAAAGCACTGCAAACTATATTTTGTTCCGATATTGTCATTCAAATCGCTCTGTAAATGAATACAATAGAAGATAGGTAACGATTAACAGGTATAATTAGCTACCGAGTAGATAACTTGAAGTAAACAAGTTTTTATGTCACATAAGAATGTTCTGGATACTGTGCGGTACTCATTCATTCATTGAATCTGTTCATTCACTTGGCAACGGATATATTCACAGTGCCAGATGTTGGTTTTACCGTTCGAGTTCGACCGTTACTTGAGCGAGATTTCAACCTACCCTCACGATTTGAGAAAGTGACAAAAAATTATTCAAAGGAATATTTTACGATTTCTGTATTGTAAAACACGATTTATACAACAAGATTACCTACGTTGTGATTGCGATGTATGATGGGTGCAAATAACCTAATATCGAGTTGCGAATTGATCAATTGTGAGCGAAATAAATTGTGCACCGATAGAAATGTGATTGCACAATATAACCCGATCTCACAATTATTCGATGAATAATGGATACTCAATATTTTAATTATTTTACACTACGATTTTGTAAATCCTGGTTCGATGGTGATAGCTCATGAACGTTATGTAAACTGATGGATTCGATAGTGGGTAATTCTATGGAAATTGTGGAATAGCTTAGACTGCGTTATGTGCCTGTAGTTTTTAGTTAAAACAATAGATCGATTGAGATATTCTAAGCTACACTTTTAACCAGAAATACCACAAGTAAAGATGGCGATTTACGATTCAAAAATGGAAGGTCCCTGGTTTCGGCACCATAAAAATGTAGCATTCGCACCACGCCGAAATACCGTGATGGCTTTCTGCTACACTGGGAAGACCTGGATGAGAGGTCTGACGAGTCACGCGATAAAATTTAGATGTTCACTTTGATCTAGGCAGCCAACAGTAAGGATATATGCAAGTACGTACCTCAGA
The DNA here is from genome assembly GCA_954870645.1 of Agrotis clavis. Lineage (NCBI taxonomy): Eukaryota > Metazoa > Arthropoda > Insecta > Lepidoptera > Noctuidae > Agrotis > Agrotis clavis. The sequence goes on from OX940921.1 coordinate 15,315,281, forward strand.
CTGCAAACTGACACTCGTTGAACTTCCACCTTTCGAATGTCCATGAGCTGACGATGGGGCCAGGGTTTACACAACTAGATGAGATTGGTGATGATCACGCGCGGCGTCGGTTAGATTTCAAATTCTGCCTGGTCGCGCGGTCGCGTGCGTTCCGATCGGCGTCCGTTATGAACCACAGAGTACTTTTATTAATAGGGCATAGAGATCTAACTTCACGGGTTTTTCGAGCAATGGACAACAGCGACATATTTGGTACTCCACAATTTTTTAGTATAATGATCTAAGTCGTGCCAGGCTTTTAGTTAGAAGATTGATGACCCTGTTATGAACTGTCATTGCTCTGAGCTTTGACGTATACGCACAATGCATGACAACCAAAAAGTTGGTGTCTCGTTACTGCTGGTGATGCCCAGAGACAAATGTAAACATCGTATATGTTTTTGAAAATAATTTTGATGGAAACGAAACAATGTATGTTTGGCAAAGTCATTACTTATAAATGTTTTTGCTTGAAATCCCTAACACCGGATTTAATCCTGTGTCTTATTGTTTCATCAGTTACCTTAAGCCGCTTAAATAAATGTACATACAATATTAATTAATTGTCTAAATCCTACCTAACTTACATTCAGTTTCAGATATGTAGATACTCGTAAGTCATTAAATAATCATAGTTATAGATACGTACAACAAGCCTGTGAACTAAAGCATTCGCTAAAAGCTCCGTTGTGGCAAATATCTACCTCTCGAGGCAACAGGCGATGTTAAATAACTCCACTATCCAAACAACAAGTTGACGCGCCTTCATGAATAAATACAGTTAAATTATTGTTCAAGTAATCAATACTTGTCTAGTTAGCGGCATCAAAGTTGTAAGAAAAGATAAAGTGATTATATAACTATACTATTATTATATAACGGCAGATTGTATCAATGAATCTATTAAAAGTACGGCGAAGATAGCCTGCGGGGAGAGGCGGTTTACTTGTAGCTTATAAAATATAGTGGGCGGTAGCGAGGAGGTCCTTGACAATGTCAATATTGCGATATTTTTCATCGAAGATTATGTATACTTCGAGACGTTCTGTTACTGAAAAAATAACCAACAATTCGATAATGAACCTCCTAGTTTATTCGAGTTTATTCGTGGCAAGGGCGGGTGTTTTAGGGCTTTCTTGTGTACTTAATTCGAAAAGATCTTCAGCCTAATTTGACTATATGACTTTTCATTTGACGTCATTTCATTACAGAAGACCCCAATCCAATCAGTGGAATTTAAAGGCTGATGCTATTGATGCTTTACAATTTACATATTTGGGATCTCAGAAACATAGCATATATAGTCTTAGACTTCCAAAATCCTTATTGAAGCAGGAAATTTAACGCTGAAAATGACAATCAATCTAAATCATTAATCACCATTTAGCCGGACAATACCCAAACCTCGCCGTTTCTCATGATTTTATCACTCTTCCCCGGATTCCCTTTTTTCACAACCCTCATTTGATGTACATTTGTCACCAAGGTCCTTCGTACACAACGTGATGGAAGTTTTCCGGATCTTTCAACTTAATACTTGTTGACGACGTCAGTTGCTCACAAAACTGCCGCTACAAATGTCATTGAGACTTTTAAACCGCTTTTTCACTTGGGGACATGTTACAGACATGTGTCTGGACTTTTATGTGACATGTCCCGACGGCCTTGTGCAACAATGTCGCTCGGTTTTTTCTTGTTTACAGTACCCAGTTTTTACAAGCGATAAGTCCCGCTACCCGTAGATGCCGCAAGGTACTTTTCGTGCCGAGCGATAGAGTCGCGGGATACATGCCCCAAGTGAAAATGCGACCGCAAGATTGGGGAACAACTATTTTTATGTAATTTATGAACCTCTGAAGTCCACTATTCTCCTTATTTGTTTAATTACAAGCTTACACAAAGAGCTTGGCCTGAGTAGTGGCCGTTTCAACAACATACCTGAAGGTATTAGTTATCTATAATAGCTATTTTCTCTATATTAGTAAATAATAATAAATAAAGACCGAGTTTTTGAGATTTGAGAAAACTCAAATCTCACGACTCCTAAGTATAAGAGATTTGCGTAGCATATTGTATACGAATAGCACGCTTATAAGTTGTTCGAGGCATAAGTTTACAACATTAGTATCGAAGGCAGGTCAGCTCCTATTACTGTACATTCGAACAGCCACGTCGTTTGTACAGCTAAAGATTGGCCTGCAAAAAGTCTTGTCCCTATTAATTAAAAAGTTTTTAGCGTGATCACTTCAACTTTGTTTTTAATTTAAACTTTACTCAAATAGCAAATGGCTTTAATAATTAAAAGATTTTTTAATAGGAGAGACACATAATTATGTTCCTTTCTCTTTTTTTTAGAATTGTATTTCATCCAGATTCAATTTTGATGTTCAATGAAACTGTCTAATAGTAAAGTAAATGAAAGGGCGATTGGTAAATAATTGGATGAGTTCTTTGAAAATGGGTATTCCAAGAGCTAACGTTAAGATGTCGAGAGTAGATTTTGTCCAATGAACAGTTTTCTCTTTGAGGAAAAAATAACCTAAAAACGACTCTACATTATCTATTGGGTTTTAATTTTCCCAATAACCTATAATGTTTTAAAATACCTGGTTTAGGTAAGTATTTGATGTGCTATAAGAAATACTTTTTTTAGCACACCAAATACTTACCTTTTTTTTCTGAGAAAAGACAGAAAAAAACCATTGAAAATACTTCAACATTGATGGTTCAGTCTTTCTTTTATGATTGTATGAATAACAAACACATTTTGCGCGATTGAAGGCTTTTTGGCACCGCGAATGTAATCACTTCATCGCACACGACGACGTGATTGTTCTTTGTACGGAATGTCGATTACTTTCGGTGATCGCGGTCTCATTCGAGTGTTTTAGAGAAAACAATTGTTGATGTTAGGAGCATTTCTGCAAAATTTTGATGACAGTGTTATTTAGGGGCAGACAGCCCCTTAAGTGAAGGAGTCGTTAATAAACATTAACCGCCCCTTCACGACCATGCTGATGTGAGCGAGCAGTAACGGCCCTTTCACACGGCAGTCCAGTTTTTTGCGGGATCCCGTTTTCTGCAGGATCCCGTTTGATCGCAAAAGAGATTATATGCTAATGTTCTCACGAGCAAACCGCATGCAGGATCCTAATCTCTTTTGCGATCAAACGGGATCCTGCAGAAAACGGGATCCCGCAAAAAACTGGACTGCCGTGTGAAAGGGCCGTAAGAGCAAATATATAGGAATATTTGAAGCAAGCCACGAGGCGATGCATGTTTATTTTTACTTGTGTCCAGGTTTCAACGATACAGCAAGGCGTTTGCCGGCGTTCGTACTGGCAGTATGCCATTACCGATGACATGGTGTGCGCGGGGCGAGGTCGGAGAGACTCCTGCGCAGGTGACTCGGGTGGCCCGCTACTGTGCAGGGATCGTACCATGAGATATTTCTTGCAGGTAACACCTTTTATCAAAATTATAGTTAACACTAAATAAGATTTAGAAGTATTTTTTTCTGTGGTACATTTGTAAAAGGTATAATATTATATGAGAAAATGGAGTGAGTTCAAATAAAAAATATATTAAAGTTGATAAAAAAGTTAATCTCTAATCATAGGTAGCAATCTGATCACAAAAATTTTTTTGTTCATAGAATGAAAACATTCACACTTTTTATTTGCGGGTGTTTTTGAAGGCGGTTTGTTTTTTTATACTTATTTATTTTTGCTACCCACTTACGCTAGATTAGGCTAGATTTGTTGCTTTGTTTTTTTTTGCTGTTTTACACTTTTTAGTTCAAATATTCAGCCCAAATTCTTGTCAAATACGTAATCCGTGTACCGGTAATAACATCGTTCAAGTACACAATAAGAAATGCTCTTAAAAAAAAAACTACGGAACCAAACCGAAACAAATTATTATCAAATGACAGATACTGGATCGAACAAAAAAAGAAGCATCATATCGGTTCACCCAGTCGTAGGTTATACATAAGATAACAAAATATATAAAAAAAAATATAACACGTTTCGGAATATAACGAAAATATGAAATAAGTGAAAATACGAATGGCACAGTGTGCCGATAAACATTTTGAGATTTCAACTTTCTTGGAAATACCGGTAATAGTCTCAAAGGGAAAAGAAACCTTTTGAAAACGAAAAGGGACTAAAGTTCTCCATAATGTTTTAGTTTTATTGTAACCTTGTGGATCCAGCCAAGCTCAATAAGATTTCAACTGTTTGATAAAAGCAGCCTTTTATCCCTTTAACAAATCGACGGCCAAAACGTAAAAAATAGTCAATTTGCTCGCAAATGAGTTATTATGCCATTCTTATGCCATTCTACTCAAAAACTCCTTTTTTGAAAGCGCTTAGTTTTCATTAATACCCAAGCGAAAACCACTAATATAACACTTATTTCTATTGTTCTGCAATTTTAAACTACTTATAAACTTCTCCGTTGAACAATTTCGTATTTGTCGCTTATACCTTTTTCACTGTCGCCGTCGTAATGTCACTCCCTTCTACACGGTCAGACCTGACCGCCTGACAGAGGTACTGGACCAGGTCTGACCGTGTAGAAGGGGTTTTAAACCCCTTCTACACGGTAAGACCTGGTGGTCAGACCGCGGTGGGACCCGACCGTCAGCCGACAGCGTTCTAGACGGTGGGGTACTGTTGACACGACCAAGTTCACCTCTGTCAGGCGGTCGGGTTGATCGTGTAGAAGGGGTATTAAACCTTCCAAGAATTCTTTTTTCGCAAGAAAATAATAATCACAGAATGTGGGTAGGCACATTTTTTTGTTTTAGTAAAAAAGGTATTTTCTCAACAAAAAAAAAACAAGAAATTTAAGGAATTGGCGGTAGCCATCATCAAGAGTAAAAAAAATAGAAAAAAGCACTGCTCATTTCTGAAGGCGGTGTCCTGCGTGAGCGACAAATATGACGCGACGCAACGAAGTAATAAATATTATAATAATAATTATAACAGTAGTTGAAATAGATCGAATTGCGTCGCGTCGCGTCGTATTCGTTGCTTACGCAGGACACCACGAGATAAACCTCGCGGCCTCGTACTGTACGAGAGAACGAACGTAAGCAAAGTTTTTGTACTCGCGTTTGGCTATATCTAGCCTGTTGGCGACCAAGTAAATTATTGACTCTTGATTTTAAGACCCCCAGGATATAGCTGTCAGGAAACACAGGCCCCGGCAGGGAATTTCATTCCTTAGCTATGCGCACAATTAAAGGATTGGGAAAATGCTGTGTACGTGCCGGAGTAATGTCCACCATGTAACGATGGCGCATTACCATGCCATACGTCTTGTGGTCGATGATGGAAAGGCCAAGACGGAGTCAATTTTGGAATTATGTTACCTACAAAAAAAATTAATCGGTTCAATTAAATATTAATAAAACTCAAAAAGTTGATAAAAAAATAATATTGTACGCCTATATTTTTTTTCTAGGCTTTAATTATAAAACTTACCGCCTTCAAAAACCACAACAAAATAGTTTAAAATAATTTATCTTTCGGAAGTCGGTGGCGATAATAATTAAAACAAAAACAACGTCATCACCGACTTCCAAAAGAAAAAATACTTAGTAGAAGTCGAAAGTATTTTTTTGAAAATGTTTTTAATTAACGCAATTCTATTGGTTGTTCAAAACACGTCTCGACTCCGCACAGCTTGACATAGCTTTGGTGGAGTCTCGGCCTTAAGATCGTTACGAGGAAACAAACAAAAAAATACAGTCAATTTGAGAACCACCCCCTTTCTTTGAAGTCGGTTAAAAATGTTAAAATTATTAGAATCTTCGTCTGTTTGTCACATCTCTAATTTGTTAGGGTGTTAATAAATAGCAAAACATTTAATTCACGAGCAAAGACACTCGAACTCGTATACTTATTATTTGAACACGTATTAAATATCGCAATACATTAATATAAGTCTCGAACTTTTAAGTATTATGTCACTTCTTCTTCATTATCCCCTTGGGAACATGAGTTCTAATAATATTTTTATTTTAATGAGTTACTGACACAATATAAAAGCGTTTTCTAAATAAAATAAACCATATGAATAAAATATCCAATTTCATTATTAGAAGTGCTATTTTCTGTACTGCACGTGGTCTTTAATAAACACAATTAAATACTTATGTAAATGTTTTGTGCCGTTAATGACTTTATAAACCTACATACAGGGTTGTTACTTTGATATGAAAATAGAGCATTTAATTGCTGTTCATGAGAAGTATTATTATACTCCTAGAAATATGTAATGAGAATGAAGATCGCTGGATGGGTTGATTACTACGCGGTGTTTTTTTTAATTACGTTGTTCTACTCTACGTAGTTTTCCTTGTATTGTGGTTTCGTTTACAAACATTTACAACTCAGTAACTCATACAGCCACACCCGGAACCACCTGTTAGCCAAACAAATATTTGTTTTGGCGGAAATCGAACCCGCGACAAAAGTCTACAGCAATTATTTGCTGACGCTGTACTTACCGTGATAAATACCAAATTGCTAATCAAGATAGGTATCTACTTTAAACGTGATCTTCAACCTTATAATCGTTTATGAAAACGGGAAAATTGCCTGAAAAGGTAAATTAGACCAAAGAATAGCCTTGTGAAATTCAGCCAAGTTGGTGTTTTATATTTATTTTCGGCGAATTTCAGGAGGTTTCCATTTCACAGGCCCGCATCGAGCTCGACGTTTGTCAACAAACAGTTGAGAGTCTTATCAGATCGAAATGATTTTGTGTAGTATTTTTCCCACGTTTTTATAAACTCACTTTTCTTGTTTGTTTGTTTGTCGTTCCGGTTGGACTTTTGCAACTCAATTTTGAAGCACTTCCCGGTAAGCTAGAAGGCTGAAATTTTGCACACGCTCTGAATTCTGATGACAATACATGATTAGCTAACAAATGTCATAACAAATCCAATATGGCGGCCTCCACAAGATGGTGGACTGACTGTTTGAAACCCACCTCCACAATATGGGTATCAAATGAAAGGGTTTGCTATCAGGAATACGATAAAAATAGTCACGTGACTAAAATCCAATATGGCGGATGTCCAAGATGGCAGAAAGACTATTTGAAATGCACCCCTATGATATGGATATCAAATGAAAGGGTTTGCTGTTGCTGTCAGGAATACGAAAAAAATAGTCACGTGACTTAAATCGAATATGGCGGACGTCCAAGATGGCAGTCAGGCTATTTGAAATGCACCCCTATGATATGGATATCAAGTGGTAGGGTTTGCTGTCAGGAATACAAAAAAATAGTCACGTGACTTAAATCCAATATGGCGGACGTCCAAGATGGCAGACTGGCTGTTTGAAATCCACCCCCATGATATGGGTATCAAATGAAAGGGTTTGCTGTCAGGAATACGAAAAAAATAGTCATGAGACTTAAATCCAATATGGCGGACGTCCAAGATGGCGGACAGGCTTTGAGGCACTTTCCGATAAGCTAGCAGGCTGAAATTTTCAGGGTAGCTTCAAACCCGATGAACAAAGATAAAAATAATAAAATAATTAATAGATTTTAAAAAATCTAAAAACCCACGTTTTTAAATATCCTAAAAATAAGAAAATAACCCTACGGGGTTGAGAGAGGGGCCACTCAAAACGTGGGGGCGTATCATATATATATCGTATTAATTATTAAAGCACTAATTTAAAGAGGCCGCTGTAAATAGTGGTTTTGGTAAGTTAAAAATTATAAATGACACGTTTAATAACTAGCTCAGCAGTTAAAAATTAGCAGTAAAGTAAAGAAAAATGATTGATAAACAATAATGAAATGGATCTGTGAATATATAATTGAGCAGGAAAATAATTAAACGGGCGGTAAAAATCAAAAAGGTGGTCCGTCGAGCTACCTTGGTAGGTCATCAGTAATATACGCTCGCCCTTGCTTCGTTAGTCAAATTGCCGATTACCACCTATCAAGGTGGCTCGACGGAGCCCTGCTCCGCGGGGCTCCTATTTCTGTTTGCAAGGTTTAAAGTAACTTAACACGAAGGGGATGACGGGGTCTGAAAGACTCTTAACCTGTCCGAGTCGGGGTGCTCCAAGTCCCGGGCTCGCTTCGCTCGCTCTTGCATCCTTAGTTAAATTGCTGATTACCACCAACCAAAATCATTTTTACCGCTAATTCAGTTATTGGACTGCTCAATTATTTTTAGAATTGACATTGTATGATAAAATAACCGACATGTTGATTTTTTATTACTATCTATGTTTTACTGTCGCAATAATTAATCAACCGCCGTTAAATTAAATAACTGCTCAATATGTTTTTCAACTGATCATAATAACATCTCGAATATTTAAGTAACAGAAGCCTTAACACGAGCTCTTATCGCGATCCAGTTTAGACTGTGGGAAAGAGACAGAGCTATACAAGTCAGCGCCATCTCTTTTCCACAGCCTAAACTGGATCGCGTTAAGAGTTCATGGTAGGCCACCCGCTCAAAAAATTAGTTCCCTATTTTAATCGTCTTCAAAAAAAAGAGGAGGTTCTCAATTCGACTGTATTTTTTATTAAAAGTTTTGTTACCTAATAATTTACGACTGGGGAAACCGATTATGATGATTCTTTTTTTGTTCCATATATCAGTCATTTGGTCCCATGATTTCTTTCAGCTTGGTTCAGTATTTGAAAATTATTATTTTATGAGCATTTTTTATTGTATATTTGGACGATGCAGATGTTATTGCCGGTACTACGAATTACGTATTTGACAAGCATTTTGGATTGAATATTTGAACTAAAAATTGTAAAATAAAATAAAAATTTATGTTATTGAAAAAGTTCTTATTGAACTAAACTATGATTGTAAAGTATATGGTGGACAAGCACAAAAAGAAACGAATTGTATATACGCATAAATAGAGTTGAAAGTCATTCCACTCGCAATTATCTGAACTTGAACATCTCGTTATGCTTGCTATTGAAGTTTGAACTCCACACAAATTAAGTAAGTAGGTAACACAAGGAAAAGGACGCTCTGACGTTTGAGTTTATGTTTTTATATTTACACCTTTATGTGGTTCTTTTTGAAGTCAGTTATACGGTTTATAAATATGTTTTTTATGTTTGCTTTGTTAAGGTGGCATGGTTAACAAACTTGTTTTTTTTTTTTGTAAGGTGGTATCTCTGCACACAAATTCTTGCTATAAATAGCACAAACTAGTAGGTTATGTGTCTGTAGATTATTCCTTAGGCTTGTGTACCAAAAAAACGGATTGTTCCATCAATTGGTGTCAATTTCTCTTTTTACGGAGTAATGACTATGAACAAAACAGGATCCGCATCAACGTATTAGAAACTCCTCTTTTCTTGTGGTCGATTAAAAACTATCCTGCTTATTCCAGTTGCCAGAAATTGAACACTTCTATCTTCGGTATAAGAGAAATTTCTCGTTTTCCCGGCAACATAGCACTCAGTTTTATACGAAACAAGTTAGTTTCCTCGTGCGAACTGAAGCCAAATCTTCAACATTGAGTTGCCAAGAAAAACGGTACTAAACTACAACAATGGAGATCTTTCTAAACGATTAGGGAGAAGATAGATCTTCATAAGGGATTCCTGAGATTCCCTTCTGGCCCTGGCCCCAAAGTATACTTGTAGAAAATAAGTTTGCCTTTTTACAATGAAATTGTGCATAAAGAATGCTGGTCCCAGGTGACGCTCGAATAGAGTACTTGGAAGATGGCCTTTACCCAGCGGTTGGACTATTAAATAAATAAAACACAATGAATTTTAATTAAAATAAGAGTAGAGAGAAGAGCACAAAAAAAAAGTTTTATCTTAGTTTGCCTTTTTGAATTTATTATAATTTGCGTACATATTCGTATCAAACCTATCACAGTAGAAATGATGACTCCCGGTCTGTAACAAATTTTAACGGCAATTTTAACAAACCTGCATACAATTTACAAGTTGGTTATTTCAACTGTAGATTGTGTTTTTGTTCAATAACTGAACTAAAAGGGTAAAACGAAAATACTTTTTGAAAGAAAAAGGAACCAACTTCAAAACCAAACACAAAAAAGTCTAAAATAGTTTTTCTTTCGGAAGTCGGTGGCTTTGTTTTTTATTTCATTGTCAATGGCCACCGAATTTCGAAAGAAAAGTTATTTTTCACTTTTTGTGTTTAGCTTTAAAAGTCGGTTCCTTTTTCAATAAGTTATTTTTTTTGTTGTACTTATTTGGATTGTAGATTTTCAAAGACGCCGATTAAATGTCATTTTTTGTTGAATATTATCTGAACTAAAAAGGGTAAAATAGTATATATTTTTTTTGTAAAAAAAAGGAACCAACTTCATAAACAAACTCATAAATCGTAAAATAACTGTTCTTTCGGAAGTCGGTGGTAAAAGTCGATAAAATAAAAAAAACAAAGCCGCCTAATGGAAACGCGCCTTAAATTTTCGCCGAATTTTCTCGCCGCTTCAAATTATTGTTTTGTTTGCAAATAATGGCTTCAACTAACATTGCATCAGTGTTTTACATAAATTCGTATCTGGCTATTATTCGTTTGATGTGGCCTGACTAGTACTGTCATAAACAATATACATATCCCTGTAGAGCAGAGTTAGTTCCAATAATTTTAATGTCATAATTCTATGTATAAATGGATTTGATATTCGATATGCACAAGATATCAAATATAATGATGCGTAGGATGCAGGTTCTTTGTTAGTGATTTGAAAAGTTTGAAAGGATAAGAATGATTACCTACCTATTTCATGTTTTTTATTTCTATATGCAATGTCGTAATCGCCCAAAAGTTCTCATGTACATGGTTGTGAGTTCAAACTCGGGAAAGTACCAAAGTGTCTTATCCAATGAATAACATAGAAGATTTTTACATTTTATTCCTATTTTTTGGATTGATTAAATATAATGCTTTGTAACTGAACGTTATGTTGAGAAATTAGGTTATACACAACTTTGTGGATTAAAAGAATATGCTGAGAAAACTGTGAAGAATATGCTAATGAACATGGTTTGGTCATGTTGAAAGGATGACCAAAAACAACTAATAAAAGGAATTTATAAGGCAGATGTGAGTGGCAGCGTCAGAAACGCTGTTATAAGATGAGAAGACCTATTCTGGCCTTGTAGTGGGATTCTTCATAATTATAAGATCACATGCGTTGTATTGTACTCGAAACCGGCGTGTTTGTATGATTAGCGGCCAAGACTTGTTCCAATGAGTGAAAGAGACAAAGCTATACAAGTCGTCTAGCGCCATCTCGTTCACTCACTGGAACAAGCCTGGTTTTAAGACGTCGTAATACGGCCCCAGATGTTTGAAAGTGGACGAAAGGAGTATGTAAGGATCGTAGCATGAGGCGTTCTGTAATTTTTGCCTACCCTTAGGGAAAATAGACGTAAGTTTTTGTATGTTTTTGGATACCGGTAAGTGAAAACCGGCTATTGGTAAGCGTCCACAGGTCGGCATCGTACGTATCGGACGCATCGCATCAAACGGATTTCTGTATCGGCAGCGATCGGATTGCCGACGCGAGTATCAGCAATCGGATTGCCGATGCCACCTTCATCGCGTCCACTGATCGGCATTCCGTATGACGTCATCGGTACGCATCGCATGTAGGCGTTGCCGATGAGCCGTCCGTACGATGCGGATCAGTGGACGCAGTTGTATGAGTTTCAATACAAGGCAAACTAAAATCCGTTACGTACGATACGTCCGATACGTGCGATGCGGACCTGTGGACGCTTACCATATGGGTGAACTTTATGTTGAACGTTACATTAAAAAATCACTGATGTGAAACCGTTTTAAAAACTTTCCTTTATCATTTAATTCTGATGGAAAATGCCCAAATTAATGATTATAGATTTTTTATCCAATTTTCCAAACGAAAACAAAGAATATATACTTACTAGGTTTATGTCTAGCCACTTTTAGCATTTATAAAAGATTATTTTTACGATGAAATACGCAGCTCTGATTGAGGGCTCGGTTCTAATTCCGCGAATAATAAAAAGAAACGTGCGCTTTCATTGAAAATGTTCTGAAATTCGAAACGAAGCGACCTGTGACACGCTTCCTACATGGTTCGAGCTACTAACGTACAAATCTTTTTTTTTTGTTTTTTTTTTTTTTGTCTGGAATCACATTATTAATGTCGGTATTAAATGATTTAGTTAGCTTTATTTATTATTTTTGGTCAAATACATTGTAGAAAAGACTTATTCGTCAACTCGCCCGCAATTAACTCGCCCGCTCGAGCGAGTTGGCACCTTCTGATTTTATCTTTTTTTGTTGTCGTCAACTCGCCACTGTACGAAAAATGGTACAGTCATCTATAAAAGTGTTATAATAAATTCAATATAGAAACCTACTTTATAAGTATAAGGCGTTGTACGATTTGAAATAAAAGGAATGTAGTTTTTTAATAGGTATATTATGTACTAGCTGACCCGTGCCCACTTCGTTGGGCAGTATTTCGGCTTTAATGTATGATATCTTTATAATTTATAGCCTATAGCACTCACGGATAATGTAGCTTTCTACCAGTGAAACAATTTTTAAAATCGGTTCATTACTTCCGGAGATTACCCCCTACATACAAACTTACAAACAAACGTTACCTCTTTATAATATTAGTATAGATTATAATTTACAACACATGCCAAACAAAAAAAAAACTGCTTATATGTTACCTACATTTTGAAGATTATCAACAATATCACGTTTTTTCTAGTTTCTTTCTCATAAATAACCTAGTATGTAACATGACTAAACTAAACAAATATAACAAAGTAAAATCAACAATATCAAAATACATTTGGTTAATCATTACTTAATACTATTGAGCAGTGGTGGCCCAGTGGTATCGGTCCCGACTTACGAGATGTAGGTCGTGGGTTCGAACCCCGCCAGGTGCATTACTTTGTGTAATATAATTCATCACCACTGCTCTCAAAACAGTGAAGGAAAACATCGTGAGGAAACCGGCATGTCCTAGAACCAAAAATTCGAAGACATGTGACATCTGCCAACCCGCACTGGGCCCGCGTGGTGGATTAAGGCCCACTCCCTCTCACAGAGAGGAGGCCTGTGTCCCAGCAGTGGGAACATTATAGGCTGATGATGATGAATACTACTATAAAAAAATCACAGTCTTAGGAACTATAAAATCACAGATCAGGGTTTGTTGTAAATGATTTTTATAACGAACGTTAACATATTACTTACTTATAAAAACAATCACAGTCTTAGGAATAATATAAAAAACTTTTTCAAAAAAAAATGTAACCGTCTTCAAAACCACCACAAAAAAGTTCAAAATAACCTACAAAAAAAACTATTCTTTCGAAAGTCGGTGACTTTGTTTTTTATTTCATTGACTTTTTGCCACCGACTTTCGAAAAGTGAAAAGTGTTTTACTTTCTAACCAATATTATTAATAAGTAAATTATTAATATCATCATCTGCTCAGCCATTCCCAATTCCTAACTATAAAGACCAACGGCTTTACGTGCTTTCCAAGGCTCATTATAGGACATTTTTTTACAATTGTCATCCATCCACGCAATATGCTGTTATTATTCAGCCACCAGGTGGCCTACCATGAAGTCTTAAAGCGTGAGTAGTTCCACTCAGGGAACGAGATGGCGCTAGACGGCTTGTATAGCTCTCTCTCTTTCTCACAACCTAACTACTTTAAGACGTTTTAAGACGTCATAATGGTCTCTATTGACACGAACGGCTCAAAATGTTTAAAATTCATGTTCCTTTTTAATAAAAAATCAAAAGAATGATTGAGCAACTTTATTGGTATGATTTATGACCCCTGGAGCGACCACGATTATCGTGTGTCAATAACGGATGTCCCATCCCTACGACTCACTGAGGGTTTACGTAAAACACCGTAGTACCTTTTAAAAGGTTTCCTTCAATCACAATAAAATGGACGTGACATTTCACAATTTTACGTGAAAGCGAGAAGCTTATTGAACATTAAAGAGGGATATTTTTTTTTGAGGATGCCGAATTAAATGGCACGGTGCCGTAAACGTAAGGAGGATAATGTCATAATTTGCATTTATTTGAGCACGTTTTAGGTAAAACTGGCATTTATATATTTTTATTCGCATTATGGACTGTTACTTAGACGACTGCGAAAAAGGACAATGGCAAGATTCATTTGTTGCTTTTCTGTTAGCGTAGTTACACCTGCCGAAAATGAAGCAAGCAATTCGACGTGCCTACTCCATTCATGAAAATTACACGGAATCATTTCGACAGAATGTTAAATCGATACAATATTTAGATGAAGTACTGAAAGCGAATGTTCTATGTTTGACTTTATAAATAACGGTTATTTATAAAGTCAACGTATAAAGTATTATCAACATTGAAGATATCTACATACACTGATGGGTAGACGTTTCCGTTCTCCATGTTTAGGTCATATCAAACTCATTCTAATTGCTAGAAAGAATTTTATCAAAGCTTTAATTTACTAACGCGAAAGTTTTTAACGAGCTTTAGCTGTTTTGCTTTAGTCAGTAAATGCTGTTGCGAAAACATGACGTATTGGCACCTTTACCTTCTCATTTTATAAAGGATTTTTTTGATGATTTTTGCAAGATTAGTTTTAAGCACACACATTTTCATTTAACTTTCTTACAAGATCTATGCTGAAAATGTGCGTAATACTTACCTATTCATATTTATTTATACATTAATAATTATACATAAAGAGTAGGCGTTACTACTCCATATTTTTATTCGTAATCTTGAGTTTAATGACCCGTTTTTAGGACTAAAGTGCGTAAAACCTTTTATATACTTTATTAGAAAGAAAGTAAATTGGTTTATATTGCACAACATTTTAACTTCATAAAAACATGTTTTTTTATGTATACTAAAACTCACGATTTACTCTATCTTGTATAGAGCTGTAGAAAATTGTTGTAATTTTGCATTTAGATATTTTGTATAACCAGTTCGGAGAATAATATTCAAAAGACAAACTAAGGATTTTCTTTTATTTGTTATCATAGCATAAAAAACAGTTTGCAAAGTGTTTTTTTTTGTTTTTGTTCAACATTTCGAAAACTTTTTCTGATTAGTCATGATATCCAATCCACTCACAGGACGATAAAGGGTTGTCCATTGACCACACCACAACCTGTATAAAGTACCTACCCGTCATGAGATGCTATAAATTTTGTAAACACACATTGGGGTTCGCAACGTTTCTAAATTCGGTTAATAGTATTTACAGACAGCTTCAGCGTGAACGTAGGCGTGAAGGTACTGAAAAATGGCGGCCCAAATGTTTACGTTCTATGAGTGTAACGAGTTCCGATACCACAAAACTTTGAACGACAGCGCTTTTTTTTTTTATCGTGGCAAAATCATCAAATGAGTCCACTCAGGGCAGGGCGGGAGGGACTGTCAGGCTTGTACTGACTAAAATCCACGGTGTCATTCAATAGCCCTTTATGTTCCGGGGTCACGGTAATGAGATAAGTCCTGCGACCCCGGCAGGCTTTCGCCCTCTAGAGGGGGGCCCCGTCATCATGCTGACACTCTTTGAGGCACGCGTGGAACACAACTCGCCGTCGACCCGGGCATGGTCTATGGTCGGACAGCGAGTCGCCCATTACTCGCCACCCGCATGCCCGCGCCTACGGACAGCCCTTTATATAGCTAAAATACAACTCAACCAAGTAAAATTACTAGTTAATTTCGTATTACATGTATGTGACGCCTCCCGGGGTCGCGGGACTGTCTCATCAGATAACCGTGAGACTGGAACATAAAGGGCTATTGGAAGGTCACCGTGGATTTTAGTCAGTACAAGTCTGACAGTCCCTCCTGCCCCGCCCTGGGTAGGAGGATCAATTGATGAGTTCAACATACTAAAAAAAACATGTACGAGTATGTGACTGAGTTGATTAAACTTCGGATGATTTGTTTTCTCTCTACTAAGTAAAAGTCTTTATTTCCAAAAATAGCTTCTCGTGGCGAGAAATGTAAGTAACTCAAGTCCACGTGTCCATGAACGTGCTTCATTTCTGTTGGGAACAGTTAGGCACTCTGTGAAAATACTTTGTTGATTTTGGTACATAGTTAGAAGTTTATTTTTCTGCACGTTCAAGATCTGATATAAAAGCTTTTGTTTTGTTTTTTTTTTATTTGTTTAAAATATATATAATATATTTTAGGTCGCTTTTTAACATCATTTACTAGAAGTGCACCAAATATATGTACGTACTAGCTTCTGCCCGCGACTTCGTACGCGGATCCTGTTGCTTATGCCAGCGACGACGGGGTCGTCAAAATCGAAGATCTGAAACGTCGAATTCTAAGAGCCTGGGGACGGGAAAACAACGGGATGCGCAAGACGTTCCAGATCTTTCATTTTTGTGAGTCAACAGGAAATGACCATCAGACTAAACAAATCTTGCTAAGACGTCATTCCTATGTATGTATATTAAGTATAGTGTACCTGGGCTCTTGAAGTTTCACATCAGGTGTTCCAGATCTCAATTTTCATACGTCAACAGAGAGTACTCATTAGGCTGGACAACTCTTGCCAAGACGTCATTCCTATATATGTTATAAAGTAGCTCGGCTGTTGGAGTTCCATATCAGGTGTACCAGATCTTCAATTTTTATTGGACAACAGAGGTTGCTCATCAGGCTCAACAACTCTTGCTAAGACGTCTTTACTGTATATGTTATAGTGTAGCTAGGCACTTGGAGTTCCACATCAGGTGTTCCAGATCTTCAATTTTTATACGTTGACAGAGAGTACTCATCATGCTGAATAACTCTTGCTAAGACGTCATTCACTTATATGTTATAGTGTTGCTGGGCTCTTGGAGTTCCACATCAGGTGTTCCAGATCTTCAATTTTTATACATCAACAGAAGGTGCTCATCAGGCTGAACAACTCTTGCTAAGACGTCATTCCTGTATATGCCATAGTGTAGCTGGGCTCTTGGTGTTCCACATCAGGTGTCCAGGATCTTCAAATTTAATCTCTCAGCAGAAAATGCTGATCACGTGGAACAATTTTTGCTATGGCACCATTTCTGTATCTCTTATAGTTAAGCAGGTCTGTTGCGGTTCTGCATCAGGTGTTCAAGTTTTCAAGATAAATTATAGCCTATATGTTAACCGGACTTAATACCTATACAACAAAAAAAAATCATTCAAATCCGTCCAGTAGTTCCGAAGATTAGCGTGCACAAACACACAGACAAACAGACAAACAGACAAACCGACAAACCGACAAACAGACAAACAGACAAAAAAAAAGTTAACTACATTTTCGGGTTCGGCATCGATAAAATAACAACCCCTGCTACTTTTTTTTTGTATATTTCCATTGTACAGGCACCACTTTTCTACAAATTTATTATAATCGACGCAAGAAAGCAATCTTGTAGTATCTCGAAAAGTGGAACTTTACACCAGAGCCAAAAAACTATTTAAAAAATTCATAACTCGTAAACCAGCTGAAATCAAGAGGTAATTTTTGGAACATATATTTCTTATAATGAAATTCATTAGATAACACTAAAATTAATGATCTAAAGTTGGTATAACATGAGTTTTTGCTAGTTACAGCAATTGGTTTTTCAATTTGAGTCATCAATATTGCTGTATCTTGGTCATAGACGTAGTAATCATATCGACGCCAGAAAGCAATCTTGTAGTATCTCGAAAAGTGGAACTTTAAATCAGAGCCAAAAAACTATTTAAAAAATTCATAACTCGTAAACTAGCTGAAATCGAGAGGTAATTTTTGAAACACATATTTCTTATACTAAAATTTATTAGATAACACTAAAGATATTGTTCTAAAGTTGCGAGTTACAGGAATTGGTATTTCAATTTGAAGCATCAATATTGCTGTATCTTGAAAAAAGAAAAAAAAAATTTAGACAACGATTATGATGTTGATTTTGTTGTATCTATAATTTTTTGTAAAATAGCTGATTTTATGGTACTTACAGCATTTTGAAGTATGTTTTCTTAAAAAAGTCAAGAAAATTCCACGTCGTATCATAAAAAAAAAACCTCCTAGGAAAACATGGATCAGACTGTCCGACGCAGTATTTTTTTCTGAATTCAAATATGTAATAAAAAAAAAATCCCATTTTGCGAGATACGACAAAATCGCTTTCCAGCGTCGTGTATAGATGTATGTGGGGGTGAATTTAATATTTCTGAAAAATAGAATTTTGTATGGTTTGATGAATGTTTCTTTCAAAATTTTGAATACCATCCCCTGGATCTATCAAGGTATGAAGGTATCGAAATTTTTGGTCGGTACCATACCCGGTCCTATCTTGGTCCAACACCTACCAGGGTAGTTAGAGGATCATTTTAGAGGCGACTCGCCTACAGTGTGCGATTATTCAAAGAAAATACATGAAACTGACAGAAGGATTTTTTACTGAAGTGGATTACGTGACAGAATTTGCTTAGTAGTATCATCTTTCACACAGTCCATCAAGTCTTTAGACAACTTTCTTGGCCTGAAGAATTATTATGTGTGGTGCTTTGCTTTTATTTGTTACTATGATATTAAAAAAATACACTCTGATACCACATACCACCAAATAACTACATGTATAGTACCACCTCGGTTTGTTTGAACAAAAATCTTTTGAAGGGGTCTTTTCTTACAATAATTAAAATGTAATCGACTGATTTAAGCACAAGCACACATTTTTGGGTTTTAGAATTGGTTCCTGAAGAAAAGTTGTTTATAAATGTACGCTGAAGAGCATTTCATACGGAATTTCATATTCATTTTTTTTTTAAGACCCAACCGTTTTATCTGTTTAAATCATAATTATATGAAGCAGGATACAAAGTAATTTAGGGCTAAAAAACAATTTTATTAAATTATTTCAAAATAAAATATAAGTAATTGGAATTGTTGTTTCTGTGAAAAGTTTAAAATACTCGTAGATTTGATTTAATAACTGTAATTGTAAATTGTATTTTCGAAACTTTTTTGTTTAATAAAAATCGGTTCAGTCATTTCGTAAAGGACTTTAAAGTTTGCATAAATAAGATTCGGCGACACTTTCAAAAAAGGATTTTCTTTAAAAATACGTAGGATTTTATAGGCAAGTGTAGAGTCTGCATCTGCATCGTTACCATATTCGAGTATGAACCTTCTGATGTCATGTCCACCTGTTGAATTGCCAACGGACCACAAAATAGGGTTGATTTATATGTGCATAATAACAGCCAGGTTCTAGTTGGAAATTCAAAGTTGCGATTGCGACATCACGACAAATCATTGTACAGTCAGCTTTAGATTGATGCCAGCGTACAGTGGAACAGGGCATGGTTCTTAATATGTGTGCTATTATAATTTATTATGTTGTTGTATCTTGACCTGGTCAAATTATGTAGGTACTCTAGTAAGTACGGGTTAGAAGCTATGGGCTTTATAATATTCAGAATTTCTTTGACATTAGTCCAGTTTCTGTTTCAGCTTTGACAAATGTTTTTTTTTAAGTGGTAAAATCATCCAATGAGTCTTCTAACCGTGGGTGGACCGGAAGGGACTGTCAGACTCGTACTGACAAAAATACATGATATTCCTTCAAGAGCCCTTTTCGTTCTGGGGTCACGGTTTCCTGATAAGATAGATCCTCGACCCCGTCAGATTGCCGACAGCTCCTTGAGGTGCACGTGGAACACGACGCGCCGCTGACCCGGGCATGGTCCATGATCGGCACGGTCATTCGGACGGTGGCTGGAAATCGCTCAACGTTTTTTTCTCTCTACAAAAATATTTCACGATTCGCGACGCAGGCGTTAAAGCGTATTAAAATAGAAAAGGGGTTATCTGCGTTTTGAATAGGTAATATAATCAATTAAAATTTAATATGTACCTACACTTGTGTGAGGTACCACATCAAGGGCCCAAATACCTAATTTCCATACCTAACACGTGAATACCACAATTCATTACACCATCTCAAAGCTTAACATGACCATAGGTGTACGCAATTTAAACCATGACAATAAACGTGTACAATTTTGCATTGACAGGGGATCACGAGTTTCGGCGACGGTTGCGGCAAGCGTGGCAAGTACGGAATTTACACTCGCACCGCAGGCTACGTGTCGTGGATGCGTGACGTCATGAACCACAAGTATTTTGATTGAAAACTTCAACGTGACCTTTCCCCTTCAGGGTATATACCGCTGGTATATTCGACCCATTTGTGATATGTGTTACCTCAAATGGGATTTATACTAGAGATCGATATTTCATTAAGTGTGCCTGTTTCTTCTTTACTAACAAAGCACAATCCACCAGATAAAGTAAAGAAAATAAAGAAGAACATCAGAATTCCTTTATAATTAACTTCCAGATATTCCAACCGGAAGTAATCAGAAGGCAGTGACATGATACCTACTTAAGTAGATATTCTGCGTGCGTGTAAAATATGAGGAATCCTGGAGAAATCCGTTCATATATACATGTAGGTATTTTATAGGAGGTTGCCAAATATTTAATCTATCTTCTGACGACGCCAGCTTTGTTCCGTTGTAGCCTGAAATATGTTTCTGAATAATATGAGATTAGATTGGCATGTAAATACATGAAGGAGTATTCATTATTTCGCATGTTATTAATTACGCGTCAATTACATGTTGGTGACAGTAATGAGTTATCACAATATGAAAAATAATTGCAAAAATTAAATTATTCAAATGGAAACTTTTCAATACTTTATATTTTTCACGTTGCGTGTGCTAGCGGGCTCGAGCAAGAGCTTGTTATGATCAGCTATGCTGAAATGATAAATCATTGGCTATTATTAGGAGGGCAGAGTTTTTCAATATACCGTAAATATTATGCCATTAGATAAATTAAATAGAGCAGTGGTGGCCCAGTGGTATCGGCCTAGGTCGTGGGTTCGAACCCAGCCAGGCGCATTACTTTGTGTAATTTATTTCATCACCACTGCTCTCAAAACGGTGAAGGAAAACATCGTGAGGAAACCGGCATGTCTTAGAACCAAAAATTCGAAGACATGTGACATCTACCAACCCGCACTGGGCCCGCGTGGTAGATTATGGCCCACTCCCTCTCACAGAGAGGAGGCCTGTGTCCCAACAGTGGGGGCATTTATAGGCTGATGATGATGATGACGATTATGCAATAACTGCCAATTATAGAAAGTTTAGTAACAACTATTTCAGTCTACTGTAAAAACAAACTTTTGTTGTACCGAATCACGTCAAATTACGAGTATGCGCAAATCTCCTCTTCTCTATTCTTTTCAGTATCAGCCCTGAGAAGCGAGCCCCTAAATGCTCTCGGTTTAAGTTGTAATTTGGGGCAAATGACTTCAATCATTAAATATTTAGTATCGGAAATTTTGGCTAGATGGTCAATTTTATTTTCATTATACCTACTACTCGTATGTAGAATTGATTGCTGTACCGCTGGCAATTACAATGTATTTTGGATAGGTACTCATTTAATTGCCGAACGATATGTTATCGAGAGTATATTTTATGACCACTGAAAATAATTTGTGAAAAGAGTGATGAATGAAATGAAACAGTGATTGAACCTTGTGATGAAAAATATTAAGTGATATTGACGAGCAAGACGAAAACCCAGACTTTGTTAACATTACACAAAATTACAAGTATTACTAACCTGAGTTTGCAAAAAAATTACAGCACCGTTTACATTTAAGTTCTTCAGCAGTTTGCAAAAGAATAAGAATAATTTTAATATACAGGGTGTTTGGTGCATCGTGTGCCAAATTGAAATGGTCGATACAAGGGGTCATCTGCTATCCTTTCAGATCCCTTAACACCCCTCATGCCCTGTGGAATTTTTTTAATCGACTTTTTAGTGTTTTACTAAAAAAGACCGAAATTTTACATTCAAATACAATTGTCTTTTTAAATATGAGACGTAGACTCTGGATTTTAATTTTATTTCAAAGTGTATTGTTTAAAGGTAAATTTGAATACAAAATTAGTGGCATTAGTCATCTAGTTTTTTTTTTTAATTCACTCGCAAAGGTAAAACATAAATTAAAGCTGTACATGTTACAGCTGTTTATGTGGCTACAAAATAAAAACCAGAAGCGATCGGGATCTTCCAACTCCCTCATTAATTCTCCAGTCTATCCCCTTGCTAATGATGTGCCACATGCCATAAAAATCTTTTAACAACTTTGTGAATTCGCTAGAATTGTGAATCGAGTCACCTAAGGCTGATATTCAAAATGATGATTTTTAATTATTTTTTTTGCTTAATTGATACTTGACAAACCTATAAATCTTATCTCATTCGTATAAGGTAACATCTGTCTCGTATCTCTATGCATTAGTGGGATTTACTTGAACAGAAAATTTTGCATTTTTAACATTTATTTCATAATTGTTACAAATCCTGCTCAAATTAGTGACCGATGTGCCCGTATTTAATGAACGTGTGCCCATGGTATTTCAAAATGACGGCTGTTCCGCGCATTGGCGTTTGACTGTGTTTGACATATCTTAACGATGTGTTCCACAATGCTTGGATTGGTCGCGATGGCCCTATTCCATGGCCGCCACGTTCCCCGGAACTAACTTCGTTACACTTTATGTCTGGGGACGTTCCATAGAGCTGGTATGGGTATGCAACGGACGTTCCAACTAGGGAGGTACTAGTCCAACGCATAGTAGCGGCATTCAATACCACTAAGGCGGAAATACGACTTCGTACAACTGTCGAAATAGATGTCGTGCCTGCATTCGCAACAGAGGCCAACAATTCGAGCAGGATTTGTAACAATTATGAAATAAATGTTAAAAATGCAAATTTTTTTTCAAGTAAATCCCACTAAAGCATAGAGATACGAGACAGATGTTACCTTATACGAATGAGATAAGATTTATAGGTTTGTCAAGTATCAATTAAGCTAAAAAAAATAATTAAAAATCATCATTTTGAATATCAGCCTTAGGTGACTCGATTCACAATTCTAGCGAATTCACAAAGTGGTTAAAAGATTTTTATGGCATGTAGCACATCATTAGCAAGGGAATAGACTGGAGAATTAATGAGGGAGTTGGAAGATCCCGATCGCTTCTGGTTATTATTTTGTAGCCACATAAACAGCTGTAACATGTACAGCTTTAATTTATGTTTTACCTTTGAGAGTGAATTAAAAAAAAAACTAGATGACTAATGCCACTAATTTTGTATTCAAATTTACCTTTAAACAATACACTTCGAAATAAAATTAAAATTCAGAGTCTACGTCGCATATTTAAAAAGAATATTGTATTTGAATGTAAATTTTGGGTGTTTTTTAGTAAAATACTAAAAAGTCGATTAAAAAAATTCCACAGGGCATGAGGGGTGTTAAGGGATCTGAAAGGATAGCAGATGACCCCTTGTATCGACCATTTCAATTTGGCACACGTTGCACCAAACACCCTGTATATTGTTTTCTCTTCGAAACAATATGTAAATACAAAAGTAATTTAAATTGTCTTCACCATTTACTGGAATTTAAAATGACACTGTGTGAGCACTTGTGAAACTTTTGTTTTGGACATTGTATAATTTGTGTTTTAATCTAAGTAAATATTAGTTACGATGATAAATAAAGTCTCTCTAAGTTTTGTATAGTGTTGTTTGATTTACCTCCCCTGTTGCCTGCCGGGGTCGCGGGACTAACGAATTACCGTGACCCCGGAACGTAAAGGGCTATTGAAGGACACCGTGGATTTTTAACCGACTTCATAGTCAGTACCAGTCTGACAGTATGGGTGGGAGGACTCATTTAATGATTTTACCACGATAAAATAACCGTGTATCTAAAAAAAAAAAACAATATTTGATGCAGCGGATGAGCATTATTGTCTGTTGTTGAGGTAAAAATAGTTTTCTTTTTAAAAAGCAAACTTAACGTAGCTGCATAAACATGAAAGTTATTGGCTTTAAAAAGCATTTCTGAGATAAATAAAACAATTTGTTTGAAAATTTATGTAGATAGAATGCACTTATTACAAAAACACAGACAAGTAAAACAATATTAAAAAGACAATAACGAAAACGCATAAATAAGTACTTAGACAGTTTAAAATAAAATCACAACAAAACAAAAGCTATAAAAATACAATATTGAAAAAGAAAAATCGAAAATGCAAATTAGATACTGAGGGTGAAAGTGTCCACGTCATCGTTTTCCCGAGCCACGTCGAGTATCCAGGGGACGAGACGCCAAGTGCCAGTGTACTGGGCACACTGTTCACCCCAAGGACGCCTCTCTTCCTGTAAATAAAAAAAAATCTAAACGTATTCAAAAACAGGAAGTCAATTTTCATATTCGTTGCTAAGATATGGTATCTTAGCAACGTAAAAGGGGAGAGTGGCATAGCTTTGAAACATGTACTATTGTGACTTGTTGTGGCTGCCCCAATTTATGTATGACACAATGTATGAGATAAATAATAAAAATAAATAGGTTTCTATATTTATTTGTTACAATTATAGCCATCGAATGGAAATGTAACGAGAATCGTTGAAAACAATATCACTAATAGATAGATCGTACCTTATTATTAGGTGAAAAATCATCTAATCATCTTAGGTAGTATGGTAAGTACGCTTGACTGTCGTATAATTTCATCTTCAAATGAATCTCCCTGGGCGGGGTCGAGTGAAAAGGACTGTCAGACTCTTACCTACTGACTAACGGTGCGTACAGACTATGTAACATAACATGTTATATAACATTTTTATAGTGTGGTCATGTTATATATCATTGTTATATAACATTTAAATACATTTGTAGTGTTATATAACATTGTTACATGGTCTGTACGCACCTTTAAACCCACCCTGTTCCTTCAATTGCTCTTTTTGTTCCACGACTTTAAAAAAAATCCGTAACTCTGACAGGAGATCAATAGTAACCATGTATTATTTATCACCCATCCAACTTAATATTGACATTATAAAGAAACAGAACCCAAAGAGCTACCGCTTATTAGAGATTTTGTGATGGAGAATTTTTATTTCCCACATATTTAAAAATATTTGTCACCATAATAGGCACTGGAAAGGGTGACAAGGAGTCTCCGCTACAAAAAGTCTCCGCGAGTAAAAGTCTCCGCAACAAAAGTGAGCGGCTTATGAAAACATACACTGTCACACAAACTTGGGATAATTTAGGGGAAAACTAAGTTATTATTAAACGCTATTCCCGCTTCATCTTAATATGTCCTTTAG
This sequence comes from Agrotis clavis, assembly GCA_954870645.1. NCBI lineage: Eukaryota > Metazoa > Arthropoda > Insecta > Lepidoptera > Noctuidae > Agrotis > Agrotis clavis. Next base: position 15,340,645 of record OX940921.1, read on the forward strand.
TTACATCTGATAAGACTGAGTGACTTGTTACGTTATAATATTCCTCAGGGAATAATAATAGTCAGGCGACATTTCCGTAAAATATAAGATAAATTATACATATTAATATAACTGAAATAAAGTTTCCTAATGAGGCCATTAAAATAAGGTTTCAACCCTCATCTGTTTTAATTAAATTAAAATAGAACGCTTTCAAAGTGGAGGTATTAAATTGAAAATACTGTGAATGAAAATTCATTTTGTGATATTCCCCAGGTGAAACTGCAGGGAGAAAAACATTTAATTTCATTAAATGAATTCTAAGCAGCAACTTTTCTCACCACTATTATGTCTCACTAACTTGCAACATCGGATTCAGTGGGATTAAAATTATTTTGGATGGTACAATCAAGAAAGGGATTCCCATTGCGAATTTTGCTGTTTGTTATAAATAAATGTTTCAATTACCCCGTAACGCTTCTGAGGGCGGATGAAAGAAAAGTCGCATAAATTAATCGAATATTAAACTAATAGTTATATTAAATAACCAAAACCATTGAAACTAGATAATGTAAATGTGCGTACACGTACAGACTATGTAACATGTTATATAATTTGTGTTTTATTACACGTCCGCTTCATGTAACCTTGTTATTCAACATTGCAACATAAAACAATACCGTAGGTACACATTAGATGTTAACAATGTTATATAACCAACCATTGCCGCTATTGTCGTTCTTCAGTGCTAACCGTGACTAAGTTATATAACATTGTTGTACATTATCAACAACATGTTATATAACTTTCAGCGTCCACTTTATATGAAACATGTTATGGCAATGTTATATAACATGTTATGTTATATAGTCTGTACGCACCTTCACATGATTTTATTCTTACTTCACAGATTATGAGACGATCTGACTTTTTAAAAGTTAAACTAGATTTTGATTATTTTGTTCGTTTTTCGTCTGCATACCTAAAACCTTTGTTTACTGTACACAATTTGGCAATTTCGAATAAATAGCGGGGTCATGGCAGTGATTAGGTTGGGAAACTTGGCTGTGGTTGGTGTGGCCGTCGGAATGGTTAACCGAGCTGGATTTGGAGCTTGAAATTCTAGGTATTTTAGCGAGTGGAATAATAAATTGTGGTGTGTGCAATAATAAAAGGTTTTTTTATATACATACTATAAGTTTGTTTGACCTCAATGTAACTCAGACGCAAATATAAGACTCATGGTAGACCGAGTTCATCCAGAGAAAACTGGAATATATTTGTGAACGAATAGTAAATTAAGTAGTATAATAAATAAATAATATAATATAATTTATAACACATTTGCTCGTAAAAGGTCTCTTACTGCACCTATTTCAGTATCGTAATGTGTCTTATTACGCACTAGTGCGTAATGGTAAAGTAAAACGCACTAGTGCGGTAATGGTAAAGTAAATCGCACGGTTTATCAAGATGCTCCGTCTAAAACGAACGGTACTTTTTTAAATCTTAGCAAAGAGTTTTTATGTCAGAAAAGCGGTCAACATTTTATTATTAAAATTAAATTTGGAAGATGAAATATAATAAGTAAACGTTTTATTCTTTAATTTAATTAATTTTGACAATTAATTACAACCATTTATCTGTAATAAAACCACAAAAGAATTAATTTACTTTATTAGTAATATTGGCTGTTTTTTGTACCTTTGCCATAAACAAAAGATGCTGGTGTGCGCGCATCGCTAATTTGTGAAAAAGTAAAAATTATTCCGCTTGCTTTTCCTTTTCGATGTAATGATTTTATTTATTTACTCACAAATGTGTTATAAAACGTCGTATGACATACGTGCGGTTTGATAATTACAGCCTCTGCTTTCTTATAGCACTCGCCTTACGGCTCGTCCTACCAATATTGCCTCTGCTGTAATGATCAACTTACCGCACTTATATCATAATGTACTATTATTGATGATTGGAAAGGATAATTACTTACTTGAAAAACGCGATTTCAGCAAAAACGAACGATAGTTGTGCGATATTGGATTTTACAGGAATATCAACAATAAAGTGACAAGGCAGAAGAAATTCGTTTAATAAATGAGAATACGATAAAAAGAGCTGGTAAAGAAATGTCACGAACCTAGCAAAATGGACGAAATACCGTTACGAGTTACCTTTGACAACTAGCAGTCACTGTTATTATTATTAACTAGCTTCTGCCAGCGACTTCGTACGCGGATCCTGTTGCTTATGCCAGCGACAATGGGGTCGTCAAAATCGAAGATCTGAAACGTCTGATGTCAAATTCTTAGAGCCTGGGGACGGGAAAACAACGGGACGCGCATGACGATTCCAGACGTTCCAGATCTATCATTTTTGTAAGTCAACAGGAAATGCCCATCAGACTAAACAACTCTTGCTAAGATGTTATTCATATATATGTTATAGTGTAGCTGGGCTCTTGGAATTCCTCATCAGTTGTTCCAGATCTCAATTTTCATACGTCAACAGGGAGTGCTCATCAGGCTGAACAACTCTTGCTAAGACGTCATTACTGTATATGTAATAGTGTAGCTGGGCTCTTGGAGTTCCACATCAGGTGTTCCATATCTTCAAATTTATTTTCTCAACAGAAAATGCTCATCACGCGGAACAATTTTTGCTATGGCGCTATTTTTGTATCTCTTATAGTTTAGCTGATCTATTGCAGTTCTGCATCAGATGTTCAAGTTTCCAAGATAAATTATAGCCTATATGTTGCCCAGACTTAATAGCTATACAAAAAAAAACAATCAAATCAGTCTAGTAGTTTCGAAGATTCGCGTGTATGTAGTAACTCCTCCCGTTTTCCTAACATTTCCCTTCACTGCTCTGCTCCTATTGATTGTAGCGTGATGAAAAGTATACTATAACCAGCGCAGGAGTATGAAAAATAATTGTACCAAGTTTCGTCAAAATCCGTCGAGTAGTTTCTGTTTCTATAACGGTTATACAGACAGACAGACAGACAGACAGACAGACAGACAGACAGACAGACAGACAATAATTTTAAAAATTGTATTTTTGGCATCAGTATCGATCCCTAATCACCCCCTGATAGTTTTTTTGGAAATATATTTCATGTACAGAATTGACCTCTCTACAGATTTATTATAAGTATAGATAGATTATATTATGTATTCGAATATGATACTATCTGGCAGAGTAAGAGTCTTGGCTTTCACATAGATACAACAAAATCGTTCAATATGAAACCCTATTAAATAGACCACCTAAATACTCGTACATGTTTCATACATCTGTACAAAAAATGTGAAGGCTCATGAATTTGCTACGGTGTAGACTCGTAGCTGTCTCGTAGTAACTTGTCGTAGCGTCGTAGGTCGGGGTGTTAAGACAGGAAACCTCCACGTGCACCCGTGCACTGGAGTTCCCTCTCGGATATGTCTGGGGGGAAGACCAGTTTTTCAGGCCGGTGCACCCTGGGATGCGGGCAAAAACTCTTCCTTAGACACTGTGTGCCTAAGGGGTCTCTTTGCCCGTATGCGAATAGCCTGTCGTGTGGACGCTCCAACGCGTGTCCCTCTGATCAGCAGAGGGCACAGCGGCGGAGTGGGCTTGCGGACGGTGAGTAATGGGTAGCTCGCCGTCCGACCAAGGACCAAGCCCGGGTCGGTGGCGCGTCGTGTTTCGCGCAAAATGCATGCTGGGGTCGCGGGTTTTTTCTTAACCCAGGATACCGTGGCCCCGGAACGTAAAGGGCATAGGAAGGAGAACGGGTGGATTGTAGTCAGTAAGAGTCTGACAGTCCCTTCCGCCCCACCCAGGGCGGGAGGACTCATTTGATGATTTTACTACCTGAAAAAAAAAAAAAGCTTCGTAGGTCACGCATATTCTAAAATTGTTTTTTTTTTGGTTTAGGCAATATTATCCCACTACTGAACAAAGACTTCTGCCAAGTTTTTTCAAGACCCTTTAACCTGCGCTACCTCGATCCAGGGAATCACGGTATGGGCCCAGGTCATCTGGCTTAATAATAGTGGGGATAAATGTCAGCGCGTTACTATTAGTTAAAAGCACTGCACTACATATAGCTCTCTCTCTACTTGACCATTTTAAATTTTATTTTGATGAAACTCTATACTGCACTACTTACGTTCAGAACGTACGTGAAGAATCGTTTATATTGAATAAAGTCTTAAATCCTTGCTAAATTTCTAGTATTGTTCGCATAGTCATTTGGATCGACGCAGATTTCAGGGGTCCTCAAAATTTCAAGCATTCCGCTTATAAAATTTTTGATCACCCTCGAGCAAAAGAGCCTTGTTATAAATTGAAGGATCTCAAATTTCTGTTCATTAGCACGAACGCGACAAGTTTTAGGGTTCTGTTTCCAAGGGGTGTCAATAAGACCCTTATCTAAGCCGTATATAGATGGCACACGCTTAATTAGCTGCTGTGTTTATTTGCCTGTTTGTAACTTTATGTAAGTAGTAATGAACTCTATTGACAATAAAACGAACGTAAGAACCCTCTAAAATTGCTTGCCTTTTATAAAGGTTTTCGTATCAGCTCTGTCGCATAGTCACAAACCATTAGTGCGAGATCGACTCGCACTTGACATGACCATTTTTTTGGAATTAGAAGAGGATTAACGATGGAATAAGTTTTTTTTGCTCTTCAGATAACCTTCGTTTCGCATATTAGCTGAGCTATATTTAATGATCTTTGTTACTTAGTCGACCTCGAATCGGAAACTTTAGAAGTCGTCTCGTAGTAAGTAGATTATAAGCGGTTCTTCTGTAATCTCACTCGTAATGATGTTTTCATTTTAAATGTGCAAATATTTCTTCCGGAAACGGATCTTAAAGATACTGATTAATTTCGCCAATTTACATAATGACAGCTGAACGACTATGCTTAACAGGATTAAAATTATGAGGTTCTTAATTTATTTTATGGAAGATTAGCTTAGATTAACTCTTCTCAGATAAGATAAAGGATCTTTATATTACAAAAGTTAGTGCGAATCCGACGCCATAGATTACGAAGCGACCGCGTAAGCCAACGTGAGCGCTTTCACTATTCGGGACCGCGATTTAAGTTGACGTGATAGCAGGAAATGAGAAGCCACCGCCACACAGAGCTCTGAATACCACTGAGACAAAGGGAGAACGGATTGGCTTTGTATTGTATTGCTTGAATGCAGTTTTCAAAGGAAATACATACACGACACAGACAAAAACATGTGTTTTTTTTATCGAAGATACCGTGGCACTGCTTCCAAATTCTTTGCAGACAAAGCAGCTGGCATGAGGTAGTCGATAAATATAATAAAACAGGTACGTAGATACTGCCCCTATTTGAGTTCCAATCAAGTGTTTAAAAGGCTCTTGCCTTCGGGCAAATTGCAAGGGTTAGGTACTGCTAAACAAACGCTTTTAGAAATTCTCTCAATTAATGCAGCTGTCTACGGAAGCAATTAAAATGCAAATTCTATTGGAGAACCGGACACAAACTATTTGTTACAATCTAAATAAAATACTGAAATGTTTTTTACTCCGTAAATTAATGTTTTGTAATAAATAAATAGTAAATAATTATATGTTCAGGAAAAACTTTAGGCACAATTAAAGTTTATACTAGAGGAGTGCAGAAAGCTAATCAAATACACATAATATATAAAAAGCTCGTATCACGGTCTTTGCAGTGGTTCTTAGTTATTTATTTTCCTGTCTGTTTCTAATTAAGTTCAATATTAGCATACATGAAACATTTACCTCATATTTTAAGCTACAAATGTATCCTGAAATAAATATCCAAGGAAATTAGCAGCTCAAAAATATTTGCGAACATCCATGTATTTGAGTAGGTACAATCAACGAAATTGAATTATCACCCAACATAGCTTATGTTCTTTTCTTACAGACATTCAACAAATACGAGTACAATTAGGTCCACATTCATGGTAACGACCTTGATCTTTGTTATTTTGACGGTTTAAAACGATTTATTGTCATAATGGGTCGTCATGATTCAAATTAGTTGACTGTAGGTACTATCCTACTTAATTTTATAAACGTGAAAGTTTGTTTGGAAGGATAGATGGATGTTTGTTCCTCTTTCACGCAAAAACCACTGCACGGATTAGGTTGAAATTTGGTACACAGATAGTTTATAACCTGGATTAACAGATAGGATACTTTTATTTATCCCGATTTTGTTCATTTTAACATTTTTATTTGTTCCCGTGGGATAATATGAGCTGTAGCGGTTGAAACCACTGGCAACAGCTAGTAATAAATATGTTGACGGTGTAAGTACCTGTAGGTATAAGGCGACTAATTTCCCTCCCGCTAGGAGTAGTCCTCCATGTATCGGGTCAGACGCTTCACTCTTGTAAGGCGGCAAAGCGAGGCAGTACACGTTTTTAATGCCGCCTTCCTCGTCAAGGCGCTTCGCTGTACTGAAAACATTAATTCGTTTTTAATTAAAATTTCTTACATAATTATGTTAATCCGTATAAGCTGGTACGTGATTTAAAACATCATAATTATTTTTACGTGTTTTTGTGGATGAACCAAAATGTCACTTAAATTATAAATGCAAAAGTTTGTGAGATATGTATGTGTTACTTATTCTCGCAAAAAGTACTGAACGGATTAAAATGAAATTTGGTGCACCGGTAGTTTATAAGCTAGGTTTTTATTCCGATTTTATGTTCCTATGGCATAATTCTAATTGCCTCTGGCAACAGCTATTATCTAGGTATTATCATACTTACTCGTATCCAACATTTCCAGGGCAAGAATGAGAGTAGACTAGATTTTCGTAAGATGTGAGCACTGACTTTGGTAAATCTTTAGACGAATATCGCGTATCAAATCTGTGAGAAAATAAAATCCGTGAGTTACCTTATTTCATTTATATTAGCCTGAATATTCTATACGATACCTTTAATATAACAGAAGGGATATAATATCTATAATTATCAATAAATGTAAAAAATGTTTTCGCTCAAACAGTGCGATAGTGTTGGCTAGCAGAAAAAAATTACACTCTTCTAATGAAAAGAGTGTAATATTTTTAAAACAATGGTTTCAGTGTACTTTCTGTTTGAGCTTTTCAAACAAACTTTCACATAGTTATTATACCACCGCATTACCAAACCACTACAACTGTAACTCCAAGAAGCCAGAATCACGAGTGGCGATCACCAGAAAAGCGCCGAGACAATGAAGTTCGACGTGTCTCGTGGAATGAATTTAACTGTCTTGGATCCTGCAACGTAGTTTTACATACTTATAAGTGACAGGAAAGAGGCTCTATAAACGAGAACCTACTATACTGCTACCCTACATGATCCCACTGCTAGGCAAAGGCCCCATGACTTCCAGTTGTCACGATCCAGGGCCAAAGTGGACCACTGGTCATCGGTTTTGTCAAGCTCGTCCTACCATCTTCTACGAGGTCCTGACGAGGTCCGAGGCACTGACAAAGTGGTTATTTTAGCCCACAGCTCATTGGGCATGCGGCAAACGTGGCCGGCCCAAGCCCATTTCAGTGCAACGGCCTTTTGGCCAACGTCAGCAATTTGTGTTTTAGAGCGCAGTGTGGTGTTGCGTACGCCTACCTACTATGTGATAAGCCATAATATTTACAAAGATATCCGGTAGTTACCTGTCTAATCCCCATCCTACGGCTTTAGCCGTAGCGCCTTCCTCTTCGGCTACTATTTGGTGAGACATCAGCGAGATCGATGACCAACCACTGCAGGCCGATGCCATCGATGTCACTACCTGAACTAATCCTAAAAAAAAACACTTCTTGAAGGTTTATTACAGTCAATAACAAAGAAGAGGTTACGAAAAAATATAATTCTTAGTTGTGAAGAAACAGCAAAAGCTGCAATCTCTTTGAAACTGCTTCAGTTCAGCAATTTAATAAGCGTAAAAGAAATATAAATAGCATTTAGAATTGTCCATGTCTTCCTTACCTTAAATAAGACGTTACGTACTATCAAAACCTTTAGCCATTTAATTGCAACTTGTTATTGAATAGAGTTGGGTAGAAGTTACGTAGAAGTTTATTCCATTTCGGTTTGGACGAAAAGGAACATTATTGACATCGCATGGGGTCGAATTTTACATATTATTCTTTTTTTTTAAATTTATTTTTTAACAGTTGTCAGCAATCTGACGGGGCACCTCTTACAGGGCCAATGCCTGTCGAAGTTGCGGGACTGTCTTATCAGGTGACCCTGGAACGTAAAGGGTTATTAAAGGAACACCATGGATTTTAGTCAGTACGAGTCTGACAGTCCACGCCCAGGGTAGGAGGCAGGAGGACGGGAGGACTTAATGATTTTACCACGATAAAAAAGGGGTCGAGTTTTTCGAATTTGTAAACAGTGTTGATTATGTTGTTAGGTATTAGCAGAATGCCGCTTAATATCATACGTGTGTCGAATCCATGTGTACATACCTTTGACTGTAGTCACTCGCTGTGTCAACAGTGAGTAGAACACATAATTATTGCAAATTCAATATTAGATAGTGTAGAGGGTAAAGCCAAGGATACACTAGGGGTCAAATGTCGTGCGACACGTGTCGCCAGCGACGTTGGGTGAAGTAGCGCAACATTGCCGGACTTCGCTCGACATGTCTGGCAACATCGAGTAAGTTTCATTTGTTGTAAGTACTTTCCAAACCACCATCTTCTCGTCTTTTTTACTTTGACTTTTAAAGTGATAAGGACCGTTCATTTGTTTTGATATTCGATAAATTATGGCGTCAACAGTGCGTGATGCGATAATTATACAAATCAATCCACAATGTAATACTATTCCCTATACATCAGATTTATTAAAATAATAAGGGTGCTAATTAAGGCAGCTTCTTTAAAATGTCATTCTCGTCTGTAAATATATTTAGTTGTCTAATGAATTAATAGGTCAGCGACAAACTTTTAGCGTCTAATAAATGGTTTATAAGCGACCATATATTGTAAAACAAGCTACTGTTAATATGACGCAACATGGTGATAATTCTTAAGCAACTAAATTTGTGATATGTCTACTCATTGCCAGCTTCTAATAAGTGTATCAACTTCATCTATAAAATAATATCAACGTACTCTAATTTCATAGAGTCACCGTTATTTTTATACTTTAGCATAAGTAATTGATGAGTGAATCTACTATATTTGAACATAAAATTTCCTTAATATTGTCATCAAATAATGGTCAATAAAAGCTATAATTTCATGTATTCGCCTATCTATTTATAATGTTACCATAAGTAATTGACTATGGATGGTATTTAAAAGTACTTCAATTTATTCCCATTTTATTTACCTAATTTTGTCTGTGTTCCACCAAATATACTGAATGTGCACCAAAATATGTTCATTAAAATATGTCATAACGAGGTGTAATAAAAAAAATCTACCTAAGCAGGGTCGACGAAGCCCCGCTTCGCGGGGCTTCTATTTCTGTGTACAAGGTTTAAAGGAACCTAACCAAACCGAACTTCGGGGTGTCCCTGAAATCTTGCTAAAGCGAGTTTTAGATTTGGTGCACAGTAGCTCACTTACAACATTAGTCGCTGAGTTATCAAATCAGAAGTAAATATATTTATCGGTAGCTCGGAGTCATATTAATTTACGCTCGTAAATTGACGCTGGTTTCTTGATATTTTGTTGGAATAGTAAAGATGATGAATTAATATAATTGAAGCTGTTCTATTAACTCGTCGCTCACATATAAAAAAAGACGCTAGGTTGCAGGTGCTAAAGAAAACTTTTGTTGCCGCACATATAATTTCCCAAATAATAATACTCAAGTCCCATTTATAATTTTGTACGCCGCAGCCAACAACACTACCTCGGTGGGTATTACAATGATATCGGCTGCCTTGTGAAACAAAACTTCGTGATGTCGCCAGATACCTATGTCCGGCAAAGTTTCGCGAAGTCGCACGACTTCGCCTGATTTCGCTACGGACATAAGTCGCGAGATATCGCCAGATATGTCAGGCGAAGTTTCGTGAAGTTGCACGACTTCGTCTGACGTTGCTGTGGACATAAGTCGTGCGTTGTCACCATATTTGTCAGGCGAAATCGGCCGGCTTCGCTTGACATGTCGCCGATACATGTCGTGGCATATTTGTTCCCTAATGTATACTTGGCTTAAGTTATGTGTTTGGCCTGAACCAATAACATTAAAATGATTATTGCTATAAATCCACAATCATGATTGTTAACGCACAAGTGAACTGTAAATACAAACTCAGGAAAGGTGAAGATTAAGGTGAAAAATACCAATATTATAAAGATGTCTTCGTGTTTTCTCTCTTGGATGGAAACGCGGGTGTACGACACTGTACTTCACGTAGGCCACTCGCTCAGGGTTCCACCAAATAGCTCCGCAGTAAGTCACGAAGGCGGAACGACCAACTCCTCCTGGATTCTTATGATGCCTTGATAAACATGACCCTGAAGTTATCAGCCAGTGAGGACTTATTCCAGCCGCATCACAGTGTACCTTAAATTAAGTTTCAGTTAGATATTTTATATTTATAGGTGATACTGATTGTGCTTATGGCATTCATTAAAATGCCAATGCCAATTTTTTGTATTAAACCTACTTCACTATTAAACTAACTTATTTAATAGCACTTTCATTTGCAAATGTACAAACAAAAGTATTTCAGATATTTTGGCGTCGTGCATCTAAGACTTCGGGGGCTTCGGGGGGGGGGGGAGCTGTAAGGCCAACCGACTTAGCACTTTACTCCATTCCAAGTACCTTAGTCGTTATAGCACAGAAATAGGCAACTTGAAATATGAAACTTTTCTTCCGTATTGTGCTACAGATTTGGCTAAATATATAAGCTAATAACAAATCTTAAATATTATATGTAAGATTTGTTTGTTGATAAACTTAATATTGCTATAGCGGATTTCCCGTTTAGAGCAAGATCCATTGAAATAAATTACAACAAGAAAATAATGTACCCGAGACGGTTCGTAAACATATACAGCAGTAAACGGGTAGTCAGACCATTTCACATATTTACTGTTGAAATATTTATGGAATCGAGAAAACTTTGCATCAGGTTGCAACAATTTAATCGTGGGTTGTTTGGTAAAATTTTGAGTGGAATTGGTGTCGTTCAGCTTTGGAAGCTTCACTAATAATTCTGATTGTTGCACTTGATTTGCGTTACTTTGGTGATTAGATTGACTCTTATAATTTTCGACTATGCTTTTCTTAGCATGTTTTACTTTGTGAGGTTGACTTTGCTCTTTATCAATATTATGATCTACATTTTCCAAAAGTACTTTGCGTTCAATATTGTTAAGTTCGTTTCCTTGAATAAATATATCAACATTATCCAAATCATATAATCTGCCCTTTTCATCATAGTATGGGACGGGAGTGAGCTTATCATACAGTTCGAAAAATTTTATTTTGTCATAAGCTGTAGTATATTCCTGTTCGGGCTCAGTAACAATGTCATTACTTATATTTTCATTCTCAGCCGTATCATTTACAGCAAAATCAACTGTAGTAGGACATGTCTCGTTATCTTCGACGAATTCTGTAGTAGCAATTATGCCATCTATACTTGCAGTTGTTGCATTCGTTACGAAAATATTATGTTTCGTACTTGTATGCGAATATTCATGCGAAGGTGTCATAGAATTAAGATAATCCAACCCTGATAAAGAAGAATCACGGTTTCTAATATTACTTTCGTTAATTTTACTTGTTGGTTGCGTATATTTAGTGGTCAATCCTGGGTGATTGTACAGTGGATCATAAATACGAAATGAAATCATAGGAAAATCTGAGAGAACAAATTTATGACTGCCATGATGTCTTACAAAATTTTCTGTCTTTGTGGAAGTCTGGATATTCTTTTGAGTTGTGATGTCTTGGATCCCTTCATCAGTCTCGTCCAAGTAATAAAATTCTATGTAACTTGGAGTCGTTGATGTCAAAGTAGGCCGTAGTGGAGACCGAATGAAAGGTTGACGGATACTTCTTTTAGTGTCATTATTCTGTCTGAAATTATAGTTCGTGGTAGTGGGTTCTATATCAGCAAATATCTTTGTTTTTCTCCATAGCATATTTATGATTTCATATTGTTTTCGGCTTACCCTCCCAACTTGCCACTTTTTATATTGTTTTTCTTTAGGAATAAATTTCTTGTTAATAAGACCTATGTTGCGTTTGTCTTGACGGTGGTTCTCGCCCGTTCCCGGCTTTGCATTAATGTCATTTCTTGTAGTAGTAGCATTTCCTTGATACTTAGTAGCATAATGATTTCTTCGGTTTCGATATGCTGATGCTATCTGGAACCTCGTTGGGTCCTGTATGGTTTTCACAATATTTTTGTTTTCATATGAGAGATTACTGGCAACTGGTTTCACTGCAAGTTGAACTATTATAAAACTCAGAGCCATAAATATTTCACTAAATTCTGCTAATTTCATGATGATTAGTACATAATGTCTAAAATAACAAGTCTCTGAGAAAACTACAATTTTTCACTATGATTTTAACAATATGACAAGGATGAATTTCCCGTGACACACTGAACTTGACAACCTCTTGACACACAGACCATGAGCAATAATAAAATCAGACTATGACGGTGATTTATAAAATCTAACAAAAAGTTTGAGTACAACATAAAACTTTATGACTAATGATTACACAATTTAAATTCCGAAGTTTAAAAAAAAACAATCTAGACTAATCACCAGAGTAATTTTGACATCTCTCGGCATCGAAATCATTTTTCATCAGTTTTTATCAATTTAATTTAATTCTAAATGTTTTGTGTAATATAATATTTTGAGAATTTCTTTTCTTCAGGTAAGCAAATTCAATGTTTATGATGTAAATGGCTGGAAATTGAGTCTACAAGACAAGGCAAGCCGTTGATCACATCAAAATTGTAGGTATGTGTGCTCAGATTACCTGTTTGTTTAATCTGAGTATGTATGGTTTAATGTGAAAATCTCAACATAATGGTTTTCGCTTTAGTTTTCATTGTCTCTTATCGCAGGCTATTTAATGATAAAATATTTAAAAATGTTTCCAGATGCATTGCAAAAGTTTCAAGTGACGTATCATTTTACACTCAGGTGAATATTGAAAATACAGATAAGGTAAATGCGTATTCAATCCATTATAATTTAATTTATTTACATTTAATTTTTTAAAACGTGTTTAGAATTGTAGTTAGTTAAAATTTCTTTGAACTGTGAAGCTCCCAGATTGTAAAGACATACGGCAGCTATGTGAGTACTGGCCATATATAGGTACCAGCTGACACAGCATATCGTTTTCTGTGATTTACGTTGTTACCTTAGCGACTAAATAACTGTTGTGTCAAATAAAAAATTTAGAAGCATTCATGTATATTTTCAATGATATAAATCCCTCACAAATTGGTAGCAGAGCGTGGTTACATTTTGCATGGTTGTCTATTTTGAAAAATGGCATCTACTACGAGTTATCGTAATATAGAACCTTTAACAAAATCAAACTATGATACATGGTGTTTGCAAGCACAAGCGGTCCTGATCAAAAATGACTATTGGGATATCGTAAGTGGCGAAAGAACATTACCACCAGCTACGGATGCGGCGCCGAGATCGGTGTTCAACAAAGAGGACTTGAAGGCAAGGGCTGAAATCCTACTTTTACTGTCACCGTCTGAATTAAAACAAATTAAAGGCTGCGCGACATCTAAAGCCGTATGGGACAAGTTAAAAGCTACATACCAAAGTAGTGGGCCTGCAAGAAAAGCTACGTTATTAAAACAGTTGGTTCTAAAGCGAATGACCACAGGAGAAGATATACATGACCACATAAATAACTTCATGGATATCGTGGACAAACTCGCAGATATGGACATTAAGGTACCTCCAGAACTGCTTAGCATAATGCTTCTCTACAGTTTGCCAGCAAATTTTGAAAACTTCAGAATAGCTATTGAATCTCGAGACACCCTGCCTAATCCGGAAGACCTGAAAGTAAAGATTCTGGAAGAATACCAGGCAAGGAGTGGAAGTGAACAGCCAGAAAGTTCAGAAGCATATCACATCAAGAAAAACAGGAAGATGTTATATTGCAAGAGCTGTAAAAAGAAAGGCCACACTATCGAGACATGTTGGGGCAAGAAGAAAAACTCAAATGAAAAAGAAAACGTAAGCAAATATGGTTATAACGTTTGTCTGAGCACTGCAGATTCAGATACCGATAAAAACGCCTGGTGTTTAGATAGCGGCTGCTCATCACACGTATGCGGTAACAAAGCAATGTTTTCTACAATGACCCCTGAAAATAGCACCTTAAAGTTGGCATCAGATAAATGTACTAGTTTAATTCAAGGTAAAGGAAGAGTTACTGTCAGTACCAATAAACATGGCTATGATTTCAACGACACCCTGTATGTTCCCGATATTTCAGTAAACCTTTTATCCGTCGCCAAGATTACGGACAAAGGACATAAGGTTGTTTTTGAAAAAGAGAAAGCTTACGTCGTACAAAAAACCGGCGAAAAGACATTAACTGCTTGGAAGAGAAATGGGCTCTACTACTTTGATTCCATACCTAAAGAAACTTCAAATTTCACACAAAAAACAAACAGTGACATTATGGAATGGCATCGCAAACTCGGCCACATAAACGAAAAAGATTTAAAGAACATGGCTAAAGATAACCTTATGTATGGTTTAAAATTCAAAGATGAAGACATGGGCACATGCGAAACCTGCATTAAAGGCAAATTGTCCAGGCTGCCGTTTATAAGACATAATGATCTATATACAACCGAAAACCTGGAAATAATCCATAGCGACGTTTGTGGACCTTTTGAATGCGATTCACTAGCAGGATCAAAGTATTATGTTAGTTTCATAGACGACTATAGTCGCTATTGTCACATCTATTTTATTAAAAGAAAGAGTGACGTACTCGGCGTTTTCAAACAGTACAAAAATGAAGTTGAGACGTTCCATAATAAGAAAATAAAGAACCTGCAGACCGACAATGGCACTGAATACCGCAACAAAGAATTCGATAACTTTCTCAAATCGCATGGCATCCAAAGAAGGTTGACCACAGTATACACCCCTCAACAAAATGGGATTAGCGAGAGGAAGAACAGATCATTGCTAGACAAAGCCAGATGTCTGTTAATCGAGGCCAAGGCACCTAAAAAGCTCTGGGCGGAAGCGGTAGCAACCGCAAACTACCTCATAAACCGTAGTCCTTCCAAAGCACTAAATGGTGAAACTCCATTCAAGAAATGGCTAGGCCGAATTCCATGCGGACATAATCTCTACGTGTACGGCAGAAAGACTTTCGTTTTGAAAAAGAACAAGCGAGGCAAGCTGACCCAAAAAGCCAAAGAAGGCGTATTCATGGGATACTCGATGACCTCAAAGGCTTACAGAGTGTACATACCGGAAGACGATGATGTAGTAATCAGCAGGGACATAAAAGTCATAGATAAAATGTACTACGAAGAAGAAAGTCAGAACTATGATAAAATTATTAAGGAAACGGAAGTAATTAAAGAGTCTCGGCAACCTGAAATTGAAATTGAAATCGCTGAAAACAGAAATAATACATTACCGGGTTTCATTGAGCGGGAGGACGGAGTCTCTTCGGAAGAGGAGGTCGAATCTTATGATGACGCATCGGATGTTGTTGAAATGCCTGAAAATGGGAGGCCGCAAAGAGAGAGGCGCCCGCCAGCGTGGACCAGGGACTTTATACTGGACCAGACTGAAGAAAGTCACCTACTCTCGGAGATATCCTATATATCCGATGAGAATGAAGATGATGAATACTGGCATGATGCTATTAAATCCGAAATTAGAGCACATGTTAAAAATGGAACGTGGAAAATAGAAAAGAAAGACAAAAACATGAAAGAAGTGGACTACAAGATGGTTCTTAGAAATAAAATAGGACCTGACAACAGTATCACAAAGAAAGCTAGACTTGTAGCACGAGGTTTTACTCAACGACCAGGCGTTGACTACAACGAAACATACGCTCCTGTAGCTAAACTTAGTTCAATAAGATCTGTTGTTGGAATAGCTATGGAAGAAGGCTTAAAATTGAACCAGATGGACGTTACAACGGCGTACCTTAATGGAGAATTAGAGGAGAAAATAACTATGAAGTATCCTGACTATTTAGAGGAATACTTGACTGAAATCATGGTTGAAGAAAGTAAAAAAAGAAGATTTAACTTTGTACAACAAAACAATGAGAATGCTAAAAGACATAAAAAGCAATCCAAAAGAAAAAGTTTGTCATCTCATAAAAGCCTTGTACGGACTCAAACAGGCAGGGAGGCAATGGTACAAGAAACTCGACACAGAACTAAAGAACATTGGTTTTAAAGCATCGGAAGCTGACCCATGTTTATACCTACTAGAGAAAAGAGGAGTTAAGGTCATAATAATTATTTATGTCGACGATTTGTTAATTGCCTATTCGTGTCCTAAAAAGCTCAAAGAAATAAAAGACTTATTGAATACGAAATTTGAGTTAAAAGACTTGGGTACACCTAAACGGCTAATAGGGATAGACGTCACCTATAAGGGAGATGAAATCAAACTGAGCCAGGAGAAGTTCATAGAAGACACTCTCAAAAAATTCAAAATGGAAGATTGCAAAGCCACGTCTACGCCCATAGAACCAGGTCTAAGACTAGAAAAAGGAGGAAGAGATGAAAGGAATAATCTGCCCTACAAAAATTTGATTGGAACACTCATGTACTTGGCAGTAGCAACTCGCCCGGATATAATGTTTGCTATAAGTTATCTCTCCCAATTTAACGATTCTTACGGAGAAGAACATTTCAAGTGCGCAAAAAGAGTGCTACGATACCTAAAAGGAACAAAAAGCGTTGGTCTTATATTCCGAAAAACTCAACAAGAGTTACATGGCATGGCTGACGCTGATTGGGGCGCATGCAAGCTCGACCGGAAGTCTTTTTCGGGCTACTGTTTTAAATACGCTGGAACGGCTATAAGCTGGATGTCGAAAAAGCAAAAGTGTGTGGCGCTATCGACTGCCGAAGCGGAATATGTCGCCCTGACTGAAGCTGCGAAAGAAGCTATTCATTTGAAGAGTCTGTTCAAAGACCTTGGAGCCAGCTATGAAAGCATAGTCATATTAAATGACAACCAAGCTGCTCTCAAGTTGAGTCAGAACTCAATGGTCACTTCAAAGTCCAAGCACATTGACCTAAAAATGCATTTCATTCGAAATTGCATAATGGATGGAGCAATAAAGGTCAGGTATCTGCGAACCGAAGATATGGAGGCAGATATCTTAACCAAAGCCCTAGCCGGCCCGCGCTTATTGAAATTGCGAAGCGGCTTAGGGGTTTGCTGAACTCCTGATGATCACGACAATGCTGTGAAGAGGAGTGTGAGTACTGGCCATATATAGGTACCAGCTGACACAGCATATCGTTTTCTGTGATTTACGTTGTTACCTTAGCGACTAAATAACTGTTGTGTCAAATAAAAAATTTAGAAGCATTCATGTATATTTTCAATGATATAAATCCCTCACAAGCTAACACGTATACAAAACCATTTTATGCTGACTGTTCATTGTGCGCACAGATCATGTAAAGCGAGGCCAAGATAAACTGGATTTGTATAGTGTGTACAATAACCAATCTTACTTGAGGACATTGTGGAACTAGAACGTGGAACGGTTTGTGAGTATATTTTATTCAACTGCAAAAAGTTAGACTGCAAACCGACCTCAACAGTTTTGTGAAAAGGTTAGTCAGATGATGATAATAATAAATGGACAATACAATATACATAGTAGGTATTAAGCGCTAAGCATTTAACAGTCTAACACACGTGTGCCACCAACTGCCATGAAAATAATTGTGGGATTTTTACATAATATAATTTTTGCGCCTAGCGAGGTGAAAATCTCAATTAAATGATCTGGCTTATAATGGCTCAAACACTTTTTTGGGACCAAAATAAACACGTCTTTAAATACGTCTGGCTTCGAATTCAATACGAGTAAGAAGAATCATAATGAAGACAATATTATAACTTTAAATAGAAATTATTATGTTTATTTCACACACAGCTCATCATTCACAATTTTAATTTTAAGTTTTCCTGTAGCGACGCGGCGACGTATTCATTCTTCTTTGCCGTGAAAGAACAAGTACTTACGGTTCGTGTCATTATTTTTGTTTTGTGGCATAAAAAATGACAATAACCTATTATGCAACAAAATTAATGAACTTAAATGAGCATTAGCGGCATAAGACCAAAGTTATAGATATTGTCCAAATCTGAAGCAAGCTGAAGTGGCAGTGGGCATGTCTGCCGCAGAACCGACGAAAGATGGAGTAGGAAGGTTCTCGAATGGAGACCGCGTGTAGGTAAGCGTAGGGTGGGCCGCCCCCCGGCAAGATGGACCGATGACCTGAAGAAGGTGGCTGGCAGTGGCTGGACGAAAAAGCAGGAGATCGTGCGCTGTGGCGCTCCCTGGGAGAGGCCTATGTCCAGCAGTGGACTGCAATAGGCTGAAATGATGATGATGATGATGAAATAAGCATTGCGCCGATGAAATGATTTGAAAGGAGATGACTATTGAGATGTCGAGAAATAGAGTTCCCGATGTCCCCATTGATGCAATGTAAATAAAGCTTTGGAATAATTTTACTGTCTGTTTTCGAGAAACGATATAGGTATTTAGGTACATACACGACACGTTCATTTGCTAGGATTTTTAATTATTTTATTCTAGTTCCGCTATCCTTATTAAAATAAAACAAACAGAACCGACCGGTTTTTTCGAATGAACGAGTAAACTGTGTAGGTACTTACTTGAACTAATTATTTTTCAGATAAGCCGGTCATTTCTGTTTGTTTCATTTTTTATCTGATTTTAAATGCATAGAGTACAATAATTACTTAATTTAAAAATTTGAAGGCCTCACGATGAATTCCACACCGGTTCTCCTGAACAAGGCGGCAATGCGAAAGTACGAGGATCTGGAAATCCCGTGCGAGTCAGTATTGGCCAGTTATGTATGGATCGACGGAACAGGGATAAATGTCCGCGCTAAGGACAGGACTCTAGATTTTGTTCCGAAAATACCTAAAGGTAAGATAATACGCAAAAGATATGTTTCGTTCTTTTCTCTTTTGAATTTGATTTGAATTCATATCAGAATGCTAACAGATAGTGGTTTTCGATTCGAAAGCCGTAGAATTTACATTACATTTACGTGGTACACTCGTGCGAAAGCCTCAGCGAGAACAAATCAAATGTGTCATACTGTGTGGTTTGAGCTCATTCGATCGTCCGGTTTTATGAATATTGACGGTATTCACATAAAATCTGTTTTTATAGCATGCTAAAGATAGCTTGATGTGTTTCGTTACAGCGTGTTTTTATAGTATTAGGTATTTCCCAAAATTTTCTTCCTTGGCCAGTCATCATTCTTTTTTCGGGTGATATAAATTTGATTTTCATCATCATCACTTTACACGTGCACTTTTTGAGTCAGCTTCCTGAGTTGACTCAAAAAAAATGTAAATTACTAACATAGTTTTTTAAGTAGTTTTACTAACAAATGATTGTACATTATATTATTACGGAATGATTTCTGAAATAAATGATTTAATAATAATAATAATTTACTAAGAATTTTTTAAATTGGAATCGTAAATAAAGCGCTCACCTTTATTTTTTCTGCTGTTTAAACAAAATGGTCAATGTACACGAGGGTGTAATGTTTTACAAACCATTTTTCCACTATTTCCTTGTTAATATCTTTTTCTTGATAATAACATTTTAGAGGTTCGAATTTATAAAAATCTTGAAACACGTGTTTTGTCAATTTGGTTCACAAGCCTACCTTTAAAAAAAGTTCAAGTTAATGGGATGAAAGGACATCATTTCTTTGGGCCTTTTCTGAAAGTAAGCCAAAGAAAAAAATGGTATCAATGGGTACCTAGTACTACTCTGCCGTCCTTTAACTAGAGTGCCGTTAAGTACAAAAAACACATTTTGAGATACGGGGGGAAAACTGTAGAAAAAATTTAAATTGATGCTACTTCCTAACCAGGAGTCATATTCGAAACTTTTAAATACCAAAAAATATATTATAAAAGGCTCTTTTAGATAGTGCAACTGACAGTCAAAAACGTTTCCGTAAATTAGAGAAAATAAACATTTATCATTTTGTTAAAGTAATCTTTAAAATATCTAGCCCTAGAATCATAACTATAATGCCGTAATGCATACCTTAACGGCATTTTTGCTAATGGTTATGAACTAATAATTTAGTTATGTACCACACTTAAAAAAGTTACAATAATACTAACTTTAAAAGCCGCTAAATACGCTTAATGTCAATGTAGGTTAGCATTAATTGCCTAAACAAGTAGACTCGTACCATGCTATATTGCCGCTAAGACACCTTAACGGCAATCAAGAGAAGTAAATTTCAATAATTATTTAATCTATTTTTTGCCGTAGATATTTTTTTGTTTATTACATAACTTAAGTGTCGCTAAATACAAAACATTTAATGGTAACGGCATTTTAGATTTGGATTACGTTTCATAAATTGATAGAGAATCAACCAAAATTGAAGTCAAACGGGACGCAAGGGACTGTCAGACTTGTACTGACTGAAATTCACGGTGATTTTTCAATAGCAATTTACGTTCCAAGGTCGCGGTTACCTGGAGAGAGAGTCCTGCGACAGGTGGCAGGCCTTGGCCCTCTAAGAGCCCCGTCAGATTGCTGACAACTCTTTGAAGCGCCCGTGAAACACGACGCGCCATCGACCCGGACATTGGTCCATGAGACACTCGCCGTCTGCGAATTACCCATTAATTATCATACGCGTCTGCGGTGGACGGAAATCAGTCACGACGTCAGTTGCCATGGGCGTTTCCGCCTTGGTTGGTTCATAAAGTGGAGACGGTTCTCTCCATCACGCGTCCCGCCTCTTTCTTCGCTAGCATGACTGCTTCGCAGAAGGCAACTACTTCCCATTTCATTTCATCACCGGCGATCGTGCGGTATCCCCAGATCGTCCGGATGACAATGACCCTCAGACCAGCCGTGCCGGTCGACAGGAGCCCCGTGGAGGGCCATGAACCGCACAATACCGGCGTACAGTCTACGGCAGGAGGCATTTGGCTCACCGAGATTGGGCAGGAGTCACTTGGAGGCGGCCTCAGCCGGATTCCGTTTTGGAGCTAAACGAAATGCTCCTTGAAGTTCCATCGGCTGTCGAGGACGAGTCCTAGATACTTCATCGTCAATTCAACGCCGATGTTAACCCTTTCTACCGTATTTGGGACTCCGTAAAGCACCACCAAGACACCGTAAAGTGGCACGTTCAGACGGCCATAAAAGCACACGTTCTCTGTCTTGTGCAGCGCCAGCTCAAGCCCCAACTGCTGGATCCTGCATTGCCAGGTCGTCGGTCACCTGATGTGATTATTCCGGCACGAGGACAAGCGTCTGGTCAACGTAGCACACGCTGAGGTCACTAGATAGGCCACTTGCAGCACCTAGTCGAACCCGATGTTCCACAAGAGCGGCCCAGGGCCGATCTCTGTGGGACACCACACGATATTTCTCGCCGGTTCCCCTCTCCTCGATGACTGGAGTAGCTGGCGGCTCTGTCCGTCAGGTAAGCCTTGCCAACGCGATTGAGCTACCTCAATCGCGTTGGCAAGGCATACCTGACGGGCTTGGTGTAACTCCATGGCAAGGTGTTGAAATCGTTGGTGATGTTTAGTGACACCGCCAAGACGACTCTGCTCAGGGATACTGTCCCCGTCGTGAGGGTTCTTACGCGCATGATGGCGTCCACAGTCGAGCGCTCCTGAAATCAAACTGGCTCTCATGCATTAGAACCCGACAAGGCTATCCGCAATCACTCTTTCAAAGAGCTTAGCCACCTATTCGAGCAGCACTATGGGCCGAGATTAAGCAGGGCGCCCGTGCTTTTTGTTGAGGACCTGTTTCTCCGTCTTCCAACGACGTGGGATCGGAGTGCAGAGTGCCGCGCATCAATCCCGCACCGGACCCCGATCCCCGCTCCGCTGCCGTGGGAGCAGAAGTACCCAAACTTTTACTCTCGCAAGAACACATTTTTTTTGTTTTGGGGGCAAATCTTTAAAAGGCGCCCGGTTTTTGGGGATAAGACCGGGAAGTGTGGAATTTGTACCTCACTAAAACCCCGGTGATCACCATCAGCACAAGGAGAAAGGAGCCTGGATCTCTTAAAAGACCAACTCCAAAACCCTCTTGTGCAACGACGCAAGTATACTTAGCGGCATTTTAGATTAGTTATGTTGGATAGCGGCAATTTAGTATTTTACAATAATTCAAATATTCTGCTAGATTTTTAAAAAACTGCCGCTATCATGAATTCTAACTGTACTATACAATGCTTAAAATGCAGCAAAGGGCTTTTAACGGCATTTATGTATAGGAATCTTAAATAACGGCAATTTAGCTAGGTAAAAAATCACAAATTTATTGTTAAAATCTGTAGTTATGAAGCCTTAGCTGCGTTTTAGCTTTGCAATGTCACATAACTACGTTTTAGCGTAGGTTTACTATATGATTTGTGCATTTAACGGCATTTCTTTTTTTCATATCTCGAAAACTATAAAAGCTATTGAAACCGTAATTAGACAGATCGATAGAGCTTTTTTTTCTGATAAAAATGGCCTCAGAAAGTCAAAAATACCTAAATGTCACATAACGGCATTCTTGTTAAAGGACGGCAGTACTGTACTAGTCATTTGGAAAAATAGTTACTATGGCACAAAAGCCGTAGGATCGCTCTCGGCCTCTCGTCGGAATGTATGGGGCGTGAATGATGTCTTTTAAATTCATTTTTATTGTAAACTTTCATCTCATTTTTAACCCCCTTATAGAATGAATTTCCTAAAGTCTTTTCTTACTACATACAGTTATTAATTTTAGGAAGGTTTGTGCAAATTTTCATGCGGTTTCATCCATGCCTTGATCGATCTGTCACCCTGTCAGTTATTTCTTTTATTATATAAAATAATAGATTTATCGATTGAAGCAGTTGAGTTCGTTACAGTTTATATAACACCTTAACGCGTTCCTGAGACAAAGAGTCTTGACAGACAGACAGACAAATGGACAACAAAATGATCTTACAAGCGTTCTGAGGTATAGCACCTCAAAAATGAGTGAAACTCCCATGACGATAAAATAAATGTGCGGGCATATCAGCTCGGCTATATCAGGCAGGAGTACATGGGCAATTGGGTACTAAACCATCTATTTTCGTATTTGGTGATGATGAGTTCAAAGTCTAGAAACGCTTTAATCACGTTAATTACTCAGTTTTACTGTTACAGATTTGCCGATCTGGTACTTTGATGGCAGCAACACATCGCAAGCTAAAGACGAGAATTCCGATACGTACATATTTCCAGAAGTGATTTATCACGATCCATTTAGACGTGGAGTCCATATAATAGTACTGGCCGACACATATAGTTTCAACTACCAACCAACAGGTCAGACATTTTCGACCAATTTGGAGAAGAATTTGCCAAAATCAATTCAAGACTATTCGTATACTATAATTACATATGCATGATTAACTAGGACAGGGTAGGCGAATCAATGGCACGCGTGCCATTGATGGCACGCGACACAATATTTTGGGCACGTCGCAGAATTAGGAAATTTATTGAAACAAGGAAAGAGTTGGAATTAATTGAAACTGAAAGATCGACAAGTAATTTAAGTAAAAATGCTAATAATAAAATTCTGGAAACATGGAATGCGTTACCAGACACATTTAACTGTTTGAAGAAGCTGGCTCATGCTATTTTAACCATGTTTTCATCTACATAATTATGCCTGCGAGTCATTATTTTCAGAGATGAATAACATTAAAAACTCGGTTAGAAATCGTTTGACAGATGAATCTAGTTCAGCATGCATTTTGCTAAAAGTAGCTTACAACCCTAACATAAATTATTTGTCATCTAACCTGCAGCAACAGAAGTCACACAAATTTTACTGTTTAATATAAACATACCAAAATGTACCTCTTTTGCTTACTTTATTTAATAAAGAGTTTTGGTAGTATTTATAATTATTATTTTGCCAATAATCAGAAAGTCAAAATTATTTGATGGCACGCGAATGACCCCATTAAACTTTTTTTTTAGAAAAAATGGCACTTTGATGCATAAAGGTTCGCCTACCCTGAACTAGGACATAGACTTCCTCTTTGTTTTTATACGAAAAAAGGATAATATAGGAAGGTTTCAAGTGCATTTGAATTCATTATGGTAGGCACCTATTTCAATCATTACTACAAGACATTTCATAACAATAAAATTTAATTAATAGGTAAATGAAATACCGCGAAATATTTGCACGGTAACCTTTTCAGAATGCTCTCTATAAATGCACAAACGGCTTCCGACAAACAAATTTAGTTAATAACTAAGTATTCGGTTGCACGTGACACTGCGTTTTATTTGAAAATGGGTAAACCGACCTCGTGTTTACTTCATAACGTTAAATACCTTAATTTGTTGTAATAAGAGCTATTTAAAGGAATTAAAGTTTAATTATTATTAAATTGAGTTTTGTTGTGGCAATATAAGTAGTTTTGAACGATAGTAATTTGTTCTCTTGAATCATTTTCGGCTACTATAGTATGTACCATTTAACATGGCAATAGAGGTCATTCACTCCCTCCTACCAAGTTTTTCATCACTAAGCGATAATGACCCTTATTGTTACCTAAAACTACTAATAAGCGATAGTTGCTTCTATCGCTACAGTATCGTGGTACCAGCCTGTTTGACATACAGGGGTTGTGAATCTTGTGATGCTCTAATTCAAAATTATTATTTTTTTATTTCTAGAAATCAAATTGTGTGCTTATAAATTTACGCGTGACGTTAAAAATGTTCCACTGTGTGTGACGGATTTAATGGATGTAGTGATAGGTAACGGCCCTTTTCCCGTCATAATATGTATAGATTTTCAAAGTCGATTGTATGTTTGTTCACGATTATCTCGCGTTTGTCTGAACCGATTTTAATGCGGTTTACGGAAAAATGTTTACAGTCTAGGAAAGGTTTTAATATACTATAATATTGGATGTCTTGTGACGTTGCCCGCATGGATCCGTTTTTGTTGCTAGCTTGGATATAAATTTCTAAAGTTGCCGATTATACGAAGATTTTTGTTGAATGTCTGAACTAAAAAGGGTAAAATAAAAACTTAAAAAAAAAGTACCGACTTCAAAAACAAATACAAAAAAGAGTAAAATAATTTTCTTTCGGAAGTCGGTGGCAATAGTCAATGACATAAAAATCAAAAGCCACCGACTTCCGAAAGAAAAGTTATTTTACACTTTTTTGTATTTGTTTTTGAAGTGGGTACTTTTTAAAAAAAAAGTTTTTATTAATACTAAGGGTACAACGGCGGTCTTATCGCTAATAGCGATATCTTCCAGACGATTTGATGAACTTGAAGAACTTTAAAAAAAAAATGAGGGTAGACAGTGATGCACATCAAATAATAGATAACCGATAATATAAATACAATACACACAAACATTAATAATAAAATAAAATACACATACATACATAAATATAAATATGTAATATACAACGTGTAACGTTAATAGCGCAAAACCTCTCGTGGAGTAACTCAGCCCATGTTACTGAGCAATGTTTGTTCAAAAACTTTTGGAAAAAAAGAAAAAAAAAGATTTTTCATACTGATGGGCTCGATCATTTTCTCATTTTGTATGAAAAATCATTTTTTTTTCCAAAAGTTTTAGTAATTGCCGATTTATCAAAATCATCAACTTTTTGGAGAACGTTTGATCTACTCCTTTTACCTTCAGGTTGCGTTATTTTATGAGTATTTCTGTATTCACGTATTACCCGATATATCGATCTCTCACTCACCCCACATATTTCTGACGTACGTTTGACAAGATCATGGTTAGTTAAATATTTATCCTCGAGCTTTGTGTTTTGGACATATTTAAAAATATTAATAATCATAAGACGTTCTCCGCTGGTGAGAATCGTCTTCTGTCTTTTTGCTGGCGGCGATGTGAACGGTATCGATTCCGAACCTTCTTGAGGTTGGAATATGTTTGGACGACGGCGGCGTTTACTGGTTTCACCAGTAGATGTTCCAGCTTCTGGTTCCATGCTTCTTTACAAGCAACAAATGAAGTAACAATAACAACACAGAACACAAAAACAAAACTGTAACAAACTCAACAACGATAACAATAAAAGCAAAGAAATTATAGCACAGACCCAAAGAGATTTAAAAGAACCTATAGAGCGGGCATTGGGAAAATTGTCATACAAAATTATTGATGCCGTGTGTCAGTAGCACAATCTAGCGTTGCATAGCAACGCGACTACTAGACTGAGCGACTTTTTACCTAGTGGTAAAAAGTTTTGGATCACAACTTTCTTCGTGATGTCCCATCTATTGCTCGTATTTAGTTTAATGTCTTTGCACAGACCGAACGCAAGCGAACTTCCACACGGAATGTTAAATCTAAATGGCGGCTGCTGCCGGGGGTGCTGCACCCCTGACGCGATGACTTCGTAAAACAGAAACGACATAAGATCAAAATTAGCATTTTCTGTGATGAAATAGTTTTTGTAATTTATTTTAGGAAAAATAAGATGTTTTTACCATCCTGATATCAAAAGAATATTAATATACTTATATCCATACAATGTGCACTAACTTTATATTTACTCAGTATTGTACTATAGGTTAATGCAAAATTATATGATGCATAATAATATATTTACTTTTGTTAAATTGTCTCAGTGTGATAAACTTGTGTAAAAACGAAAATACAATATTATAAAAAAAATATTTCGTAGGGTACGTTTGCTAGATTTTCTATTATTTTGAGTTGTGCATTGTGTTGTTTTTGTGGTAATTTTTTTATGTATTATGAGACTCAAGCGATGTCAGTTTTGCGACTGTTTGCGACAGATTTGTACGGGTGAAGAGGAAGTATCGCTAATATTGAGATATCGGGATGAAAGTCGGAGCAATGACCGCTATTGCCATGTTAAACGGCACATACTATACACTACTTATCGTCGCGAAAAATGATAAACAGCAGTAATGTGTGCTCAAATACCCGTGAATTTTCTATTTCTTTTGCTCTCGTAGTCAAATGGGAAAAACTGGTGTGAATAAGAAGTGAGAAAAATGTATGAATGTTTTTGTTCGTTATGTACTTGCTTTGTTCTCTTCAATTGCCGTTGGAGAGGTGGCGAGATTTTCAGAGGCATAAATAACGCCTTGAAGGGCGCACCAACTCGTGTTTAATACCTTCAAGAGTCGTCGAGTTCCTTCCCTTAACTGAAAAAATTCCACACATTTGGTTAACATAAATCTTACGTTTGCTATGAAATGAACCATCCACGCCTGATATAAGCAACATGGCGTTAAGATTGCTGTTAAGGTTTTATATCCCGTGGAGTTTTCATTTGCAATGAGTTTCTAAGTGAGGGCAACGTTTCAATGTAAGTGAGGCCACACATTATAATCAATATGTCAGGGACAATTATTTTGCTGACGCTAATAGTGGTTTTGACACGTTACGCCTTCAAATAACCAGAATAGGTATCATAGAATCCACTTATATTGCCTGTTTCATGACTCGATTGAATGGTGCCGCGTTTCATGTAATTATCTGACGCTCAATCGTTGACAGCCTCACAACTGGTGACGCGATTTGTGAGAATTGGAAATGGATTGCATTGCAATTGACCTCTTTAGAAGATAGCTATGTATTTCAAACCTCTAAATTTTAGACGTAGGAGTGTTTTAGAGTCTAGTCTAGTAGAAGTATTTTAGAGTCTAAAATACTCCCGAGGTTCGAGTTTACGACATGATAAATGGTAAAATGTACACAGAATGTAAAGTATTTAGCATTCAACTGACGAAGAGAGCCAGTAAATTATAATTTGTCTGCATGCGCCCGAAAATGCATTTCCATTTTGGTATTAGTGAAATTTATTACGTGAATTTCCTCGAAACACAGCATAATTGTGGATTTTATGAATGTACGTAACTTATATCAGTATATTTAGCTCATTTCATTATGTATTTCAGTTTAGTTGCGGTTAGTATATTTTTTTGTTTATAAAAAAGGATTGTAGCTTTATTGCCTTATTTATTATATGATAACCTAAGTTTCTGATGACGAAGACGCTGTTATAAAGGAAAATATTAATTTACTCAGACGAATTATTGTTTTCATCAAAACATTGTTAATCCTTACAAATTAAAATAGCTATCTTGTAATTTACATCGTAAGTAATCTAAAAATAGAAGTCTCTAATCAAAGCCATTTTTATGGTGCCACATCTGCTGGGGTGGATCGCCGCCCAAATAAATTAGTCTACTGGGAATCAACGCGAAATGAGCGTCTGGTAATGTTGCCAACAGCACCAATTCACAATGAAAGACGAGCTAAATGAGTCGTAATGATTTGGGGAAAATTTTCGCCATTATTTGACAAATCTTATTAACAAAAACAAAGAATTCAGCGAGTAAATCAAAGCACAAAGTGAAACTGGATCCTAACTTATCTCTCCTTTTTGCAAAATAATTTTGACTAAATTATTACTTTTGTTTTTGATGAATAAATTTTCATTCTTGTGCCTTACGGATAAGAGTTGAAAACTGATATTGTCACCAAACCAACTTGTTGTATAGTCTAATTCTTCTAATTACCGAATCCTTTGAAAGAGACTTTTGAGAAAATAATTTTCCCTGTAAGCTTTTCTAAAATATGGCCACACGTTATAGTACTCGTATTTGGTTAAAACGTGTGTCTACATGATTAATAACCGCTAATATAATCCGTTCATATTATTCAACCACTGTACATTGTAGAGCTAATAAAATTTTGCAGTGGTAGTGTTGAGTCGTGACCAGCAATCCAATACACCGGCGATCACGAACTTTCCACATTTATCGCACTTGACTTTAGTAAGAATTGCCAACTAAATCAAAGATTTCTTAACTTCCTTCCTTAAAGATGTGTCTTTTCTTTATTGGATTGAGGAGAAAAAAAAAATAACTACAAGTTTGTGGAAGTTTTAACCTATTTTCTGTAGCGTCGGTAGTAGGTGTAAAGCATTTATTGTCACTTCTAGACCACCATGTTGCTGTTATAGTTTTCTAGACTTTTACTTTAGCTCTATAACCCTTATCCAAACGGATATTAATAAATTAATAATAATTATGGAAATAAATATAAATCATTAATAAGGTAGCTTTCTACAGACTGATGTTTTTAGGGTTCCGTAGTCAACAAGGAACCCTTATAGTTTCGCCATGTCCGTCCGTCCGTCCGTCCGTCCGTCTGTCCGCAGCTTAGCTCAGAGACGCCCAGTACTAGAACGCTGTAATTTGGTGTGAATATACGGATTTGTTGTGCCGAAAAAGTGGTAAAATAAAATCTCGTAAAATATTTTTTTTTAGGGTACCTCCTGTACACGTAAAGTGGGGATGT
Source organism: Agrotis clavis (assembly GCA_954870645.1). Taxonomy (NCBI): domain Eukaryota; kingdom Metazoa; phylum Arthropoda; class Insecta; order Lepidoptera; family Noctuidae; genus Agrotis; species Agrotis clavis. The sequence continues at coordinate 15,370,275 of OX940921.1, forward strand.
TTATTTTTTTTCTCGCGTACCCCTTAGTGTGGGGTATCATTAAATAGGTCTTTAAAAAATATTGATAGTTTTCATTAACAATTTTTTGATAAAAAGATTCGTTTGTGAAATATTAAGCTTTAAAGTGCTAATTTTTGCTCGACTCGAGTGTCCCCCCCCTCTACCAGCTAAACGGTTATGTTTGGGGGTGTGAAAAAATTCACAATAGTAGTATATATAACGAAATTTTAAGGAAAATTGTCATGACTAAGTAGGCTTTACAAGTTTACGAGTAATAGTCGACCAACTTATAAAACGTACTTGGACAATATATTTTCCTAAACAAAATGTATCGCAGAACTTGTTCTTCAACTGCAAATGTAAGTTTGTCAACTTTATTTTTACAGCTATAATAGGTGGGTATGTTTTGGGGATAGGTAGGTTTTTATTGTCAACTATTTTTAACTAACTTCGAAAAAAGGAGGAGGTTCTCAATTCGTCCTAATCTTTTTTTTATGTATTTTCCCCAATTTCTCAAAGACGCCTGGACCGATTTTGAAAATTCTTCTTTTTAAAATTAAATTCAGCGAATCAGTTTAGTTAGTTCGCATAAGTATTTTGATAGGCAACTACGGAACCCTACACTGTGCGTGGCCCGACACGCACTTGGCCGGTTTTTTTGTTAATCGGAACATAACCAATCATTCTAGGCTTGAAGGGTTTGATCTGGCCGTTGTGCGTTGATAAGATAATGATTTTATTTTATCGTGGTAAAATCATCAAATGAGTCCGGCACCCAGGGCAGAGCGGGAGGGACTGTCAGACTCGTACTGACTAAAATCCACGGTCTCCCTCAATAGCCCTTTACGTTCCGGGGTCACGGTAATGAGATAAGTCCCGCGACCCCGGCAGGCTTTGGCCCTCTGAAGGGGGAAGAGACAATGATTAGGATGTTTTTTTCTATCTCGTAGTTTTATCATAATCTGGTGTGCAAAACGAATACAATTAAATACGTCATACACAAAAGGTTTTATGCTTGTTAACGTCGGTGTAGACCTACAAGGCTAGATTAACGACTATTACTTAAATGTTTGAGTGCTTGAATATAGAGCGTTGAGTGTTTCTGAACAAACTGGGGGTACACAAGACGGCAATACTAAATTTTCGTCTTTACTATTTCATCTCATCATACATTAGGAGTATGTACATTAGAGCTGAGATCATTATCGTTAATACTGCAAATCAGACGAGTTGAGTAAAATTCAGTTTAAAGAAAAAATATTAAAGGTGGATAATAAAAAGTACAAATTGTTTCTTTTATCCTGTGGGAATTATTTTTACAATGAAAATGAATGTAAAATGTTTTTGTTCAACTATTATAGCGGAAAACATTTTGTTTTCCGCCTAGGTTGGTTAAACCAACACATAAAAAACCGGCCAAGTGCGTGTTGGGCCACGCACAGTGTAGGGTTCCGTAATTGCCCATCAAAATACTTATGCGAACTAATTAAACTGATTCGCTGAATATAATTTTAAAAAGAAGAATTTTCAAAATCGGTCCAGGCGTCTTTGAGAAATCGGGGAAAATACATAAAAAAAAGATTACGGCGAATTAAGAACCTCCTCCTTTTTTTGAAGTTAGTTAAAAATAGTTGACAATAAAAACCTACCTATCCCCAAAACATACCCACCTATTATAGCTGTAAAAATAAAGTTTACAAACTTACATTTGCAGTTGAAGAACATGTTCTGCCAAACATTTTGTTTAGGAAAATATGCTATCCAAGTACGTTTTATAAGTTGGTCGACTATTACTCGTAAACTTGTAAAGCCTACTTAGTCATGATAATTTTCCTTCAAACTTCGTTATATATACTACTATTGTGAATTTTTTCACACCCCCAAACATAACCGTTTAGCTGGTAGAGGGGGGGGACACTCGAGTCGAGCAAAAATTAGCACTTTAAAGCTTAATATTTCACAAACGAATCTTTTTATCAAAAAATTGTTAATGGAAACTATCAATATTTTTTAAAGAGCTATTTAATGATACCCCACACTAAGGGGTACGCGAGAAATAAAAAAACATCCCCACTTTACGTGTACAGGAGGTACCCTAAAAAAAAATATTTTACGAGATTTTATTTTACCACTTTTTCGGCACAACAAATCCGTATATTTACACCAAATTACAGCTTTCTAGTACTGGGCGTCTCTGAGCTAAACTGCGGACAGACGGACGGACGGACGGACGGACAGACATGGCGAAACTATAAGGGTTCCTTGTTGACTACGGAACCCTAAAAATCTGTCCATAAAGTTTCCAAAATAATGAAATAATTTTTTTTTATATTTATCTATGTAGGTACTTACTAGTTATGGGCCTTAGTTGCCTGAAAAAACATAATAAAATATTTTCATTTATTTACATAAAACAAAACCTTTGTGTAGCCACAAACTACCGCAAAGCTTGCTTGCTGATGTGTGAGAAAGGCGAAGTCGAGGAGCCGTGGTTTGGCTTCAACCAGGAGTTCTTCCTCACCACGACAGACAACCGCCCGCTCGGCTGGCCCCCCGGCGGCTACCCTGCTCCTCCAGGACCCTACTACTGCGCCACAGGAGCAAACAAAATCGTCGCAAGAGATCTCATGGAGGCTTTCTACAGGTATTTTGACACTAAGGAGTTTTAAACACTAACGCTGTCTTAAAAAGAGATAAACAGAGTTGATCACTTATTAGTTAGCTTAACACAGCTTAGGCAAGCCTCCCACTAGGTGGACCGACCATATCGTGAGAGTCGCGTGCAACCGATGGATGCAAGTGGCGAATCGTTCGTTGTGGCGGTCGCCACAGGTAGGGGGAGGCGTATATTCAGCAGTAGACGTCTTTCGGCTGATGATGATGATGATGAAGGAAAAGTGATAAATATCCCGTTTTCTGTTCACTGAAAGGATTGATAGTGTTCAAGTTTTCACAATTTCCTAGCGTGTGTTATAAAATATTCTGATTCGCAAACATTTTGTCAGAGAATTTGTAAAGTCAGCTTCTCGATGTAATCTTTTAATGAAACCAATTGATGGAGCCCTGTGTACGAGTAGTGGTTCAAATTTTTCACATGATAAAAGCCAGACGTCTATTTTGTAACGTTGATATTTTTATGGGTATTGTTCAGAGCCTTAGGCAAAAGTATGTTATTTAGTTTAGAATAGAAATAAACAGGGATCTGGCCAATAAAATCAATGTACTTTATATCTCAGCTATAACTCGTGATACAGTCGCGTTTTCACTCTCCGTAATACGTTTTAGATGCTGCCTTTATGCGGGGATACACATCAACGGTATAAATCCAGGGACTACACCCTCCCAGTGGAATTTCCAGGTAAATTCCCAGAAGTAAAATACATAGTTAGAAAGATCTTCCGCTTGCGAGGTCATTGATTGTTGTGACAGTTATGATCTCGATGATATTTTGTTAACTTGATATTTTCGAAAAGTGTCTAATTATACTATAAGATTTGAAATTACTGTCTCTTATATTAAGACTATCGTCTACCGAGCGCTCGTCCATACTAAAAGAGAAAACGTTTTCCTGCCCCTAAATGTTATCCTATCTCAATGATTTTTTAGTATGCTTCTGACATTGTAAAAAACTAGGTTTATAGGCTTTCTTTTTTTCAAAATTTATAATAGTTTGAAAGTAACAGGCGCCTAAGAGTTTCTATTTTTATGAAAATCTTCATTGAAGTAAAACCTTTATTTAAAAAAAAAAGAAGTTTTAGAAAAAAAGCAAAACCTACAAACCTAGAATGTAATATGCTGAAACGATTGACGCCAGAATCTAAGAGATTGGACGTGATTTAGTATGTGAAAAACGTTTTCTCCCGAGAGACAAATTTCACATAAAAAATACTCACAGTCAGTCGCGAGCTGCAACGCTCTCTATCGCACGATCGGGGGTTTTTCAACGCGCGAGAGGGAACAGCACGAGTTTTTCTAAATACCTATTTTTTGAAAAGGCAGCAGCTATACAATCCTCTTAAAAGCAGTTGTTATTGTAATAGATAGTTGGTTAGTTTTAATGATTACTGCTATAGTAATTCGTCAATCTGCAAAATAAATCAGCGTCGCCCAGGTGGCCTACCAAGACGTCTTAAAGCGTGAGTTGTTAGGTAGTGGGGAAGAGACAGAGCTATACAAGTCGTCAAGTCGTTTTCCTTTCATTTAATTTATCATGTTTGTTAGAGAGATTTCATCCTTATAATTGACCCTAACGATTGATGCAATAAAAGTACAGGGTATAATTTTTTCAGATTTTAGCCGGTTCGATTCCCGGGTGTGGGAGAAGAGAATTTTCGAAAATCTTTGAATGCAGTTTGCTTTCTATTCAAAAATAAAGGAATGTTTCCTTTGAGTAAAATTTTCAATCTGCAGTATTAAGAGTACTTTCTCTCCAGGTGGCATTACAAAATTCCACTCTGTATACCGAGTTTCCTTCGCGCTTTGTAAAACACACTAAGCCGTTGCTCTCAATGCCGCGAATATCTGAAAACCAGTTCTAGTCTCTTCAGTAGTGAATATCTAATTAGCCGATACTAATTGGGTCGTAGATGTCAGATGGTCGTTTCAATGTAATATACTAGTTTTCAGTAGCATCTGGTTCAACTAGCCCGATGAGTCAGATGATGACATGCTTTATCATAATATCAAAATTACGTATAGAGGAACTACTTCCATTGTATGAGATTAAATCAAAATAACATTAGGATTTCTGTAGCCATATTTATGTTGCGTGACAAGGTTTTATTAATAACTTCGAAAACAAACCAAAATTGTATAGCAAAAAGTGTTAGAGAGCCTTGTCTTCAGGGTATTGTATTTTCATCACGAAAATAGTTCTTCTTTTCAATTCGTGCATGTCCGACCTCCCTCGTCACAAACAAAACTAGGTAGCGTCGCCAAACTAAGTCCCCAGAGCAGTCATAACCGTACACAATAAATCAAAACAAGGGATTGTGGGCTTTTGGTTTTCAACCCTCTTCGACTCGTTTATGTCACGTGCGTCCAGATGGTACTGTTATTATTTCCTCTATAGGTGTAGGCTGCCTAGCTCTCAGGTTGTTTTGTTCTGTCTCCTGCTTGATACGGAGTGAAGTCTCTTCAATGTTGAGTGATCAGGCTTCTTCTGGATAAGCTCGCTAGATCGTAGGCTTTGTCTCAGTCACCTTTGGACCTGGACTAGAGTCAAAAACGAAATCAACTCAATTGTATTAAAATAATAGTAGAAGTAGTATTTTTTCTAATACCTCCGCTATTCCGATTTTTTTCATAATGACCGCTGCGGATTCCAAGACCTGGCCTGGGACCGACTAGCTAGATAGCTTTCTCGTCACATTTATTTCTAACTCAATATTTAAAGACATCTGATTATTTCAACAGTTTATATGTTAATGTGAGAATAAGATTACCCAATCTTTGTAACTACAATCACATTACAAGACTGCTATTGGGTTTAGTGATAGCGAATTACCTACACTGAAATTAGAACAGATTTGAAAGCAAATTGAACTGCTGATCTGATCTGGAACTGGGATTTTAAACATACCTACATGCGGAACGTGACAAAAAATATTGATTGCTATGAAACTGTGGATTATCTACATTTTTATTGGAACTCTATACACGGATTGATTCTTTTAAGTGGGAAAGCATGGAGAAATCCAAATCCATAAGATATAGCAACTTCTTTCTGACCACGTCACGTATTCACGATGGCGTATTTAGAATTCAGTTCTATTTTTTTTAAGTTTTGACATTAATTTTTTGGTCAGTTGGTCCATTTTAGTGACGGGTTAAATTTTTTAAATGCCGTTTCACTTTGAAATATAAACTCTAAGCAAAATTCTAAAGCGATTTTCTCCTCCTGCAATGATTTACGATTTACTTTCTTAAAGAAATGTCTTAACTCAAAGTAGAAATCGTTATTTCACAAGAAATTGCATTGGAATTGTGATCGTTGCTGTACATGTAGCGATTATTAAAAGGTGATTTTCCCTGCTGTACTGATTATAATTTAATGTAGCTAGAAACTTGGTAATTTGAAACACGTGCTAAGAAAAATTAGAGCAGTAGGTAGTAGCAGTATTTCTATGTGAAAATCATCACTGTCGCCTTATTCATAAGTTCTATATTGTGCGGTTTGCATGATAAAGATTATGCTATCTATCTTTCCATAGACGTATAAATGATAGAGCATTTGGAAGATGCGGATTCGACGTATGAATATTTATCTAATGTTGATGTATAGGTGGGTCCAAGTCCCGGAATCAGGGCGGCGGATGATCTATGGACAGCGCGCTACATACTGGCTCGCTTGGCTGAGGAGTACGGCACCGTGGCTAGCTTCGAGCCACAGCCCATTCCTGACTGGCCAGGCAATGGCACATTTGTCTATTTTTCTACTAAAGACATGAGGGAAGATGACGGTATATTGTGAGTATTTTATAGTCATGTTGCATTTATAATAATTTTATTCAAGCAAAGATTAATAACTACTGAAAGTCTGGTAATAACATTTTAGTGAAATATCAAGTTATTTTTTTCATATACAACTAGTAAAACTTAGCTCGCAAAAATCCTATGGTGTAATGCAATGCACTAATTTAACTATTGAAAAAAAATCGATCAGATACTTGTAAATTTGCATTGCCTCTATTAGTGACGTAAATTATGAGGAATGAAACATTCTTCTTGTACAAAACTAAGTAATACAATTAAGCATTGTTTTAGATGTGAATTCAATATGTCATTTGTAAGAGAGAAAAAAAAGGAAAACTCCTACGCTTGGAACTGAATTAGTATGTAAGATAAAAAGACGCCACGTGTAGACTCTATCTAGAGCAACGACGATATAATACTAGACTGGTAATAACAGGCGACCGATGTCTGCCAACACATTAGGCAAAAAAGTCTTATATCCGTCTCATTTCGACCAATCCTGTGAGCCGTAAACATACGTTGAGACAGAACCGACCTTGAGTTAGCCAATCACAACGCAGTACCCCGCCTCCCTCGCTTACGTAGTACCTCAGCGAGTTGGCAGAATAGTTTTGTTCGTTAGATCGTGCAATGCGTAGTCTAGTATTATATCGTCGTTGATCTAGAGAATTAATCTTATTGGCGAGATGGCGAAACATTCAAACAAATCCGTTCAAGTAACGAATTCTGGAAGAAAATCTTTTGAAAACTCATTCGCCAGGAACCCTCTTATATGAGAATTACCTGGGAAATCGTGCTTTAACTGATATATTATTTACTTAATTGAATTTCTTTACATTTTTTCTTTCAATTTACTTTTCCTTATGGGTACCAAGCGGGTGAAGTCGCGCGTCAAAGTCAGTTACCTAATAAAGGTGAAGTAATAATAAGTGTTTTCCAGGGTGATTGAGCGCGCTATTGACAAACTGGCTCGTCGCCACGGAGCCCACATCAACGAGTATGACGCCAATGATGGCCTGGACAACGTGAAACGGCTCACGGGCAAAAACGGAGTGCCACATATCAAAGATTTTACTGCAGGTAACGTTTTTAACAATCAGTGTTTAAATGACAAACCTTCGGATCGAATCGGCATCACCTCATATCAACCAAACCTCAACTTAACGTTTGCATTTTAATCAACATAGGGCACCGTGCGATCAAATGATACACCTTTTTTTAGGACACTGCAACTCCTGAAAGCCAGAATCAACCGTGGCGAGCACCAGAACAGAGCCGATACAATGAAGCTCGATGTGTCTCGTATAATGAATTTAACTGTCGTGGATTCTACAAAGAAATTTATCAGAAAATAATAATGGAGGAGAAGGAAAAATACGTAGTTCTCTCTACATAATTCGTAGTTGCAGGCAGGAGGAGACAGAACAATAGACATTTACAACTGGGATACGCCCAGTTGCCTAGCACCACGGATAAAATTTTCCACTAATTAATAATTATGGGTCCAATTATATGATTTTACCATTCATGAAAAGTTTTCTATGAAACAAATGTCAATCTCCACTTGGCCGCTGCTAGTGCCCGTAGTTTACCAAAATCTATTTTTTTATTTATATATCACAAACACAGTGTTTGTGACCAAATCACAACCGTTATACGTCGTGATAAATGTCCACTGTCCAGTGTATTACGAGTATATAGTTTTTTAACCGACTTCCAAAAGGAGGAGGTTCTCAATTCGGAGGTTTGTATTTTTTTTTTTTTTTTTTTATGTTTGTTCGGGCATAACTCCGTCGTTTCTCAACCGATTTGAAAAATTCTTTTTTTGTTGGATAGGGTATACTTCCGAAATGGTCCCATTAAAATTTTATCGAAATCGGACTAGCACTTTTTGAAAAATCAACAATAAACAACAAAAACCTAAAAGTTTTCAACTTTGTCTACACCGATTACTCCGAGGTTTCTGGTGCGATTTCGATGATTCTTTTTTTTGTTCGATACAGTATATCTGCCATTTGATCCCATAAAATTTTCATTTAGTTTGGTGCAGTAGTAAATATTTTTAGCTCATTGTGTACATACATACATGGGCGTTGTTATTACCGGTGCTACGGATTACAACATTTTAGTGCACATGTAAGAAAATTATGTATTTGACAATAATTTGGGTTGAATAGTGAAACTAAAAAGGATAAAATAAAAAACTTTTTCAAAAAAAAATGTAACCGACTTCAAAACACCAACAAAAAAGTTCAAAATAACCTACAAAAAAACTTTTCTTTCGAAAGTCGGTGACAAAAAGTCAATAACATAAAAAATAAAGTCACCGACTTTCGAAAGAAAAGTTTTTTTGTAGGTTATTTTGAACTTTTTTGTTGGTGTTTTGAAGTCGGTTACATTTTTTTTTGAAAAAGTTTTTTATATTAAGACTTCTTTCAGTGTGTCTCGCTATTCTTCATATTAGTTTCGATTTTAGCCATCCACATTCAGTTGGGAAATCCATCCTCAACCGAACTTATCTAAATACTAGCTGTTGCCAACGGTTTCACCCGCTGCAACTCGAAAATTATCCCACGGGAACATAAAATCGGGATAAAAACTATCCTATGTGTTAATCCAGGTTATAAACTATCTGTATACCAAATTTTAGCCAAATCCGTTCAGTGGTTTTTGCGTGAAAGAGTAACAAACATCCATACATCCATACATCCATACTTACAAACTTTCGCCTTTATAATATTAGTAGGATTACCTTGTACAATATTGCAAATGCAGCGACACAACAACTAAATAACGAAAACGGATGAACACTGCAATATCAAGCATTACAATGATTGATACAAATCTCCAACGCGCTTTTGCACAACAATTGTGAGTTCCTAAAATTTTGCACGAGTTACGCTTTTGTATAAAGCCCTTTGTATATCCAAAATTTATTGGTTCGGACCAAAAACATAAATGAATAGAACGATGAAAATGGACTTGTAATCACATCTATCTTGGCTTGAATTGTACTGAGATCGTTTGTGAATACGGTACATTGAGTTTTAACAAAAGTCGTTTATGTTGAGTATCTTTTCTGTCACTTATACCTGTGCGAAGTCATCTTTCCAATGCTTGTGATATCCGTGCAGGTATTTTACTACCAAGAAGTACTTAATAAATTTTATGTGCTACTTTATTAATAGGGTTTTGGGCAATCAAACTACGACTATGAGTTTTACTCTCTGAGAAAAAAATAACAATAAAGGGCTAACCACACATTTCCGGGAACTCGCACTCGCGTCGCACGGACGCTCTGACAGTGCTATTCGATTTTTGTTAAAGTTGACGATTTATCTGCAAGTGCAACATGAACACAGAAAGGATAATAGAACTTGTACGGCAGAAAGCTATACTCGATCTTTCTAATCCACATTATTTGAATTCTAAGAAGAAAAATATCATATGGGATAATATAGGAAAAGAATTAAAGTGTGAAACAGATTACACTGATACCGGTTTCTCTGATATGTGTGAACACGGATGACTGATGGCACGTCCCTGACGGGAACACTGAAACGGACAACTCGGAACACGGATACCCTGACCCGGAAATGTGTGGATAGCGCTTTAGTCATTATTTTATTATCACGTCAACACATAGAAATATTTAAAGATGTCTGATAATTATCTTAAAGTTGAGTCTGATCTTTTGAGCTAAGCGATAACCATATAAAATGTAATGAGAAAGTCGTGAAAGACCTTTTCATACATTGTTGTTTATATGAATTAAATATTAAAAAACTTCGGTACCATTTTGTACGAACAACAAAAAGGAGAATGGGCGGACTTGGGCGTTCGGCGGCCATCAATTAATTTAGTATAAAACGAAAGTACTGCTATTTAGGAATAACTTTTACTATGGGCGTTACTCTGTATTTCATTTAGGAAAAAAAATATTTGAGTGTCAATATAACCTAATTGCACAGAACAATATCGCACAATAATTATGTTCATACGCAATATTGCTGTTGTTTTCTTTTTAATGGCGTTTGTCTTGCTAATGGCGAGTACTTGCACATACACTATCCACGGTGTCCTTCAATAGCCCTTTACGTTCCGGGGCCACAGTTACGCGTAAGTTCCGCGACCCCGGCAGGCTTTGGCCGTCTAGATGGAGGCCCCGTCATTTTGCTGAGTAACGACTGTTACTGTTAACAGATCTACTAATGCCTCAATCAGTTAGGGTCAGACTGACATACGAAATTATTGAAAAAATAATTATAGTTTTGAAAATTCCGAGCATACCAAAAAGCAATGAATATAAAACTTTTTCAACTTAAATCAATATCATACAACCAGTAGCCCCGAAACTCCCATAAAATCAATATTCACCCAATAAAAACAAAAAAGTATTTTTTAGTTTTAGAAGTACACCACAGTGATAAAACTTTCCCACAACAATTGTAGGCCTGAACTACACCAGAATATAACAAAATCATTATTGGCCGCGGACCGCCCACGCTCCATACAAATTTGCCCATTCTCCTTTGGAAAATAATTTGTATCTCTTATAACCCACGTGTTTCCAGCGATTAAAACTTTCGTTGAGTTTCGTGTTTATAATAAGTAAAGCGAAAGCGGGGAATAAAATTATACGAAAGTGAACCTCATTTTATACCGAATCTTAAAGGATTTATGTTTCGATGCTGCAAACTTTTATGTATCTACTTACTGGATAGGAATAAAATACTAAGCATATTTGAGGACTTGATAAATCATCACCATAGGTCGGAATACGGTAGAGTTATTCATGTACTTACGCTGCGAAAGAATAAAGTGGGTGTGCCCGAAATCCTGGAATTACTTTTAAAGAGCTGAAAATCCCGTGATTTTTTGTACAAAAAGTTATTTACTCGTACTTTCAAACTGTTTATGTGTTTTATCTATCTCTGATGTTTTTATTAATATTATTATTTATTTGTAATACTGTTTTCCACACGAGATTGTCTGTAAGAAATCCCGGGAAGATCTACATTAATATCAACATTTCGATGCAAGTACCAAAATAACTCTCCCTAATCGGAATTAGGGAGAGTTAGGTCGGAACCTATGATCATCACTAATGATACAATAATAGTGATTCATCGACGAAGCGAAAAACCCAAAAATATCCATGTCAATAGCAGTTATTTATCTTTAACTATCCACTGGGGATACATTTTATGATAAGTGATACGTCTGTTGCTAAGTATTTTTAGATCTTAAGCCACGTTCGTCTTTTCAGAGTTCATTTTCGTTGTTTGATCGAAACTTGGAAGGCGTACGACAGTATAGATTAATGACGAGAAGCTTCTTTCAAGTTCAAACACTCACGTATGATTACCAACATGAATAGCACAAAAATTCTCAATATGAAAAACGATTATTTTGATGCTCGTGTAAAGTTCGTATATTTTTGGTCGAATTTTGTGGAAACGAGCTGTGGTTGTCTAGGCCACGATGAGGCTGTAAGTCCCGTCTTTGAACCCACGCATTGTTATGTGATTTTATTACAATTGCTCTCCAAATGGGTAACAAATAAAATCGGAGGCGTGCTTGTTGGCATCCCCCATTGGGCTAGCGTGTTACATTAAAGTCCATTCCCTCTCATGGAGATGGCATCGTCTCAGTATTGGCAATATTAAATTCTGTTTTGTTATTTATTTATTGTTTTGCAGTACGTGTTTTTACTTTGCACAAACGTGTACAATATAAAACGTGAAAAATAAAACGATTGCACCTAACAATAGCAATATCACATGAGCTGAATTTACTTATGTGGGTCATGGAGCTAGAAAAGCTTTATTTATTTGTACGAACATCGAGATTGACTTATTGCCTCTGGCTACACAAGTGCGCTTCCACAAGAACTAAATACGAAATACTAAGAAAACATTGTTGTTTCTTTCGAGTTTAAATTGTCTATTTTGAAGACAATGGTAGCGTGATTTTATTTTCTGAAGAAAATGTGTCTCTAGATAATAACCCTGGATTTTGTTTTTTCTCAATGTTTTTCCGAATCTTTCTGTGTTTACAATAACCACTCGAGAGCGAGAGAACGGATGTTTGAATAGTCTACTGAATTGACTTAAGAGGCCTTTTACCCATTTGCGCGTAGAACTAAAATTATGATCGTCTAATTTACCATATTAAGTAATACTCCAACATTTTTGAATACCTGCAAAAGAAAGACCAGTCTTTCGTGTTGTAATTGTACGTAACATATTTAAAAAAACTCTTTTATTAACTTTGTGGTAATTAATCTCCGACAAGTAGTTTACTGAAAAATCAACGCAGAGTCGATTTGCGACTCCTACATCTACCATTAACATTCGTAATTTTAACCAAAAAAAATACACAAATCATCAGACATACGTTTTTGTCGTAAAACTACGTAGTAGAATTTATATTTTTAATAACACAAATTAGTAAAAAAATAAATTCTGAGGTCAATTTTTACGTTTTATATCGCTGTTTTATCGCCATTTTTGGTTCGAAAAAAGCGTAATTACATTAAAAAAAACTATGTAAATATAAACTATGTTTACAGACTAAACTAATTTCTAAATTTCATCAAAATCCCTTCATGTAATTAAACATACTATCGTTTTTAAAATCACTCTAAACTAGTATAAATTACGAAACATAACCGGGCTGCAATCAGTACGGCTCCAGCGCCCGTCGACGTAGGACCTGTATCACTTTTTTCCTCGTCCTGATTATAGAGCGTACGTATCGTGAACGGAATATTATACTGCGACTGCCACATTTTGATTCTCTCCATATTTTTTTTCATAAGGTAAGATTTTCGTTACTATATCAAACTAAAGTATTATTATAATTATAATAGTAGTTTGTAGAATTTGTGCATTAATTAGCCATCCGTTTTCGTTTTATTAGTTTTTGCAATGGGGCGCAAGAGTGGTGAGAAATCCAATATGGCGGCCTCCCCAAGATCGCGGTCGGGCTGTTTGAAATCCACCCCCCTGATATGGGTATCAAATGAAAGGGTTTGCTGTCAGGAATATGAAAAAAATAGTCACGTGTCTTAAATCCAACATGGCGGACATCCAAGATGGCGGATTGCCTATTTGAAATGCATCCCCATGATATGGGTATCAAATGAAAGGGTTTGCTGTCAGGAATATGAAAAAAATAGTCACGTGTCTTAAATCCAGCATGGCGGACATCCAAGATGGCGGATTGGCTATTTGAAATGCATCTCCATGATATGGGTATCAAATGAAAGGGTTGCTGTCAGTAATATGAAAAAAATAGTCACGTGTCTTAAATCCAACATGGCGGACATCCAAGATGGCGGATTGGCTATTTGAAAGGTACCCCCATGATATGGGTATTAAATGAAAGGGTTTGCTGTCAGGAATACGAAAAAAATAGTCACGTGTCTTAAATCCAACATGGCGGACATCCAAGATGGCGGATCAGCTGTTTGAAATGCACCCCCATGATATGGGTATCAAATGAAAGGGTTTGCTGTCAGAAATATGAAAGACCCACGTTTTTAATTTTCTTTAAAAAAAAAGAAAATAACCCTACGGGGCTGAGAGAGGGGCCTGGGATATATTTACATGACGTGTATAGATCGTGGTTGTAACTTGCAAAGATACGCTCCCACGCTTTGAGTGGCTCTTGTCTGCCCCGTAGCACAGTAAAAATATGGATGGTCCGGAAATTACGTACTAACGTTCAAAACGGTGCACACACACAAACACGCGCATCTACGAGGCTTCTAAGCGGACATCGCAGTGCTGTCAGTTCTGAGTGCCGCGTAAAGACGAGTTGCGTTTATTTATGTTACGTATATGGCTGTTTGAACTCGGCTTCATCATAACCGGAGATTTTGTTTTTTAAACTCCCTGCTTATTTTGAAGGTAAGAATGATTTTTATCAATATCGAATTCTATATCCGCGTGACCGTTTAATAAATTCGTAAATAAATAATTTGTAAAAAAAACCAACATGGTTTCTGCTACGATTTCTCATAATAGGCGTCTTTTTATAGTTTTCGTTTTCGAGGGTGTTGAAACCGATGTTGCAGTCAAAATGCAAATCCAAGATGGCGGCTGCATAAATTATCGAGGTTTTCGTCATGGGTGTCGTTTTCATGGTTTTCGAGGGTGTTGAAACCGATGTTGCAGTCAAAATGCAAATCCAAGATGGCGGCTGCATAAATTATCGAGGTTTTCGTCATGGGTGTCATTTTCATGGTTTTCGAGGGTGTTGAAACCGATGGTGCAGTCAAAATGTAAATCCAAGATGGCGGCTGCCAAAATTATCGAGGTTTTCATCATGGATGTCGTTTTCATGGTTTTTGAGGGTGTTGAAACCGATATTGCTATCAAAATAGAAATCCCAGATGTCAAATAACGAAAATAACATGAATAAGATAAATATTAAGAAAAGTAATTTGCGCAAAGTATTTTTAGTTAAACACAATTGCAGTTACAATATGGTGCCAAGGTCATCTTATACTTAGTTGGAACGCATAGTAAGGTGCGCAGCCACCGGGTTCATCAAGCATCAGCGCCACATAATTATGTTCCATTCTCCGCGCTCGTGACAACCCTAAGGCTGCAGTTGAGAGCGTAGGTATTTATTTCTACAATTAGGCCTTGTTTCCATACTATCCATATTTTGACTGCACCATCGGTTTCAACACCCTCGGAAACCATGAAAACGACACCCATGACGAAAACCTCGATATTTTTTGCAGCCGCCATCTTGGATTTACATTTTGACTGCACCATCGGTTTCAACACCCTCGAAAACCATGAAAACGACACCCATGACGAAAAGCTCGATAATTTATGCAGCCGCCATCTTGGATTTTCATTTTGACTGCACCATCGGTTTCAACGCCCTCGAAAACCATGAAAACGACACCCATGACGAAAACCTCGATAATTTATGCAGCCACCATCTTAGATTTACATTTTGACTTCACCATCGGTTTCAACACCCTCGAAAACCATGAAAACGACACCCATGACGAAAACCTCGATATTTTTTGCAGCCGCCATCTTGGATTTACATTTTGACAGCACTATCGGATTCAAAACCCTCGAAGACGAAAACTATAAAAAGACGCCTATTATGAGAAATTGTAGCAGAAACCATGTTGGTTTTTTTTACAAATTATTTAAGAATTTATTAAACGGTCACGCGTTTATCTGAGGAATTAAAATAGCGGTTTGACATATTTTCTATAGATAAGCTGTCGAACCGCCATTTTTATTCCTCAGATAAAAGTTATCTGACTATTGTTCAAACTTCACTTCTTAGATTAATCGCAGATTCAGTTTTACTTCCACAACAATAAAATGTAATTAACTTTAACTCACAGGTTATTTTTAACACAAAATTTAATTAAAATCACCAGAACAGTTTGTTAACATTCGACATCAAACGAATTATCTAACAAATAATTATGGCGGCGCCGCCGCCGGGCACATGCCGTTCAACCAATCAGCGCGCGAGATGCTTTCCGTTCTATACCATTTAACAGTCTAATAGACTGAATAAACAAAAAAACTTGAGAGGTGTCAAGGGACACCCGGATGGAACGAAGTTCCTTTCGATTAATAATTAGTGAAGGAATTGTAATAAAATTTTATTTTTTTTAAGTTATAATAATATTTTTTGATTTTTGTTATATCACATCTGGGATTTCTATTTTGATAGTAATATCGGTTTCAACACCCTCAAAAACAACGAAAACACATCCATGATGAAAACCTCGATAATTTTGGCAGCCGCCACCTTGGATTTACATTTTGACTGCAATATTGGATTCAACACCCTCAAAAACCATGAAAACGACACCTATGACGAAAACCTCGATATTTTTTTCAGCCGCCATCTTGGATTTACATTTAAACTGCACCATCGGTTTCAACACCCTCGAAAACCATGAAAACGACAACCATGACGAAAACCTCGATAAATTTATGCAGCTGCCATCTTGGATTTACATTTTGACTGCACCATCGGTTTCAACACCCTCGAAAACCATGAAAACGACACCCATGACGAAAACCTCGATATTTTTTGCAGCCGCCATCTTGGATTTACATTTTGACTGCACCATCGGTTTCAACACCCTCGAAAACCATGAAAACGACACCAATGACGGAAACCTCGATATTTTTTGCAGCCGCCATCTTGGATTTACATTTTAACTGCACCATCGGTTTCAACTTCCTCGAAAACCATGAAAACGACACCCATGACGAAAACCTTGATATTTTTTGCAGCCGCCATCTTGGATTTACATTTTGACTGCACCCTCGGTTTCAACACCCTCGAAAACTATGAAAACGACACCCATGACGAAAACCTTGATATTTTTTGCAGCCGCCATCTTGGATTTACATTTTGACTGCACCCTCGGTTTCAACACCCTCGAAAACCATGAAAACGACACCCATGACGAAAACCTTGATATTTTTTGCAGCCGCCATCTTGGATTTACATTTTGACTGCACCCTCGGTTTCAACACCCTCGAAAACCATGAAAACGACACCCATGACGAAAACCTCGATATTTTTTGCAGCCGCCATCTTGGATTTACATTTTGACTGCACCATCGGTTTCAACTTCCTCGAAAACCATGAAAACGACACCCATGACGAAAACCTCGATAATTTATGCTGCCGCCATCTTGGATTTACATTTTGACTGCACCATCGGTTTCAACACCTTCGAAAACTATGAAAACGACACCCATGACGAAAACCACGATGTTTTTTGCAGCCGCCATCTTGGATTTACATTTTGACTGCAACATCGGTTTCAACACCCTCGAAAACCATGAAAACGACACCCATGACGAAAACTTCGATAGTTTATGCTGCCGCCATCTTGGATTTACATTTTGACTGCATCATCGGTTTATACACCCTGGAAAACCATGAAAACGACACCGATAACGAAAACCTCGATATTTTTTCATTAAGGATTCATTATTATTATTATTTTTTATTATTTACAAAAAACCTGTATACACTCAACAAAAATAATCGTCGCGTCACCACACTGTTCAATGCGAAATAGAAATGAAAAAAAATCTGGCTTGCTTTCTATAAGAGAGAGAGAGACAGACAGAGAAACATATCTGTCTGTCTCTTACTATAGCAAAAAGTGTCGTGACAACTTTTCGTAAGAATTTTTTTCCGTCTAGCCCCCTTTCACAACGCGCGATAAGGAACTTCGTTCCAAAAACTTTTTCAGAAATGTAACCAAAGTGCATTACGATTATATCGGCTCAAGATTGTTTAGTCCGTCTCAACACTAGCGCTACACTGGTTGCGTTGTGTATGTGTGAATAGCTACGCACACATGAACATTGCTCCCGTCTTTTACCTAAACTCGAGCGTTCGAATTTTGTGAACTGGCTCTTAAGAACATTTTATACGGCTCATTTTTTTTTGCCTGATTTTGTTAGATCCACGCTTTTACAAAAAAAGAAAATTTTTGTAGTAGCGGCTTGGTGATTCAACATACTGCCCGCCTCTAATTATTATTGTTTATGACATTTTGACGCCTCGGTGACTCACATAAAACTCTTTTATCGTTTGAATAATTTAATTGTGTACCTACTAACTTTAATCTGAGCCTACTAAAAACTAAAACATGTTCTCATCAGAAAAATGATAATTATTTATTTTGCGTAATCAAGTTTCATTTATTATGTAGAACTTGGTATGGCAAAAAGCTGAAGACATTTATTTTATTACTAGCTGTTGCCAGCGGTTTCACCCGCTGCAACTCGAAAATTATCCCACGGGAACATAAAATCGGGATAAAAACTATCCTATGTGTTAATCCAGGTTATAAACTATCTGTATACCAAATTTTAGCCAAATCCGTTCAGTGGTTTTTGCGTGAAAGAGTAACAAACATCCATACATCCATACATCCATACATCCATACATCCATACTTACAAACTTTCGCCTTTATAATATTAGTAGGATATTGTCTTCAAATTATACGTTACGTCCATGAAGTTTTTTTTTTTTTTTTTTAAATGAACTAAAGGGAACCGTACCAACGTCTAAATAATGTTGTCCGTACCAAAGTTTGCCTTCATTAATTAACATTCTTTGTACATCTATTTTGTGTTTCGTTGTGACTTCGAATTTTAATAAACGTTGTACATTCAACAACATTTAACATCTAATTTACAAATGTGTTTTCAATTTCCTTTGGGTTATTTAAAATTGCTATAAAGGGAGATTTCCTCGCAATAGCATCACCTCGTACCTATCTGTTTATCCGAGCTTTGAAGTTGGTCGTATTAGACACGTCTTTCTAGTCAAAACTGTTCAGTTTAATTTAATTTATTGATCGTTTTTTAGAAACGAAATAAATAAAAGTTTTTAGTATTTTACCGGAAATAGGTATATTTTCGTGGTTATTCAATTTGAGAGAAATCTGCGCGTGACGAATTTATTTAAAAAGTTTTAGTACAGTGCGTAACAGGGCAAATAATAATAATAACTATATTCCACAACTACTATTCACACAACGCAAATAGCATATGAATGACTAACATTCTTTAGTATTTAACAGTAATTTTCAAAAAAGGCGATACTTGCACGCGAGTTTCCGTTACGAATCAGTAAGTGGCTGAATGATTTTGTGAACAAAATTCCGAAAACTACGAACCGCGTGAATTCTCTATTCGGAATAGTAATGGGCGATGGGCGTTAACTCTAGCCATCCACATAAAGTTGCCCGGTGTGGCCAGGATATTTAAAATTTGGCCAGAATCACAAAAATACAGTTTGCGTCACGTATTGGGGAATGGGTTACTAACAATAGGTACTTTATATCTTGATAGTATTCAAGAGGAAAGCTTGCACAAAGCTGTAAGCTTTCAGTTGAGAATACCAGTCATCACTTATGTGAACCGCATTTCTGGCTTTGAACTTTTCAGAAGATGGGCAATTTTGTTTTCAAATAATATTTATTATAAAATAAAGAAAACCGTAACCAAAAAAGTAGCCTAAATACTGTTTGTAAGGTGTTCATCTCTGCACCAAAATTCATCTAACTTTTTTCAGCGTATATGACAGCGCAATAATTATATATCAGGCTCTCAATATAGACTCACTTTTGCATTCACATAATAATTATTTAAGAATATTAGTTCATACTATTTTTGCTTCGCTCAACTGTTTACTAGTTTGACTGCAGATTTTCCCATTAATAATTAATTTATACTGCCATTCTTCCATTTCCGCTGAATTATTGCAGTATAATCTCTCTTTCTCTTCTGTACTAAACTTTTATTTGATGGCTGCCGGTTGTGGTTACTTTCTACTTTATACATTGTTTATATATCCATTGGCTAACTGAAAAGTACAATATTCATGTTATTCAGTAGAAAAGCACTTCATCTTACACTGTTTTCTTGATTTATATTTTTCAAAGAGGAGTATTCTGGGCAAATTTATGTATTCAGACTCTAAATAATTCTATTGGCTCTGTATTTATAGCCAGTAGGCTACTTATTGTTTCATTAAAATTTCAGCAAACTTATTAACTTTAAGAATCCTAATTATCAGAACATGACTGTGTTTACACACTCCTGAGCAAAATATAGGATCACTATTCGAGATTGATCCAGGATAGTTCCTTCAATAATGACGAGATTCGAATGAATTTGCTGGTATCAATTTATAATAAAATTAACAGTTGAACCTTTACTAAAGATCGCTCGGAATCGGAGAAAGTGATACCATAATTTACCTCACGAGTGTAGTAAAACTGTCAATATAAATACAGGCGAATTTCCCAATGAGGAAGCACCTTCGTAAAAATAAAACGCGTGAAAGTCCCTCATCCACGTCACTTCAGCGTGTGCACCGTTGCGAGATATTAAGGTCAAAGCTCACAAATAGGTTTTTAGGGTAAGGTTTTATACCGTACATATCAAGGCATTGAAGTTTCATCTTAAAATATCTTGTAATTATAAAATTGTGTCACTCGCAAGATTAGGTAGTTTGAAAAGATTTTTTTTCTGTGTATTTTTGTTTAAATTGGGAAAAAAATGAAATCCTGATAAACAATCCACGTTGTGATTGATGGTGTTTTTTTATATCACTAATAAATTAAACATTCGAGTTAAACTTCAATTGAAAAGGGTTTTTACTATTAAGGTATCTACGTTATCAAAATAACTTATTAGTAAAAGAATGTAGTCTTAATAAGATGTTATTAAGACTACATAATTTTACGCCTTGTATTATCCTTTCGGCGCGAGCACACTCCGCGTTGCGCTGTCGCACCGCAAGGAATTCGCCTTTCGTGTGCCTTCCAGCTGATACGGCGAATTTTTTGCGATGCAGCGCCGCATCGCAAAAGATTTTGCCGTACTGTGATTTAAAACATCCAAGAAGACGACACGACTAACTTTAACTTTTTCATTTTACTTGCTAGCCATAAGAAATCTCGTAACTTGTGCGTCATTTTGCAGACGTTAACTTTTTTGGGCGTAAGTTCTACTCTACTTGATAATTAGCATAAGTAATTTGTGTTGCAGGTGTGGCTAACAGGGGCTGTTCCGTGCGAATACCTCGCCATGTCTCGGAGGATAAGAAAGGATACCTTGAAGATCGACGACCTGCCGCCAATGCAGATCCCTACAGAGTAATAACGGTTATGATTAAAACCTGCATATTTGATGAGTAAAATTTGTAATCCGTGTTATTGTATTGTCTCCGTATGATAGTGTCGTTTCACTGCGTATTAGGCAAGCAACCGATTGAAATCATTGTCAATTTATGAATTAATCGTGTTAATATTAAATTCTTCATCTTAATCCTCTAGTTTCTCTGCCACAAGCCCACAACAAAGTGTTACTGTGCGGGCAGGGTTTATTACCACTACGTTTAGCGAGGGAATTTTTATTACATTTTCTTTAGAATTCTGAGAAATCTCGTAATAGAACGAAATCGTTTATAACAGAGTTGAATAGCCCACACATAAAGAAACATCCCGTGATTCAGATTTGATTAGTCAATTAATTCCGTGAAAACAAGTTCGATTTAAACTTTTGTTTTCAATTTTAAATTGATTGATGATGAATTATTTTGGTAATTTTACAAATCTAGCACGAAATGTTTATTTTCAGTCATTCAATACTGTGGTTATGAAGTAGTGATGGGCAGGAGGGAAGAAAAAAATGGGAGGGAAAAAAAAGATTGGGAAAATATGGGAAAATAAAATAAATTCCCGGAATTTTCCCAAACGACGGGAAAATAAATATTGAATCAATAACAATGTTAAAAATATGTAAATAATTATTGTATTAGGTGGTAATAAGGTGGTAGTAAGGCCTGCAACGGCTGGGTCATGCCAGTATTGATGTAGGTACTCTTTTGACATACTCATGGACTCAAACAGAACTTAATTGTACATGTACGGACCCTCGTATCCAGGGCGATAGGAGGGTCCGTACATTGCTTACCAGTGCATATCGAATGCATCACTCACGGTCTTCGGTTATGTGATTGTATATTCGAGGTTGAGATTTTCTAAACGTTAAGACTTTCCACAATCGTGAGATATGCAATCTCAGTGAATATTTCCTAAAAGCCGACGTGGGAATGCATCGAGATGGCGGTGGACAAGGGCCTTACCCCACTCTCCTGGGCTAAAGAGAACTGGCGCAAACCTGCAGTGCTTGACACTAATGGTCGCATGGAAATATGACAGAACAAGGAGCTTCACGGACGTTTTTTCCGGGCCGTACATAGGCCTGATGCAGATGTAGACATATCTGCGTCGGTAGCCTGGCTACGAGCCGGAGAGTCCTTTGGAGAAACCAAAGGTTTTGTCAGAGCAATATGGAAGAAGTTGATTGAAGTGATGATGACATATAACTACCGGAGATTTATTGTGAAGGATAGCAGGGCTGAGATATGTCGGGCATGCCACCGTGTCCAGGCGAGTCAATCTATCACATTTTCTCCGGGTGTTCTCGTCTCGCTAACGGAGAATATTTGCATAGACACAACCCTGTAGCCAGAATATTCTATCAACTTGCTCTAAAATACAACCTTGTGGAATCAGAAGTGCCGTACTACAGGTATGTGCTCGACCCAGTTCTTGAAAGTGGCAATATGACACTGCGATATGCACGCGCTGCGGGAAGAGCTCCGTCGCGATCTCAGGGCAGTATGGAGGAAGCGACGGTCGCAACAGAGGTTCGGGTACGCTACGATCGCGGCGGTAATACCCTCTCTTAGAGGAGTGGCTGGATAGGCGGCTCGGCGTCCTGACCTACCGCATGACGCAGGTCCTCACCGGACACGGAAGTTTCATGAGGTACATGTGTCGGATGGGGAAGCAGGAAACGCCTGGGTGTCACCACTGTGAGGACCGCCCGGAGGACACGGTGGAGCATACGGTGCAGGACTGCCCCGCTTGAGCAGAGCACCACCGTGTCCTCACGGCAATAGGCAGAGACCTCTCGCACCCGGCTTTGGTCGCAGCCATGCTTCGGGGCGAGACGGTGTGGGATGCGGTGGACTCCTTCTGCGAAGCAGTCATTCATGGGCTGAGTAAGGGACAGCGTCAGCGTCCGTCCACCCCAGCCGCAGTGGTAGACGCCAACGGCGCCGGATTTCGGCAGACGGATCTCCAGCCACCGTAGGCGCGGGCATGCGGGCGGCAACTAATAGGCGACTCGCTGTCCGACCATGGACCATGCCCGGGTCAGCAGCGCGTTGTGTTCCACGCGCGCGTTTTTTTCAAGCATTTATTTTTGACGGTATTAATGAATTTGATTTCTATTTCAGTTCGTTCACCCGTGTGTAGCGTTCACAGCTGATTCCAATGTTTCCATCACATTTTGCAGACTGAACTGGCAATTCATCGAAATACTTACAAATAACTTATTTTATTGGCCATATAAATAGGCCAAAAGAAAAAAAAAATGCAAAAATTATTTTTTTCGGAAATTACTTGGTTATTGATACGAGTAAGCACACCAAATTCTTGCAGTTAATTTTTTAAGACCATAATATTACTTTGAAAATCTGTTAGAGACTCGAGAGTTTACGTTTGCCATTTGTCTACAAAGCAAGACTAAAAAAAAATATAAATTGTTAGATTAGAGCTATGATTATGTGGCTTTTTATACTTACAATACCCACTTTTCAGCGCACCAAGTAATAGATCTATCTTCAAAGTCAGCTGATTAATATTAAAGGTATAAAGCCGCATTTATAGCAAAACTAGTATTCAAAAAACAACCTAATAATCAGAAAAAGGTCGGTGTGATACTTTTGAGACTTGTTCGAAGTTGATTTTAAGTCTTTTTAAATAAATACGTATCAACAAACATTTCCATACATAAAATCCCTTACTTATAAGCTGCAACCATACTTTTACAATGAATGTCTTTTTTTTAACCACGACATGCATGTACAGACTCACACAAATGCAAAACTTTGTAAAAAATAAATTAAATTGCATAATTTTATACGAAAAATATTTTCCCGTCATTTGGGAATATTCCCGGGAAGAAATGGGAAAGTATCGGGAATTTTCCCAACTCGGGAAAATTCCCGGGCAAAAACCCATCACTATTATGAAGTCATTATCATGTAAATACTATGAATGTAGCATAAGTTGTCAGTTGCGTCAGAATTATTAATTATAGGTAGAAAATACTTGGATCTACCTACTCACGAACGAGTAACTCAGCAGTCATCGTCAGCTTCGTTAAAACACTGGAAATAACAACAATCCTTGCTAATTTCAACTTAAAGAATGAAACTACAGCAGTTGGACTTATTATAATTATTTTTACTTCGTTAACGTACAGTCATAGTTTACATTATATTAATAATTTAATTCTATCACATCACATGTTTGATTACTTATTATTCTAAATGTAATGGAAATCTCAACGTATTTACACTTTGTCATCATATGATATGTCTGTGAATTCTACAATGTTACTGTTTGGGAATATATACAGTTCACTGACTCTCTCGTCGCCTATAGGCATATCATCTCTATTTGATTGTTTCTTTCCTGATCTTCTGTTACCAATATCTGTGTTGCTCATTCTTATATTCAGATACCTCCTACTGTTGCCGTGACCTTCCATGTCTTCAGTTTTCATAAAATTTAATCCATTTTCTCTGCTCTGATTTCCCATGCAGTGGCATGAGTTTCTAGACGGAACTTTTAACGTATCTCCGGGCGGCATGTTTATAGATTTCCTGGTTGAATAGCTACTTCTATCGTTTGTTGATCGGAATGATAAAATCCGGGTTCGGTACGACTGGCCATCCTGAAATTAGTTTATTCGATTCATTATTTAATCTAGCCCAAAATTGAACATAAACAAAATAATGATAAAACTACGCTTGAACCCTTACCTCGTAACTATCGTTAACAAATCTGCTTGGCTTTTTCCCGAAAGTAAAGCGTTGCTTGAATTCCTTTTTGAATTTTTCCTGAAACGAAAGTAATTCGTTGTTAATTGGCTCGTATGTATTTGGTGCGAAGAATACAGCGCCGTTGTTTTGCCCCAATTAAATAGGATCACGAAAAAGAAAAACTTGTACATATTTTATTTTCCGAAGAGTTTGTTGGCAGTAAATAAACTTTAGGATGGGGAATATTTTTATGCTTGTTCTTTACTTCCGTTTTTCGGATATAGTGCGGCAATTTCGCGCGCCCTTCCTAGTGGAAGTCTCTTTAGGGAAATCTGAGAGAACAGCTGAAAGGGCAGCGTCACGAGACACGAGAGCCTATAAAAGGCAGGGTTATACTACCTTACTCATATGAGGAATTTGTTGAAAGTGAGCAAGAAACAAGGTATTTCGGGAAATCTTAAGAAAATTTACAGTAGTAAATGTCTTGTACATAATTTGATAGTAGCGTGTTACTGCTAAAGGGTTGTATTAAAGTTATAAAACAGTACATTTGCCACTCAGATTTCATAAAATGATAAGCGGGAAAGTTTGGGAGAGCCTATAATCAAAAATGTTGGAACATTCATATCGGCTACATCGTAAAACATAATTTTACTAAATGTTTATTTAGTTTGCATTAAAAGAGTGCCTACAATAAACATTATCGCAACCTTTTTTTATTTTCAAGATTGCGATTAGTGATAAATAGTAATGGATTGATGGATTATGTTCAAATTATAGTGTTTAAGAATAAACTATTTAAATAACATTAACTTCTTACTTATAGAAATAACTTCAGTATGTTTACAACATAATCACGCTTATTTTAACTAATATGATATAGTGTCAAGACTACAAAAATGTATAATTTTTGTAGTCTTGACACTATATACTTTCTTTAAAATTTGGCGTGGGAAAACGGCACGCAATCAATATTTTTAAGAGTCACCAATGACTGGTCATTGGGTTATTCCTTATTGAAATGTAATCTTAGACCTTATTTGGAACAATTTGAATCCCGATAATTACCTAATCGTCAATCTGGACGGTTGGACTCTTCGATCTTTATTTTTTTTTTTAATGTGACAATTTTACTACGATGAGGACGTTATCTTGATACTTTTCTGATTGATTTTGATTGTTTTAGCCATTGAAGGTTTGACAATAAAAATGGCTTATACTTTATGTTCAAGGATATAGTGCGGCAGACTTCTGGCAAATGAAGCGTTAGCTGAATTCAGCACTTTATTTTTTGGTTTAGCTAGTTAAATGTACACACATAAGCCGTGGTCAATGCTATTTACTATGTTCAAGTACTCTTACTCATAAATTCCAAACTAAACGAACGTAGTTACAAACTGTTTGATTCAATGGATTCCGTCGTTCATAACCTATTAGAAAAGTATCAGTTTAACGTCCTGGACATCCAAAGAAATAAAAGCACGTCGTAAAATTCTCACAGTTTATGGAGAACAGTTGAACAAAAACAACCCAGATGGCCAAACATGACGTCTTAGTAGTTCCACTCAGGGAACGAGATGGCGCTAGACGACTTGTATAGCTCTGTCCCCTTCCCACAACCTAACTACTCACGCTATAAGATAACATGATAGGCCACCACTTTGAACCACAACTCAAAATTGTTGCAAATAAAGCTTTGCATCACTCATTTAATGACATGTGATTAGTGCGGCCACATACGTTAGTTTTCATGATCAGGAATCCTGATCCGTTTTCCATCCAAACGCAGCGAATTCATACAAATGTGTGTGTATGTTTTGTGTGTGTTGTTCAAATTCGATAACTTCCCGTAGGTACAGATTTCGAAAAACGGATCAGGATTCCTGATCAGGAAAACTGAGGTATGTGGCCGCCTTAAAGTTCAAATGTTGTGTTTTCTGCAAACGTTGTTAAAATGATAACCGTGACAACGGGACTTACGTTGTAAATGGCGTAGATGAAGGGGTTATAGCACGAGTTGCTCATCGCTAGCCAGTCGAAGCAAAAGAAGAGGACATTGATATACTTGTACCTGAAAAGAAAATTACAATATAATTTATGCAAAAACTAGTTGACCCGATAAACTTTGTCCTGTTGTCATAACAACGAAAATACAATTTCATTTTATTTATATAGATATTTTAGATACCTTAAAACGGGATGAATATTGAACTCAGGGGTAAATCGAGACCAAACTCTGAATTATATTAGTCTGCCAACAAAGTCCCTTAAATTTTTAGGAATAAATAATATGTAACTATGTAGTTCGTTATTGTCATTTATTCAAGGTAAAAATCCCCTGTAAAGCTTAATCTGGATTCACCCCTAAGTTTTCTATTCACCGTTTTACGGTTATTGGGCTATAAGGTTTACTAGATTCTTTGCGATTTCCTTAATAGTGGAAAGTTGATGGGACTATTGTATAATCTAGCGATGAGTCACCACAATATGTCTTTGGCAGACACTTCCATAATGCATTACTGTTTTCATGAAATTTCATAGAAGGGTGCTTACAGGGTGATTTGGTGCAGGCGTGGAACAAAGTAGCAAAAAAATTGGAGGCTGCATCATATGATAAACCATGGATTGAGCGACAGCGGTAAGCGATCAGAAAGCGGAAAAAAAATCACAATCGATTGTTGAATGTAAGGGTCAGCTCAGACCGAGACGTGACGCTGCGGCCACATTTCAATAGAGCAACTCAAAATCGAACTCTATTTCCTACACGAAAAGATACACCATTCGTAACGCAGCGCGACGCAGCGCGGTGCCGCGCTGCGTTTCATATTATTTATATAGATATTTTAGTGATTCAAAATGTAACTAGGAAGGAATTGGGGGAGGCCTTTGCTCAGCAGTGGGACAGTATAGGCTAATAAAAAAAAAAAAAAAAAAAAAAAAAAAATGTAACTTTATTTGCTACACGAAAAATACACATTTGCAGTGTCGTTGTGTAACGTCGCGCCGCGCCGCGTCGCGCCTCGGTGTGAACTGACCGTTATAGGCTTGAATTTATAGAACTGGTGGCCTACCATGTCTTAATGCGTGAATTGTTCCGTTCAGAGAACGAGATGGCGCTAGACGACTTGTATAGCACTGTCTCTTTCCCACAACCTAAAGATTCACGCTTAAAGACATCATGGTTGGCCACCTGATCATGGCTTTGTTTATCGTTTATGTAATAAAATCCTCTACAACAGTGTTCTCATGAAATAAAATAAAATTGGATGGTACAAAAGCCTATGACTAACACAACCATAATTCACAAAAAAGAACGAAATTACGAACAATTACGATGGATGAAAGTTTTTTTTTGTGTTTTCCTCATTTAGAAACACGCATAACAATGTAACTAATATATTGTTTTCCCCAATTTCAGCAGTTCAATGGAATAAGTTTTCAAATATTTGTTGTTTGTGTATTTATAATTTATTTGCATGTTTTACTTCTTTTAGCGGTTTTCTTAAATAATACAGTCCGTCTTAAGACGAAGTTAAAGAGATTCAAATGAGCTGGTTTAGTTGTTCTCATAATGCTAATCAGTTTGCATAACTTGTATGCCGACTGCGGCCATCTCATAATGTTAAGTACATAAACAATGCTAAACAGAGTCAGGATAACTTTTCCCTTGCAAAGTTATTCAAATATTATGCTGACAACACAAAGGTACAAGCGGCCAAATAAAATAAAATGGTCTATTTGTTAATTATGTAATGTCGATTTCAATAGGTATCAACTCGAGGAGCAGGAGTGTATTATTACGGAAGTTGGTTCATTCAATCGCGCTTTCGGGGTTGAAAATTGATTAAGAAAACTTTTACATTGATTTATGGCGTCCATAACTTCGGATTCGGCCTAACCGCTGGCTTTGTATAAATTTGTCTGGAGTTTTATCTAAAGCCGAAGTTTTATGCAAGATTCGAAATTGAACGAGTGTGAGGTGGGGTACCTACCCTATCCCATGATACGCATTTCGAAGTATTACAGTTTTTGATAAGTTGCAAAGGTTTTATGGTATTTTAATATTTTATACTTCCAGGCATCGAATACTTAAATAATACATGTCACGTAAGAACTACCAATTTTATTAAATTGAAGAACTTTAATTCAAGACAAGTTAAAAGTCAAAACAATCTTGAATTATAGTTTTCCGATTACATAAACCTTCGTATAAAGTTGCGATGATTCGATATCGCAACATAGACCAGAAAAACAACTTTTGGTCAGACAGTATTTATTTATTTTCCTCTTAATATCTGGACCTTTGCCCTCAATGTTTACTAGATGTAACAGTAAAAAATATATTAGGTACTTACTCGTTTATCGACGGGAAGAAAGATTGCATCAAAAGATAGCTCTGAAGCGGCAACCAGCACAGTGCGAAGAGAGCCACCACCAGGACTAGCATTTTTATCACCTGCGAACAATTTGTTTTGCTATAAAACGAAAACCTTCTGTGTTTAATTGAAACGTGGTAAACAGCTGTTAAAGATTAATTTATTCACCCCACGTTTTGTCGCCTTTCGGCTGAATTTAATCTGATTGATTGTTTCTGTTAGCCGAAGTAATTTAAACAGTTATTACGAAAAAGCCACCTCGCTTTATGACTATTATTTTAAGGGACTCTATATAAAAAATATTTTTTTGAAGACAAAACTCCTACCTATAGTACGGTTTATAATTAAGGATATCTATAGAGCGGGAGCCCGTAACAGATGTCCGTGACCAATTTCCTCTCAAGCGATAATTAGCAGACTACATGAGGGAGTCGTATCATGAACATTCGTGGAAGTCAGCTGCGATTCCGTTGGTGGGATAAGCAGCAATCGCCGTTCAAACACGTAGAAAAAAAATATTTTTTTAGTCATTTCCTCTCAATTGAAACCTGGTTTATATTGAAGATTACCTTGTATAACGAAGAATAAAACCAATCAGCCGACGGTACCATGGTGGAATACACGTCAGCTGGTCACTCGAACATGTAATTTTTTATTTTATTTTCAGTGATTTCCTCTCAACCCAAATTTTGCCTGATGATAGTTTACATGAAGATATGGCTAAAAACAGACGTCAGCTGGCTGTATCTCGGTGGAAAGGTCCTCAGCTGATACTTTGAAAATTATTGTACAAGCAGGACTAAGGGCTAGTACAGACTTGCGGAAACCGCGCGTTCATGAATCGCGCGGTTCGAAACCGCAAAATTGTTATGCAATCAGACTCCGGCGGTTATATTCGATTATCGTACAGGGATAACGTCCGTTTGAAAAAGGAGGTCAGCGAAAAATCGATTTACTGTGGTTTTTGCTCCTTAAAAAAACGATAAGAAAAATGCGGTATGCAATGCAAATGGGTGCATCCAATATTAAGTAACCAACCAAGTTTCCAACGTATTTTCACAATTTCCAAATATCTCCACTAACTCTTGCCAAGCTTGGTTATGATAGTTTTATTTGAGTAATCCTCACACTGAATATCCCATATTGCATTTCTCTTCTCCACTTCATCAATAAACAGTTCAGTGTCGAAACGAACCGTGCCAAACTCACGAGCTGTGATGTGCTAACCGCGCGGTATCCGCCACGCAACTGAACGCAAAGTAAAGACTCCATAGTAATAGAAACGCGCGGGAGCAGCGCGATTCTATTTTCTGGCGGTTGACTAACCGCGCGGTTATGTCTGAACGATTACTTAATAACTCTTACATATAAGACTCTCTCCTCTACTCCGCTTCTTTATACGCGCGCTTGTATCATCAATCCAAACGCAATAACAAATCAGCGTCTACGGCGCCGAAGAGGCGCGTTCCTGAAACGCGCGTCTTCTGCGCGTTTAGAATACGCCGTATGCGATGGGCCTAAGGTTCTCTGCCCATTCTTTGCACGAATATGCAAAACAATCATAATGAACTCTTGAAAAAACGTATAAATGGGTCTATTGATTTATTTTCTCAATTAGTGAAAAGTATAAGAAATAAAAAGCTTTTCTTTAAAGAAAACCCCCAATCATTGCTTGATTAATTGTTTGATGTTATTGTCATTTACATTTTTCATTTACATTACATATAAAACAATTAAAAATACAAAATAAACATGTTGCTAAGAAACATATATCAATGGATATCTAGTTCGGACCTCAAAGATAGGAATTTCTTCATAATGCAAGCCGGATCGAGAAGCTCTTCACGTAATCTCCAAGCGAGAGCCTTGTCTCATCATTGAAGATCGTGCGGGAATCCTTCTGATTCTGTTGAACCGGTTAACGGACCTTCTTGATCAGGGTGTCAATTACTTATTCACTCCAGTAAGAACAGTTCCATAACTTGAACAAAATAACGAAATACAACAACAAAATCATTTAATATTGATTTGAAACCTTATGACAGCAGAATGATTTGACAAGATTAGACATTAGGGATGACACAAGTTTTTTTTCCAAATAATATTTTTTTATGGCTTCTTCTATGTGTCATTATGACAGACACTCGTTTCCCTTATGTCCGTTTTGATATTGCAAATAAATTACGTTTAGTTATTCAGATTTAATAAAATATTTGTTTCTTCATATTTTATTTTACGATCTTTCCACCGAGATACAGCCAGCTGACGTTTGCTTTTATCCATATCTTCATGTAAACTTTCATCAGGTAAAATTTGAGTCGAGAGGAAATCACTGAAAATGATATAAAAAATTACATGTTCGAGTGACCAGCAGACGTGTATTCCACCATGTTACAGACAGCTGATTGGTTTTATTCTTCGTGATATAAGGTAATCTTGAATATAAACCAGGTTTCAGTTGAGAGGAAATGACAAAAAAATATTATTTTTTCTACGTGTTTGAACGGCTATTGCTGCTTATCCCACCAACGGAACAGCAGCTGACTTCCACAAATCTTTATGATCCGACTCCCTTATGTAGTCTACTAATTATGGCTTGAGAAGAAATCACTAACGATATTTTGGTCTGGCTTCCGGTCTACTATGGTTACCAGACATATCCATAGTTATGAAGTTTTCTATAGTTATCATCATCAGCCTATAATGTTCGCACTGTTGGGTCACAGGCCTCCTCTCAGTGAGAGGGAGTGGGCCATAATCCACCACGCGGGCCCAGTGCGGGTTGGTAGATGTCACATGTCTTCGAATTTTTGGTTCTAGCACAAGCCCGTTTCCTCACGATGTTTTTCTTCACCGTTTTGAGAGCAGTGGTGATGAATTATATTACAAAAAGTAATGTGCCTAGCGGGGTTCGAACCCACGACCTACAATTCGTAAGTCGGGATCGATACCACTGGGCCACCACTGCTCTCTATAGTTAGTTTTAACTGTTAAATACCGGAAAGCTAAAAAAAGTGGCACATTCCTCACCCTTTTGGAAATCTATCAATAAATAGGTTCTAATGCAATGAACGAGTCGTTTAAAAAAATCATTTAAGAGAGTGCACATTTAAATAACACTCAAATGTTCATGTAATCGTCACTTAAGTTTAGTTAGATTGGTCATTGAGAAGGAATATAACGTCTCGTCGGTATATAATAGTCTTTTAGTTAACAAAGCATTTATGAAGATGTTGGGGCTCGATTGCCGAATCGTAATGGAATCACTAGACCTATATCTTCCCAAATAATGTTTCACGAAATAAGATTGTGAGGGTTGGATCCCTTGAGTTCCCTCAATTTAAAGGATCTTTAACTTAGAGTTATGATGCCATTTTGGATTAGGTTTTATAAATATCCTTTATTTCATAGTATTTTTTTAGTGGAAGAAACGATGTGGTCAGATAAATCGATGTGGAGGCATGAACAACAATCAAATCAGGATAACTAGTATTCCTTGTATGAAGATTTTTTACTATTTTTATATTGCGCATTCCAGTTTGGTCCCTCAGTTCACACGCACATGATTTTTTTTCCAAATGTCTGAAAACCTGTCTTACAAAGGGGTCCCTTCTATAATATTCAGATGCATCCGGTTCGACTGAAAACCGAGCCCAGCGTTGTTTAGAAAAGGCTAGGCTGATGATTTATTATGGAAATACAATCAACTGCCTAATCTAGAGCGATATAAGTAGATATAGATGTGGGTACTAGGAGTCTACCAAATTAAAGTTTCAGTCAGTACCTTGGTTTCCCGTTAGAACGTTTGAATAGCATAGTATATTTTGCTAAATAAATAAATAGGGTTGAATTGAGTCAACGGTATCCTCTTTATTTTTAACCAACCTCTAACTTCACATCTCCTGGGTTTTGAAATAATTAATGAAATCACTACTTCGTGGAGCTCAGGTGCACAGGTCTGCCAGCTCGGACCCTTATAAATCCGTGTCCTGGTTCAATCAAACCGAAGTGGGAAGGATTAAATTTATAGGAGATGTCAGTGCTACTGCTTATTGCTAGAGGTTTAAAGTACAGAATTCGTCCTAAAAGCATCAAAAGATAGGTCTTTCGTTTGCATACCTCTGAGAGAGTTCGCTAAAACTTACCGATGCGAGCGAGGTGCACGCTCGTGTGCCTGTTTTTAAGTAGAAATAATAATTTGAAACCTGCTATTTTTTTTTTCTTAGTGCCTTCTCGCATGTCTCGCGGTCTTTTCTGCCATAGACTTACAACTAAATTACTAAAAACTAAGTGACCACACGCTAAAGGCACCCCCTGTGGGGTACGAACCTCGGCTAAGAGCGTCACTGAGGGAGGACAGCAAGGGACAGGCTGGATCTGATTGATAATTATCATTATTTAGGGGATAATTTAAAACTAATGTCGGTCGAGGGGGTTGAGATGTGCTAAAACGAGCGGTTGTGTGTTATCGATATTTTCTAAGGCCTTGTTCAACAAGGATACCGGTGCATCGGGTGGCACATTGTGGGCCTCCGGAAAAACAAACGGCGATGTATTAGAGCGTTCAAAGAGAAGCGGTAACGATTGATGAACGATTGCATGAGTCGCCCGATGACCTGTTAAACAGATAAACGTCGCGTGTTTTGAACGTGGCCCAGAAAAAAATTAAAGCTGACACTGTTCATCAGTGTGACAGATGTACAACAAAGTGATCCGTACCTTTATACTAATAAACGGAACCCTAATAAAAATAACATATGCCGCGAAATGAAGCGCGAAATACACTTAAGGCGCATAGTACCCTCAATGACCTTGAGCATCAGAGCGGAGCTTTCAGCACACTTTCATATCTGCACCACATAAACTAATATGTCCCGAGCATACTGCGATACCTCAAAACGATATCATAGACTATGCAGCGAGGCAGGAACGACTGCCGCGGGCCGCCTTCGCCCGGTTTTTATATATGGAAACCTCAATATTGAACATATTCTTTGTAAAATATTGACTGATTTACATGAGCGTTGCTCACTTTGTAGTAAATTTTAACACCGATTGATCTATTCAAAAATATTTTAAATAAACGAAATCGTTTAGAAGTTCTGAGCATTTATTTGAACAAAATAGCGTGTTGTTAAATATTTTTTTACAGCTCAACTATTTGTCTTAAGAAAATAAAATTTACTCACATTGTTGTACATGAATCTACAGTAAACATATATTTTTTTTCAATCTTTACACCCAGCCGTTAATGAGGAGCATGCTTTAGAATGTAACGTTTTTACGGCTTAAAAGGCGCGAAGGCCCTTAATATAATAAAATTCTAGAACATTATACTTGATTTTTTTTTTTTTCAATTTACTTGTGTAATGTAGTGAGAGTTACAGTTGAAATTATCAGTCTAGCTTAAAGCTTTGTAGTAAAGCACTTTTGTTCACTGAAAGCTTTCTGCTTTTTAATGATAGAATGAAATAACGAAATCCATAAAGGGTTCGAACAAACTTCTCATAAAGCCAGAATTTACCGAAAAAATGATAAAAATAAATGAACATCCATAAATTGTATCCGGTTTTCGGAAGGCGACTGAGCATTTGATTAGATGATTCAGCAGTAGATCCATTAGTCTACACTTTGCTAAAATTATGTACTATGACATCATCACAGGCACGGGTCTATACTTAAACCCGCGCTCCGTCTGTGTTTGACATACGTTTTACGTCAGAACGACGTCATTGAGACTTTGATAAAGTATCAGCAAGCCTACCATGAACTAATTAAAAACGATTAAAAAGCAAGACATTTCAGTTTGAGTTCATAAACTGCATCGCTGAAAGTCGTTCCCTGGCGTCCAATACGCTCAGCGATATTTGGATGAAAGATTGCAATTTGTGGCTGAAACGTTTTTAGTGAGAAAGAGACAACGCTATTATTAAATAGCGTTGTCTCTTTTTCACCAAAAACGTTTCAAATGACTTTGACAGACTTTGTTTCTTTGGATAGACTAGGAAACGCATAATGAATTCAGCATTATCGTTATTGAAGGGGTGCAACTGACCGCGAAACTGGAGCCTCTTACGTTCAAAAACTCAATAAAAATAAATCATTAGACTATTATAGAAAACTAAATGCGGTTGAAAAAATGTATGTAGGATAGGTATTATAACTTTAAAAGAAAGATTTAAGTACACTTACGTTGGTTTTTGTAAAAATTCATCAATAATTCACCAAACGTTTCAGTTTATGTTAAAGAAATAGTAACTTTTATTGGATTGCTTATTTTGACAGTTTGAGCGTTTCAGTTGAGATGCTATAAGACGTCATGGCACGAAACCAGTACAAAATTGAATGAATGAAACCAAAACTTGCGACTCAGGTTGGCACAATCGCTGTCAGATGGTATGGTCTACTAGATTGAACGTTAAGCTGTTGTCATGGTACGAATTAGAAGAACAGTTCAGTTTAGGTCATAAACTGGATCGCGTTAAGAGTTTGTGGTAAGGCCCCAGCACGTTACACTGACACGTTTGAACTTCTAACATTATCAGCCTTACGTAAGTAATTACCTTAAACGAGGATAATTGATCGATTAATTACGAAAGGAAATTGTGTGTGAAATCTTCCGTAAGTACAGTTCAATGTAGGGCACCTTGCCGTTTGTTTTGTTACATCACTAATTAATCGTAAAATGTGTGACAACAAGTCTTGTAGGTCAATGTTTTGGTGTTACGTTCAAATATAAAATTGACGTCCATGTGTTTTAACTTACACCTGAAAAATAGTCACAGGACCGTCTATAAAGTTAACCGTGAATCTGGAAGGCAAAGGGCAACAGAAGAAATATGGTGGATTTTTGATCAGTAAGAGTCAGATATTCCCGCTCCACCCAGAGCTATAATTTTCAGGATAAAATCTGCAAAGAAGGTTAGGCAAAGGTGTTCATTTTACTAACACTCCACATTTTGATGTACATGCTTAGGTCTCATGTGATAAGAGCAAGTCTCAAAGTCAAATCAATTATTTCAGTTATGGCCCTATCACACGCACAAGCTTCACCACAGTTCTGCCTGCGCACGCTTCTCGCATGAAAAACAATACACGGTCGGCAACACTGAACGCCCAACCACACCACACAGGCACAGGTAAGTACGCGCAGGCCGGGCTTGCGCAGGCAAAACTGTGGTGTAGCTTGCGCGTGTGGTAGGTCCATTAGGCCATCGAAGAGACACTTTTGAACGGCAAGTATTAAAATTAAACGAAATGTGATGAGACGGAATTGGTTCTACAGTCTATTGGCACTATGTCACCGAAAATTAGACCTCCAGGTTTTTATTTAAAAACGCACTGACAATTGGTTATCCTGAAAATTGAAATCAAGTCGTCATGAGTTCAACAGCACTCATGACTATAATAACAAAGCAGCAAGAGGCAAGATGATTGAAATAATCTAATTAGACCGAAAGTAGATTAACAAAAATTATTTGTCCCGTATTTTTCCTTTTTACATAGCGTAAGTTAAAATTTAAATTCGCAATACTTCACTGGAATGTTCATAAGTGACGAAAAATACGTCGAGCGTATCATCGAATGTTCTATGACGCACTAACATATCATCGGTTGAGTGTGAACGGTTATTTGTTTTTCTATACATTTGTCGGCTCTGGCGTTCCGCAACCGACAATACGCGACGCATGTTCCGTCGATATAAACCTTCCCTTAGGTAAAATTCTCACTAGTTCTGACATCACGGGCCCGTACTCTAGAGTTTTCAGTAATTAAAAAAAAAATTGTGTCTCATATTTTTCAACTAATTAGATTTGCAATTTACTGATGCTGTCATCATGCCTATTGTCCCTGCTTATTATCGCATTGTTCCTAAAATACTAATTTCTCATTAAGTACTCCTTTGTCAAGCTAGTAATTTCATTTGATGCCCAGTTGTACGTAATGTAAATTGGACTTCAGGGGGGGTATTACAACGTCTTAAAACCAGGCTTGTTCCGGCGAGTGAAAGTGACAGAGCTATACAAGTCGTCTAGCGCCATCTCGTTCACTCACTGGAACAAGCCTGGCTTTAAGACGTTGTAATACCCCCCCTGCTCAAATAGTGTCTATAAATTAATTATTACGACTTTATTTTTAAACGTTATAAATAGTAAAAGAAAAGGCGAGATAATTTGCAAAACGTAACGGAAGTAATACTGACGGGGTTGTACGCCTGTCTTAAAAGGGAACCGTGGTCCTGGAGCACATAGGGCATGTGAAAGAACAGGGTGATTTGAGTCGATAAGAGTCTAATAGTCCTTTTCGCTCCACTCAGGGCTCAGAACATGTTTTATGATTGCTACACTCCTAATAAAAAATGGAACTATTGTAATATTGTGACGAGAGTTAAAACTAGGGGGAATAACTTTTGCAAAAATGAGAATGATAATAAAGCTTTTAACTGCCGATTAACTGATTAAGGGTTAGCCAAACAACAAACCAGACAATATCCATTAACCCTTAAAACAGCAACATTAGAATTCCATTGTAGCAATGTGGTTAAGCCAGGTTATGTCCAAACGTGTTTATTTACATTACATTGCATTCAATTTGCACCAGATGGATTTAAATGGCTAACCATCTGTTAAACGGAAATAGAACGAACGCTATTTTCAGATGTAACATTCCCTTTGGCCTGCTAACCTAATGCGTGCGATGTAATCGACCTTGCTCTCCAGGAAGTACATCATTATCATGGTGATGATGGATTGGTATTTCGTGACAGCGTAGTGTTATTACTTCCTGTGGTAACGTGCGCTTAACGATGGATTAGAAACGCCTCATTAGATATAAATAAAGAACAGTTTTAGTTAGTTAACCTTTCGTTAAAAGAAAATATTTTTTATTGGTCTTTATTTAAAGATTTGATCACTATCTCGCCTGATGGTCAGCGAAGATGTGGTCGACGGTGAAGCACGCTTGCCTAGAAGTAACCTGTTCACTCTTGACTTGAAGACCCCAAGGTTATAGCTGTCGGGAAATACAGATGCCGGGAATTTCACTCCATAGCTGTGCGTACAATAAAGGTATTCTTCTGGAAGACTCTTTTTTAAGGTCTATAAAACATCAAATGGAGGGTCTACTTGATAATTTTCAGCCTAAAAATAGTGTCAAGTCTGACAGTGACAGTTCCTTTTTTCACCAACATATTCCAGCTCTTTGCGTATCAGATCTGCAATATTATTGTAAGCCGACAGATGACAAAGCCTTTATTCTATTCAATTCTTTGCCAAACGGATCGAATTGAAAATGGATAAATCTGCTTAGAGGCGTACAAGTTGACAGGCAGGAAAAGAGACCAATTGGTTGAAACAAAAGCGGATTTTTCGCACTCACTCGCTATGAACGTGAGTAAAGTCGTGTCCAGACCGGTGTATCGCGTAATGTGATCCACCATGTAATGTAACGCGAATTCTACGTGTGGACGGCACTCGAGCGTTCATTTAATGCTCGTAGTGCGTTACATTACGCGGTGGATTACATAACGCTTTACACCAGTCTGGACCCAGCTTAAGGAATGGTATTTATTTACAAAAGCCAAATTGAAGCCGTTAAATCAAAGAATCGTTAACATGTAAAATATAGATATTTAATGTTGGTGTTGGCTGCCTTACAAACGGTTAGCACTTTGATATTTATAATTGGTCGATCCTTATTATTCAAACGTGAATTTTCTTCTTCTTTCTAAATATTCAAACCTTTCACCGCAAAGAATAGAATTTCTTCAGCTCGTATTTTCAGCAGCAGTCACGAAAGTTGTGTGAAAGTTGTAAAATGGAAATAAGGAAAATGGACTGTTTGTTTCTCGTTACTTGTCACTATCTCAACACAATTAATTACTATTGATGTTTATCCTGCTGATGGAGCTGTCTCTAATGTACTCAGTAAGTAGATATACTATTTGCACCATGTCATGGTAAAATATGGAAATCAATCCACGTATTATTAAGCTGTAGACTTTGTTTGGTTGAAGGCGCTAATCTGAGACACTATTGGTCCAAATCGAAAAAAAAAACTCTTAATTTGTATGGTATGCATAACAAAGAGTATTCTATCTATCTAACATTTTTTTGTTGCATAGTACATAATTATATCCAGGAACGCTATAGGCTATATTAAGACTACATTGCAGACACACTACGACCAAGAGGAAGCGGCAGCGGGGGTGAAACCGCGTGGAACAACGAGTCTTGGCAAAAAAAACTGTGAATTAAAATTATTCTTACTTTTTAAATAATTTAATTTGATTTACAGGAATAAGTATATTTGAAGTAACGGGGAGGACCAAAACAAATAGCCCGGTCAAGCTAATGGTAGCCATACACCATCGATCGAACGATCGATTTGACGCTTGCAATTGTTTCAAATTGGCAGTTCGTCCATATACACCATACTGCCTATCGTACGATCGATTTGACACAACTTCAAATCTGCAGCAGCGATGCCAACTTAGCAACTTATTTATAGCTAGATCTAGCTATTATTCGGTAACCGATAGCTACAAATTTATAAAATTGTAGCTGTCGTCACCGAATAATAGCCAAATGCATCACTGCTGCCGATTTGACGTTGTGTCAAATCGATTTGATGACCTATCAAATTGGCATGTCATGCCATCAAATTGGCATGTCATGCCATCAAATTGGCATTTTTAAACAATTGCAATTTGAAACAATTGCAAGCGTCAAATCGATCGTCGATAGGCAGGATGGTGTATGGCTACTATAACGCAAAAAACAGGGGATGTAATCTTGAAAATTCTTCGCTAACTCTCAATTCTTTATTCACTTATCCTAATTTACCGATATACATATTATCCTAGAATATCATAAAATGTTACGGAACTCACCTTCTTCTTATTCCTCATATGGTTGGCGTCCCTCGTCTCCTGGGCATTCCCAGGTGCGCGCGCGCCCCACAGCTTCATCGCCATGTGCGCGTACGCAAACGTAATCACGCATAGTGGGATTACGTACTAAAAGAAGAGTAAACAACATTTAAATCATCACTGGCATAATTACACACAAAACTGATCTTTGTTCTGTAATTAAAAAATATTTTGATACTAGCTTTCGCCCGCATTCCATCTAAAAAAGTGGCAGTGTAACTGTGGTCAAGGTCTCGTCTATCTCAGTGCTATATCATCAAAATTGGTTTAGCTATTTAGGCGTCGGGAATGCGGGCGGCGAGTAAAGGGCAATTCGCTGTCCGACCATGGACCATGCCCTGGTCGACGCGGCGACGGCGCGTTGTGTTCCACGCGCGCCTCAAAGAGCGTCAGCATAATGACGGGCCCCCCCTCTAGAGGGCCAAAGCCTGCCGGGGTCGCGGGACTTATCTCATTACCGTGACCCCGGAACATAAAGTGCTATTGAAGGACACCGTGGATTTTAGTCAGTACGAGTCTGACAGTCCCTCCCGCCCTGCCCGGGGTGGGAGGACTCACTTGATGATTTTACCACGCCAAAAAAAAAAATATTTAGGCGTGAGAGAAACAAACTCACTTTAGCGTTAATAAAATTAGGGTTTCCGTCATTATATTTGAAATGGTTATCGAATTTTGGCTGGAAAATCTCATCGTAAAATTTCATAGCTGTCCTTTTTTATAATGAGTCTTTGAAATTTAATCAGCAATTAATTTAATAAGCCGATCATTAAAATTATTTTGTTATTAAAATTTCAATAAGGGATACAACGTTTTTCGGGGTTTTTGCTAACGGCTTAAGAGGATCGTCTACCGAGCGCTCGTCCATGCTAAAAGAGAAAACGTTTTCCTACCCCTAAATGTTATCCTATCTCAATGATTTAGAATGCTTCTGACACAGTATAAAACTAGGTTTATAGGTTTTCTTTTTTCAAAAGTAAACTCGTAGGCGCCTGTAACTTTCAAACTATTATAAATTTTGAAAAAAAGAAAACCTATAAATCTAGTTTTTACTGTGTAGGAAGCATTCAAAAAAATCATTGAGATAGGATAACATTTAGGGGTAGGAAAACGTTTTCTCTTTTAGTATGAGAGACTATACGGCGTGAATGTATGTATACATCTGAGACAATTTAGTACATAATAAACAAAAAAAAAGATTCCAAGATGAAATAATAAAACTTCTTCTTTATTATTGTTCGTAGAATATGAACATGTATAATGAAGAAATAAAAAGAAAAATACGAGTATGTTGTTTATGATATTCACATAGCGTGGATCCACCACATCGCCGCCCGCCGTCTAGACTTCAGACAAAATTCGGGGTGCGTAAAGCCATCAATGCAATATTTTTCATGAAAATTTTGGCAATTACTAAATGCCGTTTCTAGCAATGCTACTCACATTGTGAGCAAAAAACTGAGACACAGTGGCCGACTCAGCTCAGGGTAAGCTTAACACGCCCTAAATCTGAATTGTTACACTCATTTAAAGCTTTCAAAAATTAAAAAAAAAAAGTAAATTGACATAAAACGACCAAGTTTGAAAAGTAATAAAACTAAACGGAACGATTTGGTGGGCGTTTGGAATAGTTGTTAATCGACTTTACTCGAGTTTAGCTGAGATAAGTTATTTACTTAAACTGATCTTGGAGTGTGAGTGTTACACTTACTCCGTCTTACCACAAGAAAGATAAACTTCTGTTGAACTCTTGTCTAAAAAAACTGTCAACGTCAATACGGCATTTCACGTTGATATAAATCGTTTTGACACTTTTTAAGACAAGCGTTTAACAGATGTTTAACTTTTTGTAGTAAGACGGGTTGTGTTGTGTCTCTGAATAACGTTATTTGTTTACAGCTATTTCAGGCTGCGTTTGTTATTACGAGAATCACGGATATCAATGTTAAAACTTTTATCAAAGCCCGTTTATGAGTAGCTAATAGCTATCCATTACGTTACTTTCAACGTAAATGGATAGCTAATTTACGGTTTAAGAAATTTATTTCACTCAAAAAGAATACAATTATTCACTTCTATGAGGAAAAACATCACAATTAAGATAAGCGACGGTTTCGCTTAATAATAAACTAAAATTAGGTTGTAACAAAATCGGTAAAAACTTACAGTGATAAAATATTGGTCAGGTGGTGTTTCAATAGCCTTTTAAAAGTTGGAAGTGATTTCGATTCCTTAATTTCTTTAGGTAAAGTGTTATAGAGTTCAGCTCCCTCATAAACAATAGTCTTTCTACCGTAGTTTGTCCTAGGTGCTCTTAAAATTATATGGTTAGCTTGCCTCGTCATGCGTTTTTGAATTTGAATTCTTTTTGTAAATGTTATTTGTGTGTGTATGTCTCTATTAATTATTTTTCGTACAAGTATGCAGGTGTTATATTTATAAATTTGATCAATATTCATGAGTTTTGTTTCTTTTAAAACTTTTTGAGAAGATGTTAAATAATCATAATTGAATAAGACTTTAATCATTTTATTTTGAGATATTTGCAGTTTTTTAAGGTGAGTTTTGGCAGCATTTCCCCATACTTCGACTAGGTAATCGAGATGAGGTTTAACCATCGAGTTGTAAATAATATATTTGACCCGTAGTGGGAGACATCGGACAATTCCTCTAAGTACACCAGTCAGTGATAGTATCTTTTTTCTTACTTTTTCAATGTGAGGTTTCATTGTAAGTTTATCATCAAGAGTAAGACCTAGATATTTTTCAGTATTTGTTTGTAATAAGGTTTGACCGTTAATATTTAATTGAACTTGTGTGTTAAGTTTTTTATTTTTAGCACTAAATATCATGAATTTGGTTTTATTGGCATTAATGGTAAGCAGATTGCATTGGAACCAGATGGATAGTCTATTAAGATCATTTTGTGCTTCTTTAACGATTTCTTCTGTATTACTGCCAAAATAAAAAAGACTAGTATCATCGGCATACAGTGAAATAACTCCTGTAAGTCCGATTTCATTAATATTGTTGATATAAATAAGGAATAATAGAGGGCCTAGTATGGAACCTTGTGGTACTCCACAGGTCATGGGTTTGGGTTCACTTCGATGTTCACCGATGCCGACTATTTGGTACCTATTAGTAATGTAAGAATTTAATATTTTTAATGCAAGGCCAGTAATACCGATACTCTCTAGTTTTTGAAGAAGAAGTTTGTGACTTACGGTGTCAAACGCCTTTTTTAAATCGATGAAGATTCCAAGAGCTATTTGTTTTTTATCAATGTTAGTTTTCAAGTTAGTAATAAGATCAATAGTCGCGGATAAGGTGTTTGATTTCTGTCGGAAACCATATTGGTTTTTGGAAATAAAATTTATAGAATTTAAGTAAGCCTGTAACCTATTATGTATAATTTTTTCGTATATTTTAGAAATAATCGGTAAGACCGATATTGGACGATAATTACTCACATCTGCATTATTTCCGGTTTTATATATCGGTGTGACTTTGGCAATTTTTAATGTATCAGGAAATATTCCTTCCTGAAGGCTTTTGTTAATACATTTTGTCAGATCTTCCAGTAGTAGATCTTTAATATGTTTAATTATTTTAGTACTGATGCCGTCGATGCCTGTGCTGGT
Source organism: Agrotis clavis (assembly GCA_954870645.1). Classification (NCBI taxonomy): domain Eukaryota; kingdom Metazoa; phylum Arthropoda; class Insecta; order Lepidoptera; family Noctuidae; genus Agrotis; species Agrotis clavis. Next base: position 15,414,141 of record OX940921.1, read on the forward strand.
ATTAGTTTTTAAATCATCTATAATTTTTGAGACCTCTTTAGTGGTGGTTGGTGCCAACTCTGCAAGTTGTATACTAGCCTGCGTATTTATACTAAATTCTGAAAATGGGGTAGATGAATTATTTTCATTTAAATTCGGAATTTCACTTGCTAGCGCTGTACCGATTGTTGAAAAGTAATGATTAAAACTCTCACATATACGTTTTATATCGGTAATAGGACCTTCAAGTTTTGTAGGGGCTGAGTTTATTTTTGTTTTATTGCAAGTAATACTATTAATCAACTTCCACATCTTAAAAGGCTTTCCAATACAATTTTTGAAAGATTTTAGATAATAGGAACTTTTCGTTTTCTGGATAACCGTTGTCACATTGTTTCTTGCTGCTATAAAATTGCTCTTTATTTCCGCGTCATTAGGATTCTCTTTAAGTTTCTTACCCAGTTCATTTCTGGTATTGATAATTTTAATTATATCTTTGTTTATCCAATCGGTTTTGGGTGGGTTAAGAATCTTCGCTTTTTCATTTTTATTTTTGTTGATCATTGATTTCAAGTATTCTTCAAGTGCTAAATAGTCATCATTTCCAATTTCAAACCTATCTTCCTTTATATTTTTGTATAAGTTCACATAATCAGTTTTTTTGTATTTTACCTTTTTCAGTGGTTCTGGATATAGTCTTTTAATTTCAAAGTATATTTGTTTGTGGTCTGAAAACGTCGACTCAATTACTGCCAAGTGAAAGTTGTAGTCGGTGATTTGCAGGTTAGTACTAACATGATCTAAAATAGTGTTGGTTGTTGAAGTTTCTCGTGTGCAATGTTTTTTAGCAATCCTATTTAATATTGTGTAGCCATCTTCCTTTACTAAATATTTATAATCTTTCACGCTTCCATCAGGCTTAAGTAGATTGAGGTTGTAATCACCAAATATAATAGCTCGTTTCATCTTTTGTAGGTAGTGTGAATAGGTGTCTAGGAAACTTGTTACGTTTGTACGTTCCGGTTTGTAAACAACTCCAATATCAAGACAAAATTTCTCCAGGTGAACCCAAAGGTAATGGTTATCATCTTCGGTTTTTTCTTCGACGAACGTTTGCTTCAGTGAATTGTGTACGTAAATGGAAACTCCTCCTCCTCTGGTATTTGTTCGGTAGTTGTAGTAATGGGTATAGGTTGGTATTTGCAGTCGTTGCGCCTCTTCATCTGATTTAATCCATGTCTCGGTTAGAACTATGACATGTATAGCATTGTGAAAGGATTCTACAATACATTTCAGTTCATCATGTTTGCCTGGCTTGACAATGCTTCGGGCATTCGTATATAGGAATTTCAGAGATTTAGTAGTAGTGATAATATTTGTATAGTTGTCTGTTATTTGGTAAGTAATAGTATTATGCGTTTCATATTGTGGGATATTTTGTGATGCAGTTACTGTCAGTTTTTTGATTCAGCCGAGGTAATTTTTGGAACTCCTTTTACATATTTAATTGATAAATTTTTCTCTCCATCGCCTGTGCGTTGCTGTAGTTCTTTCCGAAGGTTTTCTAGGTAGCTTTGTTGTTGAGGTGTTTGGTCGGGATATATTTTGATATTTTTGTCAGTTAGTTTTGATTTATTGCGCAATATATGTTTGGGTACGTCTTCCGATGCGTAGTATATCTTAATAGGACGACTTCTCTCAACATTATATTTACCAAGGCGATGAAGTTTAACTGGTTGAGGACAGTCTAAGGTAATGTTACTTATTATTTTGATGACCTCTTCCTTGTCATGGTCGTGTCTTGAAGCCGCGATGACAGAATGAAGTTCAGGTATGCCAACAATAACCAAGTTCTTGCCTCTTTGACATCGTTCATGTATTTCCGATAATATGTCCTCGCAATAAGTCAAATTTGGAGTAATGTTAGTAATTGCAGTGTTCGAGGTTATTTTCAGCTGATCAACGTCAGTCTGAAGTGTATTTATCTTCTGAGCGGTAGTACTGTTGGAAATTTTAAGGTTTGTTATTTCATTTTTTAGCATTTCTTGCTCCTGGACTAATTTATTAGTGGTCGACTTAATATCTTTTAGCTGTTCATTTATTGATGCAACATCATCTCTTATCTTCACATTCATTTCCTTTTGTTCGGCGGTGAAGTTTGCCAGCAGTGTTGAGATGTGGTCTTCGAATTTTTGGAATTGCCCAGATAAATCGTCGTGCGGTTGTTTCCGTTTGTGATTTCGACTAGTAATGTTTTGTACCTCATCATCTTTTAACTTTGACAGGTCCGGTTGTGAACCTCCCTTTACTTCATTTCCGCTACCAGTATTAGTCAGTGATCGTGTAACACTCATTTTATAGATTAATTAATTGATTTCCTGCGTGAAGAATGATAAATCTACTAGGTTTTCTCGAGTTTCGTGGTAAACAAAAGCGTTGATGAGTTAACCGTGACTCCAAACTAGGGCCGCCTTCCGGATAGAAACTATTTAATTATGTAGTTACTTGTAAGAACCACGAGATTCCAGGTTAGTGCCGCCTTCGTCGCTGTGTCGATGACAACATTGGTGTAGGTCAGGGATTTACTTTTATTATGGCCGGTAGATTACTATTTGTTATTGTTTTATTTTGTTTCAATTTGTGTTTAACTCACTGTTTTTATTGTTCCTTTAGGGTTTATAACACTTCACTCACTTGAAACTAAAGTTTTTTGCAGTTATTATCACTATAAATAAAGTATTTCTCATGAAAAAACAATTGTTTTTGAGCACCGAAATGATATGCGTCTGGCTTAAGCGAAGCGTCGCGCTAGCTAATTTCTATTTACGAAGCGATAAACGTTATTGGATTTTGCTAAATGAATACATAATTATTTAAAGGCTGTTGAATGTGTCAACAGTAAAAAGACCGTTTCAATATTACCAATACTTTCAAATCTGTCAATCAACGTCATCATCACAAAAAAGCAATACAGCTTAACATTTCATGCAATGAAAAAATAAAAAGGAAAATAATCAAATTGTGACATCGGAATATATTGGACCAATAAAACTCACCTGGAATACATACAGTAATAGTCTGTAAATGGCCAGCGAATGTGACCCGAACTCGGTTGGAGCACAAAAAGGCTTTTTGTAAAAGATTTTTGTAACTGTAAAGAAGAAAAGAAATGGTTAATTTAAAGGTGTCGAGAAACTGCTTGACCTAGTAGTTGAACAATTTTCTTTAACCTTAGTTAACGAGAGTTTAATTGTTTAAAGAAAAGTAGAGTGAATAAAATAGTAAGCTAAAATTCATAACTACGAGTACTTTTTCGTACTCTTGGTAACTCATCAGTATTACACGTTACAGATGTTTTTCATAGTGTAAAAGTTGTTGAACTCGTTGTTTCAACATTTGCATAATAAGGAACTCAACATACAAAATGATAAAGGACTCTAATTCTATGACCAGTTTGAAACGTCATAAAAAAAGTTTGCATCTAACGTGATGATCGTGCATCTTGATAACAACAGTAGATGCAGTTTGTTTTGTAAAAATAGGTCTGTTTTGACAAAATTATCTAGCTAGAAAAAACAAAGCCCGGAAATTGATCACAGTAGTCGGTAACTAAAGTGAATGAATTCACTTTGATCAGTGGCGCCGTAACTACTACAAACCAGTTTTTAATGGACGTTTTTGATTGAAAAACGTGCTCCGCTTTGTGGAATTTTCTTTTATTCTGACGCGCCATGTTTAATTTAATCCATTTATTGAAAGTCGTTTTACTGGTTGCGTATACACGAAGTGATAATACAAACAAAAACCAAAGGGAATTTTCAGATTTGATACGGATGATAAAATATAGGGTTTTTTTTTCTATCTTACTGTTCCACTTCTGCGCAAAAGCCTGCTTCCACTCACAAAATATAAAGGTTTACTGTCTTATATCTACGTACCTGGATCAAATTCGTCTTCCATAATAACCTCCCACGACATAGCCATTGGAGCAGCCAAAGAGAGCGCCAGAAACCATATTACTACGATTATTACTTTGGCAACGCGCTTTGAAGTGTGGGCACTGAAACAAACATTGCATAGTAACATAAAAATAAAACACATGTTAGATTTAAAAACATATTTCTTATGTGCACAAAACCTACTTGAAGCTCAAAGAGCATTGTTAGAGCTAGATAAAAGCTAAAATCCTACTGCATCGGATGTTCAAGATGCTTATGACGATATAATAATATATAATATGGAGCAGAAAGGCATCAGGGATCTTAAAGATAGATTGCGTGATCTCGTTACCGTAATCTGTAGATGCCGCATAATTATAAACAAGTACATAATAAGCCTACTACCTACTAAAACAATATATACAAGCTACTACGTCTAATCTATTTGTTATTCTTTGTTAAATATCAAGAGATAAATGATAAAATGAAGCATAAATAGTTTGGATCGTCAATGGTCTTGTAGAAAATAAAAGGTTTATAATCTCGTATTGGTCGAGTTTTTTACCACCTTTAAAATGAAAACTTTCTTTAATTTTTAAACTCAATGCTACTTTTCGGATTACATAAAATGTTTTTGTCAATAATTTCAAACTGAAGGAACATTCCGTATAGGCAATATAAAAATGGAAATAAAAATACCTCAACGTAATTACGAGGTTGAATGGATGTCTGGTTTCATTTGGGCAGTTAAATGGGTACCTATTTGTCCTCTGGACCTTACCCTAGAGGCATCAGGCAATGGGGTCAAGGTTAACGACTCTTTGATAGAATGTACGCACTTAATCTCATCTCCAAAAATAGTCCATCTCACCTAGATTTTCAAGAGAATGGACGACCTCTGTTCAATATGATCTTATGACACTGAATATTGAAATACCGTACATGTGTGTGGTAATTTATTTGCTTTAAGGCACAGTTCTTTATAGGCAAGTCTTGCATATGTCGCAGTAAGATAGATGTAGAGCCGTAATATAGTTATATCCCTAGGGATATAATTATATACCGTAACATAGTTATATTGCTAGATTATGTTTAGTGAAATAGCTTTCGGAGTGTGCGGCGCAGGCGGGGCGCGCGCAATATTGACGGAGCACCGCTTCGCGGTGCTCCTACTTCTGGGTGGTTTAAAGAATCGTTTTGCCAGAAAATGTCGACGGAGCTCCTACATCTAGGTGGTCTGGGTCTTCCAGACCACGCCATCCCCTTCTAACCTAACCTGTCCGAGTCGGGGTGCCCCGTGGTACGAAACGGGGACTGACAAATAAAAAATGTCGTTGAAACGATTGGGGGCACCCCGACTCGGACAGGTTAGGTTAGAAGGGGATGGCGGGGTCTGGAAGACCCCGCCATCCCCTTCGTGGTTATTTTTTTTTAACCACCCAGAAGTAGGAGCACCGCGAAGCGGTGCTCCGTCGACATTTTCTGCGGCCGACTCACTGCGGCGCACACTCCGAAAGCTATTTCACTAAACTTAATCTAGTAATATAAGTATATCACTAAACTTAATCTAGTAATATAACTATGTTACGGTATATAATTATATCCCTAGGGATATAACTATATTACGGCTTTATCTATCTCACTGCGAAACATACAAGTATGACGTCAAATTGGTAACCAAATTGATTGAATTGAAAAAAAAAACACGTGAAGTTCTTTCGTACTTGCAATTTGTAACTTGTATGCAGGCACGGTAATATTATTATACAGTACTCCGACTTCATACAAACGGACGAAACGCAAGCTATGCCTACGCGCCTCGATGTCGGGGCGCGCTCGGGGCGCAGATAGTCACGACTGTATCGCAGTGACGAACGGACGGTGTGTTGTTTTTTTAACAATAACCGCGCGATTTTTTCACTACAAATCAGTTCAAGTACATTTATTTAATATGACGAGTAGTAAATATTGTGCTGTTTTTGGTTGCTTAATTTTTTATTAAGCTTTATATTAGATTGATTGGATTTATTATATTTCAAAAGTTAATAATAAAGAATTTCGTACGACTCAGTCGAGGCGCAAATATTTTTCGGTCGCAAAATAAGCCCGAATTGTTTTTCAAACAAAAACATGTTTTTTTTTTAAATTAAATCTACCAATCAAAAAAACAACACGCATTTTTATTGAACACTTCCTATCCAATAAACAAAGTATTTTATTTGTTTATACAAAAAAGTATACCTATTTACAACCACAAAACTAAGTAGAAACAGAAAGTAGGCAAATGTAATTAAAATGCTGGAGACGGGCAGCCAGCCATAACGCATGTTTACGTAGGTTCCCTATCCATTTGCATAAAATTTTAAGACCTAATATAACTTAGCATAATTTTGTTTGGCATAATTATATTTTCGCATAATATAATTACGCATAATAGCTTACGCATAATTTTTTAAGCATAATTTCTCTAAGCATAATAATGATTAAGCATAATATTCTAAAGCATACATTTATTAAGCATAAAGTTATAAAGCATAACTTTTTTAAGCATAATATCTTAAAGCATAAATTTACTAAGCATAAAGTTCTAAAGCATAACTTTTTTAAGCATAATATCCTAAAGCATAAATTTATTTACGCATTATGATATTAAAACATTACTTATAAAGGCATACAGCATGCAAGCAAGCAAGCATGCAAACAAGCAAGCATGCAAGCAAGCATGCAGCAAACAAGCAAGCATGCAGCATGCAGCATTCAAGCGAGCATGCAACATGCAGCAGGCAAGGTTTTCTGTCACGGCTCCGGCGCTGCGGGCCTCCGGCGGCCCCACGCGTGCTAATCGTCGCCTCGCCCCTACGCGCCTACGCGATTTTAAATTACACTCTAGGGGTAGGACAAACAAGACTACGTGGAGTCGGTTTTGCAGCAATTCGGTTCTGTCACTAACTTTTCTTGCACATCATATTCAATTTTTAATTAACATATTATTTAATTGTTACAGAAACGTATTAATTTAGAAAGTATTAATTGTATGCCTAATTATTATTATGCTAATAGTCATTAGGCGTACTAACGTTATGCTAATAGTCATTAGGCCTATTAACGTTATGCTAATAGTCATTAGGCCTACTAACGTTATGCTAATAGTCATTAGGCCTACTAACGTTATGCGAATCAAATTTATGCCGAAACAAATTAGTCTTTAAATGATTATGCGAATGTAAGATGTATGCCTAAAAAAATTATGCCGAAGTATTATTATGCCTAAACAAATTGTGCCAAAATCGTTATGCCGAAGTATATTAGGACAAAGAACATTATGCGAATAGAAGGGATCCCGTTTACGTAGGTACCGCGCGGCTGTAGGCATTTATTTCTATCATGCGGCCGAGGTCCACTACTGTAAAGATAATTATACTGTGATGCAGGTTTGTTCAGGTTGCAATTTGCAACTTGTAAACAAGTGATATGAAAGAAAAAAGAGTAAATGATACTGTGACGTCTGATAAAACGCACCCCCAGATCAACAAAGACGTAAGTGCAGATACGTCAATTTTTTTTTATTGCTGTTTTGGATAGCATACGTAAAGATACATGTGCTCAATTTTTTCCGTGCAATTTAGACTTAAAATGAAGGTTTTATAACAAAAAAAAAAAAAATTGGCGTCATTTAACTTTAATATTTTTTCAAATAATAAAGTCGATAAACCAACATAAGCACGTAAAATTTCATTAAAATACACCTAATCATGCTTAGGTTTCTGTTCCATCAAAAAAAGCAAAAAACGTATAATTATATCTCGTATTATGCTTTTCAATGCCTAATAAAAAAACGATTTTCTTAAAATAATACCGATTACATCCCATCACAAATAAAAATAATCAAACAAAAAAAGGCGTATTTCTATGTTCACGGGTGCACTCGCACACAGTTTCGAAATAATCATGCTTACGCCTTTTTTTTTTCGCCTTTCTTGATCTAGTTGGCGGAAGTAATCATGAACTCGTCACATAAACAAATCGAAAGGTCTGGGTACTTACCCTTACATCGCATGCGCGGGTGTGGATTATTTGTTTAGTTTTCATAACTCACGCGCCGCTCAGAGACAACTGCACGTAACGATTTGTATTTCCGAGTTAAAAAGAAGTTTAAAGAAGTGTTTAGGTACTAATCGGAATTAAGTATCCCTTTTTTTTTCAGTCTACACTGTCTCACTGCTGGGCAAAGGCCTCCTCCAAGTTTTTCCAAGTTTTCTTGTCCAGCGCCACTTCGAACCAGTCCTCACGGTGTGAATCCAGCTCGTCTCGCCACCTTTTTCTAGGCCGGCCTCGGCGGCGCCGTCCATCTTCAGGCACCCACTGTGTGGCGGCCTTCGCCCAGCGGTCAATGTTCATGCGGCTGACGTGACCTGCCCAGTCCCACTTCAGCTTGGCAGCCTTCTTGCCGACGTCCAGAATGCCCGTTTTGGAACGTATCGTGGTGTTGCGAACTCTATCCTGTCGTTTGATGCCCAGAATGCTGCGTTCCATTGCCCTTTGGCTGACTCCAAGGCGGAACCTCTGCGACTCGGTGAGCGATCAGGTTTGAGCACCGTAGGTTAGGACGGGCAGGATGCACATGTCGATGAGTTTGCGCTTTAGGGAGATTGGTAAATCACCCTTCATAAGCGTCTTCTTGGACCAGTAGCTTTTCCAGGCGTTTTCGATTCGGCGATCGATTTCTCTTTCTTGCCTGTTTTCGAAAGATACTAACTGGCCCAAGTAGATATACTCATCGACATATTTAATATCCTGCCCATCTACCTCGACCCTACGCTTAGTGCTGTTTGTCATTATTTGTGTTTTAGACCGATTCATCGCAAGTCCCACCAAGGAGTTAGCCGTGCTCAGTTCTTGGAGCATGGTTTGTAGTTCAAAAGCTGTAGGGGCAAAAAGAACAATGTCATCGGCAAAACGGAGGTTTGTCAGCCTCTTATTGCCGATTTCTATACCTTTAGTCGCCCAAAAGGCTGCCAGAGTTTTAAATATCTCCTCAAGTGTGCTGGTGACGGGCACGCCGCGATTGCGGTGGTAAGACCCCTCTTTGAGGAGTGGCTGGAGAGACGTCATGGCGTCCTTACTTTCAGCCTGACGCAGGTCCTCACCGGGCACGGATGCTTCGGGAGGTACCTATGTTTGATGCGGAAGGAGGAACCGCCTGGGTGATGTCACCACTGCGAAGATCGCCCGGAGGACACGGTGGAGCATACGGTGCAAGACTGCCCAGCTTGGGCAGAGCACCGACGTGTCCTCACGGCTGCGATAGGCGGAGACCTCTCGCGCCCAGCATTGGTCGCGGCCATGCTGCGGGGCAAGACGGAGTGGGAAGCGGTCGCCTCCTTCTGCGAAGCAGTAATGCTCGCGAAGGAGGAGGCGGGCCGCGTGAGAGAGAGGACAATGTCCTCCCTCCGCCCCACCCGCGGTGGTGGACGCCCACGGCGACAGACGTCGCAAGACGATCTCCAGCCACGGTAGGCGCGGGCATGCGGGCAGCGAGTAAAGGGCAACTCGCTGCCCGACCATGAATCATGCCCGGGTCGACGGCGCGTTGTGTCCCATGCGCGCCTCAAAGAGCGTCAGCATACTGACGGGGCCCCCTCTCAGAGGGCCAAAGCCTGCCGGGGTCGCGGGGTTATTTCCTTACCGTGACCCCGGAACATAAAGGGCTACTGAAGGACACCGCCGATTTTAGTCAGTACAAGTCTGACAGTCCCTCCCGCCCTGCCCGGGGTGGGAGGACTCATTTGATGATTTTACCACGTTATTCGGAGAGAGCGGATCACCCTGCGTGACTCCCTTTTGAATTCGAAATGTGGGTCCTTCATTACTGAGTTTGATGTTTTCGGTGCTGTTCTAGTAAATACTTCTGAGGAGGTCAATATACTGCGATTCTAATTCTTGGTTTTCAAGAGCTTTAAATATTGAGGAGTGTTTAATACTGTCAAAGGCTTTAGAATAATCTACGAAGGCTAAGTAGAGAGGTTTATTAAATTCTGAGTATTTTTCTAGAAGTTGGTTCGAAGTCTGCAGGTGGTCGGTTGTTGAGAAACTGGGGCGAAATCCAGCTTGTTCAGGTGGTTGATGTTTATCCAATTTGTCATCTATACGGTTATGTATTACTTTAATGAAAGTCTTGTAGATGTGAGAATGATGTTAAACTTATTGGACGATAATTGCCGATGTCACTTTTGTCGCCCTTTTTATGCAGAAGGAATATGTTTGAATGGACATTGTTTTTGGAACTTTTCCGGACCGTAAAATGGTGTTAAATAGGTTAGTAAGGTGGGGCAACAGAGTGGAAGATCCTATTTTGAGTGCTTCTGTGGTAATTCCATCTTCTCCAGGACTTTTATTGTAGCGCATAGTAGCAAGCGCTTTGTGCAATTCATAACCATATATGGGGGGGATGGAATCGGATAGATTATATTCAGTATAGTTATCGTATGATGGATGCTCGGAATATAATGATTTATAATATTTTGTGGCAATTTCCATGATTTTACAGGTATTTACAAATTTATTGATTATATTTTACAGGTAGATATTTTGTAGGTGTTGTTTGTTCCGGTAACTATTGCATTGTATTGATTTTCTGCGTCTGTTTCATCGATTTCAAGTTCCTTAAAATAATTAGACAGTTCCTGGTTGAAATGTTGGAAGTTATTAACGCGGGTCTCTTTAGACAGTCTTTTAATTTGTTTTATAAATAATTTGGCTCGATGGATTTTAAAATCTAGTCTGATTTTAACACGAATGGGTGTCTGAATATGGTCTGAACTATATTTGATCCTGTTTATGACATTAATATTTTTAATAATATATCTATCGGATGACAAGATGTAGTCGATTTCGTTGTGCGTGATGCCATCTGGTGACACCCAGGTCCATCGTCTTAGCGGTTTCTTCATATAGAAACTGTTGACTATGTGCATGCTCTGTCCAAAGGCAAATTGAGTGAGTCGAGCGCCTCGCTCGTTTCGATCTCCTAACCCAAAACTACCAACTGTGTCACCACAGTCCAGTTCTTGCCTTCGTCCCACTCTTGCATTAAAGTCACCAATAACCATGTTCCAGGTGCCTTTATTTTCGTCGCATGCTCTATTAACAAGATCGTAAACATCTTCTACATCTTCATCTGAATATGCAGATGCTGGTGCATATACCTGAACAAGAGTTAGAGTTTTGGTAGGTGTTAGTTGGAACTTGAGCACAGCGACACGTTCATCATCATCATCATCATCAGCCGGAAGACGTCCACTGCTGAACATAGGCCTCCCCCTTAGACCGCCACGCCGAACGACAATTCGCCACTTGCATCCATCCGTTGCCCGCGACCCTCACGATGTCGTCGGTCCACCTAGTGGGAGGCCTGCCTACGCTGCGCCTTCCGGTCCGTGGTCGCCACTCGAGAACTTTTCTTCCCCATCGGTTGTCAGTTCTACGAGCGATGTGGCCTGCCCATTGCCACTTCAACTTGCAAATTTTATGAGCTATGTCGGTGACTCTGGTTCTTCGCCGAATATCCATGTTCCGGATTTTATCCCGCAAAGAAACTCCGAGCATAGCTCTTTCCATTGCTCGTTGAGTGACTCTCAGTCTCTCTAAAAGGCCAGCAGTCAAAGACCACGTTTCAGAGCCATAAATCATCACTGGCAACACACACTGGTTAAACACCCTTGTCTTGAGACACTGTGGGATTCTCGATGAGAAGATATCACGTAGCTTCCCAAACGCTGCCCATCCGAGTTGGATTCTTCGGGCGACCTCTTTCTCGAAGTTGGACCTACCTAACTGAACAATCTGTCCAAGGTAAGTATAATGGTCTACAACTTCGAGAGAGTATCGTTCCCAACAACAACCGGTACGGGTGCCACATGGACATTCGACATGACTTTCGTCTTGTCCATGTTCATTTTAAGGCCGACCCGTTGGGAAACGATACTGAGGTCGCTGAGCATAGCATTGAGGTGCTCCAACGATTCTGCCATGATGACTATATCATCGGCAAAACGAAGGTGAGTGATGTATTCGCCATTGATGTTGATGCCGAGTCCGTTCCATTCCAAGAGCTTGAAAACGTCCTCCACCGCGTTCGTGAACAGTTTCGGAGAAATAACGTCTCCCTGTCTCACGCCTTTCTGCAATTGGATTGGTTTCGTGCTCTCTTCCTGAAGTCGGATGGACATGGTGGCGTTCCTATACAAACACTTCAACACTTCGATATACCTATAGTCGATATGACATCGTTGGAGGGACTGCAATACTGACACGTTCAGAGTATCCTAAAAATTCAATTATGTTGTCCTTCCACTTCTTTGCCACCATGAACCCCACTCCGTGTTGGCCACTGGTTTCACCGAAGTGGAAGAACACGGCATCGTCTCTTTCCTCTGTTTGCTCACCTTCTCGTCTCACTTCTGAAAGTCCCAAAATGGCCCAACTAATATCCTTTAGGGCATTTACAAGCTCAATCAACCGCTCATCTTTCAGCAGCGTCCGAACATTGTATGTAAGAATGTTGAGTGTACCGGAGTCCTTTATGTAATTTGCCGTAATTGTCGTTTGACGGTTAGTCGAATATCTCGCCGGAGATTCTTAGCTCCCCTGACACCAGGGCTGTGCTCGCGCCCGTCTACGCCAGCACAACTGCTGGAGTCGCCGGGAACTTGGGGTTCTTTTTCAATACTAATATAATTAACATTATTTTGTGTGAATGTTTAGTAATTGGTATAATAAATAATTTTAAGATTTTTGTTGTGATTATTAATTTTAATATTTTGAGGTCTTAATAAGAATTTCTATTTAGTTACCGTTCTGATTTAATTACAAAATTAAAATTATAATTCACTGTTAATTTGATTATCTTTTATCACTAATAATCTGTTATGTTATGACTATTATTATAATAAAGTGCAATTTTCTAAAAACCTTTTTTATTACACCACTGAAATATATTTTACCTAGAAACTTAATATTACTTACAGTTATGGTTTAATTGAACATACTGTTATAAAAGGCCGTATTTAGACTTAAAACTATATTTTACTTTTATTTTTTAACAAACAAAGCCGTAAATGCATCTTAAAATTCGATAAGTAAAATAAAATAAGCAAAAAAGGGCTTAAGCAGTACTTAGCCTCTATATTTTATCATAGTATAGAACTTCGTAACAGACGTAAGCATGAGTAGTTACAGTATTAAAAATATTTAGAAAGCGATGATTAGAATAAAAAACATTACATTTGAGAATTGGTCTTAAATAAATAAGGAAAACGTCTGTAAAACTTTAAACATTAAATACTGATTACCAATTTAATTTAAGGTGTTTCGAATGTAAACAAAAAAAAGGTTGTTTTTTTTACTATTTTTTGATATATAACAATAGATCATAGAGTCAAAAACAAAGTAGATATACCTGGTTAAACAGTTTTTTTGCTCCCCTGTAAAGTTAGTGAATTCCACTTACGCCTTTATTGGCCTGGGTGTGCGAAAAATGATCCGACCTCAAGTAAAATGTGATAAGGGCAGGAAAATGATGATACAAATACAAGTTGTTTATTGGAAACGTGGCCTTACGGACAGTCATATCCGTGTCCTTTAATATAAGTTTAATTTAAATTTGGACATTGATAAAGGCACAAAGAAAAGGTACCCTTTTTACGTTACAAAATTATCAAACGAGGCCTCTCGCCTTGCGTGAAGCGGAAGGGACTAATCAAAAATCAGCTTGTTTCGTCATTTGCCCTTTTGCGTTACATTCCTGACTCATAAAAGACCCATAAATGTGACATATCGAGTTCTAAGAAAGTTCGTCTATAAAGAACACTTAGTTTATGCTCGCGGCTTCGTTTGCGTACTTCCGGTAAAAAACATCTCGAATTTTCGTGCATCAATTATTATAAACAACATTCCTGACCAGAGGTGTCTTTACCTATAGTGCAGGGTGTGCGGCGCACACGGGCCTTAAGGGGGTTACGGGGTTTAAGGGGGCGCCGAAGGCCCTCTAATGCGACACCGCCAAAGATGCGTCGATGCCGGCGCTTCCAAAGACCCTGCGCTCGTATTATGGCCACCGCCGGGCGCGCGGTAGCAAAGCATAAAAATCTGCTATTTCCTTAAGTTTCCGTATATGATTACTTCCCAGAATTTATTCCTAATTAGCAGCACTATCGAATAGCACTCTATTAGTCGCTCGTTCTATTATTGTAGAACACACCTGCATTTCGTGGAATATTAACGTAAATTATGTGTTTCTAGAGCCTCCACTCATAGTATTCCTCTATTAGTAACTATTGATCACTATTAGCATTTCAGCAGCGACCAGCACGACCGCGTTTGTTGGTAATTTCACGCCAAAACTAAAATTCTACAATAGTAGAGCGCGCGAGAACTCGCGCGACAGTTTTATCCAAAGTTTACTCATGTGTATTTTGTGTAAGTGTTTATTTTATGTATAAACCAATGTTTATATGGTTTTTACTATGCCAAGCATAACCCCCCAATGCTAGTCTCATTGGGACATTAAGACGCGCAATAAGTACACCAGAAAACAATGTCACACCCGTGAAAAGTGGATTTGTCCTCAAAATCAGGTATTTTTTCTGTCCTGGCTGTTGTAAAAATGATGCGGACAATGTGGAGGATATGAGCAAGTAAAATAAGAAGCCTGAGAAAGTCAAATGGTATAAAAAAAACTCCAAATTCACAAGAAGCCTATATTTATATAAATCACACAAAAAAAACATTGTCCCTTGAAAATCCTAACACAAAATTGTTCTACATATTAGAGCGCGCGAGCACTCGCGTCCCAAACAGGAGCGTGTGTACCTAGATACTGGAGTGATAGTGTAATAATTCAGGATGTTATTTTTTTCCAAAATCAGCGGGTTCGATTCCTGGCTAGTATTATTGATTTCAGGATCCGATATTCAGGACGTCCTGAATTCAGGAAAGTGTAATCGCAGCTAGGATGAGTAGCATCCTAATTAGGACACGATTTGGTACGTGCTTTGGCGACTTTTCTTATCCTAAATTGCATCCTGAATATCGGATCCTGAAATCAGAAAATGTAATTGCCGCTTAACCCCTTCCTTCCTAAAAAAACTTTTTGCTTCCCGACATCATTTAAAATTGCACCATTTGCATCCGAATAATTTCCGTTTGAAAATATAACGGGAGGAAAGGTCAAAATGGAATACTAACAGTTTTTCATTTTGACCCTTCTCAAATTGGGTCAAAATGGAATAGTAACAGTGTTCCATTTTGACCCTTCTCCAGCTAGACTAGAGGGCGCCAGGGTACTGGTTGCACACGGGTGCCACAAGGACTAGAGACGCCTCTGTTCCTGACATTGCTTACAGATCATTCAACATCTGCCTGGACTTTTCTAAACGATGTCGGTGTCGGCTCCCAGTCGAACCAGATTCAGCTGAATATCAGCATTTTATAAAGAGCGACTTCCTATCTGTACTCCACAATAACAGTACCTAACGACTATCAAAGTTGTACGACAACCGGAAGCCCTAGCATGACTTTTCACCTTTTTGTGGCATAAAGTAAATGGGAACTTTGACGTTTATTTGATGGAAAAAATAGTTTCTTGTTCGCACAATAGAGGCGTTTTTTTCAATTTTCCATACAATAAACGCTGTAAATATTTCAAGTACGATGTAAATAAAATACAAGAATTTTGTGATGAAGGCCTCGTGACCAACAGCTTTTCGTACTTTCCGAGCTACGGAGGAAACATGACAGATTGTCACCCATCCACAGACCAACCTCGGTAAGTGTGGCTTTACCTTGAGGATAAAACTTTCCGGCTGTTATTATTTAGCTACGAGTTCCTTTTTAGGTTTGTAATCTAATTTTCATTCAATATTTATCTGAACCCATGTTGGAATGTTAAAAAACAACAATAAAAAAGTCGGAACCCAAAATTAAAGGCTTACGACCCAGGCAAAATATTTACACTCGCAAACGGAAAATTTACTTAACGATTTCAGATTCATGTACCTACTATCAAGATTGTCAGTAGTTAAATATTCTTATCAGTTTATAGATAAGCAAGACGCAAATGGGAAACTGGACGTTAGTTAAAATAATAACTGTATTTTGGTATGGGTTTTGTAAAAATCGTGCATTTTATTTATTTGGTGTTAATGCCCGTTATAAGTCACTCGATTGTAGGTTTATTTCTAAACAAAACACCAAGAGTTTCTTCAGACTCCTATTATTTAAAAGGAGATGAAGGGAAAAAATGAAATAATAATATAAATATAATATAAATTCATCATGCAAAAGAAATGTATACGTATCCTTATGAACATTAAGCCATGGGAATGTAAACCACATTTCATAAAAAATAAAATACTAACGTTACCCTCATTATATTATTATATATTACAAGCAGCTACGTTCGTACAAAAACACAGGCATTATTTTCGATCAAACATAGAAGCAAATCAAAACTATACCCGAAGAAATAAAAATAAATTGATTACACCGGCACCAAAATTAAAAATAATGAAAAATAGCCCTAACTATAGGATTGCTACCATCTACAATAAATTACCAAACCACATAAAAGATGATAAGAATATAAATTCATTCTACAAAAAACTTAGATTACTTTTAATAGAGAAATGTTATTACACAGTAGATCAGGGTGTCGAGTCTGCTAATTATTAGTCAGAATGGCGCCACAATGGCGTTTCAATTTTCGAACCATTTTTTACTCAGCAGTAAAAAATGGTTCGAATAAGCACTACAATTGAAACGCCATTGTGGCGCCATTCTGACTAATAATTAGCAGACTCGACACCCTGTTCATTACGGATAAAACATTTTCAGTTATACTCGTACTTGTGTTCTTTCTAGTGACATTTAGTGGATCCGGTCTTTTCGAATGTTCGTAGGATATGTATAGGTAATTACTATTTAGACAATTGTTTATTTGAGTGCCATTCTTGTTTTTATTAATTGTATTCCGTATTGTAAATGACACATATTATAATTCAATCTATTGACTAATGAAATGACTAACGTAATAATAATAACTTATACTGACATAACGTCATGATTCGTTATAAATTTATTGTTATTCTATTGTAATTATTATTGCTCAATAATCCCTACCATTGTTATTATTTAAATCGACTTTTGTATTTATTTGTTATAAGATTGACTCATTTGCATTTCTAATGTTAATTTAATTGTTGTATAAACTCAATGGCAAACCAACGCTGAGATTTGCAGTGCCCTGACAGGGTTCATGTACTGGAACCGACAGCAATGTCAAATGTATGATGTGCATGAGAGCAAATAAATAAATAAATAAATAAAAAATAACCGGTGAAAAATAGCTGGAGTTGTGGGACTGACTAAGCAGGTTACCGCGACCCTGAAACGCAAAGGGCATTTTTGAAGGAACCGCTTGGATTTTGATTCAGAGTCTGACAGACCCGTCGCCATCAAATGAGTCCGCTCCGCCCAGGATGAGAGAAACAATATCATCTGCCTAGCCTTTTCCCAACTACATAAATATTGGGGTCGGCTTCCAGTCGAACCAGATGCAGCTGGATATCAGTTTTATTTTTTGAGAGGAACAACATCATTTACTAGACTTTTATTTCTTCGGGCACGCCGCAATTGCGGCGGTAAGACCTCTCTTTGAGGAGTGGCTGGAGAGAAGTCATGGCGTCCTGACCTACCGCTTGACGCAGGTCCTCACCGGACACGGAAGTTTCGGGAGGTACGCTGTGTCTGATGCGAAAGGAGGAGACGCCTGGGTGTCACCACTGCGAAGATCGCCCGGAGGACACGGTGGAGCATACGGTGCAAGAATGCCCAGCTTGGGCAGAGCACCGACGTGTCCTCACGGCTGCGATAGGCGGAGACCTCTCGCGCCCAGCATTGGTCGCGGCCATGCTGCGGGGCGAGACGGAGTGGGAAGCGGTCGCCTCCTTCTGCGAAGCAGTAATGCTCGCAAAGGAGGAGGCGGGCCGCGAGCGAGAGAGGACAGAGTCCTCCCTCCGCCCCACCCGCGGTGGTAGACGCCCACGGCGACGGACGTCGCTTGATGATCTCCGGCCACCGTAGGCGCGGGCATGCGGGCAGCGAGTAAAGGGCAACTCGCTGCCCGACCAAGGACCATGCCCTGGTCGACGGCGCGTTGTGTCCCACGCGCGCCTCAAAGAGCGTCAGCATAATGACGGGGCCCCCCTCTCAGAGGACCAAAGCCTGCCGGGGTCGCGGGATTATTTCCTTACCGTGACCCCGGAACAGAAAGGGCTATTGAAGGACACCGTGGATTTTAGTCAGTAGAAGTCTGACAGTCCCTCCCGCCCTGCCCGGGGTTGGAGGACTCATTTGATGATTTTACCACGCTAAAAAAAAAAAAAAGACTTTTATTTCTTCAATATACATTATATTTGAGTCTTTGATGATTTTTTTTTGTAACTGTTTGGTATAGACAACAATTCTACCAAAAAGTTATAAATAAAACTTTTACTTGGTCATAATTAACATGGTCCCTTAATAATAACGTTGTTAAATAGGAGAAATCTTTTAGTTTTCCGGAACACGTATTTATTCCAGTCGAGATAGTGGAAACAATTACGAGGCAGTAGTAATTTATTTACTGCCAAACAAAGAAGGGTTGCATAACCACTCTCGTGTGTACCAAACATCAACGTATAACAAAACAGTATTCAGTGTAATTTGGTAATCGATACACCCACCCCACTGTTGTGTTTTTTTTTTTATAAATAATATAGGTAAATAGGTACCTATTTAAATATTCAAAGTGCAGCTTGAAAAGACGATATTGGATGAGAACAGCGCGTATTAAATGTATGGCTTTGACTTATTTATATTGTATGAGTATATTATGTTTATATGAAATAAATACGGGAGTGCTTTATTAGTGTGGTAATATTCACAAATAGGTAGTGAATGAGGAAGAATGGGCATGACACTGACTAGGGTAAAGGATTTTGTTTAGTCGATTACAGATGTATGGGCTTATGTAAATCATAGGATCGAGTTCGCATCTGAAAGTTCTACATACCAGAGAAAATATAACACAGATAGTTTGAATTTATCGATCGACCCATTTCTGTGAGTTTCATCGTGAAAAGATTTGTAGTTTGCTCCTTTACAAAATTATAAACTTTCCGGGTCATGTCGAGTTTATTAATTTCATTTTGTAGAAAAAAAGTCATATTACATACTATGAAAAATAGAGTATAATGGGCCAAATCTACCTACCCGAGATTCGTATGAGATACGTATAAACCAAAGGATTTGAGTAATTTTCTTAGTTTCGTTTTTTTTGATTCCCGTGGTACAGATTATTTTATTTTTCATATAAACCAATTTAGAACCATCGTGTTTATGTTCATCGAGTTTATTGAAAAATAACAACATAATATTATAATCACACTACGAAAATTATTTTTTTTATCAGTCAGTGTGTTTGTCAATATAACAGATAGCCTGTCGTCACACTCTCTTGGGTTTATTTGGCTTTTGCGTTACAAGAGCCAATGTGGCGACTACATTTTCCGAGAAAACATTTCTAGGTACGTATACTGGGCACTGTGGTTTTAATTCCTGAATAACGGATTGTAGTTGGTTTTGTAAGGAACTGCGTGGCTGTAGGATTCATGTAGGAAACACTAAAATCTTTTGGCCTCTATGACTAGACAACATTTTTCCAAACAAAGGCAGTTTAAAAAAATGTTTCATCGAGAAATTCTAGCAATCAATTCGCCGTTCTTTTTAGATTTGGCAATTCCACAGAAGCCGCTTATTTTAAAACAAAACTCCAGTAGCGATAAAATCGGGCAATCTTTCGGGCCACTGCAAATCGTCGAATCGAGAGATGAAACGGCCGGAAGACAATTATTCTGCGTTCTTGTGGAGTACGGTGCGGCGCTCCATTGTTTTTGCTCCATGTATTTCACATCTGAAATTCGAAGCCTGATATAAAACGCCATTAGTCAAAGCAAAAGCTTCTTCCAATTAGCGCTTTTTATACGCCGGCGACAAAGTGTACCTTTAGCCATATTCTGTTAGCTTTAGATGTACTGGCGTAATTTGACCAGCAAACGGCAGCCGGAATCATGCCGGATCCACCACTGTGCGTGTTACCGGCTAGCCGCTAGTCGAACACAGTGGTGTATGGAAGACGCAAATGCTTTCATGCGTACCAGTGACTGTGGCGGTCAGCCCTGGACAACCACGGAGAGAGAATGCAGTACACACGTATGCTGCTGGATATCAAATCGTCTCGTGTCGAAGCTGAACGTGTTATTAGACAGTCTGCACCTTTTACCCAGCAACTGTCTGGAATGAAAAGGCATTTGCACTTGTACCACCTTGTAGGTATACAGTTTTTCAAATAAGTTTTTTATTTTACTCTTTTTTAGTGGGCGCTATATTTTAAGTGGGCGGTTGCTTTCATTTGTTGAAGAGCTGTCTCGATTTCTCTTCCGATCGTCAAATCCTGATCTGGGATTGTGGAGTAATCTGGAAAATATTCAAGTGTACCATTTCAAACAAATAGAAATGTTTCTAAATTTGCCCAGGCGTCTTCGAGAAATTGGGTAGCATACATGTTCCCAAAAATGTTCCCGCGAATTGAGAACCTCCACCTTTTTTAGGGTCGGTAATTACTTTTACCAAAAGAGCCTCGGCTTATAATAAAGACTGATGACAACACTAGATTGATAGCTTACACTGGAATTCAGCAACAATTTTCCGTATTAACATACGTTCTTATAATCATGTAAACAGATTTATTCGACAGAATATTCATGTAAAAACAAGACCTTTCCACATATTTGTTTGTCAGTTGCCTTAAATGTTTGAGATGGGATCATAAGTGACTTCTACATAATTATGTCTGTACTAGCGTCTGCCCGCGACTTCGTACGCGGATCCTGTTGCTTATGCCAGCAGTCGGGGTCGTCAAAATCGAAGAAACGTCTGATGTCGAATTCTAGGGGCCTGGGGACGGGAAAACAACGGGATGCGCGAGACGATTCCAGACGTTCCAGATCTTTCATTTTTGTAAGACAACAGGAAATGCCCATCAGGCTGAACAACTCTTGCTAAGACGTCATTCCTGTATATGTTATAGTGTAGCTGGGCTCTTGAAGTTCCACATCAGGTGTCCAGGATCTTCAATTTTATTCTCTCAGCAGAAAATGCTCATCACGTGGAACAATTTCTGCTATGACATCATTTTTGTATCTCCTATAGTTTAGCAGGTCTGTTGCAGTTCTGCATCAGGTGTTCAAGTTTCCAAGATAAATTGTAGCCTATATGTTAATCAAACTTAATACCTATACAACAAAAAAAAATCATTCAAATCCGTCCAGTAGTTCCGAAGATTAGCGTGCACAAACACACAGACAAAAAGACAAACAGACAAAAAAAAATTTAATTAGAGTTTCGGGTTCGGCATCGATAAAATAACAACCCCTGCTACTTTTTTTTGTATATTTCCATTGTACAGACACCACTTTTCTACAAATTTATTATTTGTATAGATTTTCAGATCAACGAAAATTGTAAACAGAAACATGTGTAAATATTACATTTAGTACCATTTACGTTCGTTTTTGTACATTTAGCGTTTCCAGTATTCAAAAGAACGGAAAATTTAAATTAATGAAACTTTGGGCGTGTATTTATATTCAAAGCTATTTTCCTTGGCAACCAACTCGTCAAATTATACACAAGAACCATCCGATATGCCTTCAAGCAAATAATGTGGATATAAACCTTCCCAGTATGAGCAAGAATTTACATACTGAAATTAAGACCATAGTGGACTCGGCATCTCTACCTAAATCCTTCACTTGTTTCACAAAACTTTCATGACAGGTCTTTTTAGCGTCAGTTTTTTACTGTCCATTATACTTTACGATGAAAAGCTTTGTAAAGTGTACTACATCTAGATAATTCAAGTCTTTTTTCTTTAAAGTTACGCTACGGACCAGCAATGCCTTGTTGACGATTTAGTCGTAGATAGCTACCCAAGTAACAAAAATTGGTACTATAAAAGACCTGAGAACGTTTTGGAGCGTGCTAAAAAGCTCCACAATAACAAAACAATAGTACTATAATGGTGTTGTAAACGTTTACAAAACCCCAAATAGGCCGGAGTTTTATCACTAATTTATTCTATAAACATTACATAAAGGCTCTCACGGTGATAAATCAGCTCGATAGTTGAGATGTAAAAGTGTAGTGAAACGCTTTTTAGTACTAAAATAGTGCCACAAGTGCAATAATGTCACGAATTTGCACTATAAAAGTAACCAAAACATGTTTAAAGTGCTATTTTGCACTGTTAACGATTTGAGAGATCTTTCTTGACACTTATATTATTCATAATTTTTTGTTTGTGTTGTGTCAGTCGTGTTCTTCAAGATAAGTTTTAAGACTCATGTCATTTGCCATGTTGCCTAACGTATCATTGTAATAAAAAAGACATGCAACTCTGCCATAACTGCCATAACTTGCACTTGCGAAAATAATTGTATCGTTAAAATCAATATGCTGATTTCGAATTTGACAATGCGCCCTCATTATTTTCGTGTTTTAATTAAATTTTAATTAATAAAATAAGGACTTGTCCCGAATACGGATCCTATAGTACACATTGGCTCCAGCTGTGCTACTAATGTGCTATCGCGGCAGAAAATAGTGGCCATATTTTCCAATTAGGGGTCCTTGTCCAAATATAAAACAGTGTACCTAGTCAAAATAAATTTCTTTGCATGGAGTTGCATTAAATACACACTAGGATTGGGATTGCAGTTGGTATACTGTGACGCACCATCTTCTTAGGTCACTGTATAATTGGTCATTGCTCTCCTCCTCTGAACATTCCGATGTTTGGGAACTTTGAAGACAGGTGCTCTCACTGTATTCTTCATCCTTATTACAACCTTGAACAAAAGGAACATTAATACTACAGCCCTGTTGTGATTTAAAACAAATATTTTGTGCAGAACCATGTGCTATATTTTCTGGACCCGCTTGACCAGTATTTACATTTTGAGCATGAGCCTGTTGTATTGATGATAATGCTTGTGTATATCGATTCTTTACCTTTTTTTATAACTACCACTCTCATTATACTGACGCAGCGATCTTAAATCCATTATCAAACCTTTACTTAAAACTTTACCAGAACACAATCGACATTAGGAAATACTAGTGATGTAATTGTTACTGAAAAGCCATTAAAGGTCCAATTAGTCCATTAATGATGAATTTTAGTGTTTTTTTGTCACGCTTTAGTCTCGTTTCAGTAACACCAACTCACTTTAAGAGCTATTTGAATTTAAGTATTTAGCAATTGCGCCAAGAGTCGCTATGGTACTATTTAGTACTATAGAAGAGTTTTCATGATTTTTACAGAACTAGCCCCTTAGCGATGTTGAGGGAGCTTTTATGAAGCTAAACGGTTACGTAATGGTTGTGTAAGTTACTTTTATAGTGCAAATTGATCCTGTAATACGTAATGGTTGTGTATGGTACTTTTATAGTGCAAATTGATCCTGTAATAGTGTTTTCGATACTGCTACAGTCCTAGTACTGTAAAAATTATTTTGACGCATTATTAGAGCAAAATAGATACATAAAAGTGTCAGTAAGGTTGTCTATAGTACTAAATAGTACCAAAATCGTTTTTCTCATTTCTATTACAGTGCAACACTTTAAAGATTCTTTTGAATGGCCCTGTAAGCGTTCTAAGAGCTAAATAATAGAACTTAAATGCTCTTTAATCTTATAGAACCAAAATGCTTTGTTATAAACCTTTATAGTACATGCAGTCACAATGGTTACTGTTAAAGGCCTACTATATCACTCTTTGGTGATAAAACGCCTAGGTTATAGAACCTATTGTTACTTGGGTATCGACCGGAAAAGGTCCATAAGCATAACAACGTGGCTCACAAAACTTTCGATGTACTTTAACTAAGCAGCTTTCAGTGACTTTCTGTGTTTTGTTTACTCAAAGAATCATTTACCTAATGGACCGGCAAAACCCCTTCTCGTCATTTTCGCAAGAAATGATGACGTCATGAGCCGCTTTTAGAATCTTCAATAAGCATATACACGAGCTTAATGTACAGCCAGAAAGGTTTTCTGCTCTACATGTTACGAAAAAATGTACTTCAATTTGTTTTCGAAATTGTAGTGCCTATAATATTCAATAGGTACTCGATGTTCAATTTCATATATTTACTCGTATATATATTAATATGAAAAGGAACATCGAGTACCTAAGTATTTGAACTATTCATACGCAAACATAGCATCTCGAGTCGAGATGCTTTGTCCTATTTTTATACGACATGTACAAATAGGGTTGTTTTCAATCGAATTCCTTAATTTTCACTGGCCCCAGAACGTGAAGGGCTATTGAAGAACACCGTAGATTTTAGTCAGTACAAGTCTGACAGTCCCTCCCGTACTGCCGTGGGAAGGAGGAGTCATTACTTTGATGGTATTACCAAATAAAAAAAACTTTATAATAATGGATGAAACGGAACAGTATTACAGTTTAATATTAAATTACCTGAGGGGCGTGATAATGGCCCGATGCCTGTCAACCGCGATCGCGGTGAGCGTAAACACGCTGACGTTGACGCTCAACGCTTGCACGAACGGACAGAATGGACACATGAAGTGCGGCAGCAGCCACCGCTGTAGCAACGCGGCTTGGAACTGTCAACAAATAACTCATATTAATATATTAAAACACGGCAAACGATGATACAGTTACGTTACTGATCAAAAATATGTAACGAAGTGGAATACCATTTTCAGAGACGTGATAATGATAACAATATTTTAGGCAACATAGTGAACTTGTGGAAAAAGACATTCAGACTGACTTAAGAAGTACTGTGATTAGTTTAGTCACAGTACAGTATCTACAATTCAGCTATCACTGAAAATGTAAAAAGTAAAAAAGAACCCTTTAGTAAGTTTTTAACTGGAGAATACTGACATCTTGGAAAGGAATTTATGCAAAACAAATTCTCAGAACAAAATGTCCATTAAAAGTTCAGCTCTAACTCCCGCCAAAGTTTGTGTGAAGATTTCATGTAAATTCCGCTGGAATGGAACGAAATGAATCATTTACACTGTAGGCGGGAGACTTCCTAAGTATGATTGCAATTCTAGATGAGACAATCAAGTTCTGTCACTGACCATTTAATCTCTGTACCTTGGTTTATGCCCTGTTAATTTTTTAAGAGTATAATTTAAAATCAACCGCCTTTCCACAAAAACATAAACATGTTTGAACGCTTGTCTAAATAAGTGTAATTGCTAAACGACCCTTATATAAACGTGATGATATGTCGTTTTTATGTTGACAGTTTTTTTAGACAAGTGTTCAACAGATGTTTAAATCTTCTTGCGGTAAGACGGCTGTCTTCTTCTTCTAGACTTGTTGGTTTACAAGTCTTGGGTTACTTGTCACAACCGTCTTTAACGTTAGACGATGAAACAATAAGTTTTCAATACCTACACTTTCTCCAAAACTGGGTTATCACACTACGATTAGGTTTGACATGCAGTATATTTCAATGTGCAGAAACAAAATCACCATAACATCCTTGCCTAGGGCTGGGATGACAATTTCCACCTCGAATGTACTAAAAAACTTTCCACACTTATATCTGTGCTTATATCGTATAAATGTAGTAGGTATCTAAATAACAGGTAGAGTACTTACATCTGATATAAAATCCTTAGCAAGCACAAGGTAATGCTCGTCCAATATACGAGAGAAATAAACTTGAAAGCTCGGTGTCACAGTTCTAAAATATTACCCAGTTTTTCCCACATATTGAAATGGGTAGATTCTTATCCAACCATAATGTGATAAGCGAACACTGGTTTGCGTAAATCGTTTTACGCAATCCAATATTCCAGTGTCCGCTTATCTTTTTCGTTGATGTGATGTACGTATAAAAGGTTTTCGAATTTTTGGGTATAATATAAGGCACAGGATTAAATGATTAACAAGCATTTTTAATAACTATATTGTGCTGGCATGTTGATAGATGTTTTTTTCGTAAAATCATCAAATGAGTCCTTCCAATCGGGTCTGGACGGGAGAGACTGTCAGGCTTGTACCGACTAAATTCCAAGGTGTCCTTCAATAGCCCTTTACGTTCCAGGACCACGCTACGGTTACCCGATAATCCCTCGATTCCGATGTTGACAGATGTTACCGGCAATTTAACGTAATAGTCCATCTAATATCTTGAAAAAAGTAATTCTTGTGATTTATTTTGAATGTCTCGGAAGCCGGAATTATCTCCCATAAAGGTACTTAATAAAAATTTATGGACAACTGTGTTGGTACTTGGTAAATAGATTTCTCCAGAACGCACGAATTTGGCTAATATATTTTTAATTGTGTTTTTATTGCCTGGACAAGTTTCATATGACTGAAAGTTTTCCTTTTTTCACTTTTTATTACCTTCATTTGTGTGCGAAAACGAGACAGGTCACTTGTTACCTAAATATAATTACTGATTTATTATTTGAATTGAAAACAGATTTAGTTGTCTCTGAAAAAAAAAATTTTACGCTAAACAAAAAACTTTTTCTAGCTATAACTGAGCCCCACCGCCGTGTCTCCACGTTGTCGTCGTGGTGGGGCTTGTGGTTTCAATGATCTCTGGGCCCCTGCGCTCAGAGGGAGAAACCAAACCAAGAGGGACACACCGGGGAAAGGCGCGCCGCCTGGAGGATCGAGCAGCTAGCTCGAGCTTTCAGGCAGCGCGGGCCCAGTCTCAGAGATTGGGTCAGGGGTGGGAAATGTTCACTTCCGGTACGCGTCTAGTCTCTAGACGTAACCGTGAAGTGAACCGGGGAGGGGAAAACGGGGTGTTAGGGACAGAGGAACCCATCTCTCTAAAAAGTAAAAAAAAAGAAGCTATAACTGAGTCTTCTGAATCCTCTGTTTTTTTAAGATGCGACATTTGTTTTAAAGAGCAAAGCTCGGTCTTGACAAGGCATTGTTAATACCGCAGATGTTGTACAGATTGATATTGATCATAATTGATTACGGAGCTGGCATTGGCACGTTGTAGAATACCAAAACATATATAGAGCTATTAGCTTACTGAAGAACTTTGGGCTGACGGCCGAGTTGGGATCAGAATGTTTTCCTGCTAAGTAAAACAAAATACATTTTCAACTGGTTTGAAACTGAAACAACATTGCTTGAAGTCAACTAATGAAACTAACATCGATAAACTGTCAACCTAACGTTGGAAAGTGTCGTTTTATCAGCTTAACGAGGTTTTCAATAGTGTATTGGCTTAGTATACGAAACTTTCTCTTCATACAAATTTACCTAGTACGTATGTACTTCGTTACTACAGTAACATTCTAAACACTCATACTTAATCAACGATAAGATAAAAGTGAATATCTGTAATGGTGTTTGAATTTCATTTTGTAATAAAATTTCAGTTTAGTATAAATAACTCATAGTTGAACGATACTATACTTAAGATTTTTTACGACTCCAAAGTGAAATAATTATGTTTTTATCCTTCACATCGCTAATGAATTCCGATTAAATTTAATGCACTGTTAATCCAACTTTTCAACGATATCTTGTCATATTCAATCCTGGGCTAAAAGTAAGTAGGCCTACCTACGTTGCGCGTAGTATCTAATACAATGAAGGCTAATTATTCAATTATATAATTAAAAATGTATGATTTATCTAAGGAATGAAATTGTCTGCGTGACAAGTTTGGGGAAAATAATATCAATGCAGCCCATTTTTGTGAAAATTCGCCGTTTGGAAATAAAATGATCTTATTATTTTATAATCCGTAGTCATGTTGATGTCAATCCGTGTCAAGGTCGCGGGACTTATTTCCTTACCGTGACCCCGGAACATAAAGGGCTATTGAAGAACACCGTGGATTTTAGTCAGTACAAGTCTGACAGTCCCTCGCCGCCGTGCCCAGAGTGAGAGGACTCATTTGACGATTTTACCACGAAAAAAAAAAAGTCATGGTTCAAACCACTTCAATCCTCATAATATAAGGTGGGATAAGAGAATCTGCTCCTATTTCTTTGTGGTGTAACGTAAAATACATTCGTATAATGTACCGTGAAATGGTATGAAATAACACGAGAGAAAGGTCTGGGTTTCAGGTGAGTAGTACATAATTGTACAAAAACATTTTAATAGATTGCCCTGCAGCTGAGTTGATCAATTGCGATGTGGGGGAAACGACGTAGGACATTCATTAAGAATTCTAAAAGCTTACAATTAGGCCAAACCAACATCGAATAACATGACTAAAATCATTAGTGTTGGAATAGAGACTACGGAAGGAACTCAGGAAGGTGGAAAGAAAAGCGACTAGTGGATCTGTCTGCTAGTCGCCTTTCTCGCTTTCGCGATCTTATTTATATGTCCTGAAGAAACAGAATAGTTTTGATGGAAAACCACCAAGTCGGGAGATTTGGAAGAGACTCTCAATGTCGGTTTAAAGCTCAAAGATGTTTTGGATGCAAGGATTGAGACACAGTATTAATACTCAATTAGATAAACATGACAATACAAAATAAAACCATTCCCTCAACTTGAATACTTCTTACTACTTACCTACTTTCCTACCTTCTTCGTTAAGCCTGGCTTAATCGAAACTTTATCAATTTGAAAAGTAAACAATAATTTCAGAACAGGCGCTTTGTAAATCACAAAATACTACAAATATATCATATTGTTTTACCTTATTTTAGGTTTTGGCCACAAGATGTAGTATATATCTGCCGGTTTCACGGTCAAGTGCAACCGGAACGCACGAAGATTTTGTTCAACTAAGTGAACATAATTTTGAGTTTAATTTACTAACACAATATTTATAAAACATGATGTATATTTAGGTGAATGTCCTATGGGTATTTATACCTGAAAATAAACGGTTTACGGAAACGAAATTCAGTATTTTATAGTTTAAACTGTAGATTTTATCATAAATATTTTCAATTTTAAATAAATTGTCGTTCAATCAATGCATGAGAAAATTCAATGAATGAGAAATTTTTCATGCAGTTCGCATCGGTAGGTAAATCCACTAAACTAATAATTATAGCAATCGCAATTTGGAAATGGTAAAATATTGATGAGAGTATCAGATTAATGCACTGCAGTGGACAGAATATAATTGAGCACTAGTTATTATAATATATCACGCGGTATCAACAGATCTGGGCTGTCACCCTTTGTCAAAAATTATAATCATAATAATAAGCCTGGACCGTCGCGATAAGAATTTATGTTCCATAAAAATCACTGAACCAGGGCTAAGCCTACTATTCGTAGGTTCGCGTAGGTTATGTGTAAAAGAACTTTTCTCGTTAGTAACATGAAGGTCAAGCGAAAAAACCTATTTGACTTTTTTAATCCGGATGTGGGGTTGCCATCCTTCCGGTTTTCCCCGGATTTGTCCTAGTTTAGAGGGCATCCGGGATGCGTCCGGGGGGGACTCCATTTATAGTTTAAAAATTTAAAGTCATGGGCCCCGGCCGCCCGCGACTCACGCACACTTCGCCGTCCCCGACCTCTCCCGACGCAGTTGCCACGGTGCGCTCTTCGATTCATGTCCGGGTTTTAGACTCTATAATCCGGGTTTTCCACGCGTCTTGTCCTGGTTTCCAATTTTTAGATTTATGGCAACCCTATACTAAACAAACGTTGGAGCTCGTCACGTGATCATGGCTATAAGAATCAACAGTAGGTATATTTTAAATGGAAATGCATGATTGACAACTGAAAGGTATATTGAATGTTTATTGTTTTAACAGCAATGTCTTATCCAGTACGTATACAGTGTGTCGATAGATCAAAAAATTAAAATGGCTGCCATTCGCGAAGTTTTGGAGTAAAAAATTTTTTAAAGCATTTTTGTCGATGAAAATGAGCCTAGAATATCCCCTTCAAATATCGCTAACTCGTGCCCGGACACACTGTATACATAATATTATACTCGGTATCCATTAAGAATTTTCTTTTGCTTCGAAAAATGCTGACGAACACGCGATAGATATTTTGTTCCATTTAAACTATATTTTCCTTATAAAGGACGGTTTTCATAATCTACGTTTGTCAAAAGATGCAGTCACGCTTTTTTCTAGTGTCGTTTCGTAATGGTTCTTTACATTTACACCACGTTAAAAAGGTTTTTTGATAACACTGCATGTTAAGCAAACTGTGTACTTACGTTAAAAATGTAAAGAAGATTAGAGATTCCCGTCTCTGGATATATTTGTAAGGTACGTAAATTAAATATTCACACACATTTATCCCATGTTTTTCAACATCTCGCTAGGAAACTCGAACACCTTGAAATAAGGCTCTATCACACTTCATGCAAAATCTATTACTTATTTGTTCAAATACGATATTTGTAGAGACTAAAATGTTAGTCAGAAAGAATTCAATGCTTTATAAAAAAAGAGAAAATATAATTATTTTTACACCCCTTAAAAGAAATTCGCCAAGTGATTCCTAAAACTTCTGACGGCAGCGTTAAAATCACTTCCGTGCCTCTCCCTAGTTACTTTGGAAATTGTTTATATCCGTTTTGAAAGCGACCTCTGATTGTGTAGTTAAAATTAATAATAAACAAAACGTCATCGGTATTATATTTTTGTTGTAAACATAAATATTTTAGTTTCAGCTACAAGCTCACTGTACTGTAATGGTGCGTCCAGACCTGGTGAATGCGCCGCTCGCGAGCCGCTTGCGAACTGCACGCGTGTTGCTCACTTAAATGGTTACAGCCTATATTTGAAACGCCACTCTAGTGCAGCCTTAACAAGGCTCGAGTGGTGACAAATTGAACTAAGAGCCGCAGTTGTGGGTGAGGGAGATGCAAAGCCGGCGGGACGCGCGCGCCTCCTGCACCGCTCGAGTACGGCGCGTAGGTTGCGTGCGAGCGGCGTGCGAACGGCACATTCGCCAGGGCTGGACGCACCATTAAAAAGCTTGCCACATCAAACTGGGTTCTAAGTCGCGACGAAGGAAAGGAAGCCATCTATTATCCTCTCCGACTCCTTTATGAACAGACTAGGTACGAACTAATTGCGAAACCGTGCGTTCATTGTCTAACGTTCCCACTTATTGCAGCGTAAACGTCTGGGATTTGGTAAAATATAAAATTAAAAGGGATGTCGCCTTCATTTGTCTACTTCAGGTAAAGGTACCATGTACCATACACCATGTATGCCCGTAACTTTGTAGGTGTTATTTTATGAATACATACTTTTCCTATGTGTGCTAAATCGCGATTCATAATACTATACGCATTTGCGGTGAGCTATCTTGTATTTCCAAAATTAATTAATACATATTCTGCGATTTCACATGCGTGAATGCAATGTGAACACGAAACGGTTAATCAAAAATTCGTTCGTGATGATGACCAATCTGACAATTTACGAGTCAATAGGTTTTCCTTCACAATACTTTTCCCCCTTTTGAATCTAATGAATAATTGTGGCCGAAACATTTGGACACATTTAATCAATCTACGTTGTTACCCAATACGCGATTTAATGGAGTTTGCTTAATGGACAGTGGAAAAATTGGTTCAACGAATACATTTATGTGACTGAAAGAGTGGAAAAGGCGGACCATGTTGAAACTGATTACACGGTTGGTATATTCAGGGCTTATCATTTCCATCGGCAAGTATAAATTGTTTTATCTTGCGCTTTTACGTATGCACATACATTGTGAAACCGCCTACGGGAATGGAAAACCATTATTTGTAGGTAGGTATGTTTTTTGTTTTCTTATCATGGAATACAATACGAAAAGTAAATGAAACAAATAATTACCATCTACTGCTGGTTTCGTAATTAAACACGTCAGCAGCACTCACAGTCTCATTAACAGTAGCGGAAATATAGAGTCTGATCAATTGAATTTGATTGTCACCGGACAAGCTTACACAACAGCTTATCGGACTGAATAATAAGTTCTTATTTTCTGTATTTTCAGGGGATTACGTACTTAAAATATACCTTGACGCTGTTTCGTTAGTATAAGGGGGACTTTCTACCAGAGATGTGCTATGCAGCTATGCTGTGAGAATGAATGAATTAAAGCTGAGCTACGAAACTATGTGGCTGTTTCAATTGATGCTAAGCTATGTAGCAGTGCGAGTAAGATGTGCTATGATGATCGCCGCCGCAAAGTAGCTGCGCGAGGAAGATGCACAGCTCGAGCTATACGATGTATCAATAGTAGGTAAGATGATCCATAGCAGGCATCCATAGCACGTATCCATAGCACATATCCATAGCACGCTACCATGCAAAAACTATATTATCTTTGAATCCGTTTCCGCCAGGTTTATACTATATGCACCAATGAATATGATTAGCGAATATCAAACGCATCCATAGCACATTTCTGTTGGAAAAGCAGCCTTATGCTAGAAAATCCACTCTGACCTGTTTTTGTGTTAAAGATTAAATAAAAGTAAACTAAAACATTCGTTTATAACTACGATACATTCTTTCAAATTGATACTGATACTGGTACTGCTACCTTGTATCATCTTTCTGCTGATGCATTTAAAACAAAGGTTTTATTTCCTTACCTACTTAATCTGGTAAGCACAAATTAACAACTAAATATTTACAAAAACAATCACTCCATATATGCTACGAGTTTCATACAAATTAGCATCCTGTCACGAGTTACTTACTTGAAATGGTACAGCGAATAATCCTATGACTATGTCGGCTAAAGCTAAGTTGGCGATGTAGCAGTTAGTGACGCTCTGCATTCTCCTCGACGTGGCAACCACCCACATGACGAGCAGGTTCCCAACCACGGCCAGCACAGATATCGAGCCATACAAGAACGACAGCAACACTATCATACCGGTCGGCACGTCATACAATGTTTCTGAAACAAACGTGTTATCATTAAATCTATTACGAGTGACCTTTGATAGGTAATGGTATCGTTTAACATTGGATTGAAGGTAAATGAAAGCCAGCAGATGTATATCTCCTAGGTAAAGGAATGATAACTATTGTGTTTGTAATAGATGATATATTTTGTAATCAAAAGAATCTGCAGAAATATCTAACGGTTTTCGGCTAACCAGTTTAGGGATTTGATCAAATCACAAGATTTGTTTAAGGAAATGATAAAATAGTGTTGTTATTTTAACATACATTTTCAAATTTTAATAAACATTTAAAAAATTTATTTAAGAACGGACTCTATCGGAATGAAACAGTCAGTCCTAAACAGTTAAACAGTACATGATTTTAATTAATAGTTTAGAAGATATCACAGAACTAAAATTCCGCGCAACTGAAAATATAATTCTTAGCAGAAATTATGGCACCGCGGTCTAATAGTTGTTCTGTAAGAGCTGGTTCACATTAGGTCGGACCGATAGTTTACCGTTGGCCGACTGTCGGCTGTTGCTGTTCACACTAGACGCTGCCGATCCGACCTAATGTGAACACTACCGTCGGTACGGTCGTTTTACTGCTCGTCGTCGGTCGTCACAAAGTTGTGAGTTGACTTTCGTATACGATGGACGACGACGACGTTTTGATTGCAATGTGGTATTTAAATAGAAGACGGAAAAATATAAACGAAATATTGGGTGCATCCAATAGAATGTCTATTCGTTCCTTTGATGACTTAATTGGGAAAGTTAAAGGTGGTATAACAGCACAAAATACCAAATTCAGAGATGTATTTGGTGGAGGGCGGGTGGCTCTGCCGCCGCCGCTTTGCGCCGACAAATGTGAATGGTGCTATACTTGCCAGTACGCCAATATTATGTCCGATCCGACAGAAATCGTGGCTGAACATACGGTAAAAATGTCGCCTCCCACAGTTTTGTCGGGTCGCCCTAATGTGAACGGTGCTATTGACATACAAATGCCAATATGGTATGGATATTAAATGAATGTCATAAAAATTATCACAAAATAAAGACGTTTCGAAATAATTGTACAGCAAGCGTACTCCTCTGTATGTTCTAAATCGGTCTGAGCAAAGCTCAGGTCGCTAGTAATTAAAAAATACTTTTCATGATGCGAGACTTTTCTGAGAATTCGTTCTTTGATTTGTTTAATTTCTTAGATTAGATTTACCTCTCGTTTACTTCACAAGCGCACAAGCATCGATGTTTTCAAAAGATACTCATTGCTTTAATTGTTATTGACTCAACTTCAAAGATATAAATTTATATATAGGTATTCATAATTAAATGAAATTTTCAAGTACCAAACTAGATAAAGACTTCAAAGTGTTAGTCAGCAAAGAACAACAAAATAATATCGTGTTTAATATTTTATACCAATAGCAAAAGGCTGTAAACTGGTTAAGAGTTTGAAGACTTTGCAATAAAATTCGTGAAGAGACCCTTTGTGGGCTATTTCGTTAATATTTATAATATTATAAGTCTATTTTGAGAATAATATTCAAATTGTGACGTTTATGGCTCAGGCGCAAAACGTCTCTTTCGCAAAATGTCACCTGGTCGTAAAACGTCTCTTTCGCAGAATGTCTCTTTCGTAAAATGTCTCTTTCGCAGAATGTCTCTTTCGCAGAATGTCTCTTTCGCAAAATGTCGCACGTAGGACTTAAGAATAAAATTTATATTTTCAAAACAAAAATCATTTATTAAAATTATAGTGCAATTATGATGTTAACATTTTGGTACTTAAATTTACTTAAGAATGTATTCCAAATAAAAAAAAAATATTTTGATACAGTTAATAATAATATTTTGATACAATTTAAAGTTCAGTGATGGCAACATTTATAATAATATGTGAAAGTAAAAACAAAAAACCTTATAAATGTATGTGTCATTCATTATTGTAAGTGTTCTATGTCCTTTTTGATTACGAATGTATTCGATTTCTTGATCCATATTAAAACTCAAATTCACTACTGTTTTTCAATAAAAAGTAACAGACAAAACTTAGCTCGGCAATAATGAATGACACATACATTTATAAATTTTTTTCTAACTACCCTCACATATTATTATAAATGTTGCCATCACTGAACTTTAAATTGTACCAAAATATTATTTTTAACTGTATCAAAATATGTTTTTTTATTTGGAATACATTCTTAAGTAAATTTAAGTACCAAAATTTTAACATCATATTTACACTATAATTTTAATAAATGATTTTTGTTTTGAAAATATAAATTTTATTCTTAAGTCCCAGGTGCGACATTTTGCGAAAGAGACATTCTGCGAAAGAGACATTCTGCGAAAGAGACATTTTACGAAAGAGACATTCTGCGAAAGAGACGTTTTACGACCAGGTGACATTTTGCGAAAGAGACCTTTTGCGCCTGAGCCCTCACAGTCAGTGAGGTAAATAATTGGAACGAGTCCTTGGAACAAGGACAAAGTATTAGCAATCTGTTACAAAGTAAGTATAGAGATTCAATCGGCAGTCAATATGGGATGGTAGACGCCTGATCACACCTGATTTACGTACCGGGCTCCCGAAATTTATAGCCGCGATAAACGAGAAAAAACTATCATGAGGCATGTATTTGTCGGTATAAATCAGATACTTACCAAAGGTATAATTCGTTCCATTGTGTACTAGATACCCATCAATGGAACTGTTCCTTGACCAGTCCGCTTCGTCATCTTGTGACGAATTTGTTGTACTGTAACAAAATAAACACGTTATAACAAAGAACACACTGTTTAGCCGTAAGCATGTTTAAGTAACTAATACTAATTAAATGAAACTGATATTGCGACAGTATTCTAAAGTTCACAGATATCTACGTAAGGTAATATGTATAATAATGTAAAGAATCGTTTTATTTGACTTAGGAATATAATAATTATCAAATAGTGTTATAGTTGTGACATATACTCGTAAATAGAAGACTCATAATTCAAGTCTTTCAGAACCGTCATAAGCTGGTAGCTTTCACAACATTTAATAACGTTTTCTTATTTTTATTCATTCTTTATTGTGAACAAAGCTTATAATAAGAAAGTAAACCTAAAATTTTGATCACAAAGGTGAGCTTATCTCTTTAAAGTTATCTCTTTCAGCGACCCTGTAAAATTTGATTGCTGTAATGTAGCATTTTTTTTTTAGCTTTGTAAAATAATCAAATGAGTCCTCCCAACCCAGGGCAGGGCGGGAGAGACTGTTAGACTTGTACTGACTAAAATCCACGGTGTCCCTCATTAGCCCTTTACGTTCCAGGGTCAAGATAATGGTATAAGTCCCGCGACCCCGGCAGGCTTTGGCCCTCTAGCGGGGGGCCCCGTCATCTTGCTGACGCTCTTTGAGGCTGTAATGTTGCATTAGAGCAAAATACTAAGAGCCCACGAAATCTTTTATGTGGTAATTTCATGGAGACCTAAATACCGATAAATCTTTGATGTCAAAACTTTCCTAACACAAATTACTGAAATTAATACAATTGATTTTAAAGTTGTTGAGAAGCAAAACGGGCCAGACAATAATAACAAAATAAATCAATATATTTGTTTACAAGCTGACTAACATTGCGGAAAAGTTCTCCTTAAATAAATAACTGAACTTCTTTTGACAATAAAATCGATCTGATAGTCATTTAAGTAGACACAGTTATTATAACTAGATGCTTTGCATTCAAAGATAAAAAAAATACCCAAGATTAAGGTAAAAAACGTATCCAGCAAGCATCTTCTAAAACAAAATTTAACTATGTGAAACTAAAGATTCAAAATAACAGGAAAATAACAAGAAGCAATCAAAACAATAGGTTCAATAAAATGTTTTTGCTCGTGTTTGTTATTAAAAGTAAAAAGGCTCTCTAATCCCTAGGAACCTTCACAAACGGCCATAAAAAAGATTAAGATGTTACACAAAGGCATTCCATAACAAAACGCTTTAAGCGCATACTAAACAAGACAATTCGAAATCCCTCAATGGAACGCCATACTTGGAAATGTAGGGCAAGCCAAAATAGTATTATAACAAGGTTTAGCTTTCAAATATTTTTTTCCGCTTTTACACCATGGCGAAAATTGATTATCTCTCAAGATTAATGCGTTTTCGTTGCCTGTAGCTGAAAGTGAGTGATGATGACCACGCTAAAATCCAACCACGTTTTATAAAACATGGACGGACAAACGATATTAGGTAAGTTCGAAATAAGCTCTCGTTCGACTTATCAATCAATTTTATTAACATGCGAAGATGATGTACGAATCAGACTTTATTACGTAGGTCCTTTATATCGCCTGATTTTTATTGTATTTTATCCGTTTATCTCGTGCCCTTGTGCGCATAAAGTTTTACCTCGGTACATGACCCTCTTGGGATTGAAGTTTCGAAAAATATTTTATTAGAGGGTGTCTACGTTGACGTTGTATAAAAATGCTTTTTAGATTTTTTCGTATGTTTTATTGGTCCCAGGATAGCGAGACTTTTCGTCTTTCAAAACAGGAACGACAACTAGGTATATTAGTCTTATCTCAGTATCAATGGGTTGGGAAGCCGACATGCGCATTTAATTTCGTGTCAGTCAATCTGGCGGCAGCGTTAAGCGTATCCAAAAATGGGATATACTCGTACATAGCATGATAAATTGTGCTGTCTATCATTCGGTAAACTAAATTTAAACTAATTCGAATTCAGAAATGTAATTTAAGTAAATTATTTATGGTAACAGCGTAAAAAAACCGAACGCAAAAAGAAATTGTTTACAGATGTCAGACCATCAGATGCATCAAAAAAAAAAAAATGTTACCGCCTTCAAAAACAACCACAAAAAAGGATAAAATAACCTTCAAAACTTTTCTTTCGGAAGTCGGTGACTTTTTTTTATTAATTTCATTGTCTTTTTTGCCACCGACTAAAAAGTTTTTATTTTACTCTTTTTAGTTTAAATATTCAACCACAATTCTTGTCAAATACGAGTACATCATTTTCTTACATGAGCACTAGAATTTTGTAATCTTGCATTCATTCCCTACCTCGAAAACTACTGAACCGATTTTGATGAAACTATGCAGTATTCCCTATGTTGAACGATATCTAGTACAACAAAAAAAGAATTACTTAAATCGGACTTGTAGTTCCGGAGATATGCAAACACAAACATAATTTACCAAATCAGTCGATGCCAAGTCCTTATTAGAGGAGTTGTACCTTCCATCATCAGCTCAGCTACATAAGATGATGATTACCATACGCAAATACTTAAATTACTTCATAAAATTTGCGAAAAACGATGTGTAGGCCTATAAAATTTGAGGGTTGCCCTTGATTTCTCCAGGATTCAATCATCAGATCCTGACATGGTGACAATGGGACCACTCCTGAAGTATCTCCTTTCGAACAAAAAAATAATTTTGAAAATCGGTCCACAATTGGCGAAGTAATCGAGTAACAAACACACCAAAAAAAAAATACCGTCGAATTGATAACCTCCTTCTTTTTGAAGTCGGTTAAAAAGATTTTCATGTCGCGCATATTATAATCAGGATAGTATCTCAACAATAAGATCCTACAATACATATTTGTTGTCGGCAAGCCATACTGCCAGGTGATAACAATGTTGTTTGTACTACATCTTATGTTCATGAACGTCTCTCTAATGAGTCGGATAAAGGTCAATGTTACGTATTTCAGTATGCTTCGCGATTAAAACAACTGAAAACTGCTATGCTAAATCGATCGTTTGGTTTGGATTGTTAAAACAAACCTAGAATTTCAGCATACCTACCTAATATTTTGCACTTCCATTAATTTTTAACTAATTTATCAATCAGCAGCAGAAAATACCAGGAAGCATTATGTAGTTTTTGTTTATTTACATTTACTTGTTTAATATTAAAATGCATTTTGATATTAAGTAAGCTCCCCATAAAAAAGGTTTTACTTGCTTCTCTTCAGTAACGTTTTCTTATAATATGTACGACAGTAAAAGATGTGTCCTTAAGGTTCCGTAATTTTTCCCGTGAAAAGATACATTTATTTACAGAACCCTCCGTTCAATCCCAGAAAATTAAGGCCAGAGTTCAGGAAATGTTGCTTTATGATTGTCACGTAGTCTGTAAAATCGTGAGTAGACTGAGTCTAAACAATTTTATTGTATGGCGTTGGGAGATTGCTGAACTTCAATAAGAGCCGGTTTTCAGCCGGTAAATTTGTTTTTGTTACTTCAGTTTCGTAACTATGTTATTTGACTGAAGTCAGGTGCATTATCAAAATTTATTTGCCCCGTATGTTTTCTTAAATTGACGAAGATACGACACTTTTAAAATTGCCAATACGTCACAAGCAAGTTCAGTTTTCATTTGCTCCTGACGTCAAGAGACCCAACTCTCTTATGTTGATGCGTTATATCTTTGTTAATATGCATTAATTCAACAAAAGAAAAAATATGTATCCATTATTTTTCAAAACTCTGACTCATCATTTGCCTATCCTTTTCCTAACTATATTGGAGTCGGCTTCCAGTCGAACCAGATGCACTCTGATATCAGTATTTTACATGGAGCGACTGCTTACAATACCCCATGGTAAAACTGGTTGTCAGACTTTTAGAGCTTCTGACTAAAGTAACGACTGTCAAAGATCTAGAAATGACAGCCGAGACCAACGGCTTTACGTGCTTTCCGAGGCACGAAGGAAACTCGCTATGACAGATGGTCACCCATCCTCAGCCAACCTCAATAAGCGCGGCTTAACCCGGAAGACCTTTAATTATTTAGCCACCAGCTCCTCAAATTTCAAAACTCTTACTGACGGACTAATTATATTTCCAATTTATTGATGATATCAACATGCCTATTATTGACTCGATTTGATCGATTGTAGTTATAACGAGCTAAATAAGTATATGAGGAACACTTAAGATTCATTCGCCAGGTCCCACTTGCACCAAAATTTTTAAGTATTTACTAAACGTATAGCGGAAAAAAAACGTATTTAAAGTAGGTATCGTCGTATTACTGTCAATTGTTTTATGTTGACAAAGTTCAAATTATTTTTTAAATACGTTCGGCATTTAATATTACAGTAGAAACCGGCCTAGTTGTCAAATAATTATGTTAAACTGTACCCTTAGCACGAGTTTTCACTCTTTTACTTTATGTACAGCGTCTTTCCAGTATTTACAGCGTTTCTTGTATGACAAAATGGAACAGCGCCTCTAGTGTGCGAAGAAGGAACTAATTTTTTCCTTGAAAATTGTTAATTTGAAATGGGTAAGGCAAGTCAAAGCTAATTGTAGATGGCACCACCATAGCTTAGTCCTAATCCGACCAATGACGTAGTACTATTTTGAAGTACCTTTAAGATTTGAACTGATTTGAACCAATGACGATGCTTGGAACAAGCTGGTCTAGCGCCATTAGTTCCCCACTTGCCATCCCCATTGTCAAAGACTCAAAGTTCCAGTTTACTTTACGTCTCAAATACTGAAAACTCGTGCTAAGGGTACTGAACTTAGAAAGTTCCTTTTGAAACACTAAAGTTGCACTTAATAAAACTAATAATCTTGTCGTTAAACATTCGGAGAAGGTTTAAATGTATAAAAGCAAATTTAAAAAGTAGTCATATACTATGAAGGGGCATAAAATGTCGAACATTCTTTCATAAATTAATTTTCCAGGAAGGCAGATATGTAATTAGTATAGGATTGGAACTTGAGAACGAAGTGTTTCATAACGTTTCATATTATTTTTTACTTTTTCGTTATATTTTTAAATATTTTTACAAATATGATTATTTTAAATACAGGGAACTCTTGTTTTCTCTCATAAATTGCAAAAAAAGGTGTCAAACTAATAAGTTTGTCTGTAACTTGTATTATTTTCGAAATACAATTTTCTAAACTAAATTAAATCGAACAAACATTGTACTTGTCTTATAATAATCATAAAAGCAATCCGTAACTTTCTTTATGTATCTTTCTATACAACGTGTAACGTTAAATGCGCAAAGCCTCTCGTGGGGTAACTCAGCCCATGTTACTGAACAATGTTTGTTCTAAGACTTTTGGGAAAAAAAAAATGGTTTTTCATACAAAATGAGAAATTGGTCGGGCCCATCAGTATGAAAACCCATTTATTTTTTATTTTTTTTCTTCAGTATCGCATCGCATCGCATTTACCGTTACACGTTGTATAATAACAAATAAAAACGATAAAATGACCCACAAAATATCATCGAAAAATACCTGAATGTTTTCAGATGGTAATATATCGACAAGCCTGATGGCGGCATTGCCAACAACGTTTTATGCCAACGCCTAGCCTCTGGTAAGGTAAACGTTCAGATATGTCTTTAAAAATGCTGTGAACACTCGGAACTCACGGCCCTGGAGTTTCAACCCGAAACGACTTAAAAATGTAGTTACCAACAAAGATAGGTATACTATATTTACACCAATATTTTGAGATTTTCAAAAGACGCATTTTGGTGACATCACCATGCGTAGAGTGGCCTATTCTACTAATTAAGTATAAAAAGTTATTTCATCGTTATTTCAATATAATTCAACTGTTTTTTGTACGAGTGTACCACGATCAGTACACCATTGAAGTTTTTTTTTATATTATTTTAAACATGGCTTTATGAGTAAGTTTTTTAAATGTTCTTACGTTTTATCTTTTCTACCGTAGAAAAACTTTTTCTACGGTAGTGGGTAGCTAGGCTAGTGGGTAAGGTTTATGTGGTGATTCACCACATAAACCTTACCCACTGGTAAGATTAACAACAGGTACAAGAAGATCCTTTAGTATCTGTTTATTAATCTCATTTTGTAATAAAAAAAAAGAATAACATTCTTTTCATCGTAACTCAATTTCAAATTCTACCATGTTTGATTAGGCAAGATTTAATAATTATTACATGAGATAGGTGTTATGAATTTGGTTTTAAGATTCATCCGTCAAACGAAACGCAATAGTGCAATAGGGTGTAACTATTTTATAGCAATGATGACAGATTTTGAGCGATTTTTTGCAATTAGTTCCAGTTTTTCTGGCATTTGTCGGTGGAATGAAATGGAATGAATCGAATGGTCTTCGAACACCTCAATGTCAACTTAAATTAAAATTAGAAATGTGAGCTTACATTGGGATACGTAAAGTTTTATTACGTTTATAGACGGAAAAAATTCTTACGGCAATAAATCAAATTACAACAAAGAAATTGTTCATCGAACTTTTTTTCTTTTTAGGAACCTTTTACAGCAATTTTATCTCTTATAAATGTCTTTTTAACGTGCTGAATATCATTACGAGGAAACAAATTAACGATATCAGGTACCTACAAGGATATACGCCCCTTGATATCTGTTTGATGTTTGCCTAAATAATCGTAAAATATGTAGGTACATTTTGTTGTATTTATTATTTCTTCAGATTACAATTTTACAGGGTAAATTTTTCAACTGGGCGTGGATAGCCCCATAGTTTTGGATATAGCCATATCCAAAACTATGAGGAATATCAAAAAAACATTGAAAGGATTTATTTACGGATAATTTGCTGTTTCTTCATAATTTTTAGAGAGCCTACCACGATGTGGAGCCTCTATAAATAAATATTAAGAGCCAGTTCACAAAATTCGAACGCTCGAGTTTAGGTAAAATACGGGAGCAATGTTCATGTGTGCGTAGTTATTCACACATACACAACGCAACCAGTGTAGCGCTAGTGTTGAGACGGACTAAACAATCTTGAGCCGATATAATCGTAATGCACTTTGGTTACATTTCTGAAAAAGTTTTTGGAACGAAGTTCCTTATCGCGCGTTGTGAAAGGGGGCTAGACGGAAAAAAATTCTTACGAAAAGTTGTCACGACACTTTTTGCTATAGTAAGAGACAGACAGATGTTTCTCTGTCTGTCTCTCTCTCTCTTATAGAAAGCAAGCCAGGTATTTTTTCATTTCTATTTCGCATTGAACAGTGTGGTGTCGCGACGATTATTTTTGTTGAGTGTATACAGGTTTTTTGTAAATAATAAATAATAATAATAATAATGAATCCTTAATGAAAAAATATCGAGGTTTTCGTTATCGGTGTCGTTTTCATGGTTTTCCAGGGTGTATAATCCGATGATGCTGGCTGGCTGGCTGGCTGCGCACCTTACTATGCGTTTCAACTAAGTATAAGATGACCTTGGCACCATATTGTAACTGCAATTGTGTTCAACAAAAAATACTTTGCGCAAATTACTTTTCAATACTTAATATTTATCTTATTCATGTTATTTTCATGTGATTTTCGTTATTTGACATCTGGGATTTCTATTTTGATAGCAATATCGGTTTCAACACCCTCAAAAACCATGAAAACGACATCCATGATGAAAACCTCGATAATTTTGGCAGCCGCCATCTTGGATTTACATTTTGACTGCACCATCGGTTTCAACACCCTCGAAAACCATGAAAACGACACCCATGACGAAAACCTCGATAATTTATGCAGCCGCCATCTTGGATTTGCATTTTGACTGCAACATCGGTTTCAACACCCTCGAAAACCATGAAAACGACACCCATGACGAAAACTTCGATAATCTATGCAGCCGCCATCTTGGATATACATTTTGACTGCACCAACGGTTTCAACACCCTCGAAAACTATAAAAACGACACCCATGACGAAAACCTCGATAATTTATGCAGCCGCCATCTTGGATTTGCATTTTGGTTGCAACATCGGTTTCAACACCCTCGAAAACCATGAAAACGACACCCATGACGAAAACTACGATAATTT
Organism: Agrotis clavis; assembly: GCA_954870645.1. Lineage (NCBI taxonomy): Eukaryota > Metazoa > Arthropoda > Insecta > Lepidoptera > Noctuidae > Agrotis > Agrotis clavis. The sequence goes on from OX940921.1 coordinate 15,457,943, forward strand.
ATGCAGCCGCCATCTTGGATATACATTTTGACTGCACCATCGGTTTCAACACCCTCGAAAACCATGAAAACGACACCCATGACGAAAACTTCGATAATTTATGCAGCCGCCATCTTGGATTTACATTTTGACTGCACCATCGGTTTCAACACCCTCGAAAACTATGAAAACGACACCCATGACGAAAACCTCGATAATTTATGCAGCCGCCATCTTGGATTTACATTTTGACTGCACCATCGGTTTCAACACCCTCGAAAACCATGAAAACGACACCCATGACGAAAACCTCGATAATTTATGCAGCCGCCATCTTGGATTTGCATTTTGACTGCAACATCGGTTTCAACACCCTCGAAATCCATGAAAACGACACCCATGACGAAAACCTCGATATTTTTTGCAGCCGCCATCTTGGATTTACATTTTGACAGCACTATCGGATTCAAAACCCTCGAAGACGAAAACTATATAAAGACGCCTATTATGAGAAATTGTAGCAGAAACCATGTTGGTTTTTTTTATAATTATTTATTTACGAATTTATTAAACGGTCACGCGGATATAGAATTCGATATTGATAAAAATCATTCTTACCTTCAAATAAGCAGGGAGTTTAAAAAACAAAATCTCCGGTTATGATGAAGTCGAGTTCAAACAGCCATATACGTAACATTAATAAACGCAACTCGTCTTTACGCGGCACTCAGAACTGACAGCACTGCGATGTCCGCTTAGAAGCCTCGTAGATGCGCGTGTTTGTGTGAGTGCACCGTTTCGAACGTTAGTACGTAATTTCCGGACCATCCATATTTTTACTGTGCTACGGGGCAGACAAGAGCCACTCAAAGCGTGGGAGCGTATCTATGCAAGTTACAACCACGATCTATACACGTCATGTAAATATATCCCAGGCCCCTCTCTCAGCCCCGTAGGGTTATTTTCTTTTTTTTTAAAGAAAATTAAAAACGTGGGTTTTTCATATTTCTGACAGCAAACCCTGTCATTTGATACCCATATCATGGGGGTGCATTTCAAACAGCTAATCCGCCATCTTGGATGTCCGCCATGTTGGATTTAAGACACGTGACTATTTTTTTCGTATTCCTGACAGCAAACCCTTTCATTTAATACCCATATCATGGGGGTACCTTTCAAATAGCCAATCCGCCATCTTGGATGTCCGCCATGTTGGATTTAAGACACGTGACTATTTTTTTCATATTACTGACAGCAACCCTTTCATTTGATACCCATATCATGGAGATGCATTTCAAATAGCCAATCCGCCATCTTGGATGTCCGCCATGCTGGATTTCAGGTACGTGACTATTTTTATCATATTCCTGACAGCAAACCCTTTCATTTGATACCCATATCATGGGGATGCATTTCAAATAGGCAATCCGCCATCTTGGATGTCCGCCATGTTGGATTTAAGACACGTGACTATTTTTTTCATATTCCTGACAGCAAACCCTTTCATTTGATACCCATATCATGGGAGTGGATTTCAAACAGCCCGACCGCGATCTTGGGGAGGCCGCCATATTGGATTTCTCACCACTCTTGTGCCCCATTGCAAAAACTAATAAAACGAAAACGGATGGCTAATTAATGCACAAATTCTACAAACTACTATTATAATTATAATAATACTTTAGTTTGATAAAGTAACGAAAATCTTACCTTATGAAAAAAAATATGCAGAGAATCAAAATGTGGCAGTCGCAGTATAATATTCCGTTCACGATACGTACGCTCTATAATCAGGACGAGGAAAAAAGTGATACAGGTCCTACGTCGACGGGCGCTGGAGCCGTACTGATTGCAGCCCGGTTATGTTTCGTAATTTATACTAGTTTAGAGTGATTTTAAAAACGATAGTATGTTTAATTACATGAAGGGATTTTAATGAAATTTAGAAATTAGTTTAGTCTGTAAACATAGTTTATATTTACATAGTTTTTTTAATGTAATTACGCTTTGTTCGAACCAAAAATGGCGATAAAACAGCGATATAAAACGTAAAAATTGACCGCAGAATTTATTTTTTTACTAATTTGTGTTATTAAAAATATAAATTCTACTACGTAGTTTTACGACAAAAACGTATTTCTGATGATTTGTGTATTTTTTTTGGTTAGAATTACGAATGTTAATGGTAGATGTAGGAGTCGCAAATCGACTCTGCGTTGATTTTTCAGTAAACTACTTGTCGGAGATTAATTACCACAAAGTTAATAAAAGAGTTTTTTGAAATATGTTACGTATAATTACAACACGAAAGACTGGTCTTTCTTTTGCAGGTATTCAAAAATGTTGGAGTATTACTTAATATGGTAAATTAGACGATCATAATTTTAGTTCTACGCGCAAATGGGTAAAAGGCCTCTTAATAAAAAGAAAAGCTGTGCAAAAAAAAAAAAAAAATCCTATCTAACATTTTACGTCCGGGATTCTACAATCTGAAAAATGTACTAAATTGAAAAAACCAAATTTTAACAAAACAAAATGTGTCTACAGTTTTTCTATGCGACGAATACCTTGCCAAATAAATTAATAGCATATGCGCAACTTTTTTCCAAAAAACGGCCGCAGGACATGTTTTGCGACTCCACAAACTTGATTTTTTCTTCACCCCAACCCCGTTAACATTTAAAAAATTAAATCGCGGCGTCTGACAGAATGATGCACGCTTACGCAATTCAAACTATGCCAGCAGCAGGAAAATTATGAATCATATTGCGTAGATACATCTTTTTACAGAAGAACTCCCTTGAACCCCCAAATTGCAAATTTCATAGAAATCGTTAGACCCGTTTATGAGAACGCGAAAATTTACAAATATTGATCCTATAATAATGTAAATTAAATATTTCTTTACGGTACCTAATAAGACATTATGAATAAAGAAGCTGTCTTTTGTAAATTATCGATATAGCTCAAAACAAACCTTCCGATAAATAAGAATCTATTTCCAGTTCAGGCTTTAAAAGCATTAAAGTTGGCTCAACATGCCCTATATTTGAAGACGACAAAGGCGCACCCCCCACAGTGAGCACACAACGGAAGAAACAGTAGAACTTCATTTAATGAACACCGTTCAATGTTTATTTCGGCTTTAAACTACACATAATAAAAATATAACCCAGACTTCATCATAAATCTACAGTAAAGAAAGACATTTTAGGATATTAAATTTAATTTTATGTGCTGCGTTAATGATCGCGTTAAAAAGCAGTTACATTTTTTTTCTGGCGTAGGAGTCGTTTAGGACACCTACAAAATGAGCGTTGGTAATATAAACATGCTTTTTGTGTTCTTTGTTATTAAGTTATAAATATATCTAAATGTCTCTTAATAGTACCTTTGTTTTCCGGAGAAAATGGTGGTTTATTTTATATGTCAACAAATTATTGGGTACGTTTAGGTAACAAGTGGGCTTTTTTATTAATATTGGATAGCTTGGGGGCCAGTGCACCAGATACATTATCTCAGAGGCCACTGTCATGTGTGCGACACATACGTCGACCCCTATACTTATAACTCAGTACAGTAGCTAGCCGGGAGAACCGCCAAATTACTATTTGACACATTTACATATGTACCAACTTTACTGATATCTGGAACTCGAATATTTTCAAAAAAAAAAAACGTTAAACTGGAGTTCAGAGTTTTTAATGTATTTTCGTTAGGTAATCCTGTAATTCCGCTGAAACGAAATAAAGTTTTGTTATGTTAAAATGAAAAAAAAAACATGAATACTCAATTTGCTGCAGGAAACTGAAAGCTGAGTGATATTGAACGATGAAGGTTTTTATAAACAAAACAACAAATACTTTGATAAAATCTGTTTCCCTAACATTTCCAAGGCCTAGTTTCAAGTGAAATACGAGTATGTTGTGCAAATGAAGCAAAGAGAAGGAAACAATTCCGTGCTCCAACCTAAACACTTGATGAAGAGATTCCCCGGCTACTTTCAAGTAAGAGCCGCAGTATATAAGTTAAGGATGCTTAATCACGGCTCGGCACGCAACTCGACAATAATTGAATTAAAACTACGAGCACACTGGTTCACGTTTACTACTCCAGCTTTATAAATATATACTAAAGCTTAATTTATTGTAGGTTAACTCATAGTTACACTCCCGTCTTACAACTTATACGAGTAGTTACCTATTTGAGATCAATGTATGGTCTTATCAATAATTCCTTAGTTTGTTATCATTTCTTCTACACAGTGTACTTGTCTACTTTCTTTGGTAATGAATACTAGAATCACTGATTCTTCTCAAAAAATATTTGTGAACTAGCTTCTGCCCGCGACTTCGTACGCGCGTCTTGTTGCTCATGCCAGCCAGCCAGCGGCAACGGGTCGTCAAAACCGAAGATCTGAAACGTCTGATTTCAAATTCTATGAGCTTGGGGACGGGAAAACAACGGGATGCGCGTGACGATTCCAGACGTTCCAGATCTTTCATTTTGTAAGTCAACAGGAAATGCCCATCAGACTAAACAACTCTTGCTCAGACGTCATTCCTGTATATTTTTATTATAGTGTAGCTGGGCTCTTGGAGTTCCACATCAGGTGTTCCAGATCTTCAATTTTAATACGTCAACAGAGTGCTCATCAGGCTGAACAACTCTTACTAAGACGTCATTACTGTATATGTCAGCGTTTCCCAACCTTTTTCGGCCACGGACCCCTAGGAAATCAAGCACAGTTTTCACGGGCACCCTTAATTAAATAGTAATTTAATTGTAATCTCAAATCAGATTCGACTTGTAATCCGATTATTATTTCACTCACTCACATCATTCGTTCAGTCTCGCTCACCGCCGTGCTAACTAAGCGTAGCGATTACGAGACATTAGCATTTATGTATGGGCCAGAGATGATACCGCGGACCCCCATACATATACTGGCGGACCCTCAGGGGTCTGCGGACCACAGGTTCGGAAACACTGGTATATGTTATAGTGTAGCTAGGCTCTTGGAGTTCCATATCAGGTATTCCAGATCTTCAGTTTTTATACGACAACAGAGAGTGCTCATCAGGATGAACAACTCTTGCTAAGACGTGATTACTGTATATGTTATAGTGTAGCTGGGCTCTCGGAGTTCTACATCAGGTGTTCCATATCTTCAAATTTATTCTCTCAGCAGAAGATGCTCATCACGTGGAGCAATTTTCACTATGTAGCTATTTTTGTATATCTTATACTTTAGCTGATCTATTGCAGTTCTGCATCAGGTGTTCAAGTTTCCAAGATAAATTATAGCCTATGTGTTGGCCAGACTTAATACCTTTAAAACAAAAAAAAATCGTTCAAATCCGTCCAGTAGTTCCAAAGATTAGCGTGCAAAGACACTGCTTTTCTACGATTTTATTATATGTATAGATATATAGAATAGAATAGATACTGATAATACGATTACTTGTGTACATTTTATTCGCTTGATTATTTTCTTGAACAAACACATAAACTAAATATTATCGAGTTTGAAGCTTCAAAAACATCAATATTTTGATTCATAAAAACATTCATGAAACGATGGTATGACCTACATGACTGACACAGACTAAATGATTTATTTATTTTATACATATAATTTATTTATTTTTGAAATCCTGTTTATGTACAACTGTAGTTATTATCTCAAATCAGTGAATCATATTGAGTACAGTACCCTTTAGCACGAATTTTCACTCTTTTACTTTCCAGTATTTACAGCGTTTCTTGTATGGCAAAATGGAACAGCGCCTCTGGTGTGCGAAGAAGGAACTAATTTTTTCCTTGAAAATTGTCAATTTGAAATTGTCAAATTTCCAGCTTACTTTACGTCTCAAATACTGAAAACTCGTGCTAAGGGTATAGATTCTCTTTTGTTTACAAAATAATGATTTATCGGGTTGTTGTAAATTCGCCACAAAATTGTATCCTAACGAAAAAAAGTATTGATCCTATTCTGCTAGTACTTTCTGTTTAGATTCCACATTGTGTCTCGTTTTCAGTAGTTTTGTGCTGGATTTTATAATCTAATTGTTTTGCTATCCCCGTGCTGAAAAAATGGGTCGAATGTACAATAATCAAATTCAAAAAAACTAAAACCTTTCGATAATTTATACATACTTTTTTCGTAGGGAATTATTTTGTGGCGAACCTAACACTTTGAAAAATTTAGGGCTGATTTTTTAATAGTCAGATAACTTTTATCTGAGGAATAAAAATAGCAGTTGAACATATTTTCTATAGAAAAGCTGTCAAACCGCCATTTTTATTCCGCAGATAAAAGTTATCTGACTATTTGAAAAATCAGCCCTTAGATAAAAAGTAAACTGTTTCTAGGTATAACACTATAATTAGGCAGATGAACGACGACGTTTCATGACTCCTGTTTTGTTTTATAGTTATGATAATTGAATAGGTTACGTGGTACTCGTATACAACGTGTAACGTTTTCCTAGTGCTCTTAAAAAAGTAATTATTAAGCCTTTATTTAAAAGAGGTGATCAATTAGATGTTAAAAATTATAGACCCATTGCTAAAATTCCTGTTTTTTCTAAAATTATTGAAAAAGTTATCTATAATTCTATTTATAATTATTTTGAAAAAAACAAATTGTTTTGTAAAGAACAAAAGGGATTTCGAAAAAATATGAATATCAATATGGCATTGTTCGACCTCCTTTCATCCGTTATGACATCTATGGATGAAAGAGCTCCGGTATGTGCCATATTTACCGATATGACTAAAGCGTTCGACTATGTCAACCATAAAATTTTATTAAAAAAACTGTATGGCTATGGAATTCGAGGAAATATTTTGAAACTATTGAAGTCATATCTAGAAAACAGAACCCAGTGCACAGAAATATCACAGCTATGTTCAAAAAACAATTCATTAAACATTTACACATCCCAACCAAGAACTATAAAATACGGGGTTCCTCAAGGTAGCGTGTTAGGGCCGCCATTTTTTTTGGTATATATAAATGATCTTCCAAATGTCATGTCTCATAATATGGTACTTTTTGCCGATGACAGTACAGCTATTGTAAAGTGTACTAGTCCTGCCCATTATGAGAATGACATTAACGACTGTCTCAATAGAATGATTAACTGGCTTAATAGCAATAACCTAGTGATCAATTTAAATAAAACAAAAGTAATGCATTTTCATCAAAGGTGTGAAAAACCTCCAGTTTGCGTTACTTATAAAAATTGTAAAATAGAAGAAACTGACAAAGCTAAATTTTTGGGTATAATAATTGACAACAAACTAACGTGGAAACCCCATATTGAAGAAATTTGTCTGAAATTAAATAAATCCGCATATGCATTATTTCAGCTGTCAAAAAAAGTTAACACTCACACACTTTTAATAGCTTATCACGGATTAGTCGCATCAGTCCTGAGATTTGGTGTTATTTTTTGGGGGCAATCAACTGAAAGAGAGACCGTTTTTAAAGCGCAAAAACGATGTATTCGGTCTATGTGTGGCTTAAAAACTACCGAATCATGTAAACCCCATTTTAAATCTTTAAAAATACTTACGATGCCAGGTATGTACATATATGAGACTGCCTTATTTGTCAAAATCAATTTACACTTATTTAAAAAAATTTCAGATGTAAAAAAGACTCCTATGCGATCTCAATACCTTAATCAATTGTGCGGCATAAAATGCAAAACCGCTTTAATGAAAAAGAGTTTTTTTGGTATGGCACCTAAAATTTACAATAAAATACCTGACGTAATAAAAAATATGCCACTATTGAAATTTAAGAAAACCCTCTATTCACTATTAATTGAAAAGTGTTACTATGCTGTTGAAGAATTTATTAATGATAATTTTTAATATTTTGTTTGAGACTGAGACTTACGAAGACTGCTGTACCTACCTAATTATTTTTACTAAGTTTTATGTTTTTAAAATTGTTTTTGTTTTTTCCTTTTAAGTATTTAATTTTGTTTATCGTTTTGTTTAAATTTTATTGTCAAAAATTTGTACGCCTACACGGCAAAACATAGCGGCCAAATATTGTTTACTAAACACCATTATGTAATACCTATGTTTTACAAATAAATATATTCTGATTCTGATTCTGAAAAAAAAACGTTAAATGCGCAAAACCTCTCGTGGGTTCTCACAAAAAAAAGATTATTCATACTGATGGGCCCGATCAATTTCTCAGTTTGTATGCAAAACCAATTTTTTTTTTGCGAATTTCCAAAAGTCTTAGAACAAAAATTGTTCAGTAACATAGGCTGAGTTACCCCACGAGAGGTTTTGCGCATCTAACGTTACACGTTGTATAAATATGCAGTGATGAGCTATGTGAAAATTAAATCCATTTTGTACTGTTTCTTTGCTTGGAATTCATTTTTATTCTATTTAAACTACACAATTAGTAGTAAATTATTATAATAGCATTATAGTAAATTAGTTGTATTGAACTCAATGAGAATTGGATATTTTTCTACGAACTTGTATCATATTCTGGATTATTTTTAAAAATAATGATAAATTGTTATGTTATCAGTAAATAATTATTATAGTACTAGCTGTGCCCGCGACTTCGTTCGCGTGGATGTCGGAATTTAACAATGTATTTTTTAGTGCGAAGCGTTTAATTCTCGCCACGTTTTTCATTTATGAACCTTGTATTTCGAATTCAAGACTATTTGACGTGTTTGTAATAAACGCCCTCTGTTGTTCAAAGGCAGTACCATTTAATTGCTATTGGATAAGAGTAGTTTGTATATCGATTTGAATTCGATATTGTTTAATGAATAATAAATGAATGTTGGTATGGAAAAAAAATTGATGGAACCTACTCTAAATTCTATATCAGCGCGCGTGAACGTAAAGCGACAAAAAGACCCGCTCCACTCCACTCCACCCGCTCCACTCCACTCCACCCTCTCCTCTCCACTCCACCCGCTCCACTCCACTCCACCAACTCCACTCCACTCCACCCGCTCCACTCCACTCCACCCGCTCCACTACACTCCACTCCACTCCAGTCCAGACCAGTCCACTCTACTCCACCCTCTCCACTCCACTCCACCCGCTCCACTCCACTCCACCCGCTCCACTCCTCTCCACCCGCTCCACTCCTCTCCACCCGCTCCACTCCACTCCACCCGCTCCACTCCAGTCCACCCGCTCCACCCCACTCCACCCGCTCCACTCCACTCCACCCGCTCCACTCCACTCCACTCGCTCTACTCCACTCCACCCGGTCCACTCCACTCCACCCGCTGCACTCCACTCCGGTCCAGTCCAGTCCACTCCAGTCCACTCCACTCTATTCCATTCCTCCATACCTCCACTCCTTTCCACTCCTCCACTCCACTCCACCCCATTCCATTCCAGTCCAGTCCAGTCCATTCCATTCCATTCCAGTCCAGTCCAGTCCAGTGCATTCCATTCCATTCTGTTCGATTCCTTTAAATCGCTTTAATTAATTTCGGATGTGAATTGATTACGATAAAACAAAATACCGTACTTATATTATGTTACTTCAATAACACCTCTATTCCAGGTTTTCTTTAAACGCCATCTGCCGTGCGTTGAAATAATTATGTTGTGTAATTTATTATTTGAATAAGTAGTTTTTCCATTCGAAGCTAGATCGCGCTACTGACCTGCACGTCTCGGTGTGAACTGACCGTAATTTTACTTCTGGAACACTTTAAATTCAAATATCTTTTGATAGACTGAACCGATTCCAATGAAACCAGTAGCGAAGCTACCTAACATGCCGATTCCTATCGGGTTTACTTTCGAAATATAGCAATATTAGTAATCAATGATTTTCATTTATCATTAAAAAAAAAAATATTATTTACGAAGCTACATTTGTGAAACGTGTTTTTACACTTGTGAAAATAACAATCAAAGAAAAACACTCTAAAACTAAAACTAACAATCAAAGAAATAATAAACAATTTCAACTCCCGCTAAACAGAAAGGTTTGTAAGCCGCAAGGCAAATCAGGAATCCCGATCATAGTTCCTCTTGTAGCGATTGTGAGCTTGACGCTACATAACACCGCTGAATTAAGGACGCTGGAAAGCCGAATGTCTCCGGCTTATGATAAGGATAGAGATATGAAATGCGTACGCCAGAACGGGATGGCATGATACTGGACTTCGTAATTCGTTTAGATAGTTTTATTTGGATGACAGATTCACATTACTTTTGGCCCGCTTATTTTTTTATAGTTTTGAATAATTATATTGTTTTCAACTGTCCATTTGCATTTGATTTTGTATTATTTTTGAAATTGATAAGTTTTGCGTAGTTATCGCAGTAAAAACATGGTTCGTTCAGTTCAATGATAATGTTTGGTATTAAACAGTGTTATGTTAGTTAGAAGTTTTCAACTAGATGGCGTTGTGCAATTACGTCACGTTTTTGAATCGCGGTGTTAAGATCTGTAGGCGATTAGTATATGGTTTTGTGAACATAGAATTTTTGAAGTTAGGAATTTTAATAAAGTTCAATGTATGATTGTAATAATTGGATAACCGACTACAGAAAAGGTGGACAAGGAGGTCACTCACTCAATTCGTCCGTATCCATTGGGTGATACGGAATACGGACAAAGTATCCATAAATATTACAATGTTTTTGTTCTTTGTTCGCGGGATAACTTCGTCGTGGATGAACCGATTTTGATGATTCTTTTTTTTGTTGGAAAGAAAATATTTTAAAGGTGGTCCCATGATAAGAAAATCAGGGTTTGATGATAGAAGACCAGAGGAGAAATCGAGTGGAACTTTCAAAAATCTTAGGGGCGACTAGTGTGTTTGTAAGTTTTATTCATTAAGTATTTCAAATAAAGGTCTGGAGTATAATATCTTGATGATAGAGCCGAGAGACAGTTGAGAGAACTCCTCAACGATTCACAGCAGCTACCTTGTGTTTGAGCTTGATTAATTTGTATTGATGAGAACTTTTCACCTAGACGGGTTGCAACTGTCATTAGGGGTCTGATGACGAAAACGAAGAACAGTTCAGGGAACTCCTGAACGGTTTATAGCAGCTATCTTGTATTTGGACTTAATTCATTTATAGTGATGAGAACTTTGCACCTATATGGATTATATTATTCGATGCCTTCCGAATACTTCCGATACCTGCCATTTGTTCCCATAAAAATTAATTTAGTTTGGTTAAGTAGTTTTTATTTTATGACCATTTTTAGCTTGTTATGTAAGTACATGGGCGATGTTATAACCGGTGCTACGGATATTACAATTCTAGTGCCCCAAATTGTTGTTGAATATTTAAACTAAAAAGGCTAAAATTAGCCCAAAGCTATAGTTACTAGAATTCACGTTTTGGTCCGGGTTCCCCTTCAAAATTTTTTACCCTACGCCACTGAATGAAACAAAAACTAAATGTTACTTCAAGTTACGGTCAGTCGTTGTGTATTAAAGTTATCTACAAAGCTTTCGTACATTTTACGTGATGCCCGAACAAATAAACATACAAACAGACAAACAGACAAACAGACAAAAATTCTAAAAATGCTAGAAATGGGTTCTATTGGTTGTCCTTTAACACCCTGGCTATATTTTTTGAGTTTTTTTTATATGTACAAAAATTACTTTTCTACAGTTTTATTATATGTATAGATTATAGCAAATTGAACTCAATGAGAATGCGATATTTTTCAACGAACTTGAATTATATTCTTGATTATTTTTATAAATAATGTTAAAGAGATAGACCAGCTATGTACCAAAGTATAATAAACATCTAAGGCGTTATGCCTTATTGTTATTGTCAATACACATTTAAATGTGCTGAAATTTAACACATTTCTCATACTGAGACCATACCCAGAGCCAAACATTTTGAAAGTTATTTCATCTTCGTTGTCTTGCCACTACAAAATTATTTCAAAACAAACAAAAAGAAATGTAATTGAGTACTGTGTTTATAATGTTCGAATTTCGCTATCAGAAGAATATCAACAAAACTATGACTTCCATTGAAATCTGTTATGTACTATTATTTGTAGAGCCTGTATAAATGTTATTTATGATCAAAATATAACATTTGTTTCGGTGCGATACCGATTATAGTGAATTCTTGTAAACCGGTCGTGATATTCGAACTGGTGAGGCATTTAATAATGCACCAATACAATATCTCCCCTATGGTTTGGAATTATCGGCAGAATATTGACAGTGTTCCGGTAATTATTAATTACTCATCTTCGTCACAAATTCAACCCACGGCAGTTCACTGCTTGACAAAGGCCGCCCCTAAGGAGCGCCATAGCACACTATGCGCTTTATTCATCCAACCACTCTAGCTACCTTTTCCAGGACATCCATCTGTCCATCTTGCCGGGTATTTATGATTGAATCAAAACCACAGGGACTCAAACGCCTTTGAGAATACGTTAAACATTCTATGTTGTTCACTGTTTTTTTTTTTGTTGTGATAATGTAACTAAACGCTCCATGATTGTTTTTTTATCGTGGTAGCTTTGCCTAATCGAATTTTAAAAGATGTTTAAACGGTTTTCATAGTTTTTATTTTTCATAATAATGGAATACATTAACATTTAAGTGGCTCTAAAATTGTTTAGATGAACCTATTCATTTTGCTTTTTTATATTTTCAAATTGTCTCACTATCATGCAATAGCTCAAAGTAAATGTTTTGACCTGAAAGCTTCGACAAGAGGTACCTATTATTTCACAAAGAGTTTTGTTATAAAAGTCGTTAAAACAAAGCCGCTAAGTCGTTGTTTTCAATAGTATTAATTTAATGAAAACCCTATGGAAGCTTTCGACTTTTATAGAATGTAACTTTGTCTAAGCCTTTGGGTTGTTATAAAAGCCAAGTCTAGTGTTGTGACTTATGCCCGTTTGAAGACAATCCTCTCGCTTCGAGTTGAGAATAAAAACCGAAATTTGAGTGAACACATAGCCGTGATAAATACACCCTTGTTTAGTTGCATATTACAGTAATACTTTTGTGTGGGTACAAATGTCATGAAACTTTAAGATCTGTACCTGCAAAATAAAATCATAATCAAAATTCTTCTGTATCCCTGTGTCTGATAATGAAAATAAATATGGCGTGTCTTTTTTAAACTTAAGATGTGTACCGCAATATAATCAGGAGTCAAGTTGGCATAGAAACATTAAGAGCAGGTATTATGCCAGGAAAAATTCAGATTTCACCCCCGCGTCTCACATGCCTGTGCTCTAGTACCAATAACAACCACGGGCGCTGTGACGACGCGCGTTTCAAAACTTCTTTGAAAAAACAAAACAATTACAGTGTCACAGTGTACCTAATATTATTACAGTATGTCAAGTATGTGACTCCTCTGTTCTTGAAATAAGTGTGTACAGCCGCACGGTACCTTCGCACGTAGTAGTTCTGCATTTTTAATTTCATTCATTTAGTTGATTTTCATTGTAGTTTCGTGATTGTAAATATAATATGTTTTTTGTTTTGAAAATGTTTCATTTGTTGTGAATGATGTAGGAAGTGTTCAATAAATACACATACTTAAAGCATGTTTTTCTCTACCTTTGTACTCTGCAAACGGCATAGAATCAAACAATATATCGCGTGTGCGCTATCTATAAGTAGGAACCAAAACTTCTACCTAATATCGAATCTTACTAACAAAGTAAAAGAGGATGGCAGGCGTCTGTGGAGTCTGGGTACCACGGTTAGAGCTCGCCTTTACACATGAAAATATCCTCAATAGATAGTTCTCGGCGAAATTAAGCAATAAGTAAGTTAATCATAGCTTTTTTTTACCGGGTTTCGCCAGGAAAGGGCTCACGTTATGACGACACAACGTGGCACAGCAACGTGCTGTGCCACGTTGTGTCGTCGTTGCAACGAGCCGTGACGTGGAAATCGACGTCGAGCAACGTAAATAATCACGTCACGACAACGCGACGTGCCACGTTGAACGACGTCGTATTGACGGTGTCGGATGTTTAGAATTGCCCCAGTTCATTTCGAGAAATGGACCACACTAGATGTGTTCTCCTACTGCTAATATTATGAAGACGGATAGAGCAGAAACAGATACAAAGAAAATACTATATAAAGTGTGTCCAGCGGAAAATTTTCAACTTTAAACTGCAATTATCGAAATAATAGCGAAGTGAGGTGAGCGGGAGGGGTACCATTGAAAGCGCGGTACTTGCGGATTTGTTAATAGTCATGAGTTACTAGACAGGAGCGCACCGCTCGTTCGCGGTTGAGCAATATCTAAAGAATGGTGAATCGTTGGTTCGCGCGCGTCGAACGTTTTGTATTCATTTTAATATTCGACGTTTAAGTGTTGGGCCAAGCACACAACTTATTTGGTCGTGGGTACAAAGATTTAGGCAAGAAGGGACAACGCTCAACAGAACTCCTCAAGGACCATCAACATCAGCAGCAACGCCCGAACGTGTGTCTGAAGTTCGAAATGAAATCATTAGAAATCCACGCAAGTCGATTAGGAAAATTGCAGCCTCCACAGGAATCAAAAAGTCGAATTTCTGCTACCGCAACTGCAGCTGTATTTAGGTTACAACAATAGGACACAATTTCAGCAAGACGGTGCTACTCCGCATACAGCTTGGGTGTCGATGGAAAAGTTAAGAACAATTTTTCCAAATAAACTGATCAGCAAGTACGGAGACATCTCATGGCCGCCCAGGTCCCTTCGCCAGGTTACCTTAAATCGAAGGTTTATGAGAACAATCCCCGGGACAATTCAAGCTCTGCAGGCCAATATTCGCTGTGAAATTCAAAGCATTACCTACTCCAGATCTTTGTCGTCGCGTGATTGCAAATGTAAGGGTCCGACTACAGGAGTGCGTACAAAAAAAAGGTCCTCATTTAGATGAAATAGTGTTTAAGAAATGAAATCCGCATTAATGTAGTACATTTAGTTTTCATAAAAATAAATAAAATCTATGTCGTTTTTTTATGTGACATTTCAAAGTTGAAAATTTTCCACTGGACAGTGGACACCCTATAAAATATAATTATATAGATTTTACGTGCCGTGCAAGGTGACACGTTGCATTGTCGTGACATGATTATTTACGTTGCTGGACAGCGATTCCCAAAATGAAAAATGGCTGGTACGGGATTTATGACAGGATTGTGAGATATGACATGCCCTCAATCATTGCTTGATTCATTGATTTATATTTGATTATTGTCATGATGAATAAAATAAATAAAATCATCGAACACAGAACATTTATAAAGCTTTTCTTTATTTTACATAAATAATAATACACTTTACAATACATTATTTTAACATTAAATATGTCAAGACAAAATATGCCCCTTATCCTATCATCGTCTCTAGGCCCCACTTACTCTGTGTTATTCAAAATCGGTCCAGCATTATAACGTGAAAGCAGAACAAACACTCATATTCGCGTTTAATCATAAGGATTTTAAACATTTAAAAATACGAAATAAACATTTTGTTATGAAACACAGATCAGTGTATTGCTAGTTAGGACCTCAAACTGTCTTCTTATTCAAGCTCTTCACCTAATCTAAAAACGAGAGCCTCGTCTCATCATTGAAGATCGTGGGCAACAGTATGCTTACAAAAAAAACGAAATGCAACAACAAAATCATTGAATATTGATTTGAAACCTTATGACAGCGGAAAGATTTAACAAGATAAGACATTAAGGATGACACAACTTAATGCTGCCAGTATGACAGACTCTCGTTTCCCTTAATGTCCGTTTTGATATTGCGAATAAATTACGTTTAGATATTCAGAATTAACAAAATATTTTTTTGGACTTGTACATATAGGGGAAAACTTTTAGTTTTAGACGCAATATTACGAGCTGTAATAAATAATCATTTAAATTCAACGTATCTGACAGTAAGATTTAATACTCTCTTAAGTTTGCATCACTCAGTCAGTCATATGTTCTATGAAAAAGCTTTTACTTGAACATTTCACTATATATTTTAGCTTGAAAAACACGCCTGAAAAATAATTTGGCATACACTTCGACAAAGTTTCATAACAACAAACAAGGCCAACTAAAGATGAAAGAGATTTTCTATCGAGATTAATGGACCTGAACAGCCGCGGTCACTGGTTTCAGACCGCTTTGTAAAGATACCAGACGAAGTGTGGAATTAAAGTTCTGGCATGGGTTTACATTTGGGCGACTCGCTGTCCGACCATGGACCATGCCCGGGTCGACGGCGCGTTGTGTATCACGCGCACCTCAAAGAGTGTCAGCATTATAACGGGGCCACTCTATAGAGGGCCATAGCCTGCCGGGGTCGTGGGACTAACGAATTACCGTGACCCCGGAACGTAAAGGGCTTTTGAAGGACACCGTGGATTTTAGTCAGTACGAGTATGACAGTCCCTCCTACCCTGCCCTGGGTGGGAAGACTCATTAGATGATTTAACCACGCTTAAAAAAATTTATTAAAAAATGGGTTTACATTAGAGACTTACTCTATTATAGAGCAGCCAAAGTTATTTTTAGAGAAATGTCATAGCTAAACTGTAGCCACATTCCGACATTTAAACGTTAAACTACCGACATTGGCTATTAGCTTATTGTATGTTTTTGAGCATTTAAAAAAAAAAACATCATTATCAGACCAAGATAGGTAGTCCATATGTTATTAGTGGGTTAGTAAAAGATTTTGCTTATCCTAAGTTAGAGTTATTAGTACATAGTTTATTTTATCCTATTGGACCTACACATTTTTACACTGGTTTATATTTTTACAGGTCAATGTAAATGGAATAAATAATGAAATAAATCCGCGTTTGTAAATGGAATAAAATAGCAAATAGATCTAATGCATCTACACCTAATAGGTACCTATTCTGTCATACACAACAGTTTAAATAAAATCTATATTCTAAATCATAAAGTCATGTTTTGTACATCTCAATAACGTGTAAATTGTTAAGTAAACAGTGAAACAAATCTTCCGCACACTGTGATACTTTTGTAACAAATTTAACACGAACACTCAAATGTTATTACAATTCAAATATGATTCAAATGTGTATGTGGTACTTATTAATTGGTTTTGATTCATTCCGAAAACAATAAATTTAATTACAAAAGTTTTCAACGTTATTGTAAAATCAAGGTTTTAATGAAAAACAACAGTGAAATCATTATTAAAACGATGGTACCTTTTAATTTACTCAAAATTCTATGTTACCGTACAAAGGGTATATTTTTTCCACTCGATTTACTGTGATAAACGGTCGGACGAGAGACCTGGGGGACGACCAACGAACCTTTATAAAGTTGCCTTATCTAGTATTTTTTACTTCATTGTAACAACTTGCCTAGTATCCATTGCGAAGAGCGACGAGGCCACAACTTGGAGCAGGATGGTGTCTGTTGATAACGCCAGTTTTCTTTGTTCTCGATTCAGTAAGGCCTCCGTGGCTGGCTGTACTAACACACTCCACACACACCGAGTGCACAGCTCGACGCCGCCTTACAGCGTGTTTGCAGAACGATTAGCACGCTTGTCCCCGCTTCCAAAGTTGACATTGCGCACTTACAGATTTTTTAACCTTCACGTAGAAATTACTTCTGTAAACTTTAGTTGATATTTGGCTCCTCTTTACTTTGATTTACACGTCTGTGATCACTAAACACAATATTACCTACTTGTTTGTTTTCACATATTATTCTATTGAAATCACAACACTTCAACTCCCAATGAGATATTAAACAACATTTAATAAGTAAATATTTCCTACTACTATAATTTCGTATTTATGTCACAATAGTTTTAAACTTATTAATACTGCTGTTTATGCTGAAAGACTAGAATAAAAATCAACTACGCTGAATTTCAGTATACAAAAATATTTTAAATTGATTCGTTTTACGTTTATCACGCACCATAAAATTGCTAATAAGTATTTACAATAGTTATCCTTTCGAATAGTCGCGGCGGAAAATCGCGCGAGGGAAAGTTTCAGCGTTCGCAGCGGAAGCGGTGCGCCGCGTCGCGTATTCGAAGGCGAATGGGCGACGTTGTAGGCGGCCGGCGACGCATTCTACAACACTACGTAACGATGTGCCTACCCCTGACTAGCGCTGCTCGTGAAAATGTTATTTGTCAACTTAGCCGTGTGGACATATTCATTAACTCGAGTACTAACGCAGATAGGACCAACAAAGATTATACTACTAATTGTTTGCTTAGTTAATTATAACGGGAACAAAATAAATGTGTAGATTAAAAATGCATTGATTGTGTTTACTTAAACATTATCAGGTATGAAAATATTTTTAAGAGTGAGTATTTTTATTTTAAAATTCTGCTTTAAAAAATTAATAAACTTCAACATATTGCATATTTCGTTCCTCTAGCCCTCAATATGGTTAATGTTTGTTATTTATATAATATATTCTGAGGACAAGATGTGGTTAGCGAGCAAGTAATTATTTTCGCAGTCATCTACAAGATAAATACACACATAAGATACTTGATACCTTTGTCTTAATGATTGTACTAATTAGGTATCCATTGCTACACTTTTTTTTATCGTGCGGTAAAATTATCAAATGAGTCCTTCTACACAGGGAGGGGCAAGAGAGACTGTCAGACTTGTACTGACTAAATTCCACGGTGATTCTTCAAAAGCCCTTTAACTTTCAGGGTCACGTTTTCCTGATAAGACAGTCCCGCGACCCCGGCAGGCTTTGGACCTCTATGGGGGGCCAAATGGGACGTCCTGTTTACTGCACTGTTTTTAGCGCTTATATTGGAATGCTATGTTGGAGCTTTGCATCTATTCATGGATGGAGTTCTTTGCTATCCAATTTCCAAATAATTTTTCGATCTTATTTATGGTGCCTCCTGGTACGTGTCAAAATCCGGAACTGCATAAAACATCTAGAATTCTAGAAAGTTGGCTGTTTTGTATCTTCTCTATAACTATTTTGGTGGTTATACATAAATATAGCATCAAAAATGTGGAGACGGAATTTCGATTCCTAAATAGTTAAAGTAAATAGGCCTATTTACTAAAAATGAAAGATGTTTCAGAAGGAGCACACTGACGTCATCTACACTGTTTATTTTCATTAATTGTTATGATTATATTAAACAGTCTGTACAACATAGTAATTATTTTGACGCTTACTGTACAATCCCAAATTCTACTGAAGGTGATTTGTGTAAAGTTTACGGTCGATTTTAAGCTCATGGATGTTAAAGTCCGGTTTATATGTTTGTAATAGTGACATAAATGAATTTGAAAGAATGTTTCAGAATAACTTTGCTGATAATATCTAATGGTTCCCCTTGTTTTAGGGGTTTAAGGATTTTACCGAGATTTAAATTTGCGTAATTAATTTTCTTATTAATGAGTACCTAAACGTAACATGGAGGACGCCCTACGGCACAATGGATTAATGAGTTGAAGCATGCAGTTTTCGTTATCAGCAAATGAAGGCGATTCACACACGGCACCGCGCACCGCCGCGAAGGGCGCTGTCGGTAAGCGGATTTCGTAGCTGTGCGCCGCCGCCGCGCGGTAAGGCGGTTTACGCGCCTGTCCGCGGGGTTGGATATAACACGGTTTTGACCAGTTTGATCACAGACACTGGCAAGTTATGCTGCGCCCCGTGTGTGAGGCGCCGCGCCGCCTCACCGCGCGGACGGCAGCGCGGAGAGGCGGTGGCGGTGAAAGCACCGCTCGACCGCGCGGCCGGGCGGTGTACGTGTGTTAGGCATCTACGGATTTATTAGAGACTATGAGATCCGCTTCACCGCCTACGATGCCGTGTGAGAATTGCCAAATGCAGACTGCCCAACACAAAGACGCGGGTTGGCGCTTTTTGGGAAACTTGTGCCCGCTAATTCGCCCCTCCCTCCCTTCCTCAGATTCTGTCACTCAGGCAGGACCAATGAAACTTTAAATAATTAATATAATAATAATAATATTCCACAACCATCACACAACGCCATCTAGTCCCAAGCTAAGCAGAGCTTGTGTTATGGTTACAAGACAACTTATAAGCTTACTTATAAATTTCTAAATACATACATATTTTAGATAAATTACACCCAGACACAGAACAAATGATCATGCTCATCACACAAACATTTGTCCTGGGTGGGAATCGAACCCACGACCCCCGGCTTAGCAGTCAGGGTCACTAACCACTAGACCAACAGGCCAGTCAATACAGTGAAATAATTTTTAAAAATCGATGCAGTTGTTCCACAGATTACCCCTACTAACATACAAACAGTCAATAGCAACCTCTTTATAATATTAGCATAGATGTATATGTTGTCCCTCTGACAGAGAGGAGGCCTGAGTCCCTGCAATGGGAACATTTTAGACTAATGATGATAGACGAAAAGGATCAGTTTTAATTTATCGAAGATAATAGTTTCGACTACATAAACAAGGATCGATAAGTCACATCATCAATCATGTAGGTACAAACATAAGTTCCCAAGTTTAGTCTAGATTATCGAAATTAAGTTTAATGATAGTGCGAGATTTGTAGTTAATGTTTACAAGTCTTTATTAATATTGATAGAAGGATTTTCAAAACAGAAGTTAACTAATCTTTTAGATCCATGTAATGCATATACGTTAATGGATATAAGCTGTAATTTAGTATTACATCTTACACTGATAGTACTTACGTCTAAAAGGGCAATACTTTACTGCTAATTTATGGCTGCAAAACAATTAATTGCTAGCAATTGCAGCCAGATTATGTAATTTAAGACAATATTTTGAGTAGGCCCGACAACGGCCATATAGCCAAACATTCTTGATCTAACCGAATGACAATATGTATAAAGCCAGCTAGTTCAGACATTTAATTGCCGGGATATATGTATTAAATTGAGCTGTCTGGCCATGTAAAAGCCACATTTTGCAGTGAAAATATATCCCGTTTAGACACATCTTTAGTTTAAATTTCTACGAGTTTTTGGCCCACACATAAAAACTCAGTTACAAGTTTAAACCGCCGTTCTTGTGTGTTTCGAATTCTTTTATAAGGTTCTTCACGTTAATGGATCTTTTACTTTATTCCTTTAGTTTACCGGAAATTATTTGGAAGTGTAACTTCGTACGTGAGTAAATAAAAGACGATTTGTAAATTATGGCTTATATATTTCTTTGTAGATTTTCAAGATTATCCGACAGTTCATTATGGCGGACATTGGGACCCTCATGTTTAATTTAGTACGATGCTGGAGATAAAACTCCCTCTTAAGAAGCTCAGCAACTGATCCCGAAAAAATATTGAAACACGTTATCACTAAAATCTTTTTTCTCTTTATGGTTTTTCCTTTTTCCGTCAGATAGGCAAAGGCGAAAAGAGAAAATTAATTTTTATCCCAAATTCCTCACGTTTCGTTAGTATCCTGATTAATTTTACAACGGGGTTCAAGACAATTAAGTCAATTCCTGAGGGAGGTCAACTAACAATCGTGATTCTTCTACCTTTCGTTCAGTAACAATGAAACTCATTATACGTAATGCAAATAGAATTAAAATACGCTGTTCATCCAGAAATCGTTAATAGTCTTGTACAATAACTACTTGAAAAAAATAATTTTGCAATGTTACGTAAAATACGTAGTACACCAAACTCAGTTTGTGACAAATTGATTGGTTGGTTCAAGTTGGAACTGCGACACTCTGATGCACGAGCGGAGTCAGTGATGCGAATATACCGTGGCAACAGCTGGCAAATCGCTACGACTAAACTCTGCCGTGTTCAATTTGTTCAGATTCTACGTCCCGAAAAGTTTTATAAAGAAGCGTTTGAAAGCAGATAAGTTGTTTACCTGAACCTTGTTGCGAGACAATAATACAGTTACATCGCCTATGCTATGTCATTAGGTACTTATGATGACAAAGAGGTAACATTTGTTTGGAAGTTTGTATGAAAGGGATAGTCTCTGGAATTACTGAACCGATTTTGAAAATTCTTTCACCAATATATAGCTACATAATTCCTGAGTGATAAGATATACCTAGTATATTTTATTTTTAAATTGCACCTGTGCGAGAGCAGGGGCGCTACTCGTCAATATTACGCTTACACTGTCACTTATTAAACTGAGTGTAAGGGAAAAAAAATCAGCCTCTCCATACAATCTGTCCAATCAAGTTTATAATTTTCTATGATGAGGCTGATTTTTTTTTTCATTTCCTGAAAAAAAATTGTGGATGATTGATCAGTTTCGTCTACTGAGCAAGCCCTGAAAGTTTGTGGAGGGCTGTCCCTTACACCCGGTATTATTACAAAGAGTTTTTAAAATGTGAACTTAGTAAGTTTGGTTAACCGTGCACGACCTTAGCGCCACCTAGCGTTCGCAACTTTAGGGGCTCTGACCGTCCTAATTGAAACCAGATTCTTTAACAAATCACTTGGTTTTGGATTCCATGGCGATCCATTGGCACTAAACAAAATTAAATAAACATAATATATGCAAACTTTATTCTATAAGAAAAATATCAATTACGGGATTAAAACGAGGGTTATAATGTTAGTCACTTTTTCTCTTCACGGCAGATCTCCTGCGTTGTTCATCTTTCCAAAAACCGCTTTGGGATCAATAAAACTTAAATTTACTATTTCTGCTAGTATTCTTGCAGTTTACAACACAACAACTATTTTTTTCCAGCGGAATAATGCGATTATAAAAAATTACGTACAGACGACAGAGCTGAATGTTCTCTGAGACAGAGCCGTCGTATTCCAACTGCGCCCCAACACCTGCCGTTGAAGAAACTACGATATCTCGTCAGATATTCGATTTCAATAAATCAAATGATGTCAAGGGCAATTTTGTTCAAAATTAAATGCTTGTAATGATTAACGCATTTTTTTGGATATGGATTAATACTATAATTATTCATTAAAACATTGTCGCAAGAAATGTATTAATTAAAAACCATTTGATTCCCATAATAAGGGTTATGATGAGTTAACCTTAAAAGATAGACATAGGCTGTCGCGGACTTTATTTTAGAACGTTTCATGAGGAACAATTCCGTCATACATCTTTTTTGCGTGATATAAACCTCTCTCAAGAAGAATTTCCCGATTTGACAATATTTTTAATTGCTGCTCTGCTCCTATTGGTCATAGCATGATGCTATGTAGCCTATAGCCTTCCTCGATAAATGGACTATCTAACACATAATAGTACATTATGATATAAGTGCGGTAAGTTGATAATTACAGCTGAGGCGATATTAAAGCCCGACCCGCAGGGGAGGGCTATAAGAAAGCAGAGGTTGTAATTATCAAACCGCACGTATGTCATACGACGTTTTTCACACCACCTGCTCGTAAATGTCCAATTATATGTCATGCAAACCGGCCGTAAAGCAAGGCATTGTTGCCCCCCGTTCGAGCCGGGCAATAATATTGTACTGGATTTCATTATTCCCATGGGAATAATGTGATTTGAATTTGGAACCTCAAACAAAACACAGTATGAAAACTTTGAACGAAGTAATTGAAGCAGCGGCGGCCGCCGGGGACTGCAACAGCTGATCGCTTGCTGTGGTGGGCACCACAGCCTGCTCACGTTCGAAGGTTGTCGTATCACATCAAATTTCAAAATTCGAATTTATTTCCTCGCAGGAGGTGTGAAAAGCAGAGTACTCACTTCAGGAATAAAGCTGCCTTTGTCTTGGGCTAACTTAAATCCCTCGCTACACTAAGGATTCTTAGCTTAATTCCCTCGTTTCACTCGGGAATTAACACTTGAACCTCCTCGCTGCGCTCCGGAGGTTCACCCCCAGAATCGTTAGTGTCGCTTCGGGATTCAATACGCCCGTGACGTAAGGCACTGCTTTATTCCCTTGGTGCGTAATCTACTATTATAACACATTTGCGAGGGAATAATAAAATCATTACAGCGAAAAGAAAAAGCACGCGGAATAATTTTTACTTTTTTACAAATTAGCGATGCGCGCGCATCAGCATCTTTTGTTCATGGCAAAGGCACAAAAAACAGCCAGTATTACTAATAAAGTAAATTAATACTTTTGTGTTTTTATTACAGATATGTAAATGGTTGTAATTAATTGTCAAAATTAATTAAATTAAAGAATAAAATGTTTATTTATTATATTTCATCTCCCAAATTTTATTCATAAAATGTTGACCACTTTTCTGACATAAAAACTCTTTGCTAAGATTTAAAAAAGTACCGTTTATTTTAGACGGAGCATCTTGATAAACCGTGCGTTTTACATTACCATTACGCACTAGTGCGTAATAAGATACATTACGATACTGAAATTGGTGTAATAAGAGACCTTTTACGAGCAAATGTGTTATAAAGAATTATTCAATTCGAACCAGAAGTTCCTGTAATTAGCACGTTTTTAACAGTTGGCAAAACTCAATGTCCTCTGAGATAATCCCACATTAGTTCTACTATTCGCCACCATGAGCGCTGCAATCGAATAGTACTACTCCCACCTAGTACTTGCACCTTCTCTTTTCCTAGTGCCGAATGGACTAACTAGAACAAACACAAACATACATCTAGGCTAATAGGATTCCACTTAGAAATTCTAATCGACAAACGTAAAACGTCATCAGCATTCCAAACGTCGATTAGTTCAAATAAAATGAAGGGGTAATCAAAGAACTTCTTCTTTTTTAACCATTAATGGTTTATCAAGAGCTCCTACGACTTAACCAGGTACCTAAGTTCATAAGAATGTCACCGGGCGAAATGTGCTTACATGAATTAAATTAGAGGATGATTTTAGTATATAAATAGGTCCCGAGCGAAGCCGGGGCAGGTCCCTAGTAGTAATATATCCGGTACCCGGACTTTAATATTTAAGGTTATGAGGAACAGTTTGTAAAGTTCCTAGATACTTCTTTGAAATGAGATTTACTTCCGAACAGACAGGTGTTGTGTATGGCATCGGGTTTCTGGACGAAAATCATTTAATCGGAATGTATAATGTTCTAATTCTAAACTCACTGAACACTTCAATTATTATTTTTAAACATTTTTAATTCATCTACCTATTTCGTTTGACATATTTTTTTAAATTTGATTTGATATCATTTCAAAACTCAATTTTGATACAACCTGGGTTTTTTTATTTGTTTTTAATTTAATTTTCAAATTAATAAAAATGATTCAAAATATGGGCCGAATTGCCATAAATAAATGAATGAACAAATTAATTACCACAATGCTGGATTGATTTTTAGTTCCTCTATTTCTCCATAGATGTCACTAGTTGTCTTTTTGTTGAGAGATTATTTTCGCATTTGTCAAAATACAAAAAACTTAGAAACTTTTTTTTAATACTTACGTCATAAATCGTAAACTGCGGTTTACGATTTATGACGTATTAAAAAAAAAAACTAATACTTGATCTTGTTCAAACCAATTTTCAATGGAAGTTTGTATGGTAATGTACATCATAATTATATTTTTTGTTTATTTTTTTAGAAGTTACGGGGGGGACACACATTTAACACCTTTGGAAGTGTCTCCCGCGCAAATCGTCAGACCAGGTCAGGCGAAAAAAATTTTATGAGTTTCAATTCTAATGGGAAATTATATGTGCGGCAACAAAAGTTTTCTTTAGCACCTGCAACCTAGCGTCTTTTTTTATATGTGAGCGACGAGTTAATAGAACAGCTTCAATTATATTAATTCATCATCTTTACTATTCCAACAAAATATCAAGAAACCAGCGTCAATTTACGAGCGTAAATTAATATGACTCCGAGCTACCGATAAATATATTTACTTCTGATTTGATAACTCAGCGACTAATGTTGTAAGTGAGCTACTTTATATATTTTAGAGATTCAACATCTGTCTGCTAATAAAATCAAAATCCAGCCTCAAAATTAGCAATCAAAGTTTTTCATTCAACAACTAAATTAATAAATCATATTCTTTTTTCGTGAAAGTTTGCAACACAAGCGCGGGAGTGTACCTGACGCTCGTTGGGAATCAGAGGGGCGCGACCGGCCATTTGCACCAATGAGCGAGCTCTTTTTGTACACCAAATATACTGAATGTGCACCAAATCTAAAACTCGCTTTAGCAAGATTTCAGGGACACCCCGAAGTTCGGTTTGGTTAGGTTCCTTTAAACCTTGTACACAGAAATAGAAGCCCCGCGAAGCGGGGCTTCGTCGACCCTGCTTAGGTAGATTTTTTTTATTACACCTCGTTATGACATATTTTAATGAACATATTTTGGTGCACATTCAGTATATTTGGTGGAACACAGACAAAATTAGGTAAATAAAATGGGAATAAATTGAAGTACTTTTAAATAAATTGAAGTACTTTTAAATACCATCCATAGTCAATTACTTATGGTAACATTATAAATAGATAGGCGAATACATGAAATTATAGCTTTTATTGACCATTATTTGATGACAATATTAAGGAAATTTTATGTTCAAATATAGTAGATTCACTCATCAATTACTTATGCTTAAGTATAAAAATAACGGTGACTCTATGAAATTAGAGTACGTTGATATTATTTTATAGATGAAGTTGATACACTTATTAGAAGCTGGCAATGAGTAGACATATCACAAATTTAGTTGCTTAAGAATTATCACCATGTTGCGTCATATTAACAGTAGCTTGTTTTACAATATATGGTCGCTTATAAACCATTTATTAGACGCTAAAAGTTTGTCGCTGACCTATTAATTCATTAGACAACTAAATATATTTGCAGACGAGAATGACATTTTAAAGAAGCTGCCTTAATTAGCACCCAATTCTAATTATGGGGAGCACCCCCAAAATTTGTTTTTGTTTTATTTTTGTTTGAAAATCTTAATGCGGTTCACATAATACATCTATTTACCAAGTTTCAACAGGATTCAGGAACTCTTATACTTTTGAAGAAAAGTGGCTGTGACATACAGACGGACAGACAGACAGACAGACATGACGAATCTATAAGGGTTCCGTTTTTTGCCATTTGGCTACGGAACCTTAAAAATGAAGAAGCCTGAGATCAGTTTAATAACAATTACCTAATAACCTATAGCAGCGAGTGAAATATATTGCTCGTGGAACAATGATGATCGAGACCCTCGGATTGGAGTGATTGTGTCCCGGAAGGCACAACTTGTCTGGGAGCCCCACGAAATTGACTGCTGAGTACCGACGTCATGAAATTTGTAAGATGCGGGTCCAGAAGGACGGGTCGATGTGAAAATACCTGGGAGAGGTCATTGCCTGGTATTAGATACCACATTTACGTGATTTCTTAAGAAACTCTCGGCTCCGCACGGGTTCAATCTCTACTATTGTATG
Organism: Agrotis clavis; assembly: GCA_954870645.1. Lineage (NCBI taxonomy): Eukaryota > Metazoa > Arthropoda > Insecta > Lepidoptera > Noctuidae > Agrotis > Agrotis clavis. The sequence goes on from OX940921.1 coordinate 15,485,310, forward strand.
CATGATATTTACTTAAATTTCCTCTTAAATCACTCTGTCTATTAAAAAACCACATCATAATCCGATGCGTAGTTTTAAAGATCTAAGCCGCCACAGACAGCGGGAAGCGACTTTGTTTTAAACGTATGTAGTGATATATTGCTGCCCTAATTAAACAGTATATAAGATATTTATAAAAAATAGTGTTCAGGCTTTTAATAGTAAGATTTCTTATTGAACCTAAATTAAGTAGAAAATGTTTTGTAATTTTTACATAGGTATTCTCAAAAATGGTTGGCAAAAATGTTGTCTTTATAACTCAAATAGTTATTATATTTCGTTTTGTTATAAAAAAGTATTTTTTAAATATTTATCCAACCAAATGTCCAAATTCTGGAAAATAAATAGACGTCGACATAGTTTTAATAATAATATATCTTAGTGTTACATCACATTGATATTTGAAAACATAAGACTGATGTCCGATTAAATCTGCTGCAGATGTCCGATATAATCTGTAAGATGTCCGATTGTATCTGCGTCTGATTTTATCTGGGATTATCGTTTAAAATCAGTGACTTCCTAGATTATGATAAGATGTCTGAATCTTGAACTACTGTTTAAAAATGCGGATAAATGTCTTAGTGAGATTTTGAAAATTTTAACTGATTTCGGAATCGAATGCTACGAGTAAGCAATTTTATGATATGAAATTAAACTTATCTCAATTTTGATTTCATTTAAGATATCTTATTGTGTAATTAAGCTTACATGGCTTTTTTCTGTACTAATTTTTGTTTAAACATAGCACTGGACGAGAAATAAATGTAAAAAATACTGAAAAAAGAACTGTTATAGCTTCATTACAGCAAACTAAGCCATTTTCACGTTTTTTATTAAACTAGGTAGCCGAAATATTAAAAAAAAACTTTTCCGAAGTAAATCCTGAAATTATTTGAAAACAGTAACATGACTCCTCGCTTTGTATTACCGTACCTAAAAATAATATTCATTAAAGTCCAGCTATAAGAAGTTCTCCCAGCGCACTTTATAAAGAGCTATTTGAGAGGGATCTCGCGTTTCGCCATTTATTACCTCGCATGCATGATCCTCGTTTCCTACAACAGGGTGGCAGCATATGAGAATAATCTCAACATTACTTTATTATTTCAGTTTGCTTGCCACTCGCGCCTTAATTGACTAATGACCAGTAGTTATTTTCTGTAATGAAGAATGAACAGTGAAAGAAATTCCTAAAATAATTGTATACCAACTTCACCCAAGTGCGCGCACGATCGAACTCATAATATTAAAGTAACAATCATCACAGATTCTGAACGAGACAATCCCACTTCCTACTACAATACTACTAATCCTACTAATATTATAAATGCGAAAGTTTGTGAGGATGTAGGTATGTATGTGATTGTGTATGGTATGTTTGTTACTCTTTCAAGCAAAAACCACTGAACGGATTTAGCTAAAATTTGGTACCAGATAGTTTATAACCTGGATTAACACAGGATAGTTTTTATCCCGATTTTATGTTCCCGTGGGAATAATTTTCGAGTTGTAGCGGGTGAAACCGCTGGCAACAGCTAGTAAATTATAAAAGTGAAAGTTTGTTTGGATGGATGGATGTTTGTTCCTCTTTCACGCAAAATCCACTAAACGGATTTGGTTGAAATTCGGTACACAGATAGTTCATAACCTGGATAAACACATAGGATAGTGTTTATGCCGATTTCATGTTCAAACTTGATGATTTTCGAGTTGTAGGGTGAAACCGCTAGTAAAATAATAAAATCTCAACATCATGTTCGAAATTCTAACAATGGTAGTTGAAAATTCGGGATAATATTTAACACTCTGGGTGTCTCTCTAACACTAGGTGAAGTGAGCTCGTGAACGTTACATAATAGCACTACAGCTCCGCTTCACTGTTTTTATTTTATTTATTATACCTACTAACATCATTTATTCTGTCTTTACAAAATTACTGTTGAAATGCACATGAATAAATTAATGGAAGTTTACATCGTGTCGTCGCTGTGCTCTCACAAATCTATACAAAGCCTTCGGAGACGAGAGCTTTATGTCTTGCGTTTCATTGTAATAATATCGATGCCTTCCGGCCAAAAGGGGATAACCGCCACTTTACAAACTTTACAGGAGAGTAGTATAAAGTTCAAAAAAAGTGAAAAAAAATCATATAAAATTTTCTGTACATTCCAAAAGTTTCAAAATTTACCCATTTAGCTTTTGAATAAGTCTCTACGAAATGGCATTTTTAATTATAATAAATCACACTCCTAACAGAATTTAGTGTCGCTTACCCTCAAATAGTCATGATTTCACTAACAGGAAAAAACGTCCTAAATGAAAACAACTCGATGATTGAGTTCCAACCTAAATGATTTAAGTGCACCATTCGTTTTATTTCTATTGAAGAAAAAGAGCATACCTGTGACTTTTCTGTTCATAAAGTGCAGCCAATATGATATAACCGGCTATTGGTTAATGACAGATGAACAAGGAAATTGTAATAAATTACTTATCAATAAGAAATATAATTAGCACTTTTATAAACAACGCGAATGCACATAGTGTTTAATTCTTATAAAATTATACGTACACACTTAAATACGTAGATTAGACTTTTTTAAGTTTTTAAACTGACATTAATTACTAAGATGCGGATATGAAAAAAAAGATATTGTGCTCATTTGCTCAATCTCTCTTTTTCTTTGTCTTCATTTTAAAGAATAACACAAAACAATAGTTATTAATTGTAAGTTAGTCTTGATACTTATACATGTATGCTGCAAATTATACTTATGGACTACGATTAGTTATGACAAAACGTAAGACCCCTCTTTGAGGAGTGGCTGGATAGGCATCACGGCGTCCTCACTTTCTGCCTGACACAGGTCCTCAACGGACATGGAAGTTTCGGGAGTTTCCTGTGTCTGATTGGGAAGAATAAACGCCTGGGTGTCACCACTGCGGGGACCGCAAGGAGGACACGGAGGAGCATTCGGTGCAGGACTGCCCACTGCCCAGCTTGGGCATAGCACGGCTATGTCCTCACGGAGGCGTATACCTCTAGCGCCCGGTATTGGTCGAGGCCATGCTGCGGGGCGAAATGGAATGGGAAGCGGTCGCCTACTTCTATGAAGCTGTCATGTTAGCAAAGAAGGTATCGGGTACCGTGAGGGAGAGAACAGCTTCCACCGCACAACCTAACCGCTGCGGCTGCGCCTCAAAGAGCTGCCGGCAATTTGAAGGGGGCCCCTTTTAATTTTTTTAGCGTTGCAAATTCTCAAAATGAGTTCTCCCACCCTCGGCAGGGCAGGAGGGACTGTCAGACTTGTACTGACTAAAATCCACGGTGTCCTTCAATACCTGTTTACGTTTCCGGGTCACGGTATTCGTTAGTCCCGCGACCAAGGCCTTAGAGGGCCAAAGCCTGCCGAGGTCGCGGGATAGTCTAATCAGGTAACCGTGACCCAGGCGTAACGGGCTATTGAAGGATCACTGTTGATTTTAGTCAGTACAAGTCTGACAGTCCTTCCCGTAGGTACCGCCCTGGGAGGACTCCTTGGATGATTTAACCATGATAAAGAAGGGTCAGATCAGGCTCAGGATTAACTCTTGGCTGTTGCAGAGAATTCATGACAAAACCCAATAACTCCTTGCTGGCCCAACCTTGGATACGAACCCTTGATCATGTTTCTCAGCCGTATATACTAGCCAACAAACAAACAAAAGCACTGAAAAACTAAACTGTAGGTCCTACTTATTTAACTATTCGGTATCGTCGGAACAAGGTAGCAAAAGAATAACTTTTTTCTTATGTAACCTAAAATAACTAAGTAGAATAATACACACTCATAGATGTACATAAAGTCTATTATATAAACTTCCCGTTTTATTTTCCTTACAAAACTTTGGGCCAAAATGACTCACGAGCACGGTGGTGCTTACGCCGTGGTCGTGTACAGACTGTATGATCGCTGCGGAAAGCTAACGACATTTTGTTCGAACGAAAGAGAGAGATAACCGATGCTGTTTGTCATTCTTGTGTAAGCTAACCGCCAAACCTTTGATTTATCTTCTTATCTAACCACCATACCAGAAATTTTTTTTGGGAGGGAAAAAAGGGGTAAGCGACAATTGTACAGGTGACATTCGTTTGGCAGATTTATCCTTAGCGCCTTCGATGATTGATTTGGTGACTAGGAAAATTAAAAATAAGCGCCAAATAAAGTCACGGAAATGAGGCCTAAATGTAATAAATGACATATATTTTATCCAAAGAAACTGCCCTAATATCCTAACCGAAAGTTTGGTAAACAAAGATTCAAGCAAAATTTGATTAATGTATTTTTTACAAAAAAGTATTTACAGCCCAAACTACTTAACGTTCAAGTAAAGAAAAAAACATTCAAAGCCAAAATTGCTTATGTCACAGTTTTAAAGTATTATTTTTATCCAACCACCATAATACTAAATACACCAAAAATAACTGTCGTTTATGACGAAAAACTTAGTGTCAGAACCTCAATTCATTTACCGCCTAAGCGACAAAAAGTTTGTCCTAGAGCCACGAAACTTAGACCATTAGACGCAGAAAAAAAAGCCGATTCTAACCATATATATAAGTCGATTTCGCAAAAAATGTCGCTTATCCCCTTTTGGCCGGAAGGCATCGATATAATCTTCTCTAGCCAAGCAGCCCTACCGATATTACATACATAGATACGTTCATTTGTGAACTAAATCATAACCCCATTTACGTATCGATATAAGTTAACTTCTAGAGATGTGTCACACAATGGTGCTACCGATACGTTTGAAATCCACAAATAATAATTCATGGGTCCATATTACAGCATATCAATGGTAAAAATGGATTCTTTCAACTATTAAGCTACGTTTTTTTTATATGGAAGGATTCGTCCTATGGACGACAGCAGTATACCCTTATTAGGCAGAGCTTTGTGGCGCATGTTTATGTTTGGCACATCTTACCCGCTGCGTGGTTAAGCATCAGTGGAAACCTTAGAAATATCCATATTCCTAAGGGCCTATACACACCACGTTTTAAAATCGACGCGCGTTTATGAAAAACGCGTCGACGGCGCGTTTTTATCAAACAGAGCAGTTTGTTGTCGTTTGTTTCGCGTCAAACGCGCGGCACCGGCGCGTTTAAAAACCTGGTGTGTATTGAGAACGTGCACGACATCAGCGCCACCTAGCGTTCGCAACTTTAGGGGCTCTGACCGTTCTAATTGAAATCAGATTCTTTAACAAATCACTTGGTTTTGGATTCCATGGCGATTCATTGGCACTGAACAAAATTAAATAAGCATAGGCAAATTGTATTCTTTAGGAAAAATATCAATTAAAGGATTAAAATTAGGGTTATGATGTTATTCACTTTTTCTCTTCACGGCAGCTAACCATCTCCTGCATTGTTCATCTTTCCAAGAACCGCTTGGGAATCAATAAAACTTAAATTTACTATTTCTGCTAGTATTCTTGCAGTTTACAACACAACAACTATTTTTTCCAGCGAAATAATGCGATTAAAAAAAAATACGTACAGACGACAGTGCTGAATGTCAGAGCCGTCGCGTCGTATCCGACTGCGCCCCCACCTGCCGTTGAAGAAACTACGATATCACGTCAGATATTCTTTGAAATCAAATGATGTCAAGGGCATTTTGTTTAAAATTAAACGCTTGTAATGATTAACGCATTTTTTTGGATATGGATTAATACTATATTCATTAAAACATTGTCGCAAGAAATGTATTATTTTAAAACCAATTTGATTTCCAAAAGAAAGGTTATGGTGAGTTAATCTTAAAAGATAGACATATGCTGTCGCGGACTTTATTTTAGAACGTTTCATGAGGAACAATTCCGTCATACATCATTTTTGCGTAATATAAACCGTTTACGCAGCGTACGCAAGGGAAGCTTTCAAGAAGAATTTCCCGATTTGACAACATTTTTCATTGCTGCTCTGCTCCTATTGGTCATAGCGTGATGCTAAATAGGCTATAGCCTTCCTCGATAAATGAACTATCTAACACAAAAAAAAAACATACCGACCGAATTGAGAACCTCCTCCTTTTTTTGAAGTCGGTTAAAAATTATTATTCAATTCGAACCAGAAGTTCCTGAGATTAGCGCGTTTTTAACAGTTGGCAAAACTGAATGTCCTCTGAGATAATCCCCCATTAGTTCTACTATTCGCCACCATGAGCGCTGCAATCGAATAGTACTACTCCCACCGCCGTCGTGCACGGTGCCAATAGGAAGCACGGTAGAAAAATTACCCCCAGCCGTTGTCGTTCGATTCCTACGTAAAACAAGTGAACATCTCCAAAGAAAACATTTGTGCGTGGCGCTCACTCACCCATTTATAAAAAACCGGCCAAGTGCGTGTCGGGCCACGCACAGTGTAGGGTTCCGTAGTTGCCCATCAAAATACTTATGCGAACTAACTAAACTGATCCGCTGCATTTAATTTCAAAAAGAAGTTTCAAAAAGAAGAATTTTCAAAATCGGTTCAAGCGTCTTTGAGAAATCGGGGAAAATACATTAAAAAAAAGATTACGACGAATTTAGAACCTCCTCCTTTTTTTGAAGTTAGCTAAAAATAGTTGACAGTAAAAACCTACCTATCCCCAAAACATACCCACCTATTATCTGTAAAAATAAAGTTGACAAACTTACATTTGCAGTTGAAGAACATGTTCTCCGATACATTTTGTTTAGGAAAATATGTTATCCAAGTACGTTTTATAAGTTGGTCGACTATTACTCGTAAACTTGTAAAGCCTACTTAGTCATGATAATTTTCTTTTAAACTTCGTTATATATACTACTATTGTGAATTTTTTTACACCCCCAAACATAACCGTTTAGCTGGCAGAGGGGGGGGACACTCGAGTCGAGCAAAAGTTAGCACTTTAGAGCTTAATATTTCACAAACGAATCATTTTATCAAAAAATTTTAAACGGAAACTATCAATATTTTTTAAAGACCTATTTAATGATACCCCACACTAAGGGGTACGCGAGAAAAAAAAACATCCCCACTTTACGTGTACTGGAGGTACCCTAAAAAAAATATTTTACTAGATTTTATTTTACCACTTTTTCGGCGCAAGAAATCCGTATATTTACACCAAATTACAGCTTTCTAGTACTGTGCGTCTCTGAGCTAAACTGCGGACAGACGGACGGACGGACGGACGGACGGACGGACGGACGGACGGACATGGCGAAACTATAAGGGTTCCTTATTGACTACGGAACCCTAAAAAGGGGCTTCCCTAAAAACGTTACATTTTGTTTCGAATCTTTTGTAATCCATGGAAATCTCTTTCTCTCTTTCGGAATCTAGACCTTTTGTAATCTAAGGTGGTCAAGGAGCGTCAGCATAGTGACGGGGCCCCCCTATAGAGGGCCACAGTCCTGCCGGGGTTGCGGGACATACGTATACCGCGACTCCGGCACACAAAGGGCTACCGAAGGACACCGTGGATTTTAGTCAGTACAAGTCTGACAGTCCCTCCCGTCCTGCCCGGGGTTGGAGGACTCATTTGATGATTTTGCCACGTAAAAAAAAAAAAAAGGTGGAAACTGTCATGATAGTTTCGTTAGCGTGGAAAGGCAGCCTAAGAGTGATTTTCTCTAAGAAGAGCAGAAGTTTTTCTAAAAGAAGACTACATAATTTGGCTTGCCTACTACCCAATTTAAAAATAAAACTATTTTGACATTTCCTGACACCCCAACAACTTTGGTGTCCACAATTCACCTGGGTGATATCACTCAGGTGATATTTTTCCGAGGTGAATTGAGGACACGAAGTGGTCCACTTTGTTCACCCAGGTGATATCACCCAGGTGAACAAAGTGGAATAAACCCGAATTTCGGTTTCAGGTGAATAACAAAATGTGGATGTACCAATTGGTACACCTCTGCTTTATCTGAATACTGAATATCTGTGTGACCTAGGCATGCAATTAAGACTAACATCAAAAGGTCTAATATGCTTCGTTGTCCTATCAGCGTAGCATCTGAATTTCACAGAGTTGATAAGATTCTATCTTTTTATTTAAATGATATTCATATTGTGTTGATAAATGACAAATATAAATTTAGTTATTTATCAACACCCCAAACAGTGTCGAAGGCCCTTCAAACAATATTAAACTTATTATTTAAGTGATGTAATCTAAATAAATATTTGTTTTTTAAGCCGTTGTAGTATGTTTATGTGCGTAGTCACTCGTCCATTTCTCCTTGTCACAATGTTTATGGGTTCAAGGGTTTGGACCTTCGAAGCCGTCAAGTAAGGGTCGACACTATTATGTGATTAGAGTAAATGTTGTTTAGGGGCTCATAAAGAGCGGCAGTTAACACTTAATAGTTAATACAATAAGTAGCAGCATACGCCCATCGTTGTGAATAGCGGTCATTGTAAGGTCCATGTTTTGCAGTGGACGTTTACGGAATGATAATAAAACATTACGATAGCATGATGATTGTACCTAGAATAATAAAACTGATGATGTGTCCGTCTTTCTATGTGAATCACAGATCAAATATACAGGGTTATTTGTAAAACATTAACGACCTTCCATGGGGTGAAAGTACTTATGGCTTTTCCCATGGGGTTGGCAGAACTTGCTACAATCCTTCAATACTCCTTTTGCCGCATCCTCATTCATACATCTGTGCCCTTAGCACGAGTTTTCACTCTTTTACTTTACAGCGTCTTTCCAGTATTTAGGTACAGCGTTTCTTGTATGAAAAAATGGAACAGCGCCTCTGGTGTGCGAAGAAAGACTATTTTTTTCCTTGAAAATTGTCAATTTGAAATTGTCAAAGTTCCAGTTTACCTTACGTCTCAAATACTGAAAACTCGTGCTAAGGGTACTGATCATACAAGCACGCTGATTGGGAATACGCATCCAGCTGGGTATGTGCTAACCTGACCAAATTATTTTGCTTGAAAGGCGACTGGTATTTTATGTATCGGACTTAGATATCACCTAGATATAAGTCAAGATATCAATCTGTACGTAGTTGGGTTGCATAATAATTGTGCAATTAATTGCAACAATTGATGCCATTAGTTGAATGCGTACTTCACATTGTGCTCCTAATCTATCATTGTCCCTCTGCTAGTGGGTACAGGCACTAGAATATCAACCTTGCATTAGAAAAATGCTTAGATATTTTCCTAAGGTTACTGGAAGTTTTAAATTTTGAATTGCTTTATTGAAATGATGTGCATGCAACGTCGCGTCTAGGTGTGAATTGGACCTAAAAGAGTGGTAGGTACTTATGTACATGTATAAACTAGTGACCTACTCCGACTTTGCATAGGTTACGATGAATTTACGATACTAGAGTATCCTATTTACTCTCGTGCAAGGCTTGTCCTATACAACGTGTAACGTTAATAGCGCAAAACGTCGCATGGGGTAACACAGCCAATGTCAAGACTTTTGGAAATGAAAAAAAAAAATGATTTTTCATACTGATGGGCCCGATCAATTTCTCATTTTGTATGAAAAACCAAAAATAAATAAACAAAAAATCAGCCAAATTAGTTCAGCAGATTTCCAAGTGACGATTCGTTGTTTCGGGAGGTATCTGTGTCGGATGAGGAAGGAAGAAACGTCTGGGTGTCACCACTGCGACGATCGCCCGGAAGACACGGTGGAGCATACGGTGCAGGACTGCCCCGCTTGGGCAGAGCACCGCCGTGTCCTCACGACGGCGATAGGCGGTGACCTCTCGTGCCAGGCATTGTTCGACCGAGGCTATGTTGCGGGGCGAGACGGAGTGGGAAGCGGTCGCCTCCTTCTGCAAAGCAATTATACTTGCGAAGGAGGAGGCGCACCGCGTAAGGGAGAGGACAGCGTCCTCCCTCCACCCCAACCGCAGTGGTAGACGCCCACAGCGACAGACATCACCAGACGATCTCTGGCAATCTCTGGCCATCGCATCGTAGGCGCAGGCATGCGGGTGGCGAGTAATGGGCGACTCGCTGTCCGACCATGGACTATGCCCGGAGCGATAACGCGCGCCTTAAAGAGTGTCAGCATTATGACGGGGCCTTTAGAGGGCCAAACTCTGCCGGGGTCGCGGGACTCACGAATTACCTTGTTTTCGGAACGTAAAGGGCTATTGAAGGATATCGTGGATTTAGTCAGTACGAGTCTGACAGTCCCCCCCGCTCTGCTCTCTAGGTGGGAGGACTCATTAATTTGATGATTTTACAACGCTTAAAAAAGATGTTAATATGATTTGCGAAATATATACGACATGTGGAGGGAAAGTACTTAAAAATATGTTTAACAGTCATCAATAATACCAACTGAGATAAGATTATAAGATTTAGACAAGTCAAATTTCACGCAATTAAACAAAATGCAATCAAATTCTTATTCATAAAAGATAAGGATAAAATAATATTATTCGATAAACAAAGTAGCGGACTTATTTCAGCACAGGTAGCATGACCTGATAAATATATATTCTACGAAAAATAGACAAAGTTATTTATATTCAATTGAATTTTTTTACATCACCCATAGACGACTGAAGAATAGAAACATTATTTTTCCTATTGGTAATTTAATCATTTCATTGCTTAGGACGATAAAAAGATTACTATATTCTATATTTTATGCTTAAGCTCCATCTATTTATGTGTTAAAAATTTTTTTCAAAAAAAAATGCAACCGACTTCAAAACAACCACAAAAAAAGTTCAAAAAGACCTACAAAAAAACTTTTCGTTCGAAAGTCGGTGACTTTATTTTCTATTTTATTGACTTTTTGTCACCAATAGTTTTAGAACAAACATTGTTCAGTAACATGGGCTGAGTTACCCCACGAGACGTTTTGCACAATTAACGTTACACGTTGTATAAAAATGCTGTTCTTTCGCTAAAACTCGAGAACGGCTGGACCGATTAGGTTAATTATGGTTCTGAATTATTTTTGGAAGCCTACAGGTTTATAAGGTGAGTATTGAGGTGGTATGTTTGTCTGCTCAGCTACTTATAATATTAAAGTGAAACTTCAATTGTTACTTTCCTTAAAACTTATAACCGAATAAGAAGAAGGTCTCAATTCGTCGGACACATTTTTATAACAGTAATAAAGTATGTTATACAGTTCATAAAATTCACAAAATAACTGGTTTGAATGATTAGTTTTTCAATTCATTGAACAATTCTAAGTCCCCAATTCCGCTTTAATTCCGTCGTCGCCCTACTGCACGTGGATAACGGACGCAATCAATTCAGCTAACTGGTTAATTGTGTATCACTAATAAAATAAAAAATAGCGCTATCCAACATGTTGCCAAAACTCAGTTTAATATTGTATTTTTTTTTTTAATCGATGTGCAGAACGTAATAAATTGATGAAACAGCAGAACCTGTTAGCAGCTTTATACAATAATATTATTTGAGTTATTTGTTTATCATTTTCAATGTTGTTACAAGTTTATTTTTACCACAATTCGCTTTAAATTCAAAGCTACCAAAAAACAGAAATGGTGTACCATTCAGTAGTGGTTGGTTTCCGACACCACATCTAGAATAATTTTATTGACAGAAATGAGCAAGCTACGTCTCCTTTAATTTGCACATTCCGAACCTATGAATGGAAGCAGGCATTAAACAAAAAACTAATCAAATATTTATATTATACACATTGACGTAAACGCGATACAGGGTCGCGAATTTCAAAGGTTTTCCCGCTCGCGGTCTAATTTAACTTTACAGAAAACTGGTTCATATAGATTTTAATGTGTTAGCAGAGCGGAACATGGACGAAGAAGAAAGAGCTAGTGTTGCCACACACACAGAAAACATTATGCAATGACATCATGGTAAATCAGCCATAACAGGCAGGGTGTACACTATTTAAAAAATAAGAAATTAGAATACTTTAACACCCTCCTTTAATTTCTTAATTTTTCAAACACCATAGCTTGCAATTTTATTAAACGCAAGGCTTTTTATTTACCATGGTATCACTTTTACAAACAAATATTTTATTAGTCTAAAATCTTTAAAGACCAAGAAAAAATCAAACAAAAACTCTGATACATTCCTTACAAGCTAACACACTTTTATGTAAAAACTTAAACATTGCTTTGCCCTACGATATTACTCTTGGGATCGGTACAAGACCACAAAGACTTATCAAAGTTAAAATAAAACTTTCATATTACAAACACCTGACTCATATTATACAATATGATCTCTGTAAGTACTTAATTATTAATCTTAATTTAATACAGATTGAGCAAATATCTTATTTTAGTTTTTTTAATTCTGAAATATCAGACAACTTCTCATTGTTATACATTACAGTATTCTTATGTTTTACAAATTTAAGTTTATTCAAAGCTTTAGTCATTACATCAGCAGGTTGTAATTCAGTAGGACAGTACGTTATACTTAAGTTCTTGTTTATATATAGTTCGTGAATGTAATGAAACCTAACATCTATATGCTTGGACCTTTTATTAAATATACCCGTTTTTATTAAATGAATGGCACTTTGATTATCTATATAAAATTGAAGCATCTGAATATCAATTTTAAGTTCTTTTAACAATGATTTTATGAATATTGCGTCTTTACAACACTCTGCAGCAGATATAAATTCTGCCTCTGTGGATGAAAGTGCAATTATTGATTGCCTTCTTGAGCACCAAGCAACAGGACACCCTGCCCACGTGATAATGTACCCTGTGGTACTTCTACGAGTGTCACAATCACCAGCATAGTCAGCATCACAGTACAAGTCTAAGTCTTTTATATTACCCGAATTTTTGTAGAACAACCCATCATCAATAGTACCTTTTAAATATTTAAAAATTCGTTTTATTTGCACTACATCCTGCCTAGTAGGATTTTCTACTTTGCGACTAGCTAACCCTACCGCATAAGCAATATCAGGTCTTGTCCTGGTCGAGAGATACAGTAAGCTTCCAACAGCCTCTCTATATGGAAAAAGATTTTTAGCATTTTCATCCAGAACAATTCCTTCTTGACTTGCACAAGCTGGTGTGTCGACAGCTTTGCAATCTAACATATTGTATTTTTCTAGTATATTTCTGGTATAGTTTTCTTGAGACAGTAGAATGCCATCATTTTTAAAGGTAATTTGTAAGCCTAAAAATGTCTTTGGTGTTTCATAAATTTTTATTTCTATTATTTTATTTATTTTATCAAGTACCTTGCTACCTTCTTCTTTATTTTTGCAAATTAAAATCCCATCATCAACATAAATGCCTATAATAACCGTAGCCTCTTTGTTCCTTAGCACACATGGCTCATTTTTAACTTGTTCAAACTCTAAAGTTTTCATTATTTTAATAAATTCTTCATTCCATCTTTTAGGCGCCTGTTTTAACCCATAAAGGGATTTTCGAAGTTTACACACTTTACCTTGACAATTTTCAAAGCCTTGAGGTACTTTCATATAAATTACTTCCCCTTCTTTCAAGTTTCCATTGAGAAACGCTGTCTTGACATCAAATGTCATAAGATGGTATTTATTAATCACAGCTATTGAGAAAATAATTCTTAATGCAGATTGACATGCTACAGGGCTAAAAATTTCATCATAATCTATATCCTTTTGTTCGAAACCCCTCACAACAATCCTGGCTTTGTATGACCCATCTTCTTTTACTCGAAAAACCCACTTGTTGGTTAAAATCTTAGCATCTTTGACATATTTTTCTTCCACTAGTTCCCACACTTGGTTTTTCTGTAATGATTTTATTTCATCATTGATAGCTGTCTTCCATTTTTCTTTTTCAGGTGACGTCATGGCTTCGTGGTAAGTAAGTAGAACATAATCATTGTACCTTTGTGGAAGTTTTCTTACTCTCTTTGTTGATACTTCCTCATCATTCATATTACCTACCTCTTCTATTTCTTTATATTCATGTATTAATGTTTCCTTTTCAGGTTCTATGCTGCTCTCTTCTGAACACATTGGAGACTCACACTGATTGCTGTCTGTTAAAAAATGACCACCCAGATCACCACCATTTTCATCCAAATTTATGCTTGGCAGCTGTTGTTGTTCATTTACCTGTACCATGCTATTACTTCTTGTTTTAAAAACAATGTCTCGAGCAAATACAATTTTATTTTTATTTTCATCAAATAACCTATACCCATTTTTAGAATAACCCACTAGTGTTAATTTCTGTGACCTTGAATTAAGTTTTTTTACAGGTTTTAATTCTTTTACTAATGCTTCACAACCAAATTCTTTTAAGTTAGATAAATCCGGCTTTTTATTATACCATACTTCATATGGAGTTTTAAAATCTATCACAGAACATGGCAACCTGTTGAGTAAATATGTATCTGAGTACATAGCTTCTCCCCATAATTTCTTATTAAGATTTGAATTTAACAACAATGCCCTAGCCTTTTCCATCAAGCTTCTATTTAAACGCTCGGCTTTACCGTTTAGTTGTGGGCTATACGGGATGCTATAGTCTAATTTTATACCGTTTTTATAACACCATGCTTTAAATTCACTGCTGGAGTACTCACCTCCATTGTCACAGCGTAATACCGAAACTTTAGCATTTATCTCTCTCTCCGTTTCCATAATGTAATGTTTTAAGTGGTAACTAACTTCACTTTTGTTGGCTAACAAGTAAATTTTAGTAAAATGACTAAAATCATCTAATACTGTGAGAATGTACCTTTTGCCATCAAAGCTTGTAGTTTCTACAGGACCACATACATCACTATGTATTATTTCAAGTAACCTAGTAGCACGTTCCCTAGTTTTATTAAATGGTTTCCTGACCTGCTTAGCTTTAACACAAATTTCACATAAATCCTGCATTTGTGATATATCTGACTTGCTGAATGTGACACCCGTAGCAGCGTCCACCAATTTACCCAGTATCTCATTACTTGGGTGACCCATTTTAATATGCCAATCATAAACACTACTCTTTTTATTGGCTAACAATGACACTTCACTACTACCTAGTTTTAATTTTAAATGATACAGACCTGTTGACTCCTCCTTTTTACCAAGTATTTTTGTGCCACTCTTAGATGTAATTTCCACATTGTTATTTTTAAAAGTTACTACAGCACCATTTTCTGTAGCAGCTGAGACTGAAAACAGATTTTTACAAAGATCTGGAACACACAAAGTATTGTTTAAGACACAATTTTCACCTTCAAAAATGCCTTTTTGTACAGACAACATTTTTTCATTTTTCTTTGCCAAACATATTGAGGTCTCATTACACTCCACATTACTTAACAAGTTTATATTATTTACCATATGTGATGTACAACCTGAATCTACTATAAAGTCCTGGGAATTATATGTTTGTTTATTATTATTTCCATAGCTCAAAAATGAAACAGAATTTTTATTTCTAAAGAAACAGTTACTCTCTTTATGATTATTTTTCTTACAAATAGAACATATTTTCTTACAATCCTTTTTTACATGACCTGTTTTATTGCAACCAAAACAACGTATTTTATTTTTATTATTAGAGTGAGAATCGTTACCGACTTTACTTGTAGATTGTGATTCCTGTTTCTCCGTTTTCCTGAATGATTTAGATGCTTGAAATACTACTTCATTCTCATTTGATATACTGCTCCGTTTTTCATGTTCTTTGATCAATCTTAGTTTTAAGTTGGTTAGGGTTTTTTCTTCTTTAGATGTTGATTCCCATGCTGTTACAAAATTTTCATATTCTGCAGATAAAAACGTTAGTATTTTTGATTCAATTAAGCTGTCATCCATGGAGATATTTAGCTGTTGCAGTCTAAAAACGAGATTGTCCAACTGAGATAAATTTTGTATCATGTCTTTGTTCTTGTCGTACTTAAAGTTGAAAAAATCTTGCATGATTTTATTTTTATGCCGTTCTTCTGTACCGCCGAACATTTCACAAAGTTTTTTGTACATGGCACTTGCTGATGTGCATTGGAATAACATAGTAATTAACCTTTTGTCCACCGTCTGTATTAATATGTACTTTGCTAACGCGTCCTTTTTACTGTATTCGGCCTTGAGTTCGGGCTTCGCATCTTCCATTTTTATGTCGTCCTTTATTATATCTGACAGCCCCTTGGCTTGAAAGATAATATCAATCTGAAAACGCCACAGCTGATACGTTTCAATATCGCTGAGCTTTTCTATGTTTTTAAGTTCCTCGGTCGTAGACGTAGCCATTTTTACTTACGGACCACTGGAAACACGGCGACTTAATCAAATCGGATCGAATCACAAGGTCTCTTTTAGTTTTTATATTATTTGTACGAATTTAATAGCAACAGGAGGCATCTAGGCCCATAACCTGTTGAGATTTTTAAATGGAAACGCAAAAACTGGTTCATATAGATTTTAATGTGTTAGCAGAGCGGAACATGGACGAAGAAGAAAGAGCTAGTGTTGCCACACACACAGAAAACATTATGCAATGACATCATGGTAAATCAGCCATAACAGGCAGGGTGTACACTATTTTAAAAAATAAGAAATTAGAATACTTTAACAAAAATTGCTATCGTACAATTATAATCATGAGCTTAAGGCGCATAGTACCCTCAACAACCTTGAGCATCCAGGCGGAGCTAAACGCACACTTTCATATCTGCACTGCACACACTAATATATGTCCCGAGCGTACTGCGATACCTCAAAACGAAATCATAGACTATGCAGCGAGGCAGAAACGACTGCCGCGGGCCGCCTTCGCCCGGCTTTTATATATGGAAATCTCAATATTTAACATATTCTTTGTAAAATATTGACTGATTTACATGAGCTTTGCTCACTTTGTAGTAAATTTTAACACCGATTGATCTATTCAAAATATTTTAAATAAACGAAGCAGTTTATTTAAAATATCATTTATTTGAACAAAATAAATGATATTTTAAATAAATATAATAATAATAAATATATATAATAAGCGTCTTGCTAAATATATTTTTTACAGCTCACCTATTTGTCCTATGAAAATAAAATTTACTCACATTGTTGTACACGAATCTACAGTAAACATATATTTTTCTTCAATCTTTACACCCAGCCGTTAATGAGGAACATGCTTTAGAATGTAACGTTTTTACGGCTTAAAAGGCGCGAAGGCCCTTAAGGCCTTAAAGGAAAATTGCAGTGATCTGATCACAAAGCTCGGCTATTAAAACAAATAGATAAATAGACATTTTGTACAACGTAACTTTCAGCTCAAAACATGAAACTTTACATGCGGGAATTAAGATCCGTGACAGCAATTTTTACAGTAAAATACACACATCAAAAGTGTCTAGGGATCAAGCATTTTTATGCGGATTTCTTGAGATTGAGATGTGGCTTTGTAATAAATTTATGATTTTATAAATTTATATGGATCCTTTTTGGTGCATTTCATAATTTGAATCAGGAACTGTAAATCAAATTCGAGTAAAAGATGAAAATCAGCTGTCAATATTTTCCCTATAAAAACATACAACGCATTGAAGACATTATTAGTGCTACTGTTTCCCTACTACTGATTAAAACCAACGTTATTATGGAGCGGCGACGTCATTTAAGCAGGGAAGAAATGCTCAGAGCCGTGGGAATGATAGAAGCTGGTTCCCGGCAACGTACTGTGGCTTTAGCTCTGAATACAAGTCAGAGTGTTATCAGTCGACTTTGGACACGTTACCGAAGCACTGGTACCGTGGCTGAGCGCCATGGAGGACGGTATCGCTGCACCACACGGAGACAAGACCGATACATTCAAATCTTAACTCGAAGAGCTCCAACAATAACCGCCATGATGTTAGCCGTGAGGCTTCATCACTCTTCAGGGAACTTAATTAGCGACCAAACAGTCAGAAACCGCTTGCATGAAGTGAACCTTCATTCCCGAAGACCGCTACGGGTACCACCTATAGCAATGCACAATCGTAGGATTCGATATCAATGGGCCCTTGAACACAGAAATTGGGCAGAAGAACAATGGCGTTTCGTGTGCTTTTCTGATGAGTCTCGTTTTGGTATGAGACCGGATACAAGACGTATACGACACTGGAGAACCCCTGGACGCCAACAGCGATTAAAATCCTGCCAGGAAGTCCATCCTTATAGTGGTGGAACCATCATGGTATGGGCGGGTATTTGGATCGGCGGAAGAACTGAGTTGATTTGGATCAGAGGCAACCTCAACGCTCAAATTTATGCTGAGACGATTGTATCAGACGTCATCGTTCCTCTACAAGTGCAAATCGGTCCCTTATTTCAGTTAATGCATGATAATGCACGACCGCACACCGCAAGAGTTGTAAGACAGACTCTCGCCGCAGCTAACATCAATGTCCTGCCCTGGCCTGCTCAGTCGCCAGACTTGAACCCGATTGAGCATGCATGGGATATGCTACAGAGAAGAGCTCTGCCGAATATGGAGGGTATCCAGTCGCAAGAAGACCTTTTTTTGTTGTTGCAACGAACATGGGCGGCCATTCCACAGCGTGATTTGGATGAACTCATTTTGAGTATGCCAAACCGATGTTCTTGTGTTGTTAGTGTTCGCGGTAGAAACACGGATTATTAATTGTTTAAGTTACCCAATAAAATTTTAAAGAAAACTGTTATTTCAGTCTTTTTTTCGAACTTTAATGTTAGTGGTTCAAATGTCAAAAATCCCTTTATTAGGAAAATGGCAAATTTCTTTATGAATGCAAAGGTGACTTGGTTTATCGTTACTGTGACAAACGATAACACTTTATTTGATGAATCCTTAAAGAACATTTTAATTAATATCAATCAGGAGAAAAGTTATTGCAAAAATATATGTTGATCCCTAGACACTTTTGATGTGTGTAGATTCGGCCAATAACCGTGATTGTTCTTTTTTTATACAGATCTTGAAAGTCATCTCTATTGATCAGATCTTTAACATATCTGTGATGACGAACAAGACGGATTTTTGAAAGCAATATGAAAACATCAAAATTTGGGGGCACGGTAGTGCCCCCCCGCCAAGTCCAGTTAGAATGTAACTCCGTCTTTTTACAAAAATTGTATCACAGCTTGTTGGGGATACGTGTATAACAAGAGCACTTAATAGTTGTACGGCAACCACTGTAAAATTTAAACTTCCTTTAATGACGTTATTCTAACAATAGCCGTCAATAGCAGTTTTCACAGTTTATCCCTACGGCATGTTTCAAGCCGCAATTTCAAAGCATTTAATAAAATAGTGCAATGTTGCATAAAGCGCTAAACTACACTTCGGTAATACGTCAAACAAAAGCAAGTCATTCCATTGTAGTAGTTCTCCCCTTTCGTTTGGACTGACTCAAACAATGAACTTCAAATTGTTGCAAATAATTATAGCAGTAGCTGTGAACATAAAAGGTAAATCAAATTGATTATATTCAATTCTCAAACTACGTTCTTCTTTTTAATTTGTGTACCTATACAAATTATTAAAAAAATATTATGAAATCCAAATGTAATGATTTATGAACAAATGTCAATATTTTTTATTATGAAAACCAAATATCCAACGAGGTTTTATTCAATTCACTTTACGACATTTTAGCAAACATTACTCTATCAGAAATGCCACTAAAACATGCTATTAAAAATAGCAAGATTTATTTTGAGCCCGTAACTACTTAACTCCCCATAGTATTAAAAATAATTCCAATATTGTGTTTATAGAAGCTTTTGATCAAGCGCCATGTCTGATGCTAACACAAAGTTATGTAAACGTTTCAAATTACTAATGGCTTTTGTACTAAATAATAGCTTGACTGAGACTACAAAATTATAAGGTTATATTGTAGACACGATAGTTTTCTAATCTTTGTGTTCATAAATTAATGGTTTATGAAATAAAGTCTGAGGTTTACGCCCCTACACCCTGTATAGGGGCAATACCTATCATTTATTAAAACAATTAGTAAGAACCGGCCAAGTGCGAGTCGGACTTACCCATGAAGGGTTCCGTAGCAGCAAGTAACATAATATAAACATTCCTGTAGTTGGTTGTAACTTTGAAAGGTAAATTGCGGATTACGGTTTATAACCTATTAAAAAAAACTAATTACTTGATCTTGTTCAAACCAATTTTCAATTGAAGTTTGCATGGTAACCTTCATCATATTTTTTTTTAGTTTTATCATTCTCTTATTTTAGAAGTTACAGGGGGGGGGACCAACATTTTACCACTTTGGAAGTGTCTCTCGCGGCAACTGATCAGTTTAGAAAAAAACAATGTTAGTAACCTCAATATCATTTTTAGAGACCTATACATAGATACACCACATTTTTGAGTTTCAATTGTAAGTATAGGGGCAACCCCCAAAATTAGTTTTATTTTTATTTTTGTGTGAAAATCCTAATGTGGTTCACTCAATACATCTTGCTGTGACATACGGACGGACAGACAGACAGACATGACGAATCTATAAGGGTTCCGTTTTTTGCAATTGGGCTACGGAACCCTAAAAATGGTTTTCATGTGCAAACAAAAGTTTGTACGCACAATTTTGTGCGCCTAACTTATACAGCTTCACGCATCAGAAATAAAGAATATTAATTTTAATTTTTAAATTGTAACCAATCAGTTCAGTGATTGAGGTATGAAAGTTCAGCACCCTGTACCTACTTGTTGTTTAAAACATTGTTAGAATTCACCTTGTACTTTAACAAATAATAATTACAATTTCGGCTTTTTCTTTTACGTGTACTGTAAAACTAAGTCTTGTCTGTACTAAAACCTTTATTTCATTTATTTTCGTTGTCTTTATACCTATTTATTTTGCTACAATGGCATATTAAACGGTGCGGCCCTCTCCATTTGGAGGCGAGCAGCAAAACTTGTCCCGTCACAAAGAATTGTGTCGGTACGAATGATACGGGGATGCCGCAATATCTCTATGGGCAGCGAGCCTCCTTGCTGGATTGCTGCCGTGTGATCTGAAGGTGAACACCCTCGAGGCGCAACACCGGGACAAAACCCTAAAACCACAGCAAATCGCTGCACTGCGGGCAGAGCTCCGATGATATCTCATGGTGGCATGGCCAGAGCGACTTAAGTTCTCACGACCTAGGTTTGGCCCTCTTTTAAAATACCCGGATAGGGGCCACGGCGAAGGTTCCGGGCATTCCCTTAATTTGACCATGTATACTGTGATATGTGCCATTTTCATTTTTAGGATGATAATTTTAAAGCAAAAATAAACTAGTGCGCTCTCGATAGTTTCTGACATGCCATTCATTCAAGCGCGGTGACGTGCTCTCCAAACATTGATATACGACTTTATTTTTTATACACTTTTCCCATTTTACCTTGTAACACCGACAATTAATCATAGTTTTCGTTTAGAAATATCAGGTGTTACCTGGTTGTTACTAGAAAGTTATCTCTATAGGAAACATCTCTTCGTTTTAATGAGTTTGATCTGAAACTAGCTGTGCCCGCGACTTCGTTCGCGTGAAACTCAGCAATGTATTTTTTTTTAAATAATGGATTTTTTCTAAAATAAAAGTAGCCTTAGTTACTCCTTATTACATCAGCTACCTGCCAATAGAAGTCCCGTTAAAATTGGCGGACGGACAGAGAGACAAAAATTAAAAAAAAAAATTTTAGTGTATGTACATACCTACCGTATGTATTCGTATGCATAGTAAAAAATGGTTATTTCAATATTAAAAACAGACACTCCAATTTTATTTATATGTTTAGAGTAAAGATGTATTAAAACCCATTACGGTTTGACTCCTGCAACTCTATACCCAGTTTTAATTAAGTAGTAGCTCGACGCAAGATATCGAATACATGACGTAATGAACAATATTGTTTTTGCAAGGTTCAGCATCGATTTAATCAACCTTTCGAAACCTATAATCGTAGGTCACGTTCAGGACTCCCAAGATAATGGACCCATAATAACTTTCTAAGACACTGTCTCTGGCATAGTTTTGGACTACAAATATCCACATTTACCATTACTATGTAAATATGGGCGCTCTATCGCTATTCGCTTATTTCGTTTCCCACTTTCCTGAAAGGGTTGCTCGTTCACGTTACTTCAGGATGTTTAATAAGAGTTTTTACAACCGAATAAAAAATAATGTAACTCTACAGAAGCGTTATAACTTTTCATAAAAAGACGTTATGGACTTGGACTGCTTAACCTGCCGAGGCATGGGTTGGTTTAGCTGGAGACCAGAAGCCAGAACCAACCCATGCTTCGCTAGGTTATTCATCCATAAGACTCGCCGCATTGAAGGAAACTATACAATAACTGAATAACCTAGGTACTGGAGGTATTCAATTACTGTACAGTTTTATTTTATTGTATTTTCATGTTACATATAGTTAGGTATACTTGGTACAAATTTTCTTTTGAGTTGAATTATACGCGGCGGGAAGAGCTCCGGCGCGATCTCAGGGCAGTATGGAGGGGACGACTGTCGCAACCGAGGTCCGGGCACGCCGCAATCGCGGCGGTAAGACCCCTCTTTGAGGAGTGGCTGGATAGGCGTCACGGCGTCCTGATCTACCGTATGACGCAGGTCCTCACCGGACACGGAAGTGTCGGGAGGTTCCTGAGTCTGATAGGGAGGGAAGAAACGCCCGGGTGTCACCACTGCGAAGATCGCCTGCAGGACACAGTAGAGCATGCGGTGCAAGACTGCCCCGCTTGGGCAGAGCACCGACGTGTCCTCACGGCGGCGATAGGCGGAGACCTCTCACGCCCGGCGTTGGTCGCGGCCATGCTGCGGGGCGAGACGGAGTGGGAAGCGGTCGCCTCCTTCTGCGAAGCAGTAATGTTTGCGAAGGAGGAGGCGGGCCGCCTCCGCCCCAACCGCAGTGGTAGACGCCCACGGCGTTAGACGTCGGCAGACGATCTCCGGCCACCGCAGGCGCGGGCATGCGGACAGCGAGTAAAGGGCAACTCGCTGTCCGACCATGGACCATGTCGACGGCACGTCGTGTTCCACGCGCGCCTCAAAGAGCGTCAGCATAATGACGGGGCCCCCTCTCAGAGGGCCAAAGCCTGCCGGGGTCGCGGGACTTATTTCCTTACCGTGACCCCGGAACATAAAGGGCTATTGAAAGACACCATGGATTTTAGTCAGTACAAGTCTAACAGTCCCTCCCGCCCTGCCCGGGATGGGAGGACTCATTTGATGATTTTACCACGCTAAAAAAAAGTAATAAATAGCATTTATCAAGTTTGTTATAAGCAAGATTTTTAACAGTATATTTTGTTATTAGTCATGGTTTATCTGTGTACAAAACTTTATCGAAACTCAGTCATCTGTGAAGAAGAAAAAGAAGGTTATTGACAAACAGAGTTGCTCCCGCAATAATTAAAAAGCCAAGCAGATTGAACAGTCCCTTGTTCTACCTTTACCTTTATAAAAGTTTGGTTCATATACTTACCTCTCGCTACGTAAAACTTGCGAAGAAGTCTTAACTCATCTCCATTTCTTTGGGGACAGCACAGTATATTTTCTTCTTCCATACTCTAGTGGATAGCCATACTATCTTCGACTCTATATTATATCCTTAAAGAGCAAGATTCTAATTCGCAAATTTTGGGATTGTCAACCTTTTCAAAGTTGATGCTTCCGAAGGATGCCAATGTCAGAGCATTTATTTATATTCATTGCCTTGTAACGTTGTAAAGTATCAACGTTATCTTTTGTCCTATATTCAATTCATTAATCAGCTTATAACAAAATAGTTACAATGGAATGCAAGGAATTTATATACATTCGTTTTGGTGTTGTAGCCGGACGACGTGATGTTCTTAAATTTACCGACATTAATCGAAAGTCGAGTTCGCGTGACGTCATAAATGGTGTCATTTGAGGGTACCACGCTAACATTCTTTTATCGCGTTCTACGGAAACTCAAGTTAGGTGGGTAGATCAGCGACTGTAGTTGTATTGTAGACTGAGACAACATGATGGATATTATTCTGTCCCACTCATGAGAGTGTGACGCTAGTACGTGATGTTCTGATTTAACCGAATGTGCTCATTAGTATAAATTACGCGCACCGCGAGACCACTCAGGTCATTCGCCATTATCTTTGTTGTCTGTTACACGTTCGCAAAATAGTTCTCTCTCCAATTAGATCTAGATCTTGCGACACTTTTCCGTGTACATACAGACGCAATTCAATTTATAATTAATATTGATATATTAAAATCGTGTTAATTCACCTGTGTATTGTGTTCGCCCCGTATTTAGGGTAAGTTTGCCAAACAAAACCTTTATAACTGCTAGCTATTGTGTTTCTATATTTTTGTATTGAGCAGGTACCTACAGACTTATTATTTTGTGTTCTAATTTTTCCTTGTCTGTTAGGTTTTTATTTCGTTAAGCCTCGAATGTTCCATACGCTCGTAGGCCTATAATAATGTTGTGTTAATGTTTCACGCTAATTTAATATTGTGTATTTACCATGTAAACTCTGTTCTGATGATGACAAAACTCACAAACGCCTTAAGTGCTTTACGTCCTAGGCTTTCGCTTACGCTGCGGGGTCATCATCAGAGAGGACTTACAGTGGACTTTTATTTACCGCTGGACGTTGATTCCAGGGAACAAGATTGGGGGTTAGAAATACCCACCCTCGTCGTTCGTTGAGTTCGACAAGCTCACCCTACCGAACGTTCGAGGCCTGCGCACACACAGCACCTAGCTGCGCACACAGCTGACCTGCCACACACATCCAGCAGCGCACAGCCGACCTGCCGGCGCATCCACCATCTCGTCCCTGAGGTCTCTCTCACCTCGGGACAACTCCTCGGCATCGCGTCCCTGCACTACGCGATAAGCCAGGACAGTACATAGTGCGCCTACTTCCTCGGAGCGAATAAATACCAAGTGACGGGCTGTGAACCACGACCTTAAATAAATATTATTGTAAACGTTGGTGGGTTCTTTTATTTTAACCCACCATTAACCGTTACATTGGCGCCCATTTACGTGGTTTTTTTTTAATAAGGTCACTTGGTTTTTTTTTTGTTCTGTGGAGGTAGTAAGTGTGGTATTTTGGTGTTTTGTGTGTTTTGGTGTTTTATTGTTTTTGTGTTGTGAAACGTTTTCGTTTATACGCAACCAAGGTGTACCCTACCCTACACTTATTTTTTTTCTCCTATTGTTAAAATTTAAAGAGAGGAAAGTAACGATTTTTTTTTTCTCTCTCTCACTTTTGTTTTAATTATTTATTTTTTTAAATTCATCGTAGTAGTAGGGCCCTTGTGAAGGTCCGTCCGGGGAAGTACTACCACCACACTTATTGCAACCGCAAATAATTTTTATTTTTCGGTTGTAGGGTGTGGGTGCCGGGATTCTATTACAGGCACATAATATACAACCTTATCACCTGGGTTCGTCTGCCTATAAAAGAATTATTACTTTCTTTTCTTTTATATAGGTAAATTGTTTTTGTTTTTTTATTGGTTATTGCAGGCTACCTCATTCTGTCAATACCAATATTTTTTTTTTTTTCTCAATTCATTTTGATTAATAGTAATATTTTGAAACAACTTAACTTTTGTAAACAGAACATAATTGCAGACTATCTCAATCTGTCATTTTTTTTTTCTCCTCTCAATTCGTTTTAAATTGTAATTCTTTATTTTTTTAGTTAACTTAACTTTTGTAAAACATAGGTACATATTATTGCAGACCCTACCTCATTCTGTCAATATTCTGTCAATTTGTTTTTTCAATTTGTTTTCAATTGTAATTGCTTTTAACAACTTAACTTTTGGTAAACAGTACATAATATTGCAGGGTGTCTCAATCTGTCAATTTTTTTTTTCTTCTCCTCTCAATTCGTAGGTACTCAATTGTAATTTCTTTTATTAAATAACTTAAATTTTGTAAAACCAACACATTATTGCAGACTACCTCATTCTGTCAATATTCTAACAATTTGTTTTTTCAATTTGTTTTAAATTGTAATTTGTTTTTTAAAGCTTAACCTTTTGTAAAGCGTACACATTGGTTGCATTAACTCCTTTTGTGTGTTTTTTTTATTTTCATTCCGGTGCAATTGTTTTTTTGTGCTTGTTTTCTAGATTGTTCTCAACCAAAACGTTATTAGATTTTTAAATTCAAATTGTAACAGACGGAGTGTTAGTACACATAACCGTTAATTTTATTTTTCTCTTTGAATTTTTTTTTTTGTTTTGGCACTTACCCTACCTACACTTTTAATTTTTTTTTTTGCTTTTGAAAAATTTTAAATGATGACTTATCCGGTAACGTTTATGTCTCTTCATAAGTCTGAACTTGAGTACGTAGTGAACATTATAGGCGTATCACCTTCTGTCACGGTACATGACTTACATAAACGGATAGCTAAATATGGACCATTATTTCCATTATGACATATTGGTTAGTCTTTTATCTTTATAACTTTAACTAAATTTTGACATTCTAGTAGTCTTTCATAATTATAACTTTAACTTTTTTATTTGACATTCGTAAATATACCCGTAAATTTTAAATCTTAACTTTTTTTTTTAATTTTGAATACCTATTACTATACCGAACCTATCTAACCTACCAATTCTTTTCTTTTGTTATTACTTTTGGTCTACCTTATAGTTACTTACGTATAATGATGGCCTACCCCATTCATTATATTTTATTTTTTATACCTATCGGCCCTACACCGAAGGTATTTATTATATTGATCGTGGCTCTAACCCATCGATCACTTTGGTTTTGTAATACATGGTTGTGTTTTTTTTTTCACGGTTGTGTTTTCCTTTAGAGCGGTAGCAACTCTTTAAATAAGCCCTTGCAGGAGCGGTCGATTACTCCATAAATAAACCATAAATCATAAAGCACAACTGTGTCTATAGAGCGGTAGCAACTCTTTAAATAAGCCCTTGCATCATAAAAAACACAACTGTGTCTATAGAGCGGTTGCAACTCTTTAAATAAGCCCTTGCAGGAGCGGTCGATTACTCCTTAAATAAACCATAAATCAAAAAACAAAACCAAAGGACATAGCTTGTTCACTTAATACTGATGGTCTACACCATTTGTGTTGTTTTCTATAGAGCGGTCGCAACTCTTTAAATAAGCCTTTGCAGGAGCGGTTGGTAACTCCGTAATTAAGCCTTATACCAAAAACATAATTTTATCATCTAAATTTAGATTCAATTACTTACAGTAAAATTTAAAACTGGTAGGTGGATTAGTATTGGTCGGTAGATGGTTAAAAGGAAAAGAAATAATTTAACAATAATATTTTATTGAACTCGATACATACGATTGCATTATTCTCTCGCTTAGTATACTGTCATCTTTGAAGAAAACTATTGTAAGGCATCAGGTTAATGACAACAGGATTCCTAAATATTTTACATTTTGCGACAGCTATCTCTAGTATCACTGAATACAATAGCTGCCGCTAGTTATGATTGCGAGAAGTACGAATGATGATTTTTGATAGGTAAAACAATAGTTAGCTCTAAATCTTCGTGCGGATTTTGTCATTATAGAAGACAAAATCCTTGACTGCGCGAGGGGGTATTGTAACGTTGTAAAGTATCAACGTTATCTTTTGTCCTATATTCAATTCATTAATCAGCTTATAACAAAATAGTTACAATGGAATGCAAGGAATTTATATACATTCGTTTTGGTGTTGTAGCCGGACGACGTGATGTTCTTAAATTTACCGACATTAATCGAAAGTCGAGTTCGCGTGACGTCATAAATGGTGTCATTTGAGGGTACCACGCTAACATTCTTTTATCGCGTTCTACGGAAACTCAAGTTAGGTGGGTAGATCAGCGACTGTAGTTGTATTGTAGACTGAGACAACATGATGGATATTATTCTGTCCCACTCATGAGAGTGTGACGCTAGTACGTGATGTTCTGATTTAACCGAATGTGCTCATTAGTATAAATTACGCGCACCGCGAGACCACTCAGGTCATTCGCCATTATCTTTGTTGTCTGTTACACGTTCGCAAAATAGTTCTCTCTCCAATTAGATCTAGATCTTGCGACACTTTTCCGTGTACATACAGACGCAATTCAATTTATAATTAATATTGATATATTAAAATCGTGTTAATTCACCTGTGTATTGTGTTCGCCCCGTATTTAGGGTAAGTTTGCCAAACAAAACCTTTATAACTGCTAGCTATTGTGTTTCTATATTTTTGTATTGAGCAGGTACCTACAGACTTATTATTTTGTGTTCTAATTTTTCCTTGTCTGTTAGGTTTTTATTTCGTTAAGCCTCGAATGTTCCATACGCTCGTAGGCCTATAATAATGTTGTGTTAATGTTTCACGCTAATTTAATATTGTGTATTTACCATGTAAACTCTGTTCTGATGATGACAAAACTCACAAACGCCTTAAGCGCTTTACGTCCTAGGCTTTCGCTTACGCTGCGGGGTCATCATCAGAGAGGACTTACAGTGGACTTTTATTTACCGCTGGACGTTGATTCCAGGGAACAAGATTGGGGGTTAGAAATACCCACCCTCGTCGTTCGTTGAGTTCGACAAGCTCACCCTA
The DNA here is from genome assembly GCA_954870645.1 of Agrotis clavis. Taxonomy (NCBI): domain Eukaryota; kingdom Metazoa; phylum Arthropoda; class Insecta; order Lepidoptera; family Noctuidae; genus Agrotis; species Agrotis clavis. Next base: position 15,513,937 of record OX940921.1, read on the forward strand.
CCGAACGTTCGAGGCCTGCGCACACACAGCACCTAGCTGCGCACACAGCTGACCTGCCACACACATCCAGCAGCGCACAGCCGACCTGCCGGCGCATCCACCATCTCGTCCCTGAGGTCTCTCTCACCTCGGGACAACTCCTCGGCATCGCGTCCCTGCACTACGCGATAAGCCAGGACAGTACATAGTGCGCCTACTTCCTCGGAGCGAATAAATACCAAGTGACGGGCTGTGAACCACGACCTTAAATAAATATTATTGTAAACGTTGGTGGGTTCTTTTATTTTAACCCACCATTAACCGTTACAGCCTGTCCCACGATCTACGGTATCAATAATTACCGGGATATCCTTTTCGACGGCGACGAGCGACGCAACGTTTGTTTGTAACTCCTTTAACTTTGTGTTTTTGAGACCCGAAAGTTTGAAACTTAATTTAGAGTTTGTGTTTTTGTACACCATAAACTTTTCTGACCATAAATAATTAATTTATTCATGCTTAAAATTGAAGTAAAGATTGCTTATAAACCTGCAGGTGAATCGTGTCGTTTAAAAAGAGTTTCACGTTAAATTTTCAATAAGTTTCAAAATAACTTACATAATATTAAATTCGATGAACTTTTACCTCAATAACAGGAATAGACTCAACGTTGTTTTATAAAGGTTTAATTCGAAAGTAAAAAAAAAAATATAGAAAATGCATTTAAACTTTTATAACACATTTGCTCGTAAAAGGTCTCTTACTACACCTATTTCAGTATCGTAATGTATCTTATTACGCACTAGTGCGTAATGGTAAAGTAAAACGCACTAGTGCGGTAATGGTAAAGTAAATCGCACGGTTTATCAAGATGCTCCGTCAAAACGAACGGTACTTTTTTAAATCTTAGCAAAGAGTTTTTATGTCAGAAAAGCGGTCAACATTTTATTATTAAATTTGGGAGATGAAATATAATAAATAAACATTTTATTCTTTAATTTAATTAATTTTGACAATTAATTACAACCATTTATCTGTAATAAAACCACAAAAGAATTAATTTACTTATAGTAATACTGGCTGTTTTTTGTGCCTTTGCCATAAACAAAAGATGCTGGTGCGCGCGCATCGCTAATTTGTGAAAAAGTAAAAATTATGCCGCTTGCTTTTCCTTTTCGATGTAATGATTTTATTTATTTACTCACAAATGTGTTATAAAACGTCGTATGACATACGTGCGGTTTGATAATTACAGCCAGTTGAGGAGCACAGTCGTGGAGTGCAGCAACCTACCACAATATTTGTAAATAGCGTGTAATTTGATTGTAATTTGTATAGTTTTAAGTCGAATTAAACTTTTACTACTTGTCTACACATTTACACCCTTTTTTTTAGACTATTGTCCACTTTTAATTAGTTAAGTTTCTGATGATTATTGTCCAATAAGTAAATTAGAAAAGCTTTCGCATAAGTAAACTGTAAAAAATGTACTCTGAACGACAGACGAACAAGGAAAGCGTGGTGCGCAACGTCTATATGTGCGTGTGAGCACGGGGCGCAGGCGATTGGCTAGAGCGAGAAAGACGTGTGGGCGCGGACCTCCCACGCGTTCCGCCTGCGCTCGAGAGAATAAAACAGGGGCAGTTGCGCGCCACGGTGTGGAGACTCTGCGTCTGACCGCCACCGCGTGCGGACGTGTCCTCGTGTGCGCTCCGTGCCTGTGTCGCTCATCCGTGCGATTTTGTCGTGTCTTCACGACAGCTCTCGGTAGTCTTTGACTACCACAACCAACTGTCCTTTTCAGGACACATCACAAACGTTCCGTGTTTCGCGAATTTGCCCCTTCAGGGAAAATCCACAGTTTCGTGGTTCTTGGTGGAAACCTTACGGTGTTAACGAAACCAAGAGGGTGGTGCCCCAATCCATCCCGCCAAACCCCTTCAGGGCGAGGTTAATTTATTGGAGTCGGGAGCTAGGACTACGGCCTTGGGGGGACTCCTAGTCGTACCTAGTCTCTGGTTTCGTTCACAGCTACACACCTGGTGTCGGTTGGGTGTGTCTACCCCTTCGCACCAGACCCACATAGGGCCCTGTTGCACATTAAGATTGGCAACAGGTTCACAAGCTTAGGGCACACCTTAGGTACTCACCTCCCTGCCATACACAATCCCTCGGCAGGGGAGGCTACTCATCCCCGGGCACACCCACCCGGGGAATTAGGCTTGATAGTAGTGTTAGGCTTTTTCCCCTGAGAGCTTCACTCTCATGTCCCCTAATCATGTCGACTCTCGAAGTTCTCCAAGAGGAGGTTAAACTCCTCTGGAGCTTAGTCCACCGCATGGTCAACGATGACCGATTCGACGGCGACTACAAAGCGGAATATACCGCTTTGAAGAAAGTCAGAGAAAGTAGGCGCGAAACCCCCGCTTCCCCTTCTAAACCGGCTCCTTTGTCTGCAAAGACAAAGGATTCCACCGTCCGCGCTCCCAAAGCCGCTTCCGCTAAAGCGGCTATTGTCCCCATTTCCCAAGAACCCATTGTTCCTCAAACAATGGCCCCCCCGCAGGTGCGCTCCACACCTGAGCCCGTCCAAATGGACACCTCGGTCCCCGCTTCCGACTCAGAGCACGCTAGTGACTCTGCTTGCTCCTCTGACGAGGATTTCACGGTAGTCTTAGGAAAACGCAAGGGGAAACATTCCAAAGCCTCCTCCAAGGCTAAGAAACCCCTCGCGGCCCCCCCCACCCCCTCTCCCCCGATCTCTCGCGGTAGCTCCCCCACCCCACCACCGGCCCCCACTAGCCGCCCCTCCAGCCCTATGGCTATCCCGACTCCGCCTTCAACTTCTGCCAAGAAGAAGAAGGAAAAACCCCCCCCAATTGTCATCCATGACCCGTCCCAATGGACTGAGGCATCAAGATTGTGCTTGGCCCAAAAAATTAATTACACAAAGGCCACCAGCACTACAAAGGGTATCAGTGTCCTGACCCCCACCTCCTCGGACTATAGAGCCCTCGTCCGCCTCCTTATGTCCCATAAGATATGGCACCACGCCTATGGTCTCCCTGAGGAGAAGTCCACCCGTGTGGTGATTAGGCGAATCCCCAAAGAAATCCCCACTCAGGAAGTCTTTGACGACCTGACCGCCCAGAAAATCCCTGTATCCGCCGTCCACCGCCTTCACAAGGCGAGAGGCGGAAACCCATACGACATGGTCCTCGTCGTTTGCGACCCTGTCGAGTCAGGCCCCCATCCCATTTTTAAGATCACGACTGTGTGCTCCCTGTCGGGCATCTCTATTGAGAAGCCCTACAAATCTCATACCGTAGGACAGTGTCACAACTGTCAGAACTACGGACACAGTCAGGCCCACTGCTTCGCCCCGGCCAGATGCGTGAAATGCCTAGGCGATCACGGTACTGCCAACTGCCCCCGACCCAAAGACAGGGCTCTCTGTACCGAACCCCCGAGCTGCGTTCTTTGCAGCCAGGTAGGACACACCGCGAACTATCGCGGCTGCCCCAAAGCCCCCAAATCCACTTCTCCCAAACTGGCGAAGCGCGCAGCCGCCCGCCAGCAGAGGGAATCCCCATCTGTGAAGATTCCCTCCTCACAGATGCCCGCCAGACTAGGTCCCCAACGTCCCTCCCTTTGGAACGCGCTGAATCACCAAAAGGCTTTCCCAGCCCTTGGCCCAGCGCCTCCCAAGCCCATTCCCGGTCTCCTAGACACCCCCATCTCCCAACCCGTGGCTCCCGTGACCGCTCCCGCGGCCATCACCTCCACCCCCGCGTCCTCTGGTTCCGTGGCAGACGTAGACGATGAAGACTTAAATGTCATCATCAATGCGTACAAAGCGGTCCAGAGCTACAAGAATATTTTGAAGTCATCGGCGAGACAATTGGCTGCCCAACTCAGGGCCGCCAACGGTAACCCCGATGAGTACAAAATGATCTTGGACTCTCACCCCCAGGTGGGTGACGCCCTTCAGGCCCTCCAACTTCTTTCTTAAATTTCCAATGGCTGCCGCAAATAGGAATACCCTTAAACCGCGATCCCTTAAGCTAGGATTCTTTAACGTCAACGGTATCCAAGGTCAGCGAGACGAACTCGCTACCTTCCTCCGCGATCACCAGTTAGACGTTCTCCTCATCCAGGAGACGTTCCTCAAACCCCACCACCGCGATCCCAAAATAGCCAATTATCAGCTAGTCCGTAACGATAGGTCCCGCTGCCACAAGGGTGGCACTCTCATTTATTACAAAAAGTCCCTGCATTGTATCCCCTTAATCCCACCAACCCTCGAGTCACTCCTCGAGGTTTCAGTCTGTCGGCTAGCCATGACCGGTCATCAACCGATCACCATAGTTTCCGCCTATTTCCCTCCTGCTAATACAGCAGAGGACCACTCTCTCTTCGTTAAGGACCTCACCTCCATCTTCGGCTTGAGTGACTCCGTTATTCTAGCGGGCGATCTCAATGCCAAACACCCAGCTTGGAACAGCACTATTACCTCCCCTAGAGGGAGAGTAGTGTTCAACCTAAGCTCCACCCTTAACTTTGACCCCATCGCTCCTTATGAGCATACTCACTACCCTCACGACCCCAACTCCCGTTCCGATGTGCTCGACATAGCGCTTCTCAAGAATATCAACCTCAGGTTGAATTCCATTGAGACGTTACACGAGCTCAACTCTGACCACCGTCCAGTGCTCATGCACTTAACTCCACGCACGGGTCCTTCCGACCCGAGCCAGCCTCCCCCAACCAGAGTGATAACTGACTGGAAGAAAGTAAGCGAAAAGCTGAAATCAACCACGTCACCTCACCTGGACTCCATCCCCGATCACATTGTCTCTGTCGCAGACACGACGGCCGCAATCGACTCGTTTACAGAACACGTGCGATCCGTACTGACGGATTGCTCACGGGAAGTCCCAGACACGAGAGATCGTATATGGAAACTCCCCGCTGACGTACGTGGACTGATAACCGAGAAGAATGCGGCCATTCGTGCCTACAGCAACTTTCCATGCGATTCGAACAAAGCTCACATGCGCAACTTGCAGCGTGCTGTAAAGAAACGCATCAGTGAGGTTCGTACGAATCGCTGGAACGACATGCTCAGCGACCTCGAGCCCAACCACCTAGCCTTCTGGCATCTGCAACGAAAGTTGCGTGCCACCGAGGATGCCTCTACGCCTCCACTCACTCGCCCCGACAAGACCATCGCTTTCGAGGACTCCGAGAAAGCCGAATGCCTGGCCGACAGCCTGGAAGCTCAGTGCACTCCGAGCACCCAACCCGTAGACAACAGTCACCTCCTCAAGGTAGACTCCGAAGTAGAACGTAGGACCGCCTTACCTCCTGTAGAAGACCCTGATGATCCTCTGCCTCCAGTCACTCCCAACGAAGTGCAAGACATCATAAAAGGGCTCCGACCCCGGAAAGCCCCCGGTTCGGACGGTATTAACCTCTCGGACCCCAATGCGCCCCAATGGCACAATTTTGTGCCACCAAACCCCGACCGATTTTAAACTGTATTTTTGGAAAAATAAGTCTTAAAATCGGTCAGGGATTTTTGGCAAAAATTTTTTCGCGGGGCTCGAGAGGTTAACAATAACGTCTTTAAACTCCTCCCTCCCCAGCTCATTATGCTTTTGACCGCTATCTTCAATGGCGCTCTAAGTAACAACATCTTTCCCCAGGCGTGGAAAGAGGCCACTGTAGTCGGTTTCCCCAAGCCAGGCAAGCCCAAGTCTGAGCCCACGAGTTATCGACCCATCAGTCTACTGAACGTTCTCGGCAAAATCTACGAGAGGCTTATCCTTAAGCGACTCAAAGATTACGTCGAAGCTAAGAGCCTCATTCCCGACGAGCAATACGGCTTCAGGGCCGGACACTCGTGCGTCCAACAAGTCCACCGTATAGTCGAGCACATTAGCGCGGGCTTTCAGCGCGGTGCGATGACTGGTGTTCTGTTTTTCGACATAGCTAAAGCCTTCGACAAAGTCTGGCACAATGGCTTATTATATAAGCTCTACCAACTGGGTGTGCCAGACCGTCTCGTGCTCATCATACGAGACTTTTTGTCGAATCGCACCTTTCGCTATCGCATAGGCGACGCCCTCTCCTCCCCACACCGCATCCTAGCCGGTGTCCCTCAAGGCGCAGTCCTCTCGCCCCACCTATTCTCGCTGTTTACTAGCGATATCCCCAAGAGCAAGAAGGCTCAGTTAGCTCTCTTCGCGGACGACACGGCCCTGTATTACACAGGCCAAAGTCCTACCGCTATAGCCCAAACCCTCCAAACCTCAGCCAACGCCCTAGGCGCCTGGTTCAGGAAATGGAGAATTGAGGTTAATCCCGATAAAAGCCAGGCGGTCCTATTCACTAAACCGCGTAAGCGACCAGTAGACCCCACCCCGATCACTATGTACGGCAAGCCTATTCCTTGGAAGAAGCAAGCCAAGTACCTAGGTGTGACCCTCGACAGTCACCTCTCCTTCCGAGACCACATCAAAGCAGCTCGTAATCGGGCTGCTTTTGCTATGGGTAGGCTCCACTTCATGCTCATTCCGAAAAGTCCCCTGTCCCGCAAGTGCAAAATGCGCTTATTCACGGCGGTAATCCGCCCCATCATGACTTACGCGTGTGCCATCTTTGCGCATTCCAATCCCCGCCACCTCTATAAAATGCAGGTCCTCCAAAACCGGTTTCTTAGGAAAATCACGGGAGCCCCGTACTATGTCCGTAACGATACCCTTCACCTCGACCTTAGGATCCCCACCATCGCTCAGTTCATGAAGCGCATTGCCACGCGCTTCTTTGAAACTGCAGTTAGGCACCCCAATCCGCTAATCGCATCGTCCGCTCGATACGATCCATCGCGTATTAGTTCCGTTCGCCGACCAAGGCATACCCTCATCACCCCCGACGACCCCATCACCCTCCTCCAGGAGAGCCGTAGGGAAACCAGTACGCTGCGCAAACACAGACACAGACCGACTCCGTTATTCCACCCTCGCCGCCGAGGCCGCCCGCCGCGACGCCCAAGTCAATGCCCCCCCCGACCCTTGCAAGAGCCAGCCCGCGATGCTGAGCCTGTAGTTTTAAATTAGCCCCTAAATAATGAAATATTTAGTTATCCAGCCTGTCCCTTGCTGTCCTCTGTCAGTGACGCCCTAAGCCGAGGTTCGTACCCCACAGGGGGTGCCCTTAGCGTGTGGTCACTTAGTTTTTAACTTAGTTTGTAAGCCCCTGGCTGGAGGCCTTAGAGTCATCTATGGCAACCACAGGAAAGTCCGGATAAGCAGCACACAACCTCTTATAGGTTGACCTGCGAGATGCCCGTATCCAAAAAAAAAAAAAAGCGCCACGGTGTAGTCCAGTTCCGTCCGCCGTGAAGAAAAGAAGTCTCCTAAGCAAGCTCCCTGTGTAGAAGCAATATTGTGTAGTGAATAAGAAGCTTTGTGTACAAGAACAATTGTGTCAGAAGATTAAAGTGTTTTTCAAGAAGCCTCAAGAGTTGTGTTATTTCCCTGATCAAACGAATCCCTGCGCCTGAAAATCTACAAGTTTTGGTCCTTCACAGCCGGATCAGGGAACAACGAAGAACACATCATGAGTGAGAAAAGCACCATCACTACAAGGAGCCAGATGAGGCGGAAAGAAGATGCCTTAAGAAGGCGGGCGCTAGAAGCGGACTCCGGAGTGCCATCGGATAGGGCCCCGGGTTCACCATCCATCGCGCCAACTCTACGAACGGCGGATCAAACGCAAGTCATCCCACTGACGGGGCCCGGTAGAATTATAGACTACCGGGACATGTCGACGCCAGTGCGGTCGGTGCCTGCGAGGAAAGGAAGGTCCGGTACAAGCGTCACGTCGTCGAGGAGCGGCCAGAAGAGCGCCGAGTACCTGCGACGACGGGCCGAGTATGAGGCCGAAAAGGAGTTGGTCCGCATGAAAGAAAAATTGGTGCAGAAGAAACTGGAAGCGGACTTGGCAGAGATAGACGCCGTCGCCGAAGAGGAATTATACTCAGAAGCGGACGACACTGCCCACCGTGTAGAAGAATGGGAGACACACACCACACCCGCCGCTACCAGTAGCGAACAAGTCCGAGCAACTCAAAACATGTCGCCGCACCGTCAACAGCCACAAGTGTTAAGTGAAGTGCCCGCGAACGTGACCGAGAGTGTGCCCGCGAACGTGACCGCGAGTGTGTCCGCGAATGTGCCGCTGCCGCCACTCGAACAAGTACCTCCGCCTCCTATGTGTGCGCCCGCGTCCGTTCCGTTTCGCGACACCGCACACGCAGCAAACACGACTGTTTACGCTGGCACCGCGCGCGCGCCAACTCGTGATCCGATTGAGTGGGATACGGGTGTTGAAGAAGCGGACAGGACCAGGACAACGCGGGACAGGAAGATTGACCAGTTGACAGAGGCAATCGCAAACATTGCGCGTCCGCGACCGATACCCAGACAAGCGTACGAGTTGCCGGTGTTCAGAGGCGACCCGGCAGAGTGGCTTTCGTACAAAAATATGTACTTCGACACCACAACATTATATGAGTTCAAGCCACATGAAAACCTCGCTCGACTCAAGACGTCTTTGCAAGGAGATGCAAGACTGGTGGTCGAAGATTTGTTACGCGCATCGGCTAGCCCGTTGGACATAATTAAAACTTTGGACGAAGAGTACGGGCACCCCAACTTAATACTAGAGTGCGCGCTAAAGAAGGTTCGAGAATTGCCAAGAGTAACGGATAGCGGCCGCGAGTTGCGAAAAATCTCCAGTACAGTGAGGAATTGTGTTTCGCTGTTGAAAAGTGTGCGGGCAAACGGATACCTGAACAATCCAAAACTAGTAAGCGAGTTATTGAACAAACTCACGCCCGTCCAGCGCGCACAATACGGTGACTTTGCCATGGGAGTGTCAAACAGCCGGGGCCTGGACATGAGAGTGTCTCCGAGCTTGGAAATGTTCTCAGAATTCCTCGGTCACCTAGCCCGCGCCTCTTCATTTTACACCCAAATGGACCTCGGCCAGACAGTCACAACGAGCAAACCTCGGGCCAGCGCGCCACCGGCAAAGACAATGAAAAACGTCCAGCGCTTGCACGTCCACGCGAACGGAGAGAACGGCGCGTGCACCCAGACCGCTGATGAGCAGTGTCACCTGTGCCAAGAGAAGCACACCATCGTGACCTGCAAGAAGTTTAATGACCTCGAGGTGAACGACCGATGGGCAATCGTCAAGGAAAAGAGACTGTGCTTCAACTGCCTAAGCGCGAGGCACTCAAAAAGGACCTGCCGCCGCAAGAAATGTACCAAGTGCAACTACGCGCACCACGTGCTGCTTCACCAACAGAAGCCAGAGATAGTCACGAACGTGAGGGACTACAATGGAAAGGCGCTACTCAAGATACTCCCTGTACACGTCATCATCGAGGGAAGAGAGCAACCCTGCTACGCGCTACTGGACGACGGCGCCACCGTGTCCCTTATCGACAGCTCTCTGGCCGGGAACGCGAAGGGCAAGCGAGTGCCCATAACCATACGTAGTGCGCGAGGACAAGAAATAACCGATAGTGCGTCGCGAGTGCTGTGCGTAGAAGTGCGTGGACCTAACGGACATACACACCAAGTTAAGTGTCGCACCTTAGCGAATATGGACTTACCCGCTCAGTCAGTGCCCGCCGCCGTCTTGTCGGAGCACGCCCACCTACGTGACTTGGGCTGCGAGGCGATGGAGGGAGCTAGGCCCTTGCTGCTGCTGGGTCAGGACAATTGGGAGCTGCTGATCGGCAGGGAGACTCGTCGAGGGAAATCGGGTAAGCCAGTAGCCTCTTTGACCTCGTTAGGTTGGGTCGTGCACGGACCCCTAGGTACAGTTAGTCGTGCTAGTCATTCAGTAAATTGTGTTGTAACTTCGGACGTAGACTTACACAACCTAGTGAAGAAACAGTTTGAACTAGAAGCCATAGGCATATCAGAAACGCCGCGCAAGCACGAGGACGTAGAACGCGCCAAGCGCATCCTCGACACCACCAGCCGTCAATCGGGGGACGGAGCATGGGAGGTGGGCCTGTTGTGGCGGAGGGACAACCCTCAATTACCCGATAACTACGTGAACGCACGCCATCGCTTGGCGGGCATATTGCGCCGCTTTGAGAAAGATAGTGCCTACGCAGAGGCATACGCGACGCAAATAAATAGATTACTCTCGGAGGGATACGCGAGCCGAGTAGAGGGCGGAGTTAGCACCGAGCCAGTATGGTACCTGCCACACTTTGGGGTCACTAACCCCAATAAACCGGGCAAACTGCGCTTGGTCTTTGACGCCGCCGCGAAATATAACGGGACGTCATTAAATGACCAACTCCTCACAGGACCCGACCTACTGAACCCGCTGTTAGGGGTCTTGTTTAAATTTAGGTTAGGTCCCGTCGCCTTTACAGCAGACATAGCCGATATGTTCCTGCGGGTTAAAATCCGAGAGCAGGACCGCGGCGCTCAACTATTTCTGTGGGCACAGAAGGGCGACGAGGAACCGAGTACTTATCAAATGAATTCGATGATTTTCGGAGCAGTGTCATCGCCGACCTCAGCGATCTATGTATTAAATAAAAACGCTGACAAGTACATAGACACGCACCCGAGTGCAGTCGCGGCGATACACAACAAACACTATATGGATGACTATCTGGACAGCGCATGGTCAGTCGCACAAGCCAGTCAATTAATCGAGGACGTGACCCAAATCCACGCCGAGGGCGGATTCGTCATACGGGGGTGGGTCACGAACTCTCAAGAGCTACGCGACAGACTGTGCGCTGAAATTCCAGACAAGGTGTCATTAGATAAAGGTGAAGACGGCGTTGAACGGACGCTCGGTCTAACGTGGTCACCCGCAACTGATAAATTGGCCTTCGACCTCTCTTTCAAACGTTTGCCGAAAGAGATCACTGAGGGGCGGGTGGTACCCACGAAACGCGAGTTCTTAAGGTTTATCATGTCTATCTTCGACCCATTGGGTTTTTTGTACCCGTGCGTGATTCAGTCCCGGGTCCTGATGAGGAAGATATGGCAGACCAACATAGGCTGGGACGAACCTCTAAAGGAAGCAGAAGCCCACTGTTGGTTCCAGTGGTTGAGCAATCTGCAGTCCCTCGCGAACGTCTCCGTCACCAGGTGGTACGGGTTGAACACAGACCACCTGGAGATACATGCTTTCGGTGACGCGAGCGAATCTGCCTACGCGGCAGTGGTATACATCGTAGGTACGAACGCCTCCGGGGACAGAGACGTCGCGATGATAATAGGAAAGGCTAGGGTAGCCCCCCAAAAGGTAGTGTCCATCCCACGGTTAGAGTTACAAGCGGCCGTATTAGCTTGCAGATTAGCTGACACCGTGCAAAGAGAGTTAGGAGCTACCATACAGGAAAAATATTTATGGACAGACAGCAAGACCGTACTAAAATGGATCAACTCAGAAGCAACTGAGTTCCAACGTTATGTCTCTGGGTGAATCTTGAGAGGCTAATTTTACGTTGTCCGAAGAAAAAAACTACCCGTAGTATTTAAATTAGAAACCAAAATATTTTTTTTATGCTACTATATTGTATGATCTTACTGTTGCACGATAGTTTTTGTGTCTAATTTGGTTCTAAACAGTCGAAAAAAAATCCAAAAGGCTCAAAAATTGATAACCCTGGCGCGTCCGCTGCACATTTCGCAAACAAAATACCAATAAAACTCTTACTTACGAACGTAAAAAAAATAAACAGTGTGGTCTAATCGCTACCAGGATTGTTGTAGATATATTTAAAAAAGATACAGCATGTATATTTATGATAGTTTTTTTTTAAATTACAATATAAAGTTTGTCCGAGACTAAACAGTGATTCCCGTGGCGCGTCACAAATCTTCGTATATCTTAGTAGAATTTTAAAGAAGATTGTCTCCGTGCCGTCGCATGTGCGCTGCTGGTAGTGCTTCGTACGTCTTTGTGAAAGATTACGCCGCTCGTTGGTCCAGGACGAAATTATGAACATAAGTATTTGATTCCCCTGGTTTTGGTTTCGCTAGCTCGTTGATTACCCTGACCACGTTTTCAAATGCAATTTGTGATTTAACGATTTGTGGTCGGGTATTGAAAGTGATAAATTGTTAACTAGACTGATTAGTATTATATAGAGGCTACTTTAAAATAGTAATAAAACTTGATTTTCCTCTACCTTTTTTTGATTCCCCTGGCCAAAAAAAATTAAAACGCCATATAATGGGAACCATCGGGCCTAAAGTGATGCCAATTCGTGAAATGTGTTTATAATGAAGCTAAATTTTATATTATATTGTTAGTTATAAAAAATCTGCTTAAATAAATTTCGCCAAGGGAATCACCTGAATATTCAAAATCTCAGGATTCACCCTCTCTCATCGATTAGCCGAGATAGATACAAGGTCAAAGAGGTCACACTGGCGCTGGGTTCCGTCGACGATGAACCCGGCTGACAAGGCCACCCGGTCAGACTGGCCCGGTAACTGTAGCAAGTGGCTGGAGGGCCCTTCGTTCCTTCGTTGTCCGCAGGAGCAGTGGCCGGCGAGCGACGATTCTGGCGGAGTGGTGGAAGCTGATCTGGAGCGGGTACAACGGGTGCACGCGACGAACACTTCCCCCGAGCCGGTGTTGACTTACGCCCGGCTGCCGACGTGGACACGAGCCCTATATGTGGTGGCTAGACTATTAATTTTCACAGAACGCTGCCGCAAGCGACGACGGTCCCCTGACGTGACCGCTGTCGACCTCGACGAGGCGAGACTTCGCCTGCTGCGTCTGGCGCAGGCGGAGAGCTACGCGACGGATCTCGCAGCGCTGCGGGACGCCCGCCCGCTGCCTGCCAGCAGCAGGTTACGCGCACTGGACCCAATGATATTTGAAGACGGCTTACTACGGGTGCGCGGTCGGCTGAGGGCCTGCGACGAGTTGAGCTTCGGTGAGCGACACCCCATCATCCTAGACGGCAAACACGAGCTCACACGCCGTCTCATCCGACACTATCACGAAGAGGCTATGCACGCAAACCAAGAGGCCGTGGTAAATCGTATCCGTGGTTTTTTTCGTGCTAGTCATTCAGTAAATTGTGTTGTAACTTCGGACGTAGACTTACACAACCTAGTGAAGAAACAGTTTGAACTAGAAGCCATAGGCATATCAGAAACGCCGCGCAAGCACGAGGACGTAGAACGCGCCAAGCGCATCCTCGACACCACCAGCCGTCAATCGGGGGACGGAGCATGGGAGGTGGGCCTGTTGTGGCGGAGGGACAACCCTCAATTACCCGATAACTACGTGAACGCACGCCATCGCTTGGCGGGCATATTGCGCCGCTTTGAGAAAGATAGTGCCTACGCAGAGGCATACGCGACGCAAATAAATAGATTACTCTCGGAGGGATACGCGAGCCGAGTAGAGGGCGGAGTTAGCACCGAGCCAGTATGGTACCTGCCACACTTTGGGGTCACTAACCCCAATAAACCGGGCAAACTGCGCTTGGTCTTTGACGCCGCCGCGAAATATAACGGGACGTCATTAAATGACCAACTCCTCACAGGACCCGACCTACTGAACCCGCTGTTAGGGGTCTTGTTTAAATTTAGGTTAGGTCCCGTCGCCTTTACAGCAGACATAGCCGATATGTTCCTGCGGGTTAAAATCCGAGAGCAGGACCGCGGCGCTCAACTATTTCTGTGGGCACAGAAGGGCGACGAGGAACCGAGTACTTATCAAATGAATTCGATGATTTTCGGAGCAGTGTCATCGCCGACCTCAGCGATCTATGTATTAAATAAAAACGCTGACAAGTACATAGACACGCACCCGAGTGCAGTCGCGGCGATACACAACAAACACTATATGGATGACTATCTGGACAGCGCATGGTCAGTCGCACAAGCCAGTCAATTAATCGAGGACGTGACCCAAATCCACGCCGAGGGCGGATTCGTCATACGGGGGTGGGTCACGAACTCTCAAGAGCTACGCGACAGACTGTGCGCTGAAATTCCAGACAAGGTGTCATTAGATAAAGGTGAAGACGGCGTTGAACGGACGCTCGGTCTAACGTGGTCACCCGCAACTGATAAATTGGCCTTCGACCTCTCTTTCAAACGTTTGCCGAAAGAGATCACTGAGGGGCGGGTGGTACCCACGAAACGCGAGTTCTTAAGGTTTATCATGTCTATCTTCGACCCATTGGGTTTTTTGTACCCGTGCGTGATTCAGTCCCGGGTCCTGATGAGGAAGATATGGCAGACCAACATAGGCTGGGACGAACCTCTAAAGGAAGCAGAAGCCCACTGTTGGTTCCAGTGGTTGAGCAATCTGCAGTCCCTCGCGAACGTCTCCGTCACCAGGTGGTACGGGTTGAACACAGACCACCTGGAGATACATGCTTTCGGTGACGCGAGCGAATCTGCCTACGCGGCAGTGGTATACATCGTAGGTACGAACGCCTCCGGGGACAGAGACGTCGCGATGATAATAGGAAAGGCTAGGGTAGCCCCCCAAAAGGTAGTGTCCATCCCACGGTTAGAGTTACAAGCGGCCGTATTAGCTTGCAGATTAGCTGACACCGTGCAAAGAGAGTTAGGAGCTACCATACAGGAAAAATATTTATGGACAGACAGCAAGACCGTACTAAAATGGATCAACTCAGAAGCAACTGAGTTCCAACGTTATGTCTCTCATCGATTAGCCGAGATAGATACAAGGTCAAAGAGGTCACACTGGCGCTGGGTTCCGTCGACGATGAACCCGGCTGACAAGGCCACCCGGTCAGACTGGCCCGGTAACTGTAGCAAGTGGCTGGAGGGCCCTTCGTTCCTTCGTTGTCCGCAGGAGCAGTGGCCGGCGAGCGACGATTCTGGCGGAGTGGTGGAAGCTGATCTGGAGCGGGTACAACGGGTGCACGCGACGAACACTTCCCCCGAGCCGGTGTTGACTTACGCCCGGCTGCCGACGTGGACACGAGCCCTATATGTGGTGGCTAGACTATTAATTTTCACAGAACGCTGCCGCAAGCGACGACGGTCCCCTGACGTGACCGCTGTCGACCTCGACGAGGCGAGACTTCGCCTGCTGCGTCTGGCGCAGGCGGAGAGCTACGCGACGGATCTCGCAGCGCTGCGGGACGCCCGCCCGCTGCCTGCCAGCAGCAGGTTACGCGCACTGGACCCAATGATATTTGAAGACGGCTTACTACGGGTGCGCGGTCGGCTGAGGGCCTGCGACGAGTTGAGCTTCGGTGAGCGACACCCCATCATCCTAGACGGCAAACACGAGCTCACACGCCGTCTCATCCGACACTATCACGAAGAGGCTATGCACGCAAACCAAGAGGCCGTGGTAAATCGTATCCGTGAATCATACTGGATCACGAATTTACGGTCGTCTGTCAAGGCGGTCGCCGCGGCGTGTCAGCGCTGCAAAAACGAAAAGGCGAAACCCAGAACGCCTAAGATGGGCGACCTTCCCACCGCTAGACTGGAGGTGACGCGGAGGGCCTTTGTACACTGCGGGGTCGATTACTTCGGCCCCATGGAGGTGGCCATCGGGCGACGACGAGAGAAACGGTGGGGCGTGTTGTTTACATGCCTCGCCACACGCGCCGTGCACTTGGAACTAGCATCATCCCTCAGCGCTGACTCGGCGATTTTAGCCCTGCGGCGCCTCATTGCGCGCCGCGGGCGACCATCTGACATATACTCCGATCGAGGCACGAACTTCGTCGGGGCTCACTCAGAGCTCCGCGCCGCCCTTCGTGAACTGGACCATTCAAAGGTGGAAAGCGAAGCAACTGGCCGTGGCATTGCTTGGCATTTCAATCCCCCGGCGTCCCCACACATGGGTGGGTGCTGGGAGAGGTTAGTGCGTTCAGTCAAAAACGCACTTAAGGTGACGCTGCGCGAGCGCGCCCCCCGCAAGGAGGTACTACACACTCTCCTCCTGGAAGCCGAGCTGGTTATTAACAGCCGGCCTCTCGCCTACGTAAGCGACGACGTTGATCAGCCGGTCGTGCTGACCCCCAACCATCTCCTGCTGGGTACAGCCGCGGGAGATGCTCCGTGCACACGAGGTCACGCGCTCGACGAGGACTCGCGCCGTATGTGGCGCAAGGTGAATGCGCTGGCCGCGACATCTTCTGGAAGCGGTGGCTACGTGAATACCTGCCAACACTGCAGCGCCGGAATAAGTGGTCGGCGAACGTGCCCAATGTGAAAGTTGGTGATGTGGTGTTAATAGTGGACGATAACAAAACGCGAAATCAGTGGTCGAAAGGTATTGTGCAAAACGTTTTCCCCGGTGCGGACGGTATTATAAGAGTGGTAGACGTAAAAACCAATCATGGGACTCTACGCCGTCCCGTTGTAAAGGTTGTTGTGCTCCCGACTGATAATAGTATGATCGGTTGAACCCTCATACGGGGGGTGGAGATGTTGAGGAGCACAGTCGTGGAGTGCAGCAACCTACCACAATATTTGTAAATAGCGTGTAATTTGATTGTAATTTGTATAGTTTTAAGTCGAATTAAACTTTTACTACTTGTCTACACATTTACACCCTTTTTTTTAGACTATTGTCCACTTTTAATTAGTTAAGTTTCTGATGATTATTGTCCAATAAGTAAATTAGAAAAGCTTTCGCATAAGTAAACTGTAAAAAATGTACTCTGAACGACAGACGAACAAGGAAAGCGTGGTGCGCAACGTCTATGTGTGCGTGTGAGCACGGGGCGCAGGCGATTGGCTAGAGCGAGAAAGACGTGTGGGCGCGGTCCTCCCACGCGTTCCCCCTGCGCTCGAGAGAATAAAAGAGGGGCAGTTGCGCGCCACGGTGTAGTCCAGTTTCGTCCGCCGTGAAGAAAAGAAGTCTCCTAAGCAAGCTCCCTGTGTAGAAGCAATATTGTGTAGTGAATAAGAAGCTTAGATTAAAGTGTTTTTCAAGAAGCCTCAAGAGTTGTGTTATTTCCCTGATCAAACGAATCCCTGCGCCTGAAAGTCTACACAGCCTCTGCTTTCTTATAGCACTCGCCTTACGGCTTGTGCTACCAATATCGCCTCTGCTGTAATGATCAACTTACCGCACTTATATCATAATGTACTATTACTTTATTATTAAACATACGGCAAACGAAGACACTTATTGTGTTTCTGAAGTTCAAATACATATCAAATAGAACAAAAGCCGCCAGATTTCCTCATCTTGTCAAAACCGCACAACATTCTACGTACAATGGAACGAGCAATTTCGTCTAATTAAATCACGTTTCTTCTCCCTTCTTTGCATAGGATCATAAAGACGTACCTAAGTACATTATAGCCATGCAGAGAATATAGCCTCTTTTGTTTTATGGGAAGTGTTCCAGGCAGCTGAGCCACCGCCGCCATGCAGCTTGAACGCGTGTGATGTGTTCGAAATGTTTACGAGGGGCAACCGTGTAGCTGAATCTGCTCCTTCTTCCGGAGCCTGCAATCCGGACCTACACTGGCGACAACTAGACCGACGGCTAAGGGCTATAGAACAACCTGGTAAACCTAACCATTACCAAAGTACATTATTTACAACCTTAAATTATTATCTTTGAAGCAGAGTGTAGCCTGAGACGTGTAATTTAAGATAACACTATATCGTAGAGTGATTGGAAAACACGATTCTACTTGGGCTACAATTAAATTTTGACCCTAACGTTGAAGTAGAAAAATATCTTATACATAAATAAATATCTCGTATCACGATGTTTATGAACTTTTCCGAAGCGGCCTGATTGATTTTAATTTTTTATTAATGGAGAAAACAAAAGTCATGAGCTCATGACTCATAAATATATTTTTTACAATGGGAAGCATTATTTAAAAAAATACTTGACGCCCCAGTAACTGTCACACAAAAACTGAACAGATTTCCGTAGTATTTGCTATACAGACTGATATAATCTGGATTACCATGTGGGATACTTTTTGTCAAGGTTATGTTCCCTTGGGAAAATTACTGACCTTTACGCGGGAAATCCGTGGGCATAAGTTGTTACAATATATTTTTATGTCGCAGAGTTAAAACCCTAACCGTGCGTCTCTGGGCCCACGCACTCGTTTTTTTAATGTCTAAGTACTATTTAATGTTCATTGTTCACATAGCTGGCACAGGGCTATAAATACCTACCTAACATATTCTTTTATTTGTATAATTCACAGCCAGGTACAAACTAGAACAGAAAAATAACCAAAATATCCAAAAACAATTTCCTTTATAGATTAACGCAGCAAATGATTGGAAAAATATTTAAAAAAAAACACAAGGTTTCGGAAATAATTTAGTCTTTATTTATTTTACTTCGAAAAATAAAGCAATAAGAATATAAAAACGAAAAATCAAAAAGAACTGGCCATCCTTATAAACAAAATTAAAACTCTTTTTGCGAAAAGAAAATGGTTGTGGCCAGTATTTTTATGCTTGTAAAATAAAATAAAAACACAATGTTATCTAACCTTTTTCACTTACTTCGTTTTTTAATCTCTGCTCACCCGCACAATTCGCGCTTCTTTTGTTTTATTTTAACAAAATGCTTGAAATTGAGAAACGTTTCACCAATCATAAATGAGAACAAATCTGAATGAAATTATCAGTTTTACAATGTATTGTGTGGTATGTACAATCATATTGTTCACTAGAATAGTATTACCTCATCCTATTTCTTGTCATTCTTTCTACAATAATTTTATTATTAAAATCCCAGGTATTCAAATAATGCATTGATTTCTGTTCTTGCAAAATTGCACAAGCTTATAATTTGCTAATAATTTTGATTGATGATTTGAGATTTTCTCATGAAGTCAATTTCTTATTTAAATATTATTCGTATACTTTGAGGCAGCCAATATTATTGGAAATTTTCCTGCGATGCTGATGTTAAAATTTCGATTGGTTTTTTCGCAGCATGGACAATAAGCTTCGCCCAATCTCGTTGGAGGCAGTGTGCGAAAAGTGCTTGCCGATGCGATTCCACTCGCCGTTCGCTTAATTGTTGGCGGGCCGGCTTCACCACACTCACACCAGACCTGATCGTTCCTGCTGACCTGGTTAACATGTGAGTAAACTTTTATTTTATAATAGTTTTTACCGCGGCTTCGTCCGCGTGGAATTCACTGTAAGCCCCTTCGTCCACAACGAGACGTAAGTCTCCGATAACCTCTGACTTTGGTATCCAAGCGACTATCGCAATACAAATCCATAGAGGTTCGTACACGGCACGTGTCAATGGTAAGGTATAGGAGACTTACGTCGCGTTATGTACGAAAGGGCTAAGTACATAAAGTTTTTGAAAAGCTTATTTTGGTTCAATTGCAAAGTTTCTTTAACAAACATAAGTTATTGCATAATAAACAGTTCGGTTTTACAAGGGGTCGTTCAACAACTGATGCCGGTGTTGAACTTTTAGGACACATTTATGATGCATGGGAAGACAAATGCGACGCCTTGGGCATTTTTTGCGATTTGTCCAAGGCTTTCGATTGCGTTCAGCACGAAACATTGATCAGGAAACTGCACCACTACGGTATCCGGAACGCCTCTTTGGATCTTCTTACCTCTTATTTGAGTGATAGGATTCAAAGAGTGGACGTCAACGGAAAAAGATCCCCCGGATCTGTTGTAAAAATGGGGGTACCCCAGGGCTCAATTCTTGGCCCATTTTTAGGGTTCCGTAGTCAACAAGGAACCCTTATAGTTTCGCCATGTCCGTCCGTCCGTCCGTCCGTCCGTCCGTCCGTCCGTCTGTCCGCAGTTTAGCTCAGAGACGCACAGTACTAGAGAGCTGTAATTTGGTGTAAATATATGGATTTGTTGTGCCGAAAAAGTGGTAAAATAAAATCTCGTAAAAAATTTTTTTTTAGGGTATCTCCTGTACACGTAAAGTGGGGAAGTTATTTTTTTTTCTCGCGTACCCCATAGTGTGGGGTATCATTAAATAGGTCTTTAAAAAATATTGATAGTTTCCATTAACAATTTTTTGATAAAAAAATTGGTTTGTGAAATATTAAGCTTTAAAGTGCTAAATTTTGCTCGACTCGAGTGTCCCCCCCCTCTACCAGCTAAACGGTTATGTTTGGGGGTGTGAAAAAATTCACAATAGTAGTATATATAACGAAGTTTAAAAGAAAATTGTCATGACTTAGTAGGCTTTACAACTTTACGAGTAATAGTCAACCAACTTATAAAATGTACTTGGATAATATTTTTCTTAAACAAAATGTATCGGAGAACATGTTATTCAACTGCAAATGTAAGTTTGTAAACTTTATTTTTACAGCTTTAATAGGTATGTTTTACGGTATGTTTTTTGGGGATAGGTAGGTTTTTATCGTCAATTATTTTAAACTAACTTCAAAAAAAGGAGGAGGTTCTAAATTTGTCATAATCTTTTTTTTAAATGTATTTTGCCCGATTTTTCAAAGACTCCTGGACCGATTTTGAAAATTCTTCTTTTTAAAATTAAATTCAGCGAATCAGTTTAGTTAGTTCGCATAAGTATTTTGATGGGCAACTACGGAACCCTTCACTGTGCGTGGCCCGACACGCACTTGGCCGGTTTTTGTTTCTCATTTATATAAACGATTTGCCTTACCTAATAAAAGACAATCATGACATAGTGTTGTTTGCTGACGATACTTCTCTTTTATTTAAACTCAAACGTCAGCAGGTCGTTACCGATAATGTTAATAGAGCTCTGGCAAAAGTAGTGAATTGGTTCGAATGTAATAATCTTCTTCTAAATGAGAAAAAAACGAAGTGCATTAAATTTACGATACCTCATGTTAAACAAGTGGAAACTGTTATACGGATAAAGGATCAAGAGTTAAAACCAGAAGACACCACAGTCTTTTTAGGCATAACTTTGGATAACAAACTTCAGTGGGGCCCCCATATAGAAAAATTGGCAAAAAAACTTAGCTCTGCAGCATTTGCCGTTAAAAAAATTCGCGATTTAACTGATTTAGAGACAGCCCGTTTAGTTTACTTTAGTTATTTTCACAGTGTGATGTCGTACGGTATTCTTTTATGGGGAAATGCCGCCGATATTCAAACAGTTTTTGTATTGCAAAAAAGGGCAATTCGTTCCATTTACAAATTGAGTCCCAGATGCTCCCTCAGAGAAAAGTTTAAGGAGATTAATATATTGACTGTGCCGTCTCAATTTATTTATGAAAATCTTTTGTACGCACATAAAAATATTAATCTTTTTAAAAAATATAGTGATATTCACAGTGTTAACACGAGGAATAAAGATAAATTTATTGTTCCAGCAACTCGGCTGAAAAAAATAGGGATTACGTTTAGATGTCAATGTATACGTTTCTATAATAAACTTCCCGGCCTTATTCAAACGCTAAGTATTAATAAATTCAAATCATATGTTAAACGAAATTTGTCCCAGAAAGCTTACTATCATATTAATCATTATTTAGAGGATAAAAAGGCATGGGAATAAGCTGCTCCAATTAAATTAAATTCACTCAATGTTTTTCTTTTACACTATTTCTTTTATATAATTATTTTGACGTTTTGTTTTTTTTTTTTATTATATACAACCTGACATTTTATTTATACTTATTTTTTTTGACATGTTCTATTTTATACACCCTGACATTTTAATTTTACATCTTTTTATTTTGACATGATTACTTTGTAATTTATTTATATTTTTTTGTATTTTGACATTTTCTATGTCATTCTCTTTTTGTATATACTTTTTATTTTGTTTTTGTTCTTTTTGTGTCTTTTTTTATAGGTACTTTTTATTTTGTGACATGAATTACTTTGTAATTTTAATTTTGTCTTTTTTAATTTATTTTGTTTTTTTACGAATTTGTGAATGTGAGGACATGTGTGGGTTACATAATATTATTCTATTTTTTTTTACGTTTTTATTTAAATTGTCTGACGGTTTGAGTTATTTATGCGGCCTACCCAAATGTCCTTTCTTTGGTATTGATCGTCGTATCGTTGAGCTCCTTATGTTATGAGTTGAGCTGCACGGTAACTGACACATGCTTGCACTGACTGGACAGGCCCACTCAAATCTGAGTGGTTCTTTCTTCAAAAGACCACTTCAGACACCTGCATGGTTCTCATATAACTTTACCAATACACAATTGTCTGGACTTTAAAAGAGACTGTGACCTCTGAGTTTGTTTCGGATGTTTCTTCTCAGAGTAGTCAGGTACGAAACACCGGCCTCATCTAGTTTAAAAATAGTGTCTTTTTGACGTGTAAAAGAGTTTGCCAAAACCAATTTGCTAAATAAAGATCATTTATCATTTACTGCTGGAGCGAAAAGTACCGCCTTGTAACTTTGTAATACGCCAAGGGCGTCGACTGTCGCGGAGTGATTTAGGGTCCATGTAGGCGCGTGCAAACGAAGAGTAATGGGTAGCTCGCTGTCCGATCATGAACTAGAGTCAACGGCAGTACGTGTTCCACGCGCGCCCTTAGGGACAAACGCCTGCCGGTGTTGCTGGACCGTCTTTAAAGGACACCGTAGCCCTGAAACGCAATGGACAACTGAAGGAACAGGGAGAACTCTAAGTCTGTTAGAGTATGACAGTCCTGTCCGCTCCACCTAGGGCGGGAGGACTCTGCTCAAATTCTTGTGCCATTAACAATAAAATTACGTGAATACAAGTTATGCCAAAACAAATTAGCCTTTAAGATGGTTTTGCCAACACAAAACCAGAAAACAATTTTATCAAAGTATTGTTATGCCAAAAATTAATATGCTTAAACAGTTATGCCAAGGATTATTGTACAAAAAACTTGATGCGACAAAAAGGGATCCCAGTAATTCACTGTATCCTGTCGTTCTTTAAGCGATCGGTTACTGCCCAGTTTAAACTTAGTTAAAGCGATGCCTCCACTTTAT
This sequence comes from Agrotis clavis, assembly GCA_954870645.1. Classification (NCBI taxonomy): domain Eukaryota; kingdom Metazoa; phylum Arthropoda; class Insecta; order Lepidoptera; family Noctuidae; genus Agrotis; species Agrotis clavis. Next base: position 15,536,903 of record OX940921.1, read on the forward strand.
CAGCGTATTCGATGTGCTGGTAAAACAATATCTTGACGATTTAAATCTTTGATAAAGTCTCACGCGGTTAAATAAAACAATCGTTTTACTTATTTAGGAAACTACTGCATAGACAAAACTGATAAAACATGTTAATACAAAACTTATCTCTTGCGGTCATTTCTTGTAACAATAACACTGCGTGATTCCGATATCTTTCTTAAAATAGTTCTGAAAATACCTATGTGTTTTCTACGACGTAACACGGATACATTATTACGTCTATTTTATTATTAATTTCAAAGAAATTTCAAACAAAAATAAGCTTATATAGTCAATAGACAAAAAAGATTACCAGAAATCACACAGATCAAAGTGAAGGAAAATGAGGAGCGATTTTTTGAGTGCCTTACCTACCTAAATATTCTGTCTTGAACTTTGTTCTCTCATCGATTCCAAATAAAATAACCATTTTATACAATATTAAATCAATTCTCTTTCATTATATACCATTTTCATTAATGTTCGCGAACCGGTCATATAATAATAATAACCAAATGTAATGTATCTATGCCGAATTATTTCTATAAAAAAGCCAGTATCCCGATGTCTCTTATGCATTTGTATTTACCACCATTATCCACATTGTTACACTTAAAACAAACACACATACTGATATAGTTAGGATTTGCATCTGAACTCGGACAAAGCATTGTTCTGTAGTATACTTCGTGCCAGCAATATAACATTACAAGTTTTGCTTTTAAATTTTGAAAAGGTACCTACGTTCTATTGTAAGGTGAATATTGAAAGATCGGAATATACTTAAAATGAATGGTTAGCGCTCACAACATATTACATAAACAATTTGTAGCATAATTTTCAAATACTTGCAGTGAATGTACACACGAGGCCTTTGTAAATACTCCTGGCTTTATTTACTATGGCTGGAAACGTTGTCATTTTCTTCTATTTTCCATTCAATAACAACAATGTTAATAATCTTGTCGGACTACTCGCCAACATAATAGGTAAGAAGTCAATATTTTTGCATTGGTACCTCATCATCATCATCATCTCAGCCATAGGACGTCCACTGCTGAACATAGGCCTCCCCTTTTGATCTCCACAGATACCGGTTGGAAGCGACCTGCATCCAGCGTCTTCCGGCGACCTTTATAAGGTCGTCTGTCCACCTTGCTGGTGGACGTCCTACGCTGCGCTTGCTAGTCCGTGGTCTCCACTCTAGTACTTTTCGACCCCATCGGCCATCTGCTCTGCGAGCAATATGGCCTGCCCATTGCCACTTCAGCTTGCTAATCCGGTGGGCTATACCGGTGACTTTAGTTCGTCTACGGATCTCCTCATTTCGGATTCGATCACGTAGAGAAACACCTAGCATAGCCCTCTCCATAGCTCGTTGAGCGACTTTGAGCTTTGAGATGAGGCCGATAGTGAAAGACCTAGACCTTGACTTACCAGTATACTTGCGCAAGTTTAGAGTTACGCAAGTATACTTTAACGTGTGTGGGAAGAGACAGCAAACTAACTTTGTCACAATCCTGTGTTTGTGCAAGTCTAGATTTGCACAAGTATACTGGTACGTGTATGGCCGGTTTTAGGGTTCTGCTTTAAAAGGAACTTAGTCCGACAATTTTTAAGCTTAAGGTTTAAGGTTTGCTGTAAGAAAACCAAATTCTGGGTTAAGTTCGCCTTCGTACATAACTTACCCTTATCTGAAATGTTATTTTTATTATATGTGTGTACAATCTTCTTCTCTATCTATCTATCTTCTATTCTATAATATAAAAATGGATGAAGCTCATAACTCGAAAACGGCTGGACCGATTCGGCTTCTTCTTTTTTTGTTGTGTTTGTAACCATCAGCGCCAGGTTTTACAGGATGAAAATCATCATGTCCACCCATGCGAAGCCGGGATGGGCCGCTAGAAAAGAATAAGAATTTCCGGATTGTATTATTGATGTTATGTCCTACCTACATCTAATCTAGATCATCACAGTGCCACATTAATCATTTCCAGTGACTTGGGCACTAACAAACTGCGGACATTACACAAGACGACATTCAAAGGTATGCGCTCACTTGCCGAACTGGACATGTTCGACAACCATGTGGAATATCTACCAGCTGGAATCTTTGATTCTTTGGTAAATTTAAGGATTCTGTGAGTACTGACATTTGTTAAATACTTTTTATCCCAATAACATTATGTCATCGTTTTAGCGATGTAGTATGTCAATTTTTATTCATAGGGTATCAGTGGTTTCATAGTTTTTTTATTGTTTTAGTTAGAGAACCTATAACTTTATTGTATTATCATTTTAATTTTTGCCTACAAAAGTAGACATCGAAAACAACCCTCTGGTATTGTGATAAAGTTGAAAGTAGGTATATTAAAAAAAACCGACAGTTTGATGTGTTGGCGTCTGTAATGTAACAACTCAGTAACTCTGTTAAATTACGTGATAAATTTTACATCCGGTCTGATAGTACATCTAAAAATGGATTAGTACTGGTGTGGTAATGGTGGTAGTATTGGTATTGGTACAGGTTATAGATTTCCTCAAAATTATCTTAAATTATTATTTTCTCATCATGAAAAAGCAATATTTCAAGGCTTAACACAGAGTATGACAGAGAAGGCAGATAACAGAGTATGACATCATAAAAATACAAAACTAAAAAGATGTTGACAGTAACCTTCATTAAAGATAAAAGTATGGTCACATCGTCACATCTTAAAAATCAATGCAGATTTTTTATAGATTTCCTTTTTATTAAAAGTTACATAATTTGTAACCCTCTTTTAATTTCGTAATTTTGAAAGGTACCATACCTACTGGATGGGTTAGATTGTTTTTGTTTTTACTATCGCGTTACTATTTTGCGCCAAGAATCCGCCTTTCTGTTTTTATTTATCCAACGCATATTTAAAGTCACTTGGATATCCATTAAATTTCATGCCAGATCTTTATCTTTGTAACTTTCAACATTGATAAAATTTAAAACAAAATTTTTCAGGAGGCTCCAAAGAAACTACCTGGAAGAGATTGACAGTCATGCATTCAGGTCAACGAAAAAATTGTTTCATGTGGATCTATCGAACAATTTCTTATATTCTCTTCCGGAAAAATTGTTCGCTAATAATTCGTTTCTGGAAACCATCGACCTTTCCAATAACCATATTATGTACATGCCATCGGATAGTTTTGTGGGCCTCGAATCTCTACAAATATTAGATTTGTCCAAAAATAAAATACAACGCATCGAAAACGGAACTTTTTTACTGAAGACACTTCAGATATTGAAACTATCAGACAATAAAATATGTAATATCAGTGAAAATGCTTTTGAGAGCTTGCAAGCTTTGGAAACTTTGTTGTTAGAGCGAAATAAATTACAAAGCATTCCAACTCGACTGTTTCATAATGTGGATTGTTTGACCTTCCTTGATTTATCCAGCAACAATCTGATAAGTGTAAGTTTATGCTATTTATTTATTGATATACCTGTAGAAAGATTAAAGCCTCTTGATAATTTATTGTGTCTTTACATTTTCAGTTAACGGGTGTAGAATTTGAAAAATTGAAGCGTCTACGTACATTGGATTTGAAGGATAACTCTCTCATAGAACTTCCAGATAACACCTTTTCGAATTGCACCAACTTAGAAAAGCTCGACTTATCGAAAAATAAATTGCGGTTTTTAAATGTCACCGCATTCCTTGGATTGGAAAATCTCACATCGCTTTTGTTGTCAGAAAATAAATTGTTCGAAGTTCACTTCAAAACTTTTTCTACTTTGAAAAATCTCACTACTTTGTAAGTACCTTCCTATTGATAAAATGAAAAAAAAGTGTGTTCTGAAAACAGCTGTCATATAATTATTTCCCTGTTTCGTATTTCAATAAATATGTTGTGTATAAGGGTCAGCTCACAACGAGTCGCGACATTGCGACGCGGCGACGTGAAGCAATGATACTGGATATGTGTATCTTTTCGTTTTGTAAATATAGCTCGATTTTGAGTCGCTCTATTAAAATGTGCGTGCAGCGTCGCGTCTTGGTGTGTCATGGCCATTAAGTTTTTTGTTAGGTGTAAAAATCATGACGGGACCCCCCTCTAGAGGGCCTGCCGGGGTCGCGGGACTTATCTCATTACCGTGACCCCGGAACATAAAGGGCTATTGAAGTGGATTTTAGTCAGTACGAGTCTGACAGTCCCTCCCGCCCCGCCTGCCCGGGGTAAAGGTGTAAATATCAGTAGTTAACTAAAACTTTTTGAAATGCTTTTTTTGCACCCACGACGTTTTGTTAGTCTCTATTCGATTTACGTAACGTAACAGTAATAAATACGACCCATTTGACAAATAAAATATTTTTAACTTTTTAGATTATATCCCATAGTAGCCCACTGGTATCGGTCCCGACGCCAGGCGCATTTCTTTGTGTAATTTATTTCATCACCACTGCTGTCAAAACTGTGAAGGAAAACATCGTGAGGAAACCCGATGTCCTAAAACCAAAAAATCGAAGACATGTGACATCTACCAATCCAACCTGTGTCCCAGCAGTGGGAACATTATCGGCTGATGATGTACGGTTGTAATGACTAATAATAGAACCAAAAAACGCATCTAAAATAATGTTGATATAGAAGCGAAGCATCTAATTAAATAATTTTCTTGCAGGCATTTGGACAACAACATGTTTCCTTCACTACCGTCTCGCACGCTGGATTACATGCCCAAACTTGCGATCGTAAAACTATCAGGCAACCCGTGGCACTGCGACTGCCATGCATTGTATATTTCAGCGTAAGTACGCCGCATTTCATATGCAAATGACATTATCTCCAGATGCAGGTCGCAAAGTCTATTCCAGCTGCTGTACTGCGAACGTATCGCTAACTTTGCACATGCATTCCGTCGCGCCTTGCACAAAACCGCCTCTGAAATTATTTCAGGCAATATGGAGCTTGGAATTGAATGGAATAAGAAAGAATAAAATAAAAACGGTGTTGGGGAAGGAATGGTTATTCATTAGCAATGTTTGCTATAATAGACACAATTGTTTTGTCAATTTTATGTTAAAATGTTAACGATTTTTTTTCATACTATGTTTCCCGAAAGGCAGTCCGTCCGTGACAGAAGTTGATCTGCTGGCATCTACACATCATCATTTTTGATAATCGAATTTGCGGACCAACACTACGTTTTTCAGTCATCTTATCCATGACTCAAATACGCTTGGACCGATATGGAAACTTATTTTTTAATTTGAAATCCCTTCTGCCCAGGACGTCCCATAGTTTTCAAGTATGATTACTAAGCTAAATCACTATGTTAAGTTATAATTTTCTCGGTAATCATAAATAGATATATCATTTTAATCCCAATCAAAATAAAAGAAGCGATTAAATCGTTACGTTATCAACCTTATTTTAATTTGATGAAAGGATCTCAATAAATACTTACATTCAAACTTACACAAATATTGTTTGTTACATTTAGGAAACATTTTATACTTAGCGCATCCATAAAGTATCAATTTCAAACATCGGATATAAGAAAAGTGCGGTCGTATTTACTTATAAGCATTGTAAAGACTCAACTACAAAAACTTTTCGTTTGCCATGAGATTTTGAGGCATGAGATCAGCATTGTTATCGCAAAACGAAACCTAATCAGCTGTCATATAAAAACCTACTTGACCCAAATGTGTGGGCAGCTGATTATATTTACAGGTGTATCATAATTAGTATTTCCTAACTAGGTACTCATATTAAAATACAACGTACCCGTATTTTTCGAGTCATACAATATACCTATTAGAATTATTACATTTACCTACTTTTTCAAAAAAATAATATAAGTTATTACAGTTCCCGTCATTTTCAGCTTAAACATTTCATCTCAAATTTTTGAGGTACTTAAGTAACTTTGCCTATTACTAGTAGGTAAGTATTTTTTTTTATTCTATAGCCGATTCATTTATCAGAAACTAATTATAACTACTCAAAAACGAACATCGTAACTTAATCTAATATTTTTTTTACGCGGTAAAATCAAATGGCTCCTGAACCGAGGGCAGGGCGGGAGGAACTGTCAGACTTGTACTGACTAAAATCCACGGTGTCCTTCAATAGCCCTTTACGTTAAGTATCGCGCGGAATACGGTGGAGCATACGGGGAAGGTCTGCCCCGCTTGGGCAGAGCACCGTCGTGTCCTCTCAGAAGCGATAGGCGGCGACCTGTCACGAAAAAACAATAGAAAACCCGTTAATAATCGTGAGCTAGAAATATACTGTTTATAGCTTTACATACTAATTTATAAACTTACTAAGAATACTAAACACTTTTACACCATCACTACAGTGACAAAGTAGGAGCCTAACCTGTCTGTTTGAAATGAACTAATCCCTTTTTTATGCATAAAGCACCTAAAACTGCAGTTGGGTTATAATTACTGTAACAATTGTAGGTAGGCTCTATATTTTCACAGTGATGAAGATTCTACAAGATTACTGATGTTCTTTAATTTCTCTTATAGCTGGGTGCGCCTGAATGAAATGAAGATATGGGATTACTCTCCGACTTGCGTTTCGCCCTGGTACCTTGAAGGTCACTTTCTCAAAAAGCTGAAGTTTCCAGAACTTTGTGCTGGTCAATGGGCTAGTATGGTTAATCTTTCACCTCGGTTACCGATACAGCATTTATTAGCATTAAATGTATCTGTAAACAGAAAACCACAAGATAGTATGGAACAAAATCATGACGTCACTACAATTGATACTTGGCATTAAAATGGATTTATGTTTCACGCTTGTTTTTTTTACCCATTTTATATAAAAAATTAAGGATTCTTGTCTTTTGTATCGACTGTATCATAAACTATATCTGTGTGAGAGTCATGCAAAATGGCGGGTGTACCTCAACGAATCAAATCCTCATAGGTATCAAAAAACTGTACCAAAGCTGTACTATTCAGTACCTGGTTTTAAAAAAATAGTACCTTCATCAGAACAAAATTATATCAAAATGTAATGTAAAATAATACACCCGCCATCTTGACGTCAAGACGGCGGGTGTATGTTGATAACTCAAAATATACCCATTATTTATTAAATGTAATTATATCTATACCTATGTTTGCTATTTATATAGCTAGCTAAATGGTAAGTACGCTGTTATTCAAAGGGTTAAAGTAACTTATTTAGTTCCGAGACGAGTACGATACTTGGTAACAATAAGCAACCTAGCAAGTAGTGGTTTGGTTCAGTAGTTTTTATTTAATGAACATTTCTTATTGAGTACTGCTTGGACGATGTTATTATCGGTACCTACAACGGATTATGTTTTTGATAAAAAATTCCGTTAAATATCTTAAACAAAGAGTAAACTAAAAAGCTTTTCTATTAAATTAACAAAACCAAATAAAGGGCTTTGTGCCTTTTGTACCAGTTTCTTATACGCCATTTTTTTTTTTAAATGGCAGTTACACCTGAATAGTACATAATACATTCATAGATCGATACATCACATAAATACAAACATAAAATGTACGCATTTTAAATGTTTTTAGATAGGATTCTTTTCGTTTAACGCAATTTCAGCATTTAATATGCGTGGAAAAACTAATATTCAATTAGTTTTATTGCGGAAGTATCTTTTTTGATCAATATACTCGTACATCAAAATATTAAAAAAGAATATTGTCACTGCTTGAACCTACAAGTTTGACAGCTCATAACTCGGAAACGTGACGTTTTACGAGGTTTTACCTCTCTATCGTATCGATATAAGAATGTTTCATGCGTGACTGCCATTTTGAAAAAAAAAACAAAATGGCGGATATCCTCCTGGTACACTCACCATACAAAAATGTTCAAACCCCTTTTCTGTGAAGGGTATTGCAAAGCATTAGACATTACAGGATCAGATTTCAGAAAATTTTGTTTAATCTGAACAATTTGGTGTTTTTTATGTGGTACCTATTGAAAATTTATTTATTTACGTTCATATCCTGTCGATAACTAGCTTTGTAAGATTTCCCCACATAAACAATGTTTGTAAGTTAGATATACGCAGACGATATAGCGTTATCGCTCTATATGTATGTTAACGTTTTTCCAATTTTGCCGACATAATGATAAAAGTGAGCGGTAGACACAAACAACAATGGGCTATGAACAACAAACAATTAAAATCATTCGTCTTGATGCTTTGTTTTGCAGCATTACTCGACGGTAGGAGGTATCTACCTATTTTTGAAAATTCTGGGGTTTTTATGTCATGTTACTGTAACATAAATGAGTTATTAGTGGTACGTCTCGCACGTTTAGATGTTTTTTATCAAAGTTTAAGAAAAACACCGCTACTTTATTGTTTATTATTACTAACTCTTTATTTGTTCCTTGCCAATTGCCAATACATTAAAATTAATTAATTAAATTCATATTAAGAAACAAAGATACCTATAGGATATCTATTGCTATAATACGTTCATATATTATATGTGTAGAACTCATTGATACAGTTTTAGATTTCATCAAATTCAACCTCGAGACTCGAATTTAGTTGTTTTAGGTATTCCTCATAGTTTCATATTTAGCCATCCACGCCCAGTTGGTATATTCACCCTGTATATTGATTTAATAAACTAATCTACTTAAAATTAAACTATTCAAGGACCCCGCGAACGACGGCTTGAAAATGCTTGAAATATTTCATTTCTTTGCATTAGAGACTTGAACTTGAAAGTGAAAAGAGCTTTCATGATTAATTTTGCAAGTGTTTGACCATTGGGAAGTCATTATATAAAACGCCACTATATTAGTTGATGCCAAAACTGCCAAAATCAATAATTGTGTAAATTCACCCTGTATACGTAGATACACCGATAACCATTTCGTTTATGCGGATACGTCATGTAAGTGCTTAAAGTAATAAAATAATTATCATTCGATAAAAAATATTACACCGATAAAAACATCTTATCTTATAAATTCAAATTATTTGTTAATCATCAACAGCAAAAGTAAATCTGGTGTTATTGGCTCTATAGAACAGGAAAATTGATTGCTAGGGCCAATCAATTTCAACAGAATAATTTTTTTGATTTATTTCCTTCGTGCTTCCTATTTATGAAAGCACACTGATTTTTTTATCGTAATTGACCAAATTACCAGCCACGAGGTCATCTGTTTTTAATTTGGCCATCAATGCACAAGCTGGCTTCTTATTCGTATCTGAGGTCTTGATTTCCGCAAAATTACTAGTAAAAGTTTACCAGCTTTGCTTTCAGTGACGTGGTCAGTCCACGTCACTGAAAAATTAATCAGGAATACCCTGGCTTCCACACGGATTGATTTATTTTGATACGTTGCTTCTTCGAGACTATAGACGGTTGGAAACTCACTTGCTCAAATACCGAACAACCCGACAACCCATCTTCCCAGAGACGGCGGGACGGGCAGTAGTGAAGATCTGCAAAACACTCATCATGATCAGCCTATAATGTTCCCACGGCTGGAACACAGGCCTTCTCTCTGTAAGAGGGAGTGGGGCTGCAAAACACGTCAGCTGCAAACTAATTTAATGGCCGTAAATGATAAAGTGTAGGACGCGTCCTAAACTTCGGCCGAAGCTTTTGTGCTTAAATAGTAGTTACCCCTGGCCCGGACGCAAGAGGTCGACGTGACCGATTTTTTTCAATATTAAACCCCCAAAGTAATTATTTAAAAATACATTATCTGCTGCCAATAACTCGTTTTATGTATAATTCTATTGTTATCGCATTATTTCCGCGCAGATATCAGTCATCAGATATTGTAATCATCAAATTATTGATACATATAGGTACCATCACAAATATTCAGTTCTTTGTGGAGTTTTTTTGGTATCTGACGTACTTACCTTTATAATCAAGGTATACAATCCGGGTGTTACAGTGCTCAACAGTTATTGCTCATTATTTATTTTGTGTGATTAATATAAAACATATTGCTACATTTGTGTTTAAATGCTTGTGCGGTATAAGTGAAAGTGCATGTTAGTGGGAAACTAAATGATATTAAGAGACAAGTGTGAATATAGATAATAAATGTGAATAATTACACATTTCCCTACGCTTCCGTAACATTTTAGGAATGAATATATTGATGTGCATTAAACCAAATAAAGACAATGGGGCATTGCAGACTTAAGATTATATTATTCTCATTTTTTATTACGACGTGTTTCCGCTACAGTAATGGTAAGAAAAAATATGTAAATCAACTTACCCTATCAAAATACTTTCTTTTAGTTTATAACTCAGTCTATTCAATATATTTCAGCATGCGGGATAGATGATACCATTCCAGGAAACCCCGTGAACGGATGGCTCAGAGACGTAGACGAGGGCATTATTTGGCGAAATAAGACAACGGATGTCATGGGTAAGCGTTTAATCGCATCTAATTTTAGAAATAAGACGCTTATTAGTATCGTGTCCTTTGACAATAATTATAAATAAGTATATGATGTCTAGATAGAGGATCAAATGCGCTGCAAACCAGTCAACTAATATCAGCCATCTGATGACTTATAAGTACATAATTAATACACAGCCTCGAGACATTGACGCACAATATAAAACACTGGATGCATGCTGCTGCACGTACACATGCTTTATATTATAGCCTGTAACTTTCTGACTGATTGACTGGCCTGTTGGTCTAGTGGTTAGTGACCCTGACTGCTATGCCGGAGGTCGTGGGTTCGATTCCCACCCAGGACAAATGTTTGTGTGATGAGCACGATCATTTGTTCTGTGTCTGGGTGTAATTTATCTATAATATGTATGTATTTAGAAATATATAAGTATGTTTATCAGTTGTCTAGTACCCATAACACAAGCTCTGCTTAGCTTGGGACTAGATGGCGTTGTGTGATAGTTGTGGAATATTATTATTATTATAATGATAACACGCATCAAAACTCTAGAGGGGCTCGCAACGGCAAAACTCAATTTAAATTATTATTGTACTAAAGTATTTTTTTTTTATTTTTTTTTTTTTTTATTTATTTTTTCCATTTTACAACTATCATTACAGGATGACAACCTAATTCGATAGTGTACACACAGTTTTATGAGTTAACTACTCGTACTATCTACATTTTGTAACTAATTACAAATAAAGCATTTCTTGTAAATTCACTCAGAGAACAATGAAACAAATCAATGTCACTAGCTATGAGGTTGAGAGTGCGGAGTGCCCGCGACAGTGGCGCCTCACCTAACAGATTGGTTCGCGCGCGGGGCTCCACCAGCAAGCGTGGCTGTCTGCGTCGCCCCACGTACCTGTCCGGAACACACAAACCTACCTGCCCTAATATATCCGCATTATGTACCTTCCCTCTAAGTATCCTGAATATGTACGAGGTGAGTGTGAGATCCCTCCTGACCCTCAGCTCGTTATAACCAACCATACCCAAAATAAATAAAGTTGGGTACATAAGCGGATAGAATGGGTATACACCATACAATTTCAAGTACAAAAACCTGATAAATTTGTTCTGTACTTTCTCCAGCATGCACCTATATTTAGATTCATGTGGAGCCCAGATGATTGCGTTACATTCCAATTGGCTCCTAACCAATGCATTATATAGGGCTATGACCGCTTTTATGTTAGAAAAATTACTTACCGTACGAAGCATAAAACCCAAATTACGGTAAGCTTTTTTGCAGCAGCTTACAATGTGATCACGAAACGTAAGCCCAGTGTGGAATTTCACCCTAAATCCCTAACTTCCGTAGTCCTAGCCATTGACGACCCGCCTAAATTATAATCGTATAATATAGGAGCACGCGCGCGAGAGAAAGTGATTGTTACGCACTTTGAGGTGTTGAACTGCAAGTGGTTGTCCTTGCTCCAGGTCACCACTCTATCTATGTCCCTCTGGAGCCTCTCGCAATCATCCAACCCCCTTACCTCTAGCGACAACTTAAGGTCATCAGCAAACAGTAAACACTTGGCGTCTTTTACGACTTCTGGCAAGTCATTAACCATGAGATTGAACTGCAAAGGCCCAAGGTTACTGCCTTGACTCACCCCAGACCTGGTAAAATATGGCTCTGATTTGCACCCCGCATATTCTACGTACTGTTGCCTGTCGCTTAAGTAACTTGAGAAGAACCTGAGCAGATGTGGAGTGAAACCAAATGCTGCTAACTTTTTGAGTTGATGTATTGCCTATATATATGCCTATGTAGTGATGTATTGCCTACTTTTAGAGTGTCCGTCAACTTTGTTTGGTTCTGTAGAAAAAGAAAAAAAAAGTATGGTCAAAAACTTTTTATTAATCCCATGTCAGACATATTGTTGGAAGGTAGATTATTCGGGCTCCATACATTTTTGAGCTTTTTCTGAAAGTGCCAAGCCAACGAAAAAAATGGTAGTTACTCGTACGTATGGGAAGAACTAGTCATGTCGATCAATAGTTACTATGGCACAAAAGTTGTAAGTTCACTTTCAGAAAATGCCCAAAAAAATTATGCTCTTTGGAATATATCCAATATGAAGAGCATATAAAATTTATCATGTCCTATTAGGTAATTTTAAATTGCACTATGTTTATGTTTGAGTGTATGCTTTTCAAATGTAAGCCAATACAACTGTTATTAAATAAAAACTTATTTCAGAAATTATTGGCTACACTATAGGCGGAGTGCCAGAAAACAGGGGGTACCTGAGTGTACAACTCATCGATTCTAAATTCGAGTTGTTTACGACTGAATTATTCAAAGAATATGAAGAAAACGAGGTTTCCGTCAGAATGACAGTCACTATTTCATACGAGTGTACGGGAATCAACGTTCTGATTCCACAGGTTAGATCATTTCACCATTTCAACCCATAGCTGCAGCAATCATTTACGCATCTAAGAAATAAAAAAAAATATTTTATATTATCGTAACGTAAGAGTTACAATTTTCTAGCATCAGGTTAAACCGGTGTCTGAATGACGCGATGTTTGTGTGCAAAGCCATGACCCATAAAATTGATTGTCCGCAAATATTAAGTAATTTTAACTTTCGTGCCGGGGTTAAGAATTCCTCGCAGTCCTATAACGCCACTAATTCTCTCTATGCAAGGTATTGCAGGATTGTGAACGGTTGCAGTAATCGGATCCACCTCCATTTTCACAGCCTAGGCCAGTTGAAAGTCAGCTTTCGCGTCTCATCCCAATTTTATACGATTTTTCAGATACTTTGGATGAATGTGATTGATACAAACAATAACCCGCCAACGTTTTTGCCGTCGAATGAATATGTTTTCAACATCGCCGCACCAATGCCACCAGGATACGAAATTACTGGTTGCTCAGACTTAATTGTGAGAGATATCGATCTCACTACGCAAAAAATTATCTTTGAAATAGAAGACAACCCATATTTTGAATTCGAGAAAGAAATTTATCGAAATACTTCTACACCTAAAGAGTTCAAGGCAATACTAAGGACAAAGACCCTCATAAGGACTTTTCCTAAAGAACTAACATTAACCATCTGGGCCACGGTAAGCTCTACTAATACTTGATTATCTGAAGGTAATATTTTCTCATCATTCTCAGCTAATCTTGAATTGATAAATACTTTTAATAGACAAATACTTCAATCTAATCAGTCAGTATCAAATTAATATTACTCGATGCCCTAAGCAATCGAAGCCTATGGAGTCCTCCCACCCCGGGCAAGGCGGGAGGGACTGTCAGACTTCTACTGACTAAAATCCACGGTGTCCTTCAATAGCCATTTATGTTCCGGGGTCACGGTAATGAGATAAGTCCCGCGACCCCGGCAGGCTTTGGCCCTCTAGAGGGGGGCCCCGTCATTATGCTGACGCTCTTTGAGGCGCGCGTGGAACACAACGCGCCGCGCCGTCGCCGTCGACCCGGGCATGATCCATGGTCAGACAGCGAGTTGCCCTTTACTCGCCAGCGCCGCCCGCCTCACTCAGCTAATCTTGAATTGATAAATACTTTTAACAGACAAATACTTCAATCTATTCAATCCGTATCAAATTAATATTACTCGATGCCCTACGCAATCGAAGCATATGGTGTCCTATCCACGGTAATTTTTGCCTTTATTTTTTTTTACATTTTCATTGGTGTTGAGGAAAGTGTTATGAATGTAAGTAATGTATTTAGTAGGTAAACCAGGAACCTGTAGGTAAATAAAAAAACAATAAATAAGGTAACCTATGATGGAATAGTGAAAACGATTTAGAAAATTTGAGCATTTTTTTTTCATTTAATCATCAGGGATGGTTTCCGCGTTAAAGTTGGTTAAAACCATGAGTACTTTCAGCCCATGAAATGTTGTTAATGTTTCACAAATAACCCTATATAATTTATAACAGGACTCTGACCTAACAGGCGATCCCCAGAGAACTAAAGAAGCGACTATTACATTTTTTGGAAATACAGATTTTGTGCTCCCCGAAGAGCCAGTGTTCTCCGAAACGATTTATCTCGCTAACTACACAAATGACAATCGGGTGGTCCTAACTGAACCGATCACACTACAGAGTGGCTATGACAAACTTGTGCAGTTTAATATCAGAGGAGGTGAGTATAATAAGAATACAGGTTCCTTAAGTTAATCAATAATTATAATCAATTGTAATTTACAATGAATTACAAAAATAAAATAATTTAAACATCATGCTTCTGAAGAACTTACGTTCAGCAATTATATACTTCTAAATGAAGTATATTTGACTAAATTCAGTAAATTTAAGCGGACATGGGTTTCCTAAATGCAAATAAATCTTCTATCTATCTATACTTATAATAAATCTGTAGAGAGGTCAATTCTGTACATGAAATATATTTCCAAAATAACTATCAGGAGGTGATTAGGAATCGATACTGATGCCAAAAATGCAATTAATAAAATTATTGTCTGTCTGTCTGTATAACCGTTATAGAAACAAAAACTACTCGACGGATTTTGACGAAACTTGGTACAATTATTTTTCATACTCCTGCGCTGGTTATAGTATACTTTTCATCACGCTATAATCATTAGGAGCAGAGCAGTGAAGGGAAATGTTAGGAAAACGGGAGAAGTTACTTCATACACGCTAATCTTCGGAACTACTGGACGGATTTGATTGTTTTCTTTTTGTTGTATATCTATTAAGTCTGGGCAACTTATAGGCTATAATTTATCTTGGAAACTTGAACACCTGATGCAGAACTGCAATAGATCAGCTAAACTATAAGAGATACAAAAATAGCGCCATAGCAAAAATTGTTCCGGGTGATGAGCATTTTCTGCTGAGAAAATAAATTTGAAGATATGGACCTCCTGATGTGGAACTCCAAGAGCCCAGCTACACTATTACATATACAGTAATGACGTCTTAGCAAGAGTTGTTCAGCCTGATGAGCACTCCCTGTTGTCGTATAAAAACTGAAGATCTGGAAAACCTGATGTGGAATTCCAAGAGCCCAGCTACACTATAACATATACAGGAATGACGTCTTAGCAAGAGTTGTTTAGTCTGATGGACATTTCCTGTTGACTTACAAAAATGAAAGATCTGGAACGTCTGGAATCGTCATGCGCGTCCCGTTGTTTTCCCGTCCCCAGGCTCTAAGAATTCGACATCAGACGTTTCAGATCTTCGATTTTGACGACCCCATTGTCGCTGGCATAAGCAACAGGATCCGCGTACGAAGTCGCTGGCAGAAGCTAGTATGTAATAAAAATTAAATATTGTAGGTAAAATAAGTTGAACCATTTTTCAAAGTTAAATACTTTTTATAGATTACTCAAATTTTGAGTTAGTCCACGATGAGGAAAATAAAATATCAATCCGTGTCGTCGAGCCGTTGACAGAAGAAGATCTCAAGGAAACCAACATTCACCTAATTGTGACAGCAGACCGAGAGCTCACGAGCGGAGCTTCGGCAACAGTCGTGCTGCGGTTACCTGAAGGTGAAATACGCTAAAGTTTTTATATTCATGTATTTTCAGGGCGTGATTAAAGAGAAATAATGTTTTAGAGGGATATTAATTTTTTATACAAAAATATACCTACTACAAAAAAAAATCTCGTACATCAAAAAAGTTATAAAGTTTCCTCAGAAAGATTTCCGATAACTTCTATGGATTTGGATTAATATCATAGAAAAGAATCTGTATAAGTAGATAGAGTAGGCTTGATTACAGTGCTTTGAATTACCAACTACCCAGCAATTCATAAAAATTTTCAATAATCATTTTTTTCAGTGGTGCCTCTGGAATTTCAAAGTGGTCATTATAAAGGAAAGATTGAGGACAATAACCTGCTTGCCCCACAGCTGATCTTAAGTCAAGGATATGAGGATACCCCTGTAATCACTGTCTTAAATGGTAAATAATAATTCATATTATTATGATCTTACCTATATGCCAGCCAAAACAAATCAGCTTATCCAAAGAGTTCAAAACACTTGCTCAGTTTTAATACATAACCCAAAAACACTTCACATTTGCAATTAAATTGAATCGCAATTGCATCATCGTGACTTGCCTTCTGCTCGGTATGATAAAATAACTTAACACTCGACAACTTTTCAATAAACTAAACTAGGTTATGAATAGACGAAAATGGTGATGAAGATATGCAACAGCATTTAGTGACAGTTTTTACTCTATTCACACTCCGAACAGAATTGGACACTTTACATTTAGTACATGGAGTGATTATCATAGAAGAGTAGACACACTATGAGCATTTTGACCGCCCTCGGCAAATATTCGTCAAGATTATAAACAGTATTCACTTAAGGCGGGCTTACAGTAATTTTTAAGATTTTCAAACGTCTGAAAGTCTCATTAACAATGATATTTTTAATAAAAAAAAATCATAATATTAAAGTTGAACATATCCTCGAGTGAATGGTAAAGATAGAAACACGAATTGGAATAATTGGCTCGATAGAAAAAAATCTCAAACATGACACTAAATCACAATTTTCAAACATCCACTGCTTAGATATTTCACAATGAATTTATATGAAACTTATAAAAATAAAAACAGCTCATTATTTAGAAGTGCATGGTAAAAGCAAATTTTAAAATTTCGTTATAATTTTTCTCCAAGAAATAAAATACCCAAAATATTGGCATTATTTCGCTCACCGGGCGCTCGCTAGTACCCGCCGAGGCGTGATAGAGGATGGACGTACGTCGTTGCTGCGCAAAAATTCCCCCCGCGCGGTTACGTAAGCAGGCATTGAACTGAACTACTACATGGAAACAAAGTCACACACACAAGCGATTACGTGTTAGTTGCGGGAATAGAATAAAATAGTCAAGTGATCTAATTTTGAAACGATGTAATTTTTTTTTATGGACCACTTATTTTTTAGCTAGGATGCGAACTTGATGGAGTGACCTGAAGGTCTACATCGGTCACTGCCACTGGAACTCGGCGACGGATCGAACTAGATGTGCCGAGTTTGGGCTCGTTTTGTTAGTTATGATGAAATCTTACCACCGGACTTGATGGAGTGACCTGAAGGTCTACATCGGTGACTGTCACTGGAACTCGGCGACGGATCGAACTAGATGTGCCGAGTTTGGGCTCGTTTTGTAAGTTATGATGAGATCTTACCACCAGACTTGATGGAGTGACCTGAAGGTCTACATCGGTGACTGCTGACTGCCACTGGAACTCGGCGACGGATTGAACTAGATGTGCCGAGTTTGGGCTCGTTTTGTTAGTTATGATGAGATCTTACCTCCGGACTTGATGCAGTAACCTGAAGGTCTACATCGGTGACTGCCACTGGAACTCGGCGACGGATCGAACTAGATGTGCCGAGTTTGGGCTCGTTTTGTAAGTTATGATGAGATCTTACCACCAGACTTGATGAAGTGACCTGAAAGTCTACATCGGTGGCTGTCACTGGAACTCGGCGACGGATCGAACTAGATGTGCCGAGTATGGGCTCGTTTTGTAAGTTATGATGAGATCTTACCACCAGACTTGATGGAGTGACCTGAAGGTCTACATCGGTGACTGCCACTGGCACTCGGCAACGGATCGAACTAGATGTGCCGAGTTTCCGACTCCCCGATGTAGACCTTCAGGTCACTCCATCAAATTCGGAGGAAAGATCTCATCACAACTAACAAAACGAGCCCAAACTCGGCAAATCTAGTTCAATCCGCCGCCGAGTTCCAGTGGCAGTCACCGATGTAGACCTTCAGGTCACTCTATCAAGTCCGGAGGTAAGATATCATCATAAACAATAAAACGAGCCCAAACTCGGCACATCTAGTTCGATCCGTCGCCGAGTTCCAGTGGCAGTCACCGATGTAGACCTTCAGGTGACTTCGTCAAGTCCGGAGGTAAGATCTCATCATAACTAACAAAATGAGCCCAAACTCGGCACATCTAGTTCGATCCGTCGCCGAGTTCCAGTGGCGGTCACCGATGTAGACATTCAGGTCACTCCATCAAGTCCGGTGGTAAGATCTCATCATAACTTACAAAACGAGCCCAAACTCGGCACATCTAGTTCGATCCGTCGCCGAGTTCCAGTGGCAGTCACCGATGTAGACCTTCAGGTGACTTCGTCAAGTCCGGAGGTAAGATCTCATCATAACTAACAAAATGAGCCCAAACTCGGCACATCTAGTTCGATCCGTCGCCGAGTTCCAGTGGCGGTCACCGATGTAGACATTCAGGTCACTCCATCAAGTCCGGTGGTAAGATCTCATCATAACTTACAAAACGAGCCCAAACTCGGCACATCTAGTTCGATCAGTCGCCGAGTTCCAGTGACAGTCACCGATGTAGACCTTCAGGTCACTCCATCAAGTTCGGTGGTAAGATCTCATCATAACTTACAAAACGAGCCCAAACTCGGCACATTTAGTTCGATCCGTCGCCGAGTTCCAGTGGCAGTCACCGATGTAGACCTTCAGGTCACTCCATCAAGTCCGGTGGTAAGATCTCATCATAACTTACAAAACGAGCCCAAACTCGGCACATCTAGTTCGATCCGTCGCCGAGTTCCAGTGACAACCACTGATGTAGACCTTCAGGTCACTCCATCAAGTCCGGAGGTAAGATCTCATCATAACTTACAAAACAAGCCCAAACTCGGCACATCTAGTTCGATCCGTCGCCGAGTTGCAGTGGCAGTCACCGATGTAGACCTTCAGGTCACTCCATCAAGACCGGTGGTAAGATCTCATCATAACTTACAAAACGAGCCCAAACTCGGCACATCTAGTTCGATCCGTCGCCGAGTTCCAGTGACAGTCACCGATGTAGACCTTCAGGTCACTTCATCAAGTCCGGAGGTAAGATCTCATCATAACTAACAAAACGAGCACAAACTCGGCACATCTAGTTCGATCCGTCGCCGAGTTCCAGTGGCAGTCACCGATGTAGACCTTCAGGTCACTCCATAAAGTCCGCAGGTAAGATCTCATCATAACTAACAAAACGAGCACAAACTCGGCACATCTAGTTCGATCCGTCGCCGAGTTCCAGTGGCAGTCACCGATGTAGACCTTCAGGTCACTCCATCAAGTCCGCAGGTAAGATGTCATCATAACAAAACGAGCCCAAACTCGGCACATATTAAATATACTGCTGCCTAAGAAAGTACTCCATTGTATGCACTTTGTAAAATCAAAACTATCTCGAATATCATTTTACGAAAATCTAATCCAGACACACTCGTTCGTAATTGACTTACTGCATTACGCTACGCTGTGGCATATACACACACGGTCCCTCCCGCCCGCACCGCTGTCGACTTGCCCCGCCCCTTTGCGGGGGCTGAGGTAGTACGCTCATAGCTGCGGACTGTACTGGAACCTGGCCTTAATGGGCGTCTTTCCATTGGCTTATGTTTAACTTACCACCAGATATAGTAACATAACAGACAAAAATAGTAAATTATCACCAAAATTAAACCCGCATTTTAATGTAAAATTATAACCAAAGTTTTAACATTTCGCTATCCTATTTAATCAAAATGACTCCAAATAAATCATTGTCAACCCAAAAGTAGTAAATGATCACCAAAATTATTTACCATTTACCTAATTTTGCCTGTGTTCCACCAAATATACTGAATGTGCACCAAAATAATTATGTTCATTAAAATATGTCATAACGAGGTGTAATAAAAAAAAAATCTACCTAAGCAGGGTCGGCTTCTATTTCTGTGTACAAGGTTTAAAGGAACCTAACCAAACCGAACTTCGGGGTGAAGTAGCTAAGGGTATCAAAGCATTTTATGGTGGTCATTATATTTAATCCCCTTTCCATTAGACGGCACACCAAGCAAAAACGTATGAAAACGTACTATGGCTCGTTGTCGCACTTACCGGCGCCGGCGGCGGCGCCTGTTCATACATTTTTGCTTCCCCGCACCGGCACTACGCCAGCGCTGACGCCGGTGCTGGTGCCGTGCTGTCTTATGGAAAAACGCCCAATTTACTGATTCAAGGTTTGAAAACAAACTCCCGCCGGGAACCGCGTTGTTTTGAATTGTCGTCTCAAGTCTTTCTAAACCCAAAACATCGTTTTCCAGGATACTCATCATACTTCAGTGCCACTGTCGAGGGAAACACAATCACACTCTCGATGAGACCATTACAAGAAAGTGTAATATTGGATAACAATTTCCTAAATCTGGAGGTAAATGCCACCAACGGCCGCAGTACTGCGACAACTATCGTCACCCTCGAAATCATTAAGGACGACAACTATACACCGGTCTTCAATAAGCCCATATACATAGGATCGTATAGTCCTACTGGCTTAATCCTTGAAAAAATTGAACTAGTTCAGGGGTATGATGATGTCAATTCAGTAGACTTGCATGGAGGTAAGGTTTTGGAGCTTGCACACTAGTTGGGCACGTTATAGTAATGTATACACCAATCCTTGAAAATTATGTTACTTTTATAATTGTTTTCTAGGGGACGAGAAAAAATACTTCAGACCGGTGCTTAACGGAGCTACTGTGACGATAGAAGCTGAATCTATTCCTCCTGAAATATATAGCCAAGAACGTATAGTGTTGACCTTAGAAGTCACGAAACCCAGAACAGTGGGAGCTAGTGCGACAATCATCATCAATTTACCTGCAGGTAAGTTACATATTATCACACTTCGTTTTTCAACACTGCCTCTTTGTTTTCATCAGTCTTTTGCTTTATAACTGAATGTTTGATCTAGTGCGATTATAGATAATCATAGTCGTAGCTCTGTTTAGGTGCAAATTGATTAAACCATGAGAAAAACCAAAAAAAAAAAAACAAAAATCTAGAACAAGCCCTGAAAAACTGACAAAATAAAAAAACAGGTTTAACGTTGGAGTTTGAACCCTCGGTCGTCACCTTAGGATTTGATTTGATTTATAGAGACTCCTGATCACTCAACCCCAAATTCACTCTGCAAAGAAGTCAGGAATCTTGGCAATGTGAATTTGAAATTCTTGATTTATATTATTTTCTTGGAGAGAAGTTACACTAGCAAAAGTTGTAACAAAAAATATCTAAACTCGAAAAGTTATACTTATAACTTTTGAATGTTAATGTTATTTTGATGTGCTTTTGCGGCCGAGAGAATTTAAAAAATATAATATTTCCGTTAGGATATTAACAGTCATTAAAATCAAATAATCTCACGAGCAATTTTACTCTTACAATCGGCACAAAAGTCAAATCAAGATATTTCTTATTTCGTGGCAACCTTTTTGATTTAATGGACTTAAAAACAAAAATCATCCCGCTAACATGACATTTGAACCATTGTAACTGTAATATGTAAGGTAAGCCATTGTGCAGGTAAGTATACCTATCAATTTATTGTTATTATATGTTTCTTTACGAAGTAGATAATTACCATATCCGTACAAGGGAAATTACTCAGCGATATCTGAGATAAGCTTTATTTTATTTTGATAAAAACTAAGTCCGAAATGGTATTTGATAAATATAAACGTGAGTATAATTTCTTGTCGTCGTACTTTCTAACAACAATGATGGCAACATTTGATGGCACGGTTGGCGCAGTACCTGAGCATTGAGCAATCGACTCCTGCGCAGCGGGTTGCGGGCTCGATCTACGCGCGTAACAAATATTTGTATAATCTGCAAGTAGTTGTTCCGGGTCTTCGTGTTTGTGTATGAGAGTTTCTATGTTTATAAACGCACTCCCAACACAGGAAAAAATACTAGCATGAAAAAAATTATGGTCTTAATTACCGCTTCGGCCGCGTATGGAACCAGAGTTTCGGAACTGGTTCCATACGAGACTTTTCTTTTCCTTGTATGGAACTGGTTCCCATCAAGGATTTTATATACTTGTATGGAACTGGTTCCCATCAAGGAATTATCACATTCCATAAGCCGTGATCGGAACTGGAGTAAAGACATAGACAGGTCTAAAATAGACTAACGAAATTAATATAACAGTGAAACCTGTATAGAAACGCGTGCCGTGTCACGGAGGCTGTCTCGGAATGAGGTGAAGCCAAGCGTGTCTTTTTTGCCCTAAGAAGAGGGTATTCCATTTACCACTGCGCAGATCGCCCGGAGGACACAGTAGAGCATACGGTGCAAGACTGCCCCGCTTGGGCAGAGCACCGACGTGTCCTCACGGCGGCGATAGGCGGCGACCTCCCGTGCCCGGCATTGGTTGCGGCCATGCTGCGGGGCGAGACGGAGTGGGAAGCGGTCTCCTCCTTCTGCGAAGCAGTAATGCTCGTGAAGGAGGAGGCGGGCCGCGAGAGAGTGAGGACAGCGTCCTCCCTCCGCCCCAACCGCAGTGGTAGGCGCCCGCGGCGTCGGACGTCGGCAGACGATAACCGGCCACCGTAGGCGCGGGCATGCGGACAGCGAGTAAAGGGCAACTCGCTGTCCGACCATGGACCATGCCCGGGTCGACGGCGAGTCGTGTTCCACGCGTGCCTCAAAGAGCGTCAGCAAAAAATTTACCACAATTTTTTTTTACAATTTACAATTTTTACAAAAAAAGAAGAGGCAATTCCGCTCGTCTCCATGTTTTCGAGGTGGGGTCGTACCAATCAAAACGAACCATCTTGATCTTCTTGGAATCACGATGACATCGACCGTCTTTGGTCCAAAGGCAAAGGCTCAGTTGCAGTTCCATAGAAGTAAATTAAAAGCCTTGATGGGAACCAGTTCCATACGAGTAAATAAAAATCCTCGATGGGAACCACTTCCATACAAGGAAAAGAAAAGTCTCGTATGGAACCAGTTCCGAAACTCTGGTTCCATACGCGGCCGAAGCGTTAAACATAATATTCGTTTACGAACATCCTTTATCATGCTTTGAAACAAATACATTACAATGTGGGTGATTATACAACTTTTTTTTGATAAAGATAACGATATTCTAAAGACATAATTATGGGGAAATAGAAAAGAAAGGGCAATCGTTATCGTTGGCCTATTGAGTGCCAATTTGATTAAATCATTTGGCGGCCTAAACTACTGAACTGATTTTAATGAATGAAATATAAAATAATTAACCCGTGTATCATAGGATTAAAATTGTTGACGGAATATAAAACCAAGATTCTAACCTCGAAAATATTAACTGTGATATTCATTACAAATGTCGGATACTTATCAAAAAATCTTGCTTAAAAAATTACGAAATTAAAATAAAAGTATTCATTAAAAATAAATTTTAGAAAACTATAACCCGAATACCTACGTAAATAAAAAATAGGCTAAACCTATTTGTATAGGTTCAATGTAAAATGAAAATAATCCTAATAGAAATCTGGCACTACATAGGTACTTAAATAAAATACTTAATGATCAAACTAGAGCCAGCTCAGAGCCAGCTCATATCATTCAGAACCAAGGCAGCCGTCTACTGGTGAATGATTTTTAAATCAGTCCTTGATTAAAGTCCTATTTTTGAGTACAGTCTTACAGTCATACGAAAATACAAATCTTTACCTGTTTAGATAGAAGTACATTTAGACTTGTAGTAGTATGAATAGTATAAAAGTAATTTACTGTTTTTATTTAGAAATCCACTTGGCTTTGTTTGCCCTATTTTAGAGGCGAGTCGCTTCACTACTGTCGCTATAGGTAAGGTGTATTGCGTTTAATTTATTTCTAACATCTTTTTCAGCAAGAGTTTTGGAATTTGAAGCTCCAACGCACAGAGGAAGTTTGCAGAATAACGCTTTAACACTTGATCCGATTAGATTAACAGTTGGTTATGACAATACCGTGGTATTTACTATTACTGGAGGTGAGTCACTTACTTTCAATAAACCTAATAGTTGTCTATGAAATCGATTCATTTCACTAAGAAAATAGTTTAATTTTGGAAATACCTGCAAAGACCCTTACTAATCTAACTTTTCATTGAATACATTCCTATTATTAATTAGCCTGCACCTACTCTCCTAATGCTGTGCCAAGACCGGGAGGCCTCTCTCCCACGTTCGTAGCTGAGCGCCACCTCTTTCCAATTTCTCAAGGAAGATCTAATTCGTCCTGCCCGCCATTTCCTTCGCAAACCCGTGTCGCTGCTTCTTAGTGAATCACGAGCTTTGCTTACCCACAGCTCATTAGTCGACGTTCGAAAAGCGACAGACAAATTTAATCCTATTTTATAATATAAATTTTAGAATTCGCAAAATACTTCCAAGTAACGAATGGTCAAAATCCGGCCATCATAACTCCAAAACCAGATATTCCCAGCGATGTTATATTAAATAACAATGTCATATTTTTGACTCTCGTCGCATCTGGAGTTAACGCTGTAACTACCACCACAAATATAATTCTGGATATAATAAAGGATGATACGACTACACCTGTATTCAGTAGCAATATTTATTATGGTACATACTTGGACATATCGAACTTCGATATACAAAATATTCACTTGACACAAGGTTCCGATGGCGATGTTACTTTCAAACTGGATGGAGGTAAGTGAACTACGTGATGAAATGCTAGTTTAAAAACATTACTACTTTTGACTTAACCAAAACCTTTTACAGAACATGCTCAATATTTCGACTACTCAAATAAAGGGAATGATGTAGTGGTTTTTCCTCGGTCCGCTATCCCACAAGACGTCATTTTCGAGAAGAAGGTTTTGGTGTTTAACATTTTAGCAATGAAAGCACTGACTGTTGGCGCAAGCGCGGCTATATCAATAAGATTCCCGTCAGGTGAGTAAGATAAATATTTTTGTAAATGTTAAAAAAAGAAATCTCGACAGAAGTTGAAGTAAGCCAACGATGATAATTTAATTTCTGGGTGTGAGCGGTGCCATTTTTTTTTTGGGAATTTATCCTGTATCGTGGGTGCATTTACAAACATACAAACTCACATACACAAATGCCCAGACCCAAAACGATAACTAAAATAAATATCATACAAAATATTTGATCCGTCCTGGAATCGAACCCGTGACGCAGCGCAGCAGTCCAATCGTTCAGCCACTGCACTAACAGCTGGTATGGTATGCCATGACGTTTAAATGGTGTATAAACATTGCTTCATTTTATTTCAGATTTAACAGATCAAGTCATTTTGTCGTTTAAGCAGAGTACCTACACCGGAACTTTAGCAAACAATGGTCTAACTATAGACGACAGCATTAAGCTCAGCGCAGGATATGCACAAGGCACTCAATTCATACTTACTGGAGGTATACTTCTTATTGCTACAAACTACTGGTTTAATCGGCTAGTATGTTGACTCGCGTAATCAACGTGACCGAGAACTAATACTCTTCTCATTGTTTCAGAATATCGGGAACATTTCAGAGCAGATCCTAAGGATGACGGCCTGACCCTAACGCTTCTCGATTCTCTGCCCGATGAGGCACGCGAAAGAGCATTCATAGTGTTAGAGATTCAAGCCAGAAGAGAAAATGCTGTATCCGCTTGGACTAGTGTAGTCATTGAAGTTGTTAGACAAGAAACCGTAGCTCCAGTATTTGAGCAAGCGTATTACAGGGGTGCTTATAACACCGAATCGGGATTGCAATTCACTCAAGTGATTTCCTTATCACAGGGCTACGATGACACGGTCTCTTTTACCTTGGAGGGAGGTAATCTTCAAAGCTATTAATTCAACGACTCTTTTTTTACGTTTTTACGATGTTTTAAATTGCACTTCTATTTCAGCATTAACTTCACTGTTCGACTTGACTGAGAGGGGTAGTAATTCGTTCGTCATATCGGCTCCGAATCCCATACCTAGTGACGTGATTCAAGCAAACAGCCAGTTTCTATTCGCTGTCGTCGCCACGAAACCCGGAGCGCTAGTTGCACGATCGGCTGTATCCATCGATATTGAAAAAGGTGAGGGTAATAACAGTGAGTGTTCGTCATCACATTTCTAACGGAATGGGAACCTAATCTGACGACTATTACTTCAACAATTCACCTAATATAACGCATCAACGAGTTCGGTAGGTAAGCACATTTATCTTAATCGTTCAGCTACAAACGGACAGTGAATTAACATACATTTTTACGGTCTCCTTGTCACAGAAGTCAAAAACGCTGGAAATATCGATTACTCAGATTAATATCACACATTTTTTTTAGACCTAACGGATCGAGTCGTTTTGGCGTTTGCGCAAATTACCTACACCGGCATTTTAG
This sequence comes from Agrotis clavis, assembly GCA_954870645.1. Classification (NCBI taxonomy): domain Eukaryota; kingdom Metazoa; phylum Arthropoda; class Insecta; order Lepidoptera; family Noctuidae; genus Agrotis; species Agrotis clavis. The sequence goes on from OX940921.1 coordinate 15,563,598, forward strand.
CAAGCAATGGTCTAGCTATGAACGACAGCATTAAGCTCAGCGCAGGATATGCACCAGGCACTCAATTCATACTTACTGGAGGTATGCTTCTTATTACTACAAACTACTGGTTTATGGTAAGCGTCCACAGGTCCGCATCGTACGTATCGGACGCATCGCATCAAACGAATTTCTGTGTCGGCAGCGATCGGATTGCCGACGCGAGTATCAGCAATAGGATTGCCGAATTCACCTTCATCGCTTCCACTGATCGGCATTCCGTATGACGTCATCGGTACGCATCGCATTAAGGCATTGCCGATGAGCCGTCCGTACGATGCGGATCAGTGGACGCAGTTGTATGAGTTTTCATACAAGGCAAACTAAAATCCGTTACGTACGATACGTCCGAAACGTGCGATGCCGACCTGTGGACGCACACCTTTAATCGGCTAGTATGTTGACTCGCGTAATCAACGTGACCGAGAACTAATACTCTCCTCATTGTTTCAGAATATCGGGAATATTTCAGAGCAGATCCTAAGGATGACGGCCTGACACTAACGCTTCTCGATTCTCTGCCCGATGAGGCACGCGAAAGAGCATTCATAGTGTTAGAGATTCAAGCCAGAAGAGAAAATGCTGTATCCGCTTGGACTAGTGTAGTCATTGAAGTTGTTAGACAAGAAACCGTAGCTCCAGTATTTGAGCAAGCGTATTACAGGGGTGCTTATAACACCGAATCGGGATTGCAATTCACTCAAGTGATTTCCTTATCACAGGGCTACGATGACACGGTCTCTTTTACCTTGGAGGGAGGTAATCTTCAAAGCTATTAATTCAACGACTCTTTTTTTACGTTTTTACGATGTTTTAAATTGCACTTCTATTTCAGCATTAACTTCACTGTTCGACTTGACTGAGAGGGGTAGTAATTCGTTCGTCATATCGGCTCCGAATCCCATACCTAGTGACGTGATTCAAGCAAACAGCCAGTTTCTATTCGCTGTCGTCGCCACGAAACCCGGAGCGCTAGTTGCACGATCGGCTGTATCCATCGATATTGAAAAAGGTGAGGGTAATAACAGTGAATGTTCGTCATCACATTTCTAACGGAATGGGTACCTAATCTGACGACTATTACTTCAACAATTCACCTAATAAAACGCATCAACGAGTTCGGTAGGTAAGCACATTTATCTTAATCGTTTAGCTACAAACGGACAGTGAATTAACATACATTTTTACGGTCTCCTTGTCACAGAAGTCAAAAACGCTGGAAATATCGATTACTCAGATTAATATCACACATTTTTTTTAGACCTAACGGATCGAGTCGTTTTGGCGTTTGCGCAGATTACCTACACCGGCATTTTAGCAAGCAATGGTCTAGCTATGGACGACAGCATTAAGCTCAGCGCAGGATATGCACCAGGCACTCAATTCATACTTACTGGAGGTATGCTTCTTATTGCTACAAACTACTGGTTTATGGTAAGCGTCCACAGGTCCGCATCGTAAGTATGGGACGCACGGATTTCTGTGTCGGAAGCGATCGGATTGCCGACGCGAGTATCAGCAATAGGATTGCCGAATTCACCTTCATCGCTTCCACTGATCGGCATTCCGTATGACGTCATCGGTACGCATCGCATTAAGGCATTGCCGATGAGCCGTCCGTACGATGCGGATCAGTGGACGCAGTTGTATGAGTTTTCATACAAGGCAAACTAAAATCCGTTACGTACGATACGTCCGAAACGTGCGATGCCGACCTGTGGACGCACACCTTTAATCGGCTAGTATGTTGACTCGCGTAATCAACGTGACCGAGAACTAATACTCTCCTCATTGTTTCAGAATATCGGGAATATTTCAGAGCAGATCCTAAGGATGACGGCCTGACACTAACGCTTCTCGATTCTCTGCCCGATGAGGCACGCGAAAGAGCATTCATAGTGTTAGAGATTCAAGCCAGAAGAGAAAATGCTGTATCCGCTTGGACTAGTGTAGTCATTGAAGTTGTTAGACAAGAAACCGTAGCTCCAGTATTTGAGCAAGCGTATTACAGGGGTGCTTATAACACCGAATCGGGATTGCAATTCACTCAAGTGATTTCCTTATCACAGGGCTACGATGACACGGTCTCTTTTACCTTGGAGGGAGGTAATCTTCAAAGCTATTAATTCAACGACTCTTTTTTTACGTTTTTACGATGTTTTAAATTGCACTTCTATTTCAGCATTAACTTCACTGTTCGACTTGACTGAGAGGGGTAGTAATTCGTTCGTCATATCGGCTCCGAATCCCATACCTAGTGACGTGATTCAAGCAAACAGCCAGTTTCTATTCGCTGTCGTCGCCACGAAACCCGGAGCGCTAGTTGCACGATCGGCTGTATCCATCGATATTGAAAAAGGTGAGGGTAATAACAGTGAATGTTCGTCATCACATTTCTAACGGAATGGGTACCTAATCTGACGACTATTACTTCAACAATTCACCTAATAAAACGCATCAACGAGTTCGGTAGGTAAGCACATTTATCTTAATCGTTTAGCTACAAACGGACAGTGAATTAACATACATTTTTACGGTCTCCTTGTCACAGAAGTCAAAAACGCTGGAAATATCGATTACTCAGATTAATATCACACATTTTTTTTAGACCTAACGGATCGAGTCGTTTTGGCGTTTGCGCAGATTACCTACACCGGCATTTTAGCAAGCAATGGTCTAGCTATGGACGACAGCATTAAGCTCAGCGCAGGATATGCACCAGGCACTCAATTCATACTTACTGGAGGTATGCTTCTTATTGCTACAAACTACTGGTTTATGGTAAGCGTCCACAGGTCCGCATCGTAAGTATGGGACGCACGGATTTCTGTGTCGGAAGCGATCGGATTGCCGACGCGAGTATCAGCAATCGGATTGCCAATGCCTTCTTCATCGCTTCCACTGATCGGCATTCCGTATGACGTCATCGGTACGCATCGCATTAAGGCATTGCCGATGAGCCGTCCGTACGATGCGGATCAGTGGACGCAGTTGTATGAGTTTTCATACAAGGCAAACTAAAATCCGTTACGTACGATACGTCCGTAACGTGCGATGCCGACCTGTGGACGCACACCTTTAATCGGCTAGTATGTTGACTCGCGTAATCAACGTGACCGAGAACTAATACTCTCCACATTGTTTCAGAATATCGGGAACATTTCAGAGCAGATCCTAAGGATGACGGCCTGACACTAACGCTTCTCGATTCTCTGCCCGATGAGGCACGCGAAAGAGCATTCATAGTGTTAGAGATTCAAGCCAGAAGAGAAAATGCTGTATCCGCTTGGACTAGTGTAGTCATTGAAGTTGTTAGACAAGAAACCGTAGCTCCAGTATTTGAGCAAGCGTATTACAGGGGTGCTTATAACACCGAATCGGGATTGCAATTCACTCAAGTGATTTCCTTATCACAGGGCTACGATGACACGGTCTCTTTTACCTTGGAGGGAGGTAATCTTCAAAGCTATTAATTCAACGACTCTTTTTTTACGTTTTTACGATGTTTTAAATTGCACTTCTATTTCAGCATTAACTTCACTGTTCGACTTGACTGAGAGGGGTAGTAATTCGTTCGTCATATCGGCTCCGAATCCCATACCTAGTGACGTACTTCAAGCAAACAGCCAGTTTCTATTCGCTGTCGTCGCCACGAAACCCGGAGCGCTAGTTGCACGATCGGCTGTATCCATCGATATTGAAAAAGGTGAGGGTAATAACAGTGAGTGTTCATCATCACATTTCTAACGGAATGGGAACCTAATCTGACGACTATTACATCAACAATTCACTTAATAAAACGCATCAACGAGTTCGGTAGGTAAGCACATTTATCTTAATCGTTTAGCTACAAACGGACAGTGAATTAACATACATTTTTACGGTCTCCTTGTCACAGAAGTCAAAAACGCTGGAAATATCGATTACTCAGATTAATATCACACATTTTTTTTAGACCTAACGGATCGAGTCGTTTTGGCGTTTGCGCAAATTACCTACACCGGCATTTTAGCAAGCAATGGTCTAGCTATGAACGACAGCATTAAGCTCGGCGCAGGATATGCACCAGGCACTCAATTCATACTTACTGGAGGTATGCTTCTTATTGCTACAAACTACTGGTTTATGGTAAGCGTCCACAGGTCCGCATCGTACGTATCGGACGCATCGCATCAAACGAATTTCTGTGTCGGCAGCGATCGGATTGCCGACGCGAGTATCAGCAATAGGATTGCCGATGCCACCTTCATCGCTTCCACTGATCGGCATTCCGTATGACGTCATCGGTACGCATCGCATTAAGGCATTGCCGATGAGCCGTCCGTACGATGCGGATCAGTGGACGCAGTTGTATGAGTTTTCATATAAGGCAAACTAAAATCCGTTACGTACGATACGTCCGAAACGTGCGATGCCGACCTGTGGACGCACACCTTTAATCGGCTAGTATGTTGACTCGCGTAATCAACGTGACCGAGAACTAATACTCTCCACATTGTTTCAGAATATCGGGAACATTTCAGAGCAGATCCTAAGGATGACGGCCTGACACTAACGCTTCTCGATTCTCTGCCCGATGAGGCACGCGAAAGAGCATTCATAGTGTTAGAGATTCAAGCCAGAAGAGAAAATGCTGTATCCGCTTGGACTAGTGTAGTCATTGAAGTTGTTAGACAAGAAACCGTAGCTCCAGTATTTGAGCAAGCGTATTACAGGGGTGCTTATAACACCGAATCGGGACTGCAATTCACTCAAGTGATTTCCTTATCACAGGGCTACGATGACACGGTCTCTTTTACCTTGGAGGGAGGTAATCTTCAAAGCTATTAATTCAACGACTCTTTTTTACGTTTTTACGATGTTTTAAATTGCACTTCTATTTCAGCATTAACTTCACTGTTCGACTTGACTGAGAGGGGTAGTAATTCGTTCGTCATATCGGCTCCGAATCCCATACCTAGTGACGTGATTCAAGCAAACAGCCAGTTTCTATTCGCTGTCGTCGCCACGAAACCCGGAGCGCTAGTTGCACGATCGGCTGTATCCATCGATATTGAAAAAGGTGAGGGTAATAACAGTGAATGTTCGTCATCACATTTCTAACGGAATGGGTACCTAATCCGACGACTATTACTTCAACAATTCACCTAATAAAACGCATCAACGAGTTCGGTAGGTGAGCACATTTATCTTAATCGTTTAGATACAAACGGACAGTGAATTAACATACATTTTTACGGTCTCCTTGTCACAGAAGTCAAAACCGCTGGAAATATCGATTACTCAGATTAATATCACACCTTTTTTTTAGACCTAACGGATCGAGTCGTTTTGGAGTTTGCGCAGATTACCTACACCGGCATTTTAGCAAGCAATGGTCTAGCTATGGACGACAGCATTAAGCTCAGCGCAGGATATGCACCAGGCACTCAATTCATACTTACTGGAGGTATGCTTCTTATTGCTACAAACTACTGGTTTATGGTAAGCGTCCACAGGTCCGCATCGTAAGTATGGGACGCACGGATTTCTGTGTCGGAAGCGATCGGATTGCCGACGCGAGTATCAGCAATCGGATTGCCAATGCCTTCTTCATCGCTTCCACTGATCGGCATTCCGTATGACGTCATCGGTACGCATCGCATTAAGGCATTGCCGATGAGCCGTCCGTACGATGCGGATCAGTGGACGCAGTTGTATGAGTTTTCATATAAGGCAAACTAAAATCCGTTACGTACGATACGTCCGAAACGTGCGATGCCGACCTGTGGACGCACACCTTTAATCGGCTAGTATGTTGACTCGCGTAATCAACGTGACCGAGAACTAATACTCTCCACATTGTTTCAGAATATCGGGAACATTTCAGAGCAGATCCTAAGGATGACGGCCTGACACTAACGCTTCTCGATTCTCTGCCCGATGAGGCACGCGAAAGAGCATTCATAGTGTTAGAGATTCAAGCCAGAAGAGAAAATGCTGTATCCGCTTGGACTAGTGTAGTCATTGAAGTTGTTAGACAAGAAACCGTAGCTCCAGTATTTGAGCAAGCGTATTACAGGGGTGCTTATAACACCGAATCGGGATTGCAATTCACTCAAGTGATTTCCTTATCACAGGGCTACGATGACACGGTCTCTTTTACCTTGGAGGGAGGTAATCTTCAAAGCTATTAATTCAACGACTCTTTTTTTACGTTTTTACGATGTTTTAAATTGCACTTCTATTTCAGCATTAACTTCACTGTTCGACTTGACTGAGAGGGGTAGTAATTCGTTCGTCATATCGGCTCCGAATCCCATACCTAGTGACGTGATTCAAGCAAACAGCCAGTTTCTATTCGCTGTCGTCGCCACGAAACCCGGAGCGCTAGTTGCACGATCGGCTGTATCCATCGATATTGAAAAAGGTGAGGGTAATAACAGTGAATGTTCGTCATCACATTTCTAACGGAATGGGTACCTAATCTGACGACTATTACTTCAACAATTCACCTAATAAAACGCATCAACGAGTTCGGTAGGTAAGCACATTTATCTTAATCGTTTAGCTACAAACGGACAGTGAATTAACATACATTTTTACGGTCTCCTTGTCACAGAAGTCAAAAACGCTGGAAATATCGATTACTCAGATTAATATCACACATTTTTTTTAGACCTAACGGATCGAGTCGTTTTGGCGTTTGCGCAGATTACCTACACCGGCATTTTAGCAAGCAATGGTCTAGCTATGGACGACAGCATTAAGCTCAGCGCAGGATATGCACCAGGCACTCAATTCATACTTACTGGAGGTATGCTTCTTATTGCTACAAACTACTGGTTTATGGTAAGCGTCCACAGGTCCGCATCGTAAGTATGGGACGCACGGATTTCTGTGTCGGAAGCGATCGGATTGCCGACGCGAGTATCAGCAATCGGATTGCCAATGCCTTCTTCATCGCTTCCACTGATCGGCATTCCGTATGACGTCATCGGTACGCATCGCATTAAGGCATTGCCGATGAGCCGTCCGTACGATGCGGATCAGTGGACGCAGTTGTATGAGTTTTCATACAAGGCAAACTAAAATCCGTTACGTACGATACGTCCGTAACGTGCGATGCCGACCTGTGGACGCACACCTTTAATCGGCTAGTATGTTGACTCGCGTAATCAACGTGACCGAGAACTAATACTCTCCTCATTGTTTCAGAATATCGGGAACATTTCAGAGCAGATCCTAAGGATGACGGCCTGACACTAACGCTTCTCGATTCTCTGCCCGATGAGGCACGCGAAAGAGCATTCATAGTGTTAGAGATTCAAGCCAGAAGAGAAAATGCTGTATCCGCTTGGACTAGTGTAGTCATTGAAGTTGTTAGACAAGAAACCGTAGCTCCAGTATTTGAGCAAGCGTATTACAGGGGTGCTTATAACACCGAATCGGGATTGCAATTCACTCAAGTGATTTCCTTATCACAGGGCTACGATGAGACGGTCTCTTTTACCTTGGAGGGAGGTAATCTTCAAAACTATTAATTCAACGACTCTTTTTTACGTTTTTACGATGTTTTAAATTATTGCACTTCTATTTCAGCATTAACTTCACTGTTCGACTTGACTGAGAGGGGTAGTAATTCGTTCGTCATATCGGCTCCGAATCCCATACCTAGTGACGTACTTCAAGCAAACAGCCAGTTTCTATTCGCTGTCGTCGCCACGAAACCCGGAGCGCTAGTTGCACGATCGGCTGTATCCATCGATATTGAAAAAGGTGAGGGTAATAACAGTGAGTGTTCATCATCACATTTCTAACGGAATGGGAACCTAATCTGACGACTATTACATCAACAATTCACTTAATAAAACGCATCAACGAGTTCGGTAGGTAAGCACATTTATCTTAATCGTTTAGCTACAAACGGACAGTGAATTAACATACATTTTTACGGTCTCCTTGTCACAGAAGTCAAAAACGCTGGAAATATCGATTACTCAGATTAATATCACACATTTTTTTTAGACCTAACGGATCGAGTCGTTTTGGCGTTTGCGCAAATTACCTACACCGGCATTTTAGCAAGCAATGGTCTAGCTATGAACGACAGCATTAAGCTCAGCGCAGGATATGCACCAGGCACTCAATTCATACTTACTGGAGGTATGCTTCTTATTGCTACAAACTACTGGTTTATGGTAAGCGTCCACAGGTCCGCATCGTACGTATCGGACGCATCGCATCAAACGAATTTCTGTGTCGGCAGCGATCGGATTGCCGACGCGAGTATCAGCAATAGGATTGCCGATGCCACCTTCATCGCTTCCACTGATCGGCATTCCGTATGACGTCATCGGTACGCATCGCATTAAGGCATTGCCGATGAGCCGTCCGTACGATGCGGATCAGTGGACGCAGTTGTATGAGTTTTCATATAAGGCAAACTAAAATCCGTTACGTACGATACGTCCGAAACGTGCGATGCCGACCTGTGGACGCACACCTTTAATCGGCTAGTATGTTGACTCGCGTAATCAACGTGACCGAGAACTAATACTCTCCACATTGTTTCAGAATATCGGGAACATTTCAGAGCAGATCCTAAGGATGACGGCCTGACACTAACGCTTCTCGATTCTCTGCCCGATGAGGCACGCGAAAGAGCATTCATAGTGTTAGAGATTCAAGCCAGAAGAGAAAATGCTGTATCCGCTTGGACTAGTGTAGTCATTGAAGTTGTTAGACAAGAAACCGTAGCTCCAGTATTTGAGCAAGCGTATTACAGGGGTGCTTATAACACCGAATCGGGACTGCAATTCACTCAAGTGATTTCCTTATCACAGGGCTACGATGACACGGTCTCTTTTACCTTGGAGGGAGGTAATCTTCAAAGCTATTAATTCAACGACTCTTTTTTACGTTTTTACGATGTTTTAAATTGCACTTCTATTTCAGCATTAACTTCACTGTTCGACTTGACTGAGAGGGGTAGTAATTCGTTCGTCATATCGGCTCCGAATCCCATACCTAGTGACGTGATTCAAGCAAACAGCCAGTTTCTATTCGCTGTCGTCGCCACGAAACCCGGAGCGCTAGTTGCACGATCGGCTGTATCCATCGATATTGAAAAAGGTGAGGGTAATAACAGTGAATGTTCGTCATCACATTTCTAACGGAATGGGTACCTAATCTGACGACTATTACTTCAACAATTCACCTAATAAAACGCATCAACGAGTTCGGTAGGTAAGCACATTTATCTTAATCGTTTAGATACAAACGGACAGTGAATTAACATACATTTTTACGGTCTCCTTGTCACAGAAGTCAAAACCGCTGGAAATATCGATTACTCAGATTAATATCACACATTTTTTTTAGACCTAACGGATCGAGTCGTTTTGGCGTTTGCGCAGATTACCTACACCGGCATTTTAGCAAGCAATGGTCTAGCTATGGACGACAGCATTAAGCTCAGCGCAGGATATGCACCAGGCACTCAATTCATACTTACTGGAGGTATGCTTCTTATTGCTACAAACTACTGGTTTATGGTAAGCGTCCACAGGTCCGCATCGTAAGTATGGGACGCACGGATTTCTGTGTCGGAAGCGATCGGATTGCCGACGCGAGTATCAGCAATCGGATTGCCAATGCCTTCTTCATCGCTTCCACTGATCGGCATTCCGTATGACGTCATCGGTACGCATCGCACTAAGGCATTGCCGATGAGCCGTCCGTACGATGCGGATCAGTGGACGCAGTTGTATGAGTTTTCATACAAGGCAAACTAAAATCCGTTACGTACGATACGTCCGTAACGTGCGATGCCGACCTGTGGACGCACACCTTTAATCGGCTAGTATGTTGACTCGCGTAATCAACGTGACCGAGAACTAATACTCTCCTCATTGTTTCAGAATATCGGGAACATTTCAGAGCAGATCCTAAGGATGACGGCCTGACACTAACGCTTCTCGATTCTCTGCCCGATGAGGCACGCGAAAGAGCATTCATAGTGTTAGAGATTCAAGCCAGAAGAGAAAATGCTGTATCCGCTTGGACTAGTGTAGTCATTGAAGTTGTTAGACAAGAAACCGTAGCTCCAGTATTTGAGCAAGCGTATTACAGGGGTGCTTATAACACCGAATCGGGACTGCAATTCACTCAAGTGATTTCCTTATCACAGGGCTACGATGACACGGTCTCTTTTACCTTGGAGGGAGGTAATCTTCAAAGCTATTAATTCAACGACTCTTTTTTACGTTTTTACGATGTTTTAAATTGCACTTCTATTTCAGCATTAACTTCACTGTTCGACTTGACTGAGAGGGGTAGTAATTCGTTCGTGATATCGGCTCCGAATCCCATACCTAGTGACGTGATTCAAGCAAACAGCCAGTTTCTATTCGCTGTCGTCGCCACGAAACCCGGAGCGCTAGTTGCACGATCGGCTGTATCCATCGATATTGAAAAAGGTGAGGGTAATAACAGTGAATGTTCGTCATCACATTTCTAACGGAATGGGTACCTAATCTGACGACTATTACTTCAACAATTCACCTAATAAAACGCATCAACGAGTTCGGTAGGTGAGCACATTTATCTTAATCGTTTAGCTACAAACGGACAGTGAATTAACATACATTTTTACGGTCTCCTTGTCACAGAAGTCAAAAACGCTGGAAATATCGATTACTCAGATTAATATCACACATTTTTTTTAGACCTAACGGATCGAGTCGTTTTGGCGTTTGCGCAGATTACCTACACCGGCATTTTAGCAAGCAATGGTCTAGCTATGGACGACAGCATTAAGCTCAGCGCAGGATATGCACCAGGCACTCAATTCATACTTACTGGAGGTATGCTTCTTATTGCTACAAACTACTGGTTTATGGTAAGCGTCCACAGGTCCGCATCGTACGTATCGGACGCATCGCATCAAACGAATTTCTGTGTCGGCAGCGATCGGATTGCCGACGCGAGTATCAGCAATAGGATTGCCGAATTCACCTTCATCGCTTCCACTGATCGGCATTCCGTATGACGTCATCGGTACGCATCGCATTAAGGCATTGCCGATGAGCCGTCCGTACGATGCGGATCAGTGGACGCAGTTGTATGAGTTTTCATACAAGGCAAACTAAAATCCGTTACGTACGATACGTCCGAAACGTGCGATGCCGACCTGTGGACGCACACCTTTAATCGGCTAGTATGTTGACTCGCGTAATCAACGTGACTGAGAACTAATACTCTTCTCATTGTTTCAGAATATCGGGAACATTTCAGAGCAGATCCTAAGGATGACGGCCTGACACTAACGCTTCTCGATTCTCTGCCCGATGAGGCACGCGAAAGAGCATTCATAGTGTTAGAGATTCAAGCCAGAAGAGAAAATGCTGTATCCGCTTGGACTAGTGTAGTCATTGAAGTTGTTAGACAAGAAACCGTAGCTCCAGTATTTGAGCAAGCGTATTACAGGGGTGCTTATAACACCGAATCGGGATTGCAATTCACTCAAGTGATTTCCTTATCACAGGGCTACGATGACACGGTCTCTTTTACCTTGGAGGGAGGTAATCTTCAAAGCTACTAATTCAACGACTCTTTTTTTACGTTTTTACGATGTTTTAAATTGCACTTCTATTTCAGCATTAACTTCACTGTTCGACTTGACTGAGAGGGGTAGTAATTCGTTCGTCATATCGGCTCCGAATCCCATACCTAGTGACGTACTTCAAGCAAACAGCCAGTTTCTATTCGCTGTCGTCGCCACGAAACCCGGAGCGCTAGTTGCACGATCGGCTGTATCCATCGATATTGAAAAAGGTGAGGGTCACACTTCTAACGGAATGGGTACCTAATCTGACGACTATTACTTCAACAATTCACTTAATAAAACGTATCAACGAGTTCGGTAGGTAAGCACATTTATCTTAATCGTTTAGCTACAAACGGACAGTGAATTAACATACATTTTTACGGTCTCCTTGACACAGAAGTCAAAAATGCTGGAAATATCGATTACTCGGATTAATATCACACATTTTTTTTAGACCTAACGGATCAAGTCGTTTTGGCGTTTGCGCAGATTACCTACACCGGCATTTTAGCAAGCAATGGTCTAGCTATGGACGACAGTATTAAGCTCAGCGCAGGATATGCACCAGGCACTCAATTCATACTTACTGGAGGTATGCTTCTTATTGCTACAAACTACTGGTTTATGGTAAGCGTCCACAGGTCCGCATCGTAAGTATGGGACGCACGAATTTCTGTGTCGGCAGCGATCGGATTGCCGACGCGAGTATCAGCAATCGGATTGCCAATGCCTTCTTCATCGCTTCCACTGATCGGCATTCCGTATGACGTCATCGGTACGCATCGCATTAAGGCATTGCCGATGAGCCGTCCGTACGATGCGGATCAGTGGACGCAGTTGTATGAGTTTTCATACAAGGCAAACTAAAATCCGTTATGTACGATACGTACGAAACGTGCGATGCCGACCTGTGGACGCACACCTTTAATCGGCTAGTATGTTGACTCGCGTAATCAACGTGACCGAGAACTAATACTCTCCTCATTGTTTCAGAATATCGGGAACATTTCAGAGCAGATCCTAAGGATGACGGCCTGACACTGACGCTTCTCGATTCTCTGCCCGATGAGGCACGCGAAAGAGCATTCATAGTGTTAGAGATTCAAGCTAGAAGAGAAAATGCTGTATCCGCATGGACAAGTGTAGTCATTGAAGTTGTTAGACAAGAAACCGTAGCTCCAGTATTTGAGCAAGCGTATTACAGAGGTGCTTATAACACCGAATCGGGATTGCAATTCACTCAAGTGATTTCCTTATCACAGGGCTACGATGACACGGTCTCTTTTACCTTGGAGGGAGGTAATCTTCAAAGCTATTAATTCAACTACTCTTTTTTACGTTTTTACGATGTCTTAAATTGCACTTATATTTCAGCATTAACTTCACTGTTCGACTTGACTGAGAGGGCTAGTAATTCGTTTGTCATATCGGCTCCGAATTCCATACCTAGTGACGTGATTCAAGCAAACAGCCAGTTTCTATTCGCTGTCGTCGCCACGAAACCCGGAGCGCTAGTTGCACGATCGGCTGTATCCATCGATATAGAAAAAGGTGAGTAATTACAGTGAGTGTTTGTCATCACATTTCCAACGGAATGGGTACCTAATCTGACGACTATTACTTCAACAATTCACTTAATAAAACGCATCAACGAGTTCGGTAGGTAAGCACATTTATCTTAATCGTTTAGCTACAAACGTACAGTGAATTAACATACATTTTTACGGTCTCCTTGTCACAGAAGTCAAAAACGCTGGAAATATCGATTACTCAGATTAATATCACACATTTTTTTTAGACCTAACGGATCGAGTCGTTTTGGCGTTTGCGCAGATTACCTACACCGGCATTTTAGCAAGCAATGGTCTAGCTATGGACGACAGCATTAAGCTAAGCGCAGGATATGCACCAGGCACTCAATTCATACTTACTGGAGGTATGCTTCTTATTGCTACAAACTACTGGTTCAATCGGCTTGTATGTTGACTCGCGTAATCAACGTGACCGAGAACTAATACTCTTCTCATTGTTTCAGAATATCGGGAACATTTCAGAGCAGATCCTAAGGATGACGGCCTGACACTAACGCTTCTTGATTCTCTGCCCGATGAGGCACGCGAAAGAGCATTCATAGTGTTAGAGATTCAAGCCAGAAGAGAAAATGCTGTATCCGCTTGGACTAGTGTAGTCATTGAAGTTGTTAGACAAGAAATCGTTCCTCCAGTATTTGAGCAAGCGTATTACAGGGGTGCTTATAACGCCGAATCGGGATTGCGATTCACTCAAGTGATTTCCTTATCACAGGGCTTCGATGACACGGTTTCTTTTACCTTGGAGGGAGGTAATCTTCAAAGCTATTAATTCAACGACTCTTTTTTACGTTTTTACGATGTTTTAAATTGCACTTCTATTTCAGCATTAACTTCACTGTTCGACTTGACTGAGAGGGCTAGTAATTCGTTCGTCATATCGGCTCCGAATCCCATACCTAGTGACGTACTTCAAGCAAACAGCCAGTTTCTATTCGCTGTCGTCGCCACGAAACCCGGAGCGTTAGTTGCACGATCGGCTGTATCCATCGATATTGAAAAAGGTAAGGGCAGGGCTGGGCAGTATTTGAATTACTTGAAATTAAAATACGTAATTGAAATACAAATACGTATTTGGTATTTGTATTTCAATTACCATCTTCCTTAAAATGTAATTTGTAATTCGTATTTCAAATACCTGACGATGAAGTATTTTGTAATTAGTATTTTTAATACTTGAGGCTTCAAAATACATTTGAACCAGCCCTGGGTAAGGGTTATAAAAAATTCAATGTTCGTCATCACATTTCAAAAGGAATGGTCAATTTATTAACAACTATTTATGGTTCCAAAATCTAACTTGGTTCTACCAGGTGGAACTTTGGAGCCCACCGTGACATTTTCTTCGGAGACGTACAGGCTGTCTGTGGACATAACACAGACTGGCTTTGTGGGTCGCGTCTCAGCGTCTGCTAACACTGGAGAAGATCTCACTTACTCACTCGACCCAGATGATGGTAAGCATTTTAGTTGTATTATTATCCGATTCGAAAGTGTCCCTAATGAACTAATTCTTAAAAGTATAAAATGTGACACGCAACACTTAGGTTAGTGGCAAAAATGCATTCCGGTTTATGAACCTTGAATAACTCTCACACAGAAAAAAGCTTCTAACAAATGAAAATGTTTTTTTGAGAAGGTAAGAACAAGGAAATTTACAAATTAAATTTTGCATTTTAATAAACAACTTGTTTTGTACCATTCAGAGGTACAATACAAATGGAGGAACTTAATCGCTTGTCCTGTTACCCCTGCTCGAAAACGTCCGAACTCAAACTACAAAACAAACGATCTGTAACTGTAAGCAAAGGCTAGAAGTTCTGTGTCATTCACCATTATGCTCACCAGATCTCGCGGACGATCGACTTCTTCCTTTTCTAGATTTTTAACAACTTCATGGCAGAGAAAAAAATTCAGATTCCAAAAGGCAGTATAAAATTACCGTTTTTTTATCTTCTGTCCACTCCACTTCTTCAAAAAGATCAGTCAAAAATTACCACAGTTTTGTCAGAAACACCTACATCAACAGTATGGATTCATAGTTTGATGAATAGTTGATTGATCGTAGGCCCATCGTTCAATTAGCCACATCGTGATATACCTTGTTAATGGGCACATCATGATGTACTCACGTATCATGACAGCTAAGCATAATTAAAACGATGTGGCTTATTCAACGATCATCGGCCGACAACATCAACAAAGCGTCAATCTAAATATATATAACTCAAAGGTGACTGACTGACATAGTGATCTATCAACGCACAGCCCAAACCACTGGACGGATCGGGCTGAAATTTGGCATGCAGGTAGATGTTATGACGTAGGCATCCGCTAAGAAAGGATTTTGATCAATTCTACCCCTAAGGAAATAAAATAGGGGATGAAAGTTTGTTTGAAACTTTGACAATTTTATAAAAATACATTGTTAAGTTCCGACATCCACGCGAACGAAGTTGCGGGCACAGCTAGTTTTTAAAATAAAGTAATTAGAAGAATGGGCACCATAATGGGCACATAATTATTAAATGCTGTTCCACTAAAAGTTAAAATTCGAAGGTTAATCCGCAAAGTTCCATGTATAAAATGATAATATTTGTTACAGCCCATCTTCAGAATCGTCTTTTTATAAACAATGAAGGTGAGTTGCATTTGTCTGCGCCGGCTAACAGTGGAGTCTACACGTTCCAAGTTATTGCCACTACAGTATCTTCAAAAGCGACAGGAACAGCTTGGGTATGAATTCTTCTCTGTCAATTTTATTATAATTATAAGTTAACCTTCCACAATATAGACCGTATTGCCTGAAACTAAATGTGTGTATATATGTTTGAGCATTATTTTAAGTTTAAATTGATTTAACAGGTACATTTAACGGCACAAGCAGTCACGGTATGTGAGGACAAAGACATTGTCATGCCCCCACTTATTATTTTAGAAAGAGATGAAGAAGCGCCTCACAGTAACCTAGTCGTTCTTGATTCTACGCAACACGCTGGCTGCCACTTTACCTTAACAAACCGTTGGCCAACTAACCAGTCGTGGCTGTACGTCAATGAGTTTGGACTGCACACGAATGCCATAGACAGAGAACACGCATCCATAGCGTTTATGGCGTTATCACAAGTTCAAGTGGAACTTATATTACATTGCAGAAGTGATAATGATAACGCTATCCGTGAAAAACGCTCTAAAACAACTGAGCGACTCGGTCACTACGATTACGGTTCAAATAAATGGATCCTCACAGACACAATCCCGTACAATTCGAGACGCAGCTTAGTGAATCTTATAGTAAACGACATCAATGACAACGATCCCATATTCGTCGGTGTTGAACACCAACCGATTGCTGTCGGATACCCCACCGCTGAGCTCGAGGAGAGGATATTACCACGTTCTTTGGCGGAGTTGCAGGTAAGGTTGCAATCTTTAGTACATATCGCACCTCCGATAAAATAGGGTTACAACTCCAAAAACCTGAATTTTCAGAAAAGCGAAAACAAACTCACGGATTTGTTAATCACTCTTTATTCTTGCAGCATTATTATTATGTGATACAAATTATATATTTCTGGAAAGCTTACAAAAAATACTTTTTAATGGCATACGCAGTTTTTCAATTTTCCTGAAAAAAACCCTGAAAATTCCCAATTGTAACAGTATTTTAGATAGCTATTCGAATTTCTACTCACAAAAATACAACATGACAAATGTAACAATTCATATTAAAGTAAAAATCAGGCAGTTCTTTAAACTTTTGTTAACTAAATAAGTATTCATATTGCTGTAGACTTTGAAACAAAATCAACTTTAACAAAAACATTAAAAAATTCTAACCAAAAAATCAATTTCAACGAACCACTTAACAGAACAATTTTAGTTAGTGTTTAATTATGCTAAGCTTAAATAATATTTGTTCTCCTTAATGAAATAATGTTTAAATACTACGTAGGAACTATAATCATCACAATAAAAATCAAAATCACAGAAGTAAGTTAAGTTAAGTTTCAGTCGTCTTTTAATAGCTATATGAAAAATTACTGGTATTTCAATATTCAATAATTATTGATTATAAAAAGGCGCATAGAACCGTGGTATATGATTACTATTAATCAAACTCATCAAGTCAGCTTTCTTCCTCACTCTTATTGAAAGCTGTCTGATGTAAGTAGGCCTTATTAAATAAATATTTAACTAGTTGAATTCAATCCTTAAACAATAAACTTTAATAATTCGACTTGTAACTGTTCATTAGACAAATTGATGTAAGCAACAAGATTTTACCATATTTGAAACACTGTTATATTTTATTTTGTAACACTAATCGAGATCATTCTTGAGTCAAAATGCTTTAGTCATGTAGCGTTACATCTCCATCTAGGGGCGAGTTTTAGAGTTACAGATGTAACCTTAATGGAGAAGATAGTTTATAAAATTTTAAGTATTTCTGTATCGATAACTCAAAAATCGACTTTTTCGAGTTGTAACCCTATTTTATCGGAGGTGCGATATATACTTTGTGGCAGAATAAAATGCTATTACTACAAAAAAAAACAAGTAATATAATGAACCCACCACAAAACAATTTAGTTGCAACATTAATTGCAAATTACTGCTCTATGCTAGTATCAAAACAAAAATTCAATTAAATAAAAATTTGTCAGCATCAAGTTGGTCCAATGTTTTCTGAAAGGAAAACAGTAGAATTTCTTATCAAAATCCTCTACCCAAAATTCTAACAATAGCTAATCGGAGTATTTAGGACGAAGTGTTACCTCGGACAACGAAAGCAAACTAATATTCCTGTGTTTTCAAAACAGGCAACAGACGCGGACATTGGAGAAAATGCAGCGTTGAGGTACTGGAGTAGCGAAACTGTGTTGGCTGTCGCTCCAACGACCGGGTTCGTTCACGTGCGCACCGGTGCGAGGCTGACGCACGACCAGATCCTCGTCGTCAGTGCAACTGATGAGAATGGGCAGGGACGCACGGGAACTATTCATCTTATTGTAATTATATTACCAAGATATATTTAAGTGCTTTTACATATTTCTACGCTTTTGACATTGTTGTCTTTTGTTCCATTATCCTGCTAAACACCGTTTAGTTTCACCTAATAAGAAGAATAAAATAAGAATTATATATATTTGCGTGTCATATATAAAATATGCAAGAAATAATTATTTTATTTCCATTTCCAGGTGAAATTGTTAGACTTAAACCACATAGCCGTAGTGACAATAAGAGATGCCTTCCTTAGTGATGAAACAACTGTTTTGGCTCAATTGAGTGATGCTATTGGATATGAAGTTAAAGCATTGAGGTCAGTCGTCATATCTGATGACATAGATGTAGACGTTACCAGGAATAAACGTGAAGTAGGCAGTCGTGGCGCTTCGCTACAACTTTATGTATATGGAATTGACCAAAGAGAAGCTGTCCCCGTGGATCGTCTTACGGCGTAAGTATTTTGGAAAAACAAACATTTATGTTTGGTTATAACCTACCTACAGCTGTGCCATCAGCTATTATGTAAAAAAAACTTTCTTTTCCAGAGACATAAGTGCTAACGCCGCTATAGCGAGTGTTGTAAGTACTATTGCACTGGAAGACTATCTACAAGATATGAACATTTTAGACCATCAAATTGGCTTGTTAGTGGCCACGATAATCCTTGGCGTGCTACTCTTTGTAGTTATTCTGCTGGTAGCCATATGGTTCTTCCTCAAATGGTAAGCAACAATTATTTAAATGAACTGTTAATGAACCTATTTGTCTATTTTACAAAAATAAACCTGATTCATACCGTTATTTTTAGGAGGAAGACCAAAAACTTTAAAGAATTTCATGATGAAAGCTCAATATCGAATAACTCATCGCTTGGTGACTTACCAAAACCCGAAACTGAGCAACCGCGTCTTAACATCGAAGATCTGAGAAGAAGCGAAAAGAGACTGCAAGAAATGTTGCAAGCTCCTATCGAACAGGTTACAGTAGAACCAATGCCGAAGAAAACTGAAACTCCTGTCGAGGCAATTCTTGATTTGCCTATTAACGAACCCAGCGCACCTTTTGTCATTCAGTCAATAGATAAATTGAAAGATGCTGAGGAGTCCTCGGATGACGAATTTGGGGAAGTTAGCACAAATCGAAGAAAGTCCGTTGTAACATTCAATGAGAACGTTGAAAAGATCATCCACGTAGAGGATAACCCGGATGACGACGGCGATGATGACGATGCCGTCATCAATCCTAGCATCGACGCCTCAAATTCCGGATTTGAAATTTACAGGTTGTAAATAATATTAGAATATAACGATGAAAACCCCAATCTTATTCAACAAAAGAAATCGTTTTCGTGTACATATATTTTTTTGATTTACCTATTGTATAAATGATACTCAGTGTTTATTTAATATATTTATTTTTTATACTAATCTTTAGTGTTTTATTTGCCTAACATGATACAGATTAAAAAAATAAGCTGATAAAATCAGCAATTTTTGAACGCTACTATTTCTAGAAACACCGTCAGTTGTATGGTAAGCTTCAGAGAAAACTCACTATCAAAGGGGGTGAAATTTCTCCGAAGCTGGCTGTACTGAAAACGAAAATAGCAATTTTATGCAGTATTTATCTTTGTTCATTTTCATGGCCACCTTCACCCAGATTCCTTTTTTATCGTGGTAAAATCATCAAAAAAGTCCTCCTACGCAGGGCGGGCCGGAGGGACTGTCAGACTTGTTCTGACTCAAATCGACAATCTATCGATAGCCTAAACGTTCCAGGGTCACGATAAGACGGTTACCTGACGAGACAATCCCGCGACCCCGGCGGTCAAATTACTGACAGCTTTTTAAGCCAGGCGTGGAACACGACGCGCCGTCCGCGTCGACCCGGACATGGTCCATGATCGGACGGCGCGTAACCTATTACTCGCCATCCGGTTATCCGCGCCTACGGTGGCCGGAAATCGCTTTGTAACGTCCGCTGCCGCAGGCGTCTCTTGCGGTGGCTGGGTCGTGAGGTAGACGCTGTCCTCTCCCTCACGCGTCCCGCCTTCTCCTTTGCTAGAGTGACTGCTTCGCAGAAGGAGGCGCTTCCCACTCCGTCTCGCCCCGCAGCATGGCCTCTGCCAATGCCATTACCCTATAATTATACTGTGCTATAACCGTCGTGTGCCCCGGCGGGGCAGTCCTGCCCCTTATGCTACACCGTGTCCTGTCCTGTCCCGGGCGATTCTAGCAGTGGTGACTACCAGGCGTTCTTCTTTTCCTATCAGACACAGGAATCTCCCGAAACATTCGTGTCCGGTGAGTACCTGAGTCAGGCGGAAGGTGAGGACTCCGTGGCGCCTCTCCAGCCACTCCTCAAAGAGGAGTCTTACCACCGCGATTGCGACGCGCCTGAACCTCGTTTGCGACAGAGAAAGACACTGCTTATTATTCTGCATCGAATTTCTTGTAAAGACGATTCAATCAAACTGATATTTCATGGATTTATCTTTTTAACCGACTTCAAAAAGAAGGAGGTTATCAATTCAACGGTATGTTTTTTTTTGTGTTTGTTACTTGATTATTACCCCGCCAATTGTGGACCGATTTTCAAAATTATTTTTTTGTTCGAAAGGAGATACTTGTGAAGTGGTCCCATTGTCACCATGTCAGGATCTGATGATAAGATCCTGGAGAAATCGAGGGCAACCCTCAAATTTTATAGGCCCACACATCGTTTTACGCAAATTTTATGAAGGAATTTAAGTATTTGCGTATGGTAATCATCATCTCATCCTTGGCATCGACTGATTTAGTAAATTATGTTTGTGTTCGCATATCTCCGGAACTACAAGCCCGATTTAAGTAATTCTTTTTTTTTACTTGGTATCGTTCAACTTAGGGAATACTGCAAGTTTCATCAAAATCGGTTCAATAGTTGTCGAGATAGGGAATGTATGAAAGAGATGTTAACGTTGTTATTACCGGTGTAACGGATTACAAAATACAAAACCATATTATTTGGTTATCTTTCATCGGTTTATTCCCTTTTTGTCGAGTCCCGTTATGTCGAGCCGAAAACCTTATTGTCTCGCTTCTATTACCCCTATGTCGAGCTTAGTTTTCTGTCCCGTTTCTATTCATTCCCTTTATGTCGAGTTTAGTTATATCATATTTTAGAAGTACAGTTACGTCCAATGAAATGTATACATGCACATAATTAAGAATCATTCATGATTGGAATTGTTATTAGGAGAACTTGGGATCCAAGAGCGAGCGAAGCGAGCTCGAGACTTGTGGGCATCCCGACACGGACAGGTTAGGTTCGAAGGGGATGGCGGGGTCTGAAAGACCCAGACAGTGTTAGGTTACTTTAAACCATGCACGCAGAAATAGGAGCCCCACGAAGCAGGGCTCCGTTGACCTTCCTTTTTAGGTAATCTTTACCTATACTTGTTTTAATATGTTTTTATGCCATTGGCTTTTAATTTACATCCCTGACTGTACTTGTTCACCAAACTCGACATAAAGGTAATAGATAGCGTAAAATATCAATACTTTGGAGAACAATAGACTTCCAGACTCGACGTAACGGGACTCGACATAAAGGGAATAAATCGTAAAAACACATAGTCACTACAGACTTGCGCCCTTTGAAGTTCATCATCTGTATGTGATTAGAAAAACCTGATTTTTGGCCACTATTGAGAACTATTATAAAACCATGACCACAAAACCATCGAATATCACTATTCACTACCTGTTGACGAACATGCAGAGGACATCCGAAATTATCTGGATACTGTCACAAAACTACCGCAAAGCTGATAAAGCAAAGAATAAAAAGTGGCATAGTGTTCTCTTTAGGGAACCTCATGACTGAACAGCAACAGCTGCTAATGCTAGGCTTAATAGGCAATGAAGTAAGTAAGAGCGAAAGTATGACAACCAGTCATAAGAAGGGTCATCGTATTTCTCAAGTCTGAGAGCATTGGTGGCCGAGTGGTATCAGTCCCGACTTACGAGTGGCATTACTTTGTGTAAACAACCCTTTATTTGGGTTGTTGTAAGTTCGCCAAAAAAGAAGAACCACCCCACGAAAAAAAGTATGTAGGGTAAAGTACCCAACTGCTGACCTCCCACCAACTATTGACCGCATAACAGTTTTTATCAAAAATAATAATAAATCTTCTTGCAGTGCTGCATAAAGAATACAGAAAATGAAATATAATTTATCTTGTAATATATTGGCGTCACAGAAAATTTAAATAAAGCAATATTGCGTCCGTAAACCTATGATAACAAAATACCCTCCTAAAATCATCGAGAAATTTAACAATTTGCTAAGCTGACGGTTGTTTTCAATGTCATTTTATTTCAGTTTTACACTATAGATTCCTTTGAGTTTGGTATTTTTTGGTTATTTAAGACAGACACAATGCTTTTCCACATGATTTTCAAGTTTTAATGAGCGTTAACTTGTTAAAATGATGAGGTCAATATCTGGTACACTCAAATGTATGAATAACCATTTTTTTAACATGGCATGTCAATAGCTGGTAATTAACCAAATGTACGAGAATACCAGTTACTGACACCACGGTGTGTACGTATAGTTCATTTTTAATGGTGAGGTAGCTTAACTTTAATGCATCTGTATTAAGCCCGTGGGCGTTGGCACCCCTAAAGGTGTGTATCTGCATAATCACAAACTTAAAAATTACCTTAGGTACGTAGTAACCTGACTACCTAGCATAATTTGAGTGAGGTACTTAAATTTTCGGTCTACTGTCACATTCTGGATCCTCCTGAATATTTTACGCTGCTTTCACATTTGGGCGACAGTCGCGCGACAGACGCTGCTTATGCGCGGCTGTTCATATAAAATGTGAAAAAATGTGCTTCTGCCGCGCTACTGTCGCGCTGCTAACGCCCTAATGTGAAAGCGGCCTTAGACTTTTAGACTTACTAATATTATAGGAAAAGTGAACGGCTGAATGGATTTTAACACAATTTGGCAAGCAGATTATTTTAAAACCTGGTTAAGTGGATGTACCTGGACGCAGGATAATTTTTATGTCGGTATATGATCCCGTGGGACAATTGCAGAATATAACACGAGCAATGCCTCAGCCACAGGTTGGTTTAATGCATAAAATAACAAAATATACCCTAACCTGCATGTTTGAACAAACTGACTTAAATCATTTCCGAGGCAAAGTGTGAGCTAGTTTTTTATTTGTATCTATGTTCTCTTCATTTGTGAGGTCTTTTACATAAGTTTAAAAAGTTAAAACCGTCTTATGTAATTAGGAAAATATTAATTCAATGGTTTTTAAACTCACTTTGTAGAACTAAAGCCGTGTTATTTCAATTTATATTTTGCCGTCGAGTATTTTTATATCTGCTGCATAATACAGAACAGTGAAATAACTACTAATAAAGAAGAAAAATTGGACAAAAAGTGATAAAAACTACAACAAAAAGTGATAAAAACTACAACAAAAAGTGATAAAAACTACAAAATTTCAAAAATAAGTGCAAGAATATTATTGACGGCGTTTGAAGACTGAAGACCTAAATAGTGTGAAAAAAGAAAATGAGAAGGGCTATAAGACTAGCTTTGTTTGTTTTTTATCAAATAAAACCTCGTATCACATTCATAATAAATAATATTTGAGTTTATTCTTATACTACAGGAGGTCAAAAAATTGGTCATTTGCATGATGAAAATTTGGTACAAGCATGTTGATAACTGGTCAAATGGCCTGTTCTTGCTAAACTCGAGAAAAAAAAACACTTTTTACCTTTGTATGACTGGAAATAATGTTTTAGTTATATTCTCCAATGTTTATTTTATCTTCCGAAAACATTAATTTCCACTTGCAACTCGTACATTAGTTTATTTTGCGAAAGAAGCAAGGAAAACCGCTTAAGGGGTCAATAGTTGGGTGTTTTACCCTACCTAATATACAGCCAAAGGTTTTTTTTATTAATTTTGATTAATGTACATTCGACCCATTCTTTTTCCGCACGGGGATGGCAGAACAATTAAATTATAAAATCCAGCATAAAACTACCGAAAACGAGGACACTATGTGGAATCTGAACAGAAAGTACTAGGAGAACAGGATCAAAACTTTTTTTCGAGAGGAATAATTTTCGTGGCGAACTTACCACAACCCATTTATTTCATCACCATTGCTCTCAAAACGGTGAAGGAAAACATCGTGAGGAAACCGGCATGTCCTAGAACCAAAAATTCGAAGACATGTGACATCTACCAACCCGCGTGGTGGATTATGGCCCACTCCCTCTCACAGAGAGGAGGCCTGTGTCCCAGCTGTGGGAAAATTATAGGCTGATGACGAAGTCAGATAGCCAGTCGCTCTTTATTGCACTTACAATTAGTTGTCTGCCATCTTATTATACGCTATGTGCAAATGGGACTATCAATTCGACCGCAGCACGCGATTTGACAGAGATGTGAGCTAACGGGGGTCATCCGTGAGTGACGTACGTGCTAAGTTTAGTATGTACCGCAACCTTTTTAAGCATTTTTAGGGTTCCGTAGTCAACAAGGAACCCTTATAGTTTCGCCATGTCCGTCCGTCCGTCCGTCTGTCCGCAGTTTAGCTCAAAGACGCACAGTACTAGAGAGCTGTAATTTGGTGTAAATATACGGATTTGTTGTGCCGAAAAAGTGGTAAAATATAAAAAACATTTAAAAAAAAGGGAACCGACTTCAAAACCAAACACAAAAAAACGATAAAATTACTTTTCTTTCGGAAGTCGGTGGCTTTATTTATTTTTTTATTTCATTGAGATATGGCCACCGACTTCCGAAAGAAAAGTTATTTTATCGTTTTTTTGTGTTTGGTTTTGAAGTCGGTTCCCTTTTTTTTTTAATGTTTTTTATTTTTCCCTTTTTAGTTGCGATATTCAACAAAAATCTTCATAAAATCGGCTTCTTTGAAAATCCACAATCCTATTAAGCAACAAAGACGGATCTATGCGAGCAACTTCACGAGATATCCATTATTGTTATATACTCAAACCTTCCCCAGAATGTAACAAACACTTTTCTGAAAACTGCATCAAAATCGGTTCAGCCAAACGCGAGATAATCGCGGACAAACATGCAATCGTCCCTGAAAATCTACGATCCAAGTAAGCAAAACGGATCCACGCGGGCAACGTCACGGGATATCTATTAGTGTTATATACTAAAACCTTCTCCAGAATATAACAAACTCTTTCCTTAAAACTGCATCAAAATCGGTTCAGCCAAACGCGAGATAATCGCGGACAAAAATGCAATCGTCCCTGAAAATCTACGATCCAAGTAAGCAAAACGGAACCACGCGGGCAACGTCACGGGATATCTATTAGTGTTATATATTAAAACCTTCTCCAGAATGTAACAAACACTTTCTTGAAAACTGCATCAAAATCGGTTCAGCTAAACGCGAGATAATCGCGGACAAACATGCAATCGTCCCTGAAAATCTACGATTCAAGTAAGTAAAACGGATCCACGCGGGCAACGTCACGGGATATCTATTAGTGTTATATACTAAAACCTTCTCCAGAATGTAGAGAACACTTTCCTGAAAACTGCATCAAAATCCGTTCAGCCAAACGCGAGATAATCGCGGACAAACATACATACATACATACATACATACATACATACATACATACATACATACATACATACAGGTCGAACTGAGAACCTACTTTTTTTTTTGAAGTCGGTTAAAAACCTCGTAAAATATTTTTTTTAGGGTACCTCCTGTACACGTAAAGTGGGGTTGTTTTTTTTTTTCTCGCGTACCCCTTAGTGTGGGGTATCATTAAATAGGTCTTTAAAAAATATTGATAGTTTCCATTAACAATTTTTTGATAAAAAAATTCGTTTGTGAAATATTAAGCTTTAAAGTGCTAAATTTTGCTCGACTCGAGTGTCCCCCCCCTCTACCAGCTAAACGGTTATGTTTGGGGGTGTGAAAAAATTCACAATAGTAGTATATATAACGAAGTTTAAAAGAAAATTATCATGACTAAGTAGGCTTTACAACTTTACGAGTAATAGTCGACCAACTTATAAAATGTACTTGGATAACATATTTTCTTAAACAAAATGTATCGGAGAACATGTTCTTCAACTGCAAATGTAAGTTTGTTAACTTAATTTTTACAGCTTTAATAGGTATGTTTTTACGGTATGTTTTTTGGGGATAGGTAGGTTTTTATCGTCAACTATTTTTAACTAACTTCAAAAAAAGGAGGAGGTTCTAAATTCGTCGTAATCTTTTTTTATGTATTTTCCCCGATTTCTCAAAGACTCCTGGACCGATTTTGAAAATTATTCTTTTTAAAATTAAATTCAGCGAATCAGTTTAGTTAGTTCGCATAAGTATTTTGATGGGCAACTACGGAACCCTACACTGTGCGTGGCCCGACACGCACTTGGCCGGTTTTTTTAGGTTTAATTTACATCTAATTGGCAAGAATTCGCAGATCAAGTTCCCAAATAATGTGGTCACTAGGACGCACTGTCATTTTCTGGAGTTGTTCTTTTAAGAGGTCCCGGTTCTCTCTTGCATGTGCTGATGTGATCACCAGGATCGAGGATTTCAATGAGGTACAAATCCCACACTCCCCGGTCTTATCCCTAAAGATCGGGCGCCTTTTGACGGTTTCCCCCCGATAACAACACGCGCTCACAGCGCAGTCTGACTGGCCTGCTCTAGTGGTTAGTGACCCTGACTGCTATGCCGGAGGTCGTGGGTTCGATTCCCACCCAGGACAAATGTTTGTGTGATGAGCACGATCATTTGTTCTGTGTCTGGGTGTAATTTATCTATAATATGTTTGTATTTAGAAATATATAAGTATGTTTATCAGTTGTCTAGTACCCATAACACAAGCTCTGCTTAGCTTGGGACCAGATGGCGTTGTGTGATAGTTGTGGAATATTATTATTATAGTAGTCAATTAATATTTTTAAATGCAACACAAATTAAGCAGTAAATTCAGATTTAAAGACCAATATTAAGACAACAATTTGTATGTGCCAAGTTCCATAGTATGGACATATGGACAATATTAATGTTACTAATGTTAAAAAAAAATATTTTTGATTTGCAAGTCACATCATTGTGGCAAACAATGTGTGGTTAATAATGTTGTTACCATCTTGCATGCATGTATTTTTTATGCATCACGGCATCACACTCCTATAAGCGGATAACGATTATCATATTTTATCTACATAGATAAATAGAAAGGATTTTTAACCGATTCTAAAAGGTAACACACTATCTGATTCTTTACGATTAGTATCCAAAGAATTGACGTCATTATTGATAAAGCGATGCCGAAGCTAACAAATAGATAACATTCTATAATAACGTTGTATAGGAAAGGAAAGTAGCAAATTAATTATATTTAACATTTTTTATTTTGTAAAACTTTACCCCACAATAGGAATTTCTCCTGTGTCGTGGGTACGTTAGTAAGTAAGTCAACTGTGTCTTTGAAGTGCTTTGAATTTCGAAAGAAGCACAACTTGAATAGTCATACGAGACGAACTGGGCTTTTATTAGAATGTGGGCCGTAACTGTACAGAATAAATCTTTTCTAATATTTGCTTTTCTTTGTTGTAGGGCGAGGGTTAATTTTAAATGGACCGCGCTCCCTTTTCTTTTATTTTTCAAAAAACTGTAGTTCTGAGTTCAAGATATCGTCATAGGTGACAATAACTTGAAAACATTTTCAAGATAGTTTGCCAATTTCAGTCCCGCCGCCGCGTGAGACGGTGATGCTACCCACTCATTACTCGCCTACTGCCACGGTTGCCACTTCTGGGCTTTTCACGTCGCGGCTTTAGGCATGCATCTCCCTCACACATTCGGCCTCCTCCTTCACTTGCATTACTACTTTTCAAAAGGAGGTAATCGTTTTCCATGCCCCTCGCTCCTTGCATTTGCCTGGACCAAGCCCGAACGCGAGAGGTTGTCTCCGCCGATTAATTATACACAGTGACTTTTTAGTCGTCTTACGTCAGCCCAGTTCATGTATCCAATGACTAGTACACGTTTATAATAACAAAATAGGTAAATAAGAGATTTAAAAACTTTAAAAATAAATTTTGATTCATTATTGTGACGCAAGGCGTAGTTAGAAACACCCTTGTCTCATAGAAAATGGAGATGGAATGATCTGCCTGACTATTGCGCTGGGTAGGTATACTCTACAGCTTGATACGTAAACATTTTAAAAGGGTGTTCCATACTTCTTATGTACCTATTTATTAATAATAAAAAAACTTTTTAAAAAAAAGGGAACCGACTTCAAAACCAAACACAAAAAAACTATAAAATAACTTTTCTTTCGGAAGTCGGTGGCTTTGTTTTTTTTTTTTTCATTGAATGGCCACCGACTTCCGAAAGAAAAGTTATTTTATAGTTTTTTTGTGTTTGGTTTTGAAGTCGGTTCCCTTTTTTTTTAAAAGTTTTTTATTTTTCCCTTTTTAGTTGAGATAATCAACAAAAATCTTCATTAAATCGTCTTTGAAAATCTACAATCCTATTAAGCAAAACGGATCTATGTGAGCAACTTCACGAGATATCCATTATTGTTATATACTAAAACCTTCCCCAGAATGTAAAAAATACTTTTCTGAAAACTGTATCAAAATCGGTTCAGCCAAACACGAGATAATTGCGGAAAAACATGCAATCGTCCCTTAAAATCTACGATCCAAGTAAGCAAATCGGATCCACGTGGGCAACGTCACGGGATATCTATTAGTGTTATATACTAAAACCTTCTCCAGAATGTAATGAACACTTTCCTGAAAACTGCATCAAAATCCGTTCTGCCAAACGCGAGATAATCGCGGACAAACATACATACATACATACATACATACATACATACATACATACATACATACATACATACATACAGGTCGAACTGAGAACCTACTTTTTTTTTTGAAGTCGGTTAAAAATAATTATTAACGATTTAAAAAAAAACTCTCCTATAGGTATTTTAGGTCGGATACATTAAGTGGACCACTTTTGTAAGACGACTAAAAAGTCAAGTACATAGTAGTCAACAGTCAAGTGTATAGTAGTCAACTGTTTGTTTGCATTACGATTGTGTTATCACTTTTAATTCGCACCGATATCAATCGGAAATAATTATCGGAATTACTAATGCATTCCCAGCAAAAAATCAGTAATTCCTTGTGAAGTTTTTGAGTATCTGCCATACTTAACCTGATTATCAAGGTATTTAGCCGGATGTTTTAGTCTTTATCAGTCATAACTCATTAATTTACATTAGTGCTAACGTGCCTGTGCGCCAAGTAGTAATGAACTTAGTGATTATAACGAAAAAAGTGCAATAAATGAATGTAAATAATTACAGCTTTCCCTAATTGCATAACATTTTAAGCCAAAGAAAGACAATGGGGCATTGCAGGCTTATGATTATATTCATTTCACTTTTTATTACGACGTGTTTTCGCTACAGTAATGGTAAGGAAACTATGTAAATTAACTTACCCTATCCCAATACTTTATTTTAGTTTTAAACTCTTCATCCACTCCATTAATATTACATTTCAGCATGCCAGATAAAAGATACCACGCTAGGATTTCCCGTAAGCGCAAGGGTCAGAGACGTAGACAGGGGCATTCTTTGGCGAAATGATACAACGGGTATTGTTGGTAAGCGTTTATTAGCAATTTATTTTTCTAATTATGTCGATTTTAAGATCTTTTTAATGCTCTTCAAAAAATAATATATCCCATTTTTTGATTAAATAATCATAAAGTTCGTATGATTCGAGTATCCAAAAAAGGTAGCAACTCTAATTTGAACTCAGAATTCTATTGAGAAGTCGATTAACAACTTGACTCTTTCTTTTACATCAATGAGAAATAAGCCACGGGTTTTGATGCAACTTCTGTCGCTTGTCAAATATTCAGCATAAGAACTTAGACTTACATATTTCGATTGCGTTGACTTAATTTTACTGATGATTGATTTTCAACTTCTTATTGTTCCTTAGAATAAGAGCCTTTACACATAGACAGACAGAGATATCTAAACATTTTCCCATGTCTTCAATTTCCAAATAACATCAAATGTTTTAACAATTTAACCGATATGAGGCATGCTATCGGAATCTACCCAATATGAAGAACATATTTAGTTTTTCGTTGTCTATTAATTGTTTTATTCTGCACTACGTGTAGTGTATGCTGTCAAATACAAGCCATTAAATGGGATTTGTGATTTCCAATAAAATCTTATTTCAGGAATCCGTGACTACTCAGTAGGCGGAGTGCTAGACAACAAAGGGTACCTAGGCGTACACGTCGTTGATTCTCAATTCGAGTTGTTTACGACTGAATACTTCAATCACTATGAAGAAACGGAGGTTTCCCACACAATGACAGTCTCTGTAACGTATACGTGTACGGAAAACACCAACAATATCCTTCCACAAGTAAGATCATTCCACCGCAGGCTCTTATCTCGTAAAAGTTCCTACTACTCACCTATTCCTGCAGCTTTGCTCCCTGAAGGGAGCTCATAAGAAACTCATTTGCGAACTCAGTTGTTTCGGGAGTTGGTTAAGTACGCTCTCCAATTTTGAAACGGTTACAAAAATATTTTTTTACGGCCATTTAAAAATGTTGTTAATTTTTAAATGGCCGTAAAAAAATATTTTTGTCTAACTAGACTACTTGAGGTGAATTCAATCGATACGTGGAGTAGCACAAATCCCCCTTATTTGTGCTACACCACGATCCAGATTACCACTCAATCGGTTGCCTCTCCGACATACATTTAGCGGCGTGTCCTTGCCTAGAATGAGGAACCTGTGTAACATTGGATGGGAGGAAAGGCTGGCTGTCACCAGTGTGTGGATCGAACGGAGGACACGGTGGAGCATACGGTGAATAGCTGTCCCGCTTAGGCAAAGCACCGCCGTGTCTTTACGGAGGCAATAGGGCGCGGCGATCTCACGCACCCGGCACACAATGTTCAAGCCAATACCTTCGAAGTCTAAGTAAGTAATCACCTCCTTCTTCGAAGCAATAATGCGTGAGGAATACGTGAGGGAGAAGATATCCGACACGTCGCATAGAGCGTGTGACGCCACCGTTTTGAGGGGGCTTGCGAGCAGCAGTAACGAGTGGCTCGACGGCTGATCAAGGGCCAACCTCGAATCGACGGTGCGGACCTGTCTAAGCACAATATTATAGCCTTTTAGTCAGAAAGAGTCTGAGTCTTGGGTGGAGCGGGGGGAATCATTGCCTGATTCAACCCCTAAAAAAAAACAAAAAATGATTATAAGTACATTTTCTAACCCATAAGATTCTAACTTTTGTTTCATCAAGAAAGTGTAATAATTTTATGCAATTTTACAGATAATTACGATGAATGTGATTGATACAAACAATAATCCGCCAACGTTTTTGCGGCCAAATGAATATGTTTTCAACATTGCTGCACCAATGCCACCAGGAAACGAAATTACTGGTTGCTCAGACTTAATTATTGTGAGAGATATCGATCTCACTACGGAAAAAATAATCTTTAAAATAGAAGACAACCCATATTTTGAAATCGAGGAAGAAATTTATCGGAATCCTTCTACACCTAAAGAGTTTAAAGCAATATTAAGGACAAAGACCTTCATAAGGAGTTTTCCCGAACAACTAAAATTAACCATCTGGGCTACGGTAAGCTACCAACTACTTCTATAATTTTATAAAGCTAATCTTGAATTGGCACGGTTGGTGCAGTGACTGTGCGATTTTACTGCAGCGCTGCGTGTCGCGGGTTCGATTTCCGCAAGGCAAATCTTTTTATGATCTACAAGTAGTTGTTCCGGTTATTGGCGTTTGAAATAACAACCACGTTTAAAAAAAAATAACTGTAAAATTTTTAACAGATTTTCAAAAGGTAAGTAACCAGAATACACAGTACATTAAAAAATGTGCCCACATGTGCACACAGAAGTTCGCAAAATAGATTTCATACAAT
The DNA here is from genome assembly GCA_954870645.1 of Agrotis clavis. Lineage (NCBI taxonomy): Eukaryota > Metazoa > Arthropoda > Insecta > Lepidoptera > Noctuidae > Agrotis > Agrotis clavis. The sequence goes on from OX940921.1 coordinate 15,595,889, forward strand.
AACTTTTTAACGGTAGTTTTTTTTTTTTAGATTAATTCCATTTAAATATCTTTTCATATTATGTTATGTAAACATTATACAGTCTTACTACAAAAACTTAAACATCTGTTGAACACTTGTCTAAAAAAAGTGTGACTGCAACGGACCTTATTTTAACGCCATAATCTGTCATTTTTAGTCAAGTGTTCAACAGACGTTTAACAGTTTTTGTGGTACCACGTTTTATAATGAAAGCTCCCAAATATGGGTAGGCAAGCATTCTGGGCGTTCCTGGGCAGAATTTCATATTTTGGTCATTAAGTATGTATCTAAGTGACAATAAAGCTAGTACTGTTACTATGAAAATCTTCGAACTTTATATGTGAATCTCAGATCAAAGAAATAGGCAGATAGAGCGCTCAGAACACGCGAGTGGTTCCACCAAAGTTAATACAAAATCAAAATCGAATACAAAGTCGCGACAGTACCAAGCTACGCGTCGTACCAAGCTGCGCGTCGTTGTTGTTGTTTGCCAAAATATTCCGTCACGTGTCTCTAACCATTGTAAAAGTTGTTCTCAAAAACAAAGAAAACATTATGGAATGTAATTCGATTTGATTTTGGATTAACTTTGGTGGACCCACTCGCGTATTCTGAGCGTTCTATCTGCCTATTTCTTTGATCTGAGATGTGAATATTCTTGAACATGTTTTTAATATGAAGTCAGATTTAGTGAAGGACCACAACGTCATTGAGAAGACCGGCTATAATTTTGAAATTACATTTTAAATTTAACAGGATCATGATGAAACAGGCGATCCTCCGTTAACTAGAGAAGCAACTATAACATTTCTTGGAAATACAGATTTTGTACTCCCCGAAGAGCCAGTGTTCTCCGCAACATTTTATATCGCTGACTACACAAATGACAATCGGGTGGTCCTAACTGAACCGATCTCACTAAAGAGTGGCTACGACAAACTTGTGCAGTTTTATATTGCAGGAGGTGAGTAAATAAGATCTCAGATTCCTTAAGTTAACCAAAAAATAAATAATAGTCATTTAGAATGAAATGAATGTACATAAAATAACAATTAATAAATTGTATGAATATTCAAAAGATAAATAATTAGTACTTACCTAAATTAGATACAAAATTGTTCGGTTTTTCATTTTCAATATTATGACGTTTTTCACGACTAGCTTGCTTGTTTGTGTTTCTTTGGGTCAAAACTAGTATTCGGTTATTTAGCCTACAACTGGATTTCCAGGTCTTAAAACCGGAGAGCCTGAATAAACCAGTTAACCAGACATTTCGGGAAAAAGACCGAACACCTTTAGTTTTTAGTCCTAGTAGAACAAGACCATTCTTTTTGAACACACGCAAGATTCAGATCAACTGAAAAAGGTTCCCCTCATCTTGCAACTGCGCAAGCGTGGGTGATTAGTGCTGGTCCGCTCACTTACGCTAGCTATAGGTATATGATGAGAAGGGCGGAGCGGAATCCACTTCAAGACAAATGTTTAAAAAAAATTACCAACCCCGTCTAATTTGGTCGGACACGCAACCAAAAATCCTGACACTGGCCGGCCGGTAATCCGTACGCCTGGCCTACTTGTTCACCCGTTTGTCTACAGCTTAGCTCAGTGACTTATAATACAAGAAAACTGTTATTTTGCCTTAAATAGATTAGAACAAACATAAATAAAATCACGAAAACTAATATCTTTGGTTACTCTTCACTTAAAGTGGGCGTTTGATTTTCACGCGTACCTTCCCCTTCATGTAAGATGTCCTTGTATTTGAAAAATTCATTATCATTTCTTTAAGTCCTAATTTTGCCCGGGCACGCCGCAATTGCGGCGGTAAGACCCCTCTTTGAGGAGTGGCTGGAGAGAAGTCATGGCGTCCTGACCTACCGCTTGACGCAGGTCCTCACCGGACACGGAAGTTTCGGGAGGTACCTGTGTCTGATGCGAAAGGAGGAGACGCCTGGGTGTCACCACTGCGAAGATCGCCCGGAGGACACGGTGGAGCATACGGTGCAAGACTGCCCAGCTTGGGCGGAGCACCGACGTGTCCTCACGGCTGCGATAGGCGGAGACCTCTCGCGCCCAGCATTGGTCGCGGCCATGCTGCGGGGCGAGACGGAGTGGGAAGCGGTCGCCTCCTTCTGCGAGGCAGTAATGCTCGTGAAGGAGGAGGCGGGCCGCGAGCGAGAGAGGACAGAGTCCTCCCTCCGCCCCATCCGCGGTAGTAGACGCCCACGGCGACGGACGTCGCTAGATGATCTCCGGCCACCGTAGGCGCGGGCATGCGGGCAGCGAGTAAAGGGCAACTCGCTGCCCGACCAAGGACCATGCCCGGGTCGACGGCGCGTTGTGTCCCACGCGCGCCTCAAAGAGCGTCAGCATAATGACGGGGCCCCCCTCTCAGAGGGCCAAAGCCTGCCGGGGTCGCGGGATTATTTCCTTACCGTGACCCTGGAACAGAAAGGGCTATTGAAGGACACCGTGGATTTTAGTCAGTAGAAGTCTGACAGTCCCTCCCGCCCTGCCCGGGGTTGGAGGACTCATTTGATGATTTTACCACGCTAAAAAAAAAAAAAAAAAAAGTCCTAATTTTGCCAGTCAAATGAACTGTTGTTTTTGGCTTGTTTTAGCTTTGCTGAGACTAAAAATTTAAATTTTCTTCTCAGGTAACTCAAATTTTGAGCTGATCCAAGATCAGGAAAATAAAATATCAATCCGTGTCGTCAAGCCCTTAGCAGAAGAAGATCTCAAGGGAACCAACATGCACCTAATTGTGACAGCAGAACGACCGTTCACGAGCGGAGCTTCGGCAACAGTCGTGCTGCGGCTACCTGAAGGTGAAATACGCTAAAGTTTTTGTTCAGTGACTTTTAAATAACCACTTCTGAAAAATCATAACCCAAAACTAAAAGGGTGAGGCCAAGCTAACAAAGAAAGTACATCCGGTAAGAACCACCACTCGATACTATAATGTCAATCAATTGCATATTAATAACCAAAGGAACAGGGTACACTTTTAGTCAGTATATAAAAGTCTGGCAGTCCCTGCCGTCCCTTATTATTTAGAAATATTCCCGCTGGATCCCACTTTTGAATCCCACTTGAATATTTTTCCCGTTGAATCCCATAACAAAAGAAAAACGTTTTATTCCCGTTGAATCCCAAAAACAATTCCCGTTGGATCCCACATGCTTTAAAAAATCTGAATGCGAGTACTTTCAACGACAAAATTGCTATCATAAATTGCGGTTTCGCCCGCGTCGTATTAGGCGTATGGCCCTATGGTCCAGTCACGCATTAGTTCCCTTGAGGAAAGCGTGAAACACGCCGCGCCATGACTTGGGCCTGTCCTTGGTCGGACGGCTCCCGGACTCCCCGTCCAGAAGCGGCTGGAATATGACTCGCGATTTCCAACGCCCTCGGGCGTCATCAGCGGTGGCTGGGGCGAGAGTAGACAATGTCCATTAAAAAAGACATCCATATTGAGCGCAACATGACAAGTGTCAGTCAGTGTCGAATTAAAATCAGTGTAGTCACAAAAGAATATAACATTATTGCAGGTTTTTTATATCTCGTTTCTGTGAAAAATAAACTACCCATTTAGAGTGATTTCCCCCCCTCCCTGACACGTGGCATCACAGCGCTTTTCAAATGAACTTCGCTGATCCCGTTGAAAAACGTACCACCTTGAGCTTATGCTAGCCTAGTACTTTGGCAGGCCATTTTGAGTTACCTTACCCCCGCGTTGCGTGTCACGTGGCGCCAGAGCGCAAAACATACCACCTTGATCTTATGCTAGCCTAGTACTTTTGCTGGTTAGTGACATTCTATCAGTTTTTAAGTAAAGACTGAAACAAATTCTCAGAATGTGTCTCTGCCATCTGTCTACACACACTGGTGTGACCGGTCTATGGAAAGCCTATGGTGGCCGGATCTTGTCTAACTTTTTTTTATTGTAAAATTCATAAATTACTTACTCAGAATATATCAGTAAAATAACGGTAACAGTTTTCTTCTGATATGTACACATGTTGTCAAAAAGTGGGATTCAACGGGAATTAAAAATGGGATTCATCGGGACTACCTAAAAAATGGGATCCAAAAGTGGGATCCAACGGGAATAATTCATTATTTATGTTATGACCTTATGATACAACAAAAACAAATACGGTATAATATCGTTACCTATTACCGTATTGTTACTAGTATGTCTTGACTTTTTACAAAGTAAATTATCATATTCGTACAAGAGATTGGGTCAGGTATATCAGACAAGCCGGATTTTGAATCATGATGGTATTTACCAAGTAAAGATAAGAAATTGTTTTTTTTTTTGATAATTATGATAATGCACTCGTAGGTAGATACTTTCTTTTGCTTTTTTTCCTCATTAACAATATTCTTTGTTTACATGAAGAACTGAAAAAATGCCGTTGACTTTATACTTTACACGAAGGGTCAAACATTAGCTTAGCATACGGTGCAGAACTGCCCCGCTTAGGCAGAGCACCGCCGCACGTGTTCTCACGACGGCGATAGGCGGAGACCTCTCGCGCCCGGCTTTGGTCTCGACCATGTTGTGGGGCGAGACGGAGTGGGAAGCGGTCGCCTCCTTCTGCGAAGCAGTCATGCTCGCGGAGAAGGAGGCGGGCCGCGTGAAGAAGAGGACAACGTCCTCCCTCCGCCCCAGCCGCAGTGGTAGACGCCCACGGTGGCGGACGTCGGTAGACGATCTCCGGCCACAGTAGGCGCGAGCATGCAGGCGGCGAGTAATGGGCGACTCGCTGCCCGAATAAGGAACATGCCGGGGGTCGCGGGAGTTATTGAATAACCGTGACTCTTGAACGTTAAGGGCTTTTGAGTCCGACGGTCCCTCCTGCCCTGCCCTGGGTGGGAGGACTCATTTTATGATATTACCATGATAAAAAAATAGGGTTAAACATTTGTAATATCATTGAATATTTGTAAAACATTTGGTGCACGGTTAAACTATAATCAGTTTATGTTTGCACCAACTTATTGTTCAAAATTGTAAGTGTAGGTACTACTATTGAATAAATAGCATAATACGCTCAAATCAAAGAAATAGGATAATACGCCTATAATTATCCCACAACTGGGACATAAGCCTCTCGTGTTGGCTCAAAATATGTCGCATTGTCTTCGATTTTTTTATCGTCATGATGTTTTCCTTTACCATTTTCAGAGCACCTGGTTATTTTTTATTATTTATTTTTGTTTTAATACTTTTCTATCTTTGTTTGAACTATATTTTTTGATATTTTACTACCTACTCTAAATAGGTTGTTAAGGTACGTATAATTTATATATTTTTTAACAATTTCAGCAAGATTATTGAAATTTGAAGCATCAACTCACAGAGGAAGTTTGCAGAATAAGGTTTTAAAACTTGATCCGATTCGATTAACAGTTGGTTATGACAATACCGTGGTATTTACTATTAGTGGAGGTGAGTCACTTGCTTTTAATCAACTTAATATCTGTTTTGCTATTCATTTAAATATTCAACTACGAAAACACTTTTTTTGGAAAAAAAAGTGTTTTCGTAGTTGAATTCCGGCCTAATGTAACATTTCATTGGGTACAATTTTTTTTTTGTAGATTACGCAAAATACTTCCGCATAACGAATGGTCAAAATCCGGCTGTAATATCTCTGAAGCCATGTTTTCCCAGTGCTGTTATATTAAACAACAATGTAATATTGTTGACTGTCACCGCATCTGGACTTAACGTTGTAACTACCGCAACAAATGTAATTCTGGATGTAATAAAGGATGACAGAACGGTACCTAAATTCAATAGCAATATTTATTACGGCAAATACTTGGACACATCGAACTTCAAATTACCAAAGATTCACTTGACACAAGGTTTCGGTAGTGACGTTACTTTCAAACTCGATGGAGGTAAGTGAATACATAATTACATAATGAAATGCTTATTTTAAAATATTACATTTGTCTTAACTAAAACCTTTTACAGAAAATGCTCAATATTTCGGCCTTTCAAATAAAGGGAATGATGTAGTGGTTTATCCTCGGTCCGCTATCCCTCAAGACGTCATTTTCGAGAAGAAAGTTTTGGTGTTTAACATTTTAGCAATGAAAGCACTGACTGTTGGCGCAAGCGCGGCTATATCAATAAGTTTCCCGCCATGTGAGTAAGATAAAATAATATAACGTAAATGAGAAGAAATACTGAACTCATTGACTAATCATATTTATGTAACAAAGCCAATGATTATTGATTATTCCTAACATTTAACGGAATTGCAGAACTTTATTCGAAGGCACTGCCTTGTTGCTCGTCTCTGGCAACGAGCCCCGCGGTTATCATCGCTGTCACTATGGTAAAACTACCAAGCCCGTGTAGCACGCCACGTGGGCAAAACGCCCGTAAAAGGCCAAACGCCTGCAGGGATCGCGGGACTGTCTAAACGCATTAAAAAACGCCGTGGATTTTAGTTAACACGAGTCCATTCCGCTCCACCCAGGGCGGGAGGACTTATTTGATGATTTTACCATGGTAAAAAAGGTTAATTTTTAGGGTTCCGTAGTCAAATGGCAAAAAAACGGAACCCTTATAGATTCGTCATGTGTTGCCCAATTTCTCACGGGACATGGTAACTTTAAAAGTAAATTATTTTCCTTCAAGCTTGTTCCCTCGCCTTTCTGTGAATGTTCAACATCAGATTGTGAATATGAACAATCAGCACATCATATTATATTCTTTGGCAGAACGAACGCAATATTATGTTGGATACTGTTCAGACTACATCTGGAGTCATTTACTACACGGACCTTTTGGAAACTCGAACAAACTTCCGTGCTTTCAAGCGTTTTTGCAATACCTATTATTTGAATCAAATTTAACAGCTCACAATTTAGGACCCATTAATATTAGTAGTCATTTTACCCGTGGTGCTAGGCAACTGGGCTTCTCCCAGTTGTAATGTCCCTTTGTGCCTATTGGCCTTGTTTTGTTCTGTCTCCTGCTTGCATGGAGGGAAGTGGGAACATATATTTTTTCCTACTCTTCCACTATTCTTTTCTGATTAATTTCGTTGCAGGATCCAAGACAGGTAAATTCATTCTCCGGGACACGTCGAGACTTCAATGTCTCGGCGCTTTTCTGGTGGTTGCCACTGTTGATTCTGGCTTTCAGGAGTTACAGTTGTTGGGAATAGTGCGGTGGGTTTGTCCCAAAAAAAAAAAAAGATTCGTCATGTCTGTCTGTCTGTCTGTCCCATGTCATAGCCCTTTTTGACGAAATTATAAGAGCTATCCTGTTGATACTTGGTAAGTAGATATATAAGAGAAACACTTCCAAAGTCGTAAAATGTGTCCCCCCCCCTGTAACTTCTAAAATAAGAGAATGATAAAACTAAAAAAAACATATGGTTTGAACGAGATCGAGTAATTAGTTTTTTTTAATCGTCTTATATCGTAAAACGCAATTTACCTTTCAAAGTTACAACCAACTACAAGAACTTTTATATTATGTTACTTGCTGCTACGGAACCCTTCATGCGCGAGTCCGACTCGCATTGGGCCGGTTTTTTTATATCGATGAGAAGTTAAGTACGCTGCCTGTTTCTTGGGCAATATATTTGCGGCCTTTGTTCAAAATAGGTTTAGTTTTATTATGTACTAGCTTCTGCCCGCGACTTCGTACGCGGATCTTGTTGCTTATGCCAGCGACGACGGGGCCGTCAAAATCGAAGATCTGAAACGTCGAATTCTAAGAGCCCGGGAACGGGAGAACAACGGGATGTGTGAGACGATTCCAGACGTTCCAGATCTTTCATTTTTGTAAGTCAACAGGAAATGACCATCAGACTAAACAACTCTTGCTAATAAAGGAATGACGTCATTCCTCACGGGCTCTTGGAGTTCCACATCAGGTGTTCCAGATCTTCAATTTTTATACGTCAATAGAGAGTGCTCATCAGGCTGAACAACTCTTGCTAAGACGTCATTCCTATATATGTTATAGTGTAGCTGGGGTCTTGGAGTTCCACATCAGGTGTTCCAGATCTCAATTTACATTCGTCAACAGAGAGTGCTCTTTAGGCTGGACAACTCTTGCTAAGACGTCATTCCTATATCCTACTACTATTATAAAGGCGAAAGTTTGTAAGTATGGATGTATGGATGTTTGTTACTCTTTCACGCAAAAACCTCTGAACGGATTTGGATAAAATTTGGTACACATATAGTTTATAACCTGGATTAACACATAGGATAGTTTTTATCCCGATTTGATGTTCCCGTGGGATAATTTTTGAGTTGTAGCGGGTGAAGCCGCTGGCAACAGCTAGTATGTTATAAAGTAGCTGGGTTGTTGGAGTTCCACATCAGGTGTACCAGATCTACAATTTTTATACAACAGAGGAATTGCTCATCAGGCTCAACAACTCTTGCTAAGACGTCTTTACTGTATATGTTATAGTGTATCTGCTCTTGGAGTTCCACATCAGGTGTTCCAGACCTCAATTTTCATACGTCAACAGAGAGTGCTCATTAGGCTGGACAACTCTTGCTAAGACGTCTTTACTGTATATGTTATAGTTTAGCTGGGTTCTTGGAGTTCCACATCAGGTGTTCCAGATCTTCAATTTTTATACGTTGACTGAGAGTACTCATCAGGCTGAATAACTCTTGCTAAGACGTCATTCACTTATATGTTAGTTTAGCTGGGCTCTTGGAGTTCCACATTAGCTGATCCAGATCTTCAAATTTTAAACGACAACAGAAAGTGCTCATCAGGTTGAACAACTCTTGCTAAGACGTCATTCCTATATACGTTATAGTTTAGCTGGGCTCTTGGATTTCCTCATCAGGTGTTCCAGATCTTCAATTTATATACGTCAACAGAGAGTGCTGATCAGGTTGAACAACTCTTGCTAAGGCGTCATTCCAATATATGTTATAGTGTAGCTGGGCTCTTGAAGTTCCACATCAGGTGTTCCAGATCTTCAAAAATATTTCCTCAACAGAAAATGCTTATCACATGGAGCAATTTTTGCTATGACACCATTTTTGTATCTTTTATAGTTTAGCTGGTCTGTTGCGGTTTTGCATCAGGCCTTCAAGTTTCCAAGATAAATTATAGCCTACGTTTTGGCCAGACTTTATACCTATACAACAAAAATCATTCAAATCTGTCCAGTAGTTCCGAAGATTAGCGTGTACAAACAAACAGACATGCAGACAAACAGACAGATTTTTTTTTGGATTCGTGCTCTATTACTGTTTCTAAACCTCCTTCAATTTTTTTTTTTTTTAATATAGTCAATGAACAGACACAGTTTTTTTTACTGTTTTATTATACAAACATGTAACGTAATTTATAACACATTTGCTCGTAAAAGGTCTCTTACTGCACCTATTTCAGTATCGTAATGTATCTTATTACGCACTAGTGCGTAATGGTAAAGTAAAACGCACTAGTGCGGTAATGGTAAAGTAAAACGCACGGTTTATCAAGATGCTCCGTCTAAAACGAACGGTACTTTTTTAAATCTTAGCAAAGAGTTTTTATGTCAAAAAAGCGGTCAACATTTTATTATTAAAATTAAATTTGGGAGATGAAATATAATAAATATACATTTTATTCTTTAATTTAATTAATTTTGACAATTAATTACAACCATTTATCTGTAATAAAACCACAAAAGAATTAATTTACTTTATTAGTAATACTGGCTGTTTTTTGTGCCTTTGCCATAAACAAAAGATGCTGGTGCGCGCGCATCGCTAATTTGTGAAAAAGTAAAAATTATTCCGCTTGCTTTTCCTTTTCGATGTAATGATTTTATTTATTTACTCACAAATGTGTTATAAAACGTCGTATGACATACGTGCGGTTTGATAATTACAGCCTCTGCTTTCTTATAGCACTCGCCTTACGGCTCGTCCTACCAATATCGCCTCAGCTGTAATGATCAACTTACCGCACTTATATCATAATGTACTATTATAACACATTTGCTCGTAAAAGGTCTCTTACTGCACCTATTTCAGTATCGTAATGTATCTTATTACGCACTAGTGCTTAATGGTAAAGTAAAAAGCACTAGTGCGTAATGGTAAAGTAAAACGCACGGTTTATCAAGATGCTCCGTCTAAAACGAACGGTACTTTTTGAAATCTTAGCAAAGAGTTTTTATGTCAGAAAAGTCGTCAACGTTTTATGAATAAAATTTACTTTGGGAGATGAAATATAATAGATAAACATTTTATTCTTTAATATAATTAATTTTGACAGTTAATTACAACCATTTATTTGTAATAAAAACACAAAAGTATGAATTTACTTTATTAGTACTATTGGCTGTTTTTGTGCCGTTGCCATAAACAAAAGACGCTGATGCGCGCATCGCTAATTTGTGAAAAAGTAAAAATTATTCCGCGTGCTTTTTCTTTTTGCTGTAATTATTTTATTTATTTACTCACAAACGTGTTATAAAACGTCGTATGACATACGTGCGGTTTGATAATTACAGCCTCTGCTTTCTTATAGCACTCACCTTACGGCTCGTGCTAGCAATTTCGCCTCAGCTGTAATTATCAACTTACCGCACTTATATCATAATGTAGTATAACGCACACCCTCAGACACCCCTATAAGAATATTATGTTATAACCATAATACATATATAGAATTTTTAATTTAACATGTAAATGCATTGTTATTAACTAAATTAGTTATTTTGCAGTAAGGTTTATTTTTCTTTATTTTGTATTGAAGGACGGAATTTGTATTATTATCCAAACTTCCAAACTAATATTATAAATGCGAAAGTAACTCTGTCTGTCTGTCTGTCTGTTACGCTTTCCCGCTTAAACCTCTCAACCGATTTTGATGAAATTTGGCACAGACAATCTTTAGACCCTGAGAAAGAACATAGGCTATCAAAACACCACGCGGGAGAAGCCGCGGGCGGAAGCTAGTCTACAAATAAAATTGCACTTTTAAGTCTTGTTGCTTTGATTTACGGTCTATCTTAGTTTGTTTTGACTGTACAGGGGTAATGTGACTATAATTTCCGTAGCTTTAATTATTTTTGATAAAAAATTACCTATATTAAAAATGATTGAAATCGATTCAGTAAACGATTCTGAACAAACTAATTTCAGGATGTGCGTTAATTATGTTACATGTTGTATGTATATAGATAACATTTTCGTAATATTAAAATGTAAAATATATCTTGGGCCGATTGTTGGATTTACCAATTCGTAGATATACTCGAACACATCATTTGGTCTTATATATAGCGATAATCCCTTTAAATAATCGAGCGAATCGTCGTTAGCGTTGAAAAAATTAGATGACTATAGAATTTTCGAGCAAAATCATCATAAAACTCAGACGGCGTATAAACATATTTTGGTTTTCTTTTAGACTTAACAAATCCAGTCATTTTGAGGTTTACGCAGAATATCTACACCGGAACTTTAGCAAACAATGGACTAACTATAGACGACAGCATTAAGCTCGGCGTAGGATATGCACCAGGCACTCAATTCATACTTACTGGAGGTATGCTTCTTATTGCTACAAACTACTGGTTTTGTCGACTAGTTTGTTGACTCGCGTAATCAACGTGACCGTGAACTAATACTCTTCTCATGATTTCAGATTTTTCGCATTATTTTAAACTAGAGCCAATTGATGACAGTTTGACACTAACACTTCTCGCTTCCCTGCCCGTTGAGACAATAGAAAGAGCATTTATAGTGTTAGAGATTGAAGCCAGAAGAGAAAATGCTGTATCCGCTTGGACTAGTGTAGTCATTGAAGTTATTAGAGAAAAAATTATTGCAGTTCCTCCAGTAATAAAATTGAACTAACGAATGACTAGGACGACACGGTTTCCTTTACCTTGAAGTGATCTATAAAGCTATAATTTAACGTAATCTCCAAAGCCGTCTACCGAGCGCTCGTCCATAGATACTAAAAGAGAAAACGTTTTCCTGCCCCTAAATGTTATCCTATCTCAATGATTTTTTAGAATGCTTCTAACACAGTAAAAAACTTTGTTTATAGGTTTTCTTTTTTTTCAAAAGTGACTCTTATGCGCCTGTAACTTTCAAACTATTATAAATTTTGAAAAAAAGAAAACCTATAAATTTAGTTTTTTACTGTGTCAGAAGCATTCTAAAAAATCATTGAGATAGGATAACATTTAGGGGCAGGAAAACGGTTTTCTTTTTTAGTATGGACGAGCACTTGGTAGACGATTGTCTTAACCACTCTTATAGTTCACGTGTTACTTTATACATTATGTTTTAAGTTTAAATTTTGTGTGTCACTAGAAATTTTTAGTGACTGTGCTGTGGGTTTTTTATTAAAAAGGTTGTAAAGGAGAAAAATTTAACTTTTGTTTTACTTTGATTTTGTCGTTGAGTTTGGATGATTTTGGCTTTGTTTTTAATTATTGTTGTCATTTTAATTTTGTTATTGATTTTATTAAAAGGTTTATTTTAATTAGGATTTTCATTTTTATATTGGTTTTTGCATTTTTAAACCCCAACGGAAGAAGTGGTTGTTTTGCGTTAAAGGTGACTTACGTGCGAGTGTTCTTAGACATGTTTGATGAAAATCGGTTGAGTTGTTTAAAAGTTGTGGGGGTGAAAGTGAAGAAGGATAACCGAATGTCTGCAAATATACTCGAGTGGGGTCTTAAATGAAAGCGCACTGAAAGGAAATATTGATGACTTAATCGAGACTGTTCTTAGCATCGTTTGATGTCGCAGGACTAATGAATATCGTGCGACCCTGGAATGTAAAGAGCTGTTGAAGGACATCGTGGTATTAGTCAGTACAAGTCTAACAGTCTTGCCCGGCCCTGGGTGGGACACATTTGATGATGACACGCTAAAAAGAAAAAGAAGCATCGTTTGATGAGAAAATTGGTGGTGGGTATTTGGGACATGGAAATCTAATTGTCAAGCGAGTATCAATTACTACATCTCAGTCTTTGCAATGCTGCTAAGATGATTTGTCATGAGGGTTATTAAATAGTTTCCTTTGGTAGAGCTCACAAATTGCTTCACCATCCAAGGTTTTTACTCTACTTAAGGCTACATAGGCTTGGCCTTTTGTTGCTAAAGTACTTTTGCCTAAGTTAATCACAGGTTTTTCAAAGATGTTAAGCTGCTTAACAGATGATCTATAAATAACAAGGATTAGGATTAAAAATTCTGTGCTATCCATTACCTACCACTGTTTTGGCAGATATGCATCGATAGCAAAGCTATCTATCCTGATTATGCGTGGAAGTTTCATTCAAATCCGTTCAGTCTTTTCGAAAAATAAGGACTTCACAAAAATAAATTGCAACCGGACGATTTGTAACTTAGCAATATCTTTTTTCATTTAAGAGCTTGTTCTACTTTTTCCAGATCTAATTCGTAACGTTTTTTTTTTTTAAAAAAAAATTAAGTATAGGTAAGTTCAATAATACCTTAAATTTTTTTTTGCTCATCGTCTCGCATCTCTCACTACAGCAAAAGTATTTGATAACGCCTAGCCAGAAAGATACAGCAATAAGCATCATTGCCGTGTGATAGGTATGACCGTGGCGACCAGAAATAAAAGTGTTCTATCAAAAACAAAATTATTGTAAGGGCTGATTTTTCAATAGTCAGATAACTTTTATCTGAGGAATAAAAATAGCGGTTTGATATAATTATTTTCTATAGATAAGCTGTCAAACCGCCATTTTTATTCCTCAGATAAAAGTTACCTGAGTAATGAAAAATCAGCCCTAACTATGAAATAACTGTTATGTGATAGATGAATCTTTTTTTTATGGGTATGAAAATGCCAGGGTCAAAATAAAATGGATCCTGACAGATTGATCTATCGTTGACATGATGTCATTTACAGACTATTAGATAAACGAGTATAATAGTAAACGACATCAATGACAACGATCCCATATTCGTCGGTGTAGAACACCAACCGATTGCTGTCGGATACCCCACCGCTGAGCTCGAGGAGAGGATATTACCACGTTCTTTGGCGGAGTTAAAAGTAGGGTTGCATTATGCAAATGTGTTGTAGGTATATCTCAAACATGAACGTCGTAAACTTTGTGCCTTGCATTTATATTTTACTTTAAGTTCCCACGTTGTAACATGATTCACGTTGGGGTAGAGTTTCATCTTTAAATAACAAACAAATAAAACTGACTGACTTATCTGACTGACTCATTGCCGCCAAACATAACGTTATTAATGATTAAGACGTTTTTCTTTATTTAAAAAAAATGTTCCTATTTCATACACTAGAAGCGCTTTCTCAATATGAAAAAGCGCCGCTGATACTTCAAATTATATGCTGTAAACAAAACACAGAAATCTAATGATAAAGCCATTTGCTGCCACATCATCTACATTCATCATCATCAGCCTATAATGTTCCCACTGCTGGGACACAGGCCTCCTCTATGTGAGAGGGAGTGGGCCATAATCCACCACGCCGGCCCAGTGCGGATTGGTAGATGTCACATGTTTTCGAATTTTTGGTTCTAGGACATGCCGGTTTCCTCACGATGTTTTCCTTCACCGTTTTGAGAGCAGTGGTGATGAAAATAAATTACACAAAGTAATGCGCCAGGCGGGGTTTGAACCCACGACCTACAACTCGTAAGTCGGGACCGATACCACTGGGCCACCACTGCTCCCCACTGCTCATCTACATAGCAATGATTAAAAATAAAGGGCATACAGCCAGTATGCTCTGGTACTTTTTTATCGTGGTAAAATCATCAATCATCCCTCCCACACAGAGCAGGGCGGGAGGGACTGTGTCAGACTCTGTCAGACTCGTACTGACTAAAATCCACGATGTCAATCAATAGCCCTTTACGTTCCAGGGTCACAGTAATTCGGTAAGTCCCGCGACCAAGCACTGGTACTTGCAAAATTAACGGGTGAACAACTGAATAATAAACTAAGTCACGCTATACATATATTATGCTTGGCTGCAGACCATACTAACGTGACCAGGGTGTCAGAAATTGTTTTTTTTTTTTATGCTATTTAGTTCATTATTCAATTTCTCTTGTCCAAATAATTTAGCGAATTGTTGATTTTTGATATTTTAAGGGTTATTCATATAGATCTAAGTTTGTATGACGTGTTAGTAAGTTGATTATTTCACGTTTTCCTTTTCAGTAAACACAATATCAATTTATTTTAATGGAATTTACCTCAAACCGCGGGTGTTACAGCTTTGTAAAAGAAATGATGATTTTTAATATAAATAAAAAACGCCCTGTCCCGGCATTTGAACTTCAAATCCCGTACTTATGTTATTGACATGACTGTCAGGTCTAGGGTGTGGACCGCACACCCTAGACCGGACAGTCATGTCAATATATATATGTACAAATGCCATCACATTCACCAAGCGTGTAAACAACCAACCGTTATCAATTTCGGTAAGCTTTTCCAAAATTGTAATCACGCCAGACATAATGATTTATTGGATTAACATGTGACTGTTCGTCATGGACCCTTGTTTTAATAACAAAATAGGCTATTTATTTTAAAATCACCACGTGACGTCGGGCGCCTAAATTCACATTAACTTACTTATTTTATGGCCTGACATTTCCTTGTGATAAATAGCTGGTTTAAAACACCCATTCCTTTATTTCAATAGCTACAAAAACTATTGACTAGGAGATAATTCTAAAGAAGCGATTCTAAAACTTGCTTATCAGCACATGTGTTCGCAATAAACCAAGCTCCGGACGAACACTCAATAGGACCTCTTAAACAATTTAAAATTATGAATTCTAAGAAGGTTAGAAATCTTTCGCCAACTAATATTAAAAAAAGGCCGCATCTGGCAATCCTTATTCAATCCTGCACTTAAAAACAAAGAGATACTCGGACTAAGGGTGATAAAGTGGGCATAGGCCGTGAGAACTTGGAAGGGCCTTGCGGGTCATTTAGCAGGTAATTGGAGTGAGAAGACGGGGATGATTCCTCGGGGCAGTTGGGCTTGGAACGTCTTGAGGGACACACGGGTGGACCCGGGAGAAAAGTTCAGGAGATTCGGTTTGAGACGCCCGACATGCGGGACGCGATAATATCGAGGTCTTTGATTAAGTCATATTTGATACGACGAGTATCAATAGCTGAAGTAAGTGTTAGTGGTCGGTGGAACGCGAAAAGATGAATCCAGTAGGCGGCCTGATGTTGGTGATAATACGGGTGGTAGCTGAGCAGCGGTCCGTAAGTGAAATACAGACAAATCCTCTTCTTTAAGCACTTGGTAAGTGTTAATTATAAGAACTTTATAGCAGCAGTTTGGAGGAGACGCAGGATGGCTGTCAAAATATCATGTATTTCAGTATGGCGGGGCGGAGCCTTCAGATTATTATATTTTATATTATTATCTCATATTTATATTATTCATTCTGAGACCCTGTTCCTTAACCTCACAGTAATTAGTCATTGGCGTATGGTTAAAGGGCACGGGGAAAGCCTTCGCTACACTGAGTACAATGACTCACACGCCAATGACGCCTGACGAATGTTGACTTTACTAGACGAATGTACCACGTATCAAAGGCAGAACCGTGTTCATAGTTCAACTACTCAAATAATATTCTTCCAGCCACGCTATTATGTGCCGATGACAGGCATTTGCAACTATAACAAATATTGCTATTTGTTTAGCAAAATAACCAAATGCTATTGATGATTACTGTCTCCTTGCAGCCTAGCCCAGAGACATTGCGGGTGGTTGATGGGTGTACATTTCCAGCTGTGGGGGTAGATTACACTGAGAGGGGGTTACCATTTGGATAACTCCGTTCCAAAGGAACGCTAGATTAAACGGCGGTGTCTCGTTAAATGGCCACTGGTAGGCCTATATCTGAATCGTCACTATTATTTAACGAGACACGCCTGTCGATAAGGGGATCAGATTTAAATATGAAATGAATGAAGTGCCGATAAAATCCACTTCGGCATCCAGCAATACAATCGCAATATGCTCTGTTACAGGCCGAGTCTACGGTACGCTTGAGCAACTTGATTATTGTTAGAGAAAGGGGATAGGCAGCCGTAAGGGTGAACTATTTGAACGCGTGTGTACTTCTATGGAGAAACAAAACTTGTCTTTTTCAATGGCAGTGAATTCACGACTCACTGCCTCAGGATTGGAAAGGACATGTATAACGTGCTTAGGAAACGTTCGCTGTTAGTGTTCGTAGCAGAGTCCTTCGCAGGGTAATGCCGGTAGGACTAACAGTAAACGCACGCCGGGTAAACGTTGTAAAACAATACCATGTTGTATAACATGGAATTGTTTGCGTTTGCAAAGCGGCATCCAGTACATTGGAATCAAATAAGTTAACGTAACCGTAATCATCTATAATTCTTTTAAGCGCAAGCGTGACGTTTCCTTTTATATTATATCTTTGCTGTCCTCTTGTCTTACTAGCTTCATAATTATTATTTGGATTGTTAATATGATTTGATATTATTCATGTATTTACTGTGAACTCTCAGCACTAACTTACTTTGGTCCCCTCCCCTTGCTGAGAGTTCAGTCCTCTCTGTCCCGGCGGAGGTCGCAGTTGTCAATGGTACGTGCGCCACGGAGGTTGGGCGGAGGCGGGGCCCTACCTCGGCCCCCCCAGGGGGGGGGCCCCATACTTCATATTTTCCACTATATTAATGTAATTTAGGAAAAACGAAAATTTTATCAGCCTAGGGTATTTTATGAACAGTCACATGTGGTGCCGTGACCAGGATTCTCGTCATTAAATGTACTGATTCACTTCAGTGCAACGAGAAAAAACAATTTATGGGTTACTACAATAATAACACAACGTAATTATATAGATTCTCGAGCTTGCGAGAGACGGCTTTAATTTACAGCGACAACAAAAAGTTTAAACATTTTGATCACCATATATTGAATGAATCAAACATTGGTATCGGGTTCAACTCCCGCGTAATTTATCAATTGATGTGTTATATTTTGACACAAAAATAACACAACACAATTTGTACCACTCATAGCGGGTTCAATTCCCGTGCAATTTTAAAGAGAGTGAATTAGTTTACGTTGCCATCGAAACAATACAACGTAATATTAGAAATCGTGAGAAACAATTGCGGAGTACATTTTAGGAGCTGTAATAAATTATAGTTGATTAGATATAATGGTCTGACGATGGATTCTTCAACCATTGACTGCGGGTTAAATTCCTGCTTGATTTATTTGGTTTTGATAAGCTTGCGCTACTGTGTCAATGATTTGGTTAGACACAATAGTTAATTAGTGTTAAAGTTCCTGTGTCACGGCTTGTGTTCTAGGTTTTCACAGAAATTGTTGGTTGGAAAGGGTTGAGTAATAAAGGTACTGAATAGTCATTATTATAACCATATGCCAGGAGGCAATTTTGAACTACATGAATTGAGTGTTTGTCAGAGTTACTGTGCTACTTTTTACAAGGGTTCAACTCCCTGTTGACGTCTGTTTGATGTCCGACAGTGCACTATTTGATTATGAAATGTGCTTGCAATTACACTTGTGTTTGTGCGTATGTGTATGTGTGATTGTGATGCGCCCCTAATCTCGGGGTATATTTTTATATTGTTACAGTTTATACAGTAAGAAGCATGTAGCTATAGGATTACAATTGATTTACTTGTCATTAAGTGTTACCGTAAGAGATTAACCTTTCAGACTCTTCGGAATAACCCATTTAAATGAATAGATACTCGTGTGGCCTAATTTCAAATTCCAGGTTGCTTGAGACTTCGTTGGGCTGTCACTTCCCTTTGTCTTAGCGTTTGGGTTACGCGTAAGCACGGAGTCAAATGCAGCCGACGTTTGCGGACTTCCAGGGCAGCTGTTTGGGCGACAGCGTGACTTCTTTTACGAAGCTAAGTTTCACTTTTATTATACTTCACAGTTACACGATGTCATGTGGTTCGACCTTGTCATTGCAGTAAAGGTACGCGTAGTATTGTTTTGAATTTTTAGACAATGCACCTATTCAGTGCCGGCAGACAAAGTAACCTACAAGGGAAAGTAGATAAATATGAACATTTTGTCGAAACGATTGGCGCAGTGGCTGAGTAGTCAACTGTTGCGCGGCGTGTCGCGGGTTCGATCCCCACACGGAACGAATGTCTGTGTGATCTGCGGGTCTGGGTGTTTGTATGTGTGGGTTACTGTGGTTTTGGATGCACACGCGATACAGGAGAAATCCCTAGTGTGGGGCAAAGGCAATGTTTAATTAAAAGAAACGACTGATTTTCAGTAATCAGATTTATTTTGTTACATCGTAGAGAACTAGTAATTGTTTGGCCAAACTAGGATGCTTATATTTTAAAGTCAAAGACAAACTTAATTCTGAAATGAATTAACACGAATTGATATTCGAGAAACGGAGCGGGAAGTAATGTTTATTTATCTTAACAGCACGATTGTGCCTGACCGATTGATTCTGTGCTAAGTGTAACGGGTTCGATTCCCGCATAGAACAAAGATTTGTAATTAACTGCAGGCAGTTGTTCTACATGTGGCTGTTTGGGTATATGGATTTGGATGTGTGTGAATGCACCTACGAAGGAGAAGTTATCCGTAGTGTCGAGCGACGTATTGTTGCGAGAAAAGTGTGCACATGTTAATAGTACAGGTTACAGAACATGTTCATTTTCTGATAAAATCTCCCCACACTAGTAAAATCACAGGGCTGATCCTTCCTCTCACTAACGGAGGGGGGAGGCTAATCGGGATTAAAACTAATAATAAAAAGGGATTTATTTATAATAACGAGCAGGTGATAATTACTCAGATTACATAGCTAAAGTTTTCTGATATGAGTTCTTGATTCTAGTTGGAATCCTGGAACTGGTCTTTCCTCTTAGAATCAGAGGGGGGCGACTAATTGGAATTGAATCTAATATGTCTATGTGCCGACTATTTCAGCCACTGGATACAACAGCGAGCTGTGGATTGAGCTCGCTCAACGTTGAGGAAAGGCCTCTGTCCAGCAGCAGCTGCGATAGGCTGAATTAAGAACGATGGGACACCGTAGAGGTAGCGTCACTCACAAATACTCTTGAAAGAGACTCTGGTATGTAAATCAACATTATAAGCATGCACAGGTCTTTTGAAATAAATTGAATCGCGGTTTAAATATACAATTTAAATACAGCAGAGTATTTTACTGGACGACCATCTCGAAATTAATTAATTACATTTATGATTGAAGATGCTTATGCAAAATTAAACAAAATGGCTGATGCATCTTATTAGATTCGTGCTCCAGCAGGAAAATTTATAATAACCAGTTTATAGCAATATAGTAGCCGGTGTATCTGTATACGGTATTATAACGTCATGGAAATGCATAGGTTCACCCTAATGTGAAAGCTCATCCGCTGAACTGCGTCACGCGTCTGATTTTCAGAGGGGGGAATGTGACTGTTCGTCATGGACCCTTGTTTTAATAACAAAATAGGCTATTTATTTTAAAATCACCACGTGACGTCGGGCGCCTAAATTCACATTAACTTACTTATTTTATGGCCTGACATTTCCTTGTGATAAATAGCTGGTTTAAAACACCCATTCCTTTATTTCAATAGCTACAAAAACTATTGACTAGGAGATAATTCTAAAGAAGCGATTCTAAAACTTGCTTATCAGCACATGTGTTCGCAATAAACCAAGCTCCGGACGAACACTCAATAGGACCTCTTAAACAATTTAAAATTATGAATTCTAAGAAGGTTAGAAATCTTTCGCCAACTAATATTAAAAAAAGGCCGCATCTGGCAATCCTTATTCAATCCTGCACTTAAAAACAAAGAGATACTCGGACTAAGGGTGATAAAGTGGGCATAGGCCGTGAGAACTTGGAAGGGCCTTGCGGGTCATTTAGCAGGTAATTGGAGTGAGAAGACGGGGATGATTCCTCGGGGCAGTTGGGCTTGGAACGTCTTGAGGGACACACGGGTGGACCCGGGAGAAAAGTTCAGGAGATTCGGTTTGAGACGCCCGACATGCGGGACGCGATAATATCGAGGTCTTTGATTAAGTCATATTTGATACGACGAGTATCAATAGCTGAAGTAAGTGTTAGTGGTCGGTGGAACGCGAAAAGATGAATCCAGTAGGCGGCCTGATGTTGGTGATAATACGGGTGGTAGCTGAGCAGCGGTCCGTAAGTGAAATACAGACAAATCCTCTTCTTTAAGCACTTGGTAAGTGTTAATTATAAGAACTTTATAGCAGCAGTTTGGAGGAGACGCAGGATGGCTGTCAAAATATCATGTATTTCAGTATGGCGGGGCGGAGCCTTCAGATTATTATATTTTATATTATTATCTCATATTTATATTATTCATTCTGAGACCCTGTTCCTTAACCTCACAGTAATTAGTCATTGGCGTATGGTTAAAGGGCACGGGGAAAGCCTTCGCTACACTGAGTACAATGACTCACACGCCAATGACGCCTGACGAATGTTGACTTTACTAGACGAATGTACCACGTATCAAAGGCAGAACCGTGTTCATAGTTCAACTACTCAAATAATATTCTTCCAGCCACGCTATTATGTGCCGATGACAGGCATTTGCAACTATAACAAATATTGCTATTTGTTTAGCAAAATAACCAAATGCTATTGATGATTACTGTCTCCTTGCAGCCTAGCCCAGAGACATTGCGGGTGGTTGATGGGTGTACATTTCCAGCTGTGGGGGTAGATTACACTGAGAGGGGGTTACCATTTGGATAACTCCGTTCCAAAGGAACGCTAGATTAAACGGCGGTGTCTCGTTAAATGGCCACTGGTAGGCCTATATCTGAATCGTCACTATTATTTAACGAGACACGCCTGTCGATAAGGGGATCAGATTTAAATATGAAATGAATGAAGTGCCGATAAAATCCACTTCGGCATCCAGCAATACAATCGCAATATGCTCTGTTACAGGCCGAGTCTACGGTACGCTTGAGCAACTTGATTATTGTTAGAGAAAGGGGATAGGCAGCCGTAAGGGTGAACTATTTGAACGCGTGTGTACTTCTATGGAGAAACAAAACTTGTCTTTTTCAATGGCAGTGAATTCACGACTCACTGCCTCAGGATTGGAAAGGACATGTATAACGTGCTTAGGAAACGTTCGCTGTTAGTGTTCGTAGCAGAGTCCTTCGCAGGGTAATGCCGGTAGGACTAACAGTAAACGCACGCCGGGTAAACGTTGTAAAACAATACCATGTTGTATAACATGGAATTGTTTGCGTTTGCAAAGCGGCATCCAGTACATTGGAATCAAATAAGTTAACGTAACCGTAATCATCTATAATTCTTTTAAGCGCAAGCGTGACGTTTCCTTTTATATTATATCTTTGCTGTCCTCTTGTCTTACTAGCTTCATAATTATTATTTGGATTGTTAATATGATTTGATATTATTCATGTATTTACTGTGAACTCTCAGCACTAACTTACTTTGGTCCCCTCCCCTTGCTGAGAGTTCAGTCCTCTCTGTCCCGGCGGAGGTCGCAGTTGTCAATGGTACGTGCGCCACGGAGGTTGGGCGGAGGCGGGGCCCTACCTCGGCCCCCCCAGGGGGGGGGCCCCATACTTCATATTTTCCACTATATTAATGTAATTTAGGAAAAACGAAAATTTTATCAGCCTAGGGTATTTTATGAACAGTCACAAACATTAGAAGCGTGGAAAACCTGTAACACCCGCGCGGCCGCGGTTTGGGGTAAATTCCATTAAAATAAATTGATATTGTGTTTACTTGGTCGAAGTCTCATATCTTTTGTAATAGTAGAGTTTGCTTGTTTGTTTGGTGAGGGAACTACTGGTACGAAAAAATGTTTTTGTATTGGATTGACTATTTATCGAGGAAGGCTATAGGCTGTATAACATCACACTTCAACCAATAGGAGCCCAGCAGTGGGAGTTAAACCACGGGGAACAAATTAAATAAGAATCATAGCATTTCAAAAAAGTCTATAAAAACTGACTGAAACTTTGACGCGTAATAAGACGTTAAAATCGAAATGGGTCTTTGAAACTTCCGCGCTTCACAATGTAATAGTTGAAGAGCTCAGCGAGTTTTTGCGAAAGTGCTTCAGGCACGCTGAAAACTTGCTCAATACTTCTTAACTATCTCTAAACACAGACCTGGCTGAGACAAGTTGGTATTGAACGAATCCAAACGTATTTAACACGTTCACTGCGTTAGTCAAATTTGATGACTTTCATTTGGTGCGGCATCGGGTCGATTATATCCGAAGCCCGACTAGTCCCTGGTGCGGTGCTGGGTCGAAAAGACCTGTTCGACTTCGATTATGATAAAAGCATAATTCCTTTATACCAATTATGTTGACAAATAAATACTCAATAAAAGGCTGAAGTCGTAGGTAAATGCACTGAATGGTTTGCTTGTAAATAAAGGAATTGTCTGTCGGATCTTTCCGACCCCATATCCGCACTAGTTAGTTAAAGTGTCGATACATTTTTAGTGTTGTGGATAACTAAAAAAAAAAAACATTGATATCGATAAAATGTACTTATAATATACTTTTGAGAACTATTTAATACAAAAACTTAAAATGTCACTTACGGGATTATCTTCCGTGATTTTTCCGTGAGTAGATATCCCGTAAGTGACATTATCCGCCTTATTACAAAACGAGGTCTAACTAAAAACCCAGGTTTAAATCTCGTAAAACTATGGTTTACACAAAAACGTTATTACAAAACGTGGTTTTGCGTTAAACCGTGGACTAAACCAAGGTCTAACTTTAAACCCCGCCGCCCCCTAGTTTAGCAATGGTCTAAGTCGTCGCTGTCAAAGTTGTGTCAAATTTTCATTGCATATTTTTCATTGTGTTGTTGTTTTTGTGGTATTTTTACCTAAAACATGATCGACTTAATTGATAATGAGGATATTGAAGCCGGCGAGTTGTTTGAAACGTTACGCCGACACAACAGAATCATGTTCGAGTCAATCCCTTCATGGAATTATATCCAATAGATTTCAGTAATAGTATAGCTTTAATAAACGCCTAGCAATAAAATAGTGTACTTATTAAGAAACGATTCAATATGAAATGCCCTGTGTCTCCTAAAATACACCTACAATAAGTTTCTTTTGTTGCTTCATCTACCATCACAACACATATTAATACTGATAATAGTAGTGTATCTGTAGGTTTTTGTGGCTGAATGTGTGGATGTTTGTTACTATCTCACACAAAACTGCTGTTTAATTACATATTTTATATCATAGATCAACACATAAGCTACCCTTTTGATGTGATTCAATATTACTAATGATTTATTTGTTGTTAATCTAGCTACTTTTAATTTCGATATCATGTTCCCGTGGTATATTGCCTGACATACTTATCCAAAACATACTTTATTTCGGCATACACTGGTAATATTAACATTATTAAAGAAGTTGAAATTATTAAAAAGAGGCAAATGTTCTAAAAATACTTAAAAACAAAACGAAACTTCGTAATAATTCCAAAAAATAATTAATACACTTGTCATGGTATATATGACGCGCGAGAATGTTACGTTTCATTACGCGCTTTAGATGTTACGTAAGAGAAGAATCCAATAAAATAATAAATACTTAAAAAATCAAACTGCAGTATTAGGAAATGACTTATATTTAGATCTATAAAAATACCGACATATAATTTTTTTTAACATCTCTAAACATCAATTAATCATAAGCAATTATCAATAAATTCTATTTTCTGGTAAAACGGAACGTTGCAATCGAATGATATCATGGTGAACGAATGAAATTTGTATTAATCTGTGGTTGGTATTTGGACCACGGTTCAAAGGACGGTACTAAGAAGTCTGAGGTTTATTTATGTTTTGTAATACGGATAATTTTAAACCTTGGTTTTGCACTTAAGCCTAGACTTGATAGTCCTGGTCTAAACCAGGGTTTTGCGTTGTTTTTGTAATAAGACTGTTTAAGTTTAGAAGCAAACTGTGATAGTTAAAAATAATTATTTATGATACTAGTGCGGTAAGTTGGCATTTACAAACGAGTAGACGAATGTAACTTGCTTGTTGTGCTTACCATAGTCACGAGTTTGTAAATACCAATTTCTGCACGTGTGTCATACAATGTTTTTCAACACATTTGCGAGAAAACAGTACAATATGTAATTAAAAAAACTTTATTTATCAGTAGAAAAGTCGCAACAACTTTTGAAGTTCCTAATATGAAAATGGCGCGAATTTGCAAATGGCGCCACATGCACGTAGTGGAAATTAGAACTACATCTTTCGTCTCATTTACTCATAAGTATTAAAGTGTGACAACGTATTGACACAGGTATTGAGCAAAAGCGCTTCCAAGGAGGTTCGATCAGTCAGGCTGTTTATTCTCATAATGTGAAACTCTTTGGTGGAATTCTTTTTTTTTTTAATGGCAATTAAAAAAAACCGTAAAGAAAACGCACGGTGCTATACAACGGGGTGTGTCGTAAAGTAGGTACTTAGGTGAGAGTACCTATTTTACCGCACGCTCCGTTGTATGGTGCATAATTTTTAACTTTCGAACAATGTATACAGGCTTCGTAAATGCATTTTTCGAGCAAACGTGTTGAAAAAGTATTTAATACAAATTAAAAGAAATTATACAATCATATATTTAGTAGTATGGTTTTCTAAATCGTTTCATGATTGCTAGATCGTTTTATGTTTCATACACTTTCTCTTCTCATTTGGATAAAAAATCATCTAACCAGAAGGACCTCACTCTAGCTCTACTCACATGTTATCTAGTGCGGCTATAGGGTCATCGGGTATCGGGTCGTTTAGATCCGATAAACGCACTATAGACGTAACAAATTTTGCTCCAGTTGGCATTGGGTTTTTCTTCACCCATTTTGGTAGGCAAAGAGAACTATGCCCATACAGCTTAGTCTTCAGTACTTACATTTTTGGATTGATATGAAATGAAAAAAAATGAGATTAAATGAAATGAAACCTAACCTTACTCATTCAATTAAATCATTAAATCTGACATTGAAATAAATTAGTAGCTTATTTTTAGAAATATACGTTTTTGTATGAATCACAAAAAGTCTTTAGTAAAAATTCATGGTTGGTTTTTCTTTTTAATAGACATTATTTTGACAGTTAGGAAATAGAACGCACTAGTGCGGGAAAGGTTAAAAAAAGCACTAGTGTGTAATAGCCCACATCCCGAACGCTATACGTCTCTGCAATACGCCACTTTTTGAGCAACTGTATTAAAAAGATTCTATTTGTCATTATCATTCGAAATCTGAGCGCAAAACTCTATTTTGCGCGCTAGCGCGGAAAGTGTTTTCAAAATTTGAAGTCGTATAATAAAAGTACTCTGTGGAACATGTCTTCTAAGTTTTCAATTATTTTCTACACTGACAGGTGAGCCGGTTCCACTGCATTTCCTCGCTGTTGTGAGATGAAAGGTTGCGTGCTGCTCTCGGCAGAAAAAATATTCTGCTTCCGCTACGCTCAGTTTTCAATTCAAGTACTCGCACCAAAAAACAACTTGGCAGCCTTGCATAACAAATAACTATTTTAAGTAGATACTTTTCCATAATTTCAAGTAGCGGCGATTCCTAATCTTTTTTTCGTGTTATGACAATTTTTTTAACTTAAAACACTTACAAAGTAGATATACTTTTAGGTTATTTAATATTGAATTAGTAAAATCATTAAATAAGCTCAGCCTTCAACTTGTACGGGTTTGTTAAGAGATCGGTTATCTTGATAAACTTATGAAAGCCTTATATTTAAATTTCAACTAAGGCTAAGGAGGTATTTTTAGTATAAAGCTTTGATTAGGTTAGGATTAGGAACAAGTCGTTACTGAAGATTTAATCTTACATTTCTAGTGAGCACTTAAACTCCAAAATACTAAAAGACCGAAAATTATCAATATAAAGTTACATAAACTTATATGTGTAAACATTTAATTTGATTAAATAAAAAAATTCTCTGGCAAAAACGATAGATAGGTTGATCATAAATTGTGTTACTTTCTAAAAAAAATCTCTTATTTCAATAGGTACAATAAATATTTTTTATGCAAGGCTGCAAAGTTGATTTTTGAGAACTCAGCGAGCGAAGGATTCTAAGATTGAACCGCGAGAGAAACGAGCGGTTCAAATATAGAATCCTTCGCTCGCTGAGTGGTTTAGACCAGGACTATCAAGTCTAGGCTTAAGTGCAAAACCAAGGTTTAAAATTATCCGTATTACAAAACATAAATAAACCTCAGACTTCTTAGTACCGTCCTTTGAACCGTGGTCCAAATACCAACCACAGATTAATACAAATTTCATTCGTTCACCATGATATCATTCGATTGCAACGTTCCGTTTTACCAGAAAATAGAATTTATTGATAATTGCTTATGATTAATTGATGTTTAGAGATGTTAAAAAAAATTATATGTCGGTATTTTTATAGATCTAAATATAAGTCATTTCCTAATACTGGTTAACGATAGATAGGTTGATCATAAATTGTGTTACTTTCTAAAAAAAATCACTTATTTCAATAGGTACAATAAATTTTTTTTATGCAAGGCTGCAAAGTTGATTTTTGAGAACTCAGCGAGCGAAGGATTCTAAGATTATAGAATAAGAATAAATAAAATAATAAATAATAAAATAGAAGAATATAGAATCCTAAGCGATGCGAAGTTTTCAAAAGTACGAGACGCAGAAAAACTTTGCTGCCGAGTGCAACACACAACTTTTCACCTCACACAGCGAGGAAATGCAGTGTGGGCGGCTCGCCTGCCAGTGTAGAAAACAATGGGGAAGGCAAGTGTCAAAGTGAAAATGACAGTTTGGTCCCCAAAGAACTGTAAAATCAAAGGAATTTTCAGAAAAAAAAACATTTATTGATGTAAAATGACTAGATGTTGTGTAATAAGCTGTAAAAATAATGGAATACACTTTTCAAAATAATATCTACTTTTCTTTTGGAGGTTATGTACCAGTATTGCATCGCTCGAAAATCGAAGAATTATCACCTGGAACGAGTTTTGTAATAGTTGTGGTGTTAAGAAATTAAATATATTGTGATATTTCTCGAATCTAAATAGAAAAAAAGGTTAAAATTACTGACTTAAAACATTATGATATTTTATCAAAATAGAAAGTCAAAAGCAGCATTATATTCTTGATAAAGGAGAGGACAGGTAAAACATACCTAAACTCAAAAATTGAAACCTCAACTACAAGTAATTGTGGATTTATTACGGTAAAATCAAATGTATAACCACTCAATTAAATCACTTTTTTTCTCTTGTAGATGCGCCGCGGCGTCTTAATTCTTCTTTTAGTATATAGTACTTGCATGGACGAATAATTTTCCATATTTGTTTTGTATTTATACTCAATTTTTATAACAAATAATCTTGTTTGTTTTTTTGTACAAGGTAGACGTGGGGACCAACTATCGCAGCGCCATCTACGATTAGCTTTGAGTTGCCATCCCCATTGAATACAAGACGTGTTCGAATTTTGAACAACACTTTGTGCTCTAGAGCACAAAATTGAGTTTTGTGCTCAGATTTTGAATGAGAAATAGAATCTTTCCGAGCGTGTGAAGTGAAATAGTTATTTGTTATGCAAGGCTGCAAAGTTGATTTTTGGCGCGAGTACTTGAATTGAAAACTGAGCGAGCGAAGGATTCTAAGATTGAACCGCGAGAGAAACGAGCGGTTCAAATATAGAATCCTGAGCGATGCGAAGTTTTCAAAGGTACGAGACGCAGAAAAGCTTTGCTGCCGAGTGCAACACACAACTTTTCACCTCACTTAGCGAGGAAATGCAGTGGGGGCGGCTCGCCTGCCAGTGTAGAAAAGTAGAAAACAATTGAATACAAGACGTGTTCGAATTTTAAACAACACTTTGTGCTCTAGAGCACAAAATGGAGTTTTGCGCTCAGATTTTGAATGAGAAATAGAATCTTTCCGAGCGGGTGAGGTGAAAAAGTGTTTGCCTAATTCTCAGTACCTACATTGGACTTGCCTCAATTACTTTAAAATTTATTATGCCTGATAAATAAGCTCCATTTACAAATCAGTGTTTTATTGAGCCGTCGAAAGAACATGCTCGAGGTTAACAGAACTTACCGGATGGGACAGCATCCTGTTGTTCAAATAATCCCACTGCATGCAATTAAGAAGTAACTTTTTCATCAGTGATCCTCATTAAACCACAAGACATTAAAGTTATGATAATTTAATCAACGAAATAACAACAATACTTTATTGAGTGGTGACCTTATACTTTGATTTAGTCTAATTTTTACGCAAGCTTGTAATAGTTATTTGTTATGCAAGGCTGCAAAGTTGATTTTTGGCGCGAGTACTTGAATTGAAAACTGAGCGAGCGAAGGATTCTAAGATTGAACCGCGAGAGAAACGAGCGGTTCAAATATAGAATCCTGAGCGATGCGAAGTTTTCAAAGGTACGAGACGCAGAAAAACTTTGCTGCCGAGTGCAACACACAACTTTTCACCTCACACAGCGAGGAAATGAAGTGGGGTCATTGACCTATACTGGGGGCGGCTCGCCTGTCAGTGTAGAAAACAATTGAATACAAGACGTGTTCGAATTTTAAACAACACTTTGTGCTCTAGAGCACAAAATGGAGTTTTGCGCTCAGATTTTGAATGAGAAATAGAATCTTTCCGAGCGGGTGAGGTGAAAAATATTTTGTGGCCAGTGCGTTAAACTGCTTATTCCGTGAAGCATGAAGTTATACAGTAGTTTTTCTGCTTCTAAGTAATACTCTAAGACTTTAAAGTTAATTATAGTCATAGTGACAATACAAGATGTCTTCATGAAATGAAACAACTGTTTTAGTGATGCCGTTGGATAAGAAGTAAATTAATTGAGGTCAGTCGTATATCTGATGACATAGTTGTAGACGTTACCAGGAATAAACGTGAAGTAAGCAATTGAGGAGCTTTGCTACAACATTATTTATATGGAAGTAACCAAAGAGAAGCTGTCACCGTGAATCGTCTTACGGCGTAAGTAAGTATTTCAGAAATATATGTACAAAAGATGATTTATATTGAGTAATCAATTACAATTTTCATAAAAGTACTTCCTTTTCCAAGGATGTTAGTGGTACCGCCACCTAAATGAGTGTTGTAAGTACAATTCTACTGGAAGATCGCCTGCAAGATATGAACATTTTAAATCGTGAAATTGTCTTGTTAGTTACCACGATAATCTTCAAACTACTCTTTGCAGTTACTGTGCTGGTGGCCATTTGGTTCTTCCATATATGGTTAGTGACAGTTATTTAAATGAGCTGTTGCCTAATATGCCTACTTTTAAAAATAAAACTGATTCATTCCGTTATTTCTAGGAGTAATGAACAAAAACAACAATGAATTTAACGCTTAAAACCGTGTAACCTCGAGAAACGCATCACTTGGGAAGCTACGAAAACCAAAAGTTAAGAAATAATGTTTCAACATCCAGGATGTAAATAGAAACGAAATTGCAAGTTTTTATTGAATAGATTACATAAAAACCGATGACTAAAACCTGACAACGAAAAGTTGATTTGCCCATTTTCGAACCCACGGCACATACAGTCATTAGGTCAGTAGACAAACTGAAAGCTGCTGAGGAGTCCTTGTCCTTGATGGCGATTTTGAAGGAAGTTGGCGCAAAGGAAATAATTTAATGATGTTCAATAAGAAAGGTGAAAATAGGTTATAAGAAATGAAAATTTCGGTATCTTGATGCTATCACAAATGCCTTATTAAACTTTATAAAGAAACAGCACACTGCACTCCAGTAGTCCAGAATGCAAATTGCCAAATTGCTCATATAGATACAAGACGAAATGGGACCTTAGAGATCCTGACCAACGAAACCACAGCAGATCAGCTGGGAGGCCCTTTTTGGCTTAGTTATCATCAAATAAGTCCCAATCAGGACAGGATGAATGGAAGGTACTTTAAGACCCATGCTCACTGTCACACCCTGTTTTTTCGTATCGTCACGTCGAATTTCGTTACATGGATACTAATCTCTAAGCATGAAACCTGTAGTTGGGATCGAAGTTACTAGCGCTTTCGGCTCCATAAATTACTGACGGAGACAAGATTAGTTAGGGACACGATCTAAAAAGCCGTGGCAACACGACTGCATAGTTACTCCTACCGATATGTTGTCAAAATTCATGAATTTCGTAATAATAGGGAGTTAGGTTCACTCATAAGTTTCGAGTTAATTTCAGTCAGGCCCGTTGATGGACTTATAGACTAGTAGACTACAGGCCCATGTCCAAAATGGATGGATCATATGAACCACCAGGTGACGTATATAGGACGATATAAGAGCATAAAATAATAAGATTCAGCACTATGGCGTCACTTGTAAGCTGTCCAACTGAGTGCTGGTGAGAATTCAAAAGTGCAGGAATGTGTTCCTGGAACGCCTTGGATGACTTTCTAAATCGACGAGAAGAAGCCTTAAAAAGTGGATGAATGGGAAGACCTAGGCAAAGAAGTGGGTGACCTTGGGATAACTATAAACAGAAGGTTCAAAGTGTCGTGTACGTTGACATCAAATTGTTTTATGAACGATTTTAAATCAATTTTGTGAATACAAATACAACTAAAACAAAGTTCGCTGCCAAACACAAGCATAAATAAATTGCGTTGGGTGTTTTTTAACGGTTTAAATACGTTCACATTCTATAGATTGTTATTCTGACAAGTTTAATTTATTGACAACATGACCTTATAGTCTGTTATCTAAATCATTTGGAGCCCGCTTATTCTAAAACGAGCGAGGCTTGGTAAAAATAACCTCTAAGAATATAGATGTAGGCTGTTGTCGAAAGATTAGGAACATTTCACTTGTTGAACGACTTTTGGCAGTCCAGCAAAGTAGCGACAAACAAGTAGCAATAATATGACTAAACTCGTATCTACAGTTATCCTCCGGTCAACCGCTTTTTAATGTTGCCTACCTATAGGATTTTAATATTCAAGTCGCAGTTTGTTGAGATAGAATCTGTGACATTTTCGAACACGGATGGTAAAATAAAGCTGGCACGGATCGTCAACTACGCCCCCAGAGGTTTGTTATGAAATGTACATATATTGAGAAGTAATAATAATAATAATATTCCACAACTATCACACAACGCCATCTAGTCCCAAGCTAAGCAGAGCTTGTGTTATGGGTACTAGACAACTGATAAACACACTTATATATTTCTAAATACGTACATATTATAGATAAATTACACCCAGACACAGAACAAATGATCATGCTCATCACACAAACATTTGTCCTGGGTGGGAATCGAAACCACGACCCCCTATATAGCAGTCAGGGTTACTAACCACTAGACCAACAGGCCTGTGTGTGTTTGTTATGACATGTATGTGTATATTGAGAAGTGCTCTATCACTGTAGACGTCGCCAAAACGGAAGGTAATTGATGTCATCACTCATTCACTCTATGGATATCTAATCTGTCTAAGTCTTTGTAAACTATCGAAGACATAGTTGCTTTAAAAAAAGAACTTGAGTCAATCAAATCTGTCATTTTAACCTAAACCAAATAACTAGATGGGCTACAGAAGTGTCTATCACTTCTGAAATAAGATTAAAACAGTATTAACTGCTTTAAGTTTTCAGAAATTGACCTGAAATCTTCATTTATTTTATTTGAATGTTTTTACTTAATACTCTTACATTAGATTAGAGTAGGTGTAGAAGCTGTAGCTGCAGTAGGTAGAGAAGGTGTAGGGTAGAAGCTAAAATCCCCAAATTTTAGCTCTTTTTATGTTAAAAAAGAGGTTTTTTTATCTCTTTCGGATTCAAATATCCCCCTGTTGGCTTGTTGAACTTCGTCAACTTTCGCTAGTGTAACTTTTCCCAGTAAAATCGGTTTAAAATCGAGTAGCTTTATTTACAGAATTTAATTAATTTGCAATTCCGATACATTCGTTGCCTATCTGGACGCAAAAAGTGGTCATAACTTCTAAACCGTAAAAAAATAGCACATAGCAACTCCCACATAGTCAAAGGTAAAAAGATTGGAAATGACCTCGCCAATGCCTCTGTTCAGTTTGATCCACACTTCCCGGGAATAGTATTCTATCTATTTGTAGAAGTATTGTTAAAACATGTAATTCGTTTAAATGTATATTAGACCAAAATAACAAACGATTGTGATTGTGCACCTGTGTATCTTCGTAAATTTTCTGTCGGCTTGCTGCTCAATTCTACGACTGAGAAAAATATAGGTAAAAGACGAAACAAAAAAATGGACACTAATTCTTCTTTAGGTGCAAAACAAAAACATATTTCTCCGTTAAATATATTTGCGAAACTACGCTTTGAGCTAACAAACTACTGTCTATAATATTATTATATCATTAAACAAAAATGTTGACACGCAACACGACTATGCACATTATTTACTTCGTATAAACATGAAAATCGGTCCAACAAACTGTATTTCATATTGTTAACAGAGCATATAAAGTGCTGTTACCTTAAGTACATATGTGAATTCCCCATTTGCGATGACAAACACGTTGCACCTTGTTACTTGCAAGTTAATATTATGTTTGCTCAAACTTTTCCACCAACATTTTTCACGAACGTGACGAGAAAACGTGTAGATTTTAAATCGCATTACAATACTTGAGTGCCTCGTATCAAATCCAAGAACACAAAGATAATAAAAAATAAAGTAAAATATGAGTAATATAATATATTGAACTTTAACTATACAAACGAGCTGTAAGTTTGCATATAATTATATAATTACTAGCTGACCCGGCAAACTTCGTACCGCCTCAGAAACAATAAAAAAAAACCTTTAGACCTACCCTGGACTACGACAAACATTTTAAAACCAAAATCAGCTCAATCGGCCCAGCCGTTCTCGAGTTTTAATCAGACTAACGAACAACAATTCATTTTTATTTATATATATACTAGCTGACCCGGCGAACTCCGTACCGCCTGAGAAACGATTAAAAAAAAAACCTTTTAAACCTTCCCTGGACTTTCCAAAATAATTCAAAACCAAAATCAGCCAAATCGGCCCAGCCGTTCTCGAGTTTTAATCAGACTAACGAACAACAATTCATTTTTATTTATATAGATACAATTGCACCAACATTTCATCAAATTGAGATGCAAGATCCAGGTGAATGGGAATCCGGTATGTCAAATACCTAGCCCAAATCACATTGGCAGCAGGAAAATCGCAAAATTACAAGATGTGCACAAGCTGTACTGTTTATTTTCATCATAATACATTACCACGAAAAAAACGCACCATACCAGTTTGGCAAACTAAAGAATTCGCAGTTTGTACCTACTGGGAAAATTTCCAAAATACCTTACATCAAAACGCAGTTTTGACCCTAAGTTATTCGGTGAAAATGTACACAGAGTGAAGTCTTGGATAACCTATTTAAAAAAAGCCGTATTAAATCATCCTGTGTGCAAATTATATTTTACAACCCCTACTTCCGCTTTTAGTTTTTCAAACAATCTATCAACCCCAAAAACAACCCGTTAAATGTTGAATTTTATAAAGTCCCGTCTCAGTGAGCACCTACATCCTAAAAAGAACCCCCATGCAATATTTGAAACTCCTAGCACATTTAGTTTCTGAGATTTCGTGATGAGTAAGTGACCTTTCGCTTTTAAAAATAAATATTATAGAACATATAACAAAAATATTATGAAGAACCCATAAACTTACTCGTATTTTCTAAATTATTTGCAAACATATTTTTAACGACTAGATACATGAACGCTCCCTTCTGAGTGTTTACGATTCTACGCTCATTCAGTAGATTTTCATGATATAGCGCGTTCAAGCGACAACTTTTGTGATAACAGGCAAATCACAATCAGATTCCGTGTCGTTACGGAACGTGACTCGAGTACTGAGTCGATGTAATGCTAACTCTTACAGGGGATGCACATGCACAATAGTACACGGATATTAATGTTAAATATGAGCAAGAACATTAAAGTCTTTTATCACTATAATATAATTATGTAATAATGAAAGTAATAATTTTTAATTAAAGTACAGCACGTGTGTCGAGAGGGTTCGATCCCCGCACGGAACAATTATTTGTACGATATACAAGAAGTTGTTCCGGGTCTGGGTTTTGTGTATGTAAGTTTCTAAGTTTATAAACAATATTATAAAAAAAAAGTATTCCCTTCTTACTTTAGTTTATATACAGGGTGATTTTTTAGTCACCATCCAAATTTAAATATATCGGAGCCACCGGTATTGTTTCGTGTCAGATTCAGGCATCACGTGGGCAGAGTTTGGGTCTCGTGCAATGAAAATACACTGGGTGCGGTTCACTTGGTTATTTTAATTTTAAATCACAAATTAAATCAAACACAATTTAATTTAATCACTCACTACACTTATACTGGGCACTACGAATCGAGTACAGTTTCGGGATGTCTTCACACTGCTGCGGTCGGGCATTGAATGCGCTCCTCGCAGCTCCGATGAAACATCACGACTCTGTATAAGCGCGCGCAGACCACGTGATACTCAAAATGGCGCGCTTACGATTCGTTTGCTGTCCGTACTATTGACCGGATCCGACACGGCCATCCTGCGATTCACACGTCCTCGTGTGATGTTCTTCTTCTTCTTCAGCCTCTTTCAATCACCTCTGTGTAGGCCTCCTTCAACTCATTTCACTCGTCCACGTGTAATAATCACTCTGAAACACAAAATAGTCCACGACAGAATACTGTTCCACTCGGTCATTCCTGACCAAACTCTATATTCAGTTCTTTGGTGAAAATAAGGAAATTTCAGAACTCTACTGTTGTACCATTAAAACCAATACTCTTTAACTAAATCAAACATTGGGAATAGCCAATTGAAAATACATCAATCACTACCCTAGGCCACTAACAAATACCCTAGGCCACTAACAACTACCCTGGGCCACCAACAACTACCCTGGGCCACCAACAACTACCCTGGGCCACGTACCACAGTCGTTCGAATCTATTTTCACAACTCTATTGCAAAAACTACCAATTTTCCAGTGACCTTCGACTTTCGAGTAAAACTTCTAACGCCACGGCTCTCTAGCCGACCAGCAATCACATTGCTTTCACACATCCAATGCATGGATCAGAACTTCTGTGCGCATCCACCACGTGGATCGCCCGTGTGCATCACCCGCTGACTACACACTATGGTCTCTCAAGACCCCGACCTCCGCCAGAGCCACCCGCGCACCGCGCATCCATGGACACCAGGATGTCAATAAGATACGGACTACGACTACGAAACAGCTACTGGTACGGTCGAAAACAATACGGCCAATAGACCGTTTTACTCGATCTCTCACCACAATTTAATCAGAATATATGGTAACTTCGACTGGTGCATGACCCGTTGGCATGTTTGTAGGTACATTTAGAATTCAAGGGTTTCAATGTGTAACGGTCACCATCTCAAAATCTTTATCACTCTAAACAGACCCTTAAACTTTGGATCTAACTAAGACTGATCGGAAATCCCAGAGCATTCAAGTACCTTTGCAATTGTATTATCACAATGCAGCAATATTGTAATCAAAACAGCAGGAATCAAATTCGTGGCCTGTGGCTAACACTAGCCCCACTAACAAACCTCTGTTTGTTTCACACCGTTCACCATGAACGCACAATACACGACCTCCGCCAGTGCCATCCGCACACCGCGCTTCTATGGACACCGAGATGTCAATAAGATACGGATTACGGCTACGAAATAGCTACTGGTACGGTCCGACCAGCCGACCTAAGATTCCACACTATCATTCAACTCAACATCTCTACTTCAAAATGGTACTTGAACCTCAGGCATTCCCCCCAAATCCACAGCACTTAACCAGCACTATGCATCACTACTAACCAGTTCGTAACATTGTAGCGCTTAACCAGCGTTACAAATCCTATCACTTAGACAGTAATAATAAAAAAAGCTTAACCAGCGATATTACTCACTAACGCTT
Organism: Agrotis clavis; assembly: GCA_954870645.1. Taxonomy (NCBI): domain Eukaryota; kingdom Metazoa; phylum Arthropoda; class Insecta; order Lepidoptera; family Noctuidae; genus Agrotis; species Agrotis clavis. Next base: position 15,633,046 of record OX940921.1, read on the forward strand.
AACCAGCGATAGTCAACATAAAGAACACAAGGCACCAGAGGCGTAAGTAAAAATGAAACGATTCACCTGTGTTGTAACGTGTCTGATGGTGGTTGCACGATGCAGACATCGACGCGTCGCGCCGCGCCTTGGACTGGTCCGTTGCCACTGCCGCCACTACTGCTCGTACAGCGCACGGCTATGTGACCTGGCTTGCCACATTTGATGCACACCAAGGTCTTCGATGCCGGCTGCTGCGTCACTTGACTTGATGCTGTAGGTCTTCCCTTCGTATCCATCGCCTTACTTCTGCACTCAATACGCTTGGGCGTTTTAGCACAGTTATAACACTTAATTGACGTTATTTTTCCTCGCTTGGTGTCACTTGTTTTCGATGATTCACAGATAGTGTTCATTTTTCGCATCAGATATGAAACGACTGGCGAACGTGGGTAATGTTTCTTTATCACTTGTTTTTTTTTTTTTTTTACCACTCATTTTTTTTTTAATGAGGGTACCCGCTTTTGCGAAATAAATCTTGTTGTAAGTACCTTAAATTCCTTTGTAAGCTATTTGAAATAGCCAGGTTGATGCTTCACCTTTAGCGCCTTGCTCAGCGTCAAAATAAGCTGGCATCCGGTGGCGCACCACGACCGCGCATCGGAATCCGGTTTGTCGGGGTCGAATTCCGGCAATAAAAACTTCTTTTCACTAGCTGCGTTTTCAAAGTTTGCTGGTTTTGCATTTCAAAAAGTAACTAACTTCCACTGATTGTTATTGTCACTGTTCCCGCGTGTAATTTCATTAGCACGATTTGATCCCAATTCTGATATCGGAGCCACCGGTATTGTTTCGTGTCAGATTCAGGCATCACGTGGGCAGAGTTTGGGTCTCGTGCAATGAAAATACACTGGGTGCGGTTCACTTGGTTATTTTAATTTTAAATCACAAATTAAATCAAACACAATTTAATTTAATCACTCACTACACTTATACTGGGCACTACGAATCGAGTACAGTTTCGGGATGTCTTCACACTGCTGCGGTCGGGCATTGAATGCGCTCCTCGCAGCTCCGATGAAACATCACGACTCTGTATAAGCGCGCGCAGACCACGTGATACTCAAAATGGCGCGCTTACGATTCGTTTGCTGTCCGTACTATTGACCGGATCCGACAAATATATTAATCTTTGGCGAAAATCATTGAATACGTGTTTTTTCTTTTTGTATCAATCAATACAAAAATATCGAGATATCACGTCTCAATGTTATCTATAAAAAGTTGATGAATCTGGACACCGCGCTGTGATGTGTCGCTCAGGTGTAGCGGGGCGGGACGGGGGGTCAGCGGGATGCGCTCTGCCCGTTTCATGCGTCGGCAAGTGTATATTATTAAGAGCCTATACTACCTCAAATGGCTTAGCAGAAACCTGTGATACGTCGAAAATACTAGAGCATTAATTTTGAAATAAATATATGGTAAAGTTGAGGATTAATGTTAGGTCTTATGTTTGGCGAAAACATGATTACATAAAATTTTCTCGATAGAAAAAAAACCCAAAGTTACCTCTAAATTGAACAATAAAACGCTGGCAATCAGAAAATACTTAAAATTACATCATGAAACTTTTTATACCAACTGAACTAACTATAAAGCAGGTCTTATGTTATTTACTTTTTTGAATTTCCCTTTTTTTCGCCGTAAAATAAATAGATTTGCGTGTAGACAGCTAAAAGAAAGAGCAAGCAATAGTGCGTGGTACGTGCAAGTGCGCGCGAGTAAGATTATACTGAAGTACTATAGACCCTTAACGTTTAGCTTAGTGACCACACAGAGCGGATGAGAAAATGATTTAATATGACAATTTGACGTATCGATTTTTTTTCAAAAATGGGTTTAGTCATTGATACCTAATGCATAGAAAAAAATTGGACGGTGGTAAAAAAGTCACCCTGTATATTGTATACTGTAATTGGCCGTAAACCACAATCGTTATAATTAAAAATAATATAATATTAATATTTTTCGACATCGGGGTACGATTTCGCTCTCGGCAGTACTCAGCACTGCCGCAATTTTGCCGCCTCTATACCGTAACCCCGGAACGTAAAGGGCTATGGAAGGAAACCGTGCATTTTTTCAGTAAGTCTGACAGTCCCTCTTGCCCTACACTGGGTAGTACGAGGGGTGATCAAAAAGTAATGATAATTGGTTACTTTAGGTCCACATAAAAATCCAAAAAAAAATGTTTTCTGCTTGCTTATGTACTCACTACGTCAGCCTAAAAAAATCATATGAATAGATCACGATTTCCAGGAGATACATTTAATACAATGATACATCAACATGGGGAAAAACGAAATTAGAGCTTTCATCAAGTACCTCTGTTTGATAAAAATGTCTACAAAAGACACACACAGTGACTTGGTGGAAACATTGGGGGACTCTGCTCCTCCATATTCTACAGTTGTACGCTGTGCCAAGGAGTTTAAACTGGGCAGAACATCCACAAAAGATGAAAATCGCGAAGGACGCCCATTCACGTCCCTCACTGAAAACAACGTGAAAAAAGTCGAAGAATTTGTGTTAGCAGATCGAAGACCATCAGGCATGTAGTTGAGGTCACAGGTATCTCTTAGGGAAGTGTTTAAAAAATCCTTGCGAATGAGTTCCATATGAAAAAGATCTCTGCGCGTTGAGTACCGAGAATGTTAACCGACGAGCAAAAGAAAAAACGAGTTGACATTTCGAGGGTCAATCTCGAAAAGTTCCAAGCAGATCAAGAATTTTTTTTGTTACGTTTTGCGACTATGAACGAGATCTGGATCTACCATTTTGATCCTGAAACGAACCAACAATCAATGACTTGGAATCGAGCCTCCTCACCGACACCAAAGAAGTTCAGTGTCAAGTTCGGCGGGAAAGGTTCTGGCATCTGTTTTTTGGGACGCTGAAGGCATAATTTTGGTAGAATATTTGGAAAAGGAGCCACTATTACGGGCCCTTACTACGCAAACTAAATAAGAAGATTACGGGAGGTCATTAAGGAAAAAAATGCGACAAACTGCGAGTTGTAGTGCGTTTCATCAAGACAACGCACCGGTTCACAAAGCCGCAGTTGCGAGAGCTGCCATTCAAGAAACGGGATTCAAACTGGTCTAATACCCTCCCCATTCGTTAGATCTAGCTCTTAGTATATTCTGCCTCTTTCCTCGGCTCAAGGAACACCTCCAAAGCCAGAAATTTGAAGACGATAGTGAAGTGATGGCCGCTGTTAAGGAGTTTTGAGAGGGTTTTGGAAATTTTTTTTTTTTTCAAAGGGAATCCTGGGTTTAGAAAAAAGATGGACTAAATGGATTGATTTGTTAGGAGACTATGTAGAAAAAGAAATTATTATTTTAACTTTAAATACCGTGTTTTATATTCATTACCATTACTTTTCGATCACCCCTAGTAGAACTCATCTGATGATTTTATCTAGCAAGTCAAAAAAAAGTATCTGATAGCTTCGTAATTTTTCATAGCAGCACAGAGAAGTACCAAGACGTATTAAAAAATCCAGTGTAATATTAATTGTTGTTTTTATATCAAACTGGTTCCTGGATAGTTCTATAATCTAAAAAAAAAACTAATAAAAACAGTACTTCCGAAGATAGTAAGAGCAAGTTCGAGAATTTATGATTTAAAAACTATTTTTAAAGATCTTCGAACTCTTGTCGCCGCAATAAATTAACATTTATAAACTGTTTTGTGGCGAAATAACGGTATCTAAATATCGAATTAATAGAATCATCCATTTAAATTAACGAAATAATGATAAATTTGTATTTATATTATTTTAACTTATAACATCACGCCTGTATCTAATCTCTAAGTCTAAAGGTTTAGGAAGAAATGTGTATGTACTCTAAAGTCCACCCTTATACCATCGGTTATTTTTAAGTCCCATGATTACATTGATTGTCCTTGCCTTCTATTGAGAAGGCAAGTCCACTGCCAATAACTGGGCAAAATATATAGGTACAAAGGCACATTCAAAATAATAAATCATATACAAAATGCCGTAAAAGCAACACAATAAAAATAAGAGAAGACAACACTAATCAATTATTAAAAATTAAAAAAAAAAAACAAAAAAATAAGGAATTGCAAAGTCAAAGTCAAAGTCAAAATTATTTAATTGCCTTAAATGTGGTATGTACAGAGATGGTAAAAGTAAATATAAGTTCAAACACATTTCGCCATAAAAATGACATGCAAACATGTTTAACATGTTTTAGGTTACATATTGTTTGGTAACTGCATAAAATAAACTTCAGGGCTTATTAAATTTATAAAAAACAATATTTTTCTGTTAAATATTAGTTAACATACAAATTAAACTTTAATACTTAACCTAAAATGTTTAAAAATTAGTTTGCAAACATAACATTAAATAAAATAGTTCTTAAGTAACAACCAATTCAAAATATTATTCCATTATATTATATGTTTGTATTATAATATACATATATCATGTTATTATTATTATATTATTGTTCTGAATAGTTATAATGCATTACGGTAGTGATATGACTTACAATTGGATTTTTTTTAGAAATTCAGCAACGGAATAAAAACTGTGTGAAATGAGCCATTTTTTCAAAACAATGCAAAATATTTTTGTATGGAAGGTCAGTAATATCCTTTGGTAATGAGTTAAAGATAAGAGGAGCCATATAAATACAATTATACGTCTGACTAGTTCAATCCTAGGAACCCCGATTTTTAATGGGAACTGTGCAACTGTACGTTTATTTTTGTTGTTTAAGGGTTCAAAAAGCGAATAATTTGTTTTGACAAATTTTGCGATTTCATATATATACATACAAGGAACTGTAAGAAGGTTGTGTGACTTAAATACTGGTCTGCAAGAATCAGTCCAGTCCATATTGAAAATTGAGCGTATGCATTTTTTCTGTGCTAACAGAACTCTTGTTACCTCAGAAGAGTTCCCCCAGAATGATGAATGAAGAATGATGCCATACTTGATGATGGAGCAAACATAGGCATGGTATACCATCAAAGCAGTTGGTCTGGTGGTCTCATCTTTGACTTTTTCAAGGGCGAAAACGATATTTAATATTATATTGCAAAACATAATTGTGACACACTTTGCAAATGTTATTTCTATGGAACTTGCCAAGCTATTCACGTTGTTACGTGCACGATAATACGATCGCTGAGCTGTTTATGTTGAATGTTTACAGAGCCACAGGACAATAGAACTTGTGCCGAGAACTTTACTGGTCTACGCGTAAAAGGGGACAATAGAGTTATGGGACTACGAGAGATATTAACGGGAACGCGAAATCGGAAATTACACACACAAATTAGGACAGTTAATTTTATTCCTGAGAATTTTGTATACAAAACTACATTTATTGGAAAAAAAAAATATTTTATAAGTACAAGCAAGTAGCTAGATAACAGCAGTAGCGGGGACTTCTTTAAAGTAATGTAGAGCCAAAGAAAGAAAAAAACGGTTGGTGTAAGCAACGAGAAGCATACAACAATAAAGACAATTTAAAAACTGTGAAAAACAATAAAATATTCATACGACAGAAAGGGATAATAATAATGTCTTACGTCTACGCCAAATAGGCCCAATTCAACAAAATTTCGGGCAGCGAGTATCCACCTGACTGTAGTTTTCAACTGGACCGGCGCCGGTGACGTTATGTTACAAAATGCATAATTCTTACAATCAATTTTTAAGTTGTATCAATACCTAAACATAGTTTAAGATCATAAGTAACTTTCCAACATACTTAATATGAAATTATGTCACTCTACAAGAGTTTGTAACTTGGTAAGCCTCTTAGCAGAATGTAGCGCGATGCAGGAGCTTAAATTCCTTGCAATTTGACGCCTTTTCTACTTTGAAGAAGTTCAGTTTAACACTTTTAGTACATTTCTAATAATTTCTATAGTATAAAGTACTCACGTATATGTTTATCCTAATTAATATTATAGAATGCGAACGTTTGTTTGTTTCATCATCATCATCATCATCAGCCTATGATGTTCCCAGTGCTGGGACACAGGCCTCCTCTCTGTGAGAGGGAGTGGGCCATAATCCACCACGCGGGCCTAGTGCGGATTGGTGGATGACACATGTCTTCTAATTTTTGATTCTAGGACATGCCAGTTTCCTCACGATGTTTTCCTTCACCGTTTTGAGAGCAGTGGTGATGAAATAAATTACACAAAGTAATGCGCCTGGCGGGGTTCGAACCCACGACCTACAACTCGTAAGTCGGGACCGATACCACTGGGTCACCACTGATCTCTTTGTTTGTTTGCATGTTATATTTTCAAACCCAAAGTACTGAACCGATAATTCTGCTTTACATAGATGTTATCAGGTGTACAGAAAAGACTTAGGTTGTCTTTTATCTTAAAAAAAACTACCGGTCTTGAGAAAACAACATTAACGTTTGTATGTTAATAGATGGCGCCACATGTATGAACCGAATTCATTATCCGAATTACCTTGAGAGACGCGGACAAATCCTAGTTAGGAATAAAATAAAAACACATAAATATGCTCAGTTATCTGCGCTTGGAAACGGATCTAGATTCCAATTTATAATAACAACTTAAACATACCAAACTTTGTTAACAATTCTAAATTTTACCGTGGAATCACCGGGGATGTGATAATTGTATGAAGTGTGATCAACTACCAAGGTTACATCCAAACTAATATTATAAATGCGAAAGTTACTCTGTCTGTCTGTCTGTCTGTCTGTCTGTCTGTCTGTCTGTTACGCTTTCCCGCTTAAACCTCTCAACCGATTTTGATGAAATTTGGCACAGACAATCTTTAGACCCTGAGAAAGAACATAGGCTACCTTTTATTGTGAAAAAGGGGATGAAGAGGTTGAAATAGGGGTTGAAAGTTTGTATGGGATTTCTTAATTTTAAAAGATAAAACCATGAAACTTTATATTTAAGCACTTGATAAGATATATTTAAACATTTGTTCTAGCGTTTTTGAAATTTCGACCCGTGAGGGGGTGAAAATTGAAATAAGGGTTGAAAGTTTGTATGGGATTTTGTCATTTCTGGGGATAAAACCATGAAACTTTATATTTAGGAACTTGATAAGAAATAAATAACAATTTGTTCTAGCGTTTTTGAAATTTAAAATCGTTTGTTCTATCATTTTGAAATTTTTACCACCGTGGGGGTGAAATTCTACAAACAGAATTCCCGAAATTCGAACGGAACGGAACGGATTCGGAACGGGAACTACGAAGCCAAACTTTTTGTATACAAAATCCCATCAAAAACATAAATGTGAAATGAGAGCCAAAGCAAAGCCAAGCACAATAGTTTGATATTATGCCTTGGTTGTTAACTTCCACAAAAAAAGAAGTGAAATCTAAATGGGTGCCAAGTTCAATGGTCAGTTCTGAAATTTATTTAAAACGACATAAACTATATTTCTTTTTATAACTAAGGATCATACATTGTAGCCTAATTTCTTGCTTGGCTATTTCTCATATACGAATTATATATCCTTCTTAAGTTCTAAACCTTTTACTTTATTTTATATTATATCGAAAATTTGGTTTGCTGGTAGTACTAACCATCGAACATAATAATTCGTATATGAGAACTAGCCAAGCAAGAAATTAGGCTACAATGTATGATCCTTAGTTATAAAAAGAAATATAGTTTATGTCGTTTTAAATAAATTTCAGAACTGACCATTGAACTTGGCACCCATTTAGATTTCACTTCTTTTTTTGTGGAAGTTAACAACCAAGGCATAATATCAAACTATTGTGCTTGGCTTTGCTTTGGCTCTCATTTCACATTTATGTTTTTGATGGGATATCATTACTTTTTGTACATAAACAATGATCTTACACTGTTGATCGCTAAATATTGAAACAATAAATAATAATAAACCTCAGTTAATAACTGTAGGGGATGTTAGACACGGGACGGGACACCGTTCGTTGCCGGCAAGAAGGGAAGTGCGGTTTTTTCGGCCGAGGAGTTGTATTAACTCCTAATTATATATCCTTCTTAAGTTCTAAACCTTTTACTTTATTTTATATTATATCGAAAATTTGGTTTGCTGGTAGTACTAACCATCGAACATAATAATTCGTATATGAGAACTAGCCAAGCAAGAAATTAGGCTACAATGTATGATCCTTAGTTATAAAAAGAAATATAGTTTATGTCGTTTTAAATAAATTTCAGAACTGACCATTGAACTTGGCACCCATTTAGATTTCACTTCTTTTTTTGTGGAAGTTAACAACCAAGGCATAATATCAAACTATTGTGCTTGGCTTTGCTTTGGCTCTCATTTCACATTTATGTTTTTGATGGGATATCATTACTTTTTGTACATAAACAATGATCTTACACTGTTGATCGCTAAATATTGAAACAATAAATAATAATAAACCTCAGTTAATAACTGTAGGGGATGTTAGACACGGGACGGGACACCGTTCGTTGCCGGCAAGAAGGGAAGTGCGGTTTTTTCGGCCGAGGAGTTAATACCAACAACCCGCATAAATAGTATCATTTGTAGTTTTCCATGTTCACTAAACCTTATACTAATCGCCTGCCCATCTTAACACCGCGATTCAGGATCGTGACGTAATTGCACAACGCCATCTAGTGGGTGCTAGGTGTCATATAATATGGTTACTTACGTGTAATAAATACGAAAATCAACTATTCTTAATAATAAGTACAAAGACGAGAATACATGGATTAAAAAAAAATTAGGGTGGTGTTTTACTCGTTATATATTCACGTAAAGATCATAAAATCCGCATTTCACAAATAATGCCATCTAATGTTTTTTGAATAAATCAATCCTTCATTGATTTAGTGCATGGTGCAGTGAGTTTCTGAAAGTGATAATAGGTGGCGCTACTGGTTGTTGAATACGGTTAGTTACGCGTAATAAATACGAAAATCTACTATATTCTTAATTATAAGAACAAGAACGGGAATATTTCGATTTAAAAAAATAAGGGTAGTGTTTTACTCGTTGTAATATTCACGTAAAGATCATAAAATCCACAAATAGAGATTTATAGGCACTAATTATAAGTTAAGTGAAAATTATAATAAAATATAAGAAAATTACCAGTTTCTGATTTTTCCCTTTGTATTCACCTAATTACCTATCTGCATGCCAAATTTGAACTTTCTAGGTCATCTGGAACTGGGATATAGTTTTGATCTATAGGTCAGTCATAAAAATGACGATTTTTGGACGTTAATATCTAAATAACCGTTTGAGATATGTTTATAAAATTTGGAACACACTTGTATCTCGCCAGTCTCAATATGTATGCCAAATTTCAACAGTCTAGGTTAAATAGTTTTTGAGTTATGAGGGGCTGAAAAGTGCCTCCAAATGGTTCGTGTAATATTACACACTGTGAGCGCGCCTTGCTTTGGCTGGACACGCTCCCGCGTGTCTAGATTTTAACCACTGAACCTAAGAACATCATGGCAATATTGGCACCGACCAATGAAATCGTGGGACAGATCAATGAACGAATGATGTCACATGTGCAAGGCGATGTTGTCGAATATTTGTCAGTAGATATTGTCATGGACAGTGAACAGGTGACATCTTATCCTACAGAGTTTCTAAACTCTTTAGAGCTGTCAGGAGTGCCGTCTCATAAGCTGAGACTGAAAGTTGGGGTTCCAGTTTTGTTAATGAGAAATCTCGAAGCGCCGAGACTATGCAACGGGACCCGATTGCAAATTACGCAGCTAGGACGCAATATTATTAGAGCAGTTATAATGACAGGAATAGCTAAAGATGAAGAAGTTTTAATTCCCCGTATACCTACCCATGATCCCTACAGATTTACCTTTTCAGTTTAAAAGAATCCAGTTTCCCCTCAAACCAGCCTTCGCAATGACCATTAACAAAGCGCAAGGGCAAACACTTAAAGTAGCAGGTGTCCATTTAGAGAAAAACTGTTTTTCGCATGGCCAACTGTACGTGGCCTGCTCGCGAGTGTCGAGTCCAAACAATCTCCACATTTTAACAAATAATAACAAAACAGCAAACGTTGTGTACAAAAATGTTTTAAATTAGGTCATTTTAAAATATTTTTGTACACAACGTGATGCTGGCCCCTGGAAGTGTCTCTTGGACATAAGGGACCAATAAATTTTCCTGGGTACTTTCTGCCACTTAATGGAATACATAGGTACCATAAACCTACTGTAAACAGATATTTTATATTTTTTTAAACATACCTACTCTCTTTTAACCAAATGCTATACCCAAATCTATACCGTTCCATGAATATAATCCCTAATATTCAAATTAATTTACTATAACTATTTAAATGTTTGTTTCACGGCTAATTTGCTGAGCCGTTTGTTACAAAATTAGATATGGATAGTCTGAAATCTGAAAAACAACATAAGCTACTTTTTATCAAAACACCACGCGGGCGAAGCCGCGGGCGGAAGCTAGTTAAGTAAATAAATGTCTCTCAACTTAGTGGTTCCGTTTAGTTATTGTTGGGAAAATCCTAATGTTTGTATGTAGCGTATGTTCCAACCTAATTGGAATCCCTATTAGTGCACGTCTTTGTATGTAGGTACTCGCAAATTAGTAAGCACGATGACTTCCTTTTACAGACGTTGTGATAATTTTATAGAACATTCCAAAATAATTGCATTAACACAGTGATGTTAATAACATTTTATAATTTTTCCAAACCAAATAATATTGCGTAAGCAATTCACAATAGGTCACATCCATTGCGTAATAATAAGTACATTTAAAACACATCGCCAAAAATAATAACTTTGGCAAAAATAATTTTATCGATAGACTTCAGGTGGCCTAACATGAACTCTTAACGCTATCCAGTTTAGGTAGTGGGAAAGAGATGGCGATATACGACTTGTATAGCTCTGTCTCTTTCCCACAGCCTAAACTTTAGGCTCCAGGTAAAATTAAGTCATAAATAAATTTTATTATTTGCTATATTTTTACAATGTAATATAATAAGTTTCTTAACTTTTTCACTGCAATAATACTTTCATTGTTCGATACTAAAGGCAGCCAATGAGTGGATGAAAGAGAACCGTAAGGTATTTTTACGATGTACCTACCTCTACAAGGAAAAATATGCAAATCAAATGTCTCTTAGTATTAGTTATTTTGTTAATTTGTTTCTAATAAAAAAAACCGGCCAAGTGCGAGTCGGTCTCGCCCATAAAGGGTTCCGTAGCAGCAAGTAACATAATATAAAAGTTCTTGTAGTTGGTTGTAACTTTGAAAGGTAAATTGCGATTTACGATTTATGACGTATTAAAAAAAAAAACTAATAACTTGATCTCGTTCAAACCAATTTTCAATTGAAGTTTGCATAGTAATGTGTATATTTGTGTATATTTTTTTTAGATTTATCATTGTCTTATTTTAGAAGTTACGGGGGGGGGACACACATTTTACCACTTTGGAAGCGTTTCTCGCGCAAACCGTTCAGTTTAGAAAAAAATAATGTTAGTAACCTCAATATCATTTTTCAAGGCCTATTCATAAATACCCCACACGTAAGGGTCAGGCGAAAAAAAATGTTTTGAGTTTCAATTCTAAGTACGGGGGTACCCCCAAATTTGGTTTTTGTTTTATTTTTGTGTGAAAATCCTAATGCGGTTTACATAATACATCTACTTACCAAGTTTCAACAGGATAGCTCTTATACTTTCAAAGAAAAGTGGCTGTGACATACAGACGGACAGACAGACAGACAGACAGACATGACGAATCTATAAGGGTTCCGTTTTTGCCATTTGGCTACGGAACCCTAAAAACAGTTTCAAATTCGATGTTCTGCTAATAAGTTAAAAATAAATACTTTTTTTATGAATTTCTGCTTAAATATGTTAGGCTACAATTTAAATGCTCATCAATTATTATTTTTGTATACCAAAATGGATAAATGGTCACCAAATCTAAAAATCGCTTTAGCAAGAAATCAGGGACACCCCGAAGTTCGGTTTTGTTAGGTTCCTTTCAACCCTGAAAACAGAAATAGAAGCCTCGCCAAGCGAGGCTTCCTCGAACCCACTTAGGTCGATTTTTTTTTATTACAGAAAATAGGTTATTTTAGGAAACGTTATTTGGTGACCATTTATCCATTTTGGTAACCGTTTAGAATTTTTTTGGTAGTAAAATAGGTTCTTTTTTGGGTGGTGTTTAAACACAAGCCAATATGTTATACTAGGCTTAAAGAAAAACACCAACTTTCCAAAAATTCTGCTTATATCTTAGTAAGACATAGGTACCTAATTTAACAAGAAAAAAATAATTCGGTGGTTTATAGTTGGGTAACTAACTTTTAAATACCTAAGTAATAGTTGACACCACAAAATAATATGTATAATACGCTATAACAAAAGACGCCTGAAAATGAGGAAGAAAAAGAATGTATTCGTGATGAGAGCGATGATCCCGGGAGAGAAAACAACTACGGTAAGAAAGAAGTAGGAAGCATCTGTGTTTCAATTACACCAGATTGCTATCAGAGTAACGAACGCAACAAGGGAACAACAAAAATAAAAGACGGAAAAACGAATGCATCGTTGTTTCTCAAATGACGTAATCGTTGAGATGGGTAAATTTTTATTAGAACCGTACCAAAGAGGTATTTTCATATAGGTACATATTTTGCTGTTTCGGCATTTAATAGATAGTTAATGAACGCCATTAGTCTTTGCCAGATAAGGTGTGGTTCTGATAAACTGACATCAATGGACAAAATTAGCAACACTTACACGTCGCCTCTTATATTTTTTCTTAAAATAATGTATACCTACTACATTTTCCTGTCATTTATTATCTATTGTACTTAAACAGCACACCATTTACAAGCTTTACTGACAGGATACACAAGTTTTATGTAACTTAACTTGATTTTTACCGTTAGCATCCAAATGTTTAATAGCGTGGGGATCTTCTTCTAATAAAAGCAGTAGTTATAAATCATTTAAATTATGTTGTGCCTTGAATAACAGAAGCAAGTACCAATTTTATTTATCTTTCTAAAAGTAACAACTAATTTTAAACTCGTTGTTTTTCTGTAGATATGGGTACTAACATTCGTTAACTTTACGTAATATTAGTGAAGGGCCTGAAAAACAAGAGGACTTGTATTTTATATCTGATTGTCAGATAACAACTAAATTAATCACGTTTCAGAGATGAACCGTGATGAGGTATACAAAATAAGTATGAATTAAAACATACACCATCCTACCAAAAAAGTTAAACATATTTCTGTTGAACACTTGTCTAAAAAAGTGTAACTGCAAAACGACCCTTATATCAACGTCAAATTCCATTTTTCAGTTGACAGTTTTTTATACAAGTGTTCAACAGGTGCAAAACTTTTTTGTAGTAAGACGGACAGTAAATGACTTGTTAAATTAATATGAAAAAAAAAACAATTTAATAAGCATCACTAACGGTACTAAGGTCAACTGTGTTCGGTAATAACATTAAAATAATTACTTAAAACAGTTGATGTAAAATAACGAATAAATTAAGTTTTATAATGAACCGTTAAATGCACCGTAATAATTAGATTGAAGCAAAACAAAATAAGAAATTTATTAAAGTTTAGTAGCAATAAAATTAATGAAATAGGAGCAAGTCTAGTATATTTCTAGGTATTCTTCCTACTAAATCGAAACTGTATAAACAATAAAATAGAGAAAAACAAGATCTATTTACGTCTAGAAGGTTATGTCTCAAATGGATTAAGTAAAAAGCCTGGTTACTAAGATATTTATGAATGGATAAGCTATTTATAAACGGCAAAAGTAATCTTCATATGTATTTTCATTCAAGTTACTGATCAAAAGTTGTGAAGAACACTGCTGAAAAATCACGACCACAGCCCACAATACTTAACTTTAAAAAATCTGTTTATTTTATTTTTTGTATTTTGCTTCTAAGAAAATGTAGATATTTGACCTCCTAATGATGAAAATTATCATCTATCAATTTTAACTTGAACTTAAACATTTATGTTAGAGTCATAACTGACTTAGACAAATAAAAGCTTCTCCAAAAATGCAGTCTGTATTGCTATGGCTTATTAGAAACTTGTACCTACGTTAGGCTTTAATCTTAAATCTACATACAGGATTCCATATAGCTTACATGTAATGTGAGAAGATGACCTAAACCATGTTGTTTACCTGTTAGATATAAATCTTGTCACAGTTTAAATTGTTAACGGTCTACATCCTGGAGTTTGTGGTTTTGTGAAGAAAAAATATGCCTAAAATATCTACATTATAAGTATTTAAAGACATAAATAAGGGAATCAGAACAAACTTTCCGCGAAGAATTTACATTGCAAAATAGTCGAATGTAGGTAGGTGGATACCCTCTTTGTCACATGTTGGGTCGTTCACCCCCATGATCAACCGGTGAACACTCTAAGAACATTTTATTCTATCATATAAATCGATCGCCATTAAAGACCCGCTCACAACGGAACTGAAACGTGAACAAGATCGACTTAATGATCGCATAACAATTCAAATAAAAATAATAGATTTACTGATACGTATTCGTTCAGCTTAAGCATTCACTGTTAAAGATTAAGTAAAATTTGTTGCAATTTTATTGTTTAATATCTTCCCGTTGACATCATGCTAAATTGGACAAATAAAGAAGGTGTACTGACTCCAATAACACAATCATTTATATTGGAGACTAGCTTCTGCCCGCGACTTCGTACGCGGGTCCTGTTGCTTATGCCGGCGACGACAGGGTCGTCATAATCGAAGATCTGAAACGTCGAATTCTAAGAGCCAGGCTGAACAACTCTTGCCAAGACGTCATTCCTATAATTATGTTATAGTGTAGCTGGGGTCTTGGAATTCCACATCAGGTGTTCCAGATCTCAATTTTCATACGTCAACAGAGAGTGCTCATAAGGCTGGACAACTCTTGCTAAGACGTCATTCCTATATATGTTATAAAGTAGCTGGGCTGTTGGAAGTTCCACATCAGATGTACCAGATTTCCAATTTTAATACGACAACAGAGGTTGCTCATCAGGCTCAACAACTCTTGCTAATACGTCTTTACTGTATATGTTATAGAGTATCGAGGCTCTTGGAGTTGCACATCAGGTGTTCCAGATCTTCAAATTTTATACGACAACAGAGGTTGCTCATCAGGCTCAACAACTCTTGCTAAGACGTCTTTACTGTATAAGTTATAGTTAGCTAGGCACTTGGAGTTCCACATCAGGTGTTCCAGTTCTTTAATTTTTATACGTCGACAGAGAGTGCTCATCAGGCTGAACAACTCTTGCTAAGACGTCTTTACTGTATATGTTACAGTGTAGCTGGGCTCTTGAAGTTCCACATCAGGTGTTCCAGATCTTCAATTTTTATACGTTGACAGAGAGTACTCATCAGGTTGAATAACTCTTGCTAAGACGTCATTCACTTATATGTTATAGTGTAGCTGGGCTCTTGGAGTTCCACATCAGGTGTTCTAGATCTTCAAATTTTTATACAGCAACAGAGAGTGCTTATCAGGCTGAACAACTCTTGCTAAGACGTCGTTCCTGTATATGTCATAGTGTAGCTGGGCTCTTGGTGTTCCACATCAGGTGTCCAGGATCTTCAAATTTATTCTCTCAGCAGAAAATGCTCATCACGTGGAACAATTTTTGCTATAGCACCATTTCTGTATCTCTTATAGTTAAGCAGGTCTGTTGCTGTTCTGCATCAGGTGTTCAAGTTTAAAAGATAAATTATAGCCTATATGTTAACGGGACTTAATACCTAAACAACGAAAAAAAAATTATTCAAATCCGTTTAGCAGTTCCGAAGATTAGCGTGCACAAACACACAGACAAACAGACAAACAGACAAACCGACAAACAGACAAACAGACAAAAAAAAATTTAACTACATTTTCGGGTTCGGCATCGATATAATAACAATCCCTGATACTTTTTTTTATATATTTCCATTGTACAGACACCACTTTTCTACAAATTTATTATATGTATAGATAAATACAAACCCTTATTGTTAATTTTAACCACATCATTTATATTCAAAATCAAATTATTGGATAAAGTATCTTTGCTGTTGGTATTGTATGGAATTTTGACCAAAAAAACGTCACCGTGCACAACAGTTTATAAGCGGCATCCTCATTTATCACATCGACTTCAGGATTAAGTTTACGTTGCTGTATTTGGTGTTGTTGACCCCTAATAATTTTTATTAATTTTTTTTTTGTGATTTGACACACTGTTGCGTCATGTCTTAACATTATTTACACCTAGGTTTAATTTAATAACAGCCCTACCAACGCAGGAAAAATAAATGAAAAATAATTAATAAGTATTGTCAATCTTACGAAACTTCAAAGTTAGGAAGAACTTACAGTCATGGGTACTTTCATATTCATTGCGTAAAAGTGAGTCATTAATGTTTAATCAAATCGAAGAAAAAGTCTCAAGTCACACCTGAAAGTCTTAATCAGTCAGTAGCTTCCTAATCAGAAAGTATTTATGTCAATTAAAACTTTATGCACGTTCAGTCTCAAGACACTGATCACGCATAAATCAATGGTGTTTCTGAATAATAAATAAAGCGTTAACGGAATGGAATAAATAAGCCGAAAATAAGACAGTGCCGAATTGATTTTATTTTAACATGCACGCAAACCGATCGTCCATTAGTTAAATTAGTTGGAGCTTTTTATTTCTTGATGTCAATATTGATATTTTGAACATTTTGAAATGTCTTGTCTTATCTTTAAAGTGAGTCAGTAAAATTACTTAAAGACGTTGTTTTTATTCTACAGACAGAAAAAAATTTATTATCGTATTAGGTATAATAATTATAATATTATCGTTATTTCTTTCTAAATTGACCCGCAACGGTTTATGAGCTCATAATGTGTATTAGTTCAATCTTGACTTTACTGGTATTGGGTTTATCCCTTTTACTATTGAATTTTTTAAAAACTTTTTATGAAAATAACG
The DNA here is from genome assembly GCA_954870645.1 of Agrotis clavis. Taxonomy (NCBI): domain Eukaryota; kingdom Metazoa; phylum Arthropoda; class Insecta; order Lepidoptera; family Noctuidae; genus Agrotis; species Agrotis clavis. Next base: position 15,650,124 of record OX940921.1, read on the forward strand.
TGAAAGTAAAGCATGATTCAATTTTATCTACCAACACCTGAAAACAATATAGAAGTTGACCAAAAGAATTACATTTTATACATATACCAACTTTTTTCTGATAGCAACTTTGGTCGAAAAAAAATGAAGTCTTTTATCAACGACAAGAAAAGAAGAGCATTGATATACAAAATAGCTCTTTCTAAATGTTGCGAATTACCTAAATCGATTTCTTATTGAATAGGTGTGTTCAATGCTATAATTATTATTTAACTTGATCCATTTAAAACCTAGACATATTTAGTTTTATTAGGTTGTTCAATTATAAAAATTGGCCACAGCAACATTCATGTTTCACTTCCTATATAAATCAAGCAATTATTTTAATAAAAAAAAGACTCCAACGAATTAAGAACATCCTGCTTGTTTTGAAGTTCATTAACATGTCATATGTCGAAACAAAGGCAAAATAAGTAACAATAAGCTTTGATCTTTATTGCGTTGACGTATACCTATTAGGATATGATGGCCCAGTGGTATCGGTCCGAGCAGTGGTGGTGGTGGCCCAATGGAGTCCCGCCAGGCGCATTACTTTGTATTATTTATTTCATCACCACGGCTGCCCTCAAAACGGTGAAAGAAAACATCGTGAGGAAACCGACATGTCCTAGAACCAAAAATTCGAAGACATGTGACATCTACCAACCTGCACTGGGCCCGCGTGGTGAATTATGGTCCACTCCCTCTCACAGAGAGGAGGCCTGTGTCCCAGCAGTGGGAACATTATAAGCTGATGAGAGCAGCCGTACGAATTGTAATGAATTTTGTAGATTTGTCGGGTTTATTCTGACTCGCACTTAGATTAACGGTCAATAAACGCAAGAGATTAACACCGATACTTTTAGACGCATTTCATCAGGTATAAATCAACTCATCGGCTTGTACGTATAGTCAAGCAAATTCTGGACTAGCCGTGCAAGACCAGCCTAATCCCATCTCGTATCTAACAGATTATGTTATCGTAGAAAACATCGCGTAAATTTCAAACTTTTAATACGCAAACTTTTTAATGCATGCTAGGAGTCAGCAGATAGGTTACCTGTTTCGAGAAACTTCCGGAGTTTCTTACAACTTTTTGCATAATTATATTATCTGCAATTCTACTTGCCATCAGTTTAAACATTCTTGATCTTCGTTTCTTACACTGGCACAGATAGTCAGGTATAAATAAAATAAAATAAAATAAAATAAAAATAGCCTTTATTCTACAACCAACTTACAAAATTACAATAAAATTTCATAGCATGTAACAATTAGACAAAACATATACATATATATTTTTTAATCTGAATAGTTAATTTTTATTGACATGTCAAATTTAAGTATTATAATTTAATTTTGATTTTAATTGCTCTTAAATAAGATATAATTTTTATTTTATTAACATGCATTTCATTTAATTAGTCAGTAGTAGTCGCCTCCTTGGCGTAGGCCTCCCCCATTCTTTTCCAGAATTGTCTGTCTCTGGCTTTGGTCATCCAGTTTGGTCCTAGTCTTTGTATAAATATGTCTGCCCATCTTTTCCTTTGGCGTCCTCTAGATCTTGTTCCTTCTCTTGGAATCCATTCTATGACTTTTTTGGTCCATCTCTCATTTGCCATTCGACATATGTGACCCGCCCAGTTCCATTTTAGAGCCCGCACTCTCTCAACAATGTCGGTCACCTTTGTTAATTTTCTTAAATCTTGATTTTTAATTTTATCTGAAATTCTGATTCCTAACATACTTCTTTCCATTTTGCGTTGACATATTGCTAACTTATCTTCCTCACTTTTTCTTAATGACCAACTCTGACAACCATATTATGTCAAACACGGTAAGATTGCTATCTCAAAGAGCTTTCTCTTAATACTAATATGTATTGATTTATTTTTCATAATTTCCTTCAATCCCCAGTATTTTTTCCATGCTATAGCGATTCTTCTCTGCACTTCGTTTTCCGTGGAGTTATCAAATGAAACTGACTGACCCAGATATATGTATTCTTTGACGAATTCTACATTCAGACCGTCGACCGTTATAGGATGGTTTTCTCTTCTGTTTGTGATTATTTTTGTCTTTGAAATATTAATATATAGGCCCACTCTTTTACTCTCATCTGTCAGTTCGTTTAACATGGTTGCCAATTGTGTCTGGTCTTCTGAGAAGATGACTATGTCGTCCGCAAAGCGAAGATGACTTAAATATTCTCCGTTGACTCTCAATCCTTTTCTTGTCCATAAAAAACTAATCTATCTTGTTTTAAGGCTAAGATATACCTGACTATCAAATTTTTAGAAAACTTGATAGTCAGGTATATCTTAGCCTTAAAACAAGATAGATTAGTTTTTTATTATACATGAATAACTGAGGTTTTAAAATCAAACTTAGGGGTTTGTGAAGTTCCGTCTACTGTTACAAAAATATTTACCTTAAAAGTAATTCCAATTACAATTTACATTCAATTTTACTCTACGTTCTCTATACTTTTCATCTTATGCATTGAACAAATATTTAAAACCAATCCATGATAATTGACAACAGATATATCGACCAGAGTCCTTACCTTTGGGAAATCTCAGAAAAAGGATCCCCAATAATTCAAAATAACAGCAATACTTTCGTGTAAGTATGACGTTGTCAAACCTGCGCAAAATAATAATAAAAGTCTTTGTAAATGTTCAGCGACAATGTGATACAGGTGTCCCGAACAAACAGATAATTTGTGCCTTTAACGGTACTCCTTGCACATTCCTCATTATTTACCTCAAAAGTAAGAATACAGACAGCGCGCGTAGGTACACAAACAACAACTACTGTATACCACCTACTTTGCTCACAACTGTTCGTCCGTGTGTCCTTAAAACGTTGTTTGCTTTTAAATGTTGCAAAAAACAACGAAGCTCTCAAAATGTAGCACAGTAATGTGGGATAAGGAAGACCTAGAATGTAAAAGTATTGCCCTCGTAAATAATGGTATTTGATTCATTTTCGATTTCGATTTACTATATTCAAATACGTTGCATGAATATCAATGTACAGGACTTTCGCCTAGCTTTTTGTTTTAGCGTGGTAAAATCATCAAATGAATCCGCACCCAGGGCATGGTAGGAGGAACTGTCAGACTTTTACTGACTAAAATCCACGGTGACCTTCAATAGACCTTTACGTTCTGGAGTCACGGTATTCGTTTGTCCCGCGACCAACTTTCGCCTAGCAGGAGCCTTTATCAAAATAATTAAAATATTTGAACGCAGAATAGAATAACACTTAATTTTTGATTTCTCAAGAAATTTCGTCAAGGAAGGTTAAAAATAAAATGTACCGGACAGTTTGGTACGAGTAAGCAATAAGACCCTAATGTTGATCACTCACCTTGATAATACTCGTATTAATGAGAGGAGGACGATTCTAAGGAAACGTGTCTTCGTTAGTTAACAAAATAAGAGGGAGTAAACAAGATAGGTTTGTTTTTATCAATCAGGTAAGATGTCGCTTCATGTTTCCATTTAAATTGAGAATTTCTTGTGAGTAGGGCGGATCTGATGCGAGGCCAATGACCTACAGAATTGAGAGGAAAGAAATCCATGTATCGAATCTTGAAATTCTCGTCCTCTGCCTTCGAAGAATGGACGATGGACCCAAAATTACCGCTTGTTTATCATGAATATACCGCTACGTCTTTGTTGGGCCCAAAATAAATGTTACGACTTACGCTATATTACGCACGCTTTAAAAGAATATTATTTTTAGGATAGTAACAGTTGTTTGTATTGAGAATCAATTCTCACATTCATATCTCTTCTTTGAATGTATCGATAATTGAGATCCTTATTACCAAGTGAGACTGCAAATAATACAGTAGCTGCCAACTATGAAACTTATTCGTGCGGGTTAAAACAATAAAAAAATTTAATATATAAGTATAACATAAATATTGGGTTTACATAAATATTTAAAATTATTAATAAATGTATTTTGTTTTGAAACTTTCAATAATTACATCAAATATTTCATCTTTAAAACAATTTGTTTCGCGTATATATTAGTTTACTGAGAATGTCTTACCTACTTACCGTAAAATTAACATATTTCATATTAAAATAATACAGAATATAAAAATATATTAACAATATACTTAGCGATCTTTACACCTCATTTCCACACCAAAAACCCAACTGTGACTTTAAACAAGACTTTAAATATAATTGTATAATCTGTCACCACAGCGATACCTCGAGATTTATTTATAGTTGAGTAGCGCCCCAGCTCAATGCACATTATGCGTTTACACAGGATCTACGGGAGCGTAGACGTCGTAGACCGTAGCTACGCGGCTACGATATCCAGAGTAATTTGTGGTAATGGATCTAGTAGCTACGTAATTTCGTAGCTCTAATAATTTTACTTACTTATTTGCTACGCCACCTACGATACCAAGCAAATTAGAAAAACCGTCATTTATGTACTAGAGGATTTTTATATATGTATACATAACTTCATATTTTAATGGAAAAAGGTAAACATTAAGTTAGTTATTAGTATATTTGTGGTTATTATGTTTTACGAATTAGGTATATTAAATATCTAAAGCCTAATATCAGTTTTCAACACTGATAATTAGTTAATTTTGCATCAACAACACTATTAATTTTCAAGCACACAGTAAAGGTCAATCATTTGACACATCAGTACATTTACGGAAACTTTTACTGGGATTTGTAAATAAGTCAACATATTATTTTAGCCTGTCATAGTTAGGATTTTTTTCTAGATAGAAAATAATATGTACTGTCAACATATTACTACGTCTTCCACTGCCTCAATTATTTTTTCTTCTATGGTACCGTACCCAAAGGGTAAGACAGGACCCTATTACTAAAATGCCGCTGTCCTTGTTGCACAGTTGAAATTTTCACAGAAAGGTGATGTCTGTTGCCGGTATAATAACAAATATTGAAAAATATATATTTTTAAATTGAATGGGGGAGTTCCAATATTCATACAATAGAGATGTTTTTATTGCCGTTTTATAGATATCCTATATCCTTCGTGCGTAAGTCCGACTCGCAATAGGCAGTTTTTTTTAAACAGAAGCTTGTGTAATTACTACATTATTAGTTGACTCATAACACCCGCAAATATACGGATGCAATCTCAAAGATAAATATTATACAAGGACTACTCAACAAGTATAGGTAAACGATCACATATCTTATGCATAGTAATAAGCATTACGCATTTTCTAATAATAATTACAATCGTTTTGAATACCTGTCATAATTACTTGACCATTAGCTGATCAAGTCATATGGTGACGGAATCAAATGATATGTAAAGGTGCTGATAGACTATCTATATAGAACATTCATTTGTAACAGAACATTGAGGATTCGCCGTTTTTATTTCACTGCTACTGCCACTGCCAAATATCGCTGTGTGTGTAGTGAGCACTCTAGTTGATAGTCGTCAAACAATTTTTCTTCAGGAAGATTTAAAGAAGACTTGACAGTCGGCTCGGCAATAAGTTCGTCAGAACGTTCGTTAGAAAGCTCGCTAAAACGCTCTCGTTTGTTTTTCTGTAATATAACATTCACCAGTGAATGCTTTTTTACAGCACCTTAATGCCAGTTGTACACGATGCAGTTTACAGTTGAACCGGCAATGCGTTGGGACACCGGCGTGCGGTAAACTTGACGGTGTATGGCTACCAAAAGTAGAATAAACTCGTCATGCACACTGCTAGCCATAGTTATCGCACGCGGCTAGCAGTACTGCTGGTAATCTGAATCGTGTATGGCTGGCATAATGTCGTACAATATTAATAACGGGTAGGCAATATGTATAGTTAATGAACTTACAAATCCGTTCCAATATCAAACAAATAGGATGAATTTTACAATATTACTTTGAGTATTTTCTGCTAATTCGTCATAGTTTTGCATTTGGTCATCTACGCCCATTTGAAAAATCTATCCATCTTGTGTTTGCTTTTTGACGCCTATACTTCGAAATTAGTTTCAAAGTAAAAATAGACAGAAAGCCTAGAACCTAAAAGAAAACATAGGCTTCCTTTCATCTTAGATATATTAAAATGACACAATATGAGATACGAGCAGCCAAGCATACCAAATCGACTGACGACAGCCCACTCCGGGCGTATAGTACCTCGTCTGTGTTTCGTCCTCGGATGCGGGTAAGCCTGTTCTGCTTGAAGGATAAGTAATTGTGACAATAGCTGAAAAACCTATGGTGTAAAAACATTTCATCGACAATATTATCCTTTTCATTGGCGGCACAACGTTCTTTAATACTTTCTTCACACCCTCATAAAAGGCGTGAAAAAATGCAAAGTCAGATTAACCTCTGGTGTTGTAAGCATCGGTACGGTGACCGCTTTCTATCAGGCAGGATGTATGTTTGCTAGTCACACTTATGGTACAAAAAAAGCGTGGACAACAGCCTGCCAGATATAAAAATAAGTATAACATACAAACGAGCAATGCCCATAATTGTGGTAACAATGATCTGACTCAGCTGTTTGCCATATAAAGGCTGAGCCTCTCCACAGCTTGTCCAAGCACTGTCAAATTAATACAAGTACGGTACACCATCGCCCTCCATGTCAAGCTCGAGAATTGACGTCGAAGAATAAAACCTGCACGTAATTATACATAACTTCGATCAAGACGACCGGGCCGCCCGAACTGTAGAAAATAATAATTATGTGCATACTACATAATATTACGTGATCAGTAAGGAATTTCTTTGAATCAGCAATGGATTTGAATTGGAATTTAAGTTTATCGCCAAATAAGTAGTAAATAAATAATCGGAAACTGTTGATTGTGCCATTGACAACTGAAAGTTACTCTTAACTGGCTTTCTCAAGTGGAACCTTACTTTAACTGACAAGGGTTTTATAAACATTTAAGGTGTTTTTATGATGGTTGTTAATAAAAGTTACGAGTGTTAAACTGAAGGGATCATGGATCATATAACATAATAATACCTAACATTACGTGTTGTGTTCCACATAAGACAAACTCTAAAAAAGAACCCTTAAACAAGGAAAGCACCTAAGCTGCGTAGAAATTATGTCATTTGTTTCAAAAGTTTCTGAGAAAATGTCGGCGGTGTCAAATGTTAACCGCAAGTCAACTTCAGTGTGACATAAAAACCGCACGTGATATTTTAAATCCAGTAAATTCATGATACCTATGTTTAGCTGAGGTTTAGCCGGAAACGTGGAACATGTTCAGATAAAATAACATTTTATGGGATACTAAATAATTAAAATGTATCATAAAAAGATTCAAACCAAAATACAACTCAAAAACCAGATGATATCTACATAATTTTAATATCTTGATAAATGAAGATGCAATTATATTTTGAGTCTCGACAGATGACCTAAAGATGATTAAAATGTCAGAGTGTAACTGAGCATTTTTTTATGAAATGTACCTACTATCGCTCAAAGCGATTATTTGGCACCTATTATTTTTCATACATAATCGCATGCGCAGGATGATCACATCTACATCAACCGAATCTTTATAACTACACAACAAAAGTGAGCTTTATTGGTATAGCTCAAATACCGTCACCTACTTTGATACAATTTTGTTTTCACCTCACCCGCTCGGAAAGATTCTATTTCTCATTCAAAATCTGAGCGCAAAACTCCATTTTGTGCTCTAGAGCACAAAGTGTTGTTTAAAATTCGAACACGTCTTGTATTCAATTGTTTTCTACTTTTCTACACTGGCAGGCGAGCCGCCCCCACTGCATTTCCTCGCTGTGTGAGGTGAAAAGTTGTGTGTTGCACTCGGCAGCAAAGTTTTTCTGCGTCTCGTACCTTTGAAAACTTCGCATGGCTCAGGATTCTATATTTGAACCGCTCGTTTCTCTCGCGGTTCAATCTTAGAATCCTTCGCTCGCTCAGTTTTCAATTCAAGTACTCGCGCCAAAAATCAACTTTGCAGCCTTGCATAACAAATAACTATTTCACCTCACACGCTAGGAAAGATTCTATTTCTCATTCAAAATCTGAGCGCAAAACTCCATTTTGTGCTCGAAGAAAATTTCAAAATTCGAACACGTCTTGTATTCAATTGTTTTCTACACTGACAGGCGAGCCGGCCCCACTACATTTCCTCGCTGTGTGAGGTGAAAAGTTGTGTGTTGCACTCGGCAGCAAAGTTTTTCTGCGTCTCGTACCTTTGAAAACTTCGCATCGCTCAGGATTCTATATTTGAACCGCTCGTTTCTCTCGCGGTTCAATCTTAGAATCCTTCGCTCGCTCAGTTTTCAATTCAAGTACTCGCGCCAAAAATCAACTTTGCAGCCTTGCATAACAAATAACTATTGATGAAAATACCATACAAAAAAAAGGAGTGGATAGATAAGCCAGAGTGGTCTTTAAGGTGGTAAGGTTTATCTTAGTTCGACTGTACATGCTAGTGGAACTAGATAATTATATAGTAACAGTTAAACGGTTGTTTAAAATAGTATTAATTTATGCGTCCGCACGCAGCCGGCACGATCGCGTTATGTTCGCACATCTACAAGTTCAATAGACCGATTCATTATAACGATTCCAAATAAAGAATTAACTTAAATTGAATCAAGGAAATTCTTCGAAACATATTCTGTGTCACATCAACGTCGCTAAGTATGAATATACGGTGACAATAACTTAATAGGGAAATATATTTTTTGATGCTAGAAAAAAAAGAACACAATTTTGAAAATTAAAAAGAAAATAAACGTACCGATTCACAATAATTCGCATTACTTTCCTAAATTATTATCTTACTACCATAACTCCACTGATAGCTCAAAGAGCTTTCATGCAAATGTATGGCGGCAAGCAAAATCTAAGTTATTTATTATAACATTTGCCAGTTCATGGGAATTTATATGTTCTCTTATCAAGTGATGCTTAAATTAAAGCCAATGGACCAAAAAGGGCGGTCAGCCTCTGATGGGCTGGAGAAACAATTTTAATTGACTCTTTCTATGCTTTAACACGACAGACAAATGTTTTTATACCTTAACGTCTCAAATGACATGTACCAACGCTGCTAGAATTTTAAATGGCTTATTTAACTGGCTGTGAAGCGAACATAGTCATAATATACTTGAAGAGTACCATAAAAATAAAACAGAAGCTTTTATGTTTTACCTTCATCCAAAATTTATTTAATCTATGCAATAAATCAGTCGTGCAAAGTTACAGAAGGGATTAATAATAAATTGATTAGGGCGATAAGAGATTTACGTTTCTACTTAGTTTAAAATATGGTAAAAGGACACATTCCCTAGCGCACACAGGCGCGGCGTTATCACGCGTGTTGCTAACATCACGCACACTGACGCACCATCGGAGGCTTCATCGCCGAAATAAACTCACACAGATGCAAGAGACTACACCTATATGCCAAATACGTTGCGGTATCCGACGTTAACGTAAGAGGTAATATAAGAGGCGCATCTTCGAGTTTGCACATTTTAGTTTTATAAGCCGGCCGTTGGAGAGCGGGTCATGTTAGCGAATTTTAGCAAAAAAATACATGCTTAATTGGCGCCTAATAGGCTTAGCTTTGTGTTGTCGGGACTGAGGTTGTGTCGAGCAGCCTGTGCCTCAAGGTCGTTGCCAGGCCTGTAGGGCCACATCCCGTGCCATGGGGCCGGGAACACTTTTCTATTTCTTGGTAAGTTTTTTTTTAATTATTTTTTTTATTGAATAGTATAGGCACCGGAAAGATTTAAATACTTGATCATTCATAACTTTTTGAATATTTATTGCCAAGCATACATGTTTATGGAATGGATTTTATATCTTCCAATATTTTTTTTAACATAAATAGATATAGGAATATTGATTTTATGGGTTGTGAACAAGAACATTTGTTTTGTTTTTTTATTAATAACTCTGTTTTTTCTTCTTATGAACTACCTTTTTCTAGTGTTTCACAATTTTAATAGAAACAGTGTATTTTAAGGTGTGTATTCCGTTACCTAATATATTATTCTATTCTTTTAAATATTTGGCAACTCATATTTTCTCATAAATTATATTTCTAGTCATTAGGGGCTTAAATCAAAAATATGACGTAGGTGTACCACTTTTGAGCTTTTTACCAACCAACAGCCACAGGTCCTGATAGGGACCATATTTGCCAGAGCGGGAATGTCCTATAGGTTGGTGGTTGGTTACACTACGACCAACTGAAAAAACAGGGTGGCTTTTACTCAGTTAAGTCTGACATTCTCTTGAGTTCTGCTTAGAGAGGGAGGACTCATTTAATAACATACCGCCACAAAAAAAGCACAATACTTTTTGAGCTTTTTATCCTCAACCACAGAATTGTTCCTAATGTTCCATTGTTATGAATGAAACAAGCCCTCTAAATGCTAATGTTGTTAGTTAATTAGTTTATTTTAAGTATATAACACCCTTTGATCCAGCCTCCGCAGACAAACACAGCCAGCTGAAAAACAATTACTGAAAACTTTCGCGTTTACTGTTAACTACTAAATTGAGCCTATTTATTTACTTGTATTGTATTTTTTACTAAAACATAACAATGACATAATTACTTACGTAGCACTTATTTTAAAAATAAAACTTTGTCAATAGTTTAACGAAGGGAGTTTTAATGAAGTTATAAATAGAAACGTAGACTTTAAAGAAAGAATATTAGTATCTAATATTGAGTTATCATTACAATTGTAACTTAAGTTTAATAATAATGCGAATGTATGTTTGTTTGTTTGTTGCCTAAACCACTGGACCAATAGAAACAGATATAAAGTACCAATCGTCCGTAATAACGATCTTATGATTATAGATGGCGCCATGTGTTACCGAATTGATTGTCAAATCGCATTTAAAAAGTATCGCTCAATGTTGGTCAAGCATTTGATCCAGCTTCTCTGGATTAGCACTGGAATAATATAGACATGTTTCAATCCAGTAAAACATCCAGTATCCAGCGCTGGACGTTCCTTTTTTTCAGCCATCCATCCAGCTACCGGATAAATGAAAACAGATGGCTAATGCAGAAGTAGTAAGAAGTAATCAAATATTTACTTGTTTATAAAATAAATCTACAACTGAACAGAAGTTGAAATATGTTCACACTTTATCTCAACATTGGATGACAATTTGGACGTTTACGAGCTTGTAACACGTGACCGACGTACTAATAATATACTCCATTCAATAACTTATTGAGCCTCGATAAAACCTACTTTGAATTCCAACAAGTTTATGGAAGTAGAAAACGAGACCGAAGCCTAAATCAAACACGTTTGATTTTAATGGGTCGCGCGTTTGTAGACTTCCACGAGATTATCTCTACTACGTTGTCCCTAGGGTTTAAAGTAACTTATTTAGTCCCGATACGGGGTTTGGCGTCTGAACGCAGTGAGCACGCTAAAAGATTAATGTAGTCAGTCAATTTTGAAACTACCAGTTTATAACTTTATAACATAGTTGACCTACTGCGTAAGTGCTGACTTATTCAACTCTTGTTGCTTTACGGTTGCTACTTTACAAAATGCATCTGTGACAAATTTTGGTTAAGCAATATTGGTAGTTACTTGATTATTGTTTATACTTTATATAAGACTTAAGTGTAGGTCGTTTTTGCTTGTACTACGCGTTTTATTTGTTATTTTTTATGTGTCCGTTTTAAATTCAGCCGTTATTCTTCATTTTTGCCATTGAAAATGTGTTATTTATATATCTATATAAATAACACATTTTCAATGGCAAAAATGATATTATAATAGTATATTTTACCCAATTCTATGTTACTTTCATTAATATTCAATTGTTTTGAATATCAAAAACAGATAAATAATGAATTAATTTAGTTTTTATATATCTATATAAATAACACATTTTCAATGGCAAAAATGATATTATAATAGTATATTTTACCCAATTCTATGTTACTTTCATTAATATTCAATTGTTTTGAATATCAAAAACAGATAAATAATGAATTAATTTAGTTTTTATATATCTATATAAATAACACATTTTCAATGGCAAAAATGATATTATAATAGTATATTTTACCCAATTCTATGTTACTTTCATTAATATTCAATTGTTTTGAATATCAAAAACAGATAAATAATGAATTAATTTAGTTTTTATATATCTATATAAATAACACATTTTCAATGGCAAAAATGATATTATAATAGTATATTTTACCCAATTCTATGTTACTTTCATTAATATTCAATTGTTTTGAATATCAAAAACAGATAAATAATGAATTAATTTAGTTTTGATACCTCCCTTTCAATTTAATTGAGTAGTAACAATAACACTACCAATATTAACAATATTTTAATTGAATCCGGAAATACCGGAATTACTTTCCGGAAAAATGGCTTATCCATGTTATTCTTTCTGTGCATTTATGATACAAGTACCAAAAATCAATCTACTTATTCCGACCTATAGTAATTAGCCATGTGACGAGGAGGGATGACGCTCATGTGACTAAGAGAGTGACGAGTATGAATTTTGATGGATGGAGAGGAAGAGGAAGGTCAAAAAAAAGATGGATGGATTGTCTAAGGAATGGTATGAAAAAAAGGAGTAAATGATAGTGTGACGTCTGATAGGGGAGAATGGAAGATAAGACCATGTTGCGCCCACCACAACTAAAATGGCATAAGGGCAAGAACAGACAGCATTAATAAATTGCAGAATAAGTACGTCAGTTTTGAAAAATAATTCGTACGATTTTTTCTTTTATTGAATTAATGATGTCGAAGGAGTCGTGATGTCAGAAGTACCTAAGTGAAAACTGAAATTGCTTGTGACGTATTGGCGATTTTGAAAGTGTCTTTCGTCAATTTACTTTTACGTAAGAAAAGAAAAAATACGTGTGATAATATACTGACGAACTTTTTATATTTTTTCAGTTAAACACCCTATTTAGTGGCTGTAAAGAATGTTAGAACATTGTTCAATAGAAATGTCAAAATAGAAGCTAGTTTTTTTATTAGGGTGCCGTAGCCAAATGGCAAAAAACGGAACCCTTATGCCTTTGTCAAACTGAAAAGCGTGCCGAAGCGTTTTTGTTTGTAATGTATGGAATTGTTTCAAGCCTGTCACATAGACTATCGGACCGCTTTCGCTTTTTTATATGACAGGATTCGGATCGCATTCGCTTCGCCCTGTCTGTTTGACAATAGCTTTATAGATTCGTCATGTCTGTCTGTCTGTCTGTCCGTCCCATGTCACAGCCCTTTTTGACGAAAGTATAAGAGCTATCCTGTTGAAACTTGGTAAGTAGATGTATTATGTAAACCGTATTAGGATTTTCACACAAAAATAAAACAAAAACCAAATTTGGGGGTACCCCCCGTACTTAGAATTGAAACTCAAAACATTTTTTTTCGCCTGACCAATACGTGTGGGATATCTGTGAATAGGTCTTAAAAAATGATATTGTGGTTACTAACATCATTTTCTTCTAAACTGAACGGTTTGCGCAAGAAACGCTTCCAAAGTGGTAAAATGTGTGTCCCCCCGGTTCTCTATTGTGTTACCTAACTTTTTTATACATAATCTTATGTGACATATTTTTTTTTGTCCTAATCATCATTTGTCCGAATGATAACTTGCCCGAACTTAATACCACATAATTTCAAATGCCATAACATTGAAACTCCTAAATACTGTATGTCCTAAATTCGTTTGTCATAAATATAACAATCAATAATATACAAAATACATAAAACCGATTGCCATAAAATACATAAGTCCTAAAGTTTGTTTTGTTACTGATTACCACCCAATAAGGAAAATCGACGGAGCCCCGCTTCGCGGGGCTCCTATTTCTGCGTGCAAGGTTTAAAGTAACCTAACACGAAGGGGATGGCGGGGTCTTTCAGACCCCGCCATCCCCTTCGAACCTAACCTGTCCGTGTCGGGGTGCCCACAAGTCACGAGCTCGCTTCGCTCGCTCTTGGACCCCAAGATCTTCGGTTTCTAAACAATTTCATGAAATATCAGTTTTACTATACCTAATTGAACATTCGGAATAATACACATTATGTAATATAATGATTAGGACATATGACTTTAATTCATACAAAATTAGGAGATTCAATTATTATGATACTCGATTTTATGCCAGAACAGCTTTAGAAGTGAAGATAATTATGTAAAACAATATTTAGAACTTATGATCATTATGGTTACTGAATTTTATAGCAAACGTGTTATGGATAATGATTTTCGGACAAACAATTTTAGGTGACGAAAAGGGATACCGTGTCCCCCCCCCCCCCCCCTGTAACTTCTAAAATAAGAGAATGATAAAACTAAAAAAAATATATGATGTACATTACCATGTAAACTTCAATTGAAAATTAGTTTGAACGAGATCGAGTAATTAGTTTTTTTTTAAGCGTCATAAATCGTAAACCGCAATTTACTTTTCAAAGTTACAACCAACTAAAATAACGTTTATATTATGTTACTTGCTGCTACGGAACCCTTCATGGGCGAGTCCGACTCGCACTTGGCCGGTTTTTTTTGACAACTTTCAGTTAATAGCGCGCCTTTGGGCGAAAGATTACTTTTAACCCGCTCCTTAGGCATGTCCTCAGCCATGTCCTACTTTCCGGATATGAGTACTGAAAAAGTACCTACATTTGATGAGGTTGATTGTAACTCTCAAAAACAATAAAATAAAGGAATTAAACATTTACATCGTCCTTGAACTTTTCGTGCGCAAATTTAATCGCTGTGTGCATATTATATGACATTTATTGCCAATAAATTAAACATTATGTGTACAAGACACATCTACGACAAAAATATTCAAATCAATACAAAAAGTCAACGAAACCAACTTAATATGATTATGTTAGAAAACCAATAACCCTTTTCACATCCAAAGGTGATGTAACAAAAAATCAAAATTATGTAAATAATATTTGCCAAATCAAAAATGATGGAATCAGAGACAAACATTAAATTGATGGTTTTTAGAAAGTTATCAATTGGATGGGTCATACAAAGTTCAATCACGATTTCGTATCTTGTCACTAATGATATTATCTTTTATGTCGTGTGTCACGACGTGTAACAAAGCGAGTTTGAAGATGAGAAGACACCCTATCTTTCTCTTCGATCTCAAAGTTGCATCATTTGCAAAATTAATTTGAAACCCTTTATAAGTTAGAACAGTACCTACAGTTACTGAAGTTCGTGGAAACAGTCCACTTCCATCCAAAGTTAACAAACCAATATCATGCAATTTAGTAAAAACTTAATGTCTTTATTTTATTATGTTATCTTAACATTTAAAAATAAAAGATACGTCTATCTAATGTTAATTCGTTTTAATGATCACATTTTGTACCTACTACGCCTACGTACCTATTAAAAGACGCTAGGATCCATGGTGGACTTTAGTTTCACATCTTATTTATATTAAATGCCGAATGTACATAATAGAGATCTTAGAAAAGGCTCAGAAGTCAATAAACCAGTTACCATAATATAATTAAAGCTTCGTTGTACTTTAAATATTATGCAATCATTTGACAATGTTTCTGCAAAAATAAAGAAGCTTTATCGTAACGCTTCTTCAAAATCAGATTATGTAGCTATCAATAGAATTCTCCTTAAATCGAAGAAAACGTTAGAAAAGACATTTTCTTGGGCTGGCTTTAATTGATTAAAAGATCAAACCAACGACACGGCGTACGTGCCTAACCTACCCACGATTGTTACAGATTAATGATTAAACTACCCATTTGAATAAAACGACAACTACATAGCTTCTGTATTGTAATCATTCATCTGTTTGGTTTGAATTCTATCTGCCATCTGCATTAAAGTCGTATTTTTCTTTAAGTCTACGATTACAGTGGGGACATCATCGATCAGACTGACATTATGATATTATAATAACGAGTAAAGTTGAATGCTCTCAGTTGGCAGAAACAGAGCACTGGAGGTAGTATGACATCACCTCCATGCGACACTTTAGGGATGTCGCGACCCACGCATTTTTTACTATAAGTCTTATTTTTTTCGTGCGGTTATCACGCGATTGCAATCAGTTAAACACATTCAAATTCAAACTCCAATAAATTTTCGAACTTTGCAGTGTCCAATAGCTGGCTGTGAAACTAATTGGCTGGATTTAGTTTTGTTCGTGATTGTTATTTTAATCTGTTTCGGTGATTGCTCTGATATTTAAAAAAAAACACAATGACTAATAATCCCTGGAAAATGAATTGTGATGGCTTACTATAGATGAATCACGATGAAAAAACATATTACAACTCTATGTTAATCAAATTCGACGTTAATTTACTCAATTACAATTCATATCCTAAACTCAGATTGTCGCACTAAACAAGAGAATATTCACAAGAATTTTCTTTTTAACGGTACCTGCTATTACCAACAAAGTAAATAAATGTCACGTCATTAGCTTTGAAAGAAACAAAATGTTAATGAGTTCCTTTATTTTGTTAAAATAATCTGCTGTAAGCCCATTCGCTCTGTCTTGGTTTACTCTCCTTAATTAGCTGTCATTTCAAAATAAAGCATAGATCAATATTTGAACTGGTAAACCCCAAGCAGAATTAATTTACCATTGTCTTCACGGCTGAAGTCCGGCTATTCAGTGGCATTCAAGCGCAATTCGTGAAAAGATTAAAAGACAATAGCTTAAAGAAATAGGTTGGTTTTTTTGACGTGGTGTGTAGTGACAGACATCATTAAGTTAAATGTTACAACGCATTGTTTGATTTATTTAACAAATGATTGGATAGTGGAGCATGTCGTCGGGATCACGCGACAATGGTCGTCTGTTAGAGATCTATGAGTGTCGACGTCGTCGGTCATGTGCACTCACTGTCTGACTCTAAGTCTGCACTTGTTTTATCTCCATTCCCTAAGCACTCCCCGTATTCTTGCTAGATGTTCTCAATTTCCGCTCACTCGATGACCCCCAGTCCCCAACCCTGCGCTCACGGAAACGCGATAGACCCTTAAACATAGATTGTAATAATTCAGTTTCGACATTTGCCTTTTCTAACTTCCGATACTGAAGAAATGTTTTAAATAATCCTGTTAATAATAAGAAGTAGAATGTTAATGATGTCTCCTAAATCCAACAAGAACCAGTCGCCCACATAATGGCGCGACGATCAACGTTTTTGTAAAAACCAGTGTGTAGATCAGTTTTTGTATAAGACATGGAAACCAGAGAAACCCCACAAATACAGTTTTGGGAGGGACGACCGCGTTAAGTTTCTTACATGGTTTACGTGAGGAGGTTAACGACTCACATGGGGTCTTATAACAGGACATTGACATTGTTTTATCGCGAGGAACTACAGATGGGCGGTCTGATATCGCCCGATGAGAACTGTCTCCTCCATTGTCCTGTCAATCATTTCGTCAAGAACCTTTGGCAGGATTTATAAAGCCTCGTTTATCACCGGACACTTACATTGTAATATCATAAACACATAATCTGCTTGTTTTTTACCGCCGATGTCAATATTAAGCTGGATAACGAAACCGCAAGCTCATGCCAGGTCTTCATTTTAATCGGATTACAATAAGAGACACAATCAGTGCAAATATTAGCATTGTTATTTAAATTTTTGTGAATATTATTGCTTTTCTTTTTCGCCATTTAAAATTGTCTGATTTAAAACTGAACTTTATTTAGGTGCCTTCCGTGCACAGACTTTCAACATTTCGTAAGCATACATTTAATATCCAAGCTGTGATATAAATCGACGCTCTTTTTTCTTTTATCATAAATGTCCGGTTATTTGTCTATGTACCAAGTTTTAGACATATGATGTCATATAAACATATATTTAAATTCACATTTATATAAAATATTAAAATTCAAAGGTCATCAATGAAGATTTTTTTTTAAATTATAGGAGGTCACGATACTGCCTTGAGAATCTGCCTTGTGAAAGTGTTATAAAATCTATTATTGTTACAACTGGCAATCAAAAATGTTATAATTGAATGTTATCGATACTAAAATACTCTCACTGATGAGTATGCTAAATATCCAACATAAATGAGATCACGATTTGGGCAAAGTTGTTTTAAAATGGAACCCAAATAAAACAAGAATCCGTCATTGGCATTAAAATACCATATTAAGAATGCGTAATGTGAGTCATCTCTACTTTTAAACTCTTTGGATACAGAGATACCGGTTGTATTGATCAGTATGAAATTATAGTAAAGTAATGTCGTTTGTACAGGAGGATACAAATAGTTTAAAGGTTGAGGATGTTTGCTAGTCATCTCACAGGCGACTGCCGGGTCATAGCATGACGTAAGGCTCCTTGCTGATGCGATTACAGCGACCTTTCGAAAATATCAATCTCTGAAGGTTTAGGCTCTCTAAAACAACACAAGGACTTGCTTAAAGTCTGACAGGTGCATATTAATACGATGAATGATGCTTAACAGGCTTGGAATTATTATGCTTTACCAAATGAGCAATTGTACATAAGATTTTATGTCCTGTAAGCATGGTTTTACTATCATCAATCACGAAGGGATTTAATAATAGCAGGTTTGACGATAGAAACCTTTATCATATAAAACTTATTCAATTTACTTAGTTATTTTTAATTATTTTATCCTTGAAGCTTTAAAGTATTATCAGCTGTAAAACCAAATAACTATAGACACCTTGTTTATATTCTATTGCAACCATTGACTACATAAGCGCATTGTGGTTAGGCGTTGCATTTAATTTACAAATAAATTACTCTACCCTTTAGAAATCATGTTTAAAATATTCAAAAGTTATATCAAAGCCTTATTAGATTATCATACATTTCTGAGTGGGAGGTAGTTTTAGGACCTCTTATCTTATAGTCGCGAAAAACTGGTGTTGGATGAAAATGAATAATAGAAACTGAAATTGATAATACGAGTAGATGTACTTATAACACATCTCATGGGATGTATTATTTTGGGGCAGCATGATGAATTCTTACCGTGGTAGTGTTTTTAAACGTCTGTTGATCACTTGTCTAAAAAAATGTCAGATTATGACTTTGAAATAAGGTCCGTTTTGCAGTCACACTTTTTTTAGACAAGTGTTCAACAGATGTTAAGTTTTTGTAGTAAGGCTGTATATGTTCGTTTCAGTTTTGTCAATTTGTATAAATAATAGTCATCAATCTTTATGAAAAGCTTTTCATGAAGGATTCTTGAATAATACCTACTTTGGTTGAGCCAGTTGCTTTTATCTCCTTCCGAGTCTTAAATTAACTTAGTAGCCAATTTAAATATGATCCACAAACAGAGCTTTCAAACAAAGCGAATATTGGAATTCAACGACGAAGACGACAAAACTTAAAACAAAAGTGAATCAAACAAATGAAAGAGAATGATAATAATTTAATCGTATTCCGAGGTCACCAAATATAATATTTGATATTAAAATGAACATTTGTTTTGTAATATCAACATAACGCAATAGGTTATCTGAACTCATCTTTATTTACATCAAACTGCACCACATTAGACTGCCATAGAAATTATGTTGTAAAATGCAACCCTGTTCCATCCACTCCATTCAGACCGTCTAGCCATGATAGCAGTAGGTAACTTAAACTGAAGATGAACGAATTATCGAGTATAATAGACGCAGTTAGGCAATTCTTTCTAGTTCTCACGCCACGCACCGAGATGTCAGACGATCGCTAGGTCGTTTTCTTTGCCCCATTCACCCAGCATTACTGGGTTAGATTGTACTACACTATGTAGACAACAATGTTAAGAAAATTGGACTAATCTAGCCATAGTGTGCTCGCCATCGATCTGGGTAACGTCGTAAGCCTTATCGTGATCCGGCAGATGAAGCAATCACGTCCAATTCTCACGACACTACTCCGGCAAAACAAACTGTTTGACCGTTATTATGAAATTCTAATTGTCTTCTTATTAAACAAATCAAGTCTAATGGCCATACAAGGTTTATATGCCTACATATTAATTAACAAACATGATTATAAATACGGTTAACTGTATAGTTCGTAAGCAAAGTACGGCTAGAACGATTGTCGAAATAATATCTATTTATTCATATCCAAGTCAGATGCAATTTAATTTTTTGAATATTATGTTTAGTACCTAGATATCAAAAATACAAATAAAATGGCTATCTTGTCGTGAAATGTCAGATTAAAAATCTGTTTTTCTAATGCCTTCATAATTAAAGTTCAAAGAATAAAAAACATAAGAAGACCACGAATGACCTCTTGAATCAATGACGACATCGGCATCGATTTGATTGACGATAAAATGTTTGATTCAACCTGTGAAGCAAGTTGGTGTCATGGGAAAATGTAGGTTACATATTTTATAATACAAAGTTATGACCTATTGATAGCAAAAGTGGTCAATAGCAAAGGTTAAAAGACTCCGAACACTTTCACTGTTAGTCACGGAGTAAATAAATAAGCTCGGAGCGCTATGGATGCCCCGCGCCCGGATGCAAGCGACCTTCGCCAGTTTGCAGTCTTACTTAGCGCTTAGTTTAGAAGCGCGCGTCGGAGAGTGTGTGACATAACCCGGTGGCGTCACCCAACCGCACCTTGACATAATATACATACTGGTTAACGACTACTGACAAAAAACCTACAAATGATTTAGGTAGATTATTGTTGAAAATGCATTAATTATTATTAATGCATTTTCGATCAGATTAGCTGCATCTTTAATATAATTCACCTTGAATAAACAACAATAATAAACAATTTTAAATTCTTCCAGAACTCTATATATGCTACAAGTATTCACGTATAATATATAAATCACTGGTCAAGGAATTATAATTGTCTCTAGGCACTTTATTTAACAGAGCTTTTAACTACTGACAGAGTTTGTATCTAAATGTTTAAAGAGGCTTAATGAGTGGCAAAAGCCCAGCTTAGTTACACTTAGACATAAAAACCGGGTTATGTTCCATCCTTATAATACAGTAACTATGGAATGACCTCGAATAACAAGTATCGCCGACCTAGACGAAAATGTACGCTAACACAAGTGTTGACATTTGAACTATAAGCCTTAAACACTCCTACTAAACTTCTAATAAATATTACAATCTACCAAAAGTATACATTGATTAATGGCACTGATTTTAATTCATGTTTTAGAAGACTCTTAAAAACATGTTTTTTCTATATAAAATAATTTGGGATGGCAATTCAGAGAGTATTTCAAATAAATTGTGCTCTCGCACCCTAATATTTCACAACGCAACACTTTTGCAGCTTCGAATTATGTCGAGGATCGTGTGTCGCATTCGTATTCGGCAATAAAGTATGGAAATCCTTAACAGCCAGACTCCAGACTCTGAAGGGCTGTTGACGAAATAAAACAATAAAACTCGTTATGTAAAAGATTAAATCGCGCCTCATGCATACTGTTTGATCATTCATGTGACAATACAGTATCGGATAATAACAAAATAAGCTACAAAACAACAAGGTATTGTAGTTGTAATTCCCTATTCCAGTTACACAATGTTTGACGCGTACTTCTTGCCAACATTATAATAGTCATAATGACGTTGTTTAATGTCACGTTGAAGAATAGAATCTGCTTGAAGTTGCAATTAAATAAATATTTAACGGCAATGAGTAAGGGCACGCGTGCTACAAGGATCCGCTTGGAAATAAAACCTGAGTAACCGCTAGGCCATAAAGATGTGGGGATAACGCGACGTGTTTACGGTGAAACATTTCATACCTGCATACATTACTAGTTTACCTACACGAATAGTGCAAACTATAGCAGCTATGGCGCGGATTAAAAATATTAGCCTATAGTCACTCAGGAATAATGTGGCTTTGTAGGTACTGGTGAAAATTCGATCGATTTTGGATAAACTGAAAATAAATATATCTCAAAGTTTTCGAAGTGTTTAACTGGAAAACAATTACATGGTGGGCGGTGAACTTTTAAACCAGAAGTAGGTAACGAACCGTTACTTCGACATATTCAGGGAGCCCCACTTAAACTTTGTAAACATTCTGTGACTCCAAATTCTTATAATGATAAACTCTATTTTGAGTTCAGCAACTTGACAAATGACTATGAACTCGTAAACTTAATCGCTTTACTCTAGACCACGTGCCGCCATTCAGAGGATCAGAAATAACTTAGGTTTCTGTGTCAACTCCATTGTGTCGCGAATTTTTCTTTTTAACAAGTCGACGTGACTCGCGAATCTTTTTTTAAATGCTTACACGTTTATGTCCCAGATCAAAAAACAATTTGTTTCTGATGCTTGTCTTGCCGTACGTGAGATTGAAACATAAGGCGACAGTTTTGGGGGTTACGGTCACGGACATTGACGGACACTGCAAAAGTTTGAAACACACGTGTTCAGCGTTACAATGGGATGAATTTATACAAAGCCCAAACGCTCACTGAATACTTCTTTTACTTTAACCGACTTGATTGTTATCTGATCAGATTTGTCGAAAATAGAATTGACGAAAAAACAAAACCATGTCTATCTATCGGATGATTCATTTGGGTGAATCACAATAATATGTTATAGATATTTGTCCTTGTGTCTTTGCTTCCGTGTTGTTCTTCAATACTCCCTTGACGCAAACTCTGTAAATATGCACGCAACTGCAAATTTGCGAATGTGTGTACAATATTTACTTACATGTATCACGCAAAGTACATATGTTGTGTGTTTCGTAACCCGATCAATAAAATGTGATCATAAAATTAACACAACAACTCTAATACACGTCTGATAGGGTAACCTTTACTTAAATACATCGATTTATACAATAGGTACTCACGCAATGAGCCTGATGCGTCAAATGAGGCCCAATGTGCCATCATGCGTGTTGCTATTATTATCAATAAAACTTGTTGAACATTTGGTATTTACGATGTACTCAGCGAAGTGCCTCCTTGACAGTTTTGCAACACATTGCCTTGCCTCGCATCTTATGTTAAATCAAGAAGCAAACAATAATGTTTTCAGATACTTAGGTCCTGTGTTTTTTCACACCTCGCTCACGCGCCTTAAGAATTTTCGATGTGTTAAAACCTTAAGGTAAGTGAGGTCATGTATCCTTGATAATCTGACCCCAAACTAAAGGACAAAGGTAT
This sequence comes from Agrotis clavis, assembly GCA_954870645.1. Lineage (NCBI taxonomy): Eukaryota > Metazoa > Arthropoda > Insecta > Lepidoptera > Noctuidae > Agrotis > Agrotis clavis. The sequence goes on from OX940921.1 coordinate 15,673,348, forward strand.
TAAAGAGAAAGAATGTACCGACAGAACATTTATTTAATGTTTTTCATCAATGCTATACATTCAAACGAATAAATTTTCCAAGTAAATAAATAGACTGAAAGGATGACATCGTAGTGTCTCTATTTCATGTCGTAAGTATTTGTGAACGATTGCACATAGAACCTCGCCCAGTGGTTTTATTGTGCAACTTTACGGTGCCCCGACGCAGTTCTGACGAACTGCGTCGGGGCACCGTCAATATGACCTAAACATAATTATGTGACACAAAAACCTACAGTAATCAAAATCACTAATAATCGAAAATTATAGCTACATTTTTAATAACTAGCTCAATTGCTTCTGACACCAAACCCAAAAACGTAACATACTTACCATCATTTTAAAAAAGAACAATTTTAAACGTTATTAATTAATTACACAATTACGTACCTACTTTGAATTTATCAAAATTAGAGGTACCTCCATCTTTTGCGAACTCATGGCTTTTCTTTTCTATACAAGGTTAGTTTTCAATGACCAGCCTACATAAAATTTGAAATAAAGAGATCGAACCGAATACCGTACCGTATTTTTTCCAAATTAAAAGTAATATAATTATAATTTGTATTTTGTATTTGTATAATAACATAGCAATAGCTTTTAATGGCAAAATAGTGTGTGCGGCAACTGCTAAGGATGTAGGCCGTGTGAAACTGACTCGTTCTCCTGTAATAAACGCGCTGTGTAAGATCCACACATCTACTTTTTAATGATGGACGGGAACACAATGAAGTTTTTTTTTATATATCGAACATTTTATAGATTCTGAACCATCTCTGATTTGATGGCCAGTCATTGAAAACCAACCTTGTTTAATTCAACCGTTGTCCAAATAAGTAGCTTTCAGTTATCAAAGTACTATAGAAGTTTAGCATGTAGTATTTATGTAGCTTGGAATTATTTTTTTGAAAAAGTGAAAATTATTATTTAAAAATTTAATAACTTGCACGCTTTAAGATATTCTGCCATTGCTTACGTCTCTTAGTAATTATTGTAAATGTAATTTTATGAGACATACCCACAAGATGTATGTCTGTATGTGTGTTTATTATTCTTTCACGCAAAAAGAACTAAAAGGATTTGGATGACATTTAGCCCACAGACAGTTTTTATCCCGATTTTATGTTCCCATGACATAATTTTCGTGCTGTAGCGGGCGAAGCAGCTTGCAAAGACTAGTTTTCAATTAAATTAACGATTTGTTTGATATAATTAACATCGTCACCAAATTGTTAATTATTATTGTAATGAGAATCAATATACTATTGTAGGTACAGCAGACCGCACGTCGGAGTAGGTAATATTCGTCGTTAATCGTAAAGGCTTATGATTAATGATAGAAAGCCTACGCAACACGTAATATCACGTCTGTAATACCCTGGATTGTTAGTCGGAGTTGTAGGCACCTTAAAGTTAACATGCGATTCAATTAAGAAGCAGTGTTTGAGGACGCCATATTGTGACGACCTGCACGCTTTGAAATCAATAATTATCATATGAAAATAACTCTAACAAGATAATAATATACAGTATTAAAATTGCAATTGACAGACGGAGGTCATTGACACTTACTTTCCTAATTGAGCTGCATAGTACACAGGTATTTCGCAATGTTTATGTTCTATGTAGTATGGAGCGAGTCTATTGCCATAAACAAAGTTTTATAGGTACTAAAGGGTCTACTAGCACCTTATGACTTGGTTAAGATATTTTTTTTATTATCTTTACTTTTACTTTGTTAAGTTTCATTACATGTTTTTGTTAATAAAAACATATACAACTAGCAGTTCTCCCGCGACTTCGTCCGCGCGTATTAAAACATTAAAGAATTTTTAAAATCGGTCCAGTAGTTTTTGAGTTTATCCATTACAAACAAACAAATTTTTCCTCTTTATAATATTAGTGTAGAAAAAAAAACAAATAGTTTCCATTGCGAAAGATCAAGTTAATAAATTCAGAAAACTGATTTTAATTATCCCAATATTAGGTACCTAACGTGAGTACACCGCCTAATTACCTGAATATAGTTGCCCTAATTAGCCCAATTTGTAAGTCGAGACACTAGCCACTTTAGTGTAAATTACTGCGATAGCCATATAATACCTTATGATTAACTAATTAGAGTCTATTTATGCGCAGCATCCTGCACCCAAAAGAAAGTAAGGTATAATACTTTCCTGATTGCCTTACTTGCTTAACTACATTTATGTATAGTCTAATTTATAAAAATCTAGTATCGCAGTACTCTTGGTTGCACTCCTCCGAAATGGCTGGACCGAATTTAATGTTTTTTTTTTTGTTGTAATATTCGATAGGTATAATTTTATGAGAAAAGGTGGTAAATTATTTTTCACCTTCCCAGCCAGGCTTACCAACTTTTTTTACCACAGGCCATATTGGATTTCTATACTGAAGAAACTCTATTTTCTTTTTAGTATTTGGATGACAATCTTAATTTATTCAGCTCGAAATAAGGCGATGAGTGAGGCACTTCCAGTAGTCTCCATCAGCTCCTGTAATTTTCAAACAGTAGTACACGGTTCTGTACACAATATTAAAAGTACAATGGTTTGTGGAACAATACCGCATTAAAACAACAAGGCTTATACCTATGAACCTCCACTTGAACAGGTTCTCCTTGATTTGGCCAACTTCTGCCCGGAATCTATTTAAAGACTTCCACGTCAGCCATGGAAAAACTGTATAAATCAGACCAACTTTTGTTAGATTAAGCCAAGTATATTCTTATGTTTAAAATGCCATGGTATGCCATTAAAGCAAGATCATTAAATACAAACGAGTTAATCCGGTCTAATTCGGTAAACAAATCCTTTTGACAACCTTTTGAAGCAAGCAATTAGAAATGTAATGACAAAGGAGATAAAGATACATTTTAAGTGCAGTAGATTATGTTCGGTTTAAGGTTAAATGTTAACTGTAATAACTTTAATGAAGACTAAAAGAAAATAGATTTAGGATTTAATGATAGCATGGCGGCTGGCATGGAGGAATGCGAGGAAAAAACGTATTTCGACGAACCGAAGCAATTCTGAAACAAGTGTAGAAAGATGTTAATTTATTTTAATAATTAATGTCCTTTTTTCTTTTGTTCACAGGCCGCACTGGCAATAATACAAGCCAGTGAAGTTACTCCAAAGAAAGAACCACCAAAAGATGATGCCAAAGCACTAGCAGAGGCGAGAGAGGCTCGACAATATGCTCCTTACCAGGGAGATGCGGGAAACGAAGTGGTCGTGGACATCGAGGACGATGAGAAGAAACAGTATTATGAAACTAACTACGACACAAGTAAGTGAACTTTGCTGAAACACAACATCATGTCTGAAATTCCATTCACTTTCGTCAGTTAATGTTTTATAGGTCCCATGTAATACAATAATAATTGGCCATAAATGCAAGGTAATCTGCTACTACAAAAAAAACTAAATGGGAAACTCTATAGCACTTTGTACTACCCTCACACTGCTGAAGGAACAGTCGTGTTTTCTGACCGCTAGACCATGGGAGCTTCCTAATTGGACAGTTTTATCCAGTGCCAAAAATAGGGGTCTCCCAGGAGTCCCAGGCACAAGGCGTAGTTCCTTGGCGGACGCTAGACCAGAGGGCACAGTTTAAAACGCACAAACTAGGCAAAGAAAAGGCTAGTATCGGCACTGGGTTTATCACACATTTTTCGATTCACGCGACCACATTACACATTGGTCGGATGTTAGTATCAAACCGGTATTTTTTATACATATATTATGTGTGATATACTCTAAATAACTTGTTAGGTTTGTCTCGATTCGGTATTATGTCATTGTGAAGAGACCGGCTCTTTCTGTCCCTGAGGGTCACCGCACAACATTCATGTCCACTGTTAAGTTGGGGTGGGTGTAATTTATCTATAATATTTATGTATTTAGAAATATATAAGTACGTTTATCAGTTGTCTAGTACCCATAACACGAGCTCTGCTTAGCTTGGGACGAGATGGCGTTATGTGATAGTTGTGGAATATTATTATATTATATATTATGTTATAAGTTCTATCGATCATCCTCCGAATCTAACATTCTACGAGTATTCAGTCGAGAAACACATTAATCCCTATCTCAGTGTTGAAGAAGAATGATTGATCTTTCCGCTAATTCTTGGTCTTGAAAAGAATTTTAATTAAAGCTACGAAAATAAGAAGGTTTTTGAATCGAATGTGATGAAAAAGACTTTTTGGTTTTTACCTTTTTGGTGTTTGGAACTATTTAATAAGGGTCTGTTTTACACTGTTCTTATATGGACCTCTATATCATCTAGATAATTAGGTATACAGTCAGATAGATATTTGCCTAATATAGATGACGCAGATGTAGTGAAACAGCCATACCTATTATACCATTTTTGATTTTGAGAATTTTAATCAACTTGACAACAACTAAATAACTACAACAACCGCAACTTGTGGCTTTTCATGCAAAAAACATGAAAAAAGTTAGGTGTTCCGAAGTTATAAATTGTTGCTTAAGCGCCTATTCACAAACAAGACTTAGTTCAAACCAGGGCCCCCGCTACCATATGTGCAATGTGTGCAATGCACACGGGCGCCATCCTTTAGGGGCGCCAAAGCCAAGGGCCCAGAAAAAAAAAATGAAAAAAAAAATCAAAAATAATTGTTAAAAGAAAAGTTGAGAACCTAACTAGGATTACTTTTAAGTAGGTACCTATTAAAGACTTCAAATATTTGATCTCACTATTAGATTAAAACTTGAAGTCCGGAAACGTTAAAATTTTAGAGCTCACTGCGTCTTCTATGAAGAATTGCCTTGTCCTATTCCAAAAAGCTAAAAAATTTCGCGCTCGCTTCGCTCGCGCTTGATCTAAGGTTGACATTCGCTTTTCATGACCTCGCTTTTGATAGCTCATTTTTCAATAGCAAATGCTTATGTTAGTTAATCTTGTATTGGTCTACAAAAAATGAAATTTGTCTTCTCTAAGATGGTATGGAACTCTGGGTGTGAAGTTTTGAGTAGCGCTTGATGGTTTTTTTTTTTGTGTTTAAGTTATGAAGCGCAGGGCACTGAATTTTAAAATACGCCTTAATATGAATTGTTAAAAAAAAAGATAATTCAAAATGCCTTATGGGGCGCCAAAATCCTTTTTTGCACACAGGCGCCAGTAGACCTTACGGGGGCCCTGGTTCAAACTGTAAAAGTAAAGTACTTACGTAAGGAGTCGATCCGAGAATATTTATTACATGCTACCTTTATGAAAACTTTAGTGCTACCTAAGACCTTAAGAAAGTACATATAAGATTTGTTTCACAATCTCTAGATAGACTTGTCGTTATTTTACTGACTTAAGTTATAATGCAAATCACATAATTATATATTTTTACAAAAAAATCACAAAATGATTAGGTACTAATTAAATTCTGAATATTATAAGAACTGCATAATAAAATCATTATGAAATCGATTTTAATATTATTAGTTTAAAAAATAAATGCTGTTGCACTGTAGACTCCGCCTACTCGTTTCAAACTAATGGATTGTCCCAGGTGGTCAGCTCACTCAGGAGTTAATTTGTGGTCGGGATTCGTACCATGAATTATAATGAGACAGTTTGAATTGAATGTGAATTCCCACACAGGTAAAAATACCAATACGATCATACTAACAAAAATAAATTCAGCCAGGAAACATTATACGAAGTACCTCGTTTTATTTTATCCTTGATTGAATCGGGATTGAATAAAACCTGTTTCGAAACTCTTACGCATTTTTGGTTACATATTTTTTATTTTTATAGCAGTACCTTATTGATATTATGTAAATGTTCCGTTTCGTGTCGACTTTATTTTTCCATGGACATAGAACGATAACAGTTAAAGGCAGGAATTTGACGCATAACAAAACAAATTATAAAGTTTTCCATAACGTTCAAAACATTATGAAATATAAGATAAATTAAAAAAAAAGTCCGTAGAGACCTGAATGTAGTTACAAAATAAAATTAACATGAGGGAATACATAATAAAATTTAAAATTACCCTCTTCTGTCGCATATTTATGATGCTTGGTGTCGAATAATTCAGCCTCTTTATAATCATTCCTCGTGAGACACGTTTGTAACTTTCGTATTAATCTAGACACGTTTTATTACTAAAAAGATGAGTCAACAACTCAAGGATTAGAAGACTATAAATATTTTATGCTGAAATAAAGATAATACTCGTAATATTTACGTTTTTCATCAAATTGAAAATTTTGTAATTATGTAAAAATTTAAAACTCTTAATGTATCGCAGACAATGTATAGAATATTGCGACAGTCGAAACATTCACGAATTTATTGTGAAACTTCTATTTAAAACTTGCAAAACCAGTAACGAAATATTATACAGAAACGATGATTCGTAAGCTACTGCTACGTGATTAACTATAACGTTTATTCCGTTTATTAGTTGGTAAATAAAATTGAAATACTTCCTCATCAAATTGACACATAATTAATAAAGTTATTATCCAATTTCACATAGACTTAAAATATTTTTTTCTGTATTGATAGGTATTTGTAACAAACTGTGATCTTCCACATTCGCTCAAAATAACAACAGTAGCAAGTTTCCCGTTTTCAGTAATAAACTCTACGACTTATCATAGTGGCGCCGCCTGGTGAGACAAATGTTCTAAATTCGTCACGTACCTACTTTCACTGAAAAAAAACCTTGTAACACAAAAAATAATAGTCACAGTATTTTATCACAATCCGCGAAATATTCGTGTTGGAATGTTTGCTGTCCAGTTTAGATAGACAGGTTTTAGACGCAACATTGAGGCTGAGTCTAATTTTATATCTTATTCCATCACGTCTAAACCTGTTTTTCTTTGATCCAGATGCATACGGATTCGGTTATGACGTTGGTCCGAACGGGCAGTTCCATCACGAGAACCGTGGTCCAGACGGCGTCACCTACGGTTGCTATGGTTACTTAGACCCGGACAACTACCTCCGTGCTACTCACTACGTAGCTGACAGCCATGGATACAGAGTAGTGGAGCCAGAGAAACCAGTCGAAGTCTTCCCTGACGAGAAATACGAATACGATGAAGCGTAAGTTGACATAATTAGGAATCTTACTAACAATATTTTACAATGGCTATATCTTTGTTGGTTGCACTGCTACTTGTTTAAAGATCTGAATCTGATGTCACTTTTATTTTAAGCTTTGTTACTAAGTGACTTTTTTTACAAAGAGATACAAATGGGTTATTTAGTATCAGGTTTGGTATTATTCTTCGTAATACACCAACCAATAAAAAACATATAAATAATAAAAGAAAAAACAAACATTTTTCAGAACCGGTCAAGCGACACACAATGTGCCAGGACAAACCATTCCGTGGAAGAAACTATACTTCCCCAAAGGTTGTGGTCGTACTCCCGGTGGAGTGCCAGCCAAACCTTTGCCGAAACCGACTCCGAAACCCCCTCGTCCCGTAGACAGCAGCGGAGAGACATCCAACATCAAACCTGTACAACAAGGTACGAATATCTACAATAAAAGGAAACTTTTTGTTTTTCCACAAAGTACAGTCAGCAATAACATCCCCATAATTTACATGTTTGTAAATTAGGGTTTTACCCTAGTACTTAGTTTTCCAGGAGTAACTGATCCCATAAATCTAATGATGAAGATACTTTATATCTTTAAAGCCTCATTTAGACGATGCAGGAACTCGCACGCGAGTTGCGTTACATTGCGGACTTTATAGGTACAACGAATTCCAGTTGATCAAACAAATACCGCAATGTAGTGAAACTCGCATGCGAGTCTCTTACTCCTTCTAAATGAGGCTTTAGTAAGTTCGGAAAGTTGAGTATTAAAATAATAATTATTTCACATCTAAATTGTGTTAACCCTAGCCTTTTGTAGCGTAGACAGTGGATAAAGTCCTTAGTTCAATAACGTTATTTTCCGATAAATTAAAAATAGTTTAACTTTTTCCACATGAACTTTTTTCCACAATAAAATGAGAAAATCCGTCCTTTAGTAGATACATAATCGTATAGTAGTCCTGAAAAGATAGGAAAATATTTTTTCATATGTCTCCGCTGATAAAAATAATTTCCTATTTGTTCAGGACCCAACGGCCCTAGCTCATGTAGGTTTTCTTGAATTTATCTGAACGACAATTGTTTCTTGTAGATAATCCTGTCACGTATATAATTTCTTGGGTTTTTTGCCTTGCTATACTATAATCAGATTTTTTTATTAAAAAGTCAGCTTAATTTTTTTGGGGGTATGATCATCAAATGATTCCTCCTGTCCTCAGTGGAGCGGAAGGCACTTGCTCCTTAAGTTGCCGTTTGCTTTCCAGTATCCTGCTTAGACATTCCCGCAGTCAACTTATTACTAACTTAACATCCTACTAATATTATAAATGCGAAAGTTTGTGAGGATGTAAGTATGTGTATATATATAGGTATGTTTGTTACTCTTTCACGCAAAAACCACTGAACGGATTTGGCTAAAATTTGGTACCTACACAGATAGTTTATAACCTGGATTAACACATAGGATAGTTTTTATCCCGATTTTATGTTCCCGTGGGATAATTTTCGAGTTGTAGCGGGTGAAGCCGCTGGCAACAGCTTGTTTTATATAATTATGTTCAATCCGACGTTCCCTTGCTATTCCGCATCCTGAGCCTGAGGACATCCACTACTTTTACCGATACGTGGACTCGTTCGCTCCTAACGTGAAAATTTTTTACTTATTTTTATTTATTTTTTCAGGGCCAGGCCAGCCGGGCAAGCCCGGTACTCCAGGTAGACCGGGAACTCCTGGTACTCCCGGAACCCCAGGAACTGCCGGCACACCCGGATCACCAGGCACGCCAGGAGGACCAGGTATACACTAACATTACATATTAGGTACCTAATACTCGTATCACACAAAATAAACAGTGGTCACAAATGACCATCAACTCAAATCATTTGAATATCGTTTCTCCAGAAGATGTCTAGTTTCGTTGCCTCGATACTGTGGTGGTGGGGTGTATTCTAAAACAGAGTGGCAGACTCAATCAAATAAAAACACACCCAATTGACCACTCCAAGTGCTCCATGAAGTCCTCTGAGCAAATATGACGGTAAATTCAATGGATTGAAAGATCGGTGTACCACCAGTTCGACTTAAACTTAAACCAGTATTAAACTCTATCTACAATCTGGCTCCATCTATCAATATTTGAATTAAATACGTTACCAATCAATTATTTATTATCATTAGACTTTGACAATAGGTAAAACAAAAACAAACATAATGCATTTTAGACAACGGGAAAAATTACAGAAATTATCAAAATTAAATTTAACATACAAAAACAATAATATACAAGAAGCAGATACAGCCCGATTTTTGGGACTAATCATTGATCCACAATTAAATTGGAAGAATCAGACAGAAACACTGAGTAAAAAAATAAGCAGTTCGTCGTTTGCCCTCTATAAACTATCTCCTGTCAATACAAAAACCTTGCTTATAGCCTATCACGGACTGGTAGAATCTCGATTGAGATTTGGAATTATCTTTTGGGGCAATTCAACGAACAAATACACAGTGTTCAAAGCGCAAAAGCGTTGTGTTTTGGGTTGCAAATCACAGACAGTTACAGACCAATGTTCCTAAAGCACAAAATTTTAACACTTCCGTCACTCTACATATTGGAAATAGCCATTTTTGTAAAAAGAAACCCTCCGTTGTTTCCTCTCTTATCAAATAATTCAGATAGAAATAGACGTGAGAAGTATAGACTTTGGGTGCAGACACACTCGGCCAAAACAGCACTCCTTAAAAAAAGTGTTGTATGCATGGCACCCTTAATTTATAATAATATTCCGAATTCCATTAAAGATTTGAATCTCAATTTATTTAAGAAAAGGTTAAAAAAACCTACTGGCTGATAAATGTTATTATAGCATAATTGATTTTTTAAATGATAAATTTTAAATGTTTTCTTTTAATCTTTTGTTTACCATATTGACTTATTTTAACTGTCATTTTGCTTCTTTGTTATTCTCAATGTAAATAAAATATAACTTTCTAATATTTGTACGCCGAGTGAGGCAAAACATGTTGGTTCTGTAATAGTACATTATGATTATAAGTGCGGTAAGTTGATAATTACAGCTGAGGCGATATTGGTTGCACGAGCCGTAAGGCGAGTGCTATAAGAAAGCAGAGGCTGTAATTATCAAACCGCACGTATGTCATACGACGTTTTATAACACATTTGTGAGTAAATAATTAAAATTACATCGAAAAGGAAAAGCAAGCGGAATAATTTTTACTTTTTCACAAATTCGCGATGCGCGCGCACCAGCGTCTTTTGTTTATGGCAAAGGCACAAAAAACAGCCAGTATTACTAATAAAGTAAATTAATTCTTTTGTGGTTTTATTACAGATAAATGGTTGTAATTAATTGTCAAAATTAATTAAATTAAAGAATAAAATGTTTATTTATTATATTTCATCTCCCAAATTTAATTTTAATAATAAAATGTTGACCGCTTTTCTGACATAAAAACTCTTTGCTAAGATTTAAAAAAGTAACGTTCGTTTTAGACGGAGCATCTTGATAAACCGTGCGTTTTACTTTACCATTACCGCACTAGTGCGTTTTACTTTACCATTACGCACTAGTGCGTAATAAGATACATTACGATACTGAAATAGGTGCAGTAAGAGACCTTTTACGAGCAAATGTGTTATAAAAATGTTTTACCATCTAAATGTGCATTATCTATGTATCATGTTACACATGTTTAACAAATAAATTTATCTATAACTTTATCTTTAACGCAAAATTGAAGTTAATAATTTATTGGTCATAGGCGGTCCAGGCGGCCCCGGCGGCCCTTCAGGCGGCTACTACCCAGGCAGCGGCGGCACCCCCGGCACCCCCGGCACCCCAGGCACTCCCGGCAAGCCCGGATCTCCAGGCACCCCAGGTACACCCGGTAGCCCCGGTACAGAAGGTACCCCAGGTACACCCGGATACCCCGGTACAGAAGGTACCCCAGGAACTCCCGGATACCCAGGCACGGCTGGCACCCCAGGCTACTACCCAGGTAAGATGTGACTAATGCTCATTAACATATTACATGTTGCTTGTAATTCCCCAATGAGCAGGTAGATGTACCTATTTGGACAAAACGGTAATACCGGCAACCGAACAGTGGTCCAGACTCTGTGGTTGATACTAAGATAATCCTAACAACCCAATAACACTTTACTCGGCCTGAGAGTTAAGCCCAGGACAGCATTAACGCTTTCGACCACTATACCAGCGAAACAGTCATCGAAATGCATAAAGCATTACCACCCATACATGCCATGCAAATATGCACATGTTAAAACACATTAATTTATCATGGATTTTTGCAAAATAACACCTTGAATGATAAGATTTCATCAATTCTGACAGATCTAATAGTACTAAACTAAGTGCAATGTTTAGGTTCATTTTATATATAAACTAACTATTCGAAACAGAAAATTCATACTAGTATCGTTTGATCTAATATCTTTCTGTTCCACAAAATGGTTTCATTGAATACCGTGTTTAATCGTCCAAAGTTGTGTTCTACATTTTAACTTTGTGATCAATTCAGTTTCACACCCAATTTCATATCAATGTTCATTCAAATTACATGTCTTAACCGTTTTAAAAAGCGCCTATAACATCTGTAACGCAATTTAACGAAACGCAGCTTCGTCGCTAACCCATCCATTTGTGATAACTCTTTCAGGCAGCGGAGGATATTACCCAGGATATTACCCCACAGGACCAGGTACGATATTAACCCATGATCCATGACATTACATTCACTTGCGAGAAGTTTGACATCATTCAAAAAGAGCATTGCATCCGTGCATTTACAATTTCATTTAAAGCTTATACAAGTTGTTTGTTTTTTGCTATGTCATAGTGCAAACTCACCAGGGCCTGTAGCCAAACGGCAAGCGACAATCGTTAACGTTCAGCAGTTGCTAATACATTTTCAACTTTACACCCCATCGCGTAAAGTTGAAAATCTAGTAAAGACTGCTGAGCGATAGCGAACGAAACAAACGAAAACGATCTGTAATCTTTAATAGACTTTCAACTTTATGCAATAGGGTATAAAGTTGAAAATGTATTAGCGACTGCTGAACGTTAGCGTTTGTCGATTGCCGTTTGGCTATAGGGCCTGTTATACTTATACGTGACATCATATTAATAATATGATAAACTTATATCTTTTTTAATGTGTCAATCTTCTCACAAAATTTAATACCTAAGCGTATTAATATTTACCTAAAGAAAGATCAAGAACTCAACAGAATTATGATTTTTTATTAAAATTTATCTATCACTCGAACTTTTGCTTCCCAGATCCGAAAATAAGGAAACTTTTCTTTTTTAAGGCACTTTGCCATACATTGAAATGAAGTGATGCGGCCAAACCTTTTGGAGCAGTATCATAAATCACGCCACGTCCATCAATCAGTGTGCTTTTCATGTGAAATGCTAATCTTAGAACGCACTACGAACAAAAGCCTAGTAATAAAATATTATAGATTTTCTACACGTTTTCACCTCTTGTGAATTGATATTCTATTTCGCTTCCAGATTGAATGGAATCTTGTTTTGTAGATTGATTAAAAACTGCAAGCATAGTTGTATGGTCTTAATTGAAAAATAAACTAGGACAAGTTTTCTTTTCTTTTTATTAACATGAGAAAACAAAAATAACAGTAAAAAAATATTACATTACATGTATATTTATACCAAAACCATTAATGTTCCTAGTGCAGTCTTATCTGGTAGCTAATGTCTAAACAACAAACAGCTTATTAACACTGTGTGTCTAACCAATCACTGTGTGTGGCTTTAGGAGGACCATTAGGTCCTGATGGCTCATATGGTCCCGATGGTTATTATCCGGGCTATCCAGGAACACCAGGCACTCCCGGCTCGCCCGGCACCCCAGGTGGACCCGGCGGCCCCGGCGGCCCCGGTGGACCAGGTAAATACAAATTTAGTCCTTCGCGGTCACACTGTCGTTCTGTTAAAGATCGTCAGCAGCCTGCACCAAACACTACTGCTGACCGGTAAGTTTCGAATTAAAACAAACGAGGGAGATATTAACTGATTGTTTTATTTACAGGAGGTCCAGGAGGCCCCGGTGGTCCTAATGGACCCGGCGGTCCGTCTACAGGATACTACCCAGGACCACCTGGACAGCCAGGCAGTCCAGGATCTCCAGGCACACCGGGAGGACCAGGAGGACCCGGAGGACCAGGAGGTCCCGGTGGTCCTAATGGACCCGGCGGTCCGTCTACAGGATACTACCCAGGACCACCTGGACAGCCAGGCAGTCCAGGATCTCCAGGCACACCAGGAGGACCAGGAGGACCCGGAGGCCCAGGTGGTCCCAGCGGACCCAATGGCCCTGGTGGACCTTCCACTGGCGGATACTACCCCGGACAACCCGGACAACCAGGACAGCCAGGCAGCCCTGGATCTCCCGGCACACCAGGTGGACCCGGAGGACCGGGCGGACCAGGTACGATAGTTTTTAAATATTAATTTTCACCCTTCTACAAGCACTTTGCTTGACTGATCTCACAACGAATAGAAGTAAAGAAAGAAAATATCATAGTGTACTGCTGTGTCAGCCGCCACAATTATTCTTCCTATAATCCATTCCATCCATTCATACATAATCCGATGGAACAAACCCAACCCGATCAATTAGGAATCAGGCGCACGACCAACGGCTTTTACATACGTAGGTACTTATTGAGGCTTAAGGAAAACACTAACTTTCTGACTCCAGCTGCTACTGACAAATTGTTAAGGGAAAAATCTATCATCCTTTTGTCCATCCAAAAAGCTCTCTCTATATGTTGGCCATAATTCAAAAAACGACAGACCGATTCATTCTTTGTTTTTTTTTTTCACAATTTAAGCTTCCATAATAATGACAAAAAACGTATTTCTTAACTAGCATAAATTCTTATTATCAGTTTCTGCTTTTCTAGGTGGCCCAGGAGGCCCCGGCGGTCCTAATGGCCCTGGTGGACCTTCCACTGGCGGATACTACCCAGGACAACCCGGACAACCAGGACAACCAGGCACTCCAGGATCTCCAGGCACACCAGGAGGACCTGGCGGCCCAGGAGGGCCAGGAGGACCCGGCGGTCCTAATGGCCCAGGTGGACCTTCCACTGGTGGATACTACCCAGGGCAACCCGGACAACCAGGACAACCCGGCACACCAGGCACTCCAGGATCTCCAGGCACACCAGGAGGACCTGGCGGCCCAGGAGGGCCAGGAGGACCCGGCGGTCCTAATGGCCCAGGTGGACCTTCCACTGGTGGATACTACCCAGGGCAACCCGGACAACCAGGACAACCCGGCACACCAGGCACTCCAGGATCTCCAGGCACACCAGGAGGACCTGGCGGCCCAGGAGGGCCAGGAGGACCCGGCGGTCCTAATGGCCCAGGTGGACCTTCCACTGGTGGATACTACCCAGGGCAACCCGGACAACCAGGACAACCCGGCACACCAGGCACTCCAGGATCTCCAGGCACACCAGGAGGACCTGGCGGCCCAGGAGGGCCAGGAGGACCCGGCGGTCCTAATGGACCTGGTGGACCTTCCACAGGCGGATACTACCCAGGGCAACCCGGACAACCAGGACAACCCGGCACACCAGGCACGCCAGGATCTCCAGGCACACCAGGAGGACCTGGCGGCCCAGGAGGGCCAGGAGGACCCGGCGGTCCTAATGGCCCTGGTGGACCTTCCACTGGCGGATACTACCCAGGACAACCCGGACAACCAGGACAGCCCGGCACACCAGGCACCCCCGGATCTCCAGGCACACCAGGAGGACCTGGTGGCCCAGGAGGGCCAGGAGGACCCGGAGGACCAGGTAATTGATGTTATACTATGGAGAATCAAAATTATTTCAGAATATTAAAGAATGCAAAACAAGGTGTACTGAGACTTCCACGCATGAACGGATACATGGGTCCACGGCGTCATCCAGGATCCGTTGCAGTACTATCCTTAATGGGAACTACAGCCATACAAAGCACCCTTTTCTTTTGGTTTTAGGTTTAGTTTTCGATTCATATTTTCTAGCTAATAACTCTGAAACGTAAGCGTAAGCGCTTTGGGTCATTATGCTAATCATATTAAATGCTTATTTGTGTGTCCTCTATTTAAATATATCACTGTCGTTATGCACCGCGAAACTGATAAAAATAAAAATGGCGGTTGAACGTCAGGGCCAAATCCAAGGAGGAAGAAAGACCCCATAATAGATAAACTCGTATTTTTCAACAAATATTTTTGTTACCAGATTCCCAGACAGGACAGCCTATTAAACCTGGTCAACCAGGACAACCAGGCAAACCAGGACAGCCTGGATACCCTGGACTGCCAGGGCAACCAGGACAACAAGGTGGGCCAGGACAACCTGGATACCCAGGACAGCCCGGTCAACCAGGCCAACCTGGACAACCCGGTTATCCAGGACAACCTGGACAGCCCGGATACCCAGGACAGCCAGGGCAACCAGGACAACAAGGTGGACCAGGACAACCTGGATACCCAGGACAGCCCGGAGAACCAGGCAAACCTGGACAACCCGGTTATCCAGGAAAACCTGGACAGCCCGGATACCCAGGACAGCCAGGGCAACCAGGACAACAAGGTGGACCAGGACAACCTGGATACCCAGGACAGCCCGGTGAACCAGGCAAACCTGGACAACCCGGTTATCCAGGACAACCTGGACAGCCTGGATACCCAGGACAGCCAGGGCAACCTGGACAGCAAGGTGGACCAGGACAGCCTGGACAGCCCGGCAAACCCGGTCAACCAGGATTCCCAGGACAGCCAGGTAAAACTTTCTGCCACTTTCCTAATTTTAGTTCAGGTTGGCACAGACTGTCTTCTTTCTTTGACAGGCCTGTTGGTCTAGGAGTTAGTGACCCTGACTGCTATGCCGGAGGTCGAGGGTTCGATTCCCACCCAGGACAAATGTTTGTGTGATGAGCACGATCATTTGTTCTGTGTCTGGGTGTTATTTATCTATAATATTTATGTATTTAGAAATATATAATGTATGTTTATCAGTTGTCTAGTACTCATAACACAAGCTCTGCTTAGCTTGAGACTAGATGGCGTTGTGTGATAGTTGTGGAATATTATTAATATTAGTATTATTATTACTTCATACATGTAAGCTTTCGCGATCTCAGCAGAAGAAAACATAACTATTACCTTCTGCTGCGATTTCTCCAGAAGTCTGGTTTATCTTTACGGACAAAGAAATTCTCGTAAGCAACCAGCAAAATACCGAAATTTTAACTTTGCATCTTCTTGTTTAGGTGAACCAGGACAGCCCGGACAACCAGGATACCCAGGACAACCAGGTAAAGTAATATCATGATACAGCGGCAACAGAAATATATCATCTGACAACTGTCTTACTAACACAGTTCATGAAATACATTATACAGTCTGGTGACGGACGGACAGACAGGTAGACAGAAATCATAGAGAGACGAATAGCGTAGTCTTAGTAAGGGTCCCATTTTAACTCTTTGGGTACAAAAACCTGAAAAGGAAGATACTTATCTTCTTAAATCTTAAGGTTTTACTAACATTTCATTCATAAATATATTCATTCAGGATAC
Source organism: Agrotis clavis (assembly GCA_954870645.1). Taxonomy (NCBI): domain Eukaryota; kingdom Metazoa; phylum Arthropoda; class Insecta; order Lepidoptera; family Noctuidae; genus Agrotis; species Agrotis clavis. Next base: position 15,690,154 of record OX940921.1, read on the forward strand.
CCAGAACAGCCAGGCAAACCGGGACAACCGGGATACCCAGGACAACCAGGATACCCAGGACAACCTGGTCAGCCTGGCCAAGAAGGCGGACCAGGCCAGCCAGGTCAACCAGGATACCCAGGACAGCCAGGTCAAACAGGATACCCAGGTCAACCCGAACAACCTAGCCAAGAAGGCGGACCAGGCCAGCCAGGTCAACCAGGATACCCAGGCCAGCCAGGTCAACCTGGATACCCAGGACAGCCAGGTCAACCAGGATACCCAGGTCAACCCGGACCACCTGGCCAAGAAGGCGGACCAGGCCAGCCAGGTCAACCAGGATACCCAGGCCAGCCAGGTCAACCAGGATACCCAGGACAGCCAGGTCAACCAGGATACCCAGGTCAACCCGGACAACCTGGCCAAGAAGGCGGACCAGGCCAGCCAGGTCAACCAGGATACCCAGGCCAGCCAGGTCAACCAGGATACCCAGGACAGCCCGGACAACCTGGCCAAGAAGGCGGACCAGGCCAGCCAGGTCAACCAGGATACCCAGGCCAGCCAGGTCAACCAGGATACCCAGGACAGCCAGGTCAACCAGGATACCCAGGTCAACCCGGACAACCTGGCCAAGAAGGCGGACCAGGCCAGCCAGGTCAACCAGGATACCCAGGCCAGCCAGGTCAACCAGGATACCCAGGACAGCCAGGTCAACCAGGATACCCAGGTCAACCCGGACAAGCTGGCCAAGAAGGCGGACCAGGCCAGCCAGGTCAACCAGGATACCCAGGCCAGCCAGGTCAACCAGGATACCCAGGACAGCCTGGCCAACCAGGATACCCAGGACAACCCGGACAACCTGGCCAAGAAGGCGGACCAGGCCAGCCAGGTCAACCAGGATACCCAGGCCAGCCAGGTCAACCAGGATACCCAGGACAGCCTGGCCAACCAGGATACCCAGGACAACCCGGACAACCTGGCCAAGAAGGCGGACCAGGACAGCATGGACAATCCGGATACCCAGGGCAGCCTGGACAACCAGGACAACCAAGCTACCCAGGACAACCTAGCAAACCAGGTGAACCCGGATACCCAGGCCAGCCAGGACAACCAGGTTACCCAGGACAGCCTGGACAACCGGGATACCCAGGGCAGCCTGGACAACCAGGATACCCAGGACAACCAGGACAGCCAGGCTACCCAGGACAACCTGGCAAACCAGGAGAACCCGGATACCCAGGCCAGCCAGGACAACCAGGTTACCCAGGACAGCCAGGTCAGCCAGGATACCCAGGACAACCCGGACAACCTGGCCAAGAAGGCGGACCAGGACAGCCTGGACAACCAGGTTACCCAGGACAGCCAGGTCAACCAGGATACCCAGGACAACCCGGACAACCTGGCCAAGAAGGCGGACCAGCACAGCCTGGACAACCAGGTTACCCAGGACAGCCCGGAGAACCTGGTAATCCAGGACAGCCCGGATACCCAGGCCAGCCAGGTCAACCAGGATACCCAGGACAGCCTGGCCAACCTGGTCAAGAAGGAGGACCAGGACAGCCTGGACAACCAGGATACCCAGGACAGCCAGGCAAACCGGGACAACCTGGATACCCAGGACAACCTGGCCAAGAAGGCGGACCAGGACAGCCTGGACAACCAGGATACCCAGGACAACCAGGATACCCAGGACAACCAGGATACCCAGGACAACCAGGATACCCAGGACAACCAGGACAGCCCGGCCAAGAAGGCGGGCCAGGACAGCCCGGCCAACCCGGATACCCAGGAACACCAGGTAAGACTCACAGCATTTGAAAATATAAACTAAATTAATAAGATGCGAAATTAATGTAGAACTACAGTTTTATTACTGTTAATATTAGGAATTATGTAAATTAAAATATGGTGATACTTAAACATAATATGGTGATTTTTGATAAATATTGAAACGAAATAATCAAAATCGGCGTTTTACATGGCGTTTACGTGCATATTATATACATCCGTGGTAGCGTGGGTTTGTTTGGACACACAAAAATGCATTCAAAAAAATGTGGTTAGTAATTTCTTCAATTCTTAGGTAAATTAATTTATACCACATATTAAACCACCTAAGATGTCGACGACCTAGTTGTACTGAAAGAAAATCCAAAAAGTTCGAAAAGATGATCCATACTCTAAATACTGAAAGCACAAAAGGGGCTCTTAAAATGGACATAACATCTTTGTTCGAAGCTCATGTCTAACTCAAAAAGAGAACCAACAACTTAAGAAATCAATGAGATAAATAATAATAATCAATAGGAGGAAAAATGTTTTAAATCTAAAGACCAAACAATGTCAACCAAAACAAAAGTTTTCAATATTGTATACTTCCATGTATTTCCTACGGCCGTGAAAAATGGTCTCCTTAAAACACCATAGAGACAAGTTACAAAATTGCAGTGTGGAGTATGACAGGAACAAGAGGGGAAGACAGAATAAGCCAATGACAAAGAGCAAAAGCCAAACTAATCGACAACCTGGAAAAAATAGACTACCAAAAATGGAGAAAGAAAGAAATATTTGTAGACCGGAGCACACATAATAAACAAACAAATACAAAATAATTAAAAATCATGATATTAAAATAATAATAAGTTTAAAACCTAAACAACCAAACACGATGACGAGCAACTGGTGCTCGACAATGGTTTTCAACTGAATCTGGACGGTAAGGTGACGGATGCGCAACAGTTTTAAAACCTGATATTGTGATGATGAGATGAACCAGCCATAATTAATATTTAGAGATCCTGATAAAAAAATTGGAGCCAAATTCTAACAGGATAGTGTCAAAGAAATGGGAAAAGACGTCGAGGACGCAACTAATGCGCTGGGAAGACTGCGGAACCCGAATGGAAACTACTAGAGGAACCCTTTACCAACAGGCACACTGAGCTGAGAGATATCCTATTATAACATTAATATTAATAATATTGTGTCAATCACTAAAGACCAAACATCTCACCCAGTTCAAAGGGTCTAAATAAATCATAAAATTCTTCAGTTCACTTGAAAGTCATCTTACTAAAAATTTGCAAAACATTTGTGTTTGTTTCATGCAATACTAAAAACCTGCGACTAAAATTACAGTATTCATGTGTCACTAACGTGTAATAATGACAGCTTGACAGATATTGACTAACAATGTGCGTTTTCATTACTAATACTCTGAAAGTAGGTCATTACATGCCTAATGAGCGGGTTCAAACTATGCACTGAAGCCCTAGGGCGAAACTCTTTCAACAGAATGCTGCCAAATTAAAAAAAAAAAAATATATAAATTGCAGCGCAATTTATAATTAAAATAACAGAAAAAAATATAATTAAACGTATAATTCAGTTTCAATTATTTCTCTAAAATAACATAGGTATATTTCGCAAAATATTTGCCATTTTTTTTAATGACAAACATGTACAATATTTTCTGTATAGCTGGACGAGCACAGGAGAAAAACAAAATAAGCGGGAAAGCGACAATACGATCAACATTAATTTTTTCTTAAGTTAATCATTTTATTTATGTACTTATTTTTTAATTCCTCATATTCGTAATGAAAAGCATAGTGTTTACCTCAGGTAAATTAAGTACTTATTTATTCCCTCGAACTGTTGGCGCCCTCACCGAATTACGGCGCCAAACCATATCTCGGGAGTTTTTACCCCTTGTATAACAATGTACTATTTTGTCAGGCCAACCAGGACAGCCCGGACAACCTGGCAAACCAGGACAACCCGGATACCCAGGACAGCCAGGACAACCTGGTCAACAAGGTGGACCAGGACAGCCGGGATACCCAGGACAACCTGGACAGCCAGGAGAACCAGGCAAGCCAGGACAGCCCGGTCAACCCGGATACCCAGGACAACCAGGTCAACCTGGACAGCAAGGCGGACCAGGACAACCCGGATACCCAGGACAAGTAGGACAACCAGGTGGACCTGGACAACCAGGTAATTTTTTTTTTCAAAATTACTAACATCGCGTTTATAATAAAAGAAAAGCAATACCAAGGCCAAGGAGTTGGTTCTAATAGGGGGTTTCACTGCCAGTTTTGACCGTCAGTGGCGCTACAAGCGCATAATGTAAACAACGTTCAAGTGGAGCTTCGAGTGTGTAGTTAAATTATCTGTGGTGTTGTGTATGTCAAGTTAATCAAACAGTAAATGACATCATGCGCTGGTAGCGCCATCTGAGCCGAGCTTTGCGTGAAACCTGCCATTGTCTTGAATTAGTATTCATGGTCGACAAATCATGAAGATGAAAGATTACATGCCACAATTAAACATAATAAAGCACGAGCAAAAATCTTTTAGGATAAAGAAAAGGAAGAAAGAATAGGGATTGTTGACACACACAGGACAGAACAAACAAAACTATACAGAAGAAAAAGAAATACAAAGTCAAAATGAAATTACATAAAAGAAAGATATAAACGGAAAAAATAATATAAATAGTCCTGTGCGAGGCCAAAAGGCTCCCATCTCAGCATGTGCTGCGACATTGTTTTACAATGCCACAGCGCTGGTTTTCTGATAGGGAAATATTGCCACATTTTGATGAACTATTCTAACTTTAACTTTTCTTCTCTCTGTTTGATTAGGCAAACCAGGAAAGCCTGGATACCCAGGACAGCCAGGTCAACCTGGACAGCAAGGTGGACCAGGACAGCCAGGACAACCCGGACAACCAGATTACCCAGGTCAGCCAGGACAACCAGGCAAACCTGGACAGCCCGGGTACCCAGGACAGCCAGGTCAACCTGGACAGCAAGGTGGACCCGGACAATCAGGTTACCCAGGTCAGCCAGGAGAACCAGGGAAACCTGGACAGCCCGGATACCCAGGACAGCCAGGTCAACCTGGACAGCAAGGTGGACCGGGCCAGCCAGGACAACCAGGCAAACCAGGACAGCCCGGATACCCAGGACAGCCAGGTCAACCTGGACAGCAAGGTGGACCAGGACAGCCAGGACAACCCGGACAACCAGGTTACCCAGGTCAGCCTGGAGAACCAGGCAAACCAGGACAGCCCGGATACCCAGGACAGCCAGGTCAACCTGGACAGCAAGGTGGACCAGGACAGCCAGGACAACCCGGACAACCAGGTTACCCAGGTCAGCCAGGAGAACCAGGCAAACCTGGACAGCCCGGATACCCAGGACAGCCAGGTCAACCTGGACAGCAAGGTGGACCAGGCCAGCCAGGACAACCAGGAAAACCAGGACAGCCCGGATACCCAGGACAGCCAGGTCAACCTGGACAGCAAGGTGGACCAGGCCAGCCAGGACAACCAGGCAAACCAGGACAGCCCGGATACCCAGGACAGCCAGGTCAACCTGGACAGCAAGGTGGACCAGGACAGCCAGGACAACCCGGACAACCAGGTTACCCAGGTCAGCCAGGAGAACCAGGCAAACCTGGACAGCCCGGATACCCAGGACAGCCAGGTCAACCTGGACAGCAAGGTGGACCAGGCCAGCCAGGACAACCAGGAAAACCAGGACAGCCCGGATACCCAGGACAGCCAGGTCAACCTGGACAGCAAGGTGGACCAGGACAGCCAGGACAACCTGGACAACCAGGTTACCCAGGTCAGCCAGGCAAACCAGGACAGCCCGGACAACCAGGTTACCCAGGTCAGCCAGGTGAACCAGGCAAACCAGGACAACCGGGATACCCTGGACAGCCGGGTCAACCTGGACAGCAAGGCGGACCAGGACAGCCAGGACAACCCGGATACCCAGGAACACCTGGACAACCAGGCCAGCCAGGATCCCCTGGCCAACCAGGAAAACCAGGCCAGCAAGGTCAACCAGGAGGACCAGGACAACCAGGTGAATACATTCATGATTATGTAATACTCACACTATTCAAAAAGAACTCTAACTTTAAACTAACGTAATACAACGAGTGACCAAACACTTAAATTGTGATACATACAGGCAAACTTAAGCGAATTTGTTTGAAATTATGAAATGTATGTTCAATTTTCAATAATTCGTGTAATTTACATCAATGCCCTTTTTTTAAGGTCAACCAGGGCAGCCAGGTCAACCTGGACAGCAAGGTGGACCGGGACAGCCCGGACAACCAGGCAAACCAGGACAGCCCGGATACCCAGGCCAGCCCGGACAGCCTGGCCAGCCAGGTCAACCTGGACAGCAGGGCGGACCAGGACAACCATGGCAACCTGGCTACCCAGGCCAGCCAGGAGAACCAGGCAAGCCAGGTCAGCCCGGATACCCAGGACAGCCAGGAGGACCAGGACAACCAGGACAACCCGGATACCCAGGACAGCCCGGACAACCTGGCTACCCAGGACAGCAAGGCCAACCAGGAGGACCTGGACAACCAGGTAAATATATTCATGACTAGCTGACCGGACAAACTTTGTGCCGCCTCAAAATCACCTTTTAAACCTTCCCTGGACTTCCAAAAGTAATTCAAAAAAAAAATTGCCAAATCGATCCAGCCGTTTTCGAGTTTTAGCGAGACTAACGAACAGGAATTGATTTTATAGATAATTATAGATAATAACTAGCTGTGCCCGCGACTTCGGACTGTGGATGTCGGAACTTAACAATGTATTTTTTTAGTGGCGCGAATCCCTTTTGGTGAAAGTCTCAGACTCACGTGAGAGGGCGTGACGCCCTCGGTCAAAGGCGCTTTGCGGTCCTCGCTGCTTTCTTGGGAGAGCTAAGTCGCGGTCAGAATTCTTTGCGAACTTAAGCGCGACTCCCTTTCGGTGAAAAGTCTCAGACTCAAAGTGGTCCTCCAAACTCTCCTGTGATCGAGAAACTGCCGTAAGAGAACACTGTATACTAAGTCGAGACTGACGTTGACGAAGGTGTTTCTGACGATAGAGTTTTGACTTGCCTTGCTCAAATTGCTCTAAGGCTCACTTCACGATCATATGATTCCTGGGACCTACTTATAGTAGGGGCGGCGAGGAAGGGATTTGTGTTGTGACTCGAGCGCGTCAGATTATTATAGGGGAGAATCCTTGCACCCTTTAATGTACCTGTACCAAATATCAACCCTTAATATTGTGGGGTTTGTTTGGGAGAACCCGTCAGATTAGTAAAAAGAAATCGATCCGCAAAAATACTCGAGCGCGTCAGATTAAGAAAAGGTAGATTAATTACGTTCAGAAGAGTGTATATCTCAATAATCTGACAATTTGAGCATGGCATTTGGAAATGAGCGAGTCCTGAAGTTGTAAAACAAAAACGTAACGCCTGCTCGTTTTTTATAGCAATCAACGTTCCGTCCAATTAATTTTTATTATTTATAAGGCGTTTTCGTTTTTGGGTCTTCAACCGCTTGTTACGGACAGCCCCCTCGAATTAATCGTCAGATTAATATGTAATGGTAATCAGAAATATAAAGCGCGTTTACACTGTAAATGGCTGACGCGCTCGAGTACTTCTTTACAACTGTTTTTTTTTACAGTTTTAAAAATGTTTACACGCTCTCCCCGCCACTAAAATAGAAAACTTGTCAGAAACTTTTTTCTTTTTAAAACATAATCTTTCAAATCCAATATATTGCCACTGCGCTCGAGGAACTGCAGATTTAGCATCCTCGGCTCCCCTACTATTAGTTTCACCCTCTTCGCATTTCGGCTACGCTGCGACAGGTTTGTTTTTTTCTAAAAGGGGTTTTCAAAAAAAAAACTGAACCAAACAAATAAAATATTGAACCAAACTTTCAATTTGAGAATGAAGACTAATAAAATATCAAACAACGAAGTAAATAAAACTACTTGACTCAAATTGCAAGTTATTATTTACTTCTCACTTTAAAATTAATGGGTCTCGGTCTTGGTAACTCTGTCTGAGCTGAGCTGACCCTAGATCGATTCTAACCAAAACATTTCGAAAGATAAAACGAATACGCACGCCGTTGATCGATTAAATGCGATAGATGGCGCTGGTTCAATATATATTATACTTCGGAAACACCATTATAATTTTTATTAATTTACATTTGAAATGAAAACTTAATTTTACTTCAATTTACTCACAAATTGCGTATAAAAGTTACATGAAGTTGTGATACCAAGTGCACATTATCCTATTTTTTTTCTTAAATAAAAAAAATATTTCTAAAATAAAAGTAGCTTAAGTTACTCTTTATGACATCAGTTACCTGCCAATAAAAGTTCCGCCAAAATCGGTCCAGTCATTTCAGAGATTATCCGATACAAACAGACAGACAGAAAGACAGACAGGCAAAATTGTTAAAAATGTTGTTTTGGTTTATTTACCGTATATATTATCTTCATATGCAAGTAGAAAAAAGCAGTTATTTCAATATTACAAACAGAAACTTTAATTTTATTTATATCTATAGATGTATAGATGTGCATGTTTTTAACAATTTTGCCTGTCTGTCTTTCTGTCTGTATGTTTGTATCGGAACTTACTCTTTAAAAATTAACTAGCACTTCGCCCGCGACTTCGTCTGCGCGTGTTTCTAACTTCAAACTCAGTGAATTTAAATACCCGGTCACCCTCGTAATAGGATACTTTTAGAAAATCTAAAAATGGTCCAGTCCTGATTTTCCTATGTTCCTCCCGTTAGGGGTTTTTTTTTTTAAGTATAGATGAATACGCATCCTTTATTTGATTGAGAGATTATTTAGGCCAAGTTTTGAGTTTATCGAAGCAAGCAGTAAAATACTTCCCTTAACGTAATCACCGATTTTCACCAATGTAGGGGGTGATTTTCGTCTTATTGCTACCCTACATGGTAGACTGCAACTGCTGTCCAAAATTCAAGTTACTGCGCTTAGCGGTTTCGGCTGTAGTCGAAGTCGAGTCTTAATAAAAGACCCTGTTCTTTTATATATATAGATTAACACATAGTACAACAAGTGACCGAACAAATAAATTATGAATGTATCACAGTGAGACAGACTTAATTAGTGACTTTGTTTGAAATTGTCTTTTTGGTAAATCTTCAATAATTCGTGTAATTTACATTTGCTTTATTTTTAAGGTCAACCAGGACAGCCAGGTTACCCAAGTCAGCCAGGTCAACCTGGACAGCAAGGTGGACCAGGCCAGCCAGGACAACCAGGCCAACCAGGACAGCCCGGATACCCAGGACAGCCAGGTCAACCTGGACAGCAAGGCGGACCAGGACAACCCGGACAACCCGGGTACCCAGGACAGCCAGGTCAACCTGGACAGCAAGGCGGACCAGGACAACCAGGACAACCCGGGCAACCCGGGTACCCAGGACAGCCAGGCCAACCTGGACAGCAAGGCGGACCAGGACAGCCCGGACAACCAGGCAAACCAGGACAGCCCGGATACCCAGGACAGCCAGGTCAACCTGGACAGCAAGGCGGACCAGGACAGCCAGGACAACCGGGGCAACCCGGGTACCCAGGACAGCCAGGCCAACCTGGACAGCAAGGCGGACCAGGACAGCCCGGACAACCAGGCCAGCCCGGATACCCAGGACAGCCTGGACAGCCTGGCCAGCCAGGTCAACCTGGACAACAGGGCGGACCAGGACAACCAGGACAACCCGGATACCCAGGGCAGCCAGGACAACCAGGACAGCCAGGATACCCAGGACAGCCAGGTCAACCTGGACAGCAAGGCGGGCCAGGACAACCAGGATATCCAGGCCAGCCAGGAGAACCAGGCAAACCAGGTCAGCCCGGATACCCAGGACAACCAGGAGGACCAGGACAACCAGGTAAATACAAAAAATACAAAATACAAATAAAAACACTGTATTTGTGTATCAAAAAAGTTTTACATAAGTTGTTGATTGGAGCCTCCTTTTAAGCAAGTAATGCCTGTATTAGGACACTCCGCTCTTCTATATCAATATACAATAAATAAAAAACTTAGATTTAGATTTAACAGCATGCTTGAGTAAGTATGAGAGTGTGAATGTGTGTTAGTGTGAGGGTGAGTACATGTGTGTGTGTGTGTATGCGTGTATATGTGTGTTAGTGTGAGGGTGTGTGTATGTGTGTGAATGCGAGTGTATGTATGTGTGTTTCATTATGTGTGTTGTAATAATGCCTAAATATGTTCATGATTATGTGAAACTTACTCTATTCAAAATAAATTAACACATAATACAACAAGTGACCAAACATGTAAATTATGAATGTATCACAGTCAGACAGACTTAAGCGACTTCGTTTCAAATTGTCTTTTTGATCAATTTTCAATAATTCGTGTAATTTACATCGGCTTTATTCTTAAGGTCAACCAGGACAGCAAGGTGGACCAGGTCAGCCCGGACAACCAGGCAAACCAGGACAGCCCGGATACCCAGGCCAGCCAGGCCAACCTGGACAGTCAGGAGGACCAGGACAACCAGGACAACCTGGATACCCAGGTCAGCAAGGAGAACCAGGCAAACCTGGTCAACCGGGATATCCAGGACAACCCGGACATCCGGGAGGACCAGGACAACCCGGATATCCAGGACAGCCAGGGCAACCAGGCCAACAAGGCGGGTCAGGACAACCTGGGCAACCTGGATACCCAGGACAGCCCGGACAACCAGGCAAACCAGGACAACCCGGATACCCAGGACAGCCCGGACAACCAGGACAGCCAGGAGAACCAGGCAAACCAGGTCAACCAGGTTACCCAGGTCAACCAGGACAACAAGGTGAACCAGGACAACCCGGTTACCCAGGCCAGCCAGGCCAGCCAGGTCAACCTGGGCAGCAAGGCGGACCCGGACAACCAGGACAACCTGGATACCCTGGACAGCCCGGACAACCAGGCAAGCCAGGACAACCCGGATACCCAGGACAGCCAGGTAAGAGTCGTACCTTACATGTTATTTATAATATATTTGGATGTCTTAATACGCAAGGGATCATCAGACATGATGTAGCATTAGAAAGGGAAAAAGGTTGACAAGCTCCACCCATCCCGTGACAGATGCACCCAGCATTGGCAGAGGGCGGTCACTGCCCTCTTGCGGCCACACTTCTGTACCGAAACGGGACCTATAGGTTAAGCGGACCGGTACTAGTACGAGGCAGCAGAAGTTGTTACTTTCTTTCTTTCGTTCTTTCTATATACACCGCACCTTCCCGACGCAACAGCGTAAAAAAGACCGGTGAAGTTTTTGTTAATAAGAGTTTGACCGCCCTGCCTATGGCGGAGGACCGCCATTGAGGATTTACGAGTACACCTCGACAAAATAGAAAAGGCCATGATTGGTCAGTCCATAGTTTTTGCATGGCTTCATATTACGCTCACTGAAATCACCGATTATTTACATACATCCCCTTTCCAATTTCATTCATACAGGGTGACTTTTTTAGCACCGTCCAAAATTTTTCTAGGCGTTAGGTATCAATCACTAAGCCCATTTTTGAAAAAAAATCGATACGTCAAATTGTCATATTAAATCATTTTCTCATCCGCTCTGCGTGGTCACTAAGCTAAACGTTAATAATATACACTTGCCGACGCATGAAACGGGCAGAGCGCACCCCGCCGACCCCCCGCCCCGCCCCGCTACACCTGGGCGACACATCACAGCGCGGTGTCCAGGTTCATCAACTTTTTATAGATAACATTGAGACGTGATATCTCGATATTTTTGTATTGAGTGATACAAAAAGAAAAAACACGTATTCAATGATTTTCGCCAAAGATTAATATATTAAAATTTGGATGGTGACTAAAAAATCACCCTGTATACTCATGTCAGCTGTGTGATAGTTTAGAGTTTCAATTCAAACAATTTCGAAAAACATAATAGTTTTTTATAATGGATGACAGTTTTTTATAGTTTTTTTGGAATAGAAAATAGTTGTTCAACGTAAACGTATATTATACTCTCTCCCTTATCTTTAAGGTGGACCAGGACAGCCAGGTCAACCCGGATACCCAGGACAGCCGGGACAACCTGGACAACCAGGCCAACAAGGTGGACCAGGACATCCAGGTCAGCCTGGATACCCAGGACAGCCAGGTCAACCCGGATTACCAGGACAGCCGGGACAGCCAGGACAACCAGGTCAACAAGGTGGACCAGGACAACCAGGGCAGCAAGGAGGACCAGGTCAGCCCGGATACCCAGGGCAGCCAGGACAACCAGGTTACCCAGGTCAGCCAGGCCAACCCGGTAAACCAGGACAGCCAGGACAACCTGGAGAACCAGGATACCCAGGACAACCTGGACAGCCAGGGTACCCAGGACAACCCGGTAAACCAGGTCAACCTGGTCAGCCAGGATACCCGGGCCAAACTGGACAACCCGGTGGGCCAGGACAGCCAGGAGGACCAGGACAACCAGGTTAAATTAATTCATGATTATGAAAAGATTTCATTATTCTAGAACTAACGGAGACTACATAGTGAGACCATACGAATAAATTGAGATTAATTTGTGCGAAAAATCCCTTTTTTTGTGATAAATTGTGGTCTCCCGATCTACCTAATATTCCATGTTTGAAATACCTAGCAGGATGTTTGTACATTTTACACTCCTTTGTGTAACTTACATCAATGCTCTATTTTGAAGGTCAACCGGGACAACCGGGTTACCCAGGGCAGCCAGGACAACCAGGAGGGCCAGGACAGCCCGGAGAACCAGGATACCCAGGACAACCTGGTCAACCAGGATACCCGGGCCAGCCCGGACAGCCCGGTGGACCAGGACAGCCTGGTTACCCAGGTCAACCAGGCCAGCCAGGACAACCAGGATATCCAGGCCAACCAGGACAACCCGGTGGACCAGGATACCCAGGACAGCCCGGACAACCAGGCCAACCAGGATACCCAGGACAATACCCAGGTACGTTTTCTTATTTTTAGATAGAAATGATAGAATTACTATTTACTAGCGGCCCGGTACGTGCTTCGATACTTTGACAGCAAAATAATCCGCAATTTATTGAATTAGTTTGTCACAAAAATGTTATAAATGAAGAACCTCTCGACCGGTTTTGCACAAACCTCACATATTAAGCCATCTACTAAATAGTCCGAACAAAGCCAAAATATTTGGTTTGGATAGGTGAGCTCGTTCTTGAGTTATAAAATTATAAAGTTTTAATTTAATAAATTTTATTATAAGTGGCATTGATTTATATATGCATATACAACGTGTAACGTTAATAGCGCAAAACCTCTCGTGAGGTAACTCAGTCCATGTTACTGAACAATGTTTGTTCCAAGACATTTGGAAATTTGCAAAAAAAAAATCCTTTTTCATACAAAATGAGAAATTGATCGGGCCCATCAGTATGAAAAATATGCGAATTTCCAAAAGTCTTAGAACAAACATTGTTCAGTAACATGGGCTGAGTTACCTCACGAGACGTTTTGCGCTATTAACGTTACACGTTGTATAGATATAGATATATCAATATGTTAAGTAAATCTTTACCAAGAATTGGGCTATCACAAAAAAAAATATTGACAATCAACTTCAACAAAAATTATTGTTTGAATGAGATGTAGACAGCAGCTTCTGATTTAACTTTGTAATTTATATTTTTCAATACAGGTATTATTAATTTTGTTGTTGGGAAAAATTAAATAATTTGGTCGGTTTAAATTAAATTACTTTTAGTACCTAACTGTAGTTGCTTACTGTCCATTACCTACTCATAATTTCGTAAAATAACAATTCTAACTGAACCAACTTTACTGAACCATTATCTTCTGATTTTTACAGATTCCGAAGGGTCACCATCGGGCACTGGAGTCCAGCCACCTGCCACTGTACCATCTGGTCAAGCGCCGCCATTCCCCATCTACGTCATTCCGTACCCACTGCCTATCGTACCTAGTCCAGCGTCATGCCCGTGCTATCTGCTGAAACCAGGACAGAACGAGACGACACAAGTGCAGCCAGGACAGGCACCCCAAGGGGGCCCACCGCAATACCAACATCAAAACCAGCCACAGTACCCACCGTACGGTATCATCGGATTCGTCCCCGTAGTATTCGTGCCATACTGCCCAGGAAACGGTTCCGGCATGAACAGTGCTCAACAAAACTTCCCGAATGCAGTCCCCGTGCAATACAACTGCGCACAATGTCAAACGAACAGAGACATTTACCAGTACCTAGGAAGACTCAACAGAGGACGTAGCACAGGCAAAGACGTTTTAAAAGATCTCAAAGAAATTAAATCTCTAAATGAATTAGACGATCTTCTCAGGAATCAAATTAAACCTTTAGAGAAGAGTATTCGCACTATTGCTGCCCATCCGCGAATACTTGACGAAACGAACGAAAAGAACGAAAAGAAGGAGGTATTTATAAATAAGAATGAATCGAAAAATGAAAAAAAAGTAGAAAACAGAGCCAGAAGATTTAGAGTCCATAAAAACTAAATCAGTTCTAATTAACTAATTCCACGGTATTGGTTGAATGTATGCCAAATTGCCAAGAATGATTTTTAATTATTTTTGGTACTTACATACTTTTATAATTTTGAGACTGTCCGATGGTACAAATTCTTGGACGATCTCAAAATTTGGACGATGACGTAAAACACAATATTTATTACCCACAAATATTTATACGTCATTATTATTAATAAGGTTATAGTAAATTGTATGATATTTAAGTATACTAGTATTTTATTATTTCATGATACGCTTCTGTATGTAATATTTACAAATTAAAATTTTCAATTCAATGTTGCCATTTATATTGTTAATTGAATTTCATCATTAGCGCCATCATTTATGCGAAATGTGAAGAAATAATAAATAATATTATTTACAAATAATATCCTTGTCGTTTTATTCAATCTCATGTACTCCATGATACCTTGATAACAGATACGTTCACTAATAAATATTATATAAGTCAACATTTCAGAATGTTCTACAAAACTTACCGTTCTTATAAACAATTACCAAATAGTGCTAAGCTGAACTTATGAAAAAAATTAACACTATACGGCCAATTTTCAAATATTTGATTGGGAATCATTGAACTACAATAACCTACCGTTAGGAATAGGGAATCCAAATTCATAATAGGTACTTTCATTTTATTAAGCGTCAACGCTCGCTGCTAAATGTGTAACCGGTTCAATGAACAGATTTGGAAATATAATCGCTTTAGAATACATTGCCGAATAAAGACCATTTACATACAAAATCCGCTTATCACACGTTTCGCGTACCTACATGCATGTAAGTAGTGAATTACGTATCATTCATTGTGTACCACAACAGCCGTGACTCCAATGCGTCGTCACGGGTCACTGCGAGGCTCTAGACATTATCCTACAGCTCACAGGTCTTCCATTCAACTTGGAATACATGATCCAGCAAGCAAACGTAGGGCTATAAAATCAACTTTCAGACAAAGGGGATAGAAGATTTTAGAATGGAGGGTGGCCCCATCGGTCACTCACCTCGCGGTGCACAACCGAAGTAATACATATATTTAGATAGAGGAGACAATTAGATGAACAAAAAATGTAATGGACATAATATCCTAAAGCGTCAGGTTTTTATTCACCGGAATATAAGTCGATAACTGAAATTGAACCCGCATTTCAGCGACACTAGGATATTATGTCTATTATATTTATTGTTCGTCTATGTGTCCTCTATCTAAATACATAACTTTCGTTATGCACCGCGGTTGTGAAAAAAAAATTACATATAGATAGGGCCAAAACCTTCAAAGCCCTTTGGAAAACTTTTTAATAAGGTGTCTCGTTTGCGATAACTTTCTATTGAAGATTAAGAATTTGAAAAATTCTATTCAAACTAACGTAACACAATTTTCGACAACGGCCTTCTTTATAAAAAGTCTCATTGCATTTGCGGACAGTTTCTTAGAGTTCTGCAAGTGAACTATTCACAAGGCGACAATTTATGTCTCCTGTGGTCGGGAATGCTTCCGGCGTGGCGGGACATTTGTCTCCTAGTGTCCCTAGTGAATACCAAGCTTTACAATGGTTAAGCGTGTCGAGTACCGACCTTGTTCTCAAATCTATTTATCAGCTAAATGCAGAACAGAGCGTTTCTTACAATGTAATGGTTGCATCGAGCCTGTGCAGGTAATAAATGGGTGTCAACTTCAAGTATACGGTAATGAGATGATAGTTGATATCAATGCAATGGTGACTATACAGACTATACTTATTTGTATAATCATGGTAATTACTTAACGATTGCATAATATAATGGGTAAGATACCACAATTACTTATGTATTCTCCTGGATTTAACGAGTATTGGGTTTACTGCTTTATATCGAATGTCATTTTGCTGTTAGCCATTTCATAGGAACTAAATACTTGTGGGTGTATAAACAAAATTTCCTCTACAGACTACTTTGACTACAATACTGCATGCCAAAGATTTTTTAGAGACTATATTTATTACAATCTCGCCCAAAAAGCTGACATAAACTAGGAACATCGCCAAGAATTCAATATTAGTGGCCAACACCAGACAACTGAGAAAATTTTACTGAACAATAAGGTTTAACGTTCTCGCTCCCATACCCAAAATGACAAAATGTTCATATTTATATATTAAAAAAAATTGATGTCGCATTTACGACAATCTTATATTTTTTTAAGGCATGACCATTACAATATTATGTGAGTCATGTCCTTGTCCGAGACCACCATACTAAATCATCGGCCATACTGTTTTCAACTTTAAACTCACATAGCCACCGTAATTGTCACACAAATTGTACAAAAACTACAATTTTGAGGAATTCATGACAAGATTATAATGGCTATAATTCTTAGTTCCTCGAGTTTGGGAGGTTTAACAAAATAACGCTAGTTAGTAAACTTTTAACCGAAATTCGATATCAAAATGAAACACACAAATCGTATTCAGCAGTGAGAGCTGCTAAAATGAAATGCTTATTTAGTTATATTTGGGAGGTATACGAGGCGATTTTATATAAAGATAAACTTATATTTTTTATTATATAAAAATCTCAGTGCTCGCAAATTGTAGGTACTTGGTGTACCTACCGTAGACAGTGAGCAGTGGTGGCCCAGTGGTATCGGCCTGGACTTACGAGTTGTAGGTCGTGGGTTCAAACCCAGCCTGGCGCATTACTTTGTGTAATTTATTTTAATCACCACTGCTCCCAAAATGGTGAAGGAAAACATCGTGAGGAAACCGGCATGTCCTAGAACCAACAAATTCGAAGACATGTGACATCCACCAACCCGCACTGGACCCGCGTGGTGGATTATGGTTCACTCCTTCTTACAGAGAGGGGAGGCCTGTGTCCCAGCAGTGGGAACATTATAGGCTGATGATGATGACCGTAGACATGCTAGTGTTAAAACATACATACATTACTGTTTCAAACAGATGTTGTTACGCTAGCAGTCCATCACAGGCAACGGCACCACAGCTTACCTGAAACCTACGGTGACGGCTGAGTGAGGATCCCCCTAGTGTTAGTACGTAGGTCTCACCAGGGTCGCCTGGCTTGCGACCACCATCATGACGGAGTCCGACGCCAAATAGTTTATACTGTGTTCCATTAGAGTTCTAGTTTGTTCTAAGCATGCTCCATCTCAGCTCTCTCTCTTCTTTGCTAGATTAAGGCCAAAAAAACACACATTTTAAATTAACAAAAAATATTGTTTTCTTGTATCAGCTTTTATAAACAATAAATATCATAAAAAGTTTGAATTGCACTTCAAGTATTTACGGTAACATCTATTAAGATAAACGATCACCGCATGAGCCACTCTGCCCATTTATACGAGCATATTTGGCAAACGAACAGTTTTCGTTGTGTCCAACCAAATGCACTAGATTCAAGCAACAAAAGAAAGTAAAGTGTGTCAAGCAATCTTCACAAAGTACCTTAAATAAACCTATATGCAAGTATACAAGTACCAGTTCTGAATGAAATACAAAATCCCACAGTTTGTTTTTTACAACCAGGAAATGAACCTTATAACGCCGATTGCCAGTCAGCAAGATGACAAATGACATAATAGCTCACGTAACTAACTTGATAGAGCTTGCGATAAATGTCTAATTATAACTAATTGTTCCCAGGGCATTGCTTACCATTAAAACTATGACTGTAATGGTATAGAATAAGAACTAAACACGGATGACTAATCCACCGTTTCGACACAGAATTGTGTTGTGAACTTGTCTACAAACTACTTAGATATGTCGCAAAAGGCAACGGTTTTCCCTACTGACAACACTAGTTTGAGTACATCATTAGGCAATCCTAATAGGGAAGCAATGGTGACGGTAACACCCGTACCTATAAGTTATTTTAACATTGAAAATTAAAACAAGCATGTTTGTTCGGGCAGACAGGTAAAGATCATTAGACACATTAGGCAATGTTCCACGGTCGACGTTTAGCGAAAAGCGTCTAAAGCAACAAAGAGGAAGAATAGCGAGTTTGTGCGACCGACTCATTATTATTCGCGTCAAACTGTAGCTTTTCCTCAATTTGGCGTATATGCCAAGTGAGCTTTTTAGCGAGTTTTCTGCGTTCTTTTATTTCGATGAATTAGTGGAGACGGTCGTTACCAGCACAGTTAAAAATCAGCGAACAACTATTAATATATTTATCAACTTTAATATATTAAAGTTAAAAAAAGTTAAAGTTAAAAAAGTTAAAGTATTAAAGATATATCACTTTTCTTTTTTTTTTTTACGTGGCAAAATCATCAAATGAGTCCTCCAACCCCGGGCAGGGCGGGAGGGACTGTCAGACTTCTACTGTCTAAAATCCACGGTGTCGTTCAATAGCCCTTTATGTACCGGGGTCACGGTAAGGAAATAATCCCGCGACCCTGGCAGGCTTTGGCCCTCTGAGAGGGGGGCCCCGTCATTAAATTATGTTGACGCTCTTTGAGGCGCGCGTGGGACACAACGCGCCGTCGACCCGGGCATGGTCCATGGTCGGGCAGCGAGTTGCCCTTTACTCGCTGCCCGCATGCCCGCGCCTACGGTGGCCGGAGATCGTCTTGCGACGTCCGTCGCCGCGGGCGTCCACCATCGCGGGTGGGGCGGAGGGAGGACACTGTCCTCTCTCGCGCGCGGCCCGCCTCCTCCTTCGCGAGCATTACTGCTTCGCAGGAGGCGACCGCCTCCCACTCCGTCTCGCCCCGCAGGAAGATATATCACTAAGTTTAATGTAAAGTTTGAAAGTGGCGCCTAAGCTGTTACGGACAATATGAAAGGGAATCGTCTGTCTTGGGATGGACATGTGATGAGGAGGGATGACACCCATGTGACGAAGAGAGTGATGAGTATGAATGTTGATGGATGGAGAGGAAAAGGAAGGCCAAAGAAAAGATGGATGGATTATCTAAGGAATGACATGAAAGAAAAAGGAGTGAATGATGCTGTGACGTCTGATAGGGGAGAACGGAAGAAGAAAACGTGTTGCGCCGACCCCAAGTAGAAAGGGATAAGGGAAGGAAGAAGAAGAAGATATCACTATAATGACCCAACAGTTCATCTGTTGCATTTTTTGAAGAACAAAAAATTCAGATAGAAGTGGGAGTCGAACCCGTGTCTTTCTGGATCAGTCTTCCATACGCCTTACCAATTAGGCTATCGCAACTCCACTCATCGAGACCGAATCTTTCATTCTCTTGTTAGAACGATTCTGGATAACGGTTACACCATCTAAAAAAAGCTTTACGATACGCAACGCATGCTGCTTTAAATTTATTGAGCGAGTCACTAAATCGTCGGCTGTGGACCGCTTTCCTTACTGACAATCGTATAGCTACTTACGCAGATAATGACTAATAGCTGGAAAAAAGTGTGTGTCCAACGAAGGGATGAGTGCAACCTTGGCAACGCGACCTCCGACTCGGCCAGTCAAGCGTGAGAGTACATCTCCTCCCATACACATTTCACCATCTTTTTTGTTAATTATTGTAATTTTATGTTTACTTTGTGAGCATAATGTATATTTTCTTGATTAGCCTTCTTTCAAACTCAGACTCAAATTCTTTATTGCATTCATGTACATAGGTGTTACAGAAATGTATAAGTTTCAACATGAAACCCGGTTAGGGCACGGCAACAGGTCCCATAATGACAGAACGGTTCGAAATTTGACCAACTTAAAAAGCCTTTTTCTTTTGTTTTTTAGTTACGACAAGACGTGCTTTAAAAAAAAGAGCTCCACACTATTCCCGAACCACTGCAACTCCTGAAAGCCAGAATCAGCAGTGGCAACTACCAGTAAAGCACCGAAACAATGAGGCTCGACGTGTCCTGGAAAATGAATTTACCTGTCTTGGATCCTACAACGAAATTAATCAGAAAAGAATAGCTGAGGAGTAGGACAAATACGTTGCCACTTCCCTCCATGTCAAACAGACAAAGCTCGTCGTAAGTAGCTGTTTTGTCTGATGTTAATTACAAATACTATTTTGAATGACATCATTAAGAATTTTATAAAGTACCACTAGGTATTCCTACTGTTAGAATAACAATTTATTAGCATAAATATTGATAACTCACAACCATGATCTAAAACACAGTGGGAGACACATACCGAGATTGGAATCCGTTGAGAATCGAACCTAGAACCTCTCGTATAACAATAGCCTGCAAACACCTGACACTTATTTATGGAATAAAAATGTCCGTACTTACCAGAAATTTTAGAGGATTAAAAATTATATTGTTAATTAGGAAACTTCTACATTTCCTCAAAATAATGTGTATATTATTTTAATTCATAGTGTCATAATGTTAAAAAACTATAATTTTACTATTATTCTACTATAATTTTATGAGATACCTGATCTTGATGACAAAAATATGAATAAACCGCCATTGTCCATTCTGTGGTACCTATGCGAATAGTCACCTTCAGGGTTAGCCGCAGAGCTTCCGTATATTGTCGAGCATGCAGCCTGGGACCACACGACCACTCCTGGGAGAACAGAGGTATCATTATATATTTATGATGATTGTATTACGTTTATGTGCGTATGCGTCATAGTCTTCTTGACAGAAGGACGAGTTGCCTACAAACGGACTCATTACCTCCCCAGTGACCATTGTCAATTACAAGACAAAAACTCCCACGGTTTATAAAGGTTGGAACGTACGCACACGTACACAGAGCGCATCTCTACCTGTATCGTACTACCTGTGTCTGTGATTTACTTTAAACTGCTCGTGAAATTCAAAATAGGTAGTTTGTTCTGGAAAAAATACTACAGTAAGTAGTTTTTCTTTATATTATTATTTTAGTGTAAATAATAATTTTAGTTAGGTATTTTTTTCAAATATTTGACTAAATAACTGCTCAACTGAAAAGTACACAACTGAAATTGTAACAAGAGCAGGCCAACCAAAATAAAAATGCACTAATAGGATGCGAAAATAGTGAATTTCATTTATTTATGACTTTTATAAAGGTCATAAATATTGAAGGAAAATAATGTATGGTTTAATGGAAAATTATAAAATTAAATAGTAGGTGCTTAAATAGTAATCACACTTTAATTTTATCTGGAGTAGTTAAAAATTGTTTAATTACTTATTTTAAAAGGATTTGTCAGTCAAATAACTTGTAGAAGTAAACTTACTATGTAAATCCCAAATTGCAATTTTATATTCAATTCAGTGAAAGTTTGCAGTCCAAACTTATGTTCTTAATTTTTTGCACTGATCAATTCACTTTTACTTTGAATCTATTATGTAATTTCTTACATGACCTGAAAATATTGCTTGGTAGTGCTAGAAGAAATTACTCACTATCTTGTAGTAAAATTGCTTGTGCCTGCGGCGTTGCCCGCATGCAATTTATTAATTACTCACGAGAACATCTTACCGGGATAAAAGTATAACCTATGTGTTAATCCAGGTGACTGTCTTAGATCATAAAATGTCCAGTTTTCGTTGTTCAAAACAAAACGTAACGTGTTACGTGAAGCCATATTTATAAAATGTGAGTGAGCCACCCTCACCTAAACATGTACTTCCTTGGCGTCTGACGTACGACGTCATGAATGGAACGAGGGGGTTTATATTTCTTCCTTTTCTTTGGCTTTAATTCTACCGATTCCAACTGCAAGTGAAAATCAAACTTTCCACTACTAAGAAATAATGATACAATTCGATTGACTTGACGTCGTCGTGGCGATCGTGTTTTGATTTTCATCTACCCGTATACAACCGCGCATTTTATGTCATATATCTTAGTGGTAAGCTCGCTGGCCTAGTAGGACTCTAGACATCGTATACTTAATCAAAGCTGTCTCAGTACCAGACATCCAAATCCATTCAGTAGTTTTTTTTTCTGTGAAAGAGTAACAAACATCCGGTGGATAAGTAGTAGTAGCTAATTCGGTATGCACCAAAGCGAAACATAATATTGCAAGCTCATTCAAGCAATTTGTATGACGACATTGAGGAGACGCATGCACCTACTGTATATGTATAATTACATATATGTATAAATAAATGAACTTAATGCCCAATAAAAAGAGGTGGCAAGACGATCTGGATGCGTACCACGGAGCCCCAGGGCGGAGCACAGAGTATAGGTGGTATAGAAATAGATAGTTAATCTACATAGACATAACTGCACACAAATAACACAATCGAGTCCCAACTCGAACTTGAACCTCGACAATGAATAATTGAGTCGGTTATCTAACTACGTACTATTGACCCTACCCATAAACGTTGCGTGAGAATGAGAGAATAACATAGGTTTAACAACGTGATCATTATTGTTTTGAGGGCCAGAGGTGCTGGCATACTAATAACTACGCATACTGCTAATTAAAATATAGCGGAACTTATGAAGAACGGAACTATTATCTATGATGTCTGATACATCTAGATAGATCGCTAATTTATTGGTTTGCGATGTTGAGATTTATCAATATTG
Organism: Agrotis clavis; assembly: GCA_954870645.1. NCBI lineage: Eukaryota > Metazoa > Arthropoda > Insecta > Lepidoptera > Noctuidae > Agrotis > Agrotis clavis. Next base: position 15,713,049 of record OX940921.1, read on the forward strand.
TTTTTTTTACCCGACTACGCGACGCAAAGGAGGGTAATGTGTATATCAGTCTATGTATGTATGTATGTACAGTCAAAATCTCTTATAACGACATCGAAGGGACTTTTCATATTTAGTCGTAAAAACCGGTAGTCGTAACAACCAGCAAACAACCAGTACTCACAGTCGGGGCCCATTCAAATTTTACCAATCAAATCTTCCCAATGGGCCCCGACTGTGAGTCATTCTGTTCTGCTTCTTCCTGCTGTTCTGTTGGGCTTGTTTCTTTCTTTTTAGTTTTTAAGTTATTTTTTTCACGTATTCTTTAAAAATAAGTTTTTACTCAGTCGGGTTTTTTGATTTTCTTTAAATTATTTTTTTAAACAATAATGATAAAAGCACATCACCTACCATTCTAATCTTCGAAGGTTTAGTCAGGCATACTCTATAGCGCAAACTAGGGACAAAAGATGCATGCTTATTAGTTTATTAGAATATTTTATTATTAAGTAGCTACTTAATCAATAACAATTGAAATGTCGCGATGCCCGTCACGGAAGTGGTCGCTACTCGAGCACGAGGTTACGGGTTCTAATACGACAAGTAACAATGTGACATTAATTGAGCAAGCAGTTGACACTCAAACCCCCTTTTCTACGAGTACTACACAAGTGCAGTGGGTTAGATTTTACACCGCTTTTAAGTCTTTCATGTGTCGTTGTAGAGACACGTCGCCATCAGCAGGTCAACCTCCCCCAATCTGTTAAATTTAATCGAACATTATCCTTTCACTATTGTGATAAGGTTGAAAATCTATTAAAGTAAGTAATTTGATAGATTTAGGTAGGTTGATGTGCTAGTGTACTGTCTGTGTCTGCAGGGCCCCCGCTACCATATGTGCAATGTGTGCAATGCACACGGGCGCCATCCTTTAGGGGCGCCAAATTCAAGGGCCCAGATAAAAAAAAAAAAACAATTGCTAAAAGAAAAGTTGAGAACCTAACTAGGATTGCTTTAATTTAAGTACCTACTAAAGACTTCAAATATTTGATCTCGCTTTTAGATTAAAACCTGAATTCCGGAAACGTTAAACTTTTAGAGCTCACTGCGTTCTTCTATGAAGAATTGCCTTGTCCTATTCCAAAAAGCTAAAAAATTTCGCGCTCGCTTCGCTCGCGCTTGAACTAAGGTTGACATTCGCTTTTCATGGCCTCGCTTTTGATAGCTCTTTTTTCAATAGCAAATGCTTATGTTAGTTAATCTTGTATTGGTCTACAAAAAATGAAATTTGTCTTCTCTAAGATGGTATGGAACTCTGGGTGTGAAGTTTGAGTAGCACTTGATGGTTTTTTTTTTGTGTTTAAGTTATGAAGCGCAGGGCACTGAATTTTAAAATACGCCACTGACCGACATACAATAAAAAAAAAGATAATTAAAAATGCCTTAAGGGGCGCCAAAATCCTTTTTTGCACACAGGCGCCAGTAGACCTTACGGGGGCCCTGTGTGTCTGTGCATGTATTTCAAGATAGGCAGCGGTGCATGGTCGCTAATGGTGACCATACGATATACCATTACAATTACTTATTATATTATATGTAATATATTGTTATAACGGCCGTTTATTTTTCTGATACACTTATTATTACGGCGCCTACTCCTTCATTACTCATGGTCAACACGTCGCATCCTTATTGGTTTTGATGTTCAAGTAGGAATTGTACAAGGAACGATGAAGATAATATATTTATTTCATAAGTAAGAAGATTATGCTTATTAGTTTACAGTAAATGAATAGCTCCACCTACCTATAATATAACGGATCAAAATCCGAGTGGGGGCTCGTGAAGTCAGAAGCAAAAAAATAACTGTAGGGTACCTACTTGCCTTGACGTATTGGCAATTTTAAGTGTCGTTTCTTCGTCAATTTTGCTTTACGTAATAAAAGAAAAATACGTGTCAATATTTTTCTATATTCTTTAAAACCGACTTAATTATTAGACTTAAATACCTACCCTATTATCCGAAGAATAAATTGCTAATAATTTATAATCCTATCTCCCCAGATGAGTACACGGATCATTCTTCTTCTGGCTGCTGTGGTGTTCTTTGGAGCGACATATGCTGCGCCAGCGAACGAAGCCGTCGGCTCCAAATCGGTTGCCAACTCTCAGGGTCTGAACGATGACAAAGATGATTTGAAAACTGCTGCCAGCAGTGGATGTAAGTGGAAAGAGGTTAATTTTTTTTTTAAATAACCAAGACAATCAAGTTCATGAATGGGCACGTGGCATAGTGTCTGAAGTTTCGACTGCAGCACAGGGTGTCGCGAGTTCGAACCCCGCACGAAACAAACATTTGTATGACCATTTTTTTTAGCGTGTTAAAATCATCAAATGAGTCCTCCCGCCCAAGTATGGGACGGGAGGGACTGTCAGACTTGTACTGACTAAAATCCCCGGTGATCCTTCAATAGCCCTTTACGTACCAGGGCCACGGTTACCAGGTGAGACAGTCCCGCCTCCCCGGCAGGCTTTGAGCCTCTTAGGGGGCCCCGCCGTCAGATTGCTGACAGCTCTTTGAGGCGCGCGTGGAACACAACGCGCGTCGACCCGGGCATGGTCCACGATCGGACGGCGAGTCACTCATAACTCGCCGCCCGGATGCCCGATTTGTATGACCTTTAAGTAGACTATAAAGGAGAAATTCTTAGTGTGCGGTAAAAAAGGATAACTTTTTAAAACTGTCAACACTGCCTCTACCATAACAGAAGCGAAATAAAAAAAAACGATATTACATTTTTCAGACGCAGCTGATAGATATTCCGACTGGGGTCGATACCCAAGCGCACAAGGAGTGACCGGATACGGTTCTATAGATAGCAGATATAACTACGGAGGATTCGGAGGTTACGATAGCCCGTACGGTTACAATGGCTACGACAGTGATCCGAGATACGGTGGCTACGCTGGCAACTCAGGATATGGAAGTTACGCTGGGAGCGCAGGTTACGGCGGTTACGGTGGCGGCAGCAGCAGCGTAGGCTACGGCAGTTATGGTGGCAACCCTGGTTACGGAGGTTATGCAGCAAACCCCGGATACAGTGGGTACAAGGGCGGCTATGGCGGCTACGGTGGTTATGGCGGTAATGGTGGACTTAACTCTTATTACGGCTACAACAACCCAGCTTACCAGGGAGCTGCTGGAAACCACTTAGGATATGGCTATTACAATAGAAGACCAGGCGGAAATATTTACAGCGGCGGTATTACTCCAAGCTTAGTTACCGGTTATAGGGGTTACTCTAAGTAAGTTATTGGGACATCCACCATTTATTTATTTTCAGTGTAAGTTACCAAAGTACATCCAAAGTTTATATTTTAAGTAAATCATCGCAGTCTCGTTAAGCCAACTGTACCTATAGCCCACATCTAAATAAATTATGTACTTTAAAAATTGTAACTGTTTTCTTATCATTCCCGTGAACTTGAAATTTGTTTTTAGTTATTCTAGTTTACTTCACATACATTTCAGGTTAAATCTATACATATAATAAAACTGTAGAAAAATAATTTTTGTACATTAAAAAAAAACTCAAAAAATTTAGCCAGCGTGCTAAAGGACAACCAATAGAACCCATTTCTAGCATTTTTAGAATTTTTGTCTGTTTGTATGTTTATTTGTGCGGGCATCACGTAAAATGTACGAAAGCTATATAATATAACTTTAATACACAATGACTGACCGTAACTTGAAGTAAAATTTAGTTTTTGTTTCATTGAAATCGGATCAGTCTATCAAAAGATATTTGAATTTAAAGTGTTCCAGAAGTAAAATTACGGTCAGTTTACACCGAGACGCGCAGTTCAGTAGCGCGATCTAGCTTGGAATAGAAAAACTACATACCTACCTATTCAAATATGGTGTGGAGTGGAGTGGTTTGGAGTGGAGTAGAGTAGAGTAGAGTAGAGTGGAATGGAATAGAATTGAATGGAATGGGATGGAATGGAAAGAAAGAAAGAAAAGGTTTTTATTAGACTCACACTAGAATGGGATGGAGTGGGATTGAGTGGGATGGAGTGGGATGGAGTAGGATGGTGTGGGATGGAGTGGGATGGAATGGGATGGAGTGGGATGGAGTGGTATGGAGTGGGATGGAGTGGAATGGAGTGTGATGGAGTGGGATTGAGTGGGATGAAGTGGGATGGCGTGGGTTGGAGTGGGATGGACTGGGATGGAGTAGGATGGAGTGGGATTGAGTGGGATGGAGTTGGTTGGAGTAGGATGGAGTGGGATGGAATGGGATGGAGTAGGATGGTGTGGGATGGAGTGGGATGGACTGTGATGGAGTGGGATAGAGTGAGATGAAGTGGGATGGAGTGGGTTGGAATGGTATGGAGTGGGATGGAGTGGGATGGAGTGGAATGGAGTGTGATGGAGTGGGATTGAGTGGGATGGAGTGGGATGGAGATGGATTGAGTGGGATGAAGTTGGATGGCGTGGGTTGGAGTGGGATGGAATGGAATGGAGTGGGATGGAGTGGTATGGAGTGGTATGGAGTGGGATGAAGTGGGATGGAGTGGGTTGGAGTGGGATGGAATGGGATGAAGTGGTATGGAGTGAGATGGAGTGGGATGGAGTGGGATGGTGTGGGATGGAGTGGGATGGAATGAGATGGAATGGGTGCTCTAATACAGTAGAAATTGAATAGTACTGCCTTTGAACGACAGAGGGCGTTTATTACAAACACGTCAATATTCTTGAAAAATCCTAAATAAATTCTAAATATAGGGTTTATATGAAAACGATATGATTCTTCGCACTAAAAAATACATTGTTAAATTCCGACATCCACGCGAACGAAGTCGCGGGCACAGCTAGTTTAAAATAAAAGAAGAATACACAATTTAAAACTTTATTACACTTATTAGTGTGACGTACACGTAACTTTAAAATCATACATGCTATTTCATGTTATATAACATACCGAAAATAAAACATTAATTATTCTAAGCCACTGAAACTCCATTCAAAGTCAGTTTTGTAAGCGCGGTGGACGAGAAAATTATATGGGCTAATCAGACCCTGAAACACTTGTTTGCTTTTTCATCGATTTTAATGCTCGTTCGCGAAGTTTTTTTTCCAAATCCTCGTTATTCACTTTTCCCTCTTCTTCCTCTTCCTCGGCCTCTTCACTGTCTGAAGAGTCATCCTTCTTCTTTGAAGCTTTCTTATGCTTCTTGTGTTTTTTGTGTTTCTTCGAATGCTTCTTATGTTTCTTAGCCTTTTTAGACTTCTTAGGTTCATCACTGTCAGACTCTGAATCAGAGTCAGAGACCTTCTTCCTGGCCTTCTTCTTTGACACCTGATCACTGTCTGAAGACGATTCGTCTTTCTCACGTTTCTTAGCTTTCTTTTCAGTATCGTCACGTGACTTGGATTTAACTTCCTCTGAATGCTTCGCTTTTACAACTTTCTCTTCTGCTTTTCTACTTTTTCCACCACCATCTGGTGAAGTAACACGTTCTTTCGAAGGTTCTACCTTCTTAGAACGTCTCGTTTCTTTCTCAGAACTTGTGTCGCGTTTAACAACCTTCTTTTTGGTAGACTTTTCATCAGTATCAGAACTGTCATCATGGGAATCATCAGTGTTCTCTATTTTCTTTGACTTACTTTGCTTTCCTTCACCCTTTTCTGACCTTGAGTGCTCTACAGAGGTATCTTTGTTACGTTTTTTGGACTTTTTGTCTACATCAGATTCTTCTGGAATGTTCTTTTGCTTAGATTTCGAGCTCTTGACTTTAACTTCTTCTTCCGAACTTGATTCTGAACTAGATGACCGCGCACGTTTCTTACGCGATTTCTTTGCCAGTTTCTTCTTGGCACTCTTTTTGCTCTTTTTCTTCCTATCGTCTTCTGAATCGCTTGACGAACTATCTTCTGAATCACTTTCACTTGAGGAGCTTTCTTTTTTGGGTTTCTTAGTTTTTTTGGAAGAAGCTTTATCTTTACGTTTCACTTTAGGCTTGGCCTTAGATTTAACTTCTTCACTGCTCTCACTCTCTGATTCAGTTTGTTGCGTTTTACGTTTTCCCTTCTTTGCTTCTCTCGGCTTGGCTGTTTCTTCTTCATGTTGTTCTTTCAATGACACTTCATCTCCCGATCTTTCGGACTTCTTGTGTTCAATTTCGTGTTTTCTTAAGAATGGTGATGGGGTACGAGATAAACTCTTTGAAAATTCACGTAACACGGGAATCGCAATGATATCTTCTCTTTCTTCGTCATCAGACGATTGCGCTGGCTTAGCCTGATCATCTTTTTGTGGAGCGGGCTTTTCGTTTGCTACAGATGATTCCCTACTTGAACTAGATACAGCTCGTTCTTTAGACTGCTCGCGCGGCAATGACTTTCGCTCAGAGGACTTTTTGCGCAGCTTCTCTAAGTTTTCTATAACAGAAATAGAAAGTATTATTTTAGTGGTTTTATAAATCTGCTATAAAACAATTTTAAGGATGCTGAGTTTGATTGATTGAATACTAGTTTGAATAGAAAAAAAAATTGTGTTGATAAGTCCATTTACAAAAGAAGGCTACAGGTTATAGAACATCACATTACTAACCTTTACGGGGAATAGAAACCGATTTTTCCAATCGTTCTTTGATCAGGTCGCTGGATCTTCTATCACGTGATTTCCTGTCTCTCGATCTTCTTTCCTTAGTGCGGTCCTTGGACCTCCTCTCCCTGTGGCAAAGGTAATGCATCACACGGTAAGTTTTAAATACTTGTTTTCTAATTGCCGTGGTAGAAAATTGAAATATTTCCACTTTAATAAATATCATCTAAACAAATTAACTTGATTTCAGACTATGTTGAAAATATTGTAGTTCGTTAATGTAAACACAGTTTATATGAAACTGACGAAGCAAATAAAAAGGTAATTTGTGATTACCTAGACCTATCTCTGGAGCGCCTATCCCTGGACCGTCGGTCCCGGGAGCGTCGCTCGCGAGAGCCGCGCCCCGAGCGGCGCCGCGAGCGGGACGGACTGCGCCTGCGGGACCGGGAACGACGGCGATCACGAGACCTCATCACACAAACGATTCAACAATTCATACATTCAACTCTTTCGAGAGAATACAAAGCTATTCGGAATATAAGCTGCCTCAGCTGAATTAAATACAAATTATATAGAAATATATTACCTCTCCCTAGTAACGCGTCTTCGAGAACGTGAACGTGACCGCCTGCGGCGCTCCAGTGAGCGGCGGCGTTCTCGGGACCTGGTGAAAAAAGAAACATTAAAACATAACAAAAACATGATATACAATATGTAGGTAACACATCAGCTACAGTGGTTTCATTAACCTCTCCTTTTTATCATAAACTGTGTACTAAAAAATTTTATGCAATTTCACCTTTCTCTTCTTTCCCTCTCACGTCGCCTACGCTCCCTCTCCCTCTCCCTCTCGCGTTCCCGTTCTCGCTCCCTGTCGCGACGCTCCAACGACCTGCGACGGCTGCTGCGACGTCGAGATTTACTCCTGTGTCATTCATAAAAATTGATTAGTGAATGAATTGCAACAGTGCAATTTGTCACCATATCTTGTGCGGCCATACTCACAGTTTCGGACTCGCCGGACGAGCCGAACTCTCGCGCGGTCGCGACCTAGCCGCGTTAAGAGCATGAGTAAAGACTCTGATTTTATAAACTAATAATCGGGATACCCCGCAAGTAGAATACAAGTAAGGTTGTTTCATTTATTTACCTTTCCCTGCGGGAACTGCGACGGGGGCTGACGCTAGTCGAAGAATCGCGGTTTGAGCGATACTGACGTTTCTTATGTGATGATCTCTTCTTAGCACTGCCACCTATAACAATTAAATAATTATACTAACCGAACTAGAGAGATAGAACAAGAACTTCTTGTACAATGAAGAAATAATTGGCCCTTTTGGGTATATCCACCAAGGAAGTAAGTTAACATACGTGATGACGCAGACGAGGATCGCCTATCACTAGATGCTGAGCGCCTGGCCTTTTCAGCTGGTTTTTCATCGGCGCCTTTATCTCCAGTGGACCTGAACAAAGAACAAGACATATCGTTTCTCATAGAATTTAAAAAGACATTAAAAGTTGTTTTTAATTTGCTGAAAATGTAGTTGACAATAACATCAGGAACTTACTTGGCAGGTGAAGCAGATCGAGACTTGCGACCTTCATCTTCAGTTTTATCATCTTTGACAACATTATCTTTACTCTCGTCTCTGGTTATATCACTTGATGTGTTGTGGTTGACCTCCTCTTTTGTCTCCGGCTCTTCTTTCTTCTCTTTCTCTGGAGATTTTCCATTTTCTGCCAACAAAAACAGATATTGAAAAACACATTCATAAGTTATTAATGTTAAATTAGCACATTTTAAATTAAGCTGTATCATCACGACACTGGAAACATAGCAAGAAATAAAATAAATAAATGCTTTACACAATAAATACCTTTAGGTTCAGCTACTTTGTTTTCTTCTACATGTGAAGACTTCGACTGGCTGCTTCTTTCGCGACTGCGCCGCCTCGAGCGACGCGGGCTGCCTCCGTTGCGGTGCCTGAATTTTAAATTAATACATTGAGGTTTCGGAAACAATAACCTATTGGTTTATTATGAAAAAATGACTCCTGGAGACTAGTATGAGAAACTTTTTGGCAAAAAGATTATGTATCTAATTCATGTTTTCATTACAGGTTGTCATAATCACAAATAAGCAGAAAGTTTATTTGAAAGTATAAAATCGACAAGTATTTAGCAAGGGAAGGGCTAATTATTGTGTATGTGAGTTTCTATGTTTGTAAACGCACCTGCGATACAGGAGATATTCCTAGTAATATGATAAAAATGTGACTCACTTCACGCACAATGGTCCACATGAAGGACTAAGTGCGGAAACCAAAACCCCTAACATAGAACATAGATGTGACTCACTTCCTATCAGCGGAACGGTCTCGTGTCCTTGATCGCGAACGTCGCCGCTCCCGGGATCGACGCCGGGACCGCGACCGGGTACGCGATCTACGACGATCCTTTTCTTTGTCCTTATCCTTCTGCTGCTCCTCCTAAGGTTGTAATTGACATTTAATAAATGTTGACAATACACAGTAAACACACAATCATGATGTTTACCATAACGATGAAACATAAGACCTATATTTAAAAACAGTAGCTATTTTATTGGAACATAAATGGAATATCTTGACAATTTGAAAATATAAAGTTAGTTATTTACCATTCTTTTCTTAATTTCCTCTTTCTTCTGCTGTGTGAATGACTCTGGAATACCATTCTCACTAGCCTGCGCGCTCAGCAGAAGCTCCCAAAGTTCGCCCATGAAGAGACGTGCATTCTTCCCATTCAAGAATCCAGTTAAGTTGATCTGCATTTTCTTGGGACAAGGGAACTAGGAGTCGAGGAAACAGGATCGGGAAAGAAAAGAGCTTGCATTATTAATCTTCATCAAAGTCGTTATTTTACACCCTACTTTTTTGCCCATATTTTTATTTTACTCTATTTATTCAACATAAAATTTTATCAGTTGCAGAAAAAAATAAAAATAAGTTTTATGGAAAATAAAAATAATTGAAAAGCCGTTAAGAGCGCCGCGATTAGGTCGAATTTAATGGTCATGGCGAAGAAATGACTCGGGTAAGGAAGCAAGTGGTATGTACATATTGTGTATTATTAATTTTCATTAGTGCTGGAGCCGGATCAGCGACGAAGACGCGCCGGCAGCGAGAAGACGCGGCGACGCACGCCGGCCGCTACGAAGCTCTGCTTACGCTGCGCCGCAGGACGACGGTGCAGCGTGGGCTTCTTTCTTCCCTCTTCAACCACTTGCACCTGTAAGGGTTTTGCGAACACAACCACATTATGCTGAACGCAAGGCCTAAACACGGGACTTCCATACCTCGAGTCAAATCAACCAATCTCTTAACGGCTTTAACAAATTTGTTATCAATACATTGACCATTTAAATGTCGCAAACAAGGGAATTCCACTGCGTTTGATGCTTTACAGTTAGCATGGTTATAGTATTTAATTTCCCCGTAAATACCGATTGAGAATGCTAAGGGCCTCCGAAAGAGCGGAGCCGGCGGGCAGCGGCGGGGAGCTGGCGGCAGCGGGCTGAGGCGGCTTCGACGGCGCACTAACCGGTGTGGACCATAAAAATATCCATACGCAATCAATATACATTTGACATCATACTTCAATTGCAGTTTCTTTTGAACAGTGATAGATTATATAAACTTCTTGCATAAGTTATTTATTAATTGATTAAGTAATATAATCTAAATTCTTACTGTAAAGAAACTGCAATGATTACATTTTGTTATAAATAGAAATACACAATAAAGGACATAAAGGTTAGTCACTCACCTTCTCCTCAAGCTGGTTGTTAACATAGTCAATGACTACATCATCTTCCATCTTGAGTATTTCTGTGATCTTCTGGGTGATCCAAGGTTTCAGCACATCCAGCTTTACCTTGGACATGTCCACCTATATACAAAAGTTAAATCAATTACAATAGAATCCTGACTATCCAGATATTCGGTAGCCCTTTGTGCACCGGAGTCGCGGTATACGTATGTCCCGCAACCCCGGCAGGACTGTGGCCCTCAATAGGGGGGCCCCGTCAGAATTAAAACATTCAAGGTCCCTTACTAATGTACATTTGATTTGAACTTTATTTTCACTTTATTCCATTCTCTTACAATTGCCATTTAACAAATTAAACATCAACAAACGACCTGCATATCACAAACTAATTGACACAGTAGCATGAAGTAGTTTTTGTGTATAAAACTATTCATTGAGTGTAAGAAAATTTTGTGCTAGGCAGATGATGATAGCCACAGCTCCACCTGCATGGAGTTGAATACTCTGTTTGCATTTTTCTAATAAAATTAATAAATGTATCCAAGTTTTAGTAAACTATAAAATTTTCTCCAAATTCACTCATTCCTTTTTGCTAGGAAGAACAGAAAACAATGTTCACCCTGTCAAACTACAAACTTTCATATTTACAATAAATATAACTAATAATATAATAACTTTAAAATCAAAATCGCATAAGTTTAAGCTAGCATCCTACTGATGCTAGCTTAAACTTATGCGATTTTGATTTTAAAGTTATCAGTATGCAACTCAAAAGTGACAAGTAACTTTACTGAAGAGGCATAACTTTTGTAGTGTGTTATTTTGACATAATTATTTAGCTATTTAAAAATATTCCTTTGATAAAAATTTGTTGAACACTCATGTTATTATAAGATGAGATTTGGTCAGTGGGTCGTCTTATATTGAGTTTCGTACCTGCTGAGTTAAACAGTCGCCGAACTTCATCTGTTTCATCAGCTTCTTCTCCTTGTCACTGAAGCGGGTGTCCTGCTCCGTACTCGTCCCCTAAAACCACATTAACATTATTGATTTTATGATTTGAGAATACATAATTAACAAGAGTGACCTCTTATTATTATGTCTGCTAGACTTTATCACCATAATTTCAATAATTTTTTTGGTTATACCATCACCTCAGACCCAAACAAAAGCCCATAGCCTTGAAAATATGAAATCAATAAGTATTCAACATATCAATAATGTTAATCTTCGTGTATAAATTAAATAAGATTGGGACTCGAAACGGGAAGGCGCATTTGCAACACACATCTAACCGATTGGCAATTAGGTTGAACTCGATTACTTTATCGACTGCGCTCTTCGTACATTATTATTCAATTGTCTCATATTAAGTAAACATTTGCACAACAAGATCGAACATGCTAATGTAATAAATTCGTTTTTCTTACCGTATACATCATCATTTTTAGGATGATAGAAAAAAATCAATATTCCCACGATGGAGCCTAGGGTGAAGATCCCCAAGGCGTGAGGACGCCGAAGTCGTCCCCACTCTATTCCTTTTAAAACACGGAACTACTGCTGCGCGTATTTACCAAATGCTGTTGTCTGAAAATAACACAACGTACGAGCATAAATTTCAGCATAATCCACACAAAATTACAATAATCAGCAAAACGCGAAAATGTGACTAACCGCCATATTGAAATCAAGGAATAGAGATGCGAAAACAAGTTAGGGATAGGGATGCTCATTAAATATCGATACCTATTATTATTAATCTTGAATCGACTAAATACTAGACATGGGTAGTTCGCGAACGATTGAAGTAAATGAATGGGGAAGGCAAGTGTCAAAGTGACAAGTGACAGTTTGGTCCCAAAAGAACTGTCAAATCAAAGGAATTTTCTGAAAAAATAAAACGATTTTTGGTGTAAAATGACTAGATGTTGTGTAATAAGCTGTAAAAATGATGGAACATATTAATTTCCGACAATTCACACTATCAAGAAATAATGGGTAGCTGCTGTGACTGCCTTGAGAACAAAAATTGAATTTTAACTAAGGAAAATCTATATAATAAACAAATATCCAGCCTTGCGAAGCCTAGGCAGGCCGTTAGTTGAGTTTATTAATGAAATTCTATGATTATACCATAACTAAACAATCGAATACACTTTTCAAAATAATATCTACTTTTCTATTGGAGGTTAAGTACCAGTATTGCATCGCTCTATAAATCATGAAATGGTTCGTCTGGCGGAAGAATTATCACCTGGAACGAGTTTTGTGATAGTTGTGGTGTTAAGAAATTAAATATATTGTGATATTTCTAGAATCTAAATAGAAAAAAGGGGTAAAATTACTGACTTAAAACATTATGATATTTTATCAAAATAGAAAGTCAGAAGCAGCATTATATTCTTGTAATAGGAGAGGACAGGTAAAACATACCTAAACTCAAAAATTGAAACCTCAACTACAAGTAATTGTGGATTTATTACGGTAAAATCAAATGTATTACCACTCAATTAAATCACTTTTTTTCTCTTGTAGATGCACCGCGGCGTCTTAATTCTTCTTTTAGTATATGCACTTGCATTGACGAATAATTTTCCATATTTGTTTTGTATATAAACTCAATTTTTATAACAATAAATCTTGTTTGTTTTTTGTACAAGGTAGACAGTAATCTGACGTAGGGACCAACTATCGCAGCGCCATCTACGATTAGCTTTGAGTTGCCATCCCCATTAGTTCATTTCCCAAAATGAACTTTTCATTCATTCACTGGCCATTCAAATGTGTCTTTAGTTCAGTGTTTCTTTTCGCTTAGTTACTCTATTCACCCTAATAAGTATGAACTTTATTGTAATAGGAATATAGTCTTTACGGGAAACGGTAGGTCCATTTCCCGTAAAGACTATATTCGTATTAAAGTTTGAAGGAATATCGATATTCGTATAAAACTGAACTAGTGATTTAGTGAAATGCATCATTTCTCTAAATCACTAGTTCAGTGAACTAGTCCAATGAACTAGTCCAGTGAACTAATTCAGTGAACTAGTCCAGTGAACTAGTCCAATGAACTAGTTCAGTGAATCATCTCATTCAAGAACTCGAACTCGAACTCAATGAATGAAGTACTGAATGAATGAATGAACTACTTCATCAAGTGAAAAGATATACTTCATTCATTTTCTTTTTACTGACACATTTTGCGCATCTCTACTAAATACTGGCTCAAATCTTGTCGTTACGATTTTATTTCAGCTTGGCCAGAACGCATTGAAACGGAACTAATCTTTTTGTTTCTGACAACGTTTTAAAATCTTTGATATTCGATAATCTTTGGTAAACAAAGATCGCAGGTTTGTTAGATTTATTATTGTGCCATAAAACTAACGTAATAGTATGTGAAAAAAAAAAACATTCAAATTGCTGGTAGCGAGAAGACAGTGGCGACTTCCGTTTTTCTACAGTTTTTTCCATTGAGATAAAGTTATATAGAGGCGCCCCAATGTTCAATACATACATTTTGCTTATACAAATATGAGTCAAATACGAAACAGAGAGTGAAATATTCGTTTATCTCTTTCTTTCTAATGCAGTAATCATATTTGAGAAAAGAGACAACAATATTTCAGTTGTTGCTCAAAATGGAAATATTTTATTGGCATATTTGCCTACGAAACAGAAACGTGCCGGTTTCGCCATTTAATGTTACGAGCTTTGTGGTAGTTCTGCTGTCAAACAGTTGTTTACTTTTTGTTGAATTTAGATTTTTTTAGTAAATTACGGAGTGTTTTCTTATAAAAGTGCGTGTTACAATAAAAGAAACTGTAATTCAACATGCCTGAATGTTCCATTGTGTCTTGTCGTGCCAGAAAAAAGAAAAATCAGCCTAAATAGACTTTGCACAGGTTAGTAACAATTTTTCATGCAAAACTACATGAAAAAGAACAATTTCGGTAAAGAAATCGCTAAGTGATCATATTTTCATGGTTAGAGAATTACTATTTGGGTTTATTTCCGTCCTACAGACAATATTTTTCATTTTATATTTTCGTTCGTTTGTTTACAATATTAATAGTGTTGTGCCGTTCTGTAATAGTTCCCGATACTAGTCCCTTCGTTACACTGAAACTGTTACCAAAAGAGAATGGGCATCCTGGGACCACCTTCCAATAGCAATGAAATGTATGTCGTTGGATAGGTCTTTTCGAAACTACATCCTTTATGGATTTATTTCGACCAACTCCACTTTTCCGGGTCCATTGTTTAGCTTCTGGGCATGGAGTTGATATCCAGTGTCAACTTCGGCGCCAATATTGGGCAAAAAGCCGAAACTGTGGCCAAAACACTGGGTATCCTAAATGAAGTGATACTTTACGCCTGCATAGTTTTTGAGCAAGTCCAATTCTGCATGGAGTATCGCAGCAACTAAGCCAACTTAACCTGTGGGATGGCTCAGTTAAATACAAACTTCTGCACTTGACCCAGTGGAACGCAGAGTTCCTTAGATAGATTCATAGGCGACGTGAAACTGGTGGAAGCTAAACTTCACAGCTTAGCTCATCTCATCGTCGCAAGGTTGCCCGCTTTTTGTTTTATTTTTATATTGGGTTCGCTCTTGCTACAGATGAGATCTAAAATGAAGCGAGCTCACGAATTCCACAACCTCATTCCACTGGCCCAAATGCAGTGCATCAAACCTGAAAAAAGTCCAGGATCGGACATTTAAATGAACTGCAAGTCTCCATCCATCCCTACTTGCCATTCTATTAATTCGCACTAACTGATTTCAAATATTCTTCTTATTGCGCATGACAAAATAGTAGAACTGACTACCTGCATCTGCGTTCCCGAAGGCATAATACAACTCGAATTTCTTCAAAGTAAGAGAAAATGGACTTCTTCTGGGTAAACTAGTAGATTTTATATTTTCGTTCGTTTGTTTACAATATTAATAGTGTTGTGCCGTTCTGTAATAGTTCCCGATACTAGTCCCTTCGTTACACTGAAACTGTTACCAAAAGAGAATGGGCATCCTGGGACCACCTTCCAATAGCAATGAAATGTATGTCGTTGGATAGGTCTTTTCGAAACTACATCCTTTATGGATTTATTTCGACCAACTCCACTTTTCCGGGTCCATTGTTTAGCTTCTGGGCATGGAGTTGATATCCAGTGTCAACTTCGGCGCCAATATTGGGCAAAAAGCCGAAACTGTGGCCAAAACACTGGGTATCCTAAATGAAGTGATACTTTACGCCTGCATAGTTTTTGAGCAAGTCCAATTCTGCATGGAGTATCGCAGCAACTAAGCCAACTTAACCTGTGGGATGGCTCAGTTAAATACAAACTTCTGCACTTGACCCAGTGGAACGCAGAGTTCCTTAGATAGATTCATAGGCGACGTGAAACTGGTGGAAGCTAAACTTCACAGCTTAGCTCATCTCATCGTCGCAAGGTTGCCCGCTTTTTGTTTTATTTTTATATTGGGTTCGCTCTTGCTACAGATGAGATCTAAAATGAAGCGAGCTCACGAATTCCACAACCTCATTCCACTGGCCCAAATGCAGTGCATCAAACCTGAAAAAAGTCCAGGATCGGACATTTAAATGAACTGCAAGTCTCCATCCATCCCTACTTGCCATTCTATTAATTCGCACTAACTGATTTCAAATATTCTTCTTATTGCGCATGACAAAATAGTAGAACTGACTACCTGCATCTGCGTTCCCGAAGGCATAATACAACTCGAATTTCTTCAAAGTAAGAGAAAATGGACTTCTTCTGGGTAAACTAGTAGACTTTATCTAAGCCACCTCTGATTTCGAAAAGACACAGGAGCAAACCCAAGTTAAATATAAAAGTTGGCTGTATGATTTTTATCAGAATAAATACTATGCTTAACAGTTATCTAGTTCTTTTATTGTTATCTGATATCATGGACAAATATTTTTTTGTCCCGAAAGTCCCGAAAATTCCGGGTCTTCCCGGTTCCTTGGAAGCCTGTCCTGAAGTTCCCGGTTCTTCCAACACGAACCGGTTCTCAATTCCCTAATGGTTAAAACACGTAGATCTGTAGACAGCCTTAAACACTTGTTTAATGTAACTTAAAAGACTTATAACTCCGAACGGACAATTGTAACAACAAAGGTTCCTTAACAACTATTGTTGCAAATAAAAATCCCTATCCAACGACATATATTTTATTGCTATTGGAGGGTGGTCCCAAGTTTCATATATTTTTGCCCATTCTCTTTTTAATGATAAAATATTGATACATAAATACTAATCTTTTATAAGTTTCTTGAAAATGAACGACTGAAGAAAAATTGGTTGAACTGTATCGTTGTGGAAAATATTAGTCCTCGAAGTAAAGACTGGTAATGCTCACTTCACTTTGAAGAAAAATGTTTTAACAGAACACTTGATGGTATTAGGTTACATGAGAACTCTGTTCCTACAATATTTTCGGTAAGTGTATCAAAATTATTGTTTAATAACAACCTGTTTTTTAGCCTAAGTTATATAGATAGTAATTTGTATTTCATTTTTTTTTTCAGACATCCAGCAAAAAACAACTTCCAGAGCCATTTTGACCTATAGTCATTAGACAAAAAAAATATGGTAGGTAGAGCGGTGGTGGTGGTAGAGGTTGTCCACTGCGTAGTGCGTCTCTATGGAGAAGAAACTCCATGGACAGGACAATAATTTTGAATCTTCATTTATACAGGACCTTTGTTACATCATTCATCTTGAGATGGGATTTTTAATAGACAATTTCGTGTGTAAAACAGTGTTATAAGCAGGGACCGAAACCGGTATCAACAATACAGGTATTTTTTCGGTAACAACCTTTTTTTCTTTTACAGGTAATTTTAAAGGTTACCTTTATTATTAAAGTGAATACTTAACCAGTATTAATACCGGTTACCGAAATAAAAATTACCCCTATCTTACACGTGCCGTCGGCAATAGTCAAAGGGCGCGCATCGCCTGTGTGTGTGACAAAGAGTCGGGCCGACACACGAACTTAGGCGAACGCCGACCAATCACGGCCCTGGCTGGCACAGCACGCGGCACGCGCAACGCGTCTTTCATTCAGTTTGATAATAAATGTATGTATAACTCAGTATTACTCTATAATTATGCCGTCGTCATCGTCATTGTGGCCAACATGTTGTTTTTAATCCCCGACGGAAAAAGAGGGGTGTTATAAGTTTGACGTGTCTGTCTGTCTGTCTGTGGCACCATAGAGCCCGAACGAATGAAGCGATTTCAATTTAGTTTTTTTTAATTAAAGGTGAGGTCGCCAAACATAAGACCTAACATTAATCCTCAACTTTACCATATATTTATTTCAAAATTAATGCTGCAGTATTTTCGACGTATCACAGGATTCTGCTAAGCCATTTGAGGTAGTATGAGGTAGTATGGCGTACCCGCGTACAGCACTGGTACAGACTTTCTTGGTAATCTTTACTATTTTCTAATGCCAAATTGGCATTGCGATATTCTGTTTCTTTCTCGTTATCAAGGTAATTTTGCACCCCCCACCGAATAATATCGTAATCGATAAATTCAAATTTTACAGGAAAAATAAAACAGTGTTTTTTTGTTTTTATTGTAAAAATTATCCAACCTAAGAGAATGATTTATATATCATCAAATGAAAGTTATTTTTTTATAGAATCATTCTAAATAAAAGTTTTACATTTTTATTTTATTAGGACCAAGTTATTAAAGAAAATAATATTTTACTGGATACGTTAGAAAAACATTATTTCGCAACAAAACATAACGATATTATTCGCGTAAAAACAAAAAGACAGCGTGCACAATAATAGTACCTATATTACAATGTTATTCGTTAAACAATGACATCCAAACATAAACGGTAATAGATTGTAACTGCGATTTTCGCCTATATAATATATATTATAATTTTAATTATTGTTTGAGTACTATTTTATTCTTCAATTGCCTGTTAAGTAATATCCATTATTAGAAATATAACTTTCAATAAAACTATGGCTTTCTGATAAAAGAACACTCATCATCATCATCATCAGCCGAAAGACGTCCACTGTTGAACATAGGCCTCCCCCTTAGACCGCCACGCCAAACGACAATTCGCTACTTGCATCCATCGGTTGCCCGCGACCCTCACGATGTCGTTGGCCCACCTAGTGGGAGGCCTGCCTACGCTGCGTCTTCCGGTCCGTGGTCGCCACTCAAGAACTTTTGTTCTCCATCGATCGTCAGTTCAATGAGCGATGTGGCCTGCCCATTGCCACATCAACTTGTAAATTGTATGAGCTACGTGGGTGACTCTGGTTCTTCGCCGAATATCCATGTTCCGGATTTTTATCCCGCAAAGAAACTCCGAGCCTCTAAAAGGCCAGCAGTGCAAGACCACGTTTCAGACCCCTACGTAATCACTGGCAACACACACTGGTTAAACATCCTTGTCTTGAGACACTGTGGCATTCTCGATGAGAAGATATCACGTAGCTTCCCAAACGCTGCCCATCCGAGTTGGATTCTTCTTCGACCTCTAGAAAGAGGTCCGTTAGGTAGGTTCAACTTCGAGAACGAAGTTGGACCTACCTAACTGAAGAATCTGTCCAAGGTAAGTATAATGGTCTACAACTTCGAGAGTATATCATTCCCAACAACAACCGGTACGGGTGCCACATGGACGTTCGACATGATTTTCGTTCATTTTAAGGCCGACCCGTTGGAAGACGATACTGAGGTCGCTGAGCATAGCATTGAGGTGCTCCAAAGATTCTGCCATGATGACTATAATCATCGGTAAAACGAAGGTGACTGATGTATTCGCCATTGCTGTTGATGCCGAGTCCGTTCAACGCGGTCTTGAACAGTTTCGGAGAAATAACGTCTCCCTGTCTCACGCCTTTCTGCAATTGCTCTCTTCCTGAAGTCGGAAAAACATAGTGGCGTTTCTATACAAACTCCTCAACACTTCGATACACCTATAGTCGATATGACATCGTTGGAGAACGTGCAATACTGCCCAGGTTTCGATTAAATCGAAGGCTTTTCCATAGTTCACAAACGCTAAATATAATGGCCGATTATACTCCTCTGTCTTCTGTATAATCTGACGGTGTATGTGGTCTATGGTACTAAAACCTTTTCGAAACCCGTCTTTGTCGGGACGCTGGAAGTCATCAAACCTGCTTTCGAGACGGTTCGTAATGACTCTTGAGATCAGCTTGTATACATGGCTCAGAAATGAGATTGGCCTGTAGTTCTTCAACAAGGTGTTTGTTGTCACCCTTTTTGCAAGCAACCACACTCCCGTGGCATACTTCTGGTGTAGTACCTTCGAATACGACGGAATTAAATAACTTCTGGAGAACTAAAAGTACCGGGTTTCCACCCGCTCTCAGAAGTTCAGTTGTGATTCGGTCCTCACCCAGCGCCTTGTTATTCTAGAGCTGTTTAAGAGCCATTCTAATCTCATACAGGCTGATGTCAGGGATATCCTCAGTGCAGTGTCAATTTAGCTCTTGCGTCTCGAGCTGTACCGACTGTCTGTACCGTATAACTGTCCGTAAAACCTCTCAAGCTCTCTTAGGATCTCAGGT
This sequence comes from Agrotis clavis, assembly GCA_954870645.1. Classification (NCBI taxonomy): domain Eukaryota; kingdom Metazoa; phylum Arthropoda; class Insecta; order Lepidoptera; family Noctuidae; genus Agrotis; species Agrotis clavis. The sequence goes on from OX940921.1 coordinate 15,733,063, forward strand.
TTCGTCGAAATGATGCTGCCGTCATTAATCTTCAGCTTCGTCATTTGACTTTGCCTAATAGAGATAAGACTTTTGAGCCCTGGTTCCGCTCGATCACCTCTTTGATCCATGCCACCCTATAGGCACGCAGATCACGCCGCATTGATTAAGAGATTCGTCTATTGAGTTTGCCATATTCCAACATTTCAGCTGAAGATTGCAGCCTCATCTCGGTCCGGTCTTGCATCACCTTGATGGTTCCGTTCGAGAGCTTTTGAGACTTATTGCGGTGAGGGGTCTTAAAGAATTTGAATCCCACAGCTTGAACAGTTTCCACCAACCCACTGTTAATCTCGTCCACAGTTTCGCATTCGGTTAGGCACTGGAAGCGATTGTGCAGTTCCAGTTGAAAGTCTTCGGGGTTCTGGATGTGGGCAGGACTATGTCGGAGCGTAGACTTTACGAGACGAGACCTTTCAAGCTTCACATTAATATTCAATGTGCCTCTGACGATTCGGTGATCGCTACCGGTTTTTACCTTGGGGAGCACAGAGACATCACTGAATATTCGCTTCTTGGTCGTCATGATGAAGTCGATCTCATTTCTGATAGTACCATCGGGGCTCATCCACGTCTACCTCCTGGATGGCCGCTTCTGGAAGTAGGAGTTCATTAAATGAAGTTCTTCCTTTTCCATGAAGTCGACCAGTCGCTGGCCCCTCGCTGCCCATACCCAAATGGCCCCACTCTCAACTTATCGCCATTCCGTGCGCCCTTCGCGTTGAAGTCCCCCATAACAACGGTGAAGTATGTTTCGGAGGTATGTATGGCCTCGGATATCTCCTCATCCAATGCCTCTACTTCATCATCGAGGTCGGTGCCTATGACCTGTATGACCTTTAACGAATACCAGTTGATAATTCTGAGTATAAGGTATGCTACCCTACTCGACACACTGTCGACTTTATAACGTTGTTGATGAGAGACCCGCGGACGGGAAATCCAACACCACCCTGGGATTTAGGTCTCCTTCCCGGTAGAAGAGCATGTTGCCGGAATCTAGAACTATCGTATCCTGACCCTCTCTTCGGATTTCATTGCATTTTGCTCAATTCTTCCTCCAGCTCGATAATCTTCTCATCGGTCCTCAGTGTGCGAATGTTGTGTGTTACCAGGGCCAATGTCCGTTGGGGGTGGTATGCCACACATACTAGATATGAGCGCCGATGGCCAATTCCACGGCGGCGGCGTGGCCTGTATATTTTCACGGCGGCGGCGCGTCGCGTCCGGCCGTGTGTCTTAGTTTTTTTTATTAGGGAAAGATTTCTTAAGAAGAAAAATGAAGAAAATCATGTTGTTTTTAGGTACCAAAAAAGTTTTATAAAGAAACGTATTTGTTAATTACAATTTTAGTCTTCTATATTTAGCGATTATGTTTACTAAAAACAATAATTGTTTCAGTATTTTAAGATACGAGACAGAGTTTCTAATCAAAGCACTATCTATTTTTTTTTATGTGAAATGGGTTTACCCTTGACCCTAGTTTTTTTTTTTTATCGTGGTAAAATCATCAAATGAGTCCTCCTATCCAGGGCAGGGCGGGAGGGACTGTCAGACTTGTACTGACTAAAATCCACGGTGTCCTTCAGAAGCCCTTTGTGTACCGGAGTCGCGGTATAAGTGTGTCCCACGACCCCGGCTGGCTTTGGCCCTCTAAATGGGAGGCCCCGTCATTGTGCTGACGCTCTTTGAGGCGCGCGTGGAGCACAACGAGCCGTCGACCCGGACATGGTCCATGGTAGGACAGCGAGTCTCCCATTACTCGCCACCCGCATGCCCGCGCCTACGGTAGCCGGAGGTCGTCCTGCGACGTCCGACGCCGTGGGCGTCTATCACGGCGCCGTGCGCGAGGGTTCTCCCTCGCGAGTCTCGCTTCCTCCTTCGCGAGCATGACTGCTTCGCAGAATGAGGCGACTGCTTCCCACTCTGTCTCACCCCGCAGAATGGCGGCGATCAATGTCGAGGTCGTCGCCTATCGCCTGCGTCAGGACACGGCGGTGCTCTGCCCAAGCGGGGCAGTCCTGCATTATATGCTCCACCGTGTCCTCCGGGCAGCCCTCGCAGTGGTGACACCCAGACGTTTCATCCCTCCTTATCCGACACAGGTACCTCCCGAAGCATCCGTGTCCACTGTCCGGTGAGGACCTGCGTTAAGCGGTAGGTGAGGACGCCGTGGGACTTATCCAGCCACTCCTCAAAGAGGGATCTTACGGCGAGCCCGTTGACCCTAGTCTAGGGTCACGAATGACTTAGACAAAGTTGACGATGCTTAGAAGTAGGAGCCCTGCTAAGCGGGGCTCCGTCGATTTCTCTTGTGAAGGAAGAACTAGTTTTGCCTAGGTCAGACTAGTTTATCCTGAAATCGGGTTTGGCCGGTAATTTATACACTTGAATGTGTAGAGCCGACTACACACGTACCAGTATACTTGTACAAATCGAGACTTGCACAAACATAGGTCAGTGACCATGTTAGGGACTTTAACCATGGCGTGATGTGACGCGATTTGATCGATTCCAACCACAACTGAAAATCAACCTTGCCACTAAGAAATAATGATGCAATTCGATTGACTTGACGTCGTTGTGTCGTCCCTTAGGTGCAAGTATCTTCCCACACACGTTTCAGTATACTTGCGCAAGTCTGGATTACCGCAGGTATACTGTAAGTCCCTGTTCACACGTGCCATACACTGCGCCGTCGGCTAACCCGGCAACCGGAACGTGTAAAAAGGCACTAACGTGTGTGGCATAAGCTACGTAGTGAGTGTAGCTCTAGAGCGAACAAACGCCGAATGCCATCAGGGCGCGCGTGCGAGCGAGAAAGCAAGTTGCGACTCGTCGCGGCGGCGCGCCGCGCGTTTCTTTCGGCGGCGGCGCGCCGACCGAATTCACGGTGACGGCGGCGCACCACATATCTATGCCACATACTCGATATTATTATATCCCTTTCTTTATTCTCGCGTTAATAGATAATACAGCAATCGTAGATTGAGTGTAGATCACCTAGGTTAACTATTGCAAAAGTATATGCTATTTTTTTTAAATACATTAATAAATAGTAACCAGCATTGCCATATTAATGTGTTTTTTGAAATAAAATCTCTACAGGAGTAGTATTGCTAAAAAATTGAGTTGCAAAAGTCCAACTGGAACGACAAACAAACAAATAAACAAACAAGAAAAGTGAGTTTATAAAAACGTGGGAAAAACTTTACTATAATTAAAACGATTTTGCTGTTCTTACTCGAATAATATCGTTATCGTAACATATTGAAATTCTTATTATCAGTGCTATCCGTAATCACTTGAAGCGATATTATTCACGTAAATAAGTACAATAAATCTGTAACGGAATATTAGGGCTATGGTTATTATAAAAATACAAATTTATAATGTACTCATAGGAAAAACTTTTTAAAAAAAAATGTAACCGCCTTCAAAACAACCACAAAAAAGGGTAAAATAACCTTCAAAACTTTTCTTTCGGAAGTCGGTGACTTTTTTTTATTAATTTAATTGTCTTTTTGCCACCGACTTCCGAAAGAAAAGTTTTGAAGGTTATTTTACCCTTTTTTGTGGTTGTTTTGAAGGCGGTTACATTTTTTTTTCAAAAAGTTTTTATTTTACTCTTTTTAGTTTAAATATTCAACCACAATTCTTGTCAAATACGAGTGCATCGTTAAAATCTCTTACATTCAGAATTCCCTATCTCAAAAACTACAGAACCGATTTTGATGAAACTTGCAGTATTCCCTAAGTTGAACAATACCTAGTACAACAAAAATACTAATTAATATATAATTACTTAAATCGGACTTGTAGTTCTGGAGATAAGCGAACACAAACATAATTTACTAAATCAGACGATGCCAAGTCCTTACTAGAGGAGTTGTACCTTCCATCATCAGCTCAGCTACATGAGATGATGATTAACATATGCAAATACTTAAATTACTTCATAAAATTTGCGAAAAACGATGTGTAGGCCTATAAAATTTGAGGGTTGCCCTCGATTTCTCCAGGATCCAATCATCAGATCCTGACATGGTGACAATGGGACCACTCCTGAAGTATCTCCTTTCGAACAAAAAAAGAATTTTGAAAATCGGTCCACAATTGGCGGAGTAATCGCGTAACAAACACAAAAAAAAAACATACCGTCGAATTGGGTGCCACACTCAAAGCTTTTTGTAGATGGCGCTAAGATCGAGCGTACCTTGTTTACTTTTCGTGACAAGTGTCTCTTCGCTATATTTCGAGTTTTTAAGTGTTAAATAATTCCAAAATGTACTCATTTTTGACTGTGCCTCAACTTAAAGTTGAGCTTCGAAAAAGAAATGCTTCAGTTGCCGGTAAAAAGGCTGATTTGATAGAAAGGTAAACACTTAAAATATTTTAGGTTATAATTATTTTTTATGTTTTTTTTGTGTTGTTTGGCTAATTATCTTGTTTTTATTTATAGATTAGAAGCGTATGATCGAAACCAGAACTTTGGTGCCGACTGCGACGTCCAAGACGACATCGTATACCAGTGTCCACCCTGTGATACATTTAAGGATATAAATGCGGATTCTCCACTTCCCATCATCACCAGACAGGCAATCCAAGAATATTTTGATAGGTACATGACTACATTTGTTGGTTACATTTTTAGAAAACTCTCCATACATACTAACAGTGATTATAAAGTAAATACTTTTTCATTTGATACGATATGACAGTATCTGGATCTAATTTTTGTTATTTGTTTGCAGCTGTAACACTCAGCCTAAAGGACAGCGTTTATATGAATATCGCCATCTTTTGACCGCCCGCTTTTCCTCCGATGGCATTTACACCTATTTACGAGGACAGTGTAAAGCCAGTATGAAGAAAGTTGCATACATGGTGGATATAAAATTGAGCCAAGATGGAATAATAGAAGAATGCCATTGCGATTGTGCAGCAGGCAGTGGTATCCAAGCAAGTTGCAAACATGTAGCTGTGTTATTGTGTGGCATACATGAAATGGTGCACAGCAAAACAATTAAATTGCATCAAGCATGTACCCAAATGTTGATGACATTTAATAGACCAAGGAAAGCTTTTTATAACTCACCCATATCTGCTCAAAATTTACCCAACAAGAGGTTGAAATCTTGTAATTATAACCCTCTAGATGAAAATGATATTATGCATAACTACAAAGATTATGTGCGTAATTTGGTCATAGGATATGGTGAAACCTCAATGCCCTTATTGCAAACATTTAAACCGGCAAATCCACATGGGATTGAATGGGATCATTACTCATATGTAGAAAAGTCTCCGCAAGACGTTTTGCTGGAGAAATTACTTTTAAAAAACGTGACCTCCAGACAAATACAGGAGGTAGAGGAGAACACACGAACTCAAGATAACTCTCCAAAGTGGCATGAAATGAGATCATGTAGGATCACTGCTAGCGTTTTTTATGTAGTTTCTCACAGCAAAACATGCAGCAAAAGTTTGTTAGAGAGAATTTTGGCACCTAAAGCCGTGCATACTAGAGCAGTAGTCCATGGAAAAATCCATGAGCCTATTGCAATCTCACAGTATGAGGTCAATTATGGGCTGACAGTGCAGAGATGTGGGTTGTTTATATCCAATGAGTTTCCCTTTTTAGCTGCTTCTCCAGATGGATTGGTGGGAGAAGAAACAGTAATTGAGGTCAAGTGCCCATATGCTTCAAGGAACAGTATGATAAATGAGGTAACTGTGCCTTATTTAGAAAAGAAAAATGGAGAGTTTTATTTAAAAAAGATGCATCCATATTATGCTCAAATCCAGGGACAGCTATATTGCTCCCGCAAACAATACTGTAATTTTGTAATTTATACTTTTAAGGACATGAAGGTAATATTTATTAGGCGAGATGATGCATACTTTAATGAAATGTTAACTCATTTAATTAACTTTTATGTACATTATTTAGAACCTGCAATTCTAAATAAATATATGTATAAGGACTATTTGAAAATAATAAAAAGGCAGAATTAAAAGTACTCTTTTATTTAATATTCTTCATAATACACTCTCGAAAATTACAGCTCATAAAACATATAAAAAAGATTTTACTTGCTATTGGTATGTAACTATGGTCTAGGTCATTTGTTAATATTTTGTATGTTTTAGTCAACCCTATAATCCTTTCGATGTGCACTCTCTTTTTTGCAAGCTCCCTATCTTTTATTACTGTGAGACCAGGCAACTGAGATTTTCCTTTTAGAAAAGCTGGTATCCTCACAGTCACATTTTTGTCAATGAACATGTCTTGTATTGTAAATCCCCTGTCAGCCAGTAAACTGTCACCACTTTGGCATAAAGTCATAATATTACTTCGTTCCACCATCTGCCGGTCACTTATTGAGCCTGCATAAGCTTGAGAACAATATGATAATAATCCACCAGGTGTAGCACCAACTAATATTTTCAGTGTGTTGGCATGTTTGTAACTACTCCAAGACGCTTGTTGTGATTTAGGGTTCATAGGTTTTTGGACTTTTATTTCTGTTCCATCTAATATCACTCTGAGATTTGTGTCAAAATTTTTGAAGTGTCTAGGCATATAATATTGAACTAATTCTTTAGTGGGCCAAATATCAATTATTTTCCACAACTGATAAATGTAGTTCACCCATGTTATAAAAATATTTGAAACTGTGCTTTGGCTAACATTGAAAAACTTACTAAGTTCAAAATTACATTTGTTCTGTTTTAACTTCATCATTGTCATGAAAAATTGATCCTCCGTGTTCAGGTTAATTACATTATTGCCATAATACCGAATTTTATGCGCCATTGGACTTAGAGTTGAGTAAACTAATTGAAATTTTTTATAGGATTCGAAACCTGTGTAAAACTTTATGGATTTATCATCCTCTTTGTATCTATTAATAGATCCATAAACATACTCGTGGTCAATTTGAGTACTTTTTGATAACATCTTAGGTGCACTGCATACACATGCTTCATCACTGTTTTCTAATGTGTTTACATCTTCTTCGCGACCTATTTCTAATGCTAAGTCTGCTGTTGCATCCATGGAAGTAACACTACTGGTTGAAGGTTGCGGTTCTATGTCAAAACTTTCCTGAAAAAGTTTCTTCTGGCTTCTTTTCTCGTAACGATGCTGTCGTTCGAGGGCGGCTGGATTTTCTGGTTTAGCTTCAGTGAAACAGAATACCGATGGTACAGCTGTCTTTTTAAGGAACTTGGCTTGAGGTTCATAATCTGAAATGATAACGAAACCACTAAAGTTAACATTTTTGTTACCTGTCAAGAATGACTCAAAGTATTATGTAATGCTTAAAAGTACGTAAAATTACTGTATTAGCTCACCTGTATATTTACTTTTCCCGAAATAATCCTCTTCTTTGAAATGCATTGCACACAATCGTGCGGTAACACTTGCCTTGAAGTTTTTAATGCGTAAGGCAGACTCCCATTGTTTTCTACGTTTGCTTTCCTTAGGAAACAAATGCACTCCCCTATTCTTACAATTTAACGCGCTACATTGAGGCATTATTACAATAATTGCGGCAAATAGTGACGATAAACAAAAACGATTGGAGAAATCCATACGATTTGACAGCTCTTATGTCAAAGCAAGGTACAGTCGTGTAAACGCCCTCTGTCGTGATAAAAAGTTAGTTTTTCTCTCCATTGATAACCTCCTTCTTTTTGAAGTCGGTTAAAAATGCGAAAAAAAAATTGACAAAGTGTAAGAGAGTACCTACATGATGAATATGCAATAAAACGCAAAGTATCGTTATATCACATTACGATATTATTCGGTGCGAGGAGCGATTTTTAGGTAACCGGTATTAAAACGGTTACCTCATTAAAGGTTTTTTCTCTCAAGGTCATCTTTAGGAAACCGGTATTAAAACGGTAACCTGAATAGAGGTTACATTTTTCTTCGGTCTGGTTACCCAGATAGCGGTTACCTAAGTCTGAAAAATAACCGAAATTCTTCAATACCGGTACCGTAATTTATAAAGGTTTTCGGTCCCTGGTTATAAGTAAGTAGTGTTGTTTTAAGTAAATAGTACTATAGTAAAAAAATCATAGATAGAATAGATGAATAATTGAGTGAAAGTTAAAACTTTTTTGTTTAATAAATCACGTTTTTTTCTGCTCTTTAAAGTAATTCCGAGATTTCGTACAAATCCACTTTATTCTTTCGCTGTATAAGTACATGAATAACTCTACCTAATTCCGACCTATGCTGATGACAATTGAAAATGTATTTAACTGGCCTGCTTGAAGTAAATTATATGAATTTTGTATAGGTAATACATAACTGTTACAAATTTTAATACAGCTATGTATTACCTATACAAAATTCAAATAAGCTTGATTTTTAAATCATATTATTTTAACCAATAAACAAAATTTAAAAGACAACTTTCTTTTAATGTTACTTAGTTCATCATAGTAATTATAAAATATTCACATTATTTTCACGTACAGCTTGGCCAGAACGGATTGAAACGGAACTAAAATTTTTATTTCTGACAGCGTTTTAAAATCTTTGATATTTGATGTAAACAAAGACCGCAGGTTTGTTAGATATATTATTGTGCCATAAAACTAACGTAATAAGTGAAAAAAAATAAAATAAAATCATTCAAAGTGCTGGTAGCGCGAAGACAGTGGCGACTTCCGGTTTTCTACATTTTTATGTCAAGCTGTAACTACATGGATTAATTTTAATTCAATCATGTGAATCATTGTATCTAGTCGTAATACTATAACGATGTAATCCTAAAAGTACTAGGAATACTAGTATCGATACTCGTTACAGAAACACTATGTTTCTTGATTGGCACAACCCTATCATTGGCCGCCATTTATTGTTACAGGCCAACTTGGGGTATACAGCTTGGCCAGAACGGATTGAAACGGAACTAAAATTTTTATTTCGGACAGCGTTTTAAAATCTTTGATATTTGATGTAAACAAAGGCCGCAGGTTTGTTAGATTTAAGGGCCGATTACACGACACGATTCATCGTGCCCTAAGTCCCTAAGTTCCGATGGATTGGGTGGTGTAATCCATGGACCTAAAAAAAAAGGCGGACGGAACTTCACTAAGAAACAATTGAAGCACCCATAGTAAAAGTTTAAAAGTTTTAAGTCAGTGCGCTAATGTGGACAAGCCAGCACGCACACATTCACACCATAGTAAGTCAGCCGTCGGCAATTACGCTTCGAACGACACTCGCGGTTTTATACGGTGTTATTTTGTCTAATAAAAATCAAAGTATGCCGTCATGTGTTGCAAAAAGTTGTCTAAACCATAGTAGTTCAATTAAAAAAGCCAGGGGATCACTTTTCATTGTTAAGCATGTCAATTTGAAGCTTATTTCTCGATTTTACGTCAATAAATTTAATAAACATCTCGAAATCAATCAGTGTTGCAACTATTTCAAGGTTCAAATTATTTTAAAATTGGGAGATTTATATTTTATGTTACTATTTATCGTTATTGTATTCTTCTACATTTTTACAGATTTCCCCACGGCAAATGATGCATGGAAAAATGATTGTATAAAAATAATAAGGGAGTGTAGACATGGAATAGGAATGTAGACGTGTAGGAATGGAACATAAAATAGCATTAATTAAATATTTCGTCGTAGTCGTAGAACAACGACGGTTTTGATTTTTTTTTCAATTTTTGCTTTTTTACGTAAAATGAGCTTATATGCCGTGCTTTATTAGCCAATAACTCTTTTTTTTAAATATTATTTAAAATAACTGAGATACTGACTAGAAATACTGACGGATTTGATTTCTTAACGCAGTAAAATGACGTAATATTCTATACGCCCGTGTACTACGCTGCCCTCTGCCCCCCGCGCCCCGCTTACGCCCGTGTGCGCCTGTCGGATTGTTAGTTCCGCCCATGTTCTGAGTAAGGTTGCGCGTGGCCTTCGCTTTGCACTAATTAATACGTTAACTTATTTTTATTTAACTCTTAGGCTATATTGCATGTCCTATAATATTATTTTTTTTGTGCAGATTTTCCTAGAACAACGACGGAAACCACTTTGCGTCATGTAATTACGAGAAAAATCCGCAAAACAACGACGTATGATAACATACGACACACAAGTTTTCATAAAACAATGATATTTTAAAAAATTTAGCCGTTTTAGGAATTTAACTTTTTTTTTTTTTTAATTTATTTATAGAGGGTTTAATTTTTACAAATTATACCACCCTCATCATAGCCACAATCTAAAATGAAACAGAAATTAAGTTTAACATTAAAGTTATCACTAATTAACTTTAGTTATCTACAAACTACTTATCCCTACGCCTGATTCCCAAATTAGCGAGCTTGTACAGCATCCTGGCAGCATCCGAAAGGGGATATGCAAGGACACTATTACATTCTCCGATCTCATAAAATTTATGAAATTTTGCTAGGTCTCTGCGTTCAGCTTCGTTCCGGACACATTCCATAATTAAATGGTACACGTCCTCAACAGTGTTACACTCAGTGCAGTTCGGTGATTCCACTTTACCCATTAAAAAAGCAAATTTATTTAAAGGAATGTGTCCAGATCGAAGTCGAAAAGCAGTTATGGTGGTTTGTCTTCCCATGTTGGCGTTGTCTATCCACGGACGCTTGAGGATAGTCGGCTGTATTGTGGCGTACCATATGCCTTTGTTCCGACTACGTTCATCAAAGTACTCTTTCCAAATGTCTGAACATTTTAATTTAATATTAAAGTAATGTTCTGAATAATATGGCTCACACGCATAAGTTTCTCCCCCACCCGAAGCATCCTTGGCTAACTGGTCCACAACTTCATTACCTACAATGCCTACATGGGAGGGCACCCATTGTAGTATTACATTTTTGTTATTTGCTTTGTGTGCATTAATACTTTTTATAACATCGTATGCTATAGGTATTCCTCGCTTAGGTGTAGTACAACGTTTTATCAACTGCAAAGCACTACGGGAATCAGTAACAATCAGGAATTTTGAATAAGCTATGGAATTTATATATGATAAAGCCTCTAAAATTGCTATTAGACATAATTTTGAATTTCATAGATTCATTAGTGACCGAGTCAAAAAAAGCGGCACCAGTGCCCTCACTTGTGATTGATGCATCAGTGTAAATAATATGATAATCGGCGTACTGCGTATTTAAATACTTATCACAAATATATTTTAAATAACAGGGTTCATAGTCTTTCTTAGCCTGCACCTGGTTAATTCCATCTACAAGTATATCAGTTTTGACATTCTTTTCCAAATCCACATTGCCGACCCAAGTAGTTAGGCTAAACATTTCTAAACCTTCGCTGGAATAAATTTCTTCATTGTTGAGAGATTCATTAATTTTTACTAGTGTTGGTTTCTGCTTCAGTCTCCAATATTGATATTGACATTGCGCTGAAAGATTTTCTAGAATGGCAATAGTACTATTATTTTTAAAAGATTTACATTTTAACCAAAACTTACTACCTAAATATTGCCGGCGGACGTGAAGAGGCGCGATACATAATTCGTTTTCCATTATGTGTATTGGTGTACTTTTGATAAAGCCGCCTATGATCCGAAGACAAATATTTTGAAGCCGTTCCAACTTCAACAGATTGCTTTGACTGCCACTACCGTACAGAAAACTTCCATAATCTAATCGACTTCTAACGGTAGCCATGTAAAGACGTCTCATATGTATGGGGTGTACTCCCTACCCTGAACCTGTTAGTATTTTAAATATATTTACAAATTTTGATATTTTTCCGGATATTTCATTAATATGTTTACGCCAATTGAGTCTAAAATCAAGCCAAAGCCCTAGGTATTTATAATTATCAACAACTTCTAACGGAGACTCATTTACGTGTAAATGTACAGTTTCTCTTTTATATCCTCTTTTGAAAATGCATACTTTGCTTTTAGAGGGGGAAATATCAAGACCTAGGCCCGCAATTATATTGTTAAATTTGTCTAATGCCGTTTGCAACCTCAGGGACCCTGCGTAGCAATTATGACATACAGTGTACAAAACGAAGTCATCAGCGTATTGAGCTACCTGTACGTCATTTATGGATTTACAAATAGGTACAGTAGCGATGTTAAATAATAAAGGGGATAGTGGGTCGCCCTGGGCCAGACCACGTCCAGTTTTTCTGCTAATTGATATTTCATCTATACAGATATTAAGTTGTCTTTCTTTAAGAAAATTCCACAGGTAATTACAAATTTTTGAGCTGATAAGTAACTTATTATTCATGTATTGGAGTAAAGGGACAATTTCAATATTATTATAGGCATTTTCAATGTCAATAAAACATCCTATAGTATAATGGTTATCTGTGAATCCTGTCTGAATATTAGATACTAAATTGGAAAGGCTATCTAGACTAGACCGACATTTTCGGAATCCTACCGTATTTTCAGAAAAAAAATTGTTATTTTCTACGTACCATTCTATTCTGTTGAGTAATATGTAATGGAAAGTTTTACACAAACAAGACATCATTGAGATTGGGCGAAGCTTGATAGATTCTGAAGAATTTGTGGTATGTTTAGGAATAGGTACGATCCTTATTTGACGCCATTGTTTGGGGACAAATCCAGAGCGAAAGAACTTATTATATAATAACAGTAACGTATCAATCGCATTGTTTGGAAGGTGTTGTATCATACTGTATGAAATTTTGTCATTACCGGGAGTGCTATTTTTAGTTTTTATAGATTTCAATAGTTCACATTTAGAAAAAGGTGTATCTAGTTTTTGGTTATGAGAATTAAATGTTTGGGGAGGAGAGTCTACTGAGTCAGGAGTAAGAGATGTCAGAAGATTTTCGACGTTTGTTTTGTCCAAAGTGTATCGAGACGTGTTACAGCCTTTTAACCATCGCAATTTATGCCACATCTCAGCTGAGGTTGTTTGTTGATCTACTGACGAACAATAGTTACGATATGAAGAACGTCTAGCTTCAGCTATAAGTTTCTTTGACTGACTTATTTTAGCTTTCAAAATATCATAATTATCAGGGTTCGGATTACGACGGAAGTTCACCAAAGCGAGTCGGCGCTCTGCTACTGACTTAGATAAATTTTGGTTCCAGTAAGGTTTAGGTTTGAAGTTTGAAGCAGGTCCCATATATGATCTATAATATGGAATATTTTTGTCAGCAGATGTGTTTAAATATTTTTCGAATAAGTCGTACATACTCTGCAAATCTTCTGACGGTATAAAATTATTAAACTGAGTCTGTAAGTCCTGAGTGTATGAGTCCCAGTTAGCCGCTTTAAAATTACGGCGAGTTAGGTGGGGCTGTCTAAAGTCGTAATTTGAGTTAAATTTAATTTTAATAATTAGGTGGTCGCTGCCTAGCGATTCATTTAATACGTGCCATTCTGCTGTCACCGCGATGTCTGATGATGCTACAAATAAGTCAGGCGCAGATTTTTGAATAAAGTTATTTACAAGTTTAATACGCGTCGGGCTACCATCATTTAATATAACAAAATTATTGTCTGAAAGCGAGTCAAATATTTGAAGGCCACGTAAATCCGTTTTATAGGACCATACACTGTGATGTCCGTTGAAGTCCCCGAGCACTAATGATTTAATATTATTTTGAGTCAACAGAAAATCCCAGTCACTAATAGAGGTTGACACTCATGGTGGACAATAAGCTGTGATAATATATTGAACGTCCGAACAGTTAAATAATTGAATTTTGAGTGCCTGAATTCTTGTGTTTTAACATACTACAGGGGTACTACAAGATTTTAAGGAATTATGAACGATTAATGCTACACCCCCATAGCCGTCTGATCGGTCATTGCGATAAATATTGTACCCTTTAATTTTGAGCTCGCTCTCAGGATCTAACCATGTCTCAGAAAGGACGGCAATGTGGATTTTTTCATGTGTCAGTAGGTGTTCAAAATTTATAAGTTTCGGTCTAAGACTTTGGCAGTTCCACTGTATGATATTGAAATTATAAATTCGAGATTGCTTACCCATTATAACCAATGATATACTCAGATATTCCCTTAAGTATTGGCCACTGTGACATATATTCAACAACAAATAGAATTAACCAGTCTGTACATAGTTTAAAACATTTTTGTAACTTCATTAAAAAAGGATCTTTCTTAGAATAAATTACTTGTTTTATCTTATTTACGAGTTCTTCTATTGTAACTTCATCAAGGTTTGATTGTTGTGGCGGCGGTCTAGTCTCGGATTCTACATTGGTCTCAGAAGCTATGGACTCTCCGTCAGATTCTAAAAGTCCCCAATTTTTTAATCTATGTTTCTTGATTTTTCGGATCGGTTTTCCTCTGGAGATAGCCTTCCTAGTGTTGTTTACTTGTTGTTCTTGGAGTGGCGTTCCCCTCACAGCGCTTGCATAGTCAGGAGTAGTCTTTGATGTTTGTGGCGTATGAATGAGTTTGTTTGTATCGAAGAACGACGACTGCGGTTGTGATCGTATAGGTGGGGCGGCGGGTGGGGAATTGCGGGGAGAATCTGACGTCGGGTACATTTTCAACGCTTTATTATAGGTACAATTGAAGTCCGCCATAATAAGACGTAGTTTCTTTTCTTTTTGATAGATCTCACAGTCTTTAGATAGTGCTGTATGTTCTCCCGAGCAATTAGGACATTTTAATTTGTCTGTTTCACATGTGGAGTGCTCGCCACTGCATTTTAAGCAGACTACTTTGGCGCGTGTACATTTTTTAACTGTATGACCCAGACGCCAGCACCGGGTGCACTGTGTAACCGGAAATACATATTTCTCAACTTTAATTTGGAGGCTTTCCACAATAACGTGTGCTGGTAAGAATGCTCCCTCAAAGCACAATCAAACCGTCTCACTTGGTACCCATTCACCCTTGTCGTCACGTCGATTGAGACGTTTAGCAGAAACTAGCTCGGCAGGTGGTGGACACAAAACAAGTTCTGATATTCGTTCTTCACTAAGGTTAATATTGACATTTTTAATTAAGCCATAAGAGAAACTAACTTCCATAGGTTTATACATCCTCCACCCCATCGATTTAAACTTTTCGCATGTGATAAATTTCTCTGCTACTAGTGCATTGCTGAATTCAATTCTGAGCCTATAGGGATTAATGTATTTTGTTTTTATATTATCGTTGAGACCATTTTCTTTCAATAATTGTGCTAAGGCAAATTGTTTGGGAAGCTTTTCTGAACATGATACGTAAATCAGTGTTTTATCATTTTCGTTCCTATATTTTTTTCCAGTCGGTCGCACCATTGACCATTCGGTGTCATCTTCCTCTCTCTTACGTTTCTTGTTTGGGTCTAAATTTGATTGGGAATCTTTTGATTGTGGTTCTATATAATTTTGTTGTGTCGTTTCTAGCTCCATTACGTCCACTAAATCCTGGTCGCAGTCATTTGCATTGGAAACGCGTTCCTCCTCACTATCAGACATCGAATAAAAAGTGAATCATTCGTTGTCTCTTATCATTAATGCGCAGGCGCGCGACACGGCCGCGCGGGCCACGTGGTGATCGAGGTATGCGCGCCGAGAGATGGCACGAACACGGTACGGTAAACAAACGCGAGCGCTCCGTACGAGCGTAGCCCCGACACTCAGGAATTTAACTTGTTGGTCAGATTATAAAAGTTCAGAAACAGAACAACATGTCCAAATTTCAAGCTTAGCAGATCAGCGGTTTCTAAAATATACCCTTAAACTCCATTAGAAAACTTTAAAGCGCCGTACTGTAAAGTTACTGATTTACAGAACCGTCTTTGTTCTACGACTGTGACGATTTATAGCCGAAAAATACTTAAACATTTGTTTTCACCACTTAAGTAAATTAGAAGGGATTTACATTAAACGAGTTGTAAATATTTTAATTTCCAATGTGCTTCAATTATTTTACCTTTATTTTAAAAATAGGTATCCGTCACAAATCAATTGTAATTAAACTTAAGTTCAAGGGAGATCTTAATTAAATATTGTTTAAAAATGGGTAATTGTTTCCTTCATCTGGCATCCCTATACACACGCACACATATTTACGCCGCCGCCATTGTGGTGCTTCAATCGTTTCTTAATGAAGTTCCGTCCGCCTTTTTTTTTTTTTTTTATAGGTCCATGGTGTAATCGCTGTTAGGCTGTTAGTTTCCCTAAATCGGGCGATGGAGTGTACCCGACGGCCCTAAGTCCCTAAAACCCCTTCTACACGGTCAGACCTGACCGCCTGACAGAGGTAAACTTGGTCGTGTCAACAGTACCCCACCGTCTGGAACGCTGTCGGCTGACGGTCGGGTCCCACCGCGGACGCAGCCTGTCGGGACGGCTGCGCTCCCGACTGACTCCGCCCATATTTGGTCGCACACCGGACCAAGGTCACCTCTGTCAGGCGGTCAGGTCTGACCGTGTAGAAGGGGTTTAAATCCCGATAAATCGTGTCGTGTGATCGCGGTTAGGGCGCTCAGTAGCGGCGCGGCGTTCGACGTGAAATGACATGTCGTGAAGTGAAAATGGCTTCGCAACGCGAAAGAGAAATGAATACTCGTAAATATTCCTTCAGCTAACGTCTTCTCTTCTTCTTATTTTTTACTATACCCACTGTTGCTGCGAGAGCGACTATTTTTCAAGGCGGATGAATGCTTATAAAATGAAAATAAATAAATATTCAGGAGTTTATATAGCCTGACATAAAACCATTTGCGTCTATGCCATTGATTTGCCATATTTTTAACTTTTATTGGCAATTCTTAAAAATATTAGAAAAAAGACATCACTTGTTTTTTTTTCCATTGATCATATTCGTAAAAAAAAAAACATTATTAAGGGTGAATTTGAAAAGATGCAGTCTAGAAATGAAACATAATTGATTTAATATCCGGTTGACCGAGCTTTGCTCGGTTTTTAAAATGTCTATATCTTGGGAACCGAGCTTTTCTCGAACCTGGGACCTTGATAAATCGATTCCTTGGGCCGAAAAACCCCTAATCTGTAACTTTCATGAAAATCCTTGGAGCCGTTTCCGAGATCCTGATTATTTATAAATATACAAGAATTGCTCGTTTAAAGATATTAGATACATTAAGACAACGACAAACAACGTGGAAATCTTTAAAAAAAAGCCAGAAACTGAAAAAACACTTTTATAAAACATTTTGAACTGTTTATTTTATAAATTTGAAAAAAAAAATGTTTTTTTTTCAACCCTGATGCCAAGTTTCTGATACTTCGTAAGCGTAGGCGCCACGTAGGCGCCACCTTCACTGCTCGACGGTCGGCTGAAAAGTGAGTTAGGGTGGCGATATCGTGTAGTGTGATCAGAACGCCCAATCTATCGAGGCCTGCTCATCGGCCCGATGAATCGTATCGTGTAATCGGCCCTTTATTATTGTGCCATAAAACTAACGTAATAAGTGAAATAAAATAAAATAAAATCATTCAAAGTGCTGGTAGCGCGAAGACAGTGGCGACTTCCGGTTTTCTACATTTTTATGTCAAGCTGTACACGTATTTCCAGTCCATATGATTTTATGTCTATGGTTTTTTCCCAAGCTTGTTGGCAACAGAGAACCGGAAGTCGCCACTGTGCTCTCGCTACCAGCACTTTGAATGATTTTATTTTATTTTGTTTCACTTATTACGTTCGTTTTATGGCGCAATAATAAATCTGACAAACCTGCGTTCTTTGTTTGATTTTATTTTGTTTCACTTATTACGTTAGTTTTATGGCGCAATAATCTGACAAACCTGCGTTCTTTGTTTACATCAAATGTCAAAGATTTTAAAACGTTGTCAGCAAACAAAAATATTAAGCCGGAAACACATTATTAACACCCGACGCCACCCGATGAAACGTGATGCGTGTTGGGTCAAATCAAATGTATTGTTTTCTATGACCAGAATCATACTATGAACACCCGACGCGACGACACGCGCTCACTGCACATCGGGTGTCGACACGTTGCGTCGCGTGGCGTGTTAAATAATGTGTTTCCGGCTTTAGTTTCATTTCAAGACGTTCTGCCTCCATTACTTGCAAGATCCAGATATGGGCGGAGTCAAACGGCCTTTGGATGACCTTGGTCGGGAACGCATCCATCCCGACAGGCTGTGTCCGTGGTCGGCCGACAGCGTTCCAGACGGTTGGGTACGGTTGACGCGACCAAGGTCACCTCTGTCGGCGGTCGGGTTTGATCGTGTATAAGGGGTTTTAAACCCCTTTTCTACACGATCAAACCCGACCGCCCGACAGAGGTGACCTTGGTCCGGTTGATGTGAAAATCAACCGTGTAGACGTTGGTCGGCCGACCAAATATGGGCGGTGTCAAACGACCTTTGGATGACCTTGGTCGGGAGCGCATCCATCCCGACAGGCTGCGTCCGCGGTTGGACCCGACAGCGTTCCAGACGGTTGGGTACTGTTGACGCGACCAAGGTCACCTCTGTTGGCGGTCGGGTTTGATCGTGTAGACTGTAGAAGGGGTTGTTTAAGGTGATTGCGTCGATGTAGCCCGCGAAATTCAAATTTTCTTACTGTTATATGTTATAATCTAATAAAAATAATAATATATTGTTAAAATCTCCGAAATCTAACTTCGATGCACCTTTTCTATGTGAGAGCTGATGGAGCGAATGTTTTGATATTTAAAATTATACTTGTTATTACCGCAATTCATATTTTGATGAAGTTACAACATGTCACTGGCCCGCAAATTGCAAAAAACGTAAAAAATTTGAATTTCGCGGGCTACATCGAAGCAATCACCATAAAGTATAATTTTAAATATAAAAATTATCAACAAATTCGCTCCATCAGCTCTCACATAGAAAAGGTGCATCGTAGTTAGATTTCGGAGATTTTAACATGATGCACCTTTTCTATGTGAGAGCTGATAGAGCGAATTTTTTGATAATTTTTATATTTAAAATTTTACTTGTTATTACCGCAACTCATATATTTATAAAGTTACAACATGTCACTGGCCTGCAAATTGCAAAAAACGTAAAAAAAATTGAATCGGTAATAACAAGTATAATTTTAAATTTAAAAATTATCAAAAAATTCGCTCCATCAGCTCTCACATAGAAAAGGTGCATCGTAGTTAGATTTCGGAGATTTTAACATGATGCACCTTTTCTATGTGAAAGCTGATGGAGCGAATTTTTTGATATTTTTTATATTTAAAATTATACTTGTTATTACCGCAACTCATATTTTTATAAAGTTACAACATGTCACTGGCCTGCAAATTGCAAAAAACGTAAAAAAAATTGAATTTCGCGGGCTGGTTGGAGCATCCCCCTTATGCAATATCCGAATACTGGGGTGCGTTTAAATCTTCCGGCGATATTTCGCCGGAAAAAAATTAAACTAGCGAGGGTTCGCTGAACGGAGTCATAAGTTTCTGTCAATGTTAGCTGTCAAATTCAATTGACAGCTCAGTTTTTTAAACAAATAATCAATTTGCCGGTGTAATATTAATTAAATCCATAATCCACAAATAATATTCACTCTCTAAAATAAAAATATTCGTTTTACGGCGCGAATGTAGCAAAACAACAAAACTTTATGTCAATCTGACAGCAGGATAAAATTTTGCGAGGTAAAAATGTCGCAAAAATTTATTCCTTTCAGTAAAAATTTATGCCAGCGGACGACCGTAAATGGGGCAGATTAAATTTTTGTTAGTTTTATTTTTCACCTCTCGGTGTGCTTGAACGTGGTGTTTGACATTTAGTCAGTTAAATTTAAACTGCAGGGCTGCGTTTAAATCCTTTATCCAGTTTAAATGTTTAAATTTATACTGACTAAATGTCAAACAACCCGTTTAAGTACACCGAGAGGTGAACAATTATACCAATTAAAATTTAATCTGCCCCGTTTACGGTCGTCCGCTGGTCTATGTTTTTACTGAAAGGAATAAAGGTCATCGGGCGCAATCCGACCCGGTCGCGGACATGAATGAAAATGGTCTAGAATGAAAGAGCATAATTCACATAATAATACACTCAATTATTTTTGTTGTAATCCATTGGAGAACAAAGTTTTAACCAAAAATGTATTTATTCGAAAAATCTCCGTTCATTGTCTTTCCTCTTAATCTGTACGTTTCAGATTCTCTTTTGTTTTGATCGACTAGATACAATAGTTTACAAGCCACTAAACCTGAATTTTAACCGACTTCAAAAAAATAGGTACTCAGTTCGACCTGTACGTGTGGCGTATGTATGTTTGTCCGCGTTTATAGACTGTGCCGATTTTGATGCTGTTTTCAGAAAAGTGTTCCTAACATTCTGGAAAAGATTTTAGTATTATAACAATCATGGATATCTCATTGCCCGCATAGATTTTTCCGCCCTTTTTTGTTGCTTACTTGGATTGTAGATTTTCAAAGACGTCGAATATACGAAGATTTTTGTTGAACATCCAAACTAAAAACAGTAAAACAAAAAAAAAAAACTTAAAAAAGGGAACCTACCTACTTCAAAACCAAACACACAAATAGGGTAAAATATTTTTTCTTTCGAAGTCGGTGGCCATATTCGGTGGCCATATACAATATCCAATCTAGTCGGTGGCTTTGTTTTTTATTTCACCGACTTCCGAAAGAAAAGTCACACTTTTTTGTGTTTGGATTTGAAGTCGGTTCCTTTTTTTTAGTTTTTACTGTTTTTTTGGAATTTCTGTAATAGGCCGGGCCGCCATAAGACGTCTGTATGCAAAATATGAGGACCAAGTTTTGCCTTTTCTCATTTAGTTTTAGGATTGTAAAGATGTATATTTTTGATGTTGTCAGCAATTATCGTGGTCTAAAAAAATGTACGTGTAATAGGACCGATGACAGCTTTATAAAGACGCAATTTGCACTTGAGTGACAATTTGCTTCTTGGTGTAAGCAAGAAATGAAGCCTACCTCCGGTAAAGGCAGCCGAACGCGAACTGCCTTTACGTGGGCACGGAAGGTAAGGAAACTGTTAGAGGGTCAACATTTAACCCTTAATTCGGCAAGAGCAAAAATAAGTGAAATTTTGATTTTTCTTTTTATTTTTGTCATCCTTAGATATTCCTAAAACCAGGAAAAATAATCAAAAAAATCTAGTATATCTAGATTTTCAGGAAATGCATGTCCAGTATACTGGACACTGCCAGGTTCTCTGAAAAGTAACAAAAAATATTGATGTCCAGTATAGTTCCCATTGTCGAATTAAGGGTGTGTTTTTTTACTTTTATATAAACTCTTTTTTATGCAAATATGCTGTTTAATGTATAATGTTCGATGCGTTTTGGCTTACAAAGTCATGCTTAATCCGCCCTAAAGTATAGAAGTATCGTGATGGCTCAACTTTGAAGAATGATCCCTCTTTTCAAGTTTTTCTTTTTCGTTAGGAATGTTAAAAAAAAAGGAATGGCAAAAAGGCTTCGCATTTCAGGAAAACATGGATCTGTCTTTCAGGCCTGTTCATCGCTAGCGTATTCGTGTAAGAAACTTGACAGTAATAAGGGGAGGAGCGAATTTGGGCTTCACACAATTTCAGAACATATCTTAGCAAGTTCATTATGAGGAGTCGTTATATCAGATTCCCTGTGCCCTTCGATCCAGTGGAATGTGGTCCGTCAAGGACAGGGTTTTAGGATAAGATTGCTGTTAGTTTGGTTGCTTTTTAGAGCTTTGATATGGCTGAGCTCTCAAATAGAAATCGCATACCCATAGTATTGCATTCACAGTGGCCTGACAGCTGTTGAGGCTGCTGTAAGGGCAACTTACTCACACTGGAAGGTCGAGATGTAAGCGCCTAACAGTACTATATGTCAAAGATGCTGTTGAAGGCAACAGAGAATGTACATTAGCTCTAAATTATATTGGTTTTTGAGAATTCTGTGTAGGTGTGTACTGAGTTCATTATTTATTTGTTCAATTTCTTCCCCCTTTTGTTTTATATCGTAATTTTTATTGAAAATCAATCTTTTTGGTATCCGTTATAGTAAGCAACCAATCTCTATCGGCTGATTCAGTATACAGGTGTAGGTTTTGCCCAATGGATCTATGTGCATAAGTATGTTAGCAGCTTATTTTGGTTCCTGATAAGAGAATAGGCCAAGAGGTATTATTTGAAGTATTTTAAGTATTGCTGCAGTTGGCATGGTAGTTATGCAGCCATTTGTTGCAGGGAAGACTTGTTTTTAGAACCTATGGAGCCATAAAACTGTCTTCAGGAGAGCCATCCCTTGTTCACGCGCGCTTATTTACCACTTATTTTGAGGCGTGTTGAGTTTTTTTGAATACTTTTAAGTTATATTAATGTGAGTTATCAGGAAATTAAGAGTAACACACATAAAATGGACGTAATCACGTAATATCATATTGAAATTAAATGTCCGTATCATTGGCAATGTCCAGTATACTGAACATAACTAAACCATACTAAGGTACTGCAAACCTGGCAATGGGAAGTATACTGGACATGCTAGTTTGACAAAGAATACTGCAAAATCTATGATAAATGCAATGCTTGCAGTATGTGTATACGTTTGTACATACCATCTGAAACGTATAAATAAAAAGTCATTGCCTATTTTAGAACAAAAAAATCGAGTAATTCTAGATTTATCAAGAGCGGGTAAACCTCGTTCGTCCTGCCTGACATTGCGGAGACTACTGCCTGACCGGGTGCAGGTGTCCATTGACAGATATTTTCAGGGTAATAATACAGGATATAACCAACCTATCTGATGCAAAAAGTGTTTAATATGGTTTAAAATAAATGCATCAGATTTTTTCAAAGTCCATGTCCAGTATACTTCCCAATATCGAATTAAGGGTTAAGTATTTGGCTTGCATTTCTCAAAGAATAGACTTGCCGTACATAGTGATTGGGTTCATATCATACGGCGTCTGAGGGATGAGGTGTGGCAGGGGACTAGACCACTCCAGCACGTGGCAATATGTTTTTAAATAGTCCTAGAATCCATTGCATTGCACACTTCATAAAACAGATTGCGGTCCTCATAGTTTGCAAACAAAATGCCTTCTGCGACCTGCTTTATGATTAACGTATTTAATCCATGTTACGTCGCAGAAAAAACATACTTTCAGAACTGTTTTTATAATGACATTGGAATCACCTAGTGTTATTCACTAGTTAACTTACCTCGTGTAATACAATAAATAACACCACACGCACTAAGCTTTATATTTACATGCTTTCGATATCGTTTTGTGTATCCCAAATGCAGTAATACATTTATTTATTAAATCGCGTAAGACTGAATCGAACATTTAAACTGTCAAGACAATATGGTCTTGTCGGTTCACTGAAGAAGCTTCATGGCATAAAAACAAACAAATAAACAAACAAGAAAAGTGAGTTTATAAAAACGTGGGAAAAATAGGGCAGGGACTTTCAGACTTGTACTGAACAAAATCCATGGTGTCCTTCAATAGCCCTTTACGTTCCGGGCCACATTGATCCAATAGACCCACGACCCCAGCAGGCTTTCGCCTTCAAAGAGAGGGGGCCCCGTCATATTGCTGACAGCTCTTTGAAACCCGGGCATACCCGAAAATCGTCTCGCGACGTCCGTTGCTGTGGGCGTCTCCTGAGGCGGCTGGGTCGTGAGGTGGACGCTATCCGCTCCCTCACGCATCCCGCCTCCTCTTTCGCTAGCATGACTGCTTCGCAGAAGGAGGCGACCACTTCCCATTCCGTCTCACCCCGCAGCATGACCTCGAACAATGCCGGGTGGGAGAGGTCGCGCCTATCGCCTCAGTGCGGTGCTCTGGCAAAGCGGAGCAGACCTGCACCATATGCTCCACCGTATCCTCCGGGCGATCCGGCTTGCGGTGGCAGGAAATCGACCCCTGCCATATTTTTAGATGAAACTGCATTAATTACGCCGAATAAATAATGTAAACTATTAAATTTTTTTTTTTAATTCCCACAGCCCACAAGAATGCGACCCTTACCATGGTAACCAAGAGACATTTAGCTATATATCCTCAAAGTTTGATTTATGTCCGCCGTGGGTTTTTTTCCCATACAATTCGCCCGTTGACCTTTTTGCGACCTTTTTACCACGCAAAATGGGGAAGGCAAGTGTCAAAGTGACAAGTGACAGTTTGGTCCCAAAAGTACTGTCAAATCAAAGGAAATTTCTGAAAAAAACGATTTATTGATGTAAAATGACTAGATTTTGTGTAATAAGCTGTAAAAATGATGGAACATACAAATTTCCAACAATTCACACTATCAAGAAATAATGGGTAGCTGCTGTAACTGCCTTAAGAACAAAAATTGAATTATAACTTAGGAAAACCTATAATAATAAACAAATATCCAGGCTTGCGAAGCCGAGACAGGCCGTTAGTTGAGTTTATTAATGAAATTCTATGATTATACCATAACTAAACAATCGAATACACTTTTCAAAATAATATCTACTTTTCTATTGGAGGTTAAGTACCAGTATTGCATCGCTCCATAAATCATGAAATGGTTCGTCTGGCGGAAGAATTATCACCTGGAACGAGTTTTGTGATAGTTGTGGTGTTAAGAAATTAAATATTAATTAAATATTAATTGAGTGGTTATACATTTGATTTTACCGTAATAAATCCACAATTACTTGTAGTTGAGGTTTCAATTTTTGAGTTTAGGTATGTTTTACCTGTCCTCTCCTATAACAAGAATATAAAATGCTGCTTCTGACTTTCTATTTTGATAAAATATCATAATGTTTTAAGTCAGTAATTTTACCCCTTATTTCTATTTAGATTCGAGAAATATCACAATATATTTAATTTCTTAACACCAACTATCACAAAACTCGTTCCAGATGATAATTCTTCCGCCAGACGAACCATTTCATGATTTATAGAGCGATGCAATACTGGTACTTAACCTCCAATAGTAAAGTAGATATTATTTTGAAAAGTGTATTCGATTGTTTAGTTATGGTCTATAATCATAGAATTTCATTAATAAACTCAACTAACGGCCTGTCTCGGCTTCGCAAGGCTGGATATTTGTTTATTATATAGCGTTTCCTTAGTTATAATTCAATTTTTGTTCTCAAGGCAGTCACAGCAGCTACCCATTATTTCTTGATAGTGTGAATTGTCGGAAATTTGTATGTTCCATCATTTTTACAGCTTATTACACAACATCTAGTCATTTTACATCAATAAATCGTTTTTTTGCAGAAAATTCCTTTGATTTGACAGTTCTTTTGGGACCAAACTGTCACTTGCCACTTTGACACTTGCCTTCCCCATTCGGATCGGAACATGGATCGGACGTAGTGCGTAAACGCCCTTAGGGGTGCGTTTAAATCTTCCGGCGATGTTTCGCCGTAAAAAAATTAAACTAGCGAGGGTTCGCTGAACGGAGTCATAAGTTTCTGTCAATGTTAGTTGTCAAATTCAATTGACAGCTCAGTTTATTGAACAAATAATCAATTTGCCGGTATAAATCCATAATCCACAAATAATATTTACTCTCTAAAATATGACTGTTTTGCATTCCAACAAAACAGGTATTATGTGTTGAATAGGACACACAGCGTCGATAGAAGAAGAAGCTGTTGTAAATTCGCCTTTAATTGATTATATGTGGTTAAAAACTTACCCAAATGTCCATGGTTCTATACCTGTCTCTTTCTTTCACCAGCGTGCATCCTTTTCTTACCGTGACAGATGCCATGACTGCTTAGCTGTCAACTTCATAGAGTCTTCGAGGTACCAGCAAGAGACTTGCTGCGACGCTGTGTGTCCTATTCAACACATAATACCTGTTTTGTTGGAATGCAAAACAGTCATATTATGTGCTTTCCTAGGACACACAGCGTCGATAGAAGACCTGTTTGGTATCTGCTGGTGATAAATACAAACGCTATGATGAAATAATTATAATACTGTTCTACAGCATAAATAGATCTAAAAATAGTTTTTAAAGACCTCTCATAAAAACCTTACTGTAACAAGATTTGTAATGTTCCTTTCTAATTTGTAACTTCTTCAGAAATCAAAATAGTAGTTGGTACAAGGAGATAATTCTAAATTAAATCTTTATCCAGGATAAAGTTATGTCTTCTAAAGGTATAACCAATAAAGACAATTATTTATTTAATGAATATTGCATAAATCTAACTGCAATAAATAAGCATTGGAGTTGGTGTCATCAATCTTGTTTACTGGTTGACAGTAAAACTTCTGATACCTACATTTTATAACTCTGTCAGTTTTCCCTGTCAAGTACTGCTTGAACAAGTAGCTTCTTGAGGCTCTAATAGCTAACTTGTTATAACTGCCCAATGGGGCACTATTAATAGCAACTTTGAAAGTAATGCTATGTTCCCAACTTGTGTAGAAGCTGGCTTTAATTTTCCAGATAGAGGAATAAATTTGTGACTGTGTTTTTTCTATTTTCAGACAGTTCTAACACGGTAGACAGACATGGTCCCGATGTTTCCGCAACAACGAACCTTACTGACTGTGTGATTTTGATTCTGTTTTCATCTTTCATAGTAATAAGATTTTCCGGGCTATTTTCTAATTATCTCGATCTGATGTGAGATCATGAATTCTATGACCTGAGGGTAGCAATAATATTAGAGCTATTCGCCTAGCTATCTTAAACGAAGAACCTGGATATGCAGAGTTCTTTAGTCAATTAAAAAAAACAAAGTAATATTGTAGTGTACCCTATTGGCAGTTTTTGTACTGCAAGCTTTAGCAAGTGAAAAGGCTTCTAGAACTTTCTGAATGAAAGATTGTCTTGAGATATCTACCTCAGATGTTGATCAGTAAGTTGAGATAGTAAACGTATGCAGGCAAAATATAATCGATCAAATAGAATCTATAATCTCGTTTGTTTTCTCAAAACAATTTAGCCTGAAATTTTTACTTTATCAGCTTGTACACCTACAGGTGATTCAGGGTTAATTTGATTGGTGTAACACCAGGATCACCATCTTTTAAATAGGGCTTTATATTGTTGTAAAAGTAGATGTCCGCCAGTTACTTTTTTAATAAGTCTTGTTCCACTAGAGTTTAGGGAGAGACTTGGTCAGCCCACCCCTAATTTTCCAAGCTAGGGGTATAACTTGTCCACCTGTGCCAAGCACTTGCCTGTAGTCCAATATGTTAAGACTTCCCACAGGATCTTTATCGGAATTTTGACCGCCTGTGCAAGACACTTGCATGTAGTCCGATCTAAGACCTTCTGCAGGTTCTTTATCGAAATTTTGTCCACCTGTGCAGGGCACTTGCCTGTAGTCCGATCTAAGACCTTCCGCAGGTTCTTTATCGAAAGTGGCTCCCGCTCTCGCTTGCAGATCAAGTAGTGAGAAGCATTTGGCGCACTGTGGCGTTAGTAGAATGTACTATCAACAAATTTGAATTATGATCCTTTTTGACAATTCGTCGTTTGAATCTGTCAAAATAACAAAGATCAAGGTCGTTAATATGGATATTTAATTTATGTTTATGACTGTGGACCTAATCATATTTGAATGTCTGTAAGAAAATAATGCTTCTGGTAGGTCATAATTCTTTGTCGATTGTAAGATTGTGCCTTGTTCAAATAAGTAGTTCATACTTCTGGTATTACGCTGGGTGGGGGAATGCCCAGCCCAGCCGATAGTCCCATTGTCGGCTGTTAACATCGCATATAACTGCATAAGGTTTTGGAACCTAGTTTTTTGCGTACTTTGCAGTTTTGGTACGAAAACCGTTTCTCATAACGTGAATAAATCTACGTCTGGGACGCCCCACATCTTTAACATGGCCTCCGCGGCTTGGGGTAAAAGATGCCACTCTGGTACATTGCGGCCCCTTGAGAGGCGATCCGCAATTTTGTTTGCCTCCGCGGCTTGGTGTAAAAGATGCCACTATGGTACTTTGCGGTCCCTTGAGAGGCGATCCGCAATTTTGTTTGCCTCCGCGGCTTGGGGTAAAAGATACCACTCTGGTACATTGCGGCCCCTTGAGAGGCGATCCGCAATTTTGTTTGCCAGCTTTAATATTGCAAGGGAGTGTCTTCCCCCCCCCCTTTGTTTCTGAGATATGCAAATAAGAGTCCTGTTGTCGGACTTAATATTTATGTGTGCAAATACGACACCGCTTCAGAAACAAAATTTGAGCGCCAGGGCATCTGGCATGGAGCCCACCTTACAGACGAGTAAGTGATGTTTAATTGGGCTCCCTACCCCTAGTTGGGTGTATCCGTGGTCAAGAAGTGAGTTGCACCTTTCTTAACTCTACGGTATTGAGTTGTACTCTATGGCTTTAACCACCCTTGTTGAACAGGCAGAGGAAAACTTACTTTTCTCTAGTAACCTGTTTTGATAGAACAATTTTAGAAACAGTTACCTTCTGCAACAATATATTTCTTTTGATACTGCGTAATTATCATAATTCAGTAAAACCAATAAAGTCTGAGCTTCTTGTGGACAACTGATTAAATTGCTCTATCTTGTTAAAGATTAGTTTAATCTTTATCTATTTTATTGGAGGAACGTTATACCCAGTTTTGCTGGGTGTCCCATACTAGGCCAATATATTCTGCTTAAAGAGAGCACTCAAGCAGACTTCTGATGATTTAATGTGATACCCCAAGATTTCCAATATTCTCAGCGTTTTCGCAACCTGAGAAACAAGTACTTGTACGATCCTGATTAACCAGGAACAACAGTCCAGGCACTTAAAAATTATACAGAAACATTGTTCGCACAACAACATAATTGAAGCCATAGATAGGCCAAATACAAAGGCTGTTAACAGCAGCACTTCGTTGTTATAGATCACATAGAGGAGACTCCTGTGTGTCTCTGCAATTGGTAATTGAAAATACTCCTAAGCATAGTAATTTATGAATGAATGTATATCTTCACAAATGCTTCACTGGCATTATGAATTGAGACCTCCGCGGTCTAATATGGGAAATAACCCACTTTTATAATTGTTTTTTTTTTTTTTTTTTTTTTTACTAAATCTCTTGACATAGTAAACTCGAATTAGGTACCTATATGGCCCTTTGTAATTGGGGTTGCAAATTTTTCTAAAAACGTCTTTGACTAGATACCAAGGGGAGGTTCCCTTATGAATGGAACATGGTAAGCTGTTATTAATTTCAAAATATGATTGCTTACTCCCTGTGGTTGCCCTGAATGTGCATGGTCCTTTAGACAATCCCTCTAAATGTTCTGAATAGTCAAATATTCAAATAGTTTTTTGTTTATACTTGTTTAATTAGCTGGACCTTAAGTCCACCTAAAGAACCTTTGATAGGGTGCAAGGCCTAAAACTGAATAGATAATTATGAGTCCGACGTTGGTGGACCAAAAATAATCAAAATCTTTTCAAAGTATGTGTTAAAATGAAAATAATTAAGGTATCCGATACCCACTTAAGCAAGCCCTGTAATGTTAATCATAATAGTTCTCTCAATTTCAAAATATTGTTGGATAGTAACAACTCCGTTGAAACTTATTACTCTTTGGTCTTGATAAAATGATACAATTAATCATTAACTTTAAGACCTTTAACCGATTTACAATGACACACATCCGTGCCTAACGCCACACGCAAAAGAAGGTGATGGCTTTGAAACATGCTTCCGCAACAAATCGGTTAAAACAAGGAGTAGCGATACAAGATTGTACGGGGGTTTTGTAAAAATATATCAGACAAATCTGATTAAATTTTGGATTTGCTTGTAATCCTTCATTGAAAGTGGAATAAATTGTCTTTCATCCAGTTCCGTACTGAAACTTCGAAATACACAAATATTTTTTTTTTTTTTTTTTCAAAATATTTGATGTCGGATAGCCTTCTCGTTGTCAGAGGAGGTAATACAAGTAGTTAAATAACTAGAAATAAAGTCCTCGTCTTGAATTTGTGTCTCTACACGAGGCGCTAGGGTCCGGACAAGTTTGAACTTGTTTGTACTTACGTGACTTTGCGTCTTCTATTGGGTGGATGTGAAGCTATGCTCTCGTCGTTCAAGGATGAAGATGATGATGATGATGATCAGTCATCATGTCTCAACGTATTGAATGCTGATCTATCGCCTGAGCGTCAACATTCAAACCTCGTAACCTCACACCACACTTACCCACTCAATTTAGTTCGTAATCCTTCTAAAACACTAATTCACAAAGGAAAACGTGTCACGGACTCTAAATAAACGCTGTGTGCTAATTAAATACAATTAATTATTGTATTTGAACACTTTTTTAACTTTGGAAAATTTTCCGATGTCTAACCGGCAAAATTTACAAACGCTATGAAGTTGACAGCTAAGCAGTCATGGCATCTGTCACGGTAAGAAAAGGATGCACGCTGGTGAAAGAAAGAGACAGGTATAGAACCATGGACATTTGGGTAAGTTTTTAACCACATATAATCAATTAAAGGCGAATTTACAACAGCTTCTTCTTCTATCGACGCTGTGTGTCCTAGGAAAGCACATAATAAAAATAATATTCGTTTTTACGGCGCGAATCTAGCAAAACAACAAAACTTAATGTCAATCTGACAGCAGGATAAAATTTTGCGTGGTAGAAAGGTCGCAATTTATTCCTTTCAGTAACAACATAGACCAGCGGACGACCGTAAACGGGGCAGATTAAATTTTAATTGGTATAATTGTTCACCTCTCGGTGTACTTAAACGGGTTGTTTGACATTTAGTCAGTATAAATTTAAACTGGATAAAGGATTTTAACGCAGCCTAGGTTTTGTCAGTTTTTGTTTTGTTTTGATTTTGGCACATTAATTGATTACAGTTGATTACAGTTTCAACACAGAGTACACTATAAGTTTCAATGAATCAATAATTGAGGAATCAATGATAATACAATAGAAAGAAAAAAATATTAAAAGACTTAGTTGCATGCGTCTTTTTCGAAAAGTTTTCTCTATACTTACTCAACTTGTACCTTTCACTTTTATGCTTGGGAATTAAAAAAGTACACAATGTATACCTACCAATTTTAAACTTTCAATTACATGCTTGAATAATTCGATTGTATTTTGAACAGTAAGCCAGTGCTGAGTGCGTGAACGTGTGCGTAGAACTTAGAAACAACATTTACCGTAGAACTTAGAAACAACATGACGTACCTGCAATATTGAGTATACTGGCTGTGGGGTATTCGTCTGTTTTTCGTATGGTTATTCGTCTGATTTTCTGAGTTTAATGTTCTCTGAACAGCTCATTAATAATTTTGTAAGGTACACAAGTCTGCTGTGCCCTTATTGAGACAGAAATGTTTTATTATATATATTCTTCAAAGTTTTATTGTAGATATCCTGAATAAAATATAATAGTAGGCAACAACTTATCTGATAATCAAAAAAGTTAAAAGTTTATAAAAGCTTGGAGGAGGTAGGTACTTATGTATTATTTTAAACATATTCTATGTACCTGCCTTCCTACAGGCACTATTACTGCAGTTAAATTGTATTTATCCATTGCACATGTTTGATGTAAGGTTATTTTAGAAGAATACATAAACAGAATTCATTAAAATTGGTTGAGCCATTTATGAGGAGTTTGCACTCAAACACTGTAACACTATTTTATAAATTACTAGCGGCTTGGTATATTTTTAAGCAATGTAAAAAGTTTATTATTCATCATACTTACTGATAGTGACCCCCCAAACTACTATGTTACTTAAAATTGAACACTCATTAATAGAGTTGCATAAGCTAAAGTTGTTTGTCTTTTATTTGTTACAGATAACATTGAATAATTGATAACAATTGAACTCTGACATTGATGTAAGATATTTACTAGCGACGTCTATGAACTTCATTCTCCAATCATTCTGAATTTGGATACAGAACAATCTGTTTGTACATTGAGTTCAACATGTGTATATTAAGGTTCTTCTGTTCTGAAGCATTTAGTGCACACAAGACAAAGGAGATTCTTGAGAAGTTGCAATCAGTTGATGCTGATGTATCACAGTTATCCACTGAACACTGTTACCATGTGGAGTTACGTGAAGGCTGTGACTATCTCAATATTAATCAGATTAAAGTACTGAAGTGGCTGCTCAGTTCTCCTCTTCAGCCTCAAGCATTAAGAAATGAAACTGTTTACAAAAATGTGCAAGGAAATCAGATCATTATAGAGATTGGACCAAGGTATGTTTTCCATTATCTTATCATAATTATTGTTCTTTAAGTCCTTAAATGATTTTATTCAATGAGTATATCACTTTAAATGTTACAGGTTTAACTTCTCAACAGCTGACTCAAGTAACTCTGTCCAAATCTGTGAAAGTGTCGGCCTGCGTGATGTCATTAGGTTGGAAGTTTCAACAAGATACCTTATCACATTTGCAAAGGCTAAAAATGTTCCTGACAAGTTATATGAGGCTTTGGCTGCACCATTGCATGACAGGATGACACAATGTATTTACACTAAGGATAATCTTCCTAGGACTAGCTTTAATGAAGGATTACCAAAGGATTTAGAGCCCTGGTTTGTGGTACCTCTCCAGAAAGAAGGTAGACCAGCTATGGAGAAAGTTAATCAGAAATTGGGTCAGTGTTTCATTTATGAAATTTTGCAAAATTATTTTTTATGAGTGAATTCAATGTAAGCTAATTTATTATTTTTTACAGGGCTTGCCTTTGACTCCTGGGACATGGACTTTTATATGGACATGTTTGTTAACAAATTGAAGCGTGACCCAACAAGTGTTGAGTTGTTTGACCTTGCTCAGAGTAATAGTGAACATTCACGTCATTGGTTCTTCAAGGTAAATTGTATTGAAATCACTTATCATTCTATTATAATGTTCAACCTATATTAAAATTTACAAGAAATACGTTTTTGATTATGGTTTTTTTCCACAGGGGAAAATATTATTAGATGGCCGAGAGATAGACGAGTCGCTTATTGATATGGTAGCTTCCACTCAAAAAACATCAAATGATAATAATGTCATTAAATTCGGTGATAATAGCAGGTATGTTGTATATCCATTAGAATCTTCAAAATATGGAAAGTGAAGATATATTGAATCAATTGCTTTTTTATTGCAGTGCCATCAAAGGTTTCAAACATACAAAACTGCGGCCAAAAAATGTCCGGGATGCTTCACAGGTTGTTAAAGAGGTGACAGAGTCTGACATCATATTTACCGCTGAGACTCACAACATGCCAACTGCTGTGGCACCATTTAGTGGGGCTACTACTGGTACCGGTGGTCGCATCAGAGATGTGCAGGGTGTGGGACGTGGTGGACATACAGTTGCCGGTACAGCAGGATACAGTGTGGGCAACTTACATGTACCTGGTTAGTAAATAACCAATAAATGGATGGACACTCGCACAAAAGTTGCTAATGTAACTTATACTTTAATGTTTTTATTTTGCAGGCTATGAATTACCATGGGAAGAGAAAGGCTGGGAATATCCCAATAACTTTGCAAGCCCCCTGCAAATCATCATTGATGCTAGTAATGGTGCATCCGATTATGGTAACAAGTTTGGAGAACCATTGATTTCAGGTAACACAAAAAACAGTAAATTATTATTTTTTGATTAAGTGTTGAAAAATAATTATTATATTGGTGGATTTATTTGTTTTGTCCATTTCAGGGTTTGTTCAATCTTATGGCTTGAAGAATGGTGATAATGTCAGAGAGGAATTCGTGAAACCAATCATGTTTAGTGGAGGTATTGGATACATGCCTCAC
Source organism: Agrotis clavis (assembly GCA_954870645.1). Lineage (NCBI taxonomy): Eukaryota > Metazoa > Arthropoda > Insecta > Lepidoptera > Noctuidae > Agrotis > Agrotis clavis. Next base: position 15,766,845 of record OX940921.1, read on the forward strand.
AACATGATCAAGAAGAACAAACCAGAAAAAGGTTTGTACTATACCATAAGTTATACCATAAGTCTTTTTTTAATTACAACATAGGTGTTGATTTAGGATTTTAGAGCCCGTTAATATTTGTGCCCAGTTGTTAGGGTTTCCCCATGTGGAGCTTTAACACACTGACAAGATAGCTACCTCTGTCTAGTCAGGGATGTGGTATTCAAAAGGAAGGTAGTGTACTTGTTTATTTCTTTATCTACTATAATTAGCCAATACTTGCAGGCATGATGTTGGTAAAGGTCGGTGGTCCAGTGTACCGCATTGGTGTTGGTGGAGGCGCCGCATCATCTGTTGCCGTACAAGGAGGCGACTCCAGAGATCATGCCTTAGATTTTGGTGCAGTGCAGAGAGGTGAGATAACAAAAATAAATTTCTATATACTTAAAATCTTTTAACTTTCCATGCAGCTTTGTCATACTATGAACCCTTCATAATAAGTAACTGTAAGGCTGGATTTCCTGTCACGCTGACCGCACATGGGTCAATATGCTATGTAGTAAGTGGCCGCTCAGCACTGAGTGGCCAGCATTACTCAGAAACGCTACCTTACTACATAGCATTTGACCCATCAGCGCTGACGATCTGCGTGCGGTCAACGTAACAGGAAAACCCGCCTAAAGCGAATCTTATTTTATTATGTTATTAATCCATTTTCATAGGTGATGCGGAAATGGGAAATCGTCTCAACAGAGTTGTTAGAGGATGTTTAGAAGCTGAAATCAATCCTGTTGAATGTAAGTACAAAGATAATTGAACCTTAAACTTTAAAAATAAGACACAATTCATAACTTTGCTATGTTCTTTGTAGCTATCCATGACCAAGGCGCAGGTGGTAATGGCAATGTGCTGAAAGAGTTGGTGGAACCAGAAGGCGCAGTCGTGTATACTAAAGAGTTCCAGTTGGGAGACCCAACCATCACCACTCTGGAGCTTTGGGGAGCTGAGTACCAAGAAAATGATGCTTTGCTTTGTTCTAAAGAAAACAGACTAATACTTGAAGGTATGAACACTACAATTATACTTAGTGAAACTTAAGTCTAGAAAATCCTTGTTCATTGTAATCAACACAATTAGGGCCAGTTTTTTAATCAATAGTCAAACTAACTCACAGTGCGGTTGGCGCAGTGGCTGAGTGATCTACTGCTGCACAGCGTGTCTTGGGTTTGATTCCTGCACGGAACAAATATTTGTATATTTTGCAAGTAGTTATTCCAGGTCTGGGTGTTTGTGTATTGGAGTTTCTATGTTGGTAAACATGAAAAATTCCTAGCTAGGGGCATTTTTTTTAAAAAGAAAAAAACTATTGTTAAAATCCCACACATTTAAAAAAAAACTTATTTACCTGTCTTTTACGTATTTAAAACATTTAAATAATCTGGTCAAATCTACATGAAGTTGTATTGTTTCTTTGCAGAAATCTGTCGTCGTGAAAGATGTCCTGTATCATTTGTTGGGGAAGTCACCGGGGATGGATACATGAGTCTTGTGGAAGACTCATACACTGAGAAATATTTGGACAGATCCGAGAGGCTTAAACCAGAGACCAAGTCTAAATTGCCATTTGATCTCCACTTAGAAGCTGTATTAGGTATGTAAACTTCATTTTATTTCAAAAGACAATCGATCTTACTAGATACAAAAAAGTTAAACATCTAATGAACACTTCTATGTAAAAAAAACTGTCGACGTCAAAACGGCATTTGACGTGGATATAAGGGTTGTTTTGCAGTTACACTTTTTTTAGACAAGTGTTCAACAGGTGTTTAACTTTTTGTGGTGTACGACGGCCTGTGTTTTATGTTAGACTACTTCGTTTTACGCAGCGTTATTTATTTACAAAATAATGCGGGGTTTATTTACAACATACTGAATTTTCACCTCTTAGACGTTGAGGTAAAGATTGAGAATCCAACGGAGCGTGTCCTTACTTTTTTAGCGAATTTTAAGGTGGGTTTATAGGATTTTCCACTTCATCCCCTAAGCCCAGAGTCGAAAATCCAATACACGGAAAAACGCGTGATGAAGTGCTGATGTGAACATAGGCGTATCCTATAGATATTATTTGATATTTTCTCAATAGGTATGTCATCAGTTGTGTTTGTTTTTAGGACAATATTCCATTTGACTGGCCTGTTGGTCTAGTGGTTAGTGACCCTGACTGCTATGCCGGAGGTCGTGGGTTCGATTCCCACCCAGGACAAATGTTTGTGTGATGAGCACGATCATTTGTTCTGTGTCTGGGTGTAATTTATCTATAATATGTATGTATTTAGAAATATATAAGTATGTTTATCAGTTGTCTAGTACCCATAACACAAGCTCTGCTTAGCTTGGGACTAGATGGCGTTGTGTGATAGTTGTGGAATATTATTATTACATAATTATCATATAAAGGTCACTTACACTTTTGCGTCATAAATGTAGACTTGGAAATCTCGTTATATAGCAACATCCAATATACTCATTACTCATATCAATACCGATATATAGATAAGAGCGTATAATTAAACATTTACGTCAAATGAGAGACAATAATCATCTGTTTTTTACGCAATAGTTACTATACTAAATTACCTTACATAATTATAAATATTCGTAATAAGTCTCGCGGTTGCAAGAGCGTTTGTTGAGTTTGAGGTACTGAAAGTAAGAAAGAAAGAAAAATAAAAAGAAAGAAAAAAGAAAAGTAAGAAAAAAACGTTTATTGGCACACGCCACAAGTGCTGGGTTCAATGTCCTAGTTATGAATCTATGATTACAGTAGCAGTTTAGAATGTCGACTTACCTCGGGACTGTCGAACCAGGGTACTGCGGCCCTGAACCGCAAAAGGCATCCGAAGGAATGATGGGTTTTAGTCATTACGAGCCTGACAGTGCTTTCCGCTCAACCCAAGCTGGTATGAAAGGGTCCAGATTTATGCCTAGTACCTACATGACAATAGAGCGAGCCAGTTGCCTGGAATCAAACATACGAGTACATACTTCCATTTTCGTCATTCACTCTTCTAAATCCTCAACACACACGAGATCAAAATGCACTCACTTCACACAGTACCCTGGTACATCTGCTACAATAGAATAGAAACCCTGTGACATACTAGTCTATCTAAAAGTAAAGGCCTTCATTGGGCAGCTGACTGCCCCAAGTCAACTGCCCACAGGCTATCTCTCATGGCCGACGCATATCGGTTAAGATACAGGCCTAGTCTTGTTTAGGGGGCCGGATTATAACAGTTAAGTATCTCTTGCTTTAGGAACTGTATCAGAAGTGCAATGTACGATCAGCAAAAATGTTAGGTATACAGGCAGCATTTTTAAAGTTTCATGTGTCTGCATACCCAACTTTTTAGCTGGATGTAGGATACAGCCAAAAAGTGCAAACATGCAGCATATGCATAATAGTACACAGGAAAATCGTTTAAAAGTTGCTGCCTACATATCTAACTTTTTTGCTAATTGTGTTGCTGAGTTATTAACTATTTCTGGATTTATAAATAGTAAGTAGTATACACACATACAGAAGTGGTGCTATGTTATTTTTAATATTTCACTAACGCAATGTTTTTTTGTCTAGGTAATATGCCTCGGAAGACTTTCGACCTGGTCACAGAGAAGAGAACAAAGTTGCCGTTGTCTTTGCCACAAAATGTAACTGTCCATGATGCTCTCAACAGAGTGTTGAGGCTCGTTAATGTTGCTAGCAAGAGATACTTGACCAATAAGGTAGGTTCATAGATATTTTAATCTGAAAATTAAAAACCTTAGTGTGTTGCTACCTTTATTTGATCTTAGAAATGCCCAATCAGAAACAGGCTTCAAGAATAAAGAAACGGGATTTGGATTGAGATAAAATATTCATTTCGGGTGTTAGATGTTTTTATGGGCCTACTAGCCTTAGCTAAAAGCCTTAAGCCTTAGTTTTCAAGTCAGATAGGTCAAGTATTTATATTTTATTGATATTCCGAATATGATTGACGACTTCAAGATTGAACTATGTTGAAAGTTAATTTCTGTCTTCCATTTGTGTGCTAATGTTACTGCCAAATGTGACCATATTCTGCTAATTTAAGTTATAATAAAAAGATAACAATTTTAAATCTCAATTTATAATACACAGGTAGACCGTTGCGTCACAGGATTAATAGCTCAGCAGCAGTGTGTGGGTCCACTACACACACCCCTCGCTGACTGTGCGATCATCGCGCTGTCGTACTACGACCTCGTGGGATCTGCCACGTCCATTGGTACTCAGAACATCAAGGGTCTGTTGGACCCCGCCGCTGGTGCTCGTATGTCACTTGGGGAAGCCCTTACTAATTTGGTAAGTGTTATTTTTATAGATAGTTTTGCTTCATTCATGTTGATATACACAGCCGGGTCAGAAAAGGATCATAAAAAATTTCAATACCTTTTACCCAAATGTTCTGTCTACCCAGAGATTTGTGCAGTAAGATGATAGCCCCTTTATAAGACACCATATTGCAGATAAGAAAGACTGCGAAATTTAAAAGGAGGTGTTAATTTGTTCCCTACATTTAAGGCCAAGCCATGTACCTCAAGGACAAAAATACGAAATTATAGGAAAAAAATCGTAGATTTTGAAAAAAAATATGTTGTATTTATTTGGGCATTTGTACCATAAGAAATTGTCGATCCAAAATGTTAAAACTTGCAACCCAAGAATTGATTTTCAATCTAGCAATGTCATACGTCTCCGACATGATGCGTTTCGTTACTTCATTTATAAACGTGTGAAAACCCAAAAATGTACTTTACAGAATTTATTTATGTATTTCAAATAAGTTATAATTACTAGTACACATATTTTGTGAATAATCATGGGAATAAGAACTTTAAAAAATGCATTTATTTCACATTTCGTATTATTTTTTGCGTTTGGTTATCTGCCGGCCAAAAGCCAGGGTTCCCGACCTAGTTCGATAGTTTTTTTCTATTGTTGTTGATATTCATTACTGTCAAAAAGCTGTCAAATAATGAAACGTCGATGTCATATTTTGACGTGATTTTGACAGATGAAACAGATTGAAGCTGTCATAAACGTTTCTTTGAACGCAGTTCCGTTGCGAAGTAGTGTTTTTTCATATACTTTTATTTCTTTTTCTATCTAGTATTGAAGGATTTTAAATACTGCTAAAAATACTAATTATTGGAAGGGATTTTAATAATCATTTGTACCTCGGTACATGGTAGGGCCGAAAAATTAACACCTCCTTTAATTTTGTATAAAAAGATTGTTGATCTAGAATCTAGGCCAAAGAGTTTAGCACAAGCCTGTGCCTGTCGCACTAGGCTAGATTCCAGAATTTAGTAACTGATTTTTCACGCAGATGTTGTAATTTAATCAATAATTAGTGTTAGTATTCGTAAGTTAGTGGTTCGCTTTCCGAATCGGCAAAGAGCGGGTGTTTCTATCAAGATTTCACAGTAGTAACCGGAATCTCTATTTTTACCCGTTCAATTTTCTATGCCTTACATCAAATGCAGGTGTTCGCGGGCATAAGTGAGCTAGAAGATGTGAAGTGTTCTGGCAACTGGATGTGGGCCGGCAAGACGGGTGTGGAGGGAGGGTCGCTGGTGCGAGCGTGTCGCGCTGTGTGCGACGCTATGGCCAGGCTCGGGGTGGCCGTGGACGGCGGGAAGGACTCGCTGTCCATGTGCGCGCAGGTCGCCGGGGAGAAAGGTCTGTTTCAATATCAAATCTGTGACTATTTTCAAAGTATTGCAAAAATAAAGTCTATCTCTTGTACAACAAAGTTGAAATTCCATTAAAACATGTTTTTTAAGATCTTTGCATTGCAAATACTCACTCAAAAAATAAGTAAGAATAGAAACATTAATCTATAGTGGATTTTTGAGTAACTAACAATAGAGTCCGAATTTTTCCGAAGAATTGTATTAAACAATCTTTTGGAGAATGAGCAGGAACCATTTATCTTCTCTTTACAAACCTAGGTCTTGGCCATTTGCCATTGGCATTCTTAGCGGGAAGCATAAGTCCAACGTATGGAGGTTTTCTGGTAAATGATAATATCAATGCTGAATGAATATCTAGTTCAATAAAATGCCCTATGTTGGCTCTTTGTCTGATTAATTTATCGAATTTGGGTTCATTATTTTAATTTCAGTGAAATCACCTGGAACATTGGTAGTATCGACCTACGCACCGTGCCCAGACATTACAGTCAAAATAGAACCGGCTCTATTAGAAGAAGGATCTGCTCTGGTGTATGTGCCGGTCAGCCCTGGAAAGTACAGGTTTGTAAAACGTTATATAAACAACAGATGCCTATTTAGTCCACTGGGGCCCTATAACATCTAACCTGAAATAAATTCCAAAAAAGTAATGCACCTGCCTGGGATCGCACACACGACCTGAAACTAGTAAGTTGGGGGTGTTACCATTTGGCCACTACTGCTCCTTATAAAATAATTTTTACAACCGTTTTTATAAGCATCTCCCTTCTGGCGCAATCGAGTAAAAAAGGATTTTCCCATGGAATATACTTAAAAATATTGTTTCAGGCTTGGCGGATCGGCGCTTGCGCAATGTTACAAACAACTAGGTGACAATCCACCAGACCTTGATGACCCTGCTGTTCTTAAATCTTTGTTCAAGGTTACTCAGAAGCTATTGAAGGGTAAGTTGCGTGGATTTGTAGAATAATAGCGATAATAATTATACTGTCACAGTGGCATATTTAAGACGAGTCTACTGAATTTCTGCATAGACTCGCCTGGTTTTTATTCTATTCAAACTTATTTTTTGTTAATCTTTTTCAGAGGGTAAACTACTGTCCGGACACGATGTAAGCGAAGGAGGTTTTATAACCACAGCTCTAGAAATGGGAATTGCCGGCATTCGTGGCATGAGCATAGATATCAATGTGGAACCAAATGTATCGGAAATTCAAGCACTCTTCAATGAGGAACTTGGAGTCATTCTCGAAGTAACACGCAGTAATTTAGAGCATGTACTCAAAGAGTTTAAAAAGAATGGAGTAAATGCCAAACAAATTGGTACCACAGGGAAATATGGAATGAATTCTGAGGTCTGAATTTTTCATTACTTTTATATGTATTTAGTTCTAATGTCATTTTATTGTCACACCTATAATTTACTGTATAAATTATATTTTCAGGTCACAATAAAAGTCAACAGTAAAAAAGTGCTAGACACAAAGTTAATAGATGTGTTCAGAATGTGGGAAGAAACGAGTTATCAACTAGAATGTTTACAAGCAAACACTGACTGCGTTCGTCAGGAATGGCAGGGTATTGTATTTTTATTTTAATAGCATATTTTACACTCATAAACCCGTAAAATAGTTACCAACGTTATAGTATTTTATTACAGGTCTCGAAAGACGCAAGGGAGTGACTTACAATGTTACCTTCGATCCTTCAGCAGCTGTTGTGAAGACGAAACCGATAAGAGTAGCAGTACTTCGTGAGGAAGGTAGGAGAATAAATGTAAAGAACGGTATTCATGAAAGATAATAAATCAACGAAATAACTGCATTTAATTTTACGTGTTACTCACAATCAGAGCTCCGTAGTTCACCTCCTGACAATGAATCGAGAGAAGTCGCATATTAAAAATTATTCGCCTTGAAAAGATCTATAGCTTACGCTATTAGCCACTGGGGTAATTTTGCCCATTTTCCTTTGCTTTAAGTTAACATGGCGCGTTTTCATAAGTTGTTAGGGCCCGCATGCGGGATGCGAGAGATTTCTGTAACGCATGCAAAACGGCCTGCATTTGGGTAATCGTTTTCATTAGTCGATAGCCCGCATGCGGGGTGTAGGAAAACCTCCATAGTCGTCACCATTAATTGACAAGAGTGGCAGACCCGCATGTTGTTTATCGACCGATGAATTTCGTTGGTCGATAACACGATCTCGGTATAAAGCAAGCGGGAAATCACCGCAGACGGTGTAACGAACGCTTATCGACTTGTGACTTTCATTGGTTGTTATCTCACCTGCGAGGACTCCCCGTATGCTGTATACCGAACGAGTTAACGAATAATGAAAATGCGCCATTCATTAGGCATGTGACAGGTGCACTACCAAATCCTCAATTTTTAGGGTTCCGTAGTCAACAAGGAACCCTTATAGTTTCGCCATGTCCGACCGTCCGTCCGTCCGTCTGTCCGCAGCTCAGCTCAGAGACGCCCAGTACTAGAAAGCTGTAATTTGGTGTAAATATACGGATTTGTTGTGCCGAAAAAGTGGTAAAATAAAATCTGGTAAAATATTTTTTTTTAGGGAACTTCCTGTACACGTAAAGTGGGGACGTTTTTTTTTTTCTCGCGTACCCCTTAGTGTGGGGTATCATCAAATAGGTCTTTAAAAAATATTGATAGTTTTCATTAACAACTTTTTGATAAAAAGATTCGTTTGTGAAATATTAAGGCCGCGTGTCAAAGCGAAAGCGTCGTTTGATGAGTCGAAAAAGTTGCCACGCACCGCCACCAGCAGGCGCCAGTATCGCGAAATTAACGCAATCCAAAGTTTTATGTATTTCATTTCGTCAACTTCGACATTTCATAAAGTGTTCCCTTTACGCAAAATACATGTATTACTATAATAGAAATATTTTAATATAAGGATATCGAAACATTTACTAAAACAAAATGATAGAAATACTTATTGATATGGATAAATATATTGTAAATATTTTTATCATTCACAGTCTTAAAGAAGACGGATCACAATCCATAGAAAATTACCCCACGTCCTATAACAAAGTGAAATATCTCAAAAGAAAGATAAAAACGTATAAAAAAATATGGGATACTCCCCAACTTCATTTTTTTACACCTTCATATGGAAAAATTGCTTTAAAAATAGTTCAGGCGCTGATAAGAAAAATTCATTCGTATGCGTATTTATAGACCGATTTAAAAAAATCTTTTTTTGTTTGAAAGGGTTCCCCCATGGTAGTCTCACAGCCATAAAGTCAGGTCTTCGGTCTCCAGGACCCCGGATAAATAAAAGAAAAATCTTAAAAATAAGCTCATTTTTGTACTATACATTATTAGTTATTCACTCTCTTGTTGTTTTTTTTGAGCCGCACGTTTAGTGCGGTGGCTGAGCGGTTGGACTGCTGCGCTGCGTGTCGCGGGTTCGATTCCCGCACGGAGCAAAGATTTGTACGATCTACAAGTATTTGTTTCGGGTCTGGGCGTTTGTGTATGTGAGTTTATATGTTTGTAAACGCACCTATGATACAGGAGGAATTCCTGGTGTGAGGCAAAGTTAAAAAAAAAAGTAACTGTGACGCATCATGATGAGACAGAATCAGTGGCGTGGTCGACAGAGGTTATTTCACTTAAAATGAGATCTAAGACGAATAACGTTTGCATGGGAAAATCATAACACACGAGGTAATGAATTTGAAAGTCAGTATTTATATAGGTATACTCAATGATATTATAAAGTCATAGATATGTTATCACGTACAAAATCAACGGAAAAAAGTGTTCCGAGCACACATACACACTTTTTATTTACACACATTACATTTCACGACAAGTAAAAAGGATAGCTTGATAAAACCAATAAGAAATAAAAAACTTTTTCAAAAAAAAATGTAACCGACTTCAAAACAACCACAAAAAAAGTTCAAAATAACCTACAAAAAAACTTTTCTTTCGAAAGTCGGTGACTTTATTTTTTATTTCATTGACTTTGTGTCACCGACTTTCTAAAGAAAAGTTTTTTTGTAGGTTATTTTGAACTTTTTTTGTGGTTGTTTTGAAGTCGGTTACATTTTTTTTTGAAAAAGTTTTTTATTTTATCCTTTTTAGTTTCACTATTCAACCCAAATTATTGTCAAATACATAATTTTCTTACATGTGCACTAAAATGTAATCCGTAGCACCGGTAATAACAACAATGTATGTACACAATGAGCTAAAAATATCTACTACTGCACCAAACTAAATGAAAATTTTATGGGATCAAACGGCAGATATACTGTATCGAACAAAAAAAGAATCATCGAAATCGCACCAGAAACCTCGGAGTAATCGGTGTAGACACAGTTGAAAACTTTTTAGGTTTTTGTTGTTTATTGTTGATTTTTCAAAAAGTGCTAGTCCGATTTCGATAAAACTTTAATGGGACCATTTCGGAAGTATACCCTATCCAACAAAAAAAGAATTTTTCAAATCGGTTGTGAAACTTTGGAGTTATGCCCGAACAAACATAAAAAAAAAAAATACAAACATCCGAATTGAGAACCTCCTCCTTTTGGAAGTCGGTTAAAAAAGTGACAGCTAGATAAACAAACAGCGCCACGCGTCATCAATCCCCCCGCACGTCAGCGTCTCCTCTCACTCGCACCCGTGCTCGCACTCTTTCTTTTACGACGCCATATTTATAGAAACGTAATGTTTTATTTGTGAAAATATTAAAGATAAATAGTATATTTACGAATGTTATGTGATTCCTTGACTTTTAGAAGTCTTGCATGTTTAATTTGTACAATATCTCATCACACACGACGGCATTTTCGGTAGTTTTGAGTCACTTTTACTTTTGATTCAGTCTGTGGTACGTGAAGTGCCGCTGGCAACGTCGCACTGAGATCAAGATGTGTGAATCAGCCTCATTTGAGCGCATACGTTATTGAGCGCGTATGACGTATCTACATCTTTTTTACTTATAATATCATTGGGTATACTACATCAGAAATAATCATACACGTGTTTTTGGATTTTTCGAAAATCATTCCCAAAGTTAGTGAAAAGGGGTATTCAAGTTTAAAGGGAAGGATCTGAAACAGCTAAACGTATAACCTGAATTTTGGACGGTAGTTGCAATTTATTACGTAGGTCAGCACTAAGAAAGGATTTTGTGTGGATTACATGTAAGGGGGTGAAAAGGGGTGAAAACCTTTGTAAAATATTATTCCTTGGGTTTATAAACTTAAAGCTTTGTACGAATATGAGTATTAGTAAATATGGGCATTATTAGTTATTAGAAGTATTTTTTAATTACCCTCCATTGGTAATCTAGACGATGTTAAAGTTTTTATAGGAAAATCATAACGTGCGACCCTATGAATTTGAAACTCAGTATTTAGAAATTAGATAAGAAATAAACAAACACGAGTTTTTGGGTTTTTCGAAAATCACCCCCAACATTGGTGCTTCGATAAACTCAAAACTAGGCCTAAATAATCTCTCAAACGAATAAAGGATGCGTATCCTATATTTAAGAAATCAACCCCTAGCGGGGTGAACTTTGGAAAATCAGTTTGTCCACATTAATATTTTAAAGAGGAAAGATTTGATTGTTTGTTTGTATTGACTATTCATGTGAGCCTATTCTCCGAAACTACTGGAGCATTTTTAGATTTTCCAAAAGTATCCTATAAGGAGGGTGACCGGGCATTTAAATTCACTGAGTTCGAAGTTAGAAACACGAGCAGACGAAGTCGCGGGCGAAGTGCTATTTCATCATCATCAGCCTATTAATGTTCCTACTGCTGGGACACAGGCCTCCTCTCTGTGAGAGGGAGTGGGCCATAATCCACCACGCGGGCCCAGTGCGGATTGGTGGATGTCACATGTTTTCGAATTTTTGTTTCTAGGATATGCCGGTTTCCTCACGATGTTTTACCTCACCGTATTTTAGAGCAGTGGTGATGAAATAAATTACACAAAGTAATGCGCCTGCCTGGTTTCGAACCCACGACCTACAACTCGTAAGTCGGGGCCGATACCACTAGGCCACCACGCTTTTTACACAAGAAGAAACAATTTCAATATTATCATTACACATAGTATTCAAAGTAATATTTGAATTGAAATGTAAATATTTATTAATATAGTATAGTATTCAAAAGTTCAAGCTGAAGCTTTTATGCTCACGTTTCATAACCAGATGAATAAAGAGATAATTGTCAGTTGATCGTTAACTGAACAAAATAAATGTAATATATTAAAAGCTACCCTAAATAAAAAAACTGAGGTTATTTTTGAGATTTTACTTTTATTACTCCAGGATCCTGAAACCAGGAGACCTGACTTTATGGCAGTGGTAATATCTTGGGGTACCCTTTCAAACAAAAAAAGATTTTTTTAAATCGGTCCATAAATACTCATACGAACGAATTTTTCATAACAGCGCCTGAACTATTTTCATTTCAATTTTTTCATATGAAGGTGTAAAAAAATGAACTTAGGAATTATGCCATATTTTTTTAAATTTTTTTATCTTTTTTTTGACGTATGTCTCTTTGTTATAGGACGTGGGGCAATTTTGATCCATCTTCTTTATTTTATGACACTTTGACACAGATTTTGACGTCCCGAGATAACGAAAAAAACTACTATTTGGTAGAAAATTAATAAAATTGGCATACCTTGCGAAAGTGACAATACCCAATTATCTATTAAGCCCCAAACACACGCGCGCACGGGCATAGGCATGTGAGTTGTGTTGTTTTCAGTATTCTTTAGAATACCGTGACCCCAGAACGTAAAGAGCTATTGAACGACATCGTAGATTTTAGTAAGTATTACGAGTCTGACAGTCCCTCCCGCCCTACCCTGGGTAGGAGGACTCATTTGATATTTTACCACGCTAGAAAAAGCCCCAAACACACGCTCCATTTATTAACGTCCTTTCACAAAGCTGGTTGCGTGATATCTTTATATCTTTATTATGAGAGTGGAAAGCTAAGGGTGCTTAACACCCTGTCCTCCACCACCTGGTGTTGGTACTAATTTTTGATGCATTTTGATGTAATGACAGACACTAGCGCCGCGTAAAATGGACATTAGTCGAGCCGCGGCGTGGATTTAGTGGTTTTTTACTCATATGAGATACAGGTACAGTACAACAATTGTCAGTAACCTCTTTATAATTAAAGTAATCTTCATTCTATAATATCTTATCCACAGTATTTTTTTTTTTGGGACAAGGTTGTAATATTATCACTTTTCTGATAAATGAAACCCTTAGATATATTATCTATCGACTCCAAAAGCATGAGCCCAGTACTGATCTTTTTTGACTCCAAAGCAATAAATAGAGCGAGAAGCCACTTGTACCGAACACGCGGTGAGACAGCAATGACCACTGATTTTTCATCGTAGTCGCAGCATTATACTATAGGCGATATTTAACAGGGTGGTGGGTGCTATGCCTTATTTGTAGTTGACAAGTAATTTTGAAGTATTCAAAATGACAACAGCAGTTTTCATTTAATTTATTTTATTCCTGTTTCTTCGAAATTGTTATAAATCTGTGACGAAACTAAATAAATAATAATAAAAGTGAAGTGCTTCTTATCCTATATCGCAGTTTGATACGATTAGAAGTTGTTTTCAGTAACATATTGTCTCAAATTGTTGACTGCAAATCAGTGCATTTATCATTAGTTCATGTGAAATGGTATTTAGATGCATAAAGATTACATGGGCGGAGGATGGACACAGAGGAACCATCCGACAACAATAGTACGATATCACGATAGCATTGATATAATATCACTGTGAGTAATTTATTATATTGATAGGAACAATTCGTAATGTACAGAATCATACGTATTCTAACATTTGCCTTGTTTGCTCTGTAGGGGTCGTCAGGAATTTCCTGCGATGATTTTCACTAAGTTTGGTTTATTTTATTCTTGAATTATTAATGAAAATAATGTGTTCTTTAAAATAGAAAGTTTAAGTGACTTATTTACAGTCATGTCCGTTTAATCACGTCCCATTGAACACAGCGAAACATAGTTTTGAATAATCTATAAGCCTACGTATCATTCGTTTTTATTTTCTCGATCTTTTTATCCATTTCCAATTTTATTATTACGAAAATCTGACAGCCGCGGTCTGACAAAAAGTGTCGCAGGTCTAACCTGTAAGAGCCACGCTGGCTGACTGATTCGTCAAGGAACGAAAGTGATGACACTACTTTTAAAAGGCAAAAGATGAGAGGACGATAGTGAATGTGTGCTCAGAATAAAACGGCGTATGTCCCCAAACATATTGACGTCTTTTTATGAATTAAAATTGTTATTAATTGAAAAAATGTCTTTACAGAATGTAGATACTAGTATTTTCTACAATTTAAAACAACATCCTTTCAATAACTCATAGTAGTTATTCCATAAAGTTCAAAATATAAAAAACACAGACCGAACTTTGCATTTTTTTTGTATCGAGAAAATTTCATTGAATCGTGTTTTCAACTTTGTGAGAATTTAGATCATATAGTCAATAACTATATTCCAAGTTGTAAGATCTGTAGTCCAGATATGTACGAAGAAAAGTAAAAAATAAAAACCGTATTTTTACTGACCAATCCCCTTAAGCTTTAAAGTGCAAATTTTTGCTCGACTCGAGTGTCCCCCCCCTCTACCAGCTAAACGGTTATGTTTGCGGGTGTGAAAAAATTCAGAATAGTAGCATATATAAAGAAGTTTAAAAGAAAATTATCATGACTAAGTAGGCTTTACAAGTTTACGAGTAATAGTCGACCAACTTATAAAACGTACTTGGATAACATATTTTCCTAAACAAAATGTATCGGAGAACATGTGCTTCAACTGCAAATGTAAGTTTGTCAACTTTATTTTTACAGCAATAATAGGTGGGTATGTTTGGGGATAGGTAGGTTTTTATTGTCAACTATTTTTAACTAAATTCAAAAAAAGGATGAGGTTCTCAATTCGTCGTAATCTTTTTTTTTAATGTATTTCCCCGATTTCTCAAAGACGCCTGGACCGATTTTGAAAATTCTTCTTTTTAAAATTAAATTCAGCGAATCAGTTTAGTTAGTTCGCATAAGTATTTTGATGGGCAACTACGGAACCCTACACTGTGCGTGGCCCGACACGCACTTGGCCGGTTTTTTGTAATAGTATTTGGAGACCATAAAACATTTAATTTTTTTTCTTTAGGTACAAACGGCGACAGGGAAATGATTGCGTCGCTAATGATGGCGAACTTCGATGTTTTCGACGTGACGATGAGTGATCTACAAAACAAGAAGATCACTTTGGACGCATTCCAAGGATTAGTATTCCCCGGTGGTTTCAGTTATGCTGGTAAGATATAAAATGCACTAGTTAACAATGTAAGATTTTTTGATTAACAAATAACACCTATAATATTTAAAAAAATCCTTTCTTCTTCAGATACATTAGGTTCAGCAAAAGGATGGGCAGCGGGCATTCTATTCTCTGAATCCCTGAGCTCTCAATTCTCACACTTCAAGAATAGAAATGATACATTTTCGTTGGGAGTGTGCAATGGATGTCAACTGATGGCCCTGCTCGGCTGGATAGACCCAGAGACTACAGCAAAGAGAGCTAACAAGACACAAGTATTCTTGGACCACAATGCTTCAGAAAGGTACCAAAATCTTGTTTATGCTGTAAGCGTAAAGACATTTTTAGTAAAATAATATCACAGCTATTGTTGGAAACGGACAACTAATTATACATATTATTTACATAACATAAAGTTAGTATCAGTTAGCAAAAATGTAGTTATTACACTTTGCCCGTTTGCGAGGGTGAGCCTATTGCCATCAACCACGCACGATTTTTGACTTGTATAATTATGTAATTGAAACAAATACAATGTCTATAAGTTCAAGCATAATATAATTTTTTCTGTATAGATTCGAATGTCGCTGGAGCGCAGTGAAGATAACCGAAGACAAATCGGACGTCTGGTTCCGCGGCATGGGCGGCAGTGTGCTGGGAGTGTGGGTCGCACACGGAGAGGGACGCTTCACCGTGGCAGAGCCGCGACTGCTGCAGCAGCTGCAGCACAACGGCCAGGTCGCCATGCAGTACGTCGACGATGACGGCGTGCCCACCGAAATCTACCCTATGAATCCTAATGGAAGCCCAGGTACTTCAATTTTCGATTTCAGCACAAAGTCGGCAGCATAGGAGACATCGCAAAAGACTTGAATCTGAATCTTTCATTCTTTATCCAGAACACGCGGGTTCGAGTACCATTCGCAGCTGAATGTTTCTTTCCTCAAAAATCTTGACAAAAACGCCAAACAGGCGTTATTGAGTATAAATATTTTAAAATCAGTATTAGATAAATGCGTCCGTCATGAATTCTGTTTTAGAGTTCACGAGGCCACAACAATTTGACCTAAACCACTTTTATTTGTTTACAGCGGGTATCGCGGGCGTGAGGTCCCGTGACGGGCGCCACGTGGCCATGATGCCGCACCCGGAGCGCTGCGTGCTGCGCTGGCAGGCGCCGGTGTGCGCGCCCGCGGCGAGCTCCAGCCAGGCGGCGCCCTGGACCAGACTCTTCCAAAATGCCTACTCTTGGGCTACACAGCAATAGATTGAGAAACATTCCATTTCAACTGCATGTGTATACTCGTACATCATGTATACAGACGAGCCATTATTTATAAGTAATTGTTTTTGATGCATTATGTTAAAAAATAAGAGTATTTTTAGAGATGAATATTATGTACAATTTTTCTCGAATATTGTTAAGTTTGATGAGCTGTGCTCATAATTGTGTGATTAATATTGTAAGCACTCACATTGTCTTCCAATTTACATTCCGTTTTTGTTGGATTGTGCCTTTTTATAAGAGATCTATGTAATATTTTTTACCATAAATAAAAAGACATTGTCTACTACATGAGTTGATTTAATTTTTTTTGCCCAGCCTAAAAACTGAGATTTGGAGACTTTTTCGACAAAACCTCACTAGTGTAGGGGGTGGAATGGTTGTATCTTAGTTCCTAAATAAACCATTTACCATATGTTGTGCTGCGTGTTGAGGGTTCGATTCCCGCACGGAGCAAATATTTGATCGGATGATCTACAAGTAGTTGTTCCGGGCGTATTTGTGTATTGTGTATGTGGGTTTACATGTTTGTAAACGCACCCACGATACAGGAGTAACTGCTAGAGTGAGTGGGGCAAGGTTTATTTTTTAAATTAAAAAATAAGTAGTTGCACTAATTTAAGAAAAGAAGGATAATTTCAAAATCAGTTGGTGATTTATTAGTTGATTAGTAAAATTATTATAAACTATATAGAAATATTTTATGCTTACCTACTAGATGAAATTTTACAGTTACAACTTAAATATTATTAATTTTGTGTTGCAGTAACAGTTAAAATTTTGTGGCAACTTTAGAGGTGCAACACAACTATTTAGTGTAATTTCCTGGTAAATTTACATTTAATAGTGCATTTTAACTGTATGGGCGTTTTTCCATTAGAAGGCACGTCACCGGCACCTGCGACGGCGACGGCGGCGTGCCGGTGCCGGGGAAGCAAAAATTTATGGGTATCTATAGTTAGACCTAAAACCTTAACAAAAGTACAAAACGGATTCAATAACTTATCATTACGTTAATATAAATTCGTAAACAATCATATAAAACTATTTCATAAAATAAACTGTCAGATATTCATTGCCATAATGTCCTGTATAGATCTAACTAGGTCCTTCCTTCGAGTTCTTTCTAATGCATCGCAGAGTACGAAAAACCATCTTTGTGGGTCTGCAATGGCATCATATTTTTCCATTAATTTTGTTGCTTTTACAGTTAATGTTTTGTTTTGAATATCAATCTCATCAATATCGCGTTCACGAATTTTCAAATTTCTTGCAAGATCACGCCAGAAACTACCAATCTCTTGAGTAATAGTGTCAAAAATCCTCTGTTTCTTTCTTTTACTAAAGGAACCCAATGGGCTGCTTGTTATAAAGCTGTCTTCTGACTCTTTTGTATGACTTTTGGCTGATGAAGATGACACTGCAACATAAAAATTAATGAATTCCTAGTGTGGGGCAATACAATTTAAGAGAGACTTTTTTAAGTGACTAAAGTGTACACATATAATAGTCTAAGATACGTATATAGAACGACCTTCACCGATCGAGTAACCGGACAAAATGTGTTTATTATGAATTAAAATATGTTGAAGAATGTGACGGTGATGGGTTGCCTCATAAAATCCTGTCAAGGATATTTTTAATTAATTTTTTAAAAGGTTATTTTTTTTCAATACCTTCACCGATAGAGTAACCAAAGAAAATTAACACCAATGGGGATGGCAACTCAAAGCTAATCGTAGATGGCGCTGCGATAGTTGGTCCCCACGTCTACCTTGTACAAAAAAACAAACAAGATTATTTGTTATAAAAATTGAGTATAAATACAAAACAAATATGGAAAATTATTCGTCCATGCAAGTACTATATACTAAAAGAAGAATTAAGACGCCGCGGCGCATCTACAAGAGAAAAAAAGTGATTTAATTGAGTGGTTATACATTTGATTTTACCGTAATAAATCCACAATTACTTGTAGTTGAGGTTTCAATTTTTGAGTTTAGGTATGTTTTACCTGTCCTCTCCTTTATCAAGAATATAATGCTGCTTTTGACTTTCTATTTTGATAAAATATCATAATGTTTTAAGTCAGTAATTTTAACCTTTTTTTCTATTTAGATTCGAGAAATATCACAATATATTTAATTTCTTAACACCACAACTATTACAAAACTCGTTCCAGGTGATAATTCTTCGATTTTCGAGCGATGCAATACTGGTACATAACCTCCAAAAGAAAAGTAGATATTATTTTGAAAAGTGTATTCCATCATTTTTACAGCTTATTACACAACATCTAGTCATTTTACATCAATAAATGTTTTTTTTTCTGAAAATTCCTTTGATTTTACAGTTCTTTGGGGACCAAACTGTCATTTTCACTTTGACACTTGCCTTCCCCATTGAAAGTCCGAAGTCTATAGAATATGCTAACGTAGGGTTGCCTACCTTTTTCTTGTCAAGGGTATAGGGTTGCCTAATTTGAAAAGGTGATAAAAAAATGCTACCTTCACCGATCGAGTAACCAAATAAATTATATATCAAAATAAAGACATTTTTTTTACGAATACGATGGTATACGGTTGCCTATGAAAAACTTGTCAGAAATTAGGGTTGCCAAGCGTTGATGTTTGAAAATTTTAGACGGTTTGGAAGCACATGAGTAGATAAACGGACTAAGCTTCTTAAGAACGAGCAAAATTGTTACCTATTTTGGTAGGGTTGTCACAATAGGGTAGACAAATTCAACAAAAAAATAATAAATAGCTTTATTATTCAGTATGATAGAATCGAATCAAATAATTTAATTGAACAAAGCCAATTACAGGCAATTTCGAATTGTCAAAAGACATAAAATAAAGTTAGTACAAAAATAGTTATGGTGCCCAGTCACAAGAAATAATAACTGTGAAAGTACGGTAGATACCCATTCCAATAGTCCAGTCAACGAGGCATATGTGGTCCGAAAAATTCCTCCTCTGGAACTGAAATTTGGCATATGATGAAGGTGACTGTCGGCGACGAGACCCACGCAACGACAAGGGGTGCAAGTGTGATTTGTAAGGTGATTTTTTTAAGACAAGTGTTTTCTAATCAGAATCCAGTGATTGTGTTGTGTATATATTCGATTCTTATTAGATTATCTTGTACGTTCTTATTAGTTTCTAATTAGATAAGTTTTTTAGTGGAAAATTGTAAAAGTTTAAAACTTAGATTATTACGTAACTTGAAAACTCACTTTTTTGTTTATGTATGTTTTTCAATTAAAGTATTTAAAAGGGCTGTGTTTCATTACAAAAATAGATTCACAAGTTGTTTCATGAAGATCGGTCCAGTAGTTTTCAAGTTATTGCAATTTTTGTGAAATCAAACTTTTGTTCTTGTGTAACTTTAGTTTACTGACAACCGATGGGGAAGAAAAGTTCTCGAGTGGCGACCACGGACCGGAAAACGCAGCGTAGGCAGGCCTCCCACTAGGTGGACCGACGACATCGTGAGGGTCGCGGGCAGCCGATGAATGCAAGTGGCGAATTGTCGTTCGGCGTGGCGGTCTAAGGGGGAGGCCTATGTTCAGCAGTGGACGTCTTCCGGCTGATGATGATGATGATGAACTTTAATAGTTTTAGTTCTAGGATTTTTTTTTTATAAAAAAAAGTGTTATTCATTTTATTTTAAACCAAAATACGATTGAAAACTTGAGAGGTGTCAAGGGACCACGATAGCAAGTTAAAAAAAGGTTCAAGCGATTTTCGACCTTATTGACATTTATGCAAACACCTGATTTTAATGAAGGAACAATGTTAACGAATGAGAATGTGAGAAAAACAAACTAAATTTTAAATGTCGATAAGGTCGAAAATTGCTTGCACCACTTTTTTTTAACTTGCTATCGTTAAGCGAATGTTTTCCGACCTTCAAGCGATTTTCGACCTTATTGACACTGATGCAAACACCGGATTTTAATGAAAGAGCAATGTTAGCTAACGAGAATGTGAGAAAAACAAATTAAATTTTAAATGTCGATAAGGTCGAAAATCCCTTGCACCTGTTTTTTAACTTGCTATCGTTAAGCAAATGTTTTCCGACCTTCAAGCGATTTCTGACCTTATTGACATATATGCAAACACCGGATTTTAATGAAGGAGCAATGTTAGCTAACGAGAATGTGAGAAACACAAACTAAATTTTAAATGTCGATAAGGTCGAAAATTATTCGGTCTGTTCGGTCTGTTATTCATCCTTCGTTGCCTATTTACTGGTCTGTACTTGTTTGGAAATACAAATGAAATGGTGCTAGAAAAAGTAGCTAAAAAGTTTAGCCACAAATTTTATAAAATTGTAGCTGTCGTCACGGAATAATAGCCAGATCTAGCTATAAAGTTGCTTTGAAGTTGTGTCAAATCGATCGTACGATAGGCAGTATAGTGTATGGTGTATATGGACGAACTGCCAATTTGAAACAATTACAAGCGTCAAATCGATCCGCGATCGTACGATAGGCAGGATGGTGTATGGCTACTATAAGGTAAGAACGGGCGGTATAAAAAGTGGTACGAAGCGCGGTCTATTTGACAACGCGCGCCCTCTTGAAGGTAGGTGTTTGGTCTCTAATATATTGGTGACCAAACACCTTTAAAAATGTCTTTTGACAATTCAAAATTGCCTGTAATTGGCTTAGTTGAATTAAATTAATTGATTCGATTCTAGCATACTGAATAATAAAGCTATTTATTATTTTTTTGTTTAATTTGTCTACCCTATTGTGACAACCCTACCAAAATAGGTAACAATTTTGCTCGTTCTTAAGAAGCTTAGTCCGTTTATCTACTCATGTGCTTCCAACCGTCTAAAATTTTCAAACTTCAACGCTTGGCAACCCTAATTTCTGACAAGTTTTTCATAGGCAACCGTATACCATCGTATTCGTAAAAAAAATGTCTTTATTTTGATATATAATTTATTTGGTTACTCGATCGGTGAAGGTAGCATTTTTTTATCACCTTTTCAAATTAGGCAACCCTATACCCTTGACAAGAAAAAGGTAGGCAACCCTACGTTAGCATATTCTATAGACTTCGGACTTTCAATTGGTGTTAATTTTCTTTGGTTACTCTATCGGTGAAGGTATTGAAAAAAAATAACCTTTTATAAAATTAATTAAAAATATCCTTGACAGGATTTTATGAGGCAACCCATCACCGTCATATTCTTCAACATATTTTAATTCATAAAAAACACATTTCGTCCGGTTACTCGATCGGTGAAGGTCGTTCTATATACGGATCCTGTACTATAATGAAAGTTAAGGGCATGAGTCTTGTTCTATTATATTGTTTTAGTAATGTGGAGAGAAAAAAGTGAAATAATCAGATTTGAAATGTATCTAGACCAAAAGCACAGCAGCCAAATGCTCAGCCACTGTGCTAACCATACTGTCAATTTAGAAAATAACTATGTAAGAATATAATATGAGTAAATTGTGAAGAATTATTAAATTAAAATCTTCTGGTGTCTGTATCATTTCTAAATCCAAAATATACACACACCGGCACAATTAGGGGAACACAAAAAAAAATGTCTTTTTTTTTTTGAACTCGTGAGTGATTCGTCAAGTGGTTCATTTATTTAAGATATTACCCTCGTACAACATAATATTTTGAGATATTTTGACATTTTTTAACATTCTAACAGAAATTACACCCTCTCAAGTGTTTGTTGACAGTCAGCGCTTTTAAGTGTTTCTGATAAGGATTTTGCTTGAGCAGTCAATAGTGGCTCTAGCTTATTTTGTTGTTGTTGTTTGAAGAGTTAACATTGTATTGCACACAAAATGAGTGATTTGCCAGCAACTGAAGTCGCCAGAGCTGGGACAATGATCGAGGAAGGTCACACATATCGTTCAGTGAGTCGAATGTTGGGTGTGTCAGTATCTGTGATCCACCGTTGTGTGAAACAATACAGACAGACAGGATCTTACGTGCGGAGGCGGGGACAAGGCAGAAAACGCGCAACCAGTGCCGTAGACGAACGTTTTATAAGGGTGCAAACGTTGAGAAACCACGCGAGCAGTGTGCGGCTGTGCGTTATCGTGCATAAACACAAAACCTGGCCCTATGAATGGGGCAAAAGGCATTACATGGGGTTCCAGGATCTCGGTTATGTATCTGTGTGCAGTCAGAGAACCGCCATCGATGATGACCAAAGCGGTGCGGGCTGTTAAACTTATGCCACCCCACACCATAACGGACCCTCCACCATATGACACCGTTTCGGTAAAATCGGCTTGATGGTACCGTTCTCCTCGATATCTCCACATCCTTTCCCTCCCGTCGATGAAATTTACGCAAAATCGGCTTTCGTCGGAGAATAAAACACGACCCCATTTATCGGACCAATCTTGGTGTTGACGAGCGAACGCTAATCTTGCAACTCGGTGGCTTACCTCAAGTTTAGGCGCTTTTGCTGGCACGTATGACTTTAAACCAACTTCGTTTAACCTTCTTCTTACTGTTCGTTCACTTACACGCACGTTACGCACCTCTTCTAAGAGATTTCTGGTCTGGACAGCTGTTTGACGACGGTTTCTCAACGTTTGCACCCTTATAAAACGTTCGTCTACGGCACTGGTTGCGCGTTTTCTGCTTTGTCCCCGCCTCCGCACGTAAGATCTTGTCTGTCTGTATCGTTTCACACAACGGTGGATCACAGATACTGACACACCCAACATTCGACTCACTGAACGATATGTGTGACCTTCCTCGATCATTGTCACAGCTCTGGCGACTTCAGTTGCTGGCAAATCACTCATTTTGTGTGCAATACAATGTTAACTCTTCAAACAACAACAACAAAATAAGCTAGAGCCACTATTGACTGCTCAAGCAAAATCCTTATCAGAAACACTTAAAAGCGCAGACTGTCAACAAACACTTGAGAGGGTGTAATTTCTGTTAGAATGTTAAAAAATGTCAAAATTTCTCAAAATATTATGTTGTACGAGGGTAATATCTTAAATAAATGAACCACTTGACGAATCACTTACGAGTTCAAAAAAAAAAGACATTTTTTTTTGTGTTCCCCTAATTGTGCCGGTGTGTGTATTTCTGTAGGATCAGGCTTCTGCGGAAATAACTGTTTGTATGGGTGTGTAAACATTTAGGTAAAATATTACTCACTGTAATAGTTGCCATACTCTCTCGGCAAGTGGTTGCTCTCATAGTCTGTTATTTTCTCTAACACATCCTTAGAGTTTGGGAGCTTCAAAGCGATTTTCTTCAGGCAATCTACATTTTCCTCAGATAACACGTCTCTTACTTCCAAAACTTTCAAAAGCTGTCCAATGCTGTTTATTTGTTCAAACCTTCTCACTGAATTTATGGTGTCTCTGAAGAACTCTTTCATGGAACTCAGTATTTCACTATGTCTTTCGTTACTTCCCACTGAGAATACTATGTATTGTTTCAACTGACTATAATCCGATAAAGTCATTTTAGGCTGTTTTAGTCGTTCCTATCCGAAATCTTGAAAAACTGCACTCAAGTTATTGTACAACGACGGAGAATTGTTTATCTTATAGATATTATGCGAAAAAGAAGGGTGTTACACAGTTCAGTAAACGAGATTGCGGTAACTTAAATATTATCAAATTATACCAAGTCTTAATTTTCGTCGTGTTTGAGAAGTAAAAGAGAGGACAGCGAGCGGACTAGCAGGAAAGTGAAAATTTAAGTTTTCTGGGCTGTCAATAGTGACATTGACATTTAGAAATAACATTCCAATTCACTAATAGCTTCTGACATTATGAAGATTTTAGCAATCAAAGCTGATTTTAAAGAAGTTTAAGCAATTTATGCACTCGCACGAAGTCCAAAACCTTTTTTTCAAGTTTTTATTGCTATGTTTCATATTTATACGTACCACAAACGTGTATTTTAAATACAAATTAATAACCTCGACTTAAATTTCAGATCGTTCTTACGTGTAAAGAACACACATCTGTTTTAGTCATATTGTTTACGAAAAGGGTATTCCCCTTTTCACGTCATAAGTAGAAAGTACATTTTGTTATTTATGTACAGTCAATACGTAGAACTGCGTCAAATTATCGTTTAGGAGTGCATTCCGTAAGGGATATTGAATTACGATTTGTTAACTAATAGTTTTGTAAACTAACTAGTTAAAAGTATGGTTGGCAATGGCAAATGTATGAAGAAAAATGAGTTCACTTTGAAATAGAAAATTATCACTACATTTTTTTTAGCGTGGTAAAATCAAAATGTCGGGGCCCTCTCTCAGAGGGCCAAAGCCTGCCGGGGTCGCGGGATTTATTTACTTTGTTTTATACTATGTAGGTAGTGATAATTTGGTCGCGTTCCGGGGTCACGGTAATTTGTTAGTTCCGCGACCAAATTATCACTATATACCTACATAGTATAAAACAAAGTTGCTTCCCGCTGTCTGTCCCTAATAATTACATAATTATTATAGTACTCGTATGCTTAGATCTTTAAAACTGCGCAACGGATTTTGATGCGGTATTTTTTAAAAGATAAAGTTATGTAAATGTATATAACATGTATTATAATACATTATAGTAGTGATTGCACCCATGCGGAGCCGGGGCGGGTCATTAGTAGTCTATAAAACTTTATTCGAATCATCATCATCGGCCTATAATGTTCCCACTGCTGGGACACAGGCCTCCTCTCTGTGAGAGGGAGTGGGCCATAATCCACCACGCGGGCCCAGTGCGGATTGGTGGATGTCAGTCATGTCTTCAAATTTTGGTTCTAAAAGACATGCCGGTTTCCTCACGATGTTTTCCTTCACGTCTTCCGTCTCAGCAGTGTGAACATTATAGGCTGATGACGAAACCAAGGGGTATCGTGTTATCCTATGAACTATGTGGCTGAACTATGAAGGTCAGATAGGTAGATGGAAAGTATAAAATATTGGTACCTATTCAGCTGCTTCCGGTTAGACTAGAAGCCTACCCCAACATAAATAATTGGGAAAAGGCTAAGCAAGTACCTAATAGGTATCTACGTACCTACTCATGATGATAACATTCATTAATTGTATACAAACGTGTAAAGAATGTGTACTTATGTCTCTTTATAATTTTATATGTATTTAAACTAGCGTTCTGCCCCAGAATCGCTCGGGATCAATTGAAATACTTAAACCTTCCTCGAGAAGCACTCTTCCCATTGGTGAGATCAGCATCAAAATTCGTTGCGTATGTAGGTACTTAGTTTTAAAGATCTTAGCAATCTTAGCATACATAGGAACAGACAGACATAGGGAAGCAACTTTGTTTTAAACTATGTAGTGATATAAATGTATCTAACAAGCATAGGTCGGAATTAGGTAGAGTTATTCATGTAGGTACTTACGCTGTGAAATAATAAAGTGGATATGCCCGAAATCCCGGAATTACTCATAAAGAGCAGAAAAATCCCGTGATTTATTATATAAAAAGTTATTTAGTTTCAAACAATTTATTTTTGTCTAATCTATCTCTTATATTTTTATTTATTATTATTTATTTCTGTTTTCCACACGAGATTGTATGTTAGAAATCCCGGAAGATCCATATTAATATCAACATTTCGATGCAAGTACCAAAATAACTGTATTACTAATTCCGACTGCTAATACGTTAAATCATGTGGCACCCGTACCGGTTGTTGTTGGGAGCGATACTCTCGAAGTTGTAGACCATTATACTTACCTTGGACAGATTGTTCAGTTAGGTAGGTCCAACTTCGAGAAAGAGGTCGCCCGAAGAATCCAACTCGGATGGGCAGCGTTTGGGAAGCTACGTGATATCTTCTCTACGTGGTCTTTGACTGCTGGCCTTTTAGAGAGACAGAGAGTCACTCAACGAGCAATGGAAAGAGCTATGCTCGGAGTTTCTTTGCGGGATAAAATCCGGAACATGGATATTCGGCGAAGAACCAGAGTCACCGACATAGCTCATAAAATTTGCAAGTTGAAGTGGCAATGGGCAGGCCACATCGCTCGTAGAACTGACAACCGATGGGGAAGAAAAGTTCTCGAGTGGCGACCACGGACCGGAAGGCGCAGCGTAGGCAGGTCTCCCACTAGGTGGACCGACGACATCCTGAGGGTCGCGGGCAACGGATGGATGCAAGTGGCGAATTGTCGTTCGGCGTGGCGGTCTAAGGGGGAGGCCTATGTTCAGCAGTGGACGTCTTCCGGCTGATGATGATGATGATGAATAAGTTAAATTAAGAAAACATGTAAGTATTTTTTATTATAAGAACCTTCAGTAACTATGGCTGGTTGAGCCAAGCAGGTAGTCTTGGACACGGCGAGGATAGTAAGGAGGTTAATTCCTATCTCCGGATCCCTTACCATGCAGGTTGGATCCTGTTCCCGATGATAGTAGGCTACTATTTTTCATATTTTCAAATGATTTATGACAGAAATCAATAATATAGATACCTATCTAGTTATTAATAAAATGAGGTATCTATACTGAGTTCGTTTGAAATTTCCTACTTTTCTTAACTAGTTTTACGTATTTAGGTAGGTACGTATAATCTAGATTTACGTTCCTATTGATTCCTTCAATGTATGCGTTTCGCGCCCGATTTCAGATTCTCGTTGACGGCTTACCATTCCATCTTACTGGAAACTTTAATAGTGAATGTTTAAAATTTTCCCCTTTTTTATTTTCCTCTTTTTACATCAAAATATTCAACGCAAATTCTCGTGAAATACGTTATCCGTAGTACAATTATACCATCGTCCAAGTACACACTACACAGCAAGCGAAAAATGCTCTTAAAAAAAAAAAAACTATTGAAACAAACAGTTTTTTTTATGGGACCAAATGACAGACATAGGTACAGCAACGAACAAAAAAAAAATCAAAATCGGTTTACCGAGTCGTATGTTACGATCGTGTGTGTACCTACCTCATAACTAACAAACATAAAAAATAAAGTCGAATTGATAACGTCCTCTTTTTTTTTTGAAGTCGGTTGAAAACGTTGCCACACACTATACTTGTAGATCACACAAATTCTGTGCGGGGATCGAACCAGTGATACGATACATAGCAGTCGATATCTCAGCCACTGCGTAAGATTATCGCTCGCCCCCCTATTACTTTTTTACTATCGACAATTCTACTGAAGGTTGGTCTGGAAGTTTGTAGGAAATTCTACCCTGTTCTAGATGTTTCGAGATGGTTCTGGAATGTTCCAGAAGGTATGGAACTATGTCGAAGTCTATGGATGTTTCCAGAACATTCGACCATCTTCTAGAAACATCTAGTGGGTCCGGCCGGGGTAAAAATAGGGCGCCGATCGGCGACCTCAGTCAGTCTGGTTTTGACTACGATCGAGGCGACTCGAAAGTGAACTCGTAGCGATCTCTAGGTGACTTTTACGTGTGTATACTCGTAAGTGTTTAAGTGTTGAGTAGTGTTAAGTGCTTGTTGAAATTAGTAATTTGTGTGTGTCAATAAACTTTATTTGGTTTTAATTGGTGTTGATTAATTTATCCCCTACCCAGCTCTTAATAGTATCTAAAAAATCTCAAGATGAGGGTGTAATAGCAGATTCATCTCTACCTAACCTTTCGGAGATAACAGGCGTGATGTGATGGATGCTATTATTAAGATATATTTAAGTAAGTACTTAAAGGTAAATCTACTCTACACGCCAAACTGGCTTTTGAATTACTGCCATAAGATTGAACAGTTAAATATGAAAACAAATAGATTAACTAAGAAATGACGTGATGACCCTAAAACTAACAAAGATTGATTAGGCAAGCACTTACTGCGGAAGGTAGGTAGTAGAAAAAAGTCCCGATAATAAACAAAAAGGGCGTAACAATGAGGTCAACTGCCATCGACAAAAAAAAACTGTTATGGCCACTTCAATGTTTATGGGTTTGAAATCACCGGAATCTTTCAATCATGGAAACATAGACGAACTCTCTCTGCTTTTAGGTGCTCTCCTAAAAATTCTTTGGGGAACAAGCACAATAGACAAGAGTTAACGCAAGTTGATTTGAAGAGTTTAAAAGGTTATTTATTTCTTGTTTGATTAAATATGATTATAATCACTACAAGAACTAACTACATAATAACATATTATGTGCTTCAACGAGAACTCGGCTATATATACCTAGACGCTGGTGGCGGTGGTTGTCGTTTCCGCGAGGTCTCATAAAAATAAAATGCAAATGGAGTTACAAAAAAAGCAGGTGTGACGTGATCAGTGATTAGGATCTATTTGTAAGTTATTTTGTTTAGTATGTTAATCTAAGAGCAAAGACATTATAATGCCTGAAATCAAAATTAAATACTTGTTGGCTAATCAACAAGAACAAAACTATCCGGAATCTGTAAAATTGTTTTTACATTATTTATGACAAAGTTTGTTAATTGCATATACCTATTTAACTTAATGATAGGACATTACCTATGCTGAATAGTGTTTTGGGGTCTTTACAAATAGAAATAATTTTAATTGAAGGACGCTACTAACATCATCCACTGACCGGAATCAGTCAAAGTAATATGAGTTTGTACCAATCATTGATGAAATGCAGAGGTCTGGTACATGAAATTATACAAGGTTGAGTCGTAGCTACACTAACACGCAAATTATGATCTGGTAAATAGATAGGGTTTATATACGTACCTACCAAGTGGAAAATATTGTTTTCTATAACTTTGTATGTCGTCATTTAATGAATAGAGTCAATACCAATAACGATAATGACCCGTTTTATGACTAAAATTGTGTACTACTTATAATCATTACAATATTTACATATTTCTCGTTATCATCTGTACTTGAGACATGCTTTGACCCCTCTATCAGTCCATCACTGTCGCTTTCGTAAGTCGGACAATAAAATGGTTAATACATTTTAATTGTTGCACATTTGCTAACAATTAAAAATGTACAGATTTATAAAACGTGGTTTAGTTCCTAAAACAGCATTTACTAGTCTCCAAAAAGACTTTTCTAATGAAAAGTTATGGAGGAATGGTGTTCGCTGTATAACTCAAAGTATAAAATCAGACAGTTTGTTTCCTGAACGTGCAGACTTTCCCAGCAGGCATATTGGACCTAGAGATCAAGATGTAGTGACTATGTTGGATTTGCTCGGTTATAAGGTAAGTTGATCATGTCATTGTACTTCTCCAATTGATACATTTTGTTTTACTAATTAATTATGTATTTGTGCATCTATTTTAGAGCTTAGACCAATTAACGGATGATGCAGTCCCAAAGAAAATTCAACTCCAAGGCCTGATGGACATCAGTGAACCTATGAGTAAGTTACTACCTTATATATTATGTACGAGCATAATCGCTTGCAGTTTGATATATAATTGATCAAAATGTATTTCAGGTGAAAATGACCTAATTAAAACCGTGCAAAAAATATCTGAGAAGAATGAAATATGGCGGTCCTACATCGGCATGGGATATCACAACTGCTGTGTTCCTCATTCTATTATGCGTAATTTATTCGAGAACCCAGGATGGTACGTTTTTTTTTATTTACCCACAAGTTTACAAATATTGCACGGGAACATTTTATGAAACTCTTAAGGTTTCGTCCTTAAAATCTTAGATTAGACTATAGATAATAAGATATGAAGACACCATTAGAAAATAATCTAATCTGTTAGATTTCCCTTTTACCTATAAGCTGTTTTTTTTTTTCAGGACAACACAATACACTCCGTATCAACCAGAAATAGCACAAGGAAGATTAGAAAGTCTCCTTAACTATCAGACCATGGTCAGCGACCTTACAGGTTTAGATGTCGCCAATGCGTCGTTATTGGATGAAGGCACTGCTGCTGCCGAAGCGTTATCGCTTTGCCATAGGTATGTCCTCACACTAACCTAACGATAGTTAATTATTATGTTACTGTACAAAAAAAAAGATTAAAATATCAACTATGATAAAAGGTCAAGGTACCTTTTAATTTAATTAAACTTCTAAAGAATGTACCTTTTGTAAACGTATTATTTTGTTAATGCTAATGTTTTCGCGATTTATAGATAGCGTGCTAAAATAAACTTTCGTTCACAGGCTCAATAAGAGAATGAAATTCGTGGTATCAGAGAGACTGCACCCTCAAACATTAGCCGTGGTTCAAACACGTCTAGACGCTCTGGGTCTGGAGGTAGATGTGGTACCAGATGTTCGGCAAGTGGACTTCGCTCAAAGAGATATATCTGCAGTGTTGCTACAGTGTCCTGACACAAGGGGTTTGGTGTATGATTATTCTGGACTAGCGGCTGCTGCTCATGAGCATGGTGTAAGTTTTTAGATATTTTATAGCATTCGCCAGGCATGATGAAGAATCCAATACTGAAAAATCTAAATATATGTCCACAGACCTTAGTAGTCGTGGCCACGGACTTGCTAGCTCTCGCACTTCTGCGACCTCCAGCAGAATGTGGGGCTGCCCTTGCGGTGGGGACTTCGCAACGTCTAGGAGTGCCTCTAGGCTATGGTGGACCTCATGCTGGTTTTTTCGCAGCTGAGCATCAGCTGGTGCGACTTATGCCCGGTCGTATGGTCGGTGTTACCAGAGATGCTACGGGAAGAGATGCTTACAGGTACCTACAGTAAACTTTTAGAACTCTCTAAGGTGTAGCTTGCGCGTCCATGTTTCTCCCAAACAATGATGATTTACTAATCGATTAGAGACAAGCAAACAATTTGTGTTTTAAAAAAGATTTCATTGCCGCCGCAATATTCAGTATCAGAAGTGATTTCAAAATCAATCAATCGTGTTAAGCTTTTAAAATGAAGTAGTTAGTTATATAATTTTTCACTTCTTCAGGCTAGCTCTTCAGACAAGAGAACAGCACATTAGAAGAGACAAAGCGACGTCCAACATTTGTACAGCACAAGCACTCTTGGCCAACATGTCTGCTATGTACGCAGTCTACCACGGTCCTCAAGGTTTGAGAGACATTGCCACCCGAGTTCATAACGCCACATTAGTACTCGACCATGGTAAGATAATTCAAAATTTCAGAGAGACGCAAAAATATAGAAATATGCTCAAGTTCATTTTATTTTTCCTTCTACTGATAGCGATATTTTTTTCCTGTAAAGACGGTAAAAGCAACTAAGATGGGAAAATTTACCCTAGTTTTAATTTTTCAGGAATAAGACAACGTGGACACAAACAATCCAACGACGTATACTTCGACACACTCCATGTAGTTCCCCTTTCTGAACACGATGCTGTTGCGATCAAAGCGCGCGCGCAACAAAAGAAGATTAACCTGAGGTACTTCGATGACGGAGCTGTAGGTGTAGCGTTAGATGAAACTACCACCATGGAGGATGTCAACGACTTGCTGTGGACATTTGACTGCAAGCCTGTCGAAGAGGTAAAGTTTATAGAACACGAAACTTGATTTTATTAAAGTAACTGAAGACTCCTTTCGAATCTCAAAGATAGATTTAATGAGAGACTGTAAGCAGTTACATTATAGCTGAACCCTGGTAATGTTTTTAAGTATAAGAGTGGCATAGAAACGCATGGATTGTAATACCTGCATTTAAACAGGAATGTTCTCTAAAAATTTGAAGTGCTGAGAAATTCGGCATGTCAAAAACCTTCTCTCATAAACCTTCTTGATTTTTCCAGGTGACAAAATCGGAAGACGTACGAGCCAAAAGCGTGCAGCAAGGTCCGTTCAGGAGAACTTCTCCATACCTCACACATCCCGTATTTAATATGCACCACTCCGAGACTAGAATAGTTCGCTACATGAAGCGGCTTGAGAACAAAGACGTGTCACTTGTACATTCTATGATACCTTTGGTAAGTTCAATATTCTTTTGCAATTTTATGCTTTGTAAATAGTGTGATTAACTTTAAATATAAATATCTTTATCAGTTGACCTTTAAGTGTAAGAAAAACAAGTATCGCGTATTACTAAGATAAGAAGGAAGCATTAACAGTTAGGGGGGTCTTTATCATCAGGTTATTTGCACGTGATTATCTCGCTATTCAACTGACGAGACATTCAATTTCTGACCGAACGATAAATCAGCTATCACTATGACCTTTTGCCGAAACCGAAAATTTAATAACCTTAGAGATTCAGTTCAAGATTGGCTGGTGGAAGTTGTTCATTCAGTAAATTGGCAAAATAACATTCATAGAAACAATGAACATATTTTATTTGTATAGTTAATTTTCCATCACTGTGTCGTTCGTGAGCTTTTGGCATTATGTAGGATGAAGGTGGTTTTTTGGCTGAAGCCTCAGCATCAGCCAAACCCTCAGTCGGAAATTCCTCGCTATAACAAATGACTATTACTCCAGGGTTCTTGTACAATGAAGCTTAACTCAACGACGGAGATGATGCCGTGTTCGTTCAAGCACTTCACTGAGATCCATCCGTTCGCACCTCTAGACCAGTGCAAGGGATACCACCAGCTGTTTGAAGAACTAGCCAACGATCTGTGTGCAGTTACTGGATACGATCGCGTGTCTTTCCAACCTAACAGGTAAGTGAATGTATAACTGTTAAAAGTAAGACCACAAGAAAATAGAGAAGATTAAACAAACTATTTGCCAGAACTTATGCAAAAATAGAGTGCGAAACACCGCAACAAAACACTGTCTTTGTATGAAAAAAGAACATCTTTTTTTAAATGCCACGAGAGCGGTCCTTTCTAGATAAGGCCTTTGCTTTCCAGAGGAAGATTACTAGCTAGTTGCATTTGTTTATCCCTTAAATTATACTTACAGCGGTGCTCAGGGAGAGTACGCTGGTTTGCGTACAATTAAACGCTACCACGAGTTCCGCGGCGACACTAAACGTAACATCTGCCTGATTCCGGTGAGCGCGCACGGCACCAACCCTGCGTCTGCGCATATGGCCGGTATGCTCGTCTGCGCCATTCGAGTTACACCGTCTGGTGATATTGACATGGCCCATCTTAAAGAAAAGGTAATACGGCGTTAGATTGTAAGGTCAGATCGCGTAGACAAAAATATTTTAGTTCAAGCATTAAAAAAAAAAAAACATTTTCAAAAGCCTGTTAACAGCTTACATCCGTAGTACTTAATAGGAATAAAATAATATATTTTAATCAAGCAAGGATCGTCACTCACTGGACGCCTGAGGGAGGACAACGCCGTCGAGGTCGACCGCGGCGGAGGTGGTGTGACGATCTGTAGCTCAATTCACGTAACTAAACAAGTGCAGTTGCAGTTAAGTTTCGATCAAAACAACGCTTTTCGTATTCTTTATCGATGACAGACACGCTCGCGTCAAGTTCGCGTCACGCGAGCGCATCATCGATATTCTACTGTTGTGCGTCTTTTGTCCGTGTTTTGGATCGCAACATGATTGTGAATCTTGATTATGAATCAGCACTAAAATCTATACTGGGGTATTATTTTAATATTTTATTAATGTCATATTCATTGAAATTTAATCGATTCCATTCGATTATTCAGTGGGCAATAATTTTTCTCTCCTGGTTTGGTTGTCGTACAGTTGACGTGCAGTTCACGCGCAGCTTACGCGCAGTTCAAAGATTACATACCGTTTATCACTCGAACGTTAACTTAACTGCAACTGCACTACTACTTCATCGGCGCGTCATAAAATTACGTGAATTAGCCTTCTGATCATGTTCGCGGGGCAGACATGGCCAGAAATTTCCCAAAATAGAGAGGTTTGGAAGAAGAAAGGGGAGGCCTTTGCCCAGCAGTGGGACACCGAATAGGCTATTAAAAAAAAAAATATAGCATCTAGTGTGGAAAGGCTTAAAAGCATAAAGCTCCCACTTAGGTAAGGAATCATTGTAGTCTCGTTGCTACGCCGCGTGCACGCTCCGTAGCAGCAGCATTGTCTTAATTGCTACGTCTCGTAGACGTTTCGTAGCAATTTGTTGTTGACTTCATTGCTACGGCTCGTAGACGCTACGTAGCAACTCTAAAGATGTTTGGTAATTTACGTAGAATAAACGTAGTTTGAGAAAACTAACAAACATTACACTTAGCACTGATTAGATGGAAATAGGTCTCCATTTAATATTTTTTATGCTATTCTAATAAAAACCCACCAAGAAAAGTTTTAATTATTTTCAGGTGGAGGAGTACAGCGACAAAATATCCTGTCTCATGTTGACATACCCGAGTACGTTCGGTGTGTTCGAGGAGCGTGCTGCAGACGTGTGCGCATTGGTGCACAAACATGGTGGACAAGTGTACTTGGATGGTGCTAATATGAATGCACAGGTTTGTCCGATATTAATCAAGTGTAGTTAGTAGTTATAGTTTTTTTATAGATAAATTCGAGTAAATATAAGATATAGGGAACAAAACAAAGCTTTCATCTTGTCAGCCAATAGCCGTCCACTGCTGAACGTAAGCCATCCCCAAAGAGCGCTTACGATCCCACTGTTGAGCAGTTTGTATCCATCCGCTGCCGGCCACCTTCTTCAAATCACAAAACTTTACTTTAACTTTAATAGCTAATTTCTTTCTTTAGGTGGGTCTTTGCCGACCCGGAGATTACGGCAGCGATGTGTCACATTTGAACTTACACAAAACGTTCTGCATTCCTCACGGAGGAGGAGGTCCGGGTATGGGACCTATTGGAGTGTAAGCATTTTTGAAATAATAATATGTAGTAGAAAAAAATGTTCTGTTTTGTGTGCTTTATTTTTTTGCAAGTTTTTATTAAACGTGATGATGATGATATTATTATTCTCTTCTGCAGAAAAGCTCACCTAGCACCGTTCTTGCCGTCACATCCAGTAATCGATCCATTAGCAGACTTGGGTGATGCAGCTCACAGTTTCGGTTCAGTCAGCGCTGCACCTTATGGATCATCGGCTATTCTACCTATTTCTTGGGCTTACATTAAAGTAAGTGCAATGCAGAAAATTTTGTTTTCCATTATGCTAACAAATAAGATAACTCAAAGTGAAAGCTTTCTTATTATAATTCTAGATGATGGGTCCCAAAGGATTGAGACGTGCGACCCAGGTGGCTATTCTTAACGCAAACTACATGTCTAAGAGACTTGAAGGTCACTACAAAACTTTGTACAAGGGCGAGAGAGGACTTGTTGCTCACGAGTTCATTATAGACGTGAGGGATTTGAAGAAGTCTGCCAACATAGAACCTGGTGACATTGCTAAGAGGCTTATGGACTTTGGTAAGATCGAAATCTATACCGTAACACCAGTTGCTTCTGGTTTTTTACGAAAATAGAATACCTATATATTTTACATTTTGTTTCAAATCCATGTCGACTATTGAACACTCTAGAATGAAATATGTACCTTAATAAAATTTCAGAAAGTGCCAATGTATCTTCTAACAGGGAAAAAAATGTTTATTAAGTTTATTTTAATTACAAGTACATAGAGTTTTAACATCTTCGATCATTAATCGAAGTTTAACATGCATGATTTGGAGATCAGTTAGATGCCTATGTTAGGTGGCTTTGCTCATTGCAATATAAAAAATAGACGTGACTATGTATACCTATGTAAATGAAAATAATTAATTGTGCGACGTTGCAGGCTTCCATGCTCCCACGATGTCGTGGCCAGTCCCCGGAACTCTAATGATAGAACCCACCGAGTCTGAAGATCTTCAGGAGATGGACCGCTTCTGTGAAGCTCTCATCGCAATCAGGAAGGAAATTAAAGACATCGAAGATGGAACCATGGACAAGCGGCTTAATCCTTTGAAGGTACAGTCAATGTTTTCATAATAATTTTTAATTTTAATGTGTATTTTTTTTACTAAATTGAAAGGTTTTTCCTCAATTATTATTTTCGATAGTAATTGAGGAAAGAACATGGAAATTTTGCACAGTAGGTAAGGGAAATCCTGACTTTTGCTTTTAAGTAGTTACTATAGGAACACAGGAATATGAATTTTGTCGGTAATTAACAATATAATATAAGGAAGCCTGGAATTATATTACAGACTCATTGCTAAAAGTTTTTTCCATAAATACCTAATGAATTCAATATATAAAACATAATGTTTGGAAATCGTTTTGTTACATGTTGAGTATTTTCAGATGGCGCCACATACGCAAGCAGAAGTAATCTCTGAAGATTGGAACCGCCCATACAGTCGAGAACAAGCCGCATTCCCAGCTGTGAGTATAGTTCTAGCTTCCTGACAGATTTTTATTTTAAGTTTTCAGAAAGTGCTAAATCAAGATATTCAATATTCATGTTTCAGCCATTCGTAAAAGGAGAGACGAAAATCTGGCCTACAGTTGGTCGTATAGATGACATGTACGGAGACAAACATCTTGTCTGCACCTGTCCGCCGGTGCTCGACGACTTCTAACTTATTTACGAGATCTATTTTTAAATCAAAATATTTTAAGGTCCTCATTTCATTATGTTTTGTATTATTATTGTGTAATGTAGGGTTGTGACAATGAGTAATAAACAAGTTGACCATCTGTCGCATTATGTATATTTTTTCAATACTGTTGTAGAATAAAATATTGTCTTCTAACAACATAATCTTCTTCATTTTGCATATTAATCTATAGCAGTACAAATAAGTAATTGCCGTAAATTATATTGACTTCAAACAGTAATCTATCTACCTTAATATTGTACAAATATTTTAATATTGCGAAGGATTATTATTTATTTATTACGCATAACATTTAAATTGGATTCAAGGCAACGTGTTTGTTTTGTTACTAGCTCAAATAACTATCTGAAATACCAAAGGCTTCACATTACATAACAATTTTATTAATTTGTAAACATACCGCGTGCACTTTTATATTTAGTGAAACATTCTGTATTTCAAATGTAAATATAATATTTCTAAACTGTAATATTTATAGAGCAAACATTTTCAGCTTTAAACAAAACAAAGACTAAAATATATGTTTAAATTAGTAGCAGACTAGTTTGAAATTACAAAAATAGACTATAACTTAATAAGGTAAAACATAAAACTAGACTCAAACAATAAAATTCTAAAAAAAATTGTTGATTTTTCTAGATTTTTATTAAAGCATAAAATATCAATAAAAAAATCATTTTCACGTAATAAAATTGATCTTGAATGTTCAAGATACAAAACAACCTTAGAAATAATGTCTTTAACTATCGATAACTTATTTAATTATTATTATTTTGGTGGGGAATTGATCACATCTTTTGGGTACATACCCAACCTCACTCCTAACTCTTTAGGCATGCGGAGCGCAGGGCGCGTGGGGAACGGATGGTACGAGCCTGTCGAAGGACTGCGAGGGTATGACAACGAAGACAACGTATCTGTCTCGATGAGCGAAGTGATAGCACTGCAAGTATCGTCTGACTCTACTTTAGTTCTGTCACTCTTTTCTGAGTAGTCTTTAGGAATAGTGGGAGTTTCTCTGTTGGGAAATATCTTAGGTGATATTGGCGTCGAAACTTGGTCCAACGACGTGATTTGACACAGAGTATCACTAGAGTTGCTCTTAGCTCCGGTCGGCGAGTCGTCCTCCGCTGACGGTTCGTACGTGAAACTAATAGAGGAAGTCACAACATGAGCAAAGTCACTAACTTGGCTGTTATCAGTCTTAGATACATTTTCGCAAACTTTCGGTCCTTGATTAACCGTTTTGCTACAAATATCACTAGCTTTAGACAACACAAAGTCATTATATTTGCTTGAAAAGGGGTAATTATAGTCATCGGATGTGAAACGCTTTTCATATGCCGAAGTATCTTTTTGTTCCGAAGACGGTAAAGTCACTGATGGTTTGGACTCACCAGAAAAAGAATGACGAGTCCAGTCTGATGTAGTTGCAGGTTTGAGTTCTTTATTTGATAAGTCACCATAACTTGATAGATCACTTGGTTTTCTTTGGTATTCGAAATCAAAATTTTCAGTTTTCTCTATAAAGCTTTTGTGATCACATTTCGCTAAAAATCCTTTGTTTTCCCATCCATACAAATCTGTCTTATTAGCTAAACATTCACTACTTGGACTTTTTGTGTTTTTGATAGAAAACTCTTCTTCTCTGGTCGTTGAACTGCGAACTTCTAAGGAAAAAGGGTCGTCAATAGAAATAGGTCGTATTCGTACAAAATCATTACTTTCGTTTGCCCCTGCATTGACATTTCTTTTTCTATAGCCTATCAACGAATCAGAGGTAGATTCTTTAAGTAAAGGCGATTCAATTAATTTACTCTCAACAGTTTTTTCAGGAACCGTTTTGGAGTAAGTGTTTCGTTGTTTTTCGAGTACATTCTCGTCACTTTTGGTGACTTGACTCTTACTAGGACTCTTAACTTCAGTAATATTTTGTTTTGTTAAGATCCTGCTCAAAATTTTTGAATTTTCTTGAATTATTTGTAAGGCTCTTTCACTATTTTTACGTCCTGTTTGTAAAATATAATCCTTTGGAGAAAATATATCTTTAAGTTCTTTGTTTTTTTCAGGTGTTTGCTGTTTTTGAGTTGAATAGAAATCCGTGGTTTCTTTATAGTCATCGATAATTTTCTTTGCAAAACTGTGACTTTGAGGCAGTGATGATGCTCTTTCTACTTCTTCCTTGATAATTTTATCGTTATGATTACTTTGTAATGTCAATGAGTCTGGCTTTTTTGGCAGCCGCGAGAGTCTTTTAGTGGAACGCCGATTTGGAATATCTACGCTATTGGGATCCGTTACTCGTGCACCAAAGAACTCCGGACTATGTTCAAAATACTTATCAATTTTTAAAGGTATCGGTGGTTCGTCTTCGCTTACTATAATACTTTCAGAACCAGGACTTCCCGGTGGACTTTCAAAGTCAGAAACATTTTTATCGGATAAATCTATGTCAGGCACAAAATTTGGATACATCGTGAAGCTATCGATAATATCTGGGGGTCTAGATATGGACTCACTTGCAGGGGGACGTTTAAAGTTAGATTCAAAATCATACTCATAAGGAGATTTATGACCTATACCACAATTACAAGGAGATAAGTCAATAGGACTGAGTTCAGTAAAGATATTTGGTGATTTTGTAAAACTTGTAGGCCTTATTATTTCTCTGCTTGAAGAATTTTCTTCATATTTTGTTATATTGAGTCTTTGCAGCACTTCATTTCTATCTGAAGTTATGCGTGGAGAGCAAGGTGACAGACTAGTAGGATTAAACACAGGGATCTCCTTAGTAAGTTTCGGAGTGTCATTCAATTTACTTTCAAATCCATCGATATAAGTACGTAACGGCTCCCCTGCAGCGGAATCCAAATAATCAGAAATACTCTTGATTGGTTTATTATCCATCAAATTTATATCTGCCTCCTTTTCTGGAGTACGCGTTGCAACAGTTTCTGTTTTGGTTTTTGAATGGCTTATTTTGGTTTGTTTAAGAGTTGGGGAGGAGGAAATCTTCTTATTCTTAGTATTCGAACTATGTTTTTCTTTTTCATCTTCTGGAATTTCTGTTTCAGACTCACTACCACGTTCATTCTCATCACAAAGACTTGTGTCTGTACTTGAAGCACTATGTGATGAGTAAGAAGATGTTTCACTAGAGCTGCGAGATCTTACTGTAGCAATCATTCGATTGGCTTCTATTTCAGAAACTATGATACCATCGCCAGCCTCGTCTAAGTCAATGGATGCTTTTCTTTCCTTTTGTTTGGTATTATCCTTCTTAATATCTTTCCATTTAACGGAGTTGCGCCTGCTCAGTGTCTTACGACTTTTTTCTTCAGTCCAACTGATGGTTTCACTAGATGGTCTACGTGCACGGTGCTCTAATTTATCTAGTGTTGACGTTTGCCGTGAAGGCGGTACTGCTCCTGGTGGTGGACCAAGTCTTCGTCCTCTAGAACTTACTAGTGCACTTTTGCCCAGGAGTAGATTGTTTACCGTAAGTGATGTTGGAGAGGTCGGTACACCCACTGAAAATAAATGGTTTTTACAGTAAAAGTACAAATATCCAACTTAAGTGACCAGAGTGTTAACAGAATCATATTCTAGTTATTCTATTGTTCAAGAGTAAATATAAGATGCAGAATAATTGTATCGCAATAATAATATAACTGTGTGGACTTTTTAAATAAATATTTGTGTTCTGTACCTGCAGCATGACGGGCACAAGCCGCAGCTAAGATTACATGAGCTTGTCTCTGCCTTTCTCGGAGGCGAGCGTATTGACGTTTTAAAGCCCCGATGTCTAAAGAAAGTCTGTCGCCAGCCGCCAAACGGTCTTCACGCCGAGGCACGAACTAAACAAAGGTATATAATATTTGAAATATTCATAATAAATAATATTATAATCAGTTTCAATAGTTATTAAGATATGTTTACCGTCGCTAAAGCCATTTTATTGCCATCGTCACTGGAGTCTCCTTCATCTTCTGAATAGAATAGTCGGAGACCGCGTTTTGTCATTGACTGCATCTGAAAAATGAAGTTTGATATAAGTGTTATCATCTTCCGGCCCTTAGATGAGGCTCGACCGTGCCCCCGTACCCGGACGGCGTACGGCCCGGTCCCGGTCCGGTGTAGCGTGAATCATCATTTTTAATCAGCATCCCTTTCCCTCTCCATCCTTCAACATAACATTCATATTGATAAAAGTAAGATAGACTTTAAACTAGACCGTACAGCAGAATGTAAAGGCGGATGGTAGTTGGGTGCTGAAATGGGCGGAGCTGGTGGTGCCACGCGGTATCTGTGCAGGCTACGCAGTCGAGGCAGCTCGGGCGCCGAGCCGAACGCCACGACCCTCGCCACAAGCGAGTCCCCTGCCTCCCACACTGCGCCGGCGCCTCCGCCCATGCAGCTGTAGAACTCATCTGCCGAACGAGCTGATAGAATACGACTGAAAAGAAAAAATCTGTTATTTTTTTCTGATGAATTCTATACTGATATTTTAAACCTGAAGAGTTTGTTTGG
This sequence comes from Agrotis clavis, assembly GCA_954870645.1. NCBI lineage: Eukaryota > Metazoa > Arthropoda > Insecta > Lepidoptera > Noctuidae > Agrotis > Agrotis clavis. The sequence goes on from OX940921.1 coordinate 15,808,210, forward strand.
TTGAACGCGCTTATTTCCAGAACTACTGGTTCTTATTGCAAAATATATTTTTGTGTTGGATAGTCGATATTTATCGAGGAAGGCAACAGTTGTTATAATTTTATCTTGCCAAATGACCAAAAGGAGCCGAGCATGGGGGGTGAAACCGCGGTACGTCAAGGTGCTCCCACATCTATCGACGCGGAATCGGCTTTTTCCGTCGCCCTTTCTCTTTCTGTCGCTTAGAACTGCCATTTGCTAGACCGAGACAGAAAGCATAATGCGATAGCACGCGGCGGAATCCTCAAGGCGGCCGCGTGCTATCGCATTGTCTCGCTCTAGCAAATGGCAGTTCTAAGCGACAGAAAGAGAAAGGGCGACGGAAAAAGCCGATTCCGCGTCGATAGATGTGGGAGCACCCTCAGTATAATAATAAAGGAGGTTTTAGTCCCATGATAGGTTATAGTCCTTATAATCTTTAGACGGTTTCGAATATAATACATTGCCTCTTCTGTTCGGTGAAAATCCACTTTGTACTCTCTATTATATTCGTCAAGATTTCAAGCTAACGATCTAATAATTTCGTAATCCACATACTTTATGCAAATTTATTTTCACATACATTGTATTTCCTGTAAATATTTGTGGATATCAGACTATCTATCCCCTAACTAATATAAAACAAGAATGAGCAATATAAACTTTTATCGCTTATCGGTCACATTCGGATATAGATAACATAATATTGATATCAGGAAAGCGGGGGAGGGCTTCTATCATCCTATGCGATTATGCGTTTCATATCAGTTTCACTCATATCGTTAAGAGTTGCATAAAATACGCATTTTAATAAATTTGTCTTTTCAGTGGAACAGAAAAGACTTTATTAAATGACATATTTCCAGTGCTGACTGGGCAAAGCTATTTTGCTTTCATCGGTCAATTTTTTTTAAACCCTGGCCCCACTCTACGAATTTCTTCTTAGTCGCGGGTGCATTTAAAAACAACAACAACGCCTTTGGCTATTCATTCACGAAGGTTAATAATTTGGGGATATTGCTAAGTGATCGTTTGAGACCACAGTAGTAGCCATGCTGACAATGGCGGATTTGCAGTCCTAGCTGCTCTAGGCCCCACATCATGTGCCGCCCTTTTCTCAGCAACCATCATTTACTAATTAAATTTATTTATTGCACACTTTATACTGATTCAGAAAATTGGTTAACGTTAACTGAAAGCTGCTAGTTTATAATATTTTCCGAGGTTTCAGGTATTATTGGAATTGAATTTTCAAATGGTTTTAGGTTTTGTTCATTATGTTAAACTAAACGTACTTATACTTTAATACGCAATAGTGATTTAAAAAAATAAGGCTTTTATTACATTAAGATACTTTGCTTTTGACTTATTTCTTGTTAGCATTGTTATGTAGATATCATCAGTGATTTTTGACACGATTTGCCGCCGGTGCCGGTTTTAGCAGTAACAGCGCCCTGGGCGAGATTTCTAAGGCGCCCCCTAACTGCAATATTCAAACAAATGAAAAAGGAAAAGGATATACCTAATGAAATTACCTTATTAAACGGTGATCCTTCGATAGCCCTTTACGTTCCATTCCACCGACCTCGGGAGGCGGTTAATTTCAATTGGAGATCACCGCAGAGTTTGACATGGTTACATTTTTCCGGAAAATGCTTTATATTGTATAAAAAAGACCAATATTCCGAATACTCATTTAACTGTGTAAATCTTTCGTGGAATGAAATTAATGTAGTGTCCAAAAGACAATTGAAACATTCAACCTGTAATTTTTTCTGTGTGGTCGGGGATTCCCGCAAAAATTAATGCATGCAGTGCGTATCTGACGAAATGTGGGTGACCTAACCTTTCGGGGATTACAGTCGTGATTTTATGTAATAGTTTAATGAAACTCAGTGTATCTTTCATTGCTGTAGTTTGATTATAAATAGATTTGATTTTTGTGAAGTAAAGATGGAAATTACGTTATTTATTACTCAGTTTCCCAGGTGCAGGCAAAGTGTTTCTGCCTATTAACCTTGTCTGCTCAAAATATCGATTGTTCAAACGTTTTTATGTGTTAAAATCCAATATAAATGTGAAAGCGGAACGCATATCAAATCGGAATTCCCGGGCTGCTGAGTTATGATGTCATCCATTAAAATGTTTGAATTTTCCTCATAGTTTTCAGTGGTTCAATTCAGTTTATTCAAATCCTTCTTAAATTAATTAGTGATTTAGCCTACCTAAATCACTAATTAATTTAAGAAGGATTGATAAATAATATTTTTAAATATTAAACGCATTAACGCATACGTAGCGAATTTTCAAAGATTTTCTTTGGAAAGAAAAATTCTAACCGCGGACAGGATTCGAACCTGCGACCTTCGGATTCAGTACATCCGACGCTCATTTCCAACCGAGCCACCGACTGAATCCGAAGGTCGCAGGTTCGAATCCTGTCCGCGGTTCGAATTTTTCTTTCCAAAGAAAATCTTTGATTGATAAATATATGAATAATAACTATTTCATTGAGTAAGAATGCACTTCATGTAGGAAAAAATAAACGAAAAACTTTTAGGCGTCAAACTCAAAGCCAGCGGGCAGCGTGGCGGTAGCGGCAGCAGCATGTTCAAAGAGGCCGCCCACCACCGGCATGTCGGTTCCTATGATCCCCTCGCTTCGCTGCACGCTGACTTCGAGACCGAGGCCTTAGTCTACTGTATTTGAACACTTACTCTTGAAGCATATCCCAAATAGCCAGCGCAGTTAATAGTAGCACTTCATTTCCATCCAGTAGCACAAGGTCCCATATCCTAAGAAGAAATTCCCTCGGTAACCACGTCGCGTACAATGTAAGGAACCATTGCATAGTAAACACATCGGGCAAAGGAGGTTCCACACCTCCGCCTGAAAAAAAAAAGCTTCAAATTTATATGCCTATTATAATTTTATGTTTACGGCCAGTATTTCCAATGTTCTCAATGAAATAGCTTCTATTAGCTTTTATTTCTTTTGTTGTTTATGCTTTGAACGTTTGCGAATCAGTCTTAAAAATACATATGAATGAAAAACTTTGTTACCATCAGATACCCTTTGTAAATAGTCCATGTGTTGGGCAAGGCGGGGAAGGCGTAGTCGTAGGAGGTCTCTGAACGCGGCCATGTCTGCTGACAAGCCACGGAGATCGTCTGCGAAGTAACCCTCGGGGAGAACAGCTTCCACTAGGTATATCATAACCTGTAATAACATTGACATTACAAAATTTACAAATGAATGAGGAAGAATGAAAATGTAAACTGTTTCAAAAAAACTCTTAAATTTCTGAAAAAATTAAAGAAAAACCATAACAGTATGATGATATTTCTAAAGAAATCGAGTATATGACATAATTTTTGATCTGCATTCATCTTCACTTATAACTAACGTTTACTTAAAACGTTTAAACATTTTAATTATAATTTATGTTTCTATATGTTGTCTGTCAAGTGTAGATTTTTATTAAGTAGACGTTTACAATGAGATCAAAATTATTTTTTTGCTTTGTTATGGTTTATTCAGTATTTGTGAATAAACTAGGGTTTAGTATCTATAGCTCACAGCTCTAGTTCGTAAAAAGGTACTGTATTAATATTTACCTTGAGTGAGTCCGACTCAGATTTGTCCATAACTTCTAGTATAATGGCAGCCAACATATTGAAACCTTGGCAGTAGCCGACGTCTTTGTTCCATCTAAAATTAAACAAGTTGTTCGTCTTATAACATGTTCTCCTCGGGTGCAAATAGAGGAAACAAACTGACAAAACGAAAAAATACCCTGTTGATATCTGCAAATACAAATATTCCTCCTATATAGTAAAGGATAGGATAGGATATAACTAAAAATATAGAGATACAAGGTGTTGCCAACAAAATTAGAACACGGGAACGCAATACCGGGTAAAGGACCAGTATAAACTATAATTTATATCCGAGCCAAATTTCATCAAGATACGTTCAGCCGTTCTGACGTGATTGAGTAACAAACATGCAAACTTTCGCTTTAACAATATTAGTAATAGGATGTGAAATACCTTGCGTAAGCCAACAGCACTCTTCGAAGCATCGCCTGATTTTCCCGCCCTTCTGCCCCGCAGAACAAGGAGCATCCAGTACGATGTAAATCCTTGGAAAGTATTAAGTTTCACTGAGAAAAATAAATCGACAATCTCTTCTAATCTTGTGTAGAATATCGTATTTCCAACTAAAGTATTATTTTCTAAGAAGGCACTTGCCCTCCGACAACCTTCACGAAAGCTATACATTCACTACTAGACTAGACAGACATCCAATTTGTTTGTTCATATGAGAAATGTACATGTTGAATGTGAATATATGAGATAGACTTACATAATATATGTACGCATATATTCAGAGCTTAATGATGGTTGTGCGTATTTTTGCTGTTATATACTTCGAGCATTCTGGATTTTTCTTCTTTACATATTCAACTAAGCAGACTTTAAAATAGTAGGTACATTGTTATCCGAGAGGTGAAAGTTACTTATTTCAGTCCCGAGACGTTTTTGGCGCCCGCAACGCAGTGAGGGCGCTAATAGTTCGAGGGACTTAATAAGTAATTTACCCGAGGTAAACACTGTGCTTTTTATAACGAATACGTAAATGAGTAGGTAATGAAAAAAACTTTGCACTTTGGGATTTTTTCTTCGATCATAATTACGTGCGTTCACAAAACATTCATTTAAACAGCCACATCTAGAATGGAACAACTATCCGTAGGCCAAGTTTATACTCGTATTTATTCCGTACTTCAATGGATCCCGGGCCGCGATACACAGCGCACCAGTCGATTGCTATCACTGCGCTTACTGTGCCGTCAGAACCATAATAGATTTAGGTTTAAATGAGAACCTTACTTTTAATATTTGCGCACCAAGCTCGGTGTCATCGGGTTGTGCGGTGCCGCGGAAACAGCCGCGCTCCGCTGACGGCCAGTCGATGTTGCGTGCCGTCAAGTGACGCTCCGCCAATGTCAGCCATAGCTGGGATAACAATGGAGTTTCATTAAAGAATAAAGGATCAAGTAACATAAGCACAATCCAGCTCAAAAACGTATTTGCTCCCTAAGAATTGATAATAAGAGGGCTGTCACGCTGTGCTGGTCTCGTGCTTCCGACATGTTAGTTTAAACTTAAACTTCTCTTAATCGATTAAACTTGGTTTAATACTTATAAACGCTACGTATAATTCCATAGACACTAATTCAGAGCTGCCTTTTTTGAGGGTAGGTAAATCATCAAATTTTCACGTCACCCAGGAGTGGAGCGAGACTGTCAACCTCGTACTGACTAAAATTCACCCTGATCATTCAATAGCTCTTTGTTCTAAAGCTGCGGTAACCCTACCAAATATATATTCTTGGGAACAAGTGGGCGTCAGAATCCCTATAATAATTAGAAGACTGACTGGCGGCGGTGTTTGTGTGGCAAAACTCATTTATTCTGAGTAAAATCTTTAAAAATAAAGACATTAAAGCTGGAAAAGGCATCCATTTCAAATCTAGGTGAACAGGGCACACAGCGCAAACCGAAATCACCCGAGATAAATCTTATACTGACAACTAGTATTATACCATAAATTTAAGTGGAAATGACCGCAGTATTCTCAGTTTAGACCATAATTGTGCGGAGTCGCGAACAAAAGCCACAATGGACTCTGCTAGTTCGAATAGACAGTAAAAAAACCGGCCAAGTGCGTGTCGGGCCACGCACAGTGTAGGGTTCCGTAGTTCCCCTCAAAATACTTATGCGAACTAACTAAACTGATTCGCTGAATTTAATTTAAAAAAGAAGAATTTTCAAAATCGGTCCAGGAGTCTGAGAAATCGGGGAAAATACATTAAAAAAAAAGATTACGACGAATTTAGAACCTCCTCCTGTTTTTGAAGTTAGTTAAAAATAGTTGATGATGAAAACCTACCTATCCCCAAAAAAACATACAGTAAAAACATACCTATTAAAACTGTAAAAATAAAGTTGACAAACTTACATTTGCAGTTGAAGAAGATGTTCTCCGATACATTTTGTTTAGGAAATATGTTATCCAAGTACATTTTATAAGTTGGTCGACTATTACTCGTAAACTTGTAAAGCCTACTTAGTCATGATAATTTTCTTTTAAACTTCGTTATATATACTACTATTGTGAATTTTTTCACACCCCCAAACATAACCGTTTAGCTGGTAGAGGGGGGGGACACTCGAGTCGAGCAAAATTTAGCACTTTAAAGCTTAATATTTCACAAACGAAATTTTTTATCAAAAAATTGTTAATGGAAACTATCAATATTTTTTAAAGACCTATTTAATGATACCCCATACTAAGGGGTACACGAGAAAAAAAAAAAACATCCCCACTTTACGTGTACAGAAGGTACCCTAAAAAAAAATATTTTACGAGATTTTATTTTACCACTTTTTTGGCACAACAAATCCGTATATTTACACCAAATTACAGCTCTCTAGTACTGTGCGTCTCTGAGCTAAACTGCGGACAGACGGACGGACGGACGGACGGACGGACGGACGGACATGGCGAAACTATAAGGGTTCCTTGTTGACTACGGAACCCTAAAAAAGAACCCATTGATTGCTATCTTTAAACTCAGAATCAACGTAAAAGCAATGTATTGATTTGTAGTAATTCACTTTTTAATTATGTGCTCACCTACTGAAAATCAAGGATACGTGATCTTGAAGGGGATGTAAATAGAAATGACGTCAAAGTAACCTTATTTACGTAAGGTTATTCTACGTGAGTGAGCTCTTCGAACTCGCGTAACTACGATTTAGTGGAAGTAATATTATTTGGACAAGAATATAATATTTAGACAAGGATATTTAGATATATGCTCCCGGTATAATTTAGAACGTCAGAACTAAGTTATCTGCTATGTCTGTACTATTACTAACACATTGGTGTATTCTGGGTAAGGCGTAACCATAGTTTTATCACAAAAGTGTTTTCGATTACGATTAAATGGAGTGAAAATGAATGAAAATTATTTCAGTAGGTTAGGTGAATCGATAGTCCGCGACGGAATATTTATTCAAAATCTATACTCCGCACAAAATCGTTTAGAATGAGGATGCTTTTATTGAACTGGTGGCTAATCAGTGGGAAAGATACCGCTCAGTGTGGGGTATCGGATGTTGAAGGCTACTTGAGAAACGTTTTAAAACTTAAAAAGATAGTAGGTACTGCAATTTTTTTGAGTCATGTCCATTTTCCAAATACCTAACTTGTATTTTCCATGATGAAGGATCATTATCATCTGTGTTCTTTTTGTGGAAATTCGTCAAATGAATCTTTCGCCAAGGGACTGCCCGAGTTAATTGGCTAAAAACAACCCAGTTGCCCTATTTGTTATAGGACCACAGTAACTTCTGATACATTCCCATGACCATGGTATCATCATCTTTCAGTAAAACTAGACTGAATATAGCAACTGGTGAATACCAACATTATTTAACATAGAACGACTGCCTATCTAACGAGCCATTGTGACGGAATTAGGACGTAACAGTAAAGTTTAATATGACAACTGAGTATAGTACATACTCGGGTAATTAATGCCAAGTGCCAAACAGTGTTTGTCACATTATCTTGTTAAGAAGATAAGCAGCAAGCATGTCATACAATATTTACTCAGTGTGGCAATAAAAACACAACATATTATGAAAGTACAGCTGAATGTTAAAACACTTTTTTGGGCTATTTCTTTGTTGTTTGAGCCAGTTTGTTATTGTTGGTTTTTCCTTCCAAAATCTATAAATTTCTAACAAGTCTGAAATCTTAGAAGACTGAAATCGGCACTTGTGTATGTGTTAGCAATATGCTCGCACCCTGTTACCTGTTCCGGCATAATTAAAGCATATTATACACTTTACTTTAGGTACCTACCTGAAGTGCATATATTTGGGCTATACGTTGTCGTTTTTTCATAGATTAGTTTTTTTTACTTTTCTGGCAATAGAAGAGAGATGTTTGGTTAGTTAAGTTACCTTTCTGCGGAAATGTTGTGGCACGCCGGCGGGCAGGCGTGCGACCAGGCGCATCGCATGCAGCCACTCCGCGTAGCCGCCTTCGCCCGGCGCCTCGCCCGCGCCCGGCTTCACGCCGAAACGAGCACCGCTTTCGCCCGCTAAATACCAACAACCAATTTTATTTTTGCATAAATAAAAGAAAGAAAGATTTTTTAATTTAGCGCACGCTTTGAGTACTTACACACAAAAAAAAAAAACTTAAATATCATCTGCCAGTCCAGTTCAACTGCAACCCGACCTCAAGATAGTTGAGAAAAGTCCATAGTCCCAACTATTTTAGGGTAACCGGATGCAGCAGTAACTGGGTAATGCAATACCTCTTGGTTAGACTGGTTGTCAAACTTTCGAGCTTCGGACTAACAGTAGCAATTGACCAAGACCTACAAATGACAGGAGGGACCAATGGCTTTACGTGCTTCCTGGGGAACGGAGAAAAGAAAGAAAGATTGGCTGAAAGATCGGCTGTTATTATGTAGCGACGAGCTTAAAAAAACTTAAACCTAATCAGGATTAAAACAAAACAAAGAAAAAAAAGGAAAATCAATCAACTCTGTCCACTTCTGGATAAAGGCCCTTTCCAAGCAGCGCCTTCTCCGCCTTCCGTATCCAGTTTGCCCCAGTCACTTTTTGAGGTCGTCGTTAAAGGCGCCTTAATCTGCCCCATTGTTAAGCACAAGTATTTGAGAACCGGAGAGCTTTTTAAAGCTTCCGGGGTCCTTTAATTTTGTATTTACAGTAGAAGTATAACACTCTACACTTTATTTTACTTTTCCTGCTCCACATTAAAAGCTGCCTTAATCAATCTCATTATATCTTTGAGAACAGAGCTCATTTAGGATTTTAGATTTATCGTACTAGTACATTATTAGCAATAGGTATAGCATTATGAGCCGTTAATCTCGCAGGCTCGCTATGTTTTTAGATATTGAATACAGCAAAAACATAAAATAGCATTCCATTTTCGTCCGCTATTTATTATAAGCTGAACGCTGGCTTGATCTGCCTCTATCTATTTCTCTTTATTTTTATAAGGAAAGGCTCTCTAAGGCTACCTCTGTCCTTATATTTGTATACAGCCAAAAATACCTAATTTTAAACACTGGAGAATTCCATATTGATAATGTCAAATCTAACAAATCAAAAGAATCAATGAAAAACTGCATGCGTTTTCTCAAAATACTTTACCAAACATCAATTAATAACCTAACATTTTCAAATACCTACATTTCGCTAGTCAGTAAAATGAGTAGAATAAGAATTAAAACTAGATTATTGTTTTTTATGACTTTATTTTCGACGCAAATTCACTTCTCCGGATAGAATGCTTATAGTAAATACTTTCTAAATAAATCCCTATATTTGTTTAGCATGATGCCATAACTCTATGAGTGTGCGTTAGTTTTGTATGTCTACTTAGCAAAACATAACTCAAATATCTGCGGAAAACTGTACCGATAACCGCGTAGGGTGAGTGGGGGTAAGTTGGAATGAAAAATTGATGAGATGAACAGTGTTGATTTGAAACTGTTGTCACACAAAGGGATTCAATGCAAATGCAAAAAAAATTGTTTTGGGTAAAAAAGCATGGTCAAGTTGTTTCTATAATGTTGAAAGAAATCTTTGTGAAACAATTATTTATGAAAAAACTGTAATTAAAATTGGTCTTAATGAAGAAAAGATGTAGGGGTAAGACGAAATGCCCAAGGGGTAAGACTGAAATAGTGACTAAAATAGTCCTTATGGTTATGACCATAAGTACGTTTTTATTCTTACCCCGCTTGATGGAAGACTAAAATTTCAATTTTACGCGGATAATGTGTCCGTACAGAAAATGTCAAAAAACACACAAATGCTCTCACTTAGCGACTGACGCAGACTGCGGTGTGGGGCAAGATAAAACGGTGTCTACAATGATGTTGCCAGCATTAAAAGATTTCCTTTATATTCGGCGTTATTGTATCTTTTTTATCTTTCCCCGTTTTTCATCTTACCCCCACTCACCCTAACACGTTATTGTTTTCATACAGACCCACACATGAACAGTCAGGACTATTTCATAAGAGTTGTCGATGACGGAACTAAGTACACTACACATTTACATAATAAAGCAATTTAGTTCTGACAGTAAAGGAAGAGCGTCTAGCCTTAAGATTCTTATTAATACCTATATCAAAGGAATAAAGTAATATTAATGTAGAAATTTAAACGTAAAAATGAATCGTCAATCATAGGCATTATAACAAAGATGACTACGGTACTTCAAAGGTTTCCTAAGGATAATTCCTTGATAAAAGCATGCTTACATTTGAAATAAATGAATGAACATACCTGAGCCGGCCTTCGATGCACCTGCCAAGCTCCTCAGGGAGTTTAGGAGTGCACTCATCTGTCTTGTAAGTGGCACGCATTTGACAATAAACGCATATCTTTATAACTGCACTAAGCACTAAGTTAACGACCTGACGGCTTTAGTCTATGCAGTGGCACTGCAGGCGGATACGGACACGACATTCTGGCGCTAAGAACCAACTTCACCAGCTACTTTAGGATAACACACCGATAACTTAAAACAGAATTGTGAAAAATTATGAGCCATATCTCGAGAGCATTTGAGACTGCGTAGTCGACCAGCTGATGTGATGTTTACTGGGAAAGTCGTGAAACGAAGCGGCGGGGCTTCCAACCCTCTACCATAATACTGAATCTGTCTTCAATTTACGGTACTACAACCTGCTTGTATGCTCGGAGGGAAAGCACACTCTTTTCATGTTGTTTTGTGACAGTGTTTCGTGGTACACGGCAGCGGGCATGCGCACTGGTGTCCCAGACAGTTGTCTGTGTGCGTTACGTATCGATTGAGCGCCGCTGTGTACGTCAGTTTCGGAAACAGATAGACGGGAAAGCACCCCATACCCAGCAAAGTTAGCTTTGATATGAGTAAATCTATTTTAAGCTCCCATGAATGAAACTGTCGTGATATTGGCTACCCATGAATAAGGTTCATAAATGTTTCAATGTTCGTACATTGTAATTTAGAAACTATTAACTATTCAAATGTTCAAGTATGAAGAGCATTTGATAAAGATCCGCTGTGGTTGTGATATAATTTGCTAATGAAAATGCACGACCTATTACCTGTAATATAGAAATTAGATTCTGGGAGTTACGGAGCCGGAGGCCTTTTACGGACATTAAGTGGTGATTAATTTCCATAAATTGACAATAATTTACACGTTTATCGTTTCGGTCGTTATGCTATTGATATAATATCAATTACATCGATCAGTGAACGCTGCGAGGTTATTGTGAAAGTTTCAGAAGCACTGCAAAAAATCAAACAATATCAGTATAATTATGTTCTGGCTTTTTTGTCAGATAGCTCAAACTATAACTGAACACGTTGTTTTGAAATGAACAGAAAAATATTTTTGCAGCCGATGAAACTTTACGAACTACAACTTAATTTTCATATGACACTAGGACGTTTTGAAATGTAATGTGGTAAAGGGGACTTCTTGGTGTAAAATAACAACTTACTGATATGTTTTAGCAGCACGGTCATGGCTGCACAAAGTCGATTCTGTTGCCGCCTCAAACGATCCCGAATGCGAACTTTCTTCGCAAGTCGCTCTCCCGCTATTTGAAGCCTCTCTTCCCATTCGATCTTTTGTTCCTTTAGGTCCGTAATGTCTATGAAATTACAAAATTCAGTACAGTAATATGAATAATGAATTAAAATTACTAAAATTATATGATCAATATCTAGATGGTATTTACTATTAAGAGGGCTTTCACACGTTTCGTTGTTTTTGTGCGACTTTTGGAACCTGATTCTGGGTATGTCATTGCCACAAATAAAAAAAAGATATATACTCGAGAAAGTTTGATTATTTCTGTGTGGAGTGCTTTAAACAAATTTTTAGATTTGTTTACATACATGAGTAAAAACCTTGTCTTTGCAAAGGATGTTTCATAAAATTCTACTTTTTGTCATACTTTGGTACCGAATTACATAGAAGGTATAATGGTAAAATAATATTTGAAAATGTCCATGGTATATCTGAAAGATTATATTTGGACTGCATTAATCACTTTTTTAATTTCCATTCAGAAATACACCAAAAATAATTTTTCAAAACAGGAAGAATTTGACATTTTTTCGTCCGAAATTATATTTTTTATCTATCAATGTTTACTGAATATTCAATCAAAAAGTATTGAATAACTAAGGTTACTATATTAGCTTGCATTAAAAAAATAATTAGCTCATTTAAAAGTAAAATAATAGTATTAAACAATTATAATATGCAATGACAAAATTCAACATAAAACCAAGAACGGTTTGTTCTTTGATTTAGACGGCGCGGGGCGCCTTTTGAGGGAGGACGTATCGCTCGCAACCATTTTGACATAAGTCACGTAATTATTAAATTTTAAAATACACGCCACCATTCATGACCTTCATACGCGGCGCTAGTGTCTTTGTCATGACATCAAATTCCATGTGAAAAATGTAGTACCTCGAATTTTCCGCAGGTCATGAGTGGTGGCCAGTAATTTTCCCAATCGCCAAGAATACAGCATAACCTTCCTTTCTTGATACAAGCTAATATTTTGAATTAATTTAATTTTGATTTGTTTGCAATGTAAATAAATAAATGTGTTGATTGTATTTTCCTACTATATTCGAATGTGGATATAATTTGTAGATAATAAAATAATGTAAATAATTCTGATAGCTTTTTTTCTGAATTGGTAATTAAATGTAATTTTAGACTTGCTAACTTCCCAAACATTCCAGTTCGTTTGGATAATATAGCTCGCTGCGGGAACCACATACCACCGACCATGCCCCTGGTGGTATGTCTTTTTATTACGTGGTAAAATCGTCAGATCAGCCCTTCCACCCAGGGAAGGACAGGACTACAGGAAGGACATACAAACTTGTACTGACACTACTGACTAAAATTTACGGTGTCCTTCAATAACCCATTGCGATCCGGGGCCATGGATACCTGATAAGACAGTCCCACGACGCCGGCAGGATGTGGCTCTCTAACGTGCGCCCCGAAAATCCGTGAAAAATTGATCTGATCGTTTTGAGGTAGCGGCTAACCCAGAGAAAAGTAACTTTAAAAAAAAAACTTTTTGACAAAAGTACCGACTTCAAAACCGAATACAAAAAAGTTTAAAATAACTCTTCTTTTGGAAGTCGGTGGCAATAGTCAATGAAATAAATAACAAAGCCACCGACTTCCAAAAGAAAATTTATTTTAACTTTTTCGTTTAAAATAACTTTTCTGAATACAAAAAAGTTTAAAATAACTTTTCTTTTGGAAGTCGATGGCAATAGTCAATGAAATAAATAACAAAGCCACCGACTTCCAAAAGAAAAGTTATTTTAAACTTTTTTGTATTCGTTTTTGAAGTCGGTACTTTTTTTCATAAAGTTTTTTTTTTCATCAGTCGATTTCTTGTTATTAGGTTTGATCGAAGAGAGTTGAAGTCTTGTATCAGGTTCGGCATCCAGTCAATTGCGGTATTCCGTTTTGGCAGCTGCATTGTATTTTTTCTTTTTGGTAAAATCATCAAATGTGTCCTCCCGAGTGGGACGGGATTTATTACCAGACTCGTACTGACTAATATCCATGGTGATCCTTCAGTAGCCCTTTACGTTCCAGGGTCACCGTTACCTGATAAGACAGTCCAGTGACCAAGACAAGCTCCGGCCCTCCAAGGCGTACCTCTCTGATTGGAAATCGCTTCTCGGCGGCGTAGGTCACGCGGCTGTCCACTCCCTCACGTGTTCCACCTCCTACTTCGCTAGCATGACTGCTTTGCATAATAATTCGAGGACTACTTCCCATTCCGTCTCGCCCCGCAGATTGTGGCCTCGATCAATGCAGGGCGCTATTAAATTGACTCAATTGCATCGAGTTGGGATTTGGCAAACCTGTACCACTCCATGTACCTAACTTTTTTGCAGCCAACTCAATAAGTGGACTACCTAATATTGTGGGTCGATGTCAACGGCACCCCAAAAAGGTCAAGATGGCCTGTTATTTTTACGGTTACACCTCAGAAAGATAGAACCGGGTCGGATTGGCTCCTTTTTGCGGAAAAATTCACGTCTTAGCAGCATTGAAGTTCAAGCACTCAGCCGGCCATGGCTCTTTCGCCTGATATTATTTTGTGAATTTTATTCATGAATACAGATACTACTCAGAACAAAACACACAAAAAATAAGTTAGCATTCCAATAAATCATAAAAATAAGCGAAAATGAACGAAAAGTGAGAAATTACAGGAATGTGTCAAGTTTCATAAATAAAATAATGAAATCGAAAAAATAATGTTTTCAATGTTCCAGAGAGTTCTTTTTTCTCTTAAACCCTGTGTTATTTTACTGAAGGTGAAATGTTCTGTATTAAATAACGAACATTTTCTATACCATTTCAATAGAAATCAGGTAAAAAGCCTGAGTGACCAATTGTAGCATCGTAATTCGAGCATAAACGTGAAATGCACTGTTAGTCGCGATTGATCGAAGATGAAATCAGGTACTACTTGCTGTGCAAATGAAATAATGTGGAGTTGAACCACATTTTCTACGCAATTTTGAGCAGTTACGTACCTTCGTTAGGAAGTGAAAGCTCAGTTTGTGCGAGATAGAGATTATAATTTAAAGCTCACCAAAACATTCTGTTTCAAGAGTGAAATGATCCGAAACCTGTTGAACTCTGATAGATCTGTCTATAATAAAAAAATAATCCAGCTGTAACCCAGTATATGAAGCACTGAAGCCCAGTCAAAACAGTTCAATAAATTTTCTCCTTTGCAAATGTTTAACGATTTGCACCATCCGCTCACAGTTAACTGCAGGCGAACCAAGAATCTTCTTGAAATTATTAATTTTTAATCTTCATGGTGCCGATTCGAAATTATCTTATCAATTATAGGGGAGCTTGTGGCTGGTCGCAATGGAGTTTGTATGATCCGCGCAGTAGATTATCGCTCTCTTTGCGCGGTTTAACGAACTTGACGGTCTTCTTGGGCCTTACTCACTTTCTTCCTGGATCACGGCGTTTGGTGATATTACCCGTCTCTTTTGACAAATATTTTGTACCACTGGTTGGAAATATTCGAGCATTAAACCGACCACTTCTGGCTATATCTCCTTATCTATGTCACCGTAATCACCCCAAGTGGCTGGTTTTGCGTTCATAATTATGTCTCTGAATAGATGGCATAAATGACTGTTTGATGTATAAGTCAAAGAAAAAGTTTGAAAAATTTTAAACACCAAATCGTAAATTCTAAATAATTTCAAAAATCTAATTAAATAAGTTATGAATTCAAATAAGCCACTAGAAACAAAATTAACACTTGAAAGATATCATAACAAGATAATTTACTCGTATTATAGAATGGAATTAATTAATCTTTATAATGCACACTTTGTAAATTACAAATATATCCAATTCGTAGTGTGACACAATGTGCGGTTTAAAGTGTAATATAATGAATGGCCCTTATTTTATTTTGATAGGTATACATTTATCATATTATCCATTCGTTTAAGAATACAAGTAGTGTCTAGAAGCTCGGGATCTTACTTTGTTTATTCGAAAGAAAAGTGGCAAAAGCTCATGTTGATTTCTTCCTGGTATACGAGGCATAGCTGTTTCGTTAGTGTTTTGTTTTTATGCGGGGGGATCACGATGTCAAATTGACAGAAACTGTGTTCTTTCAGTATGTACTAGCGCTCTTAACGTTGTTATGGGCACGGTCTATTGTTTCCGAACTAAATTAACTTTCACATTACGTTAAACGGAATATTAATGTTTAATTTAAAAACCCAATCTTATCGATTTCATTATTCTCTGTATGTTTTCATAATGGGATATTGGACGTTTCCGTTTATTTCTTCGTTTTAGTTTTTTTACGATCTTTATTAGGTTCTTACCTATTGAGTAGACTTTTCGGCATATCCCCTATAGTAGGACCTTTTGCCGCACATAAAGGCACATGAATACTGGTTATATGATGCACTAGCTTCTGCCAGCGACTTCGAACGCGAATCCTGTTGCTTATGCCAGCGACAATGGGGTCGTCAAAATCGAACATCTGAAACGTCTGATATCGAATTCTTAGAGCCTGGGGACGGGAAAATAACGATTCCAGACGTTCCAGATCTTTCATTTTTGTAAGTCAACAGGAAATGCCCATCAGACTAAACAACTCTTGCTAAGATTTATTCATATATATGTTATAGTGTAGCTGCCCACCTTCCAATCCAAATGTAGAATTCCAAGAGCCCTCTTGGAATTCCACATCAGTTGTTCCAGGTCTCAATTTTCATACGTCAACAGAGAGTGCTCATTAGGCTGAACAACTCTTGCTAAGACGTCATTCCTATATATGTTATAGTGTAGCTGGGCTCTTGGAGTTCCACATCAGGTGTTCCAGATCTCAATTTTCATACGTCAACAGAGAGTGCTCATTAGGCTGAACAACTCTTGCTAAGACGTCATTCCTATAATTATATGTTATAGTGTAGCTGGGCTCTTGGAGTTCCACATCAGGTGTTCCAGATCTTCAGTTTTTATACGACAACAGGGAGTGCTCATCAGGCTGAACAACTCTTGCTAAGACATCATTACTGTATATGTAATAGTGTAGCTGGGCTCTTGGAGTTCCACATCAGGTGTTCTATATCTTTAAATTTATTTTCTCAGCAGAAAATGCTCATCACGCGGAACAATTTTTGCTATGGCGTTATTTTTGTATATCTTATAGTTTAGCTGATCTATTGCAGTTCTGCATCAGGTGTTCAAGTTTCCAAGATAAATTATAGCCTATATGTTGCCCAGACTTAATAGCTATACAACAAAAAAAAAACAATCAAATCCGTCCAGTAGTTCCGTAGAATAACGTGTATGGAGTAATTTCTCCGTTTTTCCTAACATTTTCCCTTCACTGCTCTGCTCCTATTGATTGTTGCGTGATGAAAAGTATGCTATAACCAGCGCAGGAGTACGAAAAATAATTGTACCAAGTTTCGTCAAAATCCGTCGAGTAGTTTTTGTTTCTATAACGGTTATACAGACAGACAGACAGACAGACAGATAGACAGACAGACAATAATTTTATTAATTGCATTTTTGGCATCAGTATCGATCCCTAATCACCCCCTGATAGTTATTTTGGAAATACACACATCAAAAGTGTCTAGGGATCAACATATATTTTTGCAATAACTTTTCTCCTGATTGATATTAATTAAAATGTTCTTTAAGGATTCATCAAATAAAGTGTTATCGTTTGTCACAGTAACGGTAAACCAAGTCACCTTTGCATTCATAAAGAAAGAACAAGGTTCAAAAATGTATGGACACCGTCCCCACCCTTGTAGCATCTTAAAACCTATGTTAATCGAAGGATCATAACCGTCTTAACATTTTATTGTTCTGCGGCGAAACTGAAATGTGCATCCGAAAAAAGTTATATCGACTTGAAGGAACCGGATTCAGTCACAATACTATGTTCCCGATCACGATGGTTTTCTCTTTAATTATTACCGTGGAATGATTTTGTTCATTCGTGGCTAATTGAGAAGCTCGCAGCTAAATAATTACAGCCGCACAGGCCGATCATTCGGGTTAAGCCGCGCTTACCGAGGTCGGTCTGTGGATGGGTAACAAACTGTCATTGTAGTTTCCTCCGTGCCTCGGAAAGCAGGTAAAGCCGTTGGTTCCGGCCATCATTGTAGATCTTTGACAGTCTTTACAGTCAGAAGCTCTAAAATCTGACCACCAGTCTTACCATGGGGTATCGTATTACCCAGTTACTGGGTTGTGGAGGTCCGATAGGCAGTCACTTTATTTAAAATACTGATATTCAGCTGCATCTGGTTCAACTGGAAGCCGACCCCAATATAGTTGGGAAAAGGCTAGGAAGGTGGTGGATGATTTTGTTCGGAGTTTTCAAACTCTTTGGAACTAAATGGTGACTTCGAGTGAAGAATTCTAATTAATATCGTTATTGTGAAGTAACCATTGCCCGTTCTTTAGGGGGTATTCAAATAAAAATATCTTTTTAAATACAAATAAAATCGTTTACTTCTTATCACAACAAATACATTTTTCGGTTGTGAGATCGAGCTGTCCTGTCCCTCACGGCTCCTCTTTCGCTAGCACGCCTATCGCCGTCGTGAGGACACGGTGATACCACGGGCTAGACCTGCACCGTATCCTCCGAGCGAACCTCGTAGTGATGACACCCAGTCAATTGTTCCTTCCATATCAGACACAAGAACCTCTGGAAACTTATGTATCCGGTGAAGACCTGCGTCAAGCGGAAGGTGAGGCCGCCGCCCGTAGCGCCTCTCCAGCCATTCCTCAAAAAGGGTCTTACCGCCGCAAGTGCCAGGAGTGATGAGGGTATGCCTGGACCAGCGACTTGTACTAATACGCGATGGGTCGTATCGGGCGGCCGATGCGATTAGTGGTTTGCAGCAAAATTCAAAGAAACGCTTGGAAAGGCGTTTCATGAACTGAAGAATTGTGGGGAATTTAAGGTCTCCAGACCTTCTTGAGGAACCGGGGTGGTAAAATCATCGATGCGATTAGAGGTTTGCAGCAAAATTCAAAGAAACGCTTGGAAAGGCGTTTCATGAACTGAAGAATTGTGGGGAATTTAAGGTCTCCAGACTTTCTTGAGGAACCGGGGTGGTAAAATCATCAAATAAGTACTCCCACCCTGGGTGGGGCGGAAGGGACTGTCAGACTCTTACTGACTAAAATCCACCCGTGTTCCTTCCTATGCCCTTTACGTTCCGGGGCCACGGTATCCTGGGTTAAGAAAAAACCCGCGATCCCAGCATCTGGCGCGAATGACGCGCCACCGACCCGGTCTTGGTCCTTGGTCGGACGGCGAGCTACCCATTACTCACCGTCCGCAAGCCCGCTCCGCCGCTGTGCCCTCTGCTAATCAGAGGGACACGCGTTGGAGCGTCCACACGACAGGCTTTTCGCATACGGGCAAAGAGACCCGTTAGGCACACAGTGCCTAAGGAAGAGTTTTTGCCCGCATCCCAGGGTGCACTGGCCCGAAAAACTGGTCTTCCCCCCGGACGTATCCGAGAGGGAACTCCAGTCCACGGGCGCACGTGGAGGTTTCCTGTCATAGCACCCCGGCTAGCCGGTGCCTGGGACAATATTGCAATAGACACTGAAAACACCGAATAATGTATTTGTTGTGATAAAAAGTAAACGATTTTATTTGTATTTAAAAAGATTTTTTTATTTGAATACTCCTAAAAAAACGGTCAATGGTTACTTCACAATAACGATATTCATTAGAATTCTTCATTCGAAGTCACCATTTAGTTCCAAACGAGTTGAGTAGTAGAGTTGTTTGAAAACTCCGAACAAAATCATCCACCACCTTCCTAGCCTTTTCCCAACTATATTGGAGTCGGCTTCCAGTTGAACCAGATGCAGCTGAATATCAGTATTTTACATAGAGCGACTGCCTATCAGACCTCCACAACCCAGTAACTGGGTAATACGACGATACCACATGGTAAGACTGGTAGTCAGATTTTAGAGCATCTGACTGTAGACTGTCAAAGATCTACAATGATGGCCGGAACTGCAATGACAGATTGTTACCCATCCACAGACCGACCTCGGTAAGCGCGGCTTAACCCGAATGATCGGCCTGTGCGGCTGTAATTGTTTAGCCGTGAGCTTCTCAATTAGCCACGAATGAACAAAATCATTCCACGGTAATAATTAAAGAGAAAACCATCGTGATCGGGAACATAGTATTGTGACTGAATTCGGTTCCTTCAAGTCGATATAACTTTTTTCGGATGCACATTTCAGTTTCGCCGTAGAACAATAAAATGATGAGATGGTTATGATCCTTCGATTTACATAGGTTTTAAGATGCTACAAGGGTGGGGACGTTTTGGGCATTGTTCTTTGCCATTTTCCTAATAAAGGGATTTTTGACATTTGAACCACTAACATTAAAGTTCGAAAAAAAGACTGAAATAACAGTTTTCTTTAAAATTTTATTGGGTAACTTAAACAATTAATAATCCGTGTTTCTACCGCGAACACTAACAACACAAGAACATCGGTTTGGCATACTCAAAATGAGTTCATCCAAATCACGCTGTGGAATGGCCGCCCATGTTCGTTGCAACAACAAAAAAAGGTCTTCTTGCGACTGGATACCCTCCATATTCGGCAGAGCTCTTCTCTGTAGCATATCCCATGCATGCTCAATCGGGTTCAAGTCTGGCGACTGAGCAGGCCAGGGCAGGACATTGATGTTAGCTGCGGCGAGAGTCTGTCTTACAACTCTTGCGGTGTGCGGTCGTGCATTATCATGCATTAACTGAAATAAGGGACCGATTTGCACTTGTAGAGGAACGATGACGTCTGATACAATCGTCTCAGCATAAATTTGAGCGTTGAGGTTGCCTCTGATCCAAATCAACTCAGTTCTTCCGCCGATCCAAATACCCGCCCATACCATGATGGTTCCACCACTATAAGGATGGACTTCCTGGCAGGATTTTAATCGCTGTTGGCGTCCAGGGGTTCTCCAGTGTCGTATACGTCTTGTATCCGGTCTTATACCAAAACGAGACTCATCAGAAAAGCACACGAAACGCCATTGTTCTTCTGCCCAATTTCTGTGTTCAAGAGCCCATTGATATCGAATCCTACGATTGTGCATTGCTATAGGTGGTACCCGTAGCGGTCTTCGGGAATGAAGGTTCACTTCATGCAAGCGGTTTCTGACTGTTTGGTCGCTAATTAAGTTCCCTGAAGAGTGATGAAGCCTCACGGCTAACATCATGGCGGTTATTGTTGGAGCTCTTCGAGTTAAGATTTGAATGTATCGGTCTTGTCTCCGTGTGGTGCAGCGATACCGTCCTCCATGGCGCTCAGCCACGGTACCAGTGCTTCGGTAACGTGTCCAAAGTCGACTGATAACACTCTGACTTGTATTCAGAGCTAAAGCCACAGTACGTTGCCGGGAACCAGCTTCTATCATTCCCACGGCTCTGAGCATTTCTTCCCTGCTTAAATGACGTTGCCGCTCCATAATAACGTTGGTTTTAATCAGTAGTAGGGAAACAGTAGCACTAATAATGTCTTCAATGCGTTGTATGTTTTTATAGGGAAAAGATTGACAGCTGATTTTCATCTTTTACTCGAATTTGATTTACAGTTCCTGATTCAAATTATGAAATGCACCAAAAAGGATCCATATAAATTTATAAAATCATAAATTTATTACAAAGCCACATCTCAATCTCAAGAAATCCGCATAAAAATGCTTGATCCCTAGACACTTTTGATGTGTGTATATTTCATGTACAGAATTGACCTCTCTACAGATTTATTATAAGTATAGATAGATAGATATAGATAGAAGATAGAAGAAGAAAATAGATAGAAGAAGATAGAAGATAGATAAAGAAAGTTGAAACTGATATAGATTCAGAAAAACTTTGCAATTAAAATACACGCCATACATGAAAGTGTAAGTTACGCTTTTTCGGTTATTGTTATTTTCAAAATGATTTTGTGAACTAACATTTTTATTGCCAGTACTATCCCAATGCTGGGCAAAGATGATCCCTTAGTTCTTCTAGGTGCTTCTTCTATGCCTCCTCAAACTAGCTCTCGTTGTAGGCGTCCAGGTCATCTCGCAATCTCTTTTTGGCCTTTTCGCAACTTCCATTGAAATTTGGAATACGAGTATTACATTGATAATAATTAATGCAAACCGAAAGCTAAACAATTCTGTGAAAGGTTTCATACCTAAGGACTCCAAGAAGTTGCGTTCAATGGCTTCTGTTTTCTCCCCACAGTTTGACTGACATGAAGTGAACGAAGCCGACGTGGATCTAGACACCAGACATACAAATCATAAATTATTACTACGGATTTATTGACGCGTCTGACGTCTACAACAAGAATACTTACTCGTAGCTTTTTCTTTAATACTACCTAAAGCACTTTGCTTTAATCTTCTAAGGGTTAAAACGCTTTTGCACTGAGTGTGTTTATATATTTAGGAAACCATTTTAAAAAATGATGGGCGTTTCGGCTTCAGAAAAGATTGCTGTGTTAGTTTACCAGAAAAGTAGATAGGTAGGTTCACTTTTTGTTTTATGGTCTTTTCGGGCATCGTTGCAATGAAATACCTGATGATGAACGCACCTTGCGAGCTCTGAAATTCAACGTAGATAGGTAAGGTGGAATACGAGACGCAACGACTTAATTCATTGTTTTTGTATCTCGTTTTACCAATTTACTATAATACCTATGTTGTTTTCCACAGACCACTGAGTACGTTCTTCACCAGGTTTTGGGACCAGCGCACCCGGTAGTCTCCATGACAGAATGGAGAATTATAATGAGTACAATGTTCCTAACACCATTTTTAAACATCCGTCATCCCTTATAAGGCTTGCAAACCTCTTGCTTCAGAATAACTTTTCCGATAGCTATATATATTTCCTCAAAAGTCTGTGACTCCTGAAGACGAGGTAGTAATGAAAAGCATTATTGGTACGTATTGCAGGTCTTACTTACACATGGCTGCAGTCGATCCCACTATGGCCGGCCCAGTCACGCTGCTCTGAGTACAATTCGTCCAGTAAATCTTCTACCAGATCTTTTACATCTCGTTTCTGCATTTGGAAATATTATAACATTCAATGGGCTGGTATAATAATAAAAATGGCTTCGGCTCCTGGCACGCCCTCCAAAAGTCCGGGATTCCATCATCCCGAGATGTTAAAAGATAGGTATGTAAAATAATATAATAATAATCAATGGGGTAATGTAAACACCTATAAATAATTTATATTAGTCGTTCATCACTATTTGCTCAGTTGATTTGATTCTACATTCTACAAGTTACCTACACCATTATTTTTGCATTCCCAATAATTCACTATCGAGTGAATACATAGGCGAGAATTCAAGTCTTAGTAGCGTTCACGAAATTGTTGTTGGGAAGGTACCTTTCAATATTAACCCTGTCCCTTTCATGCGTTCGATGTTTTATTTTCCATTACTTTTGAATAGCAATTGCGTACCTGTGAAGAGTTCTTTATGAAAGGAGCGGGCGGTATCGGAGATTGCTTTTTGTTGTTGATCTTCGGTATCCTAATTTTCTTAGTTTTTTTCAATGACCTCGGTTTTTCATTTACTAGATTTGAAAAGTCTATCTCAAACCTCACAACTTTTAGATTTATTGGTTGCTGTACACTTATTGTTTGCATTTTTATTTTTAACTTTGTAATAGAATTTGATAATGATTTGTTTATTCACTTTGGTTATGTTTGTTGATAGCTGTTTGACTTTATTAATGACAGTTATGCAAGTAAACAAATCGTTGTCACTTCAAATATTTTTAATGTCTTTGCCTGCAGCACTTTTTTACGAATCCTGGAGTTTTGAAACACTAAACTGTTTGGTGATTAAAGTTTAAACTGTTCACAGTTATTAGCAGTTGAGTAGTGAGTGACACAGCGGGGTGGGAGGAGGTGCGATAGTCACCCACGTCGTGTCGGCTGGCTCCCGATAGTGGTGATAACGACTAATATATTCATTCGAATGCATGCCCAATGAGCTTAAGGCCAGCGGCTATTGGATTTTGTAATTAAAATGGGAGTTTTCCATGATCTAATCGATGGTATTCATTTAGGGTGGAAAAATTATAGGTGAGCTCTACAACCGATTTTCTGAAAGCACTGATTTTAATACAACAATATTTCGCTTTTTGAAATTGATAGGTAAAATCTCCAGGTATCATAATGGAGTCATCATCAGATTTTACGGTACCCCTTGGTAGTGAAATGTAAAATTCAATAGAAGGAACAAGGTGGACTTTGAATCAGTCAAACAGTTCTGTCCGCTTCACCCAGGTCTGGAGGGCTCATTAATGATGATTTTACCACCACAAAATAAAGAAAGACATGCTGTTTTTTGTTACAGCAGTGGTGGCCCAGTGGTATCAGCCCTGACTTATGGCGCCACCGCCTACCAGGCGCTTTACTTTGTGTAATTTATGTCATCACCACTGCTCTCAAAACGGTTAAGGAAAACATCGTGAGGAAACTGGCATGTCCTAGAACCAAATCGAAGACATGTGACATCTACCAATCCGCACTGGGCCAGCGTTGTAGATTAGGTATGGCTCACTCCCTCTCACAGAGAGGAGGCCTGTGTCCCAGCAGTGGGAACATTATAGGCTGATGATGATGATGATGCTGTTTTTTTAATGTTTTCTTAGATTTAGAGCTTGTTTTAGATTAAGTGCCCTACTTTCCTCCGTACTTGTCCCATGCGCTTTAACTCAAAGGTTGAAATGGCCCAAAGCGTTCTCAACTACAACTCAGTTCTGCGAAGATTTGCCGGTGGCTAATAATATCCACGGGACATATTATAATTAATTTGCACAAGAATGCGCACAATTATAAAATGCACTCTCTCGAATAAGGAAAGTCATAGTATTTTAATCTTTCTCTAAATAATAGAAACAAAAGCTATTCCAACGTGTGTACGTCGAACTTAATATTTTAAGTATGTGTTTCCGATAAAGCTACTTGTTTCGTTAAGCCCAATTTAATTATTGCACAGCTGTGTACGAATTTGTATATCTAATGACACTGACTGTTGCCCATCGAACTTTTACCATAGAATATGAGATGACCATATTAACCATTACTTATTGGGAGAAATAGTAGCTCAGTGTTGGCATTGATTTACGGCTACTGATCGTGAGACATGGTTTTGTACCCAGACGAGCACTTAAGAAGTTATATTCATTACCATTGCTTTCAAAACATCGAAAGAAAATAGTTTACCATTATGTTTTAGAACTAGAAAGAGACGGAATTAACGCGGGTTCAATGTGGGTTGGTGACATTAACTTACCCGTATTAGTCTTACATCGTTAAATTACCCGCATGAAGGTCTACTCCACCTCCCACGGCATTTATGAAACCCACTGTATCAAAGATGATACAGATGATGATAAAGATACCATCATCATTTTCCTGCCCTCAGTCCTCGTTCCAAAATGGGTAGGCGCAGCACGTCTCCTAAAATCAGGGTTGGGAAAAAAAACAGTTTTTTTTTAATTCAATAAAACAAACAGTTCAAAATGTTTTAAACAAGTGTTTGTTTTTTTTTTTAGTTTAGGGCATTATTTCAAATTAATTCGACTAGGTATGTTTCTTTTCTAGGCTAGATCTTTATAAACTCGCCATAATAAATTAAATATTTACAAAAAAACGATCAATAGATAACTTTTATTTGTATCTTGCGTAATCAAACGCTTCACACACACCCGGTAGGTATGTTCTAATGTTGATTTTATATTGGGCGACGACGTACGGCGGCGCGCCTCCTATTCGTAGAATAGTTCATTGTTCATAAGGTATATCCCCGCGCCGCGGCGCGGGGCTTTACCTTGTGAACAATGAACTAAGAAACACCGACCTACTTATATGTCTAAAAAATAGGGGAATTACCAAATTTCTTTCGACAGCCGACGTTAGGGATCGAAGTTTACGTTTTTAGGGTTCCGTAGTCAACAAGGAACCCTTATAGTTTCGCCATGTCCGTCCGTCCGTCCGTCCGTCTGTCCGCAGTTTAGCTCAGAGACGCACAGTACTAGAGAGCTGTAATTTGGTGTAAATATACGGATTTGTTGTGCCGAAAAAGTGGTAAAATAAAATCTCGTAAAATATTTTTTTTTAGGGTACCTCCTGTACACGTAAAGTGGGGATGTTTTTTTTTTCTCGCGTACCCCTTATTGTGGGGTATCATTAAATAGGTCTTTAAAAAATATTGATAGTTTCCATTGACAATTTTTTGATAAAAAAATTCGTTTGTGAAATATTAAGCTTTAAAGTGCTAAATTTTGCTCGACTCGAGTGTCCCCCCCCTCTACCAGCTAAACGGTTATGTTTGGGGGTGTGAAAAAATTCACAATAGTAGTATATATAACGAAGTTTAAAAGAAAATTATCATGACTAAGTAGGCTTTACAACTTTACGAGTAATAGTCGACCAACTTATAAAATGTACTTGGATAACATATTTTCTTAAACAAATGTATCGGAGAACATGATTTTTAACTGCAAATGTAAGTTTGTCAACTTTATTTTTACAGCTTTAATAGGTATGTTTTTACGGTATGTTTTTTGGGGATAGGTAGGTTTTTATCGTCAACACTTTTTAACTAACTTCAAAAAAAGGAGGAGGTTCTAAATTCTTCGTAATCTTTTTGGAACGAAGTTCCTTATCGCGCGTTGTGAAAGGGGGCTGGACGGAAATTCTTACGAAAAGTTGTCACGACACTTTTGCCCGACTGCGCGACGCAAAGGAGGGAAATGTGTTTATTACCATGGAATGGAATGGACTGGACTGGACTGGACTGGACTGGACCGGACCGGACCGGACCGGACTGGACTGGACCGGACCGGTCCGGTCCAGTCCAGTCCGGTCCGGTCCATTCCATTCCATGGTAATAAACACATTTCCCTTTTTTTCTCCGGAAATGTGTTTATTACCATGGAATGGAATGGACTGGACTGGACTGGACTGGACTGGACTGGACCGGACCGGACCGGACCGGACTGGACTGGACCGGACCGGACCGGATCGGACCGGACCGGACCGAAACGAACCGGACCGGACCGGACCGGACCGAACCGGACCGGACCGGACTGGACTGGACCGGACCGGACCGGACCGGACTGGACTGGACCGGACAGGACCGGACCGGACCGGACCGGACTGGAGTAGAGTCGCGACGATTATTTTTGTTGAGTGTATACAGTAACTTCGTTCCATCCGGGTGTCCCTTGACACCTCTCAAGTTTTTTTTTTATGTATTTCCCCCGATTTCTCAAAGACTCCTGGACCGATTTTGAAAATTCTTCTTTTTAAAATTAAATTCAGCGAATCAGTTTAGTTCGCATAAGTATTTTGATGGGCAACTACGGAACCCTACACTGTGCGTGGCCCGACACGCACTTGGCCGGTTTTAATTTTTTTATATGATGTTTATTAATTAAAATTGTTACAATTTTAATTGTTTTTAAAATTATTATGATAATGTTTCAAAAATAGGTGCTATCTTGTCCCATACAAATCCTGATACTTAGATATTTGTTTGATTTAATGAAATACCTACATAACATAAAAATAATGTTTGAGTTCATATGTTTGTAAACGCACCCACTACACAGTAGAAATTCCTAGTGTGGGGCAACGTTTCATAAAAAAAAATGATTAACTTAATTACAATTAAATATCTTATCCTTATAGTTTTAATGGCAGTGCGATCGAAAGGGTTGATGTAGTCAGAGATCTTGGTATAATGTTAGATTCCAAACTGCTCTTTGACCAACATATCGATACCATCACCAATAGAGCCTCTCGTAACCTTGGTTTTGTAATGCGTACTTGTAAGCCTTTCAGGAACTGTCACAGTCTTAAGATCATTTACTTTGCATATGTGCGTAGTATTTTGGAGTACTGTAGCCCAATTTGGTCACCCCAGTACGACATTTATAGTAGGAGAATCGAAAGTCTACAGAAAAAGTTCATAAAATTTTTAAATTTCAAATCCCAAAGGCGTCATGATTCCTATGCCCGTGACTGTAAACACTATGATATGCTTCCCCTTGTGGATAGGCGTAAGATGTTGGATATGCTTATTGCTCTTTGATATATTACGAGGTCGTTTGGACAGCAGTGATCTGTTATCATGTATAAATTTCTGTGCCCCAAAAACACGAACGAGGCATGCAAAATTATTTAATATCCCTGGCTACCGCACCAAATACGGAAGAAATGCAGTTATGACGCGTTTGCCTCGCATCTACTCGGATAGTTTTGAAAATGTTGATATCTTCCATTTGTCCAAACAATCATACCGGAGGCAAGTCAAACAGTTATTGTTTGATAAATTATAGAATCAGACATTACGTTGCCAAAATCCATGACATTAAGTGTTGTGGGGGATGTCTAGGTTTGACTCCGAGACAAAAGTTTGTTCGCTTAAGGTTTTGTCGCGGAGTTGGAGCTGGACCTTCCACATAGCATTCATTAAATGGATTTTGTTTCGTTGGCGGGTTGTGCCATGACTCATTTATTTATTTTTCCTTTCATCTCATTGTTTATCATCTAAGCGCGTATGAAGGTAACCGTGTTCCCGTTTGTTTTCGATTATCAGATATTAAGTGACAGTTTTTGCCATTATCTCAATATCTAAACATATAATAATTTTGAACTACGAATGTAAACAATATTAGCTGCATTTGTTCACCACTTCTAGTTACATTTATCCTCTTTAATGTCGTGAGACTCTGTTATTGGCTTAAGAGATAATATTGTCATCACCTTGCTATCACTGTTCAGTGGCATATGCGGACCGCTAGACGCTTGTAATAGTTCCGCAACTACAGAACTCATGTAAATTAATAATAAGCTGTTGAGTTTCCATTAAATAAATAAATAAATAAACGCCAATGAAAGTTCAAAAATATAACAGCAATAGAGACTCGATTGGTTTTATGTTGAACTATTCAGACTCATTTGAGTCTGAGATTATTTTATTTTCATTTTATATTCAGTTATTATGCGACATGAAAAGTAGTTTTAAAACATGTTTTTTTTCGTATTGTGCTATACAATGTTTTAAACTTGTTTTAATGTTTGTTTTTAAACATGTAATAAAAAACACTGTTTAATTTCAAACTGTTTTAAACACTGTTTTAAACATGTGTTTTAAAACAACTTGTTTTAATCATGCCAACCCTGCCTAAAATACACTATATGGATGTTTTTTGATGTAAATAGGTAATTTATTTCTTGTAATTAAAAATATGTATCCGTCATGTATGTCGTAGAACCGACGAAAGGTGGAGTAGGAAGGTTTTCGAATGGAGATCGCTTGTAGGTCAGCGTAGTGTGCCACGTTCTCTGGCAAGATGGACCGGATGACCTGAAGGAGGTAGTTGAGAGTGGTTGGATGAAAAGCAGGAGATCGTGCGCTGTGGTGCTCCTTGGGGTAGGCCTATGTCCAACAGTGGACTGCAATAGGCTGAAATTATGATAGCTATCTCATAAATAACCATAAAAATATCTTTGGAAATTATTATCATTACACCGGCTCCACACGTTGGCCCCAACGCTCGTACCAACGGAGACGGCGCTATACCAGAAAGCAAGACGCAAATAATTCTATCTCGTTTCTTAGTATAGCGCCGTCTCCTTCTATTCGGCCAACAGGGCCAATGTGTGGATCCGGCGTTATGAAATAACAATCAAACCCAAGCCAATGGGGAAGGCAAGTGTCAAAGTGAAAATGACAGTTTGGTCCCCAAAGAACTGTAAAATCAAAGGAATTTTCAGAAAAAAAAACATTTATTGATGTAAAATGACTAGATGTTGTGTAATAAGCTGTAAAAATGATGGAATACACTTTTCAAAATAATATCTACTTTTCTTTTGGAGGTTATGTACCAGTATTGCATCGCTCGAAAATCGAAGAATTATCACCTGGAACGAGTTTTGTAATAGTTGTGGTGTTAAGAAATTAAATATATTGTGATATTTCTCGAATCTAAATAGAAAAAAAGGTTAAAATTACTGACTTAAAACATTATGATATTTTATCAAAATAGAAAGTCAAAAGCAGCATTATATTCTTGATAAAGGAGAGGACAGGTAAAACATACCTAAACTCAAAAATTGAAACCTCAACTACAAGTAATTGTGGATTTATTACGGTAAAATCAAATGTATAACCACTCAATTAAATCACTTTTTTTCTCTTGTAGATGCGCCGCGGCGTCTTAATTCTTCTTTCAGTATATAGTACTTGCATGGACGAATAATTTTCCATATTTGTTTTGTATTTATACTCAATTTTTATAACAAATAATCTTGTTTGTTTTTTTGTACAAGGTAGACGTGGGGACCAACTATCGCAGCGCCATCTACGATTAGCTTTGAGTTGCCATCCCCATTGTTTCTAAGTGGTTACCAAATACAAATGTACTCTGTGGTTTCCAAGGAAATCAAAACTGTCAAGTTGTCACGGCAACCAACAGCAACGCCTTTGTTTGTGAATCAAGTGTCCTGCGATACAAATCTTTGATACTTCTGCGATATTTTACTATAAATACGATATTTCTTTACAATAAAGTCGAGATTTATTTAAAAGTTTGAAGTTAAAATGAGTGAGGAACAGGCTCAAAGTCTGCCACTAGAGAATGCTCAACCTGGTTTCTGTTCAGCAACCTGCACTGACAAGAAGAGTGGTAAGAAACAACTGGCACAGCCCGACCTGAAGACCTCAGATCTATTTACTACCTGCAATCTCCCGAAGAGATTTGAACATCCCCGTGAGTTGAGAATCTTTAATTTTTAAACATTTTATAGTCTTGCAGCACATTGAGAGGTATCGACTTTGAGAGGCGTAAGATAGGGGAGCTAGCACCCAAAAACTATTGCTAGGTAGAGCCCTAGTAATGATAAAAATATTATTTCTGGAGAAAACTGTCAAATATTACGTAATAGTTATAGCTACAAATGCTGAGCATATTCAAATAGATGTCCATTAGTCTTTTTTTTCTGCTAGCCCAACTGTCCCTTCGCTGGGCAAAGACCTCCTCATAAGTCTGTTTGAGATTAATGTTTGAGTTCAGAAGGGGTCAAAAGTAGCTCCACAGAGCTAAATAGCCACAAGGGTGCTGCTCGCGTAGTTTTTAACTCTTGGGTTGAAATTGGTTTGAGGCGCTAACTTGTGGCTATGTAGGTCTAGTATAATTATAAACTCCGATCACAAAGTGATAATAGCTGTAAGTGGTCTAACTTGAGAAGGTACCTATTGTCTCTATGTAAAGGTATTAGCGTGCATTCTCATGACACTCATGTGACAAAGAGAGTGATGAGTATTAATGTTGATTGATGGAGAGGAAGAGGAAGGCCAAAGAAAAGATGGATGGATTGTCTAAGGAATGATATGAAAGAAAAAAGAGTAAATGATACTATGACATCTGATAGGGGAGAATGGAAGAAGAAAACGTGTTGCGACGACCACAAGTAGAATGGGATAAAGGCAGGAAGATGATAATGATGAAAGGTATTAGTGTGCATTCTATAGGGCCGGTTCCTGAGTAGATATTAGTGTGCATTCTATAGGGCCGGTTCCTGAGTAGGTATTAGTGTGTAGCTATAGGGCCGGTTCCTGAGTAGGTATTAGTGTGCATTCTATAGGGCCGGTTCCTGAGTAGGTATTAGTGTGTAGCTATAGGGCCGGTTCCTGAGTAGGTATTAGTGTGCATTCTATAGGGCCGGTTTCTGAGTAGGTATTAGTGTGCATTCTATAGGGCCGGTTCCTGAGTAGGTATTTACGGAACCTATTCTTGTCTCAAAGCAAATCCTCTTATTATTATAGGAAGACACAAATAGCCTTTAACTTTACCAAAAGCCATTAGAACTTTCCCCAAATATCTATAGAAAATAATAATTTTGACAGCATCCCTTTGCTTTGAAGAATGAAAAATCCATCAAAAAGTTTTGAAAAACAGGGTTTATGAAATCGAATTTCATTCAGCAGTCGATCTGAGTTGGTCAAGTAATTTCAATATCGTGGTTTTTGATAGGTTTAAATAAATATAATGAGCAAGATAACTTTCCAACAAACTTTAATTAAAATGGGGAAAAGGGAAAAACTTATTTACAGGTAAGGGCTCACTTTTAGAATTCTGTGTAAAATTGAATAAGTTGAAAAACAACATAAAGATTAGGTAACCTGAATCAGAAGCAATTTATTACTATACAGGAACAGATACCATGTTATGTTGACTATTTGGGATTGGTTCAAAAAACCGGTTATAAACGCCCAAATGGTCGTTTCCACATTGGCGTTTCATACAAAATTGAATGTTTTTCCGTTGACAATATGTGTGAAACACCTGTTTTTTTATCTTTCTGGTTTTAGTAGTTAGTTAAGTTTATAACCATGAGACGTAGTACTATTAGGTGTTCTATGCCATGAGTAAATTCATCCCAAGAAAGGTTGTTAATGTTTTACAAATATCCTTGTAGAATAAAAGACCAATTCTTTCTTTTGGGTGAAAAAATAATGAAATGAATCCCTCTCTAACTCAAATGAAACTCCGAGTGAAACGGAAGGGACTGTCAGTATTTCAGTATTAGAGTTCGGCCGTTCAGAGAATGCGTTCCTGACACCTATCAGTTAATCACGACTAGTGATGGGCACAACATAACACTGAGTTCGTTACCGTTCCTCCAAAATGAACCGCCGCATAATTTTAAGATTATTTTCGTGGAAACCAAAAAAAGGTAATATTCATTTATAATAAAATTGTTTTATTTATTCTTTGTTACAAAGTTACAATCTGTATTTCTATGCAATAAAGTATGCGTTTAGCCATGTCTCGTCAATGAACACGACATTATCCCAGTTATCATTTTTTTTTGCTTCTCTCAAAAAACTTATCCGTTTTAAAATTATGTCGTCTCGTTCTAATAAAATTTTTCTTTTGTCTGTTTTTTTATACGAAAAACCAATATCTTTTAAGATTTTGGTTAAAGCAGTTTTACCCCCGCTAAACAGTCCAGCTTCTCTTAACGATGCCAAAAGCTTCTTCCTGTTGAGATATTCATTTCTGGAATAGTAACCATATATTATGATTTCTGATTGCATTGGCGTCAAAGGTGTCAATATCTGTCACGGGTCTAGTTCTACGTTTCTTCTTCGGAGTACGTAAAATATTATCTTCCATGCCAGTCGAGCCGAACTTTTCTTTATTAATATTTGTTATCGTTCGTTTGCTAACTCCAAGCGCCTGAGAGACGCGTTCTTGTACTTGTTCGACAGGTACCAGGGGTCCGCAATTTTGCCGCTCCCGCTCAAAGTAATCTTGCAGCTTGATGATTAACTCACGGGCTCCACTTTTCAATGTTTGTCCACGTTTAGGCATTATTATGCACCAAAAGTAAAAAGAACGCAATACAAAACACAATCGAATTCCGATTTAGCGTCGATGTCAGTTTGAAAAGCAGAAACAGTCCATTAAACGAAAGTCGGGTAATCAAAAACAGATCGAAAACACTTGAAGAACGTGGTCTATGCGCACGAAACGACAACAGACGACTGTTTTAGCGTCACAAAATGGCGGCCCATAACGCCATTTGGGGTTACCATTTTTAATCTAAGTATAAAAATGCTAGTAACGCCATTTGGGGTTACCATTTTCAACCTAAATATAAAAATTATTCTTTCGCGCGTTCGGTTTGGTCATAGTTTTATTTTTATATTTTATAAGTTATCTTATAGTCCATTATTTTCAAATTCTTAAAAAGAAAAACAAAGCGTATTATTTCATATTATAAGTATAACTGTATAAGAACAGATTACGATACTTGCCTGTTATTTTTAGCACAGCACTACAAATATAAAGCACTGACATAACCTTGTAATAGCGCAGTATAGATTTAGAAAAATATTGTTTACCAAGTTATTTGACACTCAGTTTGGCACAAAATTATAATATTCATTGATTATTTATATAATAATGTTGTTTTAATGCTCATCAATTGTTAAAACGGTAAACAACCAGCAAAAATATTTTTATCGTAACTGCAACGCCATTACAAAGTTACGTCGTCAGTTCAATCGCGACGTGTCAGGAACGCATTCTCTGAACGGCCGAACTTTACTGACTGAAAACCAACCAACCTATTCCGCATGCCCCTTGAGTTCCAGTTCCGCGTGTCCTGCTTAGCAGTCCCGCGACGCCGACACATCCAGGACCCCGGCAGATGAAAGAACAAACCTAGTGTGGGTTCTTTCACCAGTTTTTGAGACAAGATTTTTTTGCCCTTTTATATTTCTTTTTACCGTGACCCGTGTTGTAATAATACCTGTAGAATATTGTGCATGTCTTGATACACCTTGTAAAAGTTACATAATTATCGGCCTTCTGGTTCTTTGTCCACGAGCTGCGTCAAATAGTTGTCCTCTCTAGGGCAAATAAAAATCTTTACCCCGTCGGCCTTTAACTAACCTTGGGCTCGGATTCTGGGACGCGGTCAGGGACGAAATGAACACTGACAATAAAGTACTAACTTAAAGGCTTAGTTATCTATACATTTAATAAAATTGTAGAAAAGTGGTGTCTGTACAATGGAAATATTTAAAAAAAAGTAGCAGGGGTTGTTATTATATCGATGCCGAACCCGAAAAGGTAGTGAAAATTTTTTTGTCTGTTTGTCGGTTTGTCTGTTTGTCTGTGTGTTTGTGCACGCTAATCTTCGGAACTACTGGACGGATTTGAATGTTTTTTTTTTTGTTGTATAGGTATTAAGTCCCGTTAACATATAGGCTATAATTTATCTTGGAAACTTGAACACCTGATGCAGAACCGCAACAGACCTGCTTAACTATAAGAGATACAGAAATGGTGCCATAGCAAAAATTGTTCCACGTGATGAGCATTTTCTGCTGAGAGAATAAATTTGAAGATCCTGGACACCTGATGTGGAACACCAAGAGCCCAGCTACACTATGACATATACAGGAACGACGTCTTAGCAAGAGTTGTTCAGCCTGATAAGCACTCTCTGTTGCTGTATAAAAATTTGATTATCTGGAACACCTGATGTGGAACTCCAAGAGCCCTGCTACACTACAACATATAAGTGAATGACGTCTTAGCAAGAGTTATTCAACCTGATGAGTGCTATCTGTCAACGTATAAAAATTGAAGATCTGGAACACCTAATGTGGAACTTCAAGAGCCCAGCTACACTATAACATATACAGTAAAGACGTCTTAGCAAGAGTTGTTCAGCCTGATGAGTACTCTATGTCAACGTATAAAAATTAAAGAACTGGAACACCTGATGTGGAACTCCAGGTGCCTAGCTACACTATACTTATTATACATACATAGGAATGACGTCTTAGCAAGAGTTGTTGAGCCTGATGAGCGACCTCTGTTGTCGTATAAAAATTGAAGATCTGGTACACCTGATATGGAACTCCAACAGCCCAGCTACTTTATAACATATATAGGAATGACGTCTTAGCAAGAGTTGTCCAGCCTAATGAGCACTCTCTGTTGACGTATGAAAATTGAGATCTGGAACACCTGATGTGGAACTCCAAGACCCAAGCTACACTATAACATATATAGGTATGACGTCTTAGCAAGAGTTGTTCAGCCTGATGAGCACTCCCTATTGACGTATAAAAATTGAAGATCTGGAACACCTGATGTGGAACTCCAAGAGCCCAGCTACACTATACTTATTATACATACATAGGAATGACGTCTTAGCAAGAGTTGTTTAGTCTGATGGTCATTTCCTGTTGACTTACAAAAATGAAAGATCTGGAACGTCTGGAATCGTCTCGCGCATCCCGTTGTTTTCCGTTGTTTTTAGAATTCGACGTTTCAGGTCTTCGATTTTGACGACCCCGTCGTCGCTGGCATAAGCAACAGGATCCGCGTACGAAGTCGCGGGCAGAAGCTAGTATCTACTAAATGGTTGCAAACTTATTTTATTTTAGTGTTAAATATTCCTAATTCTTTGTATTTGTTATGGACACCTTTACTTGCTACATCTCGTTCTCAACTTCTCACATAATGAATAATGTAAAAATGTTTTTGTAATAATTACCTGATTGTGAAAGAGTGTCCATGAAGTTCCTTGCCCGTTCTTCTCCAAAGAGTTGTACGCCATGGAATGGTCATTCACAGTACTCACAGTTATATGTCTTGTGACTGCCATTGAAGCACCATTTATTTTTATTTTTTTGTCTTTTGACAATTTAAGAATGCACGTAACTAGTCTCCTTGAAAAAAAAATGTTTTTGATTCAACATAATGAGTAGGTAGATAGAATCGTGCATGAAACGTTCTTGTTCTGAAAATTCTAAGAAAATTAAAGCTATAGATATTATTTCTAAGCTCATAATAATTGCATCGAGAAGTCGAGTCGCGGCGGGAAGAGCTCCGGCGCGATCTCAGGGCAGTATGGAGGGGACGACTGTCGCGACCGAAGGCCGGTCACGCCGCAATTGCGGCGATAAGACCCCTCTTTGAGGAGTGGCTGGAGAGAAGTCATGGCGTCCTGACCTACCGCTTGACGCAGGTCCTCACCGGACACGGAAGTTTCGGGAGGTACCTGAGTCTGATGCGAAAGGAGGAAACGCCTGGGTGTCACCACTGCGAAGATTGCCCGGAGGACACGGTGGAGCATACGGTGCAAGACTGCCCCGCTTGGGCAGGGAACCGACGTGTCCTCACGGCTGCGATAGGCGGAGACCTCTCGCGCCCAGCATTGGTCGCGGCCATGCTGCGGGGCGAGACGGAGTGGGAAGCGGTCGCCTCCTTCTGCGAAGCAGTAATGCTCGCAAGCGAGAGAAGACAGTGTCCTCCCTCCGCCCCACCCGCAGTGGTGGACGCCCACGGCGACGGAAGTCGCGGGACGATCTCCGGCCACCGTAGGCGCGGGCATGCGGGCAGCGAGTAAAGGGCAACTCGCTGCCCGACCAAGGACCATGCCCGGGTCGACGGCGCGTTGTGTCCCACGCGCGCCTCAAAGAGCGTCAGCATATTGACGGGGCCCCCCTCTCAGAGGGCCAAAGCCTGCCGGGGTCGCGGGATTATTTCCTTACCCTGACCCCGGAACAGAAAGGGCTATTGAAGGACACCGTGGATTTTAGTCAGTAGAAGTCTGACAGTCCCTCCCGCCCTGCCCGGGGTGGGAGGACTCATTTGATGATTTCACCACGCTAAAAAAAAAAAAAAAGCTCATAATTATTCTGCATAATCACGGTGATATTCCTCGTCACGTCAATCCAACAATTGTTTTCAAAAACACCACCCCGACAGACAGGCGCCAGCATGCGATTGATGATGCGTTTTGTGGTCACACTATCGAGTACGTAACTTTACGCATTACTTCAGTTTTCTGACGTCAAGCTTCTATCTCTTGAACATGACAAAGCAGATTTAAATATAACTAAGTTTTTAAGCTAACTTGAGTCACCAACACTATTAATAGAACTGAATTTTATGGATTTCCGTAAAGTAACGCCTGATTCTTTATTTTTAGGTACTATTAACAAGTAGAAATTAAAATCATAAAATCTTTATATTTTCAAAACAAATAGGTAATAAATAAATTGAATTAAATATTCCGAATAAACTTCTACTGATAAATCTTAGATTAACTGCTTATATTTTATTACTCAACTTACAATCAATAACATAACAACAAAAGACAGTGTCAATGATCCCGTACTCATCAAAAAGACATGCGGGCTTTTACTTTTAATCAATAATGAACAAACGAAAAAGAATAGCTTCAGTAACACTCCTTATCTCTTAGGATTACGGACCTAGAATATTTATAATAAGAGTACTTTTACTTCCGACTCTCATTTGAACGCAAAGAATAAGAAATATATCTGATCTCATCTCTCTGGGGAAGAATTTCGGAACCTTAGCACGTGCTAACTTACATAATAGAAGGAAAACGATCTTTGAGTTCCGCATTATGTTTACATGAGAGATTCAATAGTGCGTTTCCACTTCCTAATAATTGATTGGTTCTGATTTTTTTAACAGTTGTAATTCCGGAAAGATTAGGCTATGATACGAGATGTGTCTAATAGTACACCAAAATGTTGGCAGTTATGTTCAAGTATTATTATTATTTCAAAGAGACTCTGTGGCTGGTTCTGAATAATTCCCGAGGGAAACTCACCCTCAACACTTTTACCGACCTGGGATTCGCTCAGTGGTCGCAATCACGGCCATTAGGC
The DNA here is from genome assembly GCA_954870645.1 of Agrotis clavis. NCBI lineage: Eukaryota > Metazoa > Arthropoda > Insecta > Lepidoptera > Noctuidae > Agrotis > Agrotis clavis. The sequence goes on from OX940921.1 coordinate 15,846,242, forward strand.
CAAAGTGGTAATTTCACGTGTATATTTAATATTTTGTCGACAAATAAATAACATTGTATGTTTACAAGTTTTAGAATAATGACGGTCATTACAGATTGGTTCAACGGCTACGGGTGTCAGGTGAACAACCAACACCCGTTCTACAGAACTTCTTCCAATGAATACGGGTGGTACCCTCCAGGTAAACACAAATTACAATTTAACTACATTTACCTACAATACCAATTTAGTACAAATTTGCCTTACGACGCGACGTCTGACCAAGAACGATTTAGGGTCGGTGTCGGTATACAAACCTATATTATAGTGACGAGAGACTTTTAACGTTTCGTACGCAACCAAGAATTAAAGTATTGATAGAGGAAATCAGATTCCGATGTAATTCTCTCCTTTCGGGTGACATTTAAGAATAGATAGATTAACGTACTTATAGATAAACGTACCTCCATTTTTCAATTGAAATGAAAAATGCTTGTCTAAACTATTTCTAAACGGAGCTTTTAGAAAACCCGTTGCACCTATTTGTCTTAAAGAAACCAGGTAGAGAAAACCTCAAGCTAATTAATATTGATGTTCCGTACTGAAAGGTGCAAAAGGAAAATTATCTTCCGTCTGTCCTACTAATTTGTCGGTCACCGCACTCGCAACCTACTTGCATATATTTTGTTGTTTATTTCCATAACTTCGACAAATTATTCTCATGGATTTTCTAGTTTATTTATTTATGACGGTAAGATATGAACCTTTTGTTTATTTTTGTTTTACTTAAGGAAATTTTTGTGACCTGTAATATACAGGTGTCTAACTGTGTTTACTGGTGTTTCTTTGTGCCAATAAACGTATTATTTAAACGTATTATTTATATTTTTGTCTATAATATTGTTACCGACGAATTCAAAAAGAGGAACCTCGGAAAGGCTACGCAAACCGCATTCTACTAGTAGGTACTTGTTTGATCTGTGTCCTGATCCAAATTCGCAATTTATAATGTTTATCAGAAAGTTGTGACTATAACTATATAGGTATTGAAAGATTTGGTACAGACTAATAAACGTAATTGCGCAGAAAGATCTTCAACTTCCCCATAGACAAACCTCTACTCGACTTAAAATGATTGTATGGCAGCTGATTATTTTTTTGCAACTTAAGTCCTCTGGACAAAGTTATTCGTATGTTACCGACCTAAAATAATACTATGTTACTTGGATTGTACTAATTATTTTTAGATATTTTCTTATTTCTGTTTCCATTTTAGGCTGGTACACGGTTGCCACTGAGTATTACCCAAAACGTCAAAAGTTTTCCTCTGAATTGGCTCGAGCTGGCATGTATCGGAACTATTCTCTCAACACTGGCACCGATCATAAGATTTGTTAAGACGGGTAAAATGTATTGAACGAATTATTTAAGCTTGTTTTTTTGTGTTATTTAAGCTTGTTTTTGTGTTACGTAAGCTTGTTTTTTGTGTTATGTGATTTTATTTGTAAGCTTTCATTTAGAAATAAGAAAAGCGAAAATTGGTCCATTTCTGCACAAGTTACCACCAACGTGTAACTAAACACTTGCTCTACAGGATATGAGCCACACGAACTATGCTTGTTCACCATTTTTTACATAAATTTAAGTAATGCGAACATTATGTTTAAGAACCTAGTATATGTATGTCACTTTTAAGAAAATAAAGATAAAGCAAACATTTTTTTTTTTTTGTTTTGTGACTAAACAAGTATTTTCCACATTTTCACTTCCACACTCCGCTCAGTGATGCTGATGGGTCTCCACGTTAATCTGATTTATGACGTCAATAGACATTCAAGTTGCGTTCTGGAGTTATAGCGTCAGGAAGGAAACCCCGACTTATTTTTATATAGTAGATTGCTTAAATTAACTAAGAACAGTGTGAGGGAGGGTGGAGGATGCGTGTGCAAAGCGAGTTAGATTTTTGGTCAATTTCAACAAGTCTTGCCAGTTACTTGTATATTTATATCGCCATAATAGGTAATAGGTATATACAAAAATACGTATTTTCATACTTCTCTGCTACTTAAACTTTTTTTTGAGGAAGAAGTTTGGCCCGTTACTTGCAATTAGTACTGAATTATGGCTGACAATCGCTCATTAACTAGGACAAGGCTATTTTAGTCCATAGGATGTCAGGATTTTACCAGAAGTAAGAGTGACAAGTAAAAATGTAATTCTTTTGTAATCAAAATTCTATTGTTCCATTTGTTCTCGCTTACCGCTGCGCGCTGATGAAACAAAGCCTAAAGCCTCATTTAGACGGAGCAAGAACTCGTATTCGAGTTTCACTACATTGCGGTATACCTATGTAACGCAACTCACGTGCGAGTTCTTGCATCGTCTAAATGTGGCTTTAAATTTTATTTCTTGACCCAACTACGACAGAAGGATGGTTTTTTATAATGTTCTTAATGATAATTCCAGGATACTATTCAGTACCGACAGTATTCTTCCCCGCCGGACAAAGGTTCACGAATGCCCTGACAGCTGCGGGCATGTACAGGAACTACAGCCTCAACACCGGCATGGACCAAGGAGGGTACCAGTAAATATGGAGAACACGCGATGATTGATGGCATATCGAGTTGAGGTTCGGGCAAGTCAGTAGCCAGGTTTATGGCAAATTGGCAATAATTTGTGCAAATAGATTTACATTACACTTTTACACCTCTTTTTAAACGACATTTAAAGCCGGTGTTTCTGACTACCTCTGAGAAGGAACAACCGAACAAACTAAAAGTCTCTGTCTCATTTAAAGTCCAGTAGATATTGTTTTGTTCAATTAACGTGAGGACCATTCTCATCTGACATGGCCTTTTGTAATTTTGTACTAGATAGTGTAGTGTTGTGTTAGTATAGTGGCAAATTAATAACCTATCTGCTGTTGACTCGCTACTGTCCGATCGGTTTACGTCACTTCCTTATGGGTCGATTACACCTAACGAGTACAGCGGCGAGTCAGTGTCCTCGGCCGAGTGCTCGGTTGGTATAAACACTTTAACGAGTGCTTATTGTTCGAGCGCTTATTAATATTACTCTCTCGGCCGAGAGCTTATTTACTGACTCACCACTGTACTCGTTAGGTGTAATCGACCCATCAGGGGAGGTAAGCCCAAGACGGGTAGCGCGCCTAAAACGGCTAGGTATGCATGTTAAATTATGAATTAGAATGTGAAGATTTAGAATGTGTGCGTGCAGGAAGCGTCGCCTCTCCCTATGAGGAGTCGCATCCTGCACGCACACATTCTCGCATTAGCAAGAACGACGTGTAATTTAACATGCATGATTATGGGGTGTATGGTGGGTAGGGTGGTTTATGCGGATTACCCGTCTTGGTCTTACCTCCCCTACACCCTGGGAGTTGGGAAGTGGCTGCGGCTGCGGTGTTAGCAGGTCCATCTAGGCGGGTTATGTCTGCGCAGTCCTTTCCTTAACGTTTCTGCTCTTATGACATTATGTCGGTGCGATCATGGGACTTGTTAGGATGCCCACTGTACATTTATCCTTTTTGCTTAACACTTTACAAATGTATAAGTCAGATAAACGGACAGATTGCGGATTTGCTACAAACTTTAGATATAGATCGATATTTTAATGCATTGTTTGTGAAAGGCTGAAGCCATATTCGCAATTTGTTCTTACTTACCGGTTTGCTCGAACCATCGATAAATGTTGATTAATGTTGACCAACATCTCTATGAATGAGTCTCTTTCCTGAAACTCGATGTGCCATAATCACGACTGTGTCTTTACATGTTTATAGTTATTATTAATAATTGTTAATTTGATGAAAATTTACGAAATTTGTTACATTATATTTGTTAAACGATTTTATTGAAAGAAATATGGGTTGTATGGAGAGATCAGTCTCAACTAACAACTCTGCTTTAGATCTCTATAAAGATCAGACCTGGAGATAAAATACCCATTTATGACTAGAGATGGGTTTTGTGCCCTGAACATATTGAGGGCATTGAATAAACACCAGATGAATGCCCGTAAACGCCGAATAAGCCGCATTTCCAGTTAAGTTTCTGCTACTAAACAAGAATATTATTTTTATGTACTCATCCCTCACTCCTTCGTCGAATCTGTATCGTTCTTGTTCGGTTACATAATGGTCCCTGCACACTATTCCGTTGTTGTTCGGTCTAAGGGGAGGCTCTTGCTTAGCAGCAGACGTCTTTCGGCTGATGATAATGATTGGTTTTGATGAAAGAACAGCTCAAGCTTAGAGCATATGTAGGTTGTCGCTTAATGTAGTAAGATATTTTGAAGAATCATTCATCACCTATGTACCGGTAAAACGCGGCAACAACGCGTGGCATGATGCACAACAACGCGTGGACCACGGGTTATCACCAATAAACGTCCCGCGTCGTGCGTTGAAACAAAGAAGGCAAAGTTGAGCATCATGGCAAAGTTGCTGCGTTTGACGGTACCTATACTTTTATCATTTTATTTTGTCGAGTGGAGGTTGTCCGCCTTGAATATTGATCTTAGACACTAAAATAGAAGGTAAAATAGACTTGAATAGCCTTCTCAAATATTAGTCTTCAAACATAAAAGGTCACGAACGACTTCAGTTACTTGGCATTGTAACCCATTTGTCAAGTTTTAATATTGAAATTAACATATTCATAGTGCATTAGGCTGCACTCAAATTGATTTAACTGCAGTGTACAGTCACGAGCAATAACATGTATACACTTATCAAAATTCAAACGCAATTTACTCGTAAAATGCTGGTTTCCACTTTGAAATAAGACATATTTCGTAATAGTATGGCTTCCAAAATAGAAGTCTAATAAAAAGGAAAAAGTTTAATCGATATGGTAGCAGAACATTGCTTTTGAATACTGTTTAGTGTATACATACTATTGCTCATGACTGTACTGTTAAGTTTATATAGATTTATTCACATCGTGTTTTCTTATTAAATGTCTTCTATCTTCTTGTTTATCTTTGTAACACTTAGGTAGTTTGAATATCTCTTTAGTAATTTGTACTTAAAAGATTAATTATATTTTGTTTTTAATTCGCAATTAAAAATAAATGGCAGTAAAATACCACTATTGCCACTGTAAGTGCACAAAATATTACAAATAAAAGAGTACAAATTAATGCAACTAAAACTGCACAAACTTTTGTAATTAAAAGAGCACAAACTATAGGTAGCAACTAAAGGAGCAAAAAAATAGGAATTAAAAACAACAATACGTTTGAGTATGAGTATTGAGTAAAATCCCATAAACTATTTGCCACATAAATGCACATCATGCATCTTCGGGTGGGTAGTTTGCCCGACGTAAAGCAGTATTATTCTCAGCGTAGACGCGTAGGTCTACGCGGATCTACGCGGGTTTACGCTAGGTCTACGCAGACCTACGCCCTACGCGAATCTACTGTGGCAAGTTACGTAGTGCCGTTACACTTCATTATATTTTTGTTCTCTACATGAATTCGAGATTTATAATTTAAAGAAACTGGACAAACCGTTACCCGTAACAACAAAAATGTTTGTATAACAGATCAAAATGAACATGCACAGTTTTAATATAATTAAAACATGTAGTTTTTTCTTGAAACTTATGAAACGCACTATAAAAATGCTTTTAAATAATTTAATAAAACATGTATTTATCTTTTTATGACTGTTTTATTTTATGATTGAGTGTATGGAGTGGATATTTTAAATGAAATCACCAGCTTCGGTATTGACTTACCAAAAGAGGTATTTATTTATTATTCATATTATATAGATTAACATGCATTCAAATTCCATTAACATATTCCATCCGAACTAGGACATGGATGCCACATTCGATAAAAATATCATTTTATTGCAAACTTCTACAAAAAACCGCTCTGGGTTAAATAAATTTAAGGGCTGATTTTTTAATAGGTAGTCAAATAACTTTTATCTGAGGAATAAAAATAGCGGTTTGACATATTTTCTATAGATAAGCTGTCAAACCGCCATTTTTATTCCTCAGATAAAAATTATCTGACTATTGAAAAATCAGCCCTTAATATACCTAATTAGGATTGTATGGAAGATCCATAAACCCCTTGGGTAATTTTAAATCTCTCAAAGCAGATTATTAAACACTAAAATTGTGACAAGCCATGCCCTTTTATTACCTATAGAAGATTAAGTCACGATAAAACGGTAAACAGGTAAGGGATCCCGTGATCCCGTGACCGGGTCGCGTCCCTTCCGTGACCATCTTAAAATGATTATCCGTCCCTTCCGTCTTCATTGAGTACACATTGTATAACTTGTTAGCAACAACAACAACAGCATTTATATTAATTCGAGTGTTTATATTATATTCTTAACAATTAACAAATATCGAAGTCTTCAAAGGATATAAATTAAATAAATTATATAAAAAAATACAAGTAAATTGCCGTACTAAAAGAAATACACTCACTAAATATAATTCAATTAATATTTTTTAATTCATATGTATGAAAAAGTCGTAATAATTATCTAATTGCGCATTTTATAGACACGTAATTAGTTATATGTAGCTACAACGTGGCTATCAATACTAAGGATTCGTGTCAAAATCTAACTACCGGTGCATACTTAGAGAGTAAATTATAGTATATTTATCTAAACGTAACCTAGGTACTACATAGGTATGCCCGTACCACGGCGCCAACAACGAAGGATAGTTATAAAATATTATAAACTAAAGGCGGAAACATAATTATGCGTCGTGGAGTGTCGTGACGCGCCGGAAGATACACTTGGGATACGACACGACATTCAAATGTGCCTCGTCGTTCACTAATAAAGATCAGTAATTGATGCTCTAACTATATTAAACAATAAATATGAAGCTGTTAAGCATCTGGCTCGCCACGACACGCTACCTCACGACACGAAGGTTTGCTTCCGCCTTAATAACCTCAACAAACTAAACGCAGGTACCTATTGTTTTGCTCAAACTTAACGCTTGCTCCTGATACACTGCCTTAACATAATGAGTTATTTAACTTACATTCGTATACGTATATAACTATTTTCGTTGTAAAATCTACGATAACAAGTGGGCTTGGTTATAATATTATCTGTTTGTTATATAAAAACGCTTAAAACTTACTAATATTTAATTTATGAATGTTCTACAAAAGTGTGATTAATTAAATTAAAATTGAACTACACATTGAATTGTCTACGTTTGATTCGCAATAGCTAAAGAATATATAACATTGCTATATATTATTATAAAGTTGAAAACTTGAATAATTATGATAGCACACTGCAATAGCCAAGATGCACATCGAGTCATTCTGATATGACGTATCATCACACTTCGTTGACATCACCCCTATCATCTCTCCTTAAAACCATGAAAATGACCTAACATTATAAATAGATATATGTAAGTCCCCATAGCATTATACTTAATACAATAATTCATGAAGAAGTAGCATAAATAATATACGTATTGTTTGAGATGCCTACGTGATAAACGAAGCGTGGTTCACACATACGAAGACAGTACATAATTATAACAATATATTTCTTAATACTATGAAATACAACTAGTAATAAGGTATAATATATATAAAATGTGGATCAATTCTTGCGTTTAACAATATTGTCTTCAATAGCATTGCTCATATCCCAATTGCCAACAATTTTAGATCTAACAGGACGACAGCGTAAGATGACTTTGTCTTTTTCAACGTTTACAAAATGCATACTATCCTGAATATTATTAAAATAATCAAACATTTAATCGAATGTTTTCTTTCATTAAATGTTTGATTTCCGTCATCGATGTCGATACTCTCAATCATTTAGAAGTAACGTTACATGTCGTCTTTGCATCCCAATCCTAGTATTGCTTTGAATTATTTGTCTTCCATAACAACTATGAATAGTTTTTAATATAAAATGGCCATGTTACACTGGTCTCGTACGAAGGTGCAGCAAGTGTAGAAGGTAGTCGGAGACAGAGAGAAACACTACTACTCGCGAGGCAGCGCGCCTCGCGGATACCGAACGGGATCGATCACAATGCAGCTCAGTTGATTCGTATTTTCATATTTATAATAAACTTATTGTAAAAATCTATAGTTATCATATATTAAACTATGCTTAACATTCTGTTTCTTACAAGGATGCATTCAACACTCAACCGAGGGATGTTTCCTTCAAATAGGTGCAGCTGGCTGAGATTTCCGGTGTTTTAAATCGGCATAAACACATATGGGTTACAACTTCAGATGCGAATTCTGGACCGATTGTTTATTCCGTATCTTTTGTTTATGTGTGTTTATTTCAGTAGATATTGCATACTGAACATTTAGTTTAAATTCACGGCTATTTGTCTACAGGTTAGTGCTGCGGGCAACAGACGTGTAGTGAATATATTATGTTGCCATTACCAAATTGATGCATGCCTTAATTTGGCGTTTGTCCGCAATTTTGTAGATACGATCGTGTTGTTGTGTAAGTAAACGTTGTCTATCATTCGTATATTTTTCAGTACATCGTCTATTGGCCGAATATTTGGTTGAATTTTTACATGTCGCCGAATATTCCGGCGAATGTCTTGCGTAGGTTTTTCATGGTGTCCTCGGCGTCTTCTGTGAGGGCCGCGCTAAGGGAGCCCTGACGAGCGAACCCGCCGCGGCCGGGGGCGGAGCCCGGCGGGGGCGCGGCCGCGGCCTGGGCCGTGCTGCTCGCGGTGCTGGCGGCAGCTGACGCTGACGACATCGTTGATGACTGAGATGCTGTTGAAAAAAAAAGTAGAATTATTCATAGAAATTGTGAAACCGTGACTATTCTGACAATGTCTCACTTAGATGATTGTAAAAAAGATGATAATTATTAAGCCAACGACTGCATGAGTTTTAAAGTCGAATTTCCTTTTGATGAGCACAGGTCTTCTCAATGACCATACAGCCACTATGGTCGTTGGGCCTTCTACATTCTTCGGTAGGATAATGATGCAAAGAACTGTAGAAATTTTCTGGTAGCCTACCCTGAGAATCACGGCGAGTGAGTGGTGGCGGTGGTGGCTGTGATGGCTCTGCGGGTATGGGCGGCAGCGGGCGGTCGATGCTGGCGGCAGACGCCAGCGGGGCCGGCGGCGGCACGCTGGGCGGCCCGGGGGCGCCCACCGGCGGCGCGCGCTCCTCCGTGGGTGACCCGGCGGCAGAGCTGCCCGACACAGAGCTCCGGGATGTTGTCTTCGTTATACCGGGACGGCAGACCGCCTGGAAAAGTTTAACAAAAAGGTTTAGGTAACTGATTATACTAGTAAAAATTAGGAAAACAAAACAACCTTGACATCTGTGCTTTAGCCAGCTTTAACCGAGTGACTGAGCGATGGACTGCTGCGCAGCGTGTCGCGGGTTTGATTCCCGCACGGAACAAATATTTGTATGATCTGCAAGTAGTTGTTCCGGGTGTTTGTGTACTATGTGAATTTCTATGTTTGTATAAACGCAAACACGATACAGGAAGAAATCCGTAGTGTGGCGCAGATTTTTAAAAAGATGAATAAAAAAAGAATATCAGCTTGTCGACTGATCTGTACTCCGGTGAAACTGCGGAAAATCTTTTTGCGTGAAGACACGGAGTTAGCAAATTTTCCCAGACAAAGGACCTTGCTAGATTAATTTTTCGCTAACGTTGCTATCGTAATCGTTTTGTAGAACGTGAAAATTTTGTACAGATATTGCTCGTTAGTATGCAGTAGGTTATTACAATGGGAATGAGTGGATGCGGTGCTGAGAATTGAAAAAATATTTCCAAGTACCAAGCAATGTTACTGTTTCGCGGTTGGTTTGAAGGATGAAAGAAATGACTTTCAGCTTTATCATTTCCTCTATTTGTTCCACCAAATAATATCACGCATTACTAGTTATTCGCCTCAATTTCGAACAGGTGCAATTTACGAAAGCATTTTTTACATAATTATGTTATTATGTTTTAAACGAAATTCCAATAACATTAGCACTCAAATCGGTCGAGCCAAGTCTAGCTAATAGCATTTTTTTATCTATAGATGTATAAACCCACAATATCTAAACAAATATTACCTGCATACGCTGCAGCACAAGCTCTGCAAGATGGCGCCGGTCCTCCTCCTGCGAGTCGCCCATGAAGGAGGTGGCGGAGTCGTTGAGCTCAATGATGTGCTCGCGACCATCCTTGCCCACCACCAACTCCAGCGCACATACTTCCAGACCGCCAAATATCTCGCTCACCTAGAATTGATAAGCATTTTATTTTATTTTAGTGTGACAAAATTATCAAATGAGTCCTCCCGCCCAGGGCAGGGCAGGATTAACTGTCAGATTCGTACTAAAATCCACGGTTTCCTTCAATAGTCCTTTACGTTCCGGGGTCACGGTTATTCGTGAGTCCCGCGACCCCGGCAGGATAATTGATTAGCATAAGATAGTATTACGAACTAGCTGTTCCCCGTGGTTTCGCCTCCGCTGCTCAGCTCCCATTGGTCATAGCGTGATCTTTAATAGCCTATAGCCTTCCTCGATAAATTGACTATCCCAAACAAACAAACAAAGAAAGAAAATCAATTGGAATCAGTAGTTCGTGAGATTAGCTTTAAAATATTAAAGTATAGATATACATATTTTTGGGTTTCTATTGACGTATTATTCCAAAATAATTATCAAGTTGTTTTTCTTCAAGATAGTGTTGATGGCAATCTAAGTCGAATGTGTCCAGAATTTGGCGACTTGTTTTACACTTTCATTGGTGACCACGGGAATGTACATTGGAGAAGTAAGATCTAGTTAGACTGACAATCAGAAGTATGATCTAGTTAGTCCTAAGCATGGCGTGTGTCATGATTAAAATGTTTCTGTTCTTAAGTCGTCATTAAGTCGTGCTATATTAGGACAAAAAATAAATCGAATTCTATGGGAATAACCATTTTTTTTAGAGTGGTGAAATCATCAAATGAGTCCTCCCACCCAGGGCAGGGCGGGAGGGACTGTCGTGCCCATATGGAAATAACCATGTACTAACTTTGTCTATTCTTAGTAGAATAGAGATAGTTAACTGTTGGTCTAGTGGTTAGTGACCCTGACTGCTATGCCGGAGGTCGTGGGTTCGATTCCCACCCAGGACAAATGTTTGTGTGATGAGCACGATCATTTGTCCTGTGTCTGGGTGTAATTTATCTATAACATTTATGTATTTAGAAATATATAAGTATGTTTCAAAGTTATCTAGTACCCATAACACAAGCTCTGCTTAGCTTGGGACTAGATGCCATTGTGTGATAGTTGTGGAATATTATTATTATTTTTTTATTCATCTTTGTCTTCATATAATTTACATTTATAAATATTTCTTTAAAACTAAAAAGAAAAGAAACATTTAAAAATATAAACAATAGTGGCCCACCGGTATCGGGAACAGGGTCCAAGCTACCGGCAGTCAGGGCTCCAAAGAAAGGAACCTCCTAACAATGCGCGCCGTGTCCAGAAGAACAGTGCTCTCTGAATCAAGCCCTTGATCCAGCTGCCTAAAGAGAGCCTCCTTAGGTGTTGGTCGAGGATCTTGGCAATTAAGCCATGGGCCGACACGACTATCGGCACAATGAATATTATTATTATTACATATTAAATACTCTGAAACCAGTCTCACATAGGATTGGTTGAAAAGAACAAAAAACTACGAGAATATAAATGAACAAGGAGTGGAGATTTTCATTGTCTTTTGTTCATTATTTATCTTCTCTTTTTGTTGCAAAATATTTGTTTTACTCGGTCAGTTTACTTCCTATCAGACAGGTGCAAGAAAACTTGCCATGTTTTTCATTGACCCCTAGGTAAGCGTGGCAATATTAAATTAATTGAAATCATGTGCTAATATTATGCAGTGTTTCTTGCTTGAGGATTTATGTATGTATAATAAATACCAATTTATCAATAAATAGCTAAACAACGAATAAATAAAATAAACTTGTAGTTTCCGCGTGCGAATTAATATAAATTGATTGTATTCTCGACTGGTTTACAACGATTCAGATTATTTATTATTGAAGCTTGACTCTTGACACTTTACAAGATAAATCGAGATAAATATTTTCAAAGCTACAAAATCAGAATCTAAAACCTAGAAAATTCAATGTTCTACAGAATTAGAAAATTGATTTTTCCAGTTTTCGATCGCATTTTTAAATTTAATAAAAGCTGTCTGTAAAATAGATCCAATCAAAAAACTAAACAAAATGGATACAAACCTCGTCAATCCACATCTTGTATCTATCGTTCATCCCGATAGCTTCCAGCATCGCGGATCCTTGATTGGTTTTCCAATTTCCCGATATAGATTTGCGCCTGCAAAATATTTCAGGATTATTTATAGACGACTGGTACGGACACCAAGGTTATATCACACTTTGCACGTAGTACCATTCTTAAATCTTTGTTACGTAATTGTATGTTTGCAAACATTGAGAACGCCTGCAACATCTTGTTTGTAATCAGAATTGCAGACCACTTTGATCTTTCTTGTAGGCGCCAGACTTGTACTGCTGATTAAAAATGGGTCCATATTGGCTCACCTAAAGTTGTTTGCCCGAAATTGTTCTTCCTAACGATTTGTAATCCGAATGATCACTCTTCCTAAAATTTTTCATCCTAAAGTTTTCATTCATACTTTTTGTAGTGCTACCGGCGATGTTCATAACACTCATGTTTCCGAAAATTGTTATCAATAATATCGTTATTGTTAATATATTTTTACTCCTACTGTTTTTTATCATAACGTTTTTATCCCTAAATATTATTACTTACGATAATATTTTTAGTTAGTAATTTTACTGGATTTAGTAGTCAAACTAAATCCAGTAAAATGTCAAAAAAGTCGACGGAGCACCGCTTCGCGGTGCTCCTACTTCTGAGTGGGTTAAAAAAAATAACCACGAAGGGGATGGCGGGGTCTTTCAGACCCCGCCATCCCCTTCTAACCTAACCTGTCCGAGTCGGGGTGCCCCCAGTCGTTTGGTCACTATGACTACACTATGAAAAAAATACTTCGAAAATTTTCGCGACATATTTCAAGGTCACAGTTCTAACCTAACCTATGGATATCTTTACGGGTACACACCACTATCAATAAAATTAAGGAAGACGCTTTAACTAATAAAAACAAAAAAACCTATTCATATTATTAGTGAGTGCGATGCAAGCACTTCCTCAAGTATACGTGCTAATATGCCAACAAAATAAAACAAAATAAAAAAAGAAATCTAAACAAAAAAGATATGACTTTGAATAATAGTTTAAAAGAAGGTTATGTTGAGAAAATATAGGAAAACAAATAATAGTAGAACAGATTTTTATTGCTACTGACATTATGAAGTCAAATTATTCGGAATTATGAAAATTAGTGACAGAGCAATTAGGAGTTGTGATCATTAGGATTAAAAATGTTAGGAATACAATTTTCGGGTTTCCAATGATCGGAGTTTAAATTTTAGGTGAACTTTGGCGCGCCCATTAAAAATAGTGTAATGATACTTACATGAAAGCTTTGTAGTTAGTGCCGATTTTTTGTATATGGATGTCATATTTCGCATCGATGTAAGGCTCCACCGTGCAATACGTCCCGAGCATAGCCACGACACCAGCGATGTCCTAGAATAACAAATAACATAATGTGCTTGTTACCCACCACAATGAATCACTTTAACGTTACTCTTAAATTCCGTTACTCATCCCTTAAATATTTTACCTTAAAGTACTTTTCTTAGTAAAAACAGGACGAGGTTCGTGAGATGCATGACAATTCATTACGCCATTATTTAACTGAAAGAGTGATGAGCATCGTTACCTGGAAGTCAGCCACCGTGTCCACTTTCACCTTGGCGACGCCGCTGTGCGCGTGCCCTATCTTGATCACCACCGGGAACCTGGGCGCCGTGACCTGCGACAATCATATGCGGCCGTTACGTCACTATCGTGATCACTGAGCGCTGCCGACGGCGAGCTTGATCTCACAAGACCTTTATGTGATACCATTGTTTCAGAAAGGATTCAAAAATAAAACTTTTGCCTACAATAATTTCTCTTCTCTTGCAGCAATGCCTTCACCGTGGAACGGTACAAGATACAAATCTTGGAAATATTCAAACAATTAATAAGTTACGAAGTATTATTTATATCAATTCCGTGGTCGCTAGATTACTCAACTAATGCGCAAATCTCTCAAGGATCGTTAATTTGATTTATGTCATGATTATTTTACGTTGACATGAATTATTGTTCGATTTGATTTGCAATGAAGCACATTTCATGGCTAACGATGAATTTGGCGTATTTCCCGAATAACGAAAATTACTTTTAGGAAATTTCCGTGCTACGCGTTCGTGAAAACAAAGCTCTAGCTATTTATAAGGGCGTATTGTGTAAGTAATGAATGTAATTATAGGTTTGTTATGAGTAAATCATATGCAACGTGTGCTGTTAGCGTTTTTAACCTTCAGTTAATTTTACGGCACCGATAATAATCTTAATAGCTTCGAAGCACGGAACGATCGTCTAGGTTTGTCACCGGTTAGATCATATCGTGTCTAATCCGCAGCCGCTGTTACGGTGAAAGCTTACGTACGGTCTCAAACAAAACAATAACAAAAAGCATTGTATCCCCAGACGGTCTGACTGGGAAAATAATTTCCTTTTCAGGGATACACTATTTATTGTGTTTCCACGGCAAATATTTGTTTTATCGAAACAATATTTTTCTTAGAGTCACAAAAGTGCTTGCAGGGTAAATTGAATTTTACGTTACTGCTAAGTCTAACCACACTAGGTGTAATTTATGTTTGGTCACTGCTGCCTGACAAGAAATGAACGTGTAGTTTTATTAATATACCATTTGGTATTTTCTGTTGAGAGCTTTAGAATGTATTGGAATTAATATGGGATATTATAGCACATTTTGGATATATTTACACTTATTGCACTAACTTGCAATTATTGTGTTTTAAGTAGGTTGGTGGCACGGGCGTCAACGCAGCTCATTAAATCGTTTCCTCTTACTAACCGCGCGGAAAAGGTAATGGTGCCTCCAAGCCTCGACTTTTGCGATCAAATATGAAATGCCTTCAATTTTGTTTATTCATAATTACCTGCTATGATCGGAGATACTGTGATGTTGACAATAAATAACTTAAAGGTCTTAAGGTACAATTTACGAATGATTGGTTTAATTGTTTTAAAAATGAGGAAATAACACAGAGAGCAGTTATTATTCAAATTGAATATATTAAATGTAATAACTCTGCTCACCCCTGCAGCATAATTCATACTGGCAGATTAATTGGCACTTGGCACTGCTTCAATACATAATCGTTTTCTATTTCCGTGCAATTTTGATAATAGGGATTTTTCATTTCTAGTAGCTGTCAAACGCTTCGTAAAAAGCTTCGGTATGTTCTATTTAGAGTAAGAACAACGAGTAATTCTATATGCGAACACACAGGTTCGGGAACTGTGGTAATAACTTATACTTACTAACTTGTGGTCAGTTACCTAACTACAAAAGGTGTTTGTTACTTAGTATCAAGAAAAACCACAAATAGAATTAGGGAAACTTATTAGATTTTTATTTAACATTCATGTGTTATGTTTTGTCTCGGTGCAAGAAGTTATGCCGATATGGCCCACTGTGGTTTTCCACTAATTGAAAGACAACAATGACGCGAGCCACTCATCAAAAGTGGACAGCTAATATTTAATATCGATTATAGCCTAGTAGTCGATAATAAAATCGTCCATTTTTCGTTGTTCTTGAAGAGTTATGTAAACAGGCTTCATTATTGCGTCAAATGATTGTTAGCCGTCGATGCTTGTTCAATTATTACGTAGTCTATAATTGTTTCGTGTTCTATGTATATCATTATCGTAAGAAAGGTCTGCATAACATCTCGGGATAGTATTAATGTGGTGTCAATCACAGTTAGTGCAGGCGGATGGCGGCGTCGCCGTGGGCGGCTCAGCGTCAAGTGTTTGACTGTTCGCTGTTCAACAACACGCACTTCCTTCTCTGTATCGATGACGCACGACTTCGTAAAGAATTCTCTTGTATAAGACTATTTATGGACCGTCACCAGCATAGCCTCGTTTACGCATAGTTTAGGGATTCCTCGTTTTGATTGTATCCGTTTGGTTTATTTGCGTCCCTTAGTCAGAGGATTGTGGCTTTATGCAAATATGGTAAAGAAAACTTGCCATGTTACTGTTTTTTGTAAAAGGCATATTTGAACGATGATACTGTAAATTACTAGTATAGCTCTATAAGCAACTTCTCTACTTTAGGGATAAATAATGATCTTACTATGGGTTTATCCAGTCATTCTTTTTCTATTGTTCTCCTAGTCAGACTTGTGGTTATTGATATGACTAAATGGTAATGAAAAAGGAACTTGAAGCTTTACAGATTTATCATATAAGACTTGTTTACTCGACGTATATTCTTAGTACGACTTTCCTAAAACAGGAATACTGCGTTGATTGCATTTATGTTCGCAATACTGGCGATGTTTCATTCTAATTATCAGTTAGGGTATTGTGCATTATTTATGCAAATATTGCAGAGACAACATGCAATGTTTGTTACAGATGAGTAATATTCTAAAAGGTTTATTATCTTCAAGATAGTATAAACAAATAATAAGTTATGATTGTTCTTTGACGTCTTTTCAGTTCTGAAGGTACCTATGTTTCTTTGCAAAAGACCTTGTATTCTAGTAATTGAATCCTTGGCGCCACTGTTGAATGACATCCATTTAAGCGGCATCATTTTATCTGTGGGCAATCTGCTGATCAATCTATCTGATAGTACAGTGGCGACTGTGGAAGCATTCAATTCAAATATCGGTATATACCCGCTGACAATAGTTCTTAATGATCATAAACAGGCGAGAAATAATATCGCACGCGCTACCCGATGGTGTATTTATTGTCTGCAAAGGACAAGACAATAATAATTGTCATTTATCACTGTAATTGCCGCCTTTGAAGTTTGATGTTATCTTGCCGCCTTGTATGAATGCGATCATAAATCAGTTCTATGTGATCGGTGCTACATCAACGAAATTCAATGGCCGACTCTGTCATCTAGACCTGTATTTCTGTGATAAATCTGGTAATGCTATCATCGAGATCAATCAGGCAAGACATGCTTTTGAATTTGACTGAGTCGAAGACAATTGAAATTGTTTGGAGGGTTGATCTTTAGTTTCTGTATGAAATTGATCTATCATCAAATATCCTGTAAATCGCCATTTGAGGAGGATGAGCGGGTTTTTGAAAAAAAAAGTTAACAGTAGAGAGATCCCTTTGCCCAGGAATGGGACAGAGTCGAGAGAGAGTAGTGAAGTCAGGAAAATACATAAATCTAATAAGTTCTTTAAGTTTGTATTTGCTTTGAAGGTAAATAATATGAAACTTCGCATAATGTTCGTTACACTCGGTAATTCACGCAATAATTATATGATTTTGATCTGTATTGCCGTAGTTGACCTCACTCAAGGTGAGGGATGTGTTCATCGACTATTACGTCGGCCATCATTATCACTTTAGTGCAGCTTACATTCTCTAATGTACATGTGTAATAGGTGCTAATTACACAAAAACACGCGGCGCCAGTCGCCGCTTTAAATTCGTGTGCTTTTTATGACCATTGTGCAGGATTTGAGTTCATGGGAACTAAGTGAGATCATGAAGTTGTTTTGGTTTTTAGGTAATCTTTTGTTTTTTATTCGAAACAGAGGTGGAAAATACCTCTCCTGATGACTACCCGTTTTTTTTTTTGGGACAAACCCACCACACTATTCCCAAACTACTGCAACTCCTGAAAGCCAGAATCAACAGTGGCAACCACCAGAAAAGCGCCGAGACAATGAAGCTCGACGTGTCCCGGAGAATGAATTTACCTGTCTTGGATCCTGCAACAAAATTATTCAGAAAAGAATAGTGGAGGAGTAGGAAAAAATATATGTCTCCTGCTTGCATGGAGGGACCATGCAAGCAGGAGACAGAACAAAACAAGGCCAATAGGCACAAAGGGACATTACAACTGGGAGAAGCGAACTGGAAGAGACTTCCCGATTTGTGAATGCACGGTTAATGCAGACCGTGGATTCAGATATACTGAAGTCATTAATGCTCTGCAAACGTCGTGGGACTATTTAAACAGCCCACCTTGGCCTCAGAACGCAAAGTGCAAGTACGAACAGCTTAATTTTTAGTCAGTAAGAGTCTCTTAGCTCCTACCAGGGCGGGAAGTCTTCATTAATGATTTCACACCTCAAAAAAGATTAATGCATACCACTGACTGGTTGTCTGCTACCTATATGTATATTCAACGAGTTTTTTATTATTATTTAATAATAGGTTAGCGTTTGACCACTATCTCGCGTGATGGTAAATGCAAAATGGCGCTTCACTGTTAATCTTAATCAATATTTGTGTGTGCCTGGAATTTGACGTACAGGAAATCCTTTTTTTCTGGCAAGCGTTACTCTCGGCTAATCCCAAATAGGACCTTGCCATAGGATTTTTTCCCTCCACGCAAATTAAGACGCGATCCAAAGCTTGTTTATTATATTGTATGGAACATCACATATTTGAGCATTTATTGAACTAAGTTAGTAACTTTGTATTCTCAAAGAATGTTATAGAAATACCGCTTAATATTAAATCAACAGGAAATCCTAATAGCAATAAATTAATAGGACATAGTTCAATTAAACTAAGTATCATTTTCCTGACCTAACCAGTGCCTACGTATTTATGTATTACGCATTTTATTAACTAGAAACTATGATAACAGCTTATAGCCTTCCAAGCATGGACTTAAATAAACATGGACTTCAATGGGGAATTAAGCTATTGTTTCTACAATAAACATATTTGATATTGGATTGGTGACCACAATGTTTTCAGTTCCTCAATGGACATTTATACTTTTTATAACATTGTTTACAAAAATAACAGCACTATTGTGTTGTAAAGTCATTAGCAAATTAAATATCTTTTGTGCGCAATAATTTATGAATACTAGGTATCAATAAATATTCTGAATTGTTTTTATTCCCCATCAACCTTTATACGTTATTTATATCAGTTCTTTTTTAATATGTTCTAAAATTTTAGATTTTATTCTTCACCTTTCTGTGAGATGTTATTTAATACTATGCAATACGACCTTGTCCTGAAATTCCAACAAAATATGCGGGTAACAAAAATCTAAAATTGTCATAACAGTCAATCGTAAATCGTTGATGAGTCATAAAGTCAACATTTTCTGATATTGACGCGAAAGCTATTGGAACGGAAACGAGTCGAACGAGAACGATTGAAGTACCAACAGTGACGGTAATCGACTTATATCCCAGATTAATAGGCGCCGTCACCTGCCCGATGCGTCACTGATGCAATAAAAGTGCCTCTACGAAGCTGAAATAAACGCAAACAATAAACGCGAACGGTGGCTATTAATGCTTTGGGTTTTAAACAAAAAGACCGTAAATAAACCCACCATTATGACCCTTATTCCGTTGGATAATATTCGGTTATGTCGTAAAGCAATCACTTAGGTAAGGAAGGTTATTATGTAGGGCAACATTCATAAATTGGATCGAAGGTTATGTAATAGTCTAAACTCTCACTAATACTTACGTAAGGAGTGTACCTCATCCAGATTACCTTTCCTTCCTTACAACCAAAAACTTAGTTGTTAATTAATACAACTTTGTTAATTGGCCGAATTGGATAGTGTACTGAAATTGGCTAATGGTAATCTCTACACTAGTTGACAGTTATATTAGAGATAGATGCTTAATCAGTAGTTAAGAAATTTTAGAAGTTAAAAATATAGAGCATTTTAACAGATAGTTTGTTTAACTTTCAATCAGACAACTGGATTTTAATCATCAATTGCAAAATAATCCAGATATTTTGAATAGATTATCTTCTATTTCAAAGAAACATATTTGGCTTACCCTAGAACTGATTTTTGGGAGGGATATCACTATCACTGTCCTACTTCTTACTTGAGTCCTTTTGTTTCCACTACACAAGGATCCACGAAGGTACACATGGAGAAGGAAACATTGCGGCAACTTGTCTCGACCCACATTGATAAGAGATAGCTCGCGTCTACAAACAAGCGTAGTACACGCATCGAGAACTATCGAGCCCTTTGATAAATTGCACGTAATTATCTAGTTACGAGTAAGTGATGCAAGGCGTTAAGTAGAACTCCGTGTGAAACCAGGTGGCCTCTTTGGATCTTCTTTCCGGTGTAGTTTATAACAAAAATGGTTGCATCATGTGGATTTTAATCTCGGTTCTTTCATACGAACCTTTCCTTGGAAACTCATACTTCTTCATAATGTTAGTGTGGTTTGAACAGCCTGTTTACTTGATGGGCTTGCTCTAGCCGTAATGTTGGCATCTAAGCCTGGATAAGTTATAAGGTTCTGATGTGTGACGAAATTGGTGAAGTATTCCGTTGCAATTGCAAAAAACAAATGCCCGAAACACAGAAATACTAAAATAGAATTCAATCCCAAATAACTCCAGTCAGAAATAACGGTAACCCGAATCATCCTTAATGATAATGTAGAGGGAATGTGAACAAGAATTTTGTACAAGTTTTGTCATTCAAAACTACTGCGGCTCTTAAATGTAACTATGCCGATGATTTGATCGTACCTGACCTTATCTAACAAAATCTTTTCACCTGATTTGAATTTAAATTGTCTTGAAAGGTCTCTTGCGATGCACAAACGGTCCAACGTATTTACTCATTTACATGGTTCTCTATATTCGATAGAATTTATTATTCATACAAGACTAGACGACATACTCACGATGTTACTTTTGGTAACTTGTCTATTGGTACTTCCTATAATGACTCAATTTTCATGGTAACATATCTCAAAACAGTGACCAAACAGTCAATTTTATGTTTTTGTGGTTGACGCACGAAAGTTGTACGTTCCATTTCTTAAAATTGGATCTATAAGTACCTACATACGACGTTATAAACCCCTAGACAATGATTCTGTTTGTTTCATCATTGTCTTGTGCACGTGTATCTCAATGCAATGATCTCCCGACCTATTACAAAATTATGGGTAAATTAAAAGAAGACTGATCTTACATAACAACACAATACAAGTATGATGCAGCATCAACATCAACATCAACGAGGACAAGAAACAGAAGTTGGTAGTATCGCAGCATTGTTCCGACCGACAGATTCTGTCACAATAAAGTACTTCCCATGGCTACTCTTCACGGAAAGCAAACAATCAGTACATTCTGTTTTTCATTTATCTCCAGATCTTTATAAGAACATTCTCGGACTTGTCAATGTTTTGTTCTAAGTCCTTAGAACTAGAAAATTCCACAAGAACAAATGTAAAATTTCTTTGACGAAAATTTAAAGAACGAAGTCGAGTATGCTAACCGTTGCTACGTAATTCCTAAATATTTTGTGCCAAGTTTTTTTACTAATGTTGGGATATCAAAGCCAAAATGCTCATGATATCCCTACATTAGTACTGTAAAATATCCTCTAGCTCTTCTCGAATAGATTAGCGCCACTGTATTCTAATGATGTAGATACATTTTTAATTTATGTGCATTACAAGCCAAGAACTCAACGGAGCGTTCTGCAAATCTACTTATTTTATAGATGTCTGCGAGATCAAAGTAAACTTGCGAAGTTTGCAGAGCTGACAACTGAATTTGTTTGCTCGCCTTCCTGCAAGTTGCAAACGCTGTTACTGAATTTTAATTCCAGATCAAGTTTGCTTTTCTTCTTTCTAGGCTCGTGGGAATCCAAGAGCAGTCTACGTATATTTTTATATGAATGATGATGCGTTTTTTTTTTAATTCTCCTTTTATGATTTAAATGTTACTTGCACTGGTAAAAATTGCTAAACTTCGTGATATTATTGTTGGCGAATGAAAGTAAATGAATTTCACGCATTATTCGTAACATCTATATAGCCCGCACATACTTTCAAAAACGCCCACGCTTTGCACGTTCGTGTGATAAGGGCCTTAATCGTCTGTTACATTATTTTATTAAGTGTTGTCAAAGAAGGGACGGAGAAATAAATCTTTATTAGAGCTGACTCAACCGTACTAAAGCTACCTGTGCCTCCATTTACGGGCATACGCATTAACACAGCTGTTAAAATAATGGCTATCTTAATCATTTATTTATTGATTCTGTGTACTACAATTATATAATTTCAATATAATGACTTAATCATTACGCCCATACAAAATTTACGTTTTATGGCCTACGATAATTACTAGACAACTTAATTTTTAATATCTAGCATGAATTATGTTTCTTGATATAATATTTTGCTAATCGATATCTACTCAAATAGTGGCCTATCGTATAAGGGAGGTTCACCAACTTTATAAGGAAAATATAGACCGAGTAATAGAACAACTTTCTATAAGCAACTTTTTAATCAAGCTAGTTTCCTTCCTACTCCGCCTAAACTTATTAGTACAATCATTTACTCTGTTTAAGTAGAATCAAGAAAATCGTACCTAGTTCCCATTATCAGTAAATTGTCTTTACATCGAGAGAAACTTATGCAATGCTATCTCTTCCAGCAATTCCGGCTCGGGTTTAAATCCTAATGATATTATTACTCAGAAGTATGTCAGGAATTCTGCGTTTCCAAGTAATGATTTTCACACATGGCTCGGTAGAGACAAATATTTACAAGTTACAACGGTGACTATAGCGCATACGGTATAGCTGAGTATGCATAGCGTGCCGGCACATCACATGAACCTGCTGAAGCAGATCGCCACTCGAGCCCATATTGTTTACATTACTCGCATAGCGTGGTGATGTCACGGGCGAAACCTAATTCTGATGAATCATGAGCTTTTTACAGGCGATGCACCGATAAGCGCATTGCCGTGCATGTGTGATATCACGTCGAGTCGGCCGACGTCGGCGGACCCACGTGTTGGTGAAGTTATTGATGGCATCAGTGGGCGCATAATAACTGGTCCGACTCAACGCAGCGTTCAGTTACTGATTGTCCGTTACGGGGAGCGCGTGTCGACTGCGACCACGAGCCGGTGCGCGAGAACATACACGACACATCCATACTTGACACTTACCTATTTGTTCGAAAAACTATTTGACAAGGACCAGTGTGTCTTTGGCAGTGTATGTGCTTCCTCATTGGATGAGTTGACCTGATCAGCTGAATCGAAAACCCTACGAGTGCAGGTGCATTTGTTTACATATTTAATATTGCTGATTTGTTTTTGCTTTCTTCAAGGAAATATGTGTTTATTGCATTGTTTTGCAACAAACGTTTGTCTCAAGGTACAAGATGCAAGAATACTAGGTCAGGCGTGTCTTGTTGTATTTTATGTTTCAGCATGGCAATAACATGTAACAATCTTATTTAAATCAAATGCGATATGAGCACATAATTACTACCTTCAGATAATCGCCGTGTACTGTGATGTAATGATGAACTTTATATTTAGTAGGTAGTGTTTAAGTACGCAGAGTGCACGACGTTACGTGTACTTAAGAGTTAACGATACCTATAGATATGTATAGTATGTATATCGTTCGTGACAACAATCCCTGCGAGTGTCGAAATTCGTGGCACATGCATAATTACCGACGTATTACTATTTAATGTGTCATATTTCACTGGAAAGTCATTGCACAACTGAAAGGAATGTTTACTTTTAAAATATGCGGTAAGTACATGCAATCTGTTCCTAATTACACAATTGAACGTATGTGCATTTGAGAGTTGGCACCGTTTCCAGTCTGCAACCTATCATAAAATCATAACCTAGTGTATACATAAATTATATATTTACGAGACAAAATATTAGAACAGAGGCTTGACGTCGCGAGCTACATTAATAAATCAGCTGATTGTTCGCGTTATACAGGTTTCAAGGTTTGTTTACATCCGCAGTTTTAAACACTACAGAAAAATGTGACCTAGAGATTTAATTTAAAATCGTAACAATCTAATTAAGAATGTAACTTTATCGTCGTTCAGAATTGTTTGCACTATAATGTTTTGCTTGGTCTATAATATGTAACTTGTGAAGTACGTGATACATTTTGTAAACATCGTTAGCGTTTGGTTAGCGTCCTCGAATGCCTACTGAAGTATACAGTACAGGTTAACTACTCGACACATGTTTAGAAACACTATTCTATACAAACAGGTGATATTCTTGGAATATGTGTTACATGCTATTATGCACACTCGATCTGAATGCCATATACCTTATCAATACAAAGCATTCAAGATTTATTCACCTTAGTAGTTTTATTGTTCAAAATAATGTATGTATTTCCTAAAGCACTTTTTATGGTAATACATAAAACAGCCGAAATTATCTGCGCAGCTAAAACAATATGAGTCAAAATATTTATATGTTTTCAAGATTCTTAGTTTAGTAAACCATAAATTTAACCAAAAAGAATATCGGATCGCCTTATTTTACAACTTAATAATCCAAGGGGAGCAACTCCTAAAATTTATAGATTCATCTTCTAAACAGCTCAGATCTTCCATATACAGACTACACTGTCAACAGTAAAACGTAATATTGACATTGATTTCTATGTTAACATTATTTATAAGCATCGTGAGAACACGGAGTTCTGATGGTAGTATTAAGGCGGACTCTACCAAAGCGGAGACGAGAGGAGATATGTTTGAATAACCAATCAGAAATCCACATCTCCTTTCCGCTTAGCTTTTGTGGAAATCTGATTGGCTATATTCAAACACATCTCCTCTCGTTTCCACTTAGGTGGAGTCCCGGCCTAAGTGTAGTGCTCAATTCCAACAATGAGGCCGGGTGCAGAATCCGGGGAGTTGGCGACGTTATACTGCCACCGGCAGCAGGAGGAAGTGTGTCGTTAGTCGATTGTAGAGCCAGGAGCCCAGGACCCACTCTGCTCTATTGATTAATTCAAATGATTTTATTGCATAATGGCCATTTGAAGCGAATTGGTTGACTAGGCGTTTAGATCATCGTACTCTGTTTTGGTAGCTGTTGTTTACAACATTTTGTTTGTTTCCGTCTTATGACCCTTATTTGAAAGGTAGACATTACTACGTCTCTATAAACAACACAGTAATATTTCTGTTACATAAGTTTCGATAAATTCATTTCTCATTTTATAAGTACCGTAACATTACAGCGCGTATAATCCATTGCCACAAATCATGTTTTATTAGAAATTTCTAGAAGGTCTAGTCACAGGGCCTGTCAGGCCGTAACCCCTGCACGTTGACCCTGCTTACGGAAGATGTTAATCATGAGCCCCGCTTCAGGATGTAACGTAATATAACTATCTACTACTATTACTATGATGGCACCTATAATATTTTATTCCCATAACAATGTTAAGGATGGCTCTATGCATAATAAGTCATTGTAACCTGTAATTCATTGAACATTTGTCCAACATTATTCATTCACGGTCACACGATTAATTGGGAGTTAATCATAACGACATGTGGTTAATTAATCAAAATATATTTACAATGTTATTGTTGTTTCATTCATGAAATTCATTTAGTATTTCTGCGGTTACGTGACTAATACATATTTACAGCGGAATATAACTAAAACAAACAATATCAGATTTTTTTTTTAACTTGAAATGCTTAAAAGTCATGGTTAAGTGGCTGAAGTCGTTAGCGAGATCAATTTCAATCATAGCCGCATAAATGAGTAAACAGTAGCAATTTATTCTAAACTAGGTATATTGTTTTCTTCAATTGCAGTTAATAATTTCAATCAAAAGCGGCTGTTACAGTTGGAGCTAAATTCTTGGCTATAAATAATCTCGAAGGAAGGTCAGTCGCGTACATTATAGTACCGAGTACCCACATGCCGCCTGCGCTTATTGCATGGTGCACTATATTAATTATCGCGGATCGAATGTATACAGGCAATGCGCCGCGCAATATCCAGCGCTGCTTCGTTGACCCAGTGTCGCAGCTCACGGGCCAAGTTCAAACACGACTCGTGATTGAGAACCACCCGACGATTCTTGTCTCTACAATGTTGCAACTAACGTGAAAGCCAGTAAGAGCTTTAAGTGGAAACGATAAGAAAAATGCGCCACGAATTGAATTAGAAGCCAATAAAATTGTTATCTTAATTTAAAATGCCGCGAGCCGCTCCTCTTTATTGATTGAGTTCACTCACGTAAACCCACTAGGAGAATTGCCAAATGAATATTTTCTTGTAATGCTACTATTTTACGGGACCTGTTTTTAAAATCATCAAGATATGCAGGAAATGTGAACAGTGTGCGGAGGGAGCGTAGGTCGCTGCGACCGCAAGTGAGCTGTAAGCTCACGTTACATTGCGAAGGAATGAAAACAATGAGTCCATCTATTGAATGCAGGTGACAAAAGCGGTTTTGTAGCTAGCTTTTTAACGGTGAACCAGTTATACAAATACCTAATATGTTATAATATGTAATCTCAGCACAACCCACAGCCGCAGTAGTCTGCGACGCATTAGTACCATAGCAAGGACAGCAGAAGATTAATGACTGAAGAAACCCAGGAAGACTTACGTAATGTGAAAGATTGCGAGTGAGTGAAAGCCAAGGCGAATGTGAATATGATTGAAGGTTTACTTACAGACAAATCTTACGTCGATATAACTGAGAAGTTTCATAACTAACATTTGAACAGATGTTGACTTTTATCTAAAACATTGGTTATCTATAACAATCACGCAAAATGATTAAAAAATTAAGTGGTTGCGACAGAATTGACAATTTGCAGACACCGACTAAAGAGTGTCCATTAGTCTATTACATGTTGTTAACTGGGACATGCGCCATTTCAACAAATTATAATTGCGAATGCTAGTAAATATTGTACACATTTCACCTACATCGTCGGCATAACTGCACGGCACATTTGTCATTTTCGTAGAAAGATAACAAAATGTATTCATTGCTTTCGAACGAATTTCTTTTATGTGAGTCACTTTCTCACGATAAAGTTTCCCTCGGGGGCGCGGGTCATCTCTAGCGTTTATCAGTAGAGACCGACAATTGTCCCGCCCACGTAAGCCGACGATTTATATGTAATCCTGGACGTGGGGCGCCAGCAAATGCACGCCAGACACTTCATTTTTCCGATTTCTCATTTCTTTATTAATCTTATACTAGTCATATCTCCCCCTGAGTTAGATTCCATTCGGTCATACAAATATAAGTTTAAATTTCTCTGGGTTCCAATAGTTTTAGACTCGAGTAAAGCATTCGCCTATGTAAGCAACTTAAACGCGAAGAGTTGCATCAAATGAGACTGTAATATAAACTTGTAAACCCCGGTAGGAAGAAACAATGTTAGCAAACAAGCTAGAGTGTATTGCTCATAAATACAGGTAAGCAGCATGTATGCTGTTCAGATCGTGATAAGTATTCAATTTATAATATTGTGATACGGTGTACGAAGTGCACGCCCGCCGCGGCCAGTGGTTGGCGCCTCGTCGCGGTAACGGTAATACAAGATGCCTAGCTTAAGCTCACTCCAAACAATCTCTGACACTTCCCTTATATTCGGATCATCTGATAGTAACGATATAACTGATATTTACCGGGTGGTCCATACCTGACAGATCAAAAACACATAAATGCAGGATATGAGGAATTATTAGATGAATAAGTCGACAAGATAGATTATGATCAAATGACGAGATGCATTAGCTATATTGATTTATTTATATCAGTTACTTAGAAGGAGTAATAATATAAATATAATTTCTACTACAGAGTTCAGTTACTACCTTTTTAACTTGTCTGATTTTCATAAAACTCGTGCATTTTAGAGCACGACTTTCACCGTTGCTTTCATGAAATGCAATACATATTTTATAATTATAATTTAATTTATGCTAATTTAGTAGAAAACTAAATTATCATCTAGTTATGTTGACAAGTGGTGTGAAACTAAATTAGTTTCGCGTCGCAATCGGATACGTGCGGTATTAAAGCGATGACGGCAGCGCCCGCGCACCAACACCATCTGTGTTGCACTTTCACGACTATGTTCGTGCACATATAATAAATAGTATGCATCATCTTATACTGAACTGACTTACTGACCTAATTAATTTTGTCATAAACACACCTTCAAAACAGGAGGTTGCGGTTGTTAGTAAAATTCTGTCTGTTGTTACTACTAAAAAGTGTAATATAATCTACAAAATAACTTTTCTTTCGGAAGTCGGTGCCTTTGTTTTTTTTCTTTTCATTGTCTTTTTAGCTATCGACTTCCGAAAGAAAAGTTATTTTGTAGATTATTTTACACTTTTTTGTGGTTGTTTTTGAAGGCGGTTACATTTTTTTTGAAAAAGTTTTTATTTTACTCTTTTTAGTTTAAATATTCAACCCGAATTCTTGTCAAGAACATTATTCTCTTACATGTGCACTAGAATTTTGTAATCCTTCGCACCGGTACTTACATCACTCATGTACACAATAAGCTAATAAAATTCCATATCTCAAAAATTACTAAACCGATTTTGATGAAACTTGCAGTATTCTTTAGGTTAAATGATACCAAGTACAACAAAAAAAGAATTACTTAAATCGGACTTGTAGTTCCGGAGATATGCGAACACAAAGTAAATCAATCGATGCCTACTCCTTACTGTTAAGGAGTTGTACCTTCCATCATCAGGTCGTCCACCTGAGATGATGATTATCAGATGCAAATACTTGAACAGCTTTAGAAAATATATGAAAATGGTCCTATGTGCCTATAAAATTTGAAGGTTGCCTTCGATTTCCCTAGGATCCCATCATCAGATCCTGACCTGGTGATCATGGGACCAATTGGAAAGTATACCCTTTCAAACAAAGGAAAAAAATTCCAAATCGGTACAGGCGTCTTCGAGAAATCGGGGAACATACATAAAAAAAAAAAAAAAAAAGATTCCGACGAATTGAGAACCTCCTCCTTTTTTTGAAGTCGGTTAAAAATAGAAAACCCGAAAGAAAAGTAGTCGTAAGATGCGAGTAGATAATAAATAGGTAGCATTTCCAAGCACAAGATAACAACTAGACGATGGCCATAATAGTTCAGTTCCGTTCATTTGAAACGTAATACGAGCATGGAGATTAGAATAACAATCAGAACAGTATTCAGTATAATACAAACAACGTTTCCTTTACTAATAAGATAACGAACAAAGTACGATGAGAATTTATAAAAGCTTACAAAGAATTTAATGAAACCGTCAAGGGAATCAGTTGGGTAATAAAACGTCAGCTTGTACTGTGTCGTTATTATAACAAATTCAGGGCAATGAAACTCACGACACCAAAACAGAAGTTATTAAAGCAAATATTACTTTTATCAACATATAGCAGAACACCAAACTTCATAAAGTCTATTTGTTTTATGATTGCCAGACGCAATAATGAACCTCCACTAATGAGAACTAAAATAAATGAGAAAATGTTATGAAAAGCGTTTGTGAAACTTGTAGAGGGAACACTGAAAATATAACTGCTCATTAGTTACGAGAACTCGAAAGTTTTAGCAGCAAATAATGAATCCGCAAATACTTGACTAGCAAATGAGTATGAATAGTGCATTAGAAACTAACCCTGTGACTAAACTCAAATACATAATATTACATGAAAAGCTGTCTTCGTTCCTTTAAGGAAATATAAACATTATGTCGCTATGCCGACATCCTTCACTAGAATATGAGTGTTCTCGTCAAGATTATTTGATATAACATGTCTGTTAATATCTGCATACATATGTCTAGTAACATCGCAATTTGTCGCCGACTAGAGGTTCAAGTGTTTACATTTAACATTTGCATATCCTCGACGTATTCTAACTAGTTAATTATATCTCTATCATTTGTTATTATAACGCGGCATTCGACTGATAAACTTAAAACTCAGTGACATTATTATGTGACCCTGTACTGCTCAGTACCTTTATGTAAGGCTTTCCGGTATAAGTACTACATACTCCGCTGAAGTAAACCCTAGCGTGCACTTGCGACATCGCTGATAAAGTCACGAACACGATTCTGAATTTTAATTTATTTTAATGCCTTAAAATATGTTTAATTACTTTCTGTAACCAGTTAAGCAAAATTGGTGAAAATTATAATTTAAAATGCAAATTTTGTATGAAAATTGTTTTACTCAATTAATAATTTTACGAAGGGAAGGAAGGGTATCTTTAGTTACACGGTTGAGTTAAGTACACACAAACAATTTTTTTTAAAGCAATAAAAAATAGAACTACGACAGTGAAACTGTTGAAGTATTTATTTACTATTTTTTACGGATAGCAAATTCATCAATGATTTACTCAAAGTAATAAATAGATTCACTAAGTTTAATCATCGTGTGCCGTATCATCGTTTTGAATCCTATTCCTAATGATGATCAGATTAATGAGACACCGGTTCAGTCATAATGATAAAGCTGTTAATCTGCTCATAAATAGCTATGACATATAATCACTGGAGAAAATGAAATCATCTTCTCAAAAGTAATAAACTCATAATTTTCCGTGTCAAATCCGGATATTAAATTAAATGCACATGATTACGTAACGTGGAACATTTCCACGTAAATGTGTGTGAGGTCTTAGAGATGTTCAATCAAGAGTTTAATTGTAATAGTTGTTAGAACTATGCGGCAATTATAGCTTCGATTACGGAGAGGTGCATCGGTCACGCTCGGCCGCGGATGCGTGTAGTACGTACTACGACAACGCGGCCAATGTTTGTGGCTCCGAAAATAAACGTGACCGATGACGATTTCGGGAAAGGCGTCATACCAGCCGATAATGTGAGTGCAGCCACATAAATAAACAGTAGCCGTATTAATGACAGACATTTTTCACAGTTGAGCTCGATTACTACGGTTCATTAACTAAATGAATTGAACTTAAGCCTATACCTGGGCGGAACGCGTGACTCACTTGTTAATTTTTCGAATGCGTAAGAAACGTTTCGTCCATAATCGTTATTCAAGGATTTGCTAAACATTAAATAATATTTATTATGTTTCCGTCTCGAGCGTCTCTTAAAAACCACTAATGCTTATTTACATTTATGCTAGCGTAACGTAAGTGGTGAGCTCCAAAGTATAAAATTATAGATACAAATCAAAACAAATAAAACGATCGTATTTTATTTAAAATCGATGTTCCTGTTGATGTGAACGTTACATCATGACATTTTTTAAATTCCTGTTCGGGAAAACGTTGAAGTCTAGACGTATAACAGACGAAGCTGGTGGCGTAGATAGCTACCGGAGGCAGCGCGATTTCTTTCAGAGATGCATCGTGACGTCATCGCTGTAATGAGATGACGATAAAGGCAAGCGTAGCAATACTTTATTTGTTTGTACCAAGAAACGTTCTTTACATGTAATCGCCAAGGACAACTGGTCATTAACCATTATTTACATTAACATTGAGTGTACAGTTCTTCGCACTTTGCAATCAGAACTTTGACGACGGTTTTAAGCTACAAGTAGTCATATTGTGATGGATGGCTTACATTACCATTATTTATTCAATCACCTCGCCCACACGAAGGGGTATTTTGTTTCAAGCAATATTTTTCTTTGGCATCAGAATAATATCCTACGTTTCGTTGTTTTATTTTTGGCATAAAAATATAAGATCATTAAAACGGAGTCATTACTTCACGTTGTTTTTGCAAAAATATGTTAAATGTAAACATCCTGCAAATTCGCGAACTGTGAATAACATGATCCAGGTAGTGTAGTCGGTCAAGGTTAGAGCTGTTTAAGAAACATTCACTGTTTATCTACATTCTACACAGCTACTTTGTAGTTTGCGTTCGCCTAACTCCCCTGCCTAAACTAAAGCATTAATCAGATAAGCAGAGTAAACATCCACCTCACTCGAATTACATCTTTGGAATGCAGAATTCTTTAGACCATACGCGAACAAAATATTTACTCTGTGGCTACGCAAACGCATACTGCTTGGTACAGAGTAAGCATTCGCATCGTTCTCTTGTAAAACTTTATAGATGTCGTCATCCGGTGGTCATTGCTCTAAGTTGAGATTGAATCACAATTGGAATCGTAACGTGTTACGAAACATGTTTGGGGAACATCGATGTTTCGGTAGGAACATACGGGGTTTGATGTATCGTTCCGAGTTCTGACACGTCGCGCTACGGCGCTATTAATCATCTATCTATACTTATAATAAATCTGTAGAGAGGTCGATTCTGTACATGAAACATATTTCCAAAATAACTATTAGGGGGTGATTAGGGATCGATACTGATGCCAAAAATGCAATCAGTAAAATTATTGTCTGTCTGTCTGTCTGTCTGTCTGTCTGTATAACCGTTATAGAAACAAAAACTACTCGACGGATTTTGACAAAACTTGGTACAATTATTTTTCATAGTCCTGGGCTGGTTATAGGATACTTTTCATCACGCTACAATCAATAGGAGCAGAGCAGTGAAGGGAAATATGAGGAAAACGGGAGAAGTTAATCCATGCACGCTAATCTTCGGAACTACTGGACGGATTTGATTGTTTTTTTTTGTTATATAGCTATTAAGTCTGGGCAACATATAGGCTATAATTTGTCTTAGAAACTTGAACACCTGATGCAGAACTGCAATAGATCAGCTAAAATATAAGAGATACAAAAATAGCGCCATAGCTAAAATTGTTCCACGTGATGAGCATTTTCTGCTGAGAGAATAAATTTGAAGATTTGGAACACCTGATGTGGAACTCCAAGAGCCCAGCTACACTATTACATATATAGGAATCACGTCTTAGCAAGAGTTGTTTAGTCTGATGGGCATTTCCTGTTGACTTACTTTTGTAAGACAACTGGAACGTCTGGAATCGTCATGCGCATCCCGTTGGTTTCCCGTCGCAGGCTCTAAGAATTCGACATCAGACGTTTCAGATCTTCGATTTTGACGACCCCGTTGCCGCTGGCATAAGCAACAGGATCCGCGTACGAAGTCGCTGGCAGAAGCTAGTCCATTAATATAAACCGTTGGATTAAAGCCAGAGTTAGCGTCACGTCTTTACTATCACACGTAAGACAGGAAACGCATAGAACTTTACATTTATACGTAAATATTCCGCATTATATTAGTAAATAAACTGCAGTAATAAAATCTTATTCATCCATTTTTTACAATACGTGCCATTGTGAAAGTATTTATTGTAATGTGATGAATGCAAGTTAAGTGCGCTGTATTTGAGCTTGATGCGCATTGAATTATAATACTTCCATATAATTAGTAATTGCGTCGCGTAATTATAGATAGATGTAATTAAATAGTGCATAATACTCGTATAGGGAAGTTTTTTCAAAGATAAGTGTTATTAAAGTATCTAGCCTATGAGTGTTTTTCTTGTAAATGCTTGTCTAAGTGTCTATTGTTATTCAACGGAGTGTAATCATTATCTTGATAACTAAACCATTGAAAGGATTATATTTATTTTATTATTATAAATTATATTTATTTACCTTCACGGTGATGCATTAAAGTAATGGATGTAAATATAATAACCTTTGACTTTATTCAAAGGAGTGAGCGATAATAATATAATACAAAACGTTATAGAAAATAAATATGAACAGGTACACTCCTCTTAAAGTACTCTGTACCAAATAATATAATATGTTAATTGCAATATAAAGAATGCGGCTATGTAAACTTACCAAGTCAATTATCACCTATATTTGTAACCTTGACCTTAAAGGTGAGCTAAAAATCCGGGTAGGCAAAAAAAGTTGATACAGAGCAGCTGTTGGCATGCAGCCAAAACTTTCTAAAACGGGTTAGCTGCAATGTTTCAATTAAGACCAACTGCCGCGAAGAATACTTGCAATAAACGATTTTTTAAAGCTTGTTACTCATGTGTTATCGTTAACCATCATGTACAATTAGCAAGCATTATTTTTGGTGTTATGTTACGTGCAGTTTATTTTTGACTCACTTTTAACTGCACGAACTGTACTGCTCTTTTTATATAGAGATTATTACCGGACCATATCGAACACGGTTGTACTGGTCTTTTTTTTAAGTATTTGTATATTTGCTGTGTTGTAATATGGTGAAATTATGAAAACGTCGGCGTCATTTACAAGATTACTGAATCTCTTAAGATAATGTAACAATTACTTTATGACTAATCGATGTGAAAAGGTGATGAAACAATTTCCCACGATTCGTAGCCTCGCGTAGCTTGACGTAGCATTGCGTAGCATAGGCCTACGAAAAGCGTAGCAATTATTTAGAGATCAAAAAATATCTCTCACACATGTTTGTCCTGGGGGCCAATTCTCGATTTTCGCCATTTTTCTCGAGTTCGAGATTGTAAGTCTATCTCTATGTCTATTAAAAATATCTCTATCTCTACCAAAAAATTTCGAATTGAGCAGAAATCCGTATTCTCAGTCAAAATAGAAATAAATGTCACGAAAATGTCGAGTCGAGTGAAGATAATGTTACCATTATGAAGAATCGCACGTTCCGTTTTAAGTAACTATAGGTTAATGAATGATTTTGTTTTAAAACGCTGACTAAATCTAATTATTTAAGGATGAAACGAAACGTTTTGTGTAAAAATAATCAGTTTGACAGTTGATTGTCTGTCAGTATCAGAATTTGCGTCTTTTGTTATGTTTAATGGACTCTGTGTTTATAAATCATTAGTGGGCTGTGCTGTTTTACATTTCATGATTTTTATTTTAACATGGAGGGGAATTATTTTAATGACTTCTGTTTCGCTCAAATCGTAAATATCGACGGCTGGATAAGTGCGCTGTTGTCGCCATGTATTGGCCAGTTGCTCGCCACTTTCCAACAACTCCGAGACAAAAATGCTATTGTTATTGTGATAAAAACGCTAATAAACTCGTCCATCTTTCAGTGGTTTCTAGTCCAATCGTGGGTACACAAATTACAGAGTTTGTTATTTGCGCGAAGGTCGTCGTTTCAAGAAAACACAATGCAAAAATCAAGAGTTTATCGAATTTCCAGTAGGTATGACATGCCAAGCCGTATTTTATTTAAAAACTAAAGAATAGAAAACAGTGTACAATCCAAACCTCAACGAATTCACTCAGAAATGACGTATCTCTACAATCGACATTACATCTCTACTGCTCAGAAGCACTCGAGATGAACTCTAACGTTAGCCTTCGACAAATGTCGGATTCGACATCGCCAGAATAGCAACTTTTAAAATTTGTCGAAAAAATGACGTCATTAGAGTTTTTTGTCGAGTTCGACACCATCTCTAAAGCCGAGAATTGGCCCCCTGTAACATTTTATGTATGGTTAAGCCACATTTAATGCCTAACATAATATTTATGCGAACATTGCGCCAAATATTTTTAAACGCGCATCTCATTTTAATGACCTCTTCATCACGTTCTGGCTCAGCTTGTCAGCGAAAATGTCGTCTGTCCAAAAATGTGAACATATATTTTCTCCTCAAAATAACCTTTATATGTACGAAATAATGTTGGAATTTGATACACTTGTTACATGATATTGAATTTGTGTTTGAAACATAAATAATTACGGAAGTTTTGTTTACGTTCGTTCGAGGGTTTCGTTACATTATTCACACGACGTGAAAGAATATCCATTCATCTTAATACAATGAATTTTAAAAGGTGCACTTTAGGTAACTTTTCAAAAATATCATCGTGACTCTCGACATTTATGCAAAACATTTAGTATTCTTGGGTTTATGTTGAAATACAATAACCACAATACATAGTCATCAAGCCTTAATGACTTGCTTCAAAGGGCAGACACTAAAAATATATCTATTATGTTCCTTTCGAATATGACACGGCTATGAATGGATAATACTTCATAATGCACTGTCAGACGTTGTTTATTGGAAAATGGAAGCAATGGCGTACAACAGTGTTTCCCACACAATAAATTAATAGACAACAAATTAAAACACATGTAAATGTATGCTTGATTTATTTACGTAGGTAAAGTTGTTGTATTCATGTTTAGTTGTTGTATATGTCGCGTATATTTTTCATCGGGCATCAGGTATCGCGACAAGCTACACGGCGCTATAATTAGACCGCGACTCAGATAGCATAAATGCGCATCGACGATGCAAATTCTTGCCCCATTTATTCTGACCAATACACGTGTTATTATGCTCCGTTTGTAGAACAAGTGGAACACACTTCATAATTATTTTATGCACGTCACCAACATACCAATGATATTAAACAAAGGCCTCTTTTTATAATATTAATATTGTCCAGATGTCCTTTCCTGCATTAGCGTCATAATGTTTATTTATAAATGGCAAAATTAAGATAAATTCACGAAATTTAAATATTAATAGTTACAATAACATTGGTGACGTTAAATGGTAGTTACTCATGTTGTTTTAGTTGTTTCTGCGAACTGTAATACCAGTTTGTTTATGTGTTGTTGTCAGTCGATTGCTTCAAAATTGACGGACGTCAATATTTCAGGTGGGCGAACACGTTAGTGACGCGGAATGTCGGTAGTTATCGAAATACACCCGCCCAAAATATTTTTGAAATGCTTGTGGTGTGCAATAAAATTCTGATTTTACTATCCAATAGAAGATAAATGGCATTTTTCGAACACCCACATGTCCCAGGCGGGTATGGAGATAACATGTTGCGAGCTTGTCGCTGGATCCCACCCAAGCGCCGACACAAAACGATTGAAATTGTACATTTGACGGCACAGTTTTATGACTTATTCAATTGGTAGTTCCGAGAGTATGAAGTGAGAAACTAAGTATTTTCAATCATTTCTTTGGCAAATGCAATGGACTGTAATCACTATGATGAAGCAAAGAACTATTTTATATCAATTCATCTTATGCGGCAATTTATAGGAGATTGAAAAATGTTTTTGGAAACTTTTACAGGATAATTTCACATTCTTTGCAAAGCAGAGCCGAAACGTTAAAGTATTCGTGCAAGCCGCGGGGCAGGCCCCAACTCGGTAACATTAGAGTTTTTAACCAACGCGAACGTAATCGATTGAACAAAAACGAAATAAAGGGAGTGTGCCAAGCAATAACCTATCCTAAAGTTGTGCGGTTTCTGGTTCAAAGTGGAAGGTGGGCAGTAATGGTGGTGTTCGGAGCTAATCATCGTGATTACAATGTGGGCCACCGACGGCGATACCGGCCCTTACAGCCGCTAGCCCGCCTGCCAACAGTAATTGCTCCCTCCTTCTAACTTGCAATTAAAAACCCCCTTTCGAAAATGTA
This sequence comes from Agrotis clavis, assembly GCA_954870645.1. NCBI lineage: Eukaryota > Metazoa > Arthropoda > Insecta > Lepidoptera > Noctuidae > Agrotis > Agrotis clavis. The sequence goes on from OX940921.1 coordinate 15,883,653, forward strand.
ACAGGAAAAAGCTTAAAGAAACATTAACTTAAAACTTCAAATGTGAAAAAGTGAAAAACTTAATTTCTGTTTTAATTCCTTTTTGACAAAATTTTTGGTAGTCTAGTATACGATTTTTCAATAGACAATAGAAGTATCCCTTAGCATATTTGTCTTTTTGGTACAATTTTTATATTTTTGAGGTAACGAGTCATTTCAATGTAAAAATTGTAGTTTTTACTACAATTTTAGTGGTACTATAATTTTAGTTTTCACTACAATATTTAAGTTTAAACCACGTACTCGTGCTCGCGCTTCAGAAAAAAGAACTTACCAACTAACTACTTTCTTTCCTACAATTATGTTAGGTAGTAGTTACAGTAAGGAAAAAACTTAATGTCTTATTATCGTTAGTTCATAATGTTTTTCCATAGGTCGAATTTATATGTAATCGTATATTTTATCTGATGTAACGTTTCGAAAATTCCCTCTATTGGAAACATTCCGGGAAATTACGGAAAATAGTTATCAAGGTATTAATACAGTATGTACAAACAAGCGGACAAGGATGTGTGCCTGCTGAAATTATTATATACGAGTACATACAACGTGGGAATTACATGCGATGATTAATTTAAACATTCATTTTAAAACAAACAGCGGTTTTATGGTTACCTAGCGAGAATTATAACGTTTTGTTGTTAGAGTCGACCTTGGCCAGACACTTGCGGCCGCGATAAGAGAGGCATGCAGTCTCTGATTGTGTCAGCGAGTCACCGGTGCATAAGATTAACATGATAACGAGCCGCCGTGACACGCTAATCAGACCTAATTATATTCATAATGACACGGTGATGCTATCGCTTGCTAATCTGGTTTCGTAAGCACTTATCTAAAGTCTAAAAGTTAAATTGTTGCATACACAAGTTTGTTTTGATGACCTTTTCTTGTTGAACACAATTAACACATTAGCCATGTAAACATGTTGTCATCACTTGCCAATAATTAATAAATATGAACAGATTAAATTACACTATCGAGGCCACAGTATGATTCTGTTGCATCTAAAAAGTAAACAACTTTTTATAATATTTATACTGCGGAATACATATAAGTTGATAGTGACGCGGTTTCCATTAAGTCTACGAAACGAGACTATATAAGGATCAACAGAAACTGGGGTAATTGGCCAGCGTTCGAGGACGCTGGACTCAATGATGCTATAAATTGAAATGCTTTATCAAATCGCTAATCGACAAATAACAAACGGCTTTATTGTGTTCGGTAATCATGCACACGATGCCTATGAGCCCAGGCTCTATTACTGCGCCGGTCAGCCGATCAATCGACTCATTGCCAGAACTATTTATGTGATAAATGAACCTTTTGTCAATAAAGCTTATTTAATCTTTCTGCCTTCCAGGCATTTAACGCTTGATAAGTAGACCGTATATTATACGCAAGTGTAATGAATAGATATAAAACTAAATAGTGTTCTATGCAAATATCCTACAACAAAGCTATTTCCAGATGTGTTGGCACAATTCCTCACAGACATGACATGGTATCTGATATGACCAGTCAAAGAGCTGTCACAATAATGTTTCTACGTCTTTCGTCTTGTTCGCATGTCCATACATAAATAACAAACAGTCTTCCAGATGTAAAGACGTCGTCCTTCAATGTACAACTTTTATAGCCAGCACTAATTATTCACAAAAACAGGAGATTAATAAAACAAAAATTGGAACAGACAGACGGTGTTTGTTTTTATTGTAAACAAGATAATGGAACCTGGAATAAAGTGAACCGTAATTTAAATGTCAGGTGAATAAAAAAGCCATCACTCAATGAGCGAAAAGTTTATTGAATTAAATACAAGATCATACTTTCAAGAACATTCACGTATTTTCATTCTACCTCTGCTTTTGTTGAAATTTTCCATCGCTTGTAGGCATGCAATTATAATTCAGTGTAAAGCAAGTGTACCTATTATAACCATTGTTAGAGTTTCGCATGATTCACATTGCAATCAGTTACTTCAGTTTTCTACGAACTGTAAATATCGTATGAACGAAACTTGTCGCGCAGATTGTTTAGGTAGATGTCGTAGAACTCCTAGAAAAGTTAGTAATGCTGTTATGAATCATAGTTAAACCAATTTCATTGCTAGATAGGAGAAATAAAAGCGGCCGAATTAGCGAAGCCAATAGGCTCAAATAAGTAGAAAACATCTTAACGAATATTTTTCTCGTTTAGCTAACTTTACAGGAAATTAGCTTACTAACTAATTAATACTATCAAGCACCGTCAATTTAAATTATGAATTCTTCACATTTAAGTATTCATATTTAAGAAAAAAAACTTCCTAGATATTCAGTAAAAGCGTCGACGAGATAAAACTTATTTGCGAGCGGCTCTCAAGACATTCTTGTCTGTCAAGAAGTCTTCAGATCTCTCAAAACTTTGTTACTTATTTTTACGTTGTCAAAGTCTTAACAAATGTCGGGATCTAGTGAATATAGAGTGCCCAATTTACTTGATATAAACCGAAAAGTATAAATATTAGATTCAGCAACTTACAAAGTCAGTGAAATACTCGTATTTTACATTAATTTCTTTGATTTACTGTTTTCATTTGAGGTTCTGTCTAGCTGTCATCAAAGCAAGAAACTTAGTTACCACGTTTATCGTATACATCAACAGTAATATTGATCGTACCACTTGATATGCTAATTAATTTCATTCACACGATGGCTTTACAATAATCTTGGTCATCGTGAAAAGCATCGCAATAAATCCAATTCACAATCAGCATATCTCATTAATTTAACATAAATCGGCTACGTCCGATTTAATAATAAATTAATGCGATTTTGATTAACGACGGCACTGTTCCCTCTATTAATGAATTGTTTACTTCTAGGGTCCCGTCACATGAATCATGGCAATTGATTCATTGAATGAAATTTAAATATTAGGTGGTCATATTAGAATTTATGTTTCAATCTTAGTTTCCTCAATGATTGTTCGAATCACTGTTCTCAATAATAAATTAGGTGTCATGCGACTTCTAAACAGGTCGAGGCCGAGTCTATTGAGTGACCTAGACGGAGCACAGTCTACGCAAATTACGGTACTCGTTATAGAAACGCATATTGTTGAATGTTTGGAGCCAGGATAGGAGTTATTCCTGGAATATAATTACGAGCACTGAAACGATCTAGCATTGGGAAATACTGAAAATTCGACATTATGTTGTTCTGACACGAATTGCGTTACTCATGGCGCTTAAGAAATTTATTATACCTACCGACCACCATGACGGTCAAGATTTTCTCAAAGAACTGCGCTGATTTTATACATTATCGGCGAGATTCGATAACCTTGCAAGTTATAATAAAAAAATAAGCAGCTTTTAATGGAGTACAGCTGCAGTTGTTGATCCGTTTATCCATAAGTTTACTAATTCTTATGTTTTTCCTAAGCGTTATTGTATCCCAAAATCTTAAAGCAGAAAACTGAAACATGAAAATATACGTGGTTTAGCGCGCTAATTTTTTTTGTTTTTACGTTTTTTAAAAAAAAATTAAACTTATAATTATTTTTTCTCTTCCTTATGTTGTCAACAAACTTAAGTTTCCAGTTGATCACATTAGCAATTAGTATTGCATTACACACGCACCATAACCGGCCGTTCCAACATTCTCACTCCATACCATACCCTGTTTTAGTCTAGGAGAAAGTACAGAATCGATTTTACTAGTGATACCGTTAGGCTAGACTAGACTGACTCATTGTTTACGTCTTGGATACACTTTATTTATAGTTCTGGTAATTGTAAGCAATTTTACGAGGCATGTTATCTGTTTTTAGATTCCACCACAAAGCCCTAAAGCATCTGATTTACCGCGAAAGTTAAAGGTTTCTGCGGTAAACACGTAGGTAATGAGTTTACGTTTTGAGTATTGTTCCGCGTATGTACTTTCGATGATTCCGTGTAAGTGGAGACTCTTGCCGTCTTGTTCAGTGAAGAATGTCGTGGAAATCGTGCGAAGTATGTCGTTAGTGTTAGGTGGCGCAGTGGTGGCGGCGCGGGCGCCTGACATCTCCATATGAAGGGCCGCTAACTGCACCCGTGTCGAAAGTCGCGCTTCGTTTGTTTAGCACGCAACTAAACGAACATGTTGTAACATTCCAATGTGTACCTTAACCGTCGCAAATTGGTGAAACCGTGTTGAGTATGTTAACAACAACAAGAGAAGAACAGAAGGGAAACTACCATTATTTACTTGCACATAAGCTCCATTTAAATAGTTAAGTGCTACTTTCGAACGTAATAAAAACAGAATTATATTTTATCTGCTCTTGGGAATTTAAAACACAAACAAAACCAATTCGGATTGCCACCGCATTTGCAGCCATCACATTAAGGCGGAATAGCAATAAAAGGCGATGTAAGCACTCGCAGGCGGGTCTCGGGAACAAAGGGTAATAAGTCTTGAAATTGACTTTTTGAGAACAGGTGAGGTCGCGTCAATCCCAGGCCGAAAGCATTCACTTTCCTTCGCAACAGCCACGAGCATAAATAAATGACGAAGGCCGAACACTGTTTTTATATCCACAGCCCACCTGGTATTACGTGAGAATGTATTTTTTTCCGATTGTTTTTGAACATTCTTTCATAACCTAAACTTCATTTTAAAGACGTGAGCGATCGTAAATCTCAGTTTATGTCAGCACATTTGGAAACTGTTTGGTTCTAATATTAGAAATTATGCAACCAATTCCTGAAAATCAATATAAAATCTATTCATACAGAGTGAATGAGAGCGGTAACATTTTATTCGGGTGAGGTAGAGCGAGTTTATTTTAAGAAGGATTTGTTGTAAGTGTCTTTAAATAAAGTAATTCTTTTATTTGTAAATGAGTACACTTACATTGTACTTAATGTGCATGCGCACTTAAAATACAAGTTGCATTATATTTAATGCGATACGGATAAGTGTAATGCTCACCAGGGTACATTATCAAGAAATAAATAAAACAAAACAATGGCTAATGACAAGTCTGACATTTACGAGGGTCCACGATTTACAAAGTGTCATGACAATTAGCGTAGATGATCATAAAATTTTATATTCTGTCACAAGTACGGCCCTAAAAGTATCAATATCCATTATGTGCGGAGTAAATGTCATGTGCTCATGTTCTGGATTATCATGCTTTATATGTTGCCATATTTTATTTTGTGAAGCAATACTTTGAGTATCAATACGATACAGACCCTTTTGATAGAAAAAGGATTTACGACAATAATGTGCCTTTCGATCGCTTGACCCTTCAAAATGGCCCCTTCTTGACCCATTTTATAAGGTTGGGAACGAACTGTTTTCTAAAACGTGTTTATAAACTGTGAAGTGTAATTATTATCCTCTGGTTTTACGAAACTCAATGGAGATCAGTCGTGTCTACACTGCAGCGACACACTTCGTCACCTCTAACTCAATTTGTCGTTCCGCGATAATTTGTCGATGTCTCTCGTTCGTAACAGCTTTTTGTATCGGCGGCGGTGCTCGTTAACGATCCACGCGGTGTCAATCAAGACTCGCCTTTCTCATTTTGATCAATAAATTGAATACTCATAAATTCTTTTTTACGCTGCAAGATGTACCTGTTGGTGGGTATGTTACATACTTACATAGCTGTGTTGGTATTTCATGTAGGTTAAGAAAATGCGAAAGAAAAAGGAAGATAATTATTGCCTCGAGCCATCCTGCCATTGTTCTTTGCGTTCATCAGGTATTGTTACAGCGTTAAGCAGGTTTTGAAGATTGTTTAAGGGATCATTATTTATTTTGTCAAAATTCATTTTAAGGCACTTTGGCTGATAGCAAATAGCAATGTATCTGTATGCCCAGACTTTATTGACTCTGAATATGATTACATTACTTAATAAAAAAATGCTAGCTCACGTCACGACAAATATCTCCCTAAACTGAAATACATCACGTACTGACAGTTAGTACCAATATTTGTCCACGCCTTCAATAAAAAAAACAGCGAACATGAAATATTCATACCTAAAGAACGATATTTATTGAACTATAAATATAAAATGATAATGCTCTCCTTGGCACTAACTACACACACGTACTTCCCGGGTAACCTACAAAGGCGTAATAATTTGTAACACTTGTACCCGCACACTGGGCTTACCATGTTATTGGTTTGACAGCGACCGGTTTGTTAAATGTTTGATTTACGGCCGATGACAAACGACACAGCATGTATGTAAGTATCTTTACGATTGTTACAGTGACACATTTGTATTGAGTTTTTCAAATAATTAGGTTAGTAACTGGAAGACGAAAACTGAAACTTAACAAAAAATAAATAACAAATGGAAAGAGCTGAATTAAAACAACACTTTTAAAATATCGAGACTTATCCACGGCTTAATTTAGCGTTTTATCTTAAAAAAGTTAAAACCATGCCGCGTTAATCCACTAGGTACTTTGCAGTCTTATTTATAAGGGCCCAAGAGAATTGAAATCAGACAACAAAACGGAAAGTTATTACGATCAAGAATATTCCGGGACGCAACGCGCAACGTAACAAAAACCCAAAGTCATGCAAAGATTCACTTTTCGATCTATTTTCAGTAAAAGGGCAAAGGTAACAAACCAGAAAGTCGTTTAATCTCTGCGTGATTGATCACCGATTTGGTCGATACTCAGCATTCCTTATCCTTGCAACACATTATTGATGGCACCTCGTGGTTCTTGTACTTACTTAATCCTACATCATTATTCCTATCGAAGTATGACATCTAATAAATATGATTCATGTTTACTTGATCCCATGACCAACATGGACCTAAGAGCTGTCGATAAAATCGGAACTGTGTAATATAAATGTAATTTTTTTTTTTCAATTAAAAAGTAAATGTGACTACATTTACTTTTTAATTGAAAACAAACAACTAAGCCAATTTCCAATACCAAGGGAAATTGTCGCGTAATCCTCAAGAGATCGTAATGCGTCGAACTTACGGAACAGAAATATAATTTTAATTTAAAATTTCGTGTTCGGTGGAAATAATAATTTTGAAGTTGAGAAATTGGTTTTGATATTTCCGCTGTGAAAGATCTGGAACTGTAAATTGTTAGGAACTTATAGCGGCGGCCGGCGCCCGGTGTCTAAAGCTTGAGGTCGATAAGGTTAGCCCAAAGTTTGTGCTTGTACAAATAAACAAACACGATAAATTCCATGATCGGAATGCCATAAACAAAGACCGTTGTTTATACTTAAATAAAGCTATAAATGGATTTATTTCTGAAAACTAATTTATCTGTTTTTACTGAAATAACGAATACCACAAAGGTGCGTGTTGACTGCTCAAAGTTTAAACTAAGTAAATAAAATAATATAAAGCTTAATTCTATTTTAAAACCAGCCAACTTCCAGCTTATAACAATTATAAAAACTCCTGAGTTTCATACATAAATAAAAGGTATGAAAACATTCGTCTCTTTCCAAAAGTGAAACAGTTTCACCTTTTGAACAAGTGAAAAAGTTTAGGGTCCGTATATTTCATTACGTGCGATCCTCAATGTGAAGGACCCACTTGGTCGTTGTATAAGAATCTTTGATACATTATTCATATAGATTCTAATTCAGCTCTTCTCCCAATACTTTCGTCGTAAGTTAAGTATGCGCTTAAATCTTGAACATTTTTCATTTACCCACGTAAAAATCCGTAATCCCTTAACTTCAGAATAAAAATTTAAGAGACTAGGTAGCTACTTTCGTAAGTTTAAATGTCTTTAAAACTCACTCCATACCTACATGTAATATTCAGATTCGCAATAGGTTTTAAAGCAATGTGAATATTTTACTTATTATTCCCATTCATTACCGGGAAAATGAATTCCGCAAACAAGTAACCACAGGTACGAGTATGTAAAATAAATGATACATATTTTTATACAATCACAAGTACCATTTATTGGATGACACAGATCGGAATAAATAATTCATAGCTATATTTTTTCGTTACATGAGAATTTCGCGACTCATAATAATTCATTGAGTCGGAGAAGTCCGCATAAATAGATAACATTACCATAAACAGGTGACTGCGAACAAAGACAATATATTTTTACTTATTTCATATCGTCTGGGAACCGAAGCTCACCCTGAAATACTTCGATTAATAAGAATAAAAGTATGGTGGCGTATCGTCGGTATATCCTTCGTCGGTTAGCAGTATCGCCTTTTTTTTGTATCAACGCCATGTATTATTCATGGGGTCCTGCCTCACTTGTTCCTGCATTGTCTACGCGTCTACAATTACGAAATTTATGCGTAAAGCCTTTAGGCAGATCACTGTATTAATGTAGTGCGTGAGTCACCGGTGCCTGGAATTAACCGAGGTTGTCCACTTGCTGAGCTGACTGATGCTGATTTATCGGTCTCACATCGATATTGATCGATGTGTCTGCGTATGATTGTAGAGCTAGCAAAAAATATGAGCGAAATGTTGTGTTAAATTACGGTTTACATTTACCTACTGTATAATTATACTGAGCAGCATCGTAAAACCAGTGAGGAGCTTTTTTGTACATTCAATATTTATCATCGCTTTTATGTACCCTCATTAAAGTTTACTCTCTAATTAAGCTTATTTATGGATTGTATGAACAACACAAAAATAGTAGTTACGCTTTTTCGACATACTCAAACGCATCAATGAAGTTGTCACTGCGTGTCCAATTAAAAATATCAGTGGGCGTGAGAATCATCGTAGTTCGTAGTAAATAACATAGCAATGGGCTAAAAATAATTTCGCGTGAATCATGGTCCATTCAGTGGTTATGCGGAGTGACGCAGCTTTATTACTCTTATCGTCGCGATAAACGCAATTTCAACGAAATAATTTTAATTGATGGACGAAATTTCGAAATGTTTACATGTGATAATATTAGCAGTAGTAGGTATATTGACATTAATAACATGACACAGGCAATGTTTACATCATCGCTACTTTGTTGACAAGCTTAACATTTACAGCTCAACAAAATATCGAAATCTGTTTGTGTTGTACTGAAAACTATCAAAGTAGTACTAAAAACATTATTAGGTTCAGTGATACATTAACAATGAGGCATTGCCATTTGGCTATGTAGTGGGTGATATTCGGCGAATTCCCTTATAATGTAAAATTAGCATGACGCTATCGATATGCAGCCCCAAGGCTGTATAAGTGTAAGTATATGGTAATTTGGCCGAGGACATACTTTCTGCTTGTCAGTGAAGAATAACATTTTATTATTTTTGTAATAAACATTAACTATGGGCGGCCAGCAAGGCGCCAATGCCCAAGGTGCGGGTAAAATTAAAAAGGTACGTGACAACATCCCTGGAAATCTTTAAAAACTGTGTATAATTTTCGTACTTTGATATGTTTTTTCCACGGTGGTATAGTCTAAGGTCTTTTACTGGGTGCAGCTGATGAGTCAGACAACAAAGGTATGGTGTAATCTACGTTCTTATATTATTGTCGCTTATTTTAAGCTTTACTTACGTTGCGGTTATTATATTGATCTCTGTATACCTTGTATCTAATTGTTGACTGCCTTATAGGTTTGATTAGTAGCAATTTCAGATACTTGAATAATTAATAATATAATAATAATAAACTAATTTATCTGTTTTTACTGAAATAACGAATACCACAAAGGTGCGTGTTGACTGCTCAAAGTTTAAACTAAGTAAATAAAATAATATAAAGCTTAATTCTATTTTAAAACCAGCCAACGTCCAGCTTATAACAATTATAAAAACTCCTGAGTTTCATACATAAATAAAAAGGTATGAAAACATTCGTCTCTTTCCAAAAGTGAAACAGTTTCACCTTTTGAACAAGTGAAAAAGTTTAGGGTCCGTATATTTCATTACGTGCGATCCTCAATGTGATCTGATGATGATATTGATCTCTGTATACCTTGTATCTAATTGTTGACTGCCATAAAGGTTTGATTAGTAGCAATTTCAGATACTTGAATAATTGTTTTATAATATGTTCTTTACTGCACAATAAAACGAGATCACCTTCTGGTAAAATGATTAAGTTCTTAAGCCCCTTAGCAAACAAAGTCTCTTATTATAAGTCACGTTGCATACAAAATACAAATGACCCAGTTGCGGTATAGAAAGTTTGAGGAAAAATACTGTTGTTATTGTATTTTATTAACACCAGAAAAATAAATTCAATTGAATGTATCGAAAATGGGATTTACAGAGACACTTTTCAAAATATGAGTCTTGTTTTAACAGTCCTCAATAATATAAATGATGAAGTGAAAACTCTTCTTTGCAAACTTGATCTTGTTTTCCCGGATAGGTGTTTAATGCACGTGCTGCATCGAGCCGCGCTAATGTGCTCGATCAGGGGCTGGCCGCGAAAGTTAACCTTGAAGCTTTAGTGCAGCACGAGATTAACGGTGCGCCCGCGCCGCTGCTTTCGCCGGCAAATAGCGTTTATTATAAGAGTATATGCTCATAGCGCGAGTCCGCGACCGCATCGACCCACCAGCCTCCAACAACATGCAAACTTGAACATCGCATTATTATAATGACTCACAACATTGTCATAAATATTTTTAGAATGCTTGTAAGCTCTTCACTATGTAGGTAACCAATACCAATTAGTAAACATTTTAATTCAGATCTTTTTATTCATGCTAACTTCCTTAACCTACAAACTAAACCACAAACAAGTTCTGTTGAAATCCAATTAAAAATAAAATAAAATTGAATACGCCCCCTAAGCAGCAGTGTGGCCAGATTGATAGATTGCGATCAAAGTACCGTGGATATGTGATACATCTCACCCATATCGATTGCGAGATAACAGTATCGGAACAAAAGGAAAAATATATATTCACACCGTTTTAACGTGGCAGTATTGTGATCCGACAAAATTGGCGAAAAGATTTATTACGTGTCGCCAACTGGAGATCTCGTCACATAAATCGATTTAATGGTTCGATCAGAGCCGATAGGGTGTTATCGACAACCGCTATCGATGTACTTTGTCGGATAATGGTTGTGAAAGCTCGGAAGGTGCGTCGGCCAGCGACGAGCCCCAAATCAACTATAGTGCGGTGAAAAGAGTGACAATGATTGATTTTGACCGATAGATACGTTAATTTAGCTGAGAAACATATGGTGCTGCGGAATGTATTGATGCGCGGAACAGATGCGTGTGATGTGTGGTGGTACTACACGCGATCGCGGCGGCTTGCTCTGTATCTAGGGCTAAGTGTTGTTGTATGATGTGTGCATGTGGGCGGTCAAGTTCGCTAGTTCTGTTGTAACACGTTGTTAGAGGCGCGGGGTCAGCGCTCACCGCCTCGCACAGATAGACGAGCCGCCCAACTGACTCACGCGGAAACTAATTTTGTTATTATAACAACAGGTTGTTTGCTCACATTTCACAGTAATTGGCCGTATTGGTTAGTATATGCGGTTTGAGTGCCGATACACAAATAGTGAATGCTGTATAAATTATGTGGTCACAGAAGAATTGTCTTCAAACTAGAGTAAACTGTAACAGCGTGAGGACGGCTCGAGGAAAATAAAACCGTCGTTAAATCACGTACGACGACTTTATTATAAAACCGTACAGTGACGCAATAGTGAGTGAACATCAATAGAACATAAAATAATTGTGATAAATACAGAGTTTAATGTTTTAAATTCATCAAAGGCTTGCCGTCACAGTTTGATTAACGTGCAGAATTTGTAAATATTAGTACATCCGGCAATAACATCAGTGTAATGTGCGAAGTGGGTGCATGCGCGTGCGGCGCCAGCTACAACCACGACACCCGCAGAAAGTCCACATCACCGCTATACGTGAGTTGGCCACACACCAAAAACACTCATATCCCTTATACGTGACATTGCCTCATTGTGAAACTTTACAAAATTACAATGTTTTAACATTCAAAACCTATTTTAAATTCTAACGTCATACTGTTTATGTTGATAAACCACTAAAGTATATAAAATATGTTATTGGTAGTCGTTTACAGGTGTAATTTGTATTTACGATAGAATCCATGTACAGAGAAATTCAATTAATAAACAAACATGATACGCTTCCAACGCCGCGTGTATCATGCAGTGTGTTAATATAAAATTAGGTCAGAAACTACCGAGCCAATTGCACTTTATTGCCACTGTACTAAACCCACATAACCCAATAACTATAATTGCACTGCTATAAAATTTCCATGTACTGTAATGAAAAAATAAAGCTCTGTTTCTCCGACGTTATGACTTCGTTCCAAAGCTTTTGTTATAAATATTGTTTTAATTTTATTTTTCTTGTTAAAATGCTGAAGTCATTATGCTTGGTATTCTGAAAAATGTTATTATTTCAACGGGAGTGGTGATTAAGAGCAAGTGTTTGTTGTGTAAACTTTCCCGAGAGGCCGCGATACACGCCTCATTTCGCCGCCGACTTCACATGTTGCTTCACACATAAATCGGCAAGTAAATGAAAAATCTCTAAAATTATCAGTGAATTTATGTCTACAATTAGCCTGTTTTTATAATTAGAATGGAAAATTATTTCGGTCATGTTGCGTCTGTACGTAATTTTAAATAAACAACAGCGTATTTTCCACGCGAGTTACATAGGCATTCTATTTTTATTTTATTTGTTGATAACGAGTTTTAATAAGCGCCTCTAGAGGTCGTAATGATGCAGATTTGACTTAACCACTTAACATAAATAGGTATCTGATTATAAAAAGAGAATAAAAGGTAATAATTTAACATCCAAATACTCCTACGCCACAATTACAAGCCACTTACGGACATACGAACGGTTCAATTCAAAGAAAACGGTCTTTAGGCCATGTAAGCGGTACGAAGGCTTCAGTCAAATGAGTTTACCTGCAAAGTGAGAATGTAGAATTGGTGATAATAGCTATCAAACTGTTTATATCCTCCCTTTTGGGGTAAGAATGTGGTCTTAACAAGCCGGCGCTTTCTAAATGAAAACACATTTCGCTTTTTATCATTTAATTTCCATCTAGTGGCCGTTTCATGTGGGAGTAATCACACGAGTAATTATTATTATGAACTTGTGAGAATTTATTGTGAACAGTCAGCGGTTTATAATTCAGCATGTTCAAACTGTTGACGCAATAATTAATTCTATGTGTTCGTAACATAAAAAATTATTAGAACACAATTTTAATTAATGTTTTCATGTTGAATGAAATGCTGCATTTCGAATGCCATAAATCAGTTTTATTCTGTTTTAAAGTCATAGTTGTGAAAGGATTTCGATAAAAAATAATTAATAAACTTACCTATATTCTACATTGTTGCAAGCATGCAGTTCAAAGAGTCACTGACACTTGGTAATCTGCCCGGTCTACAATAGAAATGGCCGTGAAAACAAGAACGTTGTAAAAATTGTGTCGAATGTGATTTCAACTGAACAATGATGAATGAACTAAATAAAGGTATCAAAAGGAGGTAAATAATAGTGGTCAAATCAATTAGTATCTACCTTCATAACTCCATTTAACATTCGAATACCTCACACAGAGCATCTAAATACTTTCATTTGTTTGAATAATAAGGGAAGTTGTTCGTCAAGTAATTCCAGTTTATGTGGGCTCGTGTGGGCTGACACAGGATCGCTTTCAACATTTTGATGAGAATACATCTTTTATGACGAGAACTAAAACTGTTTTTAACATTTAAAGCGAGCGACAACGCGCCATATAAAATTGAACCGAGGAGCAAGTTTTATCATGGGACGGGTATGTGATCACTCACATTTTCCTTTATGAGATGCCCTTTTGAAAGGCGGCGCCGTCAAAAGGCCAACAAATAAAAACACAAAAGTGCAGCGCAACACGGTCATGGTGATTTGTGTCAAATGATGTCAAACATGCTTGTGTGGCTGTGTCCTGACATGGCCGAGCCTCGCACAATACAGACTATAGTCACTGCATGAATATGTAACCTAGATCGCATGCCTGTATAATCATAATAGATGGTAATCAAAAGTTGAATTTCCTTCAGTAGGCGCCGCGTTCACATTGCAGGTGGTTTTTTATAATTGAGTCGGTTCCGAACAAATGTGAAAGCTTTGAATTCGCGTAAAATGTACGAATTCAGCGTCTCATGACTTTATTATCTCCTTTCCTGACGGTCGTCCGGTTTTTATAGCCTATATGTTACCGCACGTTTTCGGCTCCCTTTTACTGTGTGAATGTCTTATTCTTACATTTTATTAACTCGTGTTAAATCGAGTTTAATGTTCGCCACGAAATTGAAGAACTGAAATGAAAATTCCTGTCTCTATGGCTCTTCTAAATAAACTATCTATTGTGAGATCATCTGCTTTTAATATTAAATTTATAGCATCGGAGTATCGATACTAACATTAGATTAGCCCTGTCTCAATTGTTCTCGTAGCGATTACTAAATGTAACCGTAAAACCAATAGGCACTTACAATTAATGACGCTTTCCACTAATACATTATTAATAGCAATGCAAGCGGACACCTGGACACCTGGGGTCGCAGTTAATTAGTGGTTCTGAAGTACCTTTATTAACTGTTATGTGAATGTAATTTCAAATAGATTATTGATTAGGTACCTTGTTAATTGAAATTCAAAATGACTTTGACGATACCACAAATCTTAACAAGATTGAACTACTTTAGTATCGTTCTGTTCGAGCCCATCTTTTAAAATTGAATTTTTTATATCGTTGAGGTTAAAATAACCAATAAAATAAACAAATCTAAGCATTGGTGTCTTAGATTTGTATCTTTGAGTTAGAATTGGCAAAAAAGTTCAGTGAGTTTGTGTGATTCCACGCGAAAGGCTTAGTAGTAAAGGCTAAGTTTACGATAATCAGACAACAAATACACGCAACACGTTTTTTTAAAACCAATAATGTAAATATTTTCTCACAAAATGTAGGCATATCTTCCTTTAACGCGATGAGAGGCGTGTTAAAGTCAATCGAGCAAAAAATATTTACCTTTATATTCAACACTTAACATTCACATTTAACACTTCATTTTATGAACTTTTTAAAAGAATCTTTTTATCGTGTTCATTTGTGGAAATGATGAATATGCATATTGCACTTATTAAGTAGGTAGGCTGTCAACGTCTGTACCTCAGCATCTGACATAAAAATCTCGCTTACATTTCAGTGAAATATGATCTTTAATAAAATGATCTTTCAAGGTTTTGAACATAAAACTAGCTGTTTTAACGAAATTATTCCTAAAACCTTACATAAAACGGTTTCCTAAGTTGTTTAGAAAATACATTTTGTGCTAATTTGTAGTTTTTCGAACTCATCAGATCAGCAGTTTGACAAATAGCAGTTTTTTAACTACTCGAAAATAAAGTTACGTTAAGGTAACTTTTCTATTAGGTATTTCTTTAAACTCTTACACATTTATTGTATGTAGATGATATAAGTGTGGCCATAAAGATATTATGTATACTCGTACATTTAGTCTTTTTAGTTCAAGGGTAAGAATTGGATTTACCTACTTTGCGTGTCGTAAACCTTAAAAAAGAAAAATAAAGTTTTACAGAAACTAAATGGATCGCAAAATGTGTAGGTCTGCTGATACCATCGCCTACTTCTTACGATATTCATCTGTATGATGTATCATTTACTAACATGGTCACAACGATAAAGCGATGACTTGAGAATTCTTGTAACTTTACAAGGTCAAGAATGACAAAGCCTTGTAAGCTTATAAGAAATTTACTTGGAAACAAAGCTTATACTCGTTTGCAGATCAACCCTTGGTAATGAATGCTTTACATCAAAGGCATTAAGGCCCCAGCAAGGGATAACTAGACCCTTATTAAGTATGTCTATAAAGCCTGTGCATACTTGATAAGTATCAAGTGAACGGAACCCATCGTGATGTTATCAAAAGCTGAACTATCCAAACGGACCCTTCAAGATTTGCTTCTTGTTAACCTTTAATATATCACGAACACCATCTATCTCATTCATTCATTCTGTCCATTTAATAACCATAAGAATCACGTTTCTCATCTGTGATAATGATAATGGCATTTTATATTTTATTGTTATCATGGGAATACGATTTGGACAGACACTATCATTCTTTGGTTAAATTACTTTGGCATGACAATGCTTGTTATATAATTTATAGCACTGCTCCTTACTTATTTATGGTACATAAAATATTACCTACGCAGTTTATCAATTTTTAAAAAAATAGAAAACTAACTTTTCCCCGCGTCTTCACCACGGCAGTGCTCGACTCCTAATGGCCGTAAATTAGTGACGTTATATAGCCTAAAACCTTCCTCGATAAATGCGCTATCCAACACAACAATATTTTTTGAATTAGAACCATTAGTTCCTTAGATTAGCGCGTCCAACCAAACAAACAAACAAACTCTTCAGCTTTATATTATTAGTTCACGTTGCTACAGTGTCTCATCTCATTATTATGAATGAATGCGAGGAACTTTTTACATGCAAGAAGAAAACACATGAAGCTGTCAATAGTCTCGTCGAACATACAGGTTGTAGAGAAAAAGTTTGACATTCCTACACTGTAACTAATGGGCGGAGTGGCGGACATAGAAACGTCAAGCGAGCTTTTTCCATCAATTTCGCTGTCAATTGCGCCGAGTGCCGACCGTTTAAAATATGTACAAACTAATTATTACGTTGAGATTTCTTATCCTAATTATATTCATTCGATAAACCTACTTACGATAAGCGGCGACTATGATGACTTATAGCCTATGGTTACGATTTATTATTATTTGCTCATCTCGCCAGTTATGCCATTCATTACAGCTTTGATAGTTGATTAACTAGAGGGTTTTGCGGTTTATTAATGTTTCAAAAAAAACCTGCCTTTATAGATCCTTGCCTACAAGGAAAAAGGAATGTGCGTAAATTCCATATCTACGTTACCTAGCAGTTTTTGTGTAGTTAATTATCAGAAGAAAAAACTTCCTGCCACCGACTATAGTCTAATTTTTGTTACCGATAATAAAAATAAAAAAAAAATATATTCATTAAAACCTACTTGTAATTCTTATTTTCCGCACGCAAAATACGCGCAAATGACGTGGAGTTGCGGATACCAGCCCGTTATACAATACAATACAATACAATTCTTATTTTTTTTAATATTTAAAACTGAGAGGTATTGAGAATACCATTGTTAGTAAGATTCCACTGCTGAACATAATTTCAGGAAAGTTGTATCGGTACCTTTAAATTTAAGACAGCTGCAACATGTTTTATTATAAATCAAAGTGCGACCTCATTATTCCACTGCACAATATAAATACATTATTATAGAAAATCTCAGTAATTCCAACATCAGGTAAACCGCAGAGATGAATAGATCACAGTGTGAAGATTGATTGACATGTTTACCGGTATAATTGAAGTGTCACGAGTCAACCTAGGATTGCCCGATGGATTTATGTGGTTGGTGTGTATTTATGACGTCAAGGATGGTTGTTCCCCGGTTGATAATGAACCACGCGTCCTAAGAAACGTAAACCGCGTATCGAGCGCTCATAGCAAACGCATTTATATTGTAATAGCATTTGCAGAAACAATGTTTCATTTTATATCAGTTTCATGTGGAGATTCAATTACAGTTTGGAATGCTGGTTATTGTGTAAGTAAAGATCGAATTTGATGCCATAAAAGTTCATGGTATATTTTGATCCAGAACTGTTTTGTTTACCTGCAATTGATTTAAGTTAGTAAGTACGTTGGTAAGTACCTACCTGATTCACAGTATTTTCACTTAAAAAGTTCAAAAGGAAATACTGAATAACCAGCTGTGTCAATTTATTCCTAGTAATGCGAATACCTAATGTTCACTGACAGCTAATAATACCACATCAACAACATCATTATAGTATTGATGTTGCACCTGGACATGACTGTTATGTGACTTCAAACTACTAAATATTCCACGTACTCAAACCTCCGAAGAAAAAAAACTTATTTAATACTCCATTTAAGTTGGGCAGACCGCAATTCAGATCACGCCTTGACCGAAAACCGCAGAATGTTGGTAACTTACAAGTCATATACATAAACATAACAAGCAAGTAAATACATAAATGTAATGTATTTCTGTTGAATAACTCGAAGAATATGATTTACCTCATAGTTTCATGTTTCTGGGTAAATGGAGTGTAATAATAATTATGTTGCTTTCTGGCGTTGCTATGCGTTTATATTTGATCTGTAGTTACCAAGCAGTTCTTCGTTTATTAACTTAAAATAATTCAATCAATAAATCTATTGTAATTTTATTCAGCATTACGCCAACAATACTTAAAAAACAATTTAAACAAAAACAAATCGTGTAGGTAAGGAAACAACAAAATGTACAAAATGTTTAGAATTTGTACTCCGTACAGTAGGTACACGCCACTTAGTCAGCCTCAGGTTCCGTGAAGGGACGTGTTCCAATTTATTTCAACAGATAACCGTTGTTACCGTAACATTAGCTACACAAAAACACCTGTCTGTCATGTACTCGTTTTTACACTCACTGCTTGTTGGTGGCCGAGAAAAAAACCGTATAAAAACGTGTTGATGGTTCTACTAACTTTATTTTTATTAACGGTCTATTATATTATTATTATTTAAAAAAAAAAAAAAAAAAAAAAAAAAAAAATTATAATTCGACGGCTATGCAAGCTTGCAATAAACGAAGGTCATATCTATAATAAGCTTCTTTGAAAACGCTTTGGAACAGATACGGGTATTGCACAGTTCCCTATTGTTCAAGTGTTTATATCCCCGCAAAGAATGGATAGGGTCAATCGTTTGTTGCCCAAGCACTAACAAAGCAGTGGACATAAACATTATTGGCGTACCAACATTAGAAAATAGACGTTTTAGTATGCAATAAACAGCTATGATATGTGATAAACACCGGTACTTTAAGTTTTGCCGCAAGATTTGCGTATAAGGAAATGTTTCATTGGATGAAGTGTTTCATAATTATCATTGTCTTAACAATCATATTATAGAACTTAACTTTAAAGTAAGGAAGGTTTCGTTACAAATATAATTATATCAACTAACTACATAACAAGGTGTTAAAAAGCTGGTTAAAATACTTGTAAAAGTAATCAAATCCCAAAATAGAGTAGCTTATTGTCGGGCCACACAATCGAAGCACATGGGAACCAATATATTTAATTTGACTCGAATGCTTTAACAAACGTGCTCACAGCGCGCTTTATGTTAGATGCCGGTAAACAAGTATAAACACATAATGTCAACATTCACCTCAGGTTTCTCGACGAACCCTGACAAACGAGGCATTGTTGCAGCGGCCCGCGGTCGGAACCACGGGTGCGACTATGGGAATGCACCCATAAAATTTCCGCATTGTGATTTTTATCCGAATTCTGTATACAACGCGGGATTAGAGCGCACTCATCGTAAGGGTACAAAAGGTATGAGCGCCGCATAAAAACGCAATCGCAAGGATACTGCCGACCGAAGTGCACTGGGTTATGTGAGTTGTATCTCGCTTCTATGTGAGTAGACTATTTAATTATTGTTAACTATTGACCCGCCCCGCCTTCACACGGTTTCAATTTAATAGGTAAAAAATACAAACTTAACTGCCCGGACTTTTATTTTCAAATGTGTCGATTTTATATTTAACAAGATAAATGTAGTTATCTAGTTCTATCTTAATTGCAATGCTCACCTAAAATTAATACAAGCTTAACTGAATTTGCATAATATAGTTTTAATTAACAAAATGATTGACAGGTGCAACCGGCACAGGAAAATGTCTTGAGAAAATCCAAACGTTAATATTCCTAGCGTGTATCGTAGACTTGCCTGTCACATAGCATCACTAATGATTAATTGAATGTTAACTAAGATGATTAGAATAACATTAATCATTTCTAAGAAGGTATTAATTAATTTATTATGGTTACGTCAAACAAGCAATGTAAATCGAGGAATTAAAAAAAAAATGTTTTCATACCCCAACATAACCCACCAACCTGTTTATTTCAAAGTCATAAATTCACTACATAATCACAGTAAAGCTGTATTTTTTTATTAAACTTGTATAACTTTTATTGCTATGTAATTTCTATAACGAATCGCCTACATAAATAAAAGTTGTCATTTTTATTGACCGTTTAACGTTAATACATGGGTACGAATAGTTTAATATGTGTTTTAATTTTGGTATTTTATGGCCGAGAAAGAATTATTATATTTTTTGTTGGTGGATTAAAAGGTTAGATCGCGTGATGTAAAGACAATCAACTCTAGCGCATTTCCGTACTGCAACGACGAGTCAACCTTCCCACGCAGGGCCCGTAATAGCTGGCTCATTGTTCCCGACTAAGCCTAATAACTTATATGTATACAACATATTTAAGAATTACTGTCTTAATCTTGTACTAACATTTTGTATACACATACAAGTACAACCTTTCCATGTATTCCAAATTGTTGAATTAAATTAACCGTGGCAAGCGTGAGACAATATTTTGTTTGAAGCGCATGTAGTAATCCTCTTTCAAAAGAATCACAGGGCGTGAGTTAATGTGACCAAAACAGATTAACGTTTACAATTATAAAAGAAACTTCTCATGTAACAATATCCGTGGCGGCAGACATCGCTCTAGTCAGTCAGCGTCAGATAAGCTTTAACAATCCTCGTACAAAGTAACAATGAACACGAGGTTATGACACAACGACGATATAATACTAGACTACTCATTGCACGATCTAACGAACAAAACTATTCTGCCAACTCGCTGAGGTAATACGTAAGCGAGGGGGGCGGGGTACTGCGTTGTGATTGGCTAACTCAAGGTCTGTTCTGTCTCAACGTATGTTTACGGCTCACAGGATTGGTCGAAATGAGACGGTTATAAGACTTTTTTGCCTAATGTGTTGGCAGACATCGGTCGCCTGTTATTACCAGTAGTCTTGGGCATTCTAGTTCACTACTGAGAGCGCTCAATCTAGTTCTCCGCTCTTAAACGAACTAGTTCGTTCTTCTAGTTCGTTAGTTCCTAGCTCGTATTAGAGACCGACCGATCAAGAGCGATCAAATCGTCCGCTCGCAAAGAGATTTCAGATTTAGTTTGTCTTTGTTTGCTCGTTAGTTCCTAGCTCGTATTAGAGACCGACCGATCAAGAGCGATCAAATCGTCCGCTCGCAAAGAGATTTCAGATTTAGTTTGTCTTTGTTTGCTCGTTTTAATACGGTTCCTGCTGCATGCGACAATTTCTGTAAAGTGTAGAACGAGATGCGCGCATGATCGGTGAGCGAACGGGAGTATTATAGTGTAGTGCTGTCCCGCTCCCGTGCAACGATCTTAGTTCAGTCGATCTCTTTCATTCTGTCCGAACTACTGAACTACGGAGCGGAAAATGTGGGAGCTAGTTCACTAGTTCATCTGTGGGAGCAGTTCTTCCGAACTAGTTCGTTCGCGAACTACACAAGACTAATTACCAGTCTAGTATTATATCGTCGTTGTTATGACATGGCGGCGACGCGGCGACGACGCGACGTGTTATTCTCGTGAATGCAAAAAATAGAGGTACGGTCGGTAATAAAAGTTTATCGCCGCGTTATAGAACAACAAAGTATCAATGGAACACAAACAAGGCTCGGATGTGGGTCACAAGACACGAGCATCATCGCGCAGTAGCCCAGAGGTGGTTAAGCTAATAAATTATCCGTAACATGCTCTCGCCTCGCCGTGCCCGCGATACAAATTGATGGGCTCCTTCACAAACGTAATTAATTTAAAGTGTGAAGTCTTATATCACTTATAAGATTAGATTAGATGCTTTCATAAACAGCTTTCTATTTAATTTATTGGAATATTGATCAATAGAATGTAATGAAACGTCATAAGTTTGCTTCATTGAGAATCTATTGCTTGGACTTCGGACTTTAGTTTTAATGAACTGATAGTTTCAGGTTTCATTGGAGGTAATGTACTGGAACATTCCCGAAGGTAATATTAATGCAACGTGAACGCTTGCAATCGATGATTAGGTACTCGTAAAGTCGTTCCATTATAATGGAAGAACTACCTACATTTCGTAGTACATACATTGTAAACGTAGGTGTCACATGACATCCAACTAAAATAAATAGTGAAAGGTATGCATTGATCGTGTTTTAAATGGTTACCTTCAAAATACGAGAGAAAATAAAATAAATAAAAGAAAAATAAACAAGCATTACGTCGGCAATATCGAACGCTTGCCAAAGGACAGCAAGGGTCACAACTTCGGCATCGTCGGCAAAATAATTATATATCTGTGATGAAAGAAAACTGTAAATTTTAAACAAAATGAAGGCCCTGTTATCAAATTAAGGTTAAATTATACTTATTAAAGATCGTAAGAGTTTTTGATATCTTGTTTCTTGTGTGCGGCACGTTATTACAGCACAGGATACGGTGCGCCAAACTATGTGGAATTTCGCCTCGTTAGTCATGACGGGATAACAAATGAACATCAGCGATGGGAATCATAAACTGTCGTATTGTGTTGTTACTGTCGATCTGATGGTATTTATCATTTAATTTGCATGATCAATGTGTAGTAGGAAACAATGGAATTCTCTGATCTGTGTATGTTATGAAGGTCACGCCTACAACGTGGTTTGTTTCAGATCATCAGATATAGCATGCTGACGAGGTGGTTGGCGCTGGCGCTGGTGGCCGCGAGCTATCGCGTCGCCGACGCCTGCACGTGCGCGCCCGCGCATCCACAGACACACTTTTGTAACAGCGATTTTGGTAAGTTCCTCTAAATCATAACAAAGACATATAAAGAGACGAAAGTAAGTTTGTTTGTAACACTTTCACGTGAGCCAATTTTTATGTATTTTAGTACGGAAACAGATTGGACCCTGATACAGTTATAAGCTAGAGAGAAAAGGGGAGGGTGAGCGAAGCCACGGGCAAACGCTGATTATACACACATACTCATAGTTCTATCACAGATATAAAATAAGTGTAACAATCAACCAGCTACGACGTTACTTGTTAATGTTCGCTACCGGTCAGCTAACCCTTTAAGGACCTGTATAATCTCGTGAAAATTAATAATCTTACAATAGACACGACTAAGACAAAAGGGCGCCCTTCAAAATATAAAGTAATATTGAAGGCTCAATTTGGAAGGTTTCAATTAACTGTTTCGCTGGATTGTGGTTAATTAAGATAGAACATAGTGTTACTTGAAATTTAATATGAATTTTCTATTTTCAGTTATCGTTGGGAGAGTACAAAAAACATTTCGAGGCAAAGATTTTTACGACGCGTACAAACTGAAGATTCGAAACATTTACAAAGTAAGTATAGAAACAATCGTCACTTGTCAAGCTAAGCAGACCAACGATATACTTTTACATATATCTGAATTACAATACTTATAGAGCGGGAGCCAGGCCAAAATATCGTTAGTGATTTCTTCCCAAGCCGTAATTAGTATACTACATAAGGGAGTCATATCATAAAGATTCGTGAAAGTCAGCTGCGATTCCGTTGGTGGGATAAGCAGCAATCGCCGTTCAAACACGTAGAAAAAATATATTTTTTTAGTCATTTCCTCCCAACTGAAACCTGGTTTATATTAAAGATTACCTTGTATCACGAAGAATAAAACCAATCAGCCGACGGTACCATGGTGGAATACACGTCAGCCGGTCACTCGAACATGTAATTTTTTATTTTATTTTCAGTGATTTCCTCTCAACCCAAATTTAACCTGATGAAAGTTTACATGTAGTTATGGCTAAAAACAGACGTCAGCTGGCTGTATCTCGGTGGAAAGATCGTCAACTGATACTTTGAAAATTACAAACAGGACTTAGGCTCTCAGCCTAAATATGCATTTAGATCAAAGTTTTCAATTCCTCCCTACAGAAAACCTGTTTATATTGACGCTTACTCAATATCACGATGAAAAAATACATTCAGCTAATGTTTACAGACAGTTATGGATCAAAATACAGAGTTATTCTTATTAAGCTGGGCATCAGGAACATTGTGATTCCGTAAGAGATACGAAAAAACTTATTTAGATAACTTTAGCTCTTTTTTCAGTATAAAAATGTTAGCATTTTTATTTTTTTGGTCAAGTGTGAAATGTCCACTAAAATGAATTCGCTAGGAACAATATTTGGATTATACAAAATGTGCAATACCTTAAAAAGTACTTAACCGATTCTCATGAAACAAACTGTACAATAGTTTTTAAAACAAGACCAACACATTAAAATTAGTTCCATTGCAATAACCCCATAAACAAAAAATTACATTTTCAAGTTACGTAATTATGATCAACCTAATTATCTCATATAAGATTTATTTTTTAATGCCTTTCGACTCTGTTTCATGTAAAGATCATTTCGTTGTATCAGAAGACAAAAATCAGGATGGCGGAAATTGGTCAAAGGACATCATTTAACATTCATCACGCTCCATACATTTTTTGGGCTTTTCTGAAAGAGCCGGCCAAAGTATTAAAAGTCGGCGATGAGACCACCGCTATGACGAGAGGTGCACGTAGTGGGAGGTGCGACAAGATGTAGGTAAATATTGTTTGTAAGGAACCTCTCTTAAGATATTTTTCTAATCAGAATTTTTTTTATGTTATTTGTTTGTGCTAAATTATTATTAGAATACTGCATTTTTCTTATTAGAGCTAATTAAAATACATAATATCTTAACGAAACTAACTAGGAAATTGTACTGAAGTTTGATAATTATGTTGATCATAATTACGTAACTTGAAAATGTAATTTTTTGTTTATGGGGTTATTGCAATGGAACTAATTTTAATGTGTTGGTCTTGTTTTAAAAACTATTGTACAGTTTGTTTCATGAGAATCGGTTAAGTACTTTTTAAGGTATTGCACATTTTGTATAATCCAAATATTGTTCCTAGCGAATTCATTTTAGTGGACATTTCACACTTGACCAAAAAAATAAAAATGCTAACATTTTTATACTGAAAAAAGAGCTAAAGTTATCTAAATAAGTTTTTTCGTATCTCTTACGGAATCACAATGTTCCTGATGCCCAGCTTAATAAGAATAACTCTGTATTTTGATCCATAACTGTCTGTAAACATTAGCTGAATGTATTTTTTCATCGTGATATTGAGTAAGCGTCAATATAAACAGGTTTTCTGTAGGGAGGAATTGAAAACTTTGATCTAAATGCATATTTAGGCTGAGAGCCTAAGTCCTGTTTGTAATTTTCAAAGTATCAGTTGACGATCTTTCCACCGAGATACAGCCAGCTGACGTCTGTTTTTAGCCATAACTACATGTAAACTTTCATCAGGTTAAATTTGGGTTGAGAGGAAATCACTGAAAATAAAATAAAAAATTACATGTTCGAGTGACCGGCTGACGTGAATTCCACCATGGTACCGTCGGCTGATTGGTTTTATTCTTCGTGATACAAGGTAATCTTCAATATAAACCAGGTTTCAGTTGGGAGGAAATGACTAAAAAAAAATTTTTTTTCTACGTGTTTGAACGGCGATTGCTGCTTATCCCACCAACGGAATCGCAGCTGACTTTCACGAATCTTCATGATATGACTTCCTCATGTAGTCTGCTAATTATCGCTTGAGAGGAAATTGGTCACGGACATCTGTTACGGGCTCCCGCTCTATTATATTTGAATACAATGACTTGATTGTAGAATAAACGTGTTTGGAACTAAATGAAAGTTTAGAAAACTTGCTCTATTTGCTTAGTAAGCTAAAGAAAATGTTATTGTGTTACAGGCGACGCAGAAAGCGAAGGTGGCCCTACAATCAGGCCGTTTATTAACACCGTCCCAGGAATCTTTGTGTGGGGTGCAGCTACAGCCGAGGGAGACCTACGTTATTACTGGTGAATATCCTCTCTACGACATTTCTATAATACGATTTTGATGTTGCTACGGGATTACGAATGTTCGAGTCGATTCAAAGGATAAGTTCCCTTCACCCAATGTCGGTTTACCTCAACTAAGCTGCGAAGGATCGATATAGCTCCAACATAAAATGCTGACAGTATGCGAGGACGCAGCCCCAACTCGCCAGGAAACATTCCGATTATTTATTGCTGTACTGTGTACAATATTCTTATTCAAATATTCAATTCGAACAAAAAGAATTTCAAACGAATGTTGCGTAATATACTTTTAGGAAATTTAAGCTGACAGTAATCTCAAAAAAAATCTTAACTAGGTCCAACAGACAGCTGTTTGATACAAGTACCAACACTTGTCTGCTTCATTAGTATTAGACTTCGTAAAGAGATAAGTGTTGTCTTGTATCGGTAAATATAGACATCGAAGACTTTAAGTACATTAGGCAACCGCATTAGGAAACAAGTTGGCGCCTATGATTGCGACTGAGCAATACCTACTTACCTACTAAATCAGAATGAGTGTAATCTTTGAATCGCTAAAAGTTTAATTTCTTTTCTGTCTTTGTTTGACTGTGTCTGTAACATCGCTCGCCCTATTTGTGCGGATAATTTATTCATTAGAAAATTGTTCTGATTTTAAATAGGCCTGCCCGATAGGATAAAATGGATTCGGAATAAGATGAATGTAACCGAGGGCTGTTCGTGTAACCTTTGAGGTAGAGCGTTCTAGAATAAAGAAAGTTCATTTATTATTTCGTTCCAAGTCGTCTACGGTGTTCGCGGAAGATTTATGGGGACACGACGTTGACGGGTTATTACCACACCTACACAGAGTTACGAACTACAAATGTATTATAATTCCCACTTTTCGTGTTCCAGGTCGAGTAGTCCATTTGGAAGCTCACGTACATTTGTGCGGTTTCGTCAGCAAATGGCGTGACGTCACTCCTCGCCAGAGGAAAGGATTCCGTCTCCTCTACAAACAGGGTTGTACTTGCAAAGTAAGTACTCATTAAACTACCACATACTTAGACGAACTGGATATATGTATAGTTACAGAAGGACTTTTTGAGGAATAGCAAAACTTATTGAACTATAAATAAATTATGGGTGCGTCTCATTTCATATAAAGTTATTTGATATATTTTCATTTCAATAACGTTCACATGATATAATCAACGTGAGATATACCAACGGTTGATATAATTTCTCTACACATAATGTTTGTGTTACTCTAAAACTCATTTCATATAATTTTATTTGATATAACGTTTAATTAAGCGAAAATCATTACATTTAACGTTTGAAACATATAATTTAACGTTTAAACTATTTTCTTTGATGACTTTGGCTTATCCTTTGAACTTTGATTGTTTGCCTTCACCATTGCTATTGTTATTAGAAAAATTTATCCAAGAGGGAGCGAAGCGAGCTCGGGACTTGGGACACCCCGACACGGACAGGTTAGGTTCGAAGGGGATGGCGGGGTCTGAAAGACCCCGCCATCCCCTTCGTGTTAGGTTACTTTAAACCTTGCATCCAGAAATAGGAGCCCCGCAAAGCGGGGCTCCGTCGAGCCAGCATGACAGGTAGTAATCAGTTATTTGACCTAGGATGCAAGAGCGAGCGAAGCGAGCTCGGGACTTGGGGCACCCCGACACGGACAGGTTAGGTTCGAAGTTCGTTTAGGTTCTTCGTGTTAGGTTACTTTAAACCCTGTACGCAGAAATAGGAGCCCCGCGAAGCGGGGCTCCGTCAAAGATTCATGGCAGGTGGTACTATTACTAGGTACATCAGTGTTATTACTTGCCAGGAAAAAAAATAATTAGACCAAATAAGTTTTATGTCTTTTGAGCGGTATACAAAACGATTTTATATTCACTGATTGTTATGCTTATAGAAATTAGTCATTATAAAATTATGTCAATCGTTTATTATATTAACAGATCGTTATATCAAATAAAATTATATGTTAAGTTGTTATCTCTTGTAAATTTTAGAGATTTTGTAGTTATATCATATATTACTTACCCATAAATTATAAATCGTTTTGTAGCAAAGGATGCCAGGAAAACTGAAAACATGAAAGCTTTACAAAGTTTCAGTTTGCATAACTACTCGCTAACCGAACTATTAAAAGTTATGCTAAGTTTAAAACTGGAAGCAACGCCAAGAAATATAGTTTCTTGCAGATTGCCACAGATCACTTTTTTTTTTTTTTTTTTTGACTGGCCTGTTCGTTTAGTGGTTAGTGACCCTGACTGCTATGCCGGAGGTCGTGGGTTCGATTCCCACCCAGGACAAATGTTTGTGTGATGAGCACGAATATTTGTTCTGTGTCTGGGTGTAATTTATCTATAACATGTATGTATTTAGAAATATATATGTATGTTTATCAGTTGTCTAGTACCCATAACACAAGCTCTGCTTAGCTTGGGACTAGATGGCGTTGTGGAATATTATTATTATTATTATCTATATCTATACATATAATAAAACTGTAGAAAAATAATTTTTGTACATTAAAAAAAAACTCAAAAAATATAGCCAGCGTGTTTAAGGACAACCAATAGAACTCATTTCTAGCATTTTTAGAATTTTTGTCTGTTTGTCTGTTTGTCTGTTTGTATGTTTATTTGTTCGGGCATCACGTAAAATGTACGAAAGCTATGTAGATAACTTTAATACATAACGACTGAACGTAACTTGAAGTAACATTTAGTTTTTGTTTCATTGAAATCGGATCAGTCTATCAAAAGATATTTGAATTTAAAGTGTTCCAGAAGTAAAATTACGGTCAGTTTACACCGAGACACGCAGCTCGCAGTTCAGTAGCGCGATCTAGCTTGGAATAGAAAAACAACATACCTACTCAAATATGGTGTGGACTGGAGTGGAGCGGTTTGGAGTGGAGTAGAGTAGAGTAGAGTGGAATGGAATAGAATGGGATGGAATGGAAAGAAAGAAAGAAAAGGTTTTTATTTGACTCACACTAGAAAGGGATGGAATGGGATGGAAGCGGATGGAGTGGGATGGAGTGGGATGGAGTAGGATGGAGTAGGATAGAGTGGGATGGAGTGGGATGGAGTAGGATGGAGTGGGATGGAATGAGTGGGATGGAGTGGGATGGAGTAGGATGGAGTGGGATGGAATGAGTGGGATGGAGTGGGATGGAGTAGGATGGATTAGAATGGAGTGCGATGTAGTGAGATGGAGTGGGATGGACTGGGATGGAGTGGGATGGAGTGGGATGGAGTGGGATGGAGTAGGATGGAGTGGGATGGAATCGGATGGAGTGGGATGGAGTGGGATGGAGTAGGATGGAGTAGGATAGAGTGGGATGGAGTGGGATGGAGTGGGATGGAGTAGGATGGAGTGGGATGTAGTGGGATGGAGTAGGATGAAATGGGCTTGAGTGAGATGGAGTGGGATGGAGTGGGATGGAGTCGAATGGAGTGGGACTGAGTGGGATGGAGTCGGATGGAGTGGGATGGAGTAGGATGGAGTGGGATGGAGGGGGATGGAGTGGGATGGAATGAGATAGAATAGGTGCTGTAAAAAACGTGGCGAGAATTAATGGCGCACTAAAAAATACATTGTTAAATTCCGACATCCACGCGAACGAAGTCGCGGGCACAGCTAGTTATCAATAATAGCGTTGAAATTTATGCAGAAATATTCGTTTCTCCATATGCGGACCAATTTCCTTATTTTCTTCGCGGCTCGTTTTCCGAAACATATTATTAATGAGTAGAACGGATGAATATTTTTCTGAGCAAGGCGTGTTACTGTACCTACTGCATATTAATATTTCACGGTCACTTAGGTCAGCCGTATAATTTATAAATGGCGGTTACATAAAGCTTGGTAATAAAATAAATAAAGTAGATTTATAATATTCGATATTCCCTTCTAAGGATTACGGAGGTCAGAGTCAGACAGCAATCGATCTGTGCAAAGAATTAGTAAGCTTTACGTATATGAACACTGAACGAGAATAGTGCTACGAAAAATGCTACGAGATTTTGGCGTAGCACTTAGATAGGCTTTTGTTTCGCTACCGAACTACGGACATTTTGTAGAATGAGTGTTATTCTATTGTCCTAGGTCCACATGAACCGGCGGCGGACCAAGTCACCGAACACTTGCGTGACGGGCTACAACGAGTGCTACGAGCGACACGGCATCTGTCTACACGACCGCGAACACCGCTGCCGCTGGTCTAGGTAAATATAAGACGTATAATCAGTTTTTTTTATTATAAACTACAAAATGCGAAATGATGATAATATCGATGTCGGGAATATCATACTGACAAGTAAGCGATAGACAACTTTATGTAGGCAAAGTAAGCGTGTTTGTGCGCGATAGCTTACATGAAAACAGAAATAGTCTATTACACTCTCATAATATGGGTTCCCTAAAACGTGTAGTGTAGGTACCTAAGTAGCACAAGGAAACAATAACAAACCCACATAATACCTACAGCTCTCTAATTAGTACAGTAAACGAATCATAAACAATAAATTTCATAGGCAACCTTGAAGCACATTACTAATTCGCACTCCGTGTGCCAAACCAGATTACTCACACAATGAACAATTTTATGCTCCCATTCAGAGCTATTTTATAAACACTCGAGAAATTCCGTAATGTAAAGCAGTTAGGTTTCTCGTTTCAAACAATATTAAAATCGAATAAACACCTACGTTGTCACTGTTCGTTTATAACATGGGGAACGAGTTGCAGTCGTAAACACGCGAGCGTTTGATGTTCGACTGCCACTGCCGCCCCCCGACCGCTGCTAATTGTCACTCAACACCAATGTTTATGTTACAGGGCTCCCGCTCTAACGAGGTGCCTGCAAGCGACGCGCTTCAACAGCACTATGACTTGATTCACCACTACGATGCACAAGTTCACTCTAAAATGTACCTTTTGAACATCTCATTACGACGTCCCCGTGAAAAATTACAGATTCATCGACACTCATTACTAATCGTACGCTATCACAGCAGCTGATACTAAACCAAACATTATAGTAACACTTCATTCATTGTGGACCTTAAGTTATTTAGTTGAATGTTGTGTGTATGAAATTTGACGTTAAATTAGCTCTATTGGCAATGTGACGAATTTATTGGTTGCAAGTATTCAAAAATTGTTAAATTGTGATTTTTCTTTTGGACGCTTCTAAATTGTTGTTTTGTCTTCCTAGACAGAATTAGTTGTAACGTTATTTTTGTATTATTTATTCTTAAGTTAATGATTGTAAATTAACTAAATATAGTGATATATAGGTTAAAATAAAGAAATTTAAACGGATCACATGGAGTTTAAATATGTTATCAGAACGTTTCGTCGGGGGACTCTGTCCAGAGCATGTCCGAAGCCAAATATAAATTGAACGGCAAACTTGCGCCGCTGTGTCATGCTATCTCGTTCATTATTCTTGATCACAAACTACATTGTAGGAAAACTGGTATCAAATAATTATACAAAATTGAGCTGACATCACGTAACACACGTTGTAGTACAAAAAATAGAAAAAGTACCTGGACGCAAACGTCAGTTATGTAAATATAAATCTAAGTACTTACCATATCGGTGTGGTTATGATAATAGGTCTGCTCGATGAGAGGGAAGTTTTCCCTCCCGAGACGTCGTTGTAATTGGAGGAGATGACCGAACACCCAGGGCCGGTCCTAAACAAACACCATTTATAATAAAAATAGCACCATTTTATATGACAAAAGAAAAATGACTGAATATTACGAAGGACGTTGTTAAATTACCTGGAAGTGGTAGATTGAATTGAGGCTATTGATGGAGGGTACTCCTCCGAACTTGAGGCCGAGGAGGAGGGCGCGGTGGTCGGCTCCTGCGTCACGGACGTTCTGTCTCACCAACACGAAGTCCGGCCTAGCACAAGAACAGTTGCCTTAACCATTATCATAGGTAACAAAAAGACAAGCTATTTGAAGAAATAAACGAGAAAATATTATAGGAGAAAATAAATCAAGTCGAGTTTTATTTTGAATATTCTTATCGCCTCTGTCTTTACATAGACAAAGCCATTTATGTGTGTATCACTGGTATCACTAACATACAATGGAAACAATGTTATAAGTTCAAATATTTTCCAGCCGTTTGAGGAAGTAGTTTACACAAGTTGTGAACAAACTTAGGTTATTATTATGTAAATCATAAAGCGCCCACACCTCAATCATAGCAAGACAACGCAAACAAAAGTTGTTACGAACTTCCATTTAAATTTTATATACAGTTTGAGTCACCGCAGTTACATCTATAAATAGGGTTTGTTAATGTGTTTTAAGCAAACGGATTATCTCATCGACCAACTTATAATACCTGAATAACTCTACCCGGAGTAATTAGATTGTCTCTTGAGATAATTAATTTAATAAATAACTCAACATTAGAACTTTAATAACACTCACAATGTTTCTCCTACAAATCCCTTTGGAATTTGTACTTCTCTAGAATTTAAAATTAGCTTAGTGCTTCTTAATTAGGTAAGTAACTTTGCGAAGACTCGTTTCTAGATAGAATGTGGCGAGGAATTACTTCTTAGTATGAAAATGAGGATATTACTTACTTGAAGCACCGAGTGACTTTAGTGCCGCTGCGATAAACCGCCATAGATACATTGGCTCCGTCAGAATTGGCAGTCACAGTTAACTCCTGTTCGAGGCAAACGGGACAAGTTATAAAACGAATTAATAGTCACTTGTATAATAAAGGAACGAGTTCATCCCTTTTAAGTTTTACATCCAATATCCATCCCTAAACCTGTTGACCCTGTAATGTCCTCTAAGAATTACTTTGTGAAGTATCTTGAAGTCTGTTTAGAGAGCTTTTCGCAATACTTTGTGTAGGTACTCTCGTGGATCCAATTTGAAAACTGCTTTGAACTTCGTATTATCTAACTAGCTACAGTTAAGCCTTTATAATATCATTTTCAGAACCGTATCTTTCACAGTGGCAACGTGCCATTCGGCTCTCAAAGGAACGGCTGGAACATGATGTTTTACGAGCCTTAACGACATTATCAAAGTGGCCAAATGTGCAACTAATTCTGCAAAAGCTGCAGTTGATCATTGAGTAAGGTAGTATGAAGAAAATGAGAGCTTATATTAAAAGGGCCAAATAAAGACGGTGCTAAAAAAAGATTTCATGAGCATATGAGGGTACGGTTAAACGTTAGTAATAATTAATAAGTCGAGGGAAGCTCGGGACACGGTGACGTTGACATGGGCACTGGGCACACGGACACTGCGCTCTGAATATTACAATAGTTTGTTCTACAACACCTATTTTGTGGCGAGGGTACATAATTGAATGGAATGTAATGTGTGCGTCGTTGCTATCACGATCTTTTTTACTATGTAGTTGGATTGTTTAATGAATTCTACACCTTTTCCCCATTTAACTAATTAATTTTCATTTGTTGAGTTATACTCTACGATTTATATCAAGGAGCAGTGTTGCGACTGTAAAATAATAAATTGGCCATCAAAAATGTCATTTATACTTCAATTAATTTTAGCAATTATAGGCCCTTTCATAGTACAATAACCTTCCGAAAACGTATGAGGCAAACATCTGGCGCTGGCAGCCAATCAATAGTGCGGACTGGAGGCTGCGGGTGACAAAAGTGGATGCGGAGAATAAAATGAGGTTAACAGATATATTCGCAGAGATGTAGGGACTAAAATATATGTATGCGAGATGTAATTGAAATAACTCAAAACCTCGGATACCCTAGCCCAAATAATTACTTTCATAAAGATTCAATGGGCAAGTGATTATTAACTTTTCCTTAATTTTTAAAAAACCTTAGTTAGAATATATCTAAGGTTATACAAACATATTATGTTTGTTATAATCACCATAATTATCAAATAATTAAAAGTAACTTAAAGTATTAAACAACCAAAATAATTATTTACAATTTTTCAACAATTTGGTCAGTTAATACTTCTCCCAATTCAGAACGTTTCAGGTTTTGAGTTATTTCAATTACGCCTTGTATAATACGTACATTGTATTTACTCACCCTAAACTCTGCCTGTTCGACGCGGATGTCCCACTCGCCGGGCAGGCGGCGACCTCGGAAGTACTTGGACCAGTCGGTGTTCTGGTCATCAACCACCAGCAGGGTCACACATCGGTCCCGGTTGTACCCACGACCCACAGAGGCCACTGACGTCACGCTCCCTAAGAAACCACTTTTTGTTTGGGCCGCTGACCAAGGAAGCTCTTTCAACCATACACAATGAATGGCAACAACGTCACCATTGTTAAAGAGCAGCAACCGGTAATAATGTCAGCTTTTCCGAAAAGCTCAAAAGCGATTCTGTAGGCATTTCCGCTTCAAAATTATTCAAACCCAGCCTTTTAATTATGAAGGCATTTGTTGCAAAGATAAAATTCGAGCCAGCCAACTGTAAAAGCGGGCCCTCTAGGGATACCTGTAAACATACGTTACCTAATAAATTGGCGCCTTGATCTCTTGCCGCACCGGTGAGGGATTGCACTCGTTGGAGGAGAGACTCGCGGGACTTGGCCGGGGAGGATGGCGCGGATGTACCGCGGGATCCTCCCCGCAGGTTCAACGACAGGTCTCCTCCGCTGTTCACGGCAGCCGCTACGGACGCGGACGGCGCCGGCGGAGGACCCGAAGGGCCGCTGATGCTGCCCCCGGTGACTATATCAAAATAAAAAAATGGCTACAACTACTCGGAACCCGTCAAATCTATCTATCTATATCTATATACTTATAATAAATCTGTAGAGAGGTCAATTCTGTACATGAAATATATTTCCAAAATAACTATCAGGGGATGATTAGGGATCGATACTGATGCCAAAAATGCAATTAATAAAATTATTGTCTGTCTGTCTGTCTGTCTGTCTGTCTGTCTGTCTGTCTGTCTGTCTGTCTGTATAACCGTTATAGAAACGATAACTACTCGACGGATTTTGACGAAACTTGGTACAATTATTTTTCATACTCCTGCGCTGGTTATAGTATACTTTTCATCACGCTACAATCAATAGGAGCAGAGCAGTGAAGGGAAATGTTAGGAAAACGGGAGTAGTTACTCCATACACGCTAATCTTCGTAACTACTGGATGGATTTGATTGTTTTTTTTTTGTTGTATAGTTATTAAGTCTGGGCAACATATAGGCTATAATTTATCTTGGAAACTTGAACACCTGATGCAGAACTGCAATAGATCAGCTAAACTATAAGAGATACAAAAATAGCGCCATAGCAAAAATTGTTCCGCTTGATGAGCATTTTCTGCTGAGAAAATAAATTTGAAGATATGGAACACCTGATGTGGAACTCCTAGAGCCCAGCTACACTATTACATGTACAGTAATGACGTCTTAGCAAGAGTTGTTCAGCCTGATGAGCACTCCCTGTTGTCGTATAAAAACTGAAGATCTGGAACACCTGATGTGGAACTCCAAGACCCCAGCTACACTATAACATTTAGGAACAAGAGTTGTTCAGCCTAATGAGCACTCTCTGTTGACGTATGAAAATTGAGTTATTAACATATAAATGAATAACATCTTAGCAAGAGTTGTTTAGTCTGATGGGCATTTCCTGTTGACTTACAAAAATGAAAGATCTGGAACGTCTGGAATCGTCATGCGCGTCCCGTTGGTTTCCCGTCCCCAGGCTCTAAGAATTCGACATCAGACGTTTCAGATCTTCTATTTTGACGACCCCTTTGTTGCTGGCATAAGCAACAGGATCCGCGTACGAAGTCGCTGGCAGAAGCTAGTATTTAATAACTAAGTATTACTCATACATGATTTCCCCAAGTTTGTAAAACTAATCCCAATTTTATGTAATCCGTTTCGTAATCCGGATTGAAAGTTATGTTAAACACGCTAGTCCTAAGTAAACAAACTACTTCTTGTTTATAAAGTCTGTGTAATTTATTGGCTTAAAGAACTTTGGTCTTACCCTGGGAGGTCGGCCTTTGATTCTGCGGCTTCGGCTGGCTGGTGGTGGCCGGGCGGCCGGTGTAGGGGTCCACCTCACCCTCATCGCACTCGGACTGCAGGTCTCCCGAGCTGAATCTGCGCAACGCCTCCGCTGAACTACTCGTCCCACGCCACCGCCACGCCGCGCCAACACACAGGGACACGCACAGGAAGG
This sequence comes from Agrotis clavis, assembly GCA_954870645.1. Lineage (NCBI taxonomy): Eukaryota > Metazoa > Arthropoda > Insecta > Lepidoptera > Noctuidae > Agrotis > Agrotis clavis. The sequence goes on from OX940921.1 coordinate 15,919,880, forward strand.
ACAAAACCGACACACGCAATGTAGCCACTCATGATCACCTAACCTTAAGGACTTGCCAACCAACGTGAACACTGCCATTAAAGCTAACATAATAGAATTAGCTCCTACAGTGCTGAGAACTGAGAAGCTTTCTATCTTATTCGTTATCTGAATGAATAGGAGTGAACATAACTGTTAAGAAAAATAAACAATACAACTGTAACAATGGCTCTTGTTAAGCAGCAACATTGAATCACGACAGTAACATCGAGAGGAAGCGCCATGCACTGAATGCAGGAATTTCAGAACTGTTAATTGTTGTAGGACAGTGGTCCCAACAAGTAGCAGCAGTGATGGTCACATACAATACAATCACAGTCGAGGCTGATGAGTGGTGCTACACGGTATGTAGAGTGGAGCCGGGGGGTCGGGGGAGCGAGCGGCGAGGGGGAGGGGAGCGGGGAGAGTGCCGACGGGGGTGGAAGCAGCGCGGTGAAGCGGTTCGGGCTTTTTACGGTGTCATAAATTTTATTTTATCCATAGATTATAAAACTGAGCTTCATATAATAATGTGATTTTTACCCAAATTGTGTAAACAAAGTTAAGTATTACATCTATATGAAAGAAAAGAAGGGAAGTAGAAAGTAAATAGACTAGATAGAAATAAATTTAAATTCAAGCTCGTAAAGCCATTCTTATGTTGGCATGGTTGAATTTTCTCATAAGTTCTACAGCGGGATAAATTATTAAAAATCTGACACCCTGTTCACAGAAAGGTACATTTATTATAATTATCACATATCAGGTAACTGAAAAAACTGTAAAGCTTAGAGTACAAAGATCAATCATGCAATTACATAAAGAGAAAAGATCAGTTAGGGGACAGATATCATGCAGACCAAGAGCATACCTTCGTTTCAAGTAATTGACATTGGTGGTGAAGGAGTTTCGAAAGCTTGAGAAAGACAGGGTTGATGTGGTCGCGGCCTGCGGGCCACAGATCCCAGGGCACCCCGAACGGTCTATTTTGCCGCCTCCTTTTGTAAAAAAAACCAAGCAATGAATACCACAAATAAATTATCGAATCATCAAATTACCGTGACCCCGGAACGTAAAGGCCTATTGAAGGACACCGTGGATTTTAGTCAGTACGAGTCTCTCCTGCTCTGCCCTGGTTGGAAGGACTCATTATTTTACCACGCTAAAAAAAATGTGTGTATATGCATGAGGGCGTGAGGGTGGCTTCTCTCCTGCATGAAGGTGGAAGTGTGATACTCCATCCTGCATCCAACCCTGGATTTACTCGTATATTGCAAAATTAAAACTAGATATTTTTCATAACATTTAACTAATACCACTGCAAAAGTTTCCTATAGGACAGCGAATTTAAGAAAGCAATCCTGAAAAAATTATTGCACAAATGTTTTCTCATTACGCTTTCTCATAGACGCCTAATATACACTTCTCATCAAAAAAATCGAAACACTTTCGTTTTTATTGTTTTTGTCCTAATTTTTTACAAAAGATAATTAATTCCATGAAAAAAAAACATTACTGTGTAGCTGGCAGTTTGGTCATTACAGTAAGAAGAAAAAAATCAAAATTCGAAATAATTTCATTTGTTTATCCTATAAATGAAATTAATCACTGTTTTGAGACAAATGTGTATGTAGGGTTGGAGTACGTTTCTCGTTTAAAAACTAAAAATTAGCGCTTGTCTTTAAACTTTCTGTTTCTTATTTCATTTACTGTGACTTTGGGACGTCTGAAAAAACTTTTTTTTCTAAAACATATGGATACTTCGCCCGCAGAAGCCGCCCAAGTGGTGGCATTGCTGGATTCTGGACTTAGTCAGCGTGTTGTGGCTGCAAGATTGCATCTAAGCTTATCATCTGTTCATAGAGTCTACAAACGCTATCGGGAGACTGGTTCGTTCACGCGCCGTTCAGGATCTGGCAGGAATCGGGTCACTTCTGAGCGAGATGATCGATTTATTGTAACAACTTCTTTACGAAATCGACGCCTTAACGCTTTTCAACTGCAGCAGCAGCTTCGCGTTGTACGAAGAGTAGCTGTAAGTGACTCTACAATAAGAAGAAGGTTGAAGGAACGCGGATTGGCACCGCATAAGCCAGCGAATGGGCCGAAATTAACTGCAGACCATCGAAGAGCGCGCCTTAACTTTGCACGCGAGCACCTAACTTGGTCATACCTTCAGTGGAGCAAAGTACTGTTTTCTGATGAGTGTAAAATTATGCTGTATGGTAACGACGGAAGGAACAAGGTCTACAGAAGAGATGGAGAACGCTTTGCACAATGCTGCATTGAAGAAAAGGTCAGCTATGGTGGCGGTTCGTGGACGGTTTGGGGAGGAATCAGCGCCGACGGTAAGACAGAACTTGCCTTTGTGTCTGGGCCACGGCTGCCTGCACTAAACTCTCATCGGTACATCGAACAGTGTCTTGAACCTCACGTGATGCCCTATGCACATTTTATTGGCAACGACTTCATATTCATGCACGACAATGCTAGAGCTCACACCGCGGGCGTCGTACGAGATTATCTTACCGAAGTCGGTATCTCCATTATGGTATGGCCAGCAAGAAGCCCGGACATGAATCCCATTGAACATCTATGGGATGAATTAAAGAGACGAATTCGAGCAAGAGATCCAGCCCCAGAAACACTTAGCCAGCTGCAAAATGCAATCCAAGAGGAATGGGATAATATACCACAACATGTGATCGTGACTCTCATCCAATCGATGAAGAACCGTATGGAAGCAGTAATAAGAGCTCGCGGAGGGAATACAAGTTATTAAATAAACGTTTCTTACATTTTTTTTTCATTTACGCGTGTTGTTTTACCCATTTCCTTCATATTCCATACAGGGTAAAAATTACTCATTATACAAAATACGAAACCTATGAAGACTTAATTTGAATTTAGAACATTAACATTAGGATTTAAAAACCTCATACTACTCACTATTAAATGACATTTTTCATTTATTCCTAAATATACACATTTTTCTGATAATCCTTATCAAATCATAAACTGCGAGGTGTTTCGATTTTTTTGATGAGAAGTGTATTAGTTCCAAATGTGTTGGGAGCTACATGTATTACAGTTATTTTATCAAAAAAAATACATGCCGCAATTTCGGTCCGTGACGATGAAAATTCCAAGTTCCCATCACCTTTTTACCCGAGCTAGTGACACTAGTAAAACGTCGGAGTGGGACTAGGGAAAATTACTTCAGGTTTTTATATTAAAAACGAATGGAAGACGTCTGCGTTTTCCAGCACGGTAAGGTAGAGTTGTACCTATAGTGCTTAAGAGCTGTTTATCAAGTTTCGTGTAAAATGTGTCCACACACTAGATATTTCTCCGGGTGCGTTTACAAACATAGAAACACACCTAGACCTGGAACAACTATTTGCAGATATTACCAAAGTGTTTATTTTGTTACGTGCTGGATTCGTACCCGCGACACGTTGTACAGCAGCCGATCACTCAGCCACCACGTCAACCGTGTCAATTTAACCCGCTATCTTTTGTATTTTGTACTTGTATTTTTAAGAGAGGTAGACCTCGAAGGAGATGGCGGGACGAGCTGGATGTCTTTCTTGAGAATTGGAAAGAGGTGGCGCAAAGTCGTGAACGTCGGAATTGGCCTTTGCCCAGCAGTGGGACAGTTCAGGCTAATATCTTCTATCTATCTATCTATCTTCTTCTTCTTCTATTCTATACTTATAATAAATCTGTAGAGAGGTCAATTCTGTACATGAAATATATTTCCAAAACAACTATCAGGGGGTGATAAGGGATCGATACTGATGCCAAAAATTCAATTAGTAAAATTATTGTCTGTCTGTCTGTCTGTCTGTATAACCGTTATAGAAACAAAAACTACTCGACGGATTTTGACGAAACTTGGTACAATTATTTTTCATACTCCTGCGCTGGTTATAGTATACTTTTCATCACGCCACAATCAATAGGAGCAGAGCAGTGAAGGGAAATGTTAGGAAAACGGGAGAAGTTACTCCATACACGCTAATCTTCGGAACTACTGGAAGGATTTGATTGTTTTTTTTGTTTTTGTTGTTTTAGCTATTAAGTCCGGGCAACATAATTATAGGCTATAATTTATCTTGGAAACTTGAACACCTGATGCAGAACTGCAATAGATCAGCTAAACTATAAGAGATACAAAAATAGCGCCATAGCAAAAATTGTTCCACGTGATGAGCATTTTATGCTAAGAAAATAAATTTGAACATATGGAACACCTGATGTGGAACTTCAAGAGCCCAGCTACACTATTACATATACAGTAATGACGTCTTAGCAAGAGTTGTTCAGCCTGATAAGCACTCCCTGTTGTCGTATAAAAACTGAAGATCTAGAACACCTGATGTGGAACTCCAAGAGCCCAGCTACACTATAACATATATATGAATAACATCTTAGCAAGAGTTGTTTAGTCTGATGGGCATTTCCTGTTGACTAACAAAAATGAAAGATCTGGAACGTCTGGAATCGTCATGCGCGTCCCGTTGTTTTCCCGTCCCCAGGCTCTAAGAATTCGACATCAGACGTTTCAGATCTTCGATTTTGACGACCCCATTGTCGCTGGCATAAGCAACAGGATCCGCGTACGAAGTCGCTGGCAGAAGCTAGTATATAATAAAAACTTTTATTTTTTAGCATTTCCACATTTTAAATGCCGTCCGAAAATAGAGTATAATAGTAATGCAAAAACATTTTAGTATTTCTAGAATTCTATGAGTAAATAGTTGCACTGCATATTCCTGTTGGTTTCAGTAAAGGAATTCTAATGTAGTGTCTGCATAGTTGCATATCTAGGTAGTTGAGGACATTTGTCTCTATAATAAAGCACATTATACTAGTTTATAGGTACTGCTGTCACTGCATAGACTGCGAATGTTCCGCTATATACTTTATAGCTACAATCAACTGAAGTTAAGATGGTCGCGCGATATTGAATTTATGGGCGGTTGTGACTATAGATATTTCTTGAACGTCGGGAATCCGCGTGCTTTATATCTCGCACAACACAACTGAAAAAACCGGCCAAGTGCGAATCGGACTAGCACACGAAGGGCTCTGTACCATTTATCTATAAAAACGAGCAAAAAAACACACGTTTGCTGTATTGGCAGCCCCCTTAAAATATTATTTTATTTTGTTCTTTTAGTATTTGTTGTTAAAGCGTCTAATGAAATCTGAAATAAATCTGATTTGAGCTGTCTTACTATCACGGTTTGTGAGATATAGCCTAGTTACAGATGGACAGCGGGAGTCATAGTAATAGGGTCCAATTTTATCCTTCGGGTACGGAACCTTAAAAATCTATCTAGACATGTTCTCAAAGAATCACTAAGATATTCTCTTCCAAACTCACAGTTTAAAGTAAGACTACAATGAATTCTGTCAAATTGTCTCATCTCCTTCAAACGTGTCTTAACTCTGCTCGTTGTAAACCCGCGTCTGTTTGTTTCAAAAGAAACTAAGTACCATGTAAATGCTGTAAGAGTCTTTACTCTTTAGCATGACAACAACACACAAGTGGTACAAAGGGGACGAGTGAGACTTAAGTAGGTGCTACTCTACCCCTTTTTACTCACACGCCCCTTGCATGCAGCCGACGTGGAGTTTCCAGGTTGAACTGAATGAAATGACCGCTCGTTTCTTTTTTATGTGCCAGATGAATGAGCTCAGATTTTAATTCATAATAAAGGCAGTGTTCGTGAAAGTGATAAAGTTTTATTACAAATTCCAGGTTTTACGTTTTTAAAACAAGGTTTTTGTTTGTGAAAGCTCACCGTTGTTAAACCAAACGAATAGATAAATCCAGGAATAAGTAGTCCATTTTACGATTAATAAATAATTTATAGCAAACACATTTGTATGGAGAATAGAAGCACAAGCTTCTAAGTAAATACCGTAACCAGATTTACAATAAACCCAGAATACTTGATCTACGAAAATACGATTTTCATGGATCCGGAATAGCGGCAGGAACAAGCTTTGGGTAAATGTAAAGCCGATTTCCTTCACCCGTGAAGCGGTAAATACAACCTTACCCTCTTTTACAAAAAGATCATTTTAGATCTTACTTACAATAGATGTTTACGTGACTTCATTCTTTTATACTGGCAAGATTTCGTTCTGCGTAGGTACGATACAAGGTAAATATGTACATAAACTTACCTCGGTATATCTACAGCAAGTGTCGCGGATGTCAACAGTGGTAATGGAATAAACACGGCTAGGTGAACAGCTTGCGAGGTGGGGGACGAGCTACCTGCAGACAAAATATTTGGATCCTTTCATATTTTACATCTTTATTTGCATTTCACAACGTAATTTTAATAGGTACAAGAAACAGGAATTATTGAACAACTTTCGAATAAGATATGAATATTAATTATTTTATTAAGAACTTGTTCCTTCGGGCATGCGGGCGGCGAGTAATGGGCAACTCGCCTTCCGATCATGGACCATGCCCGGGTCGACGGCGCGTTGTGCTCCACGCGCGCCTCAAAGAGCGTCAGCATGATGACGGGGCCCCCCTCTAGAGGACCAAAGCCTGCCGGGGTCTTATCTCATTACCGTGACCAAGGAAAGTAAGGGTTATTAGACACCGTGGATTTTAGTTAGTGCGAGTCTGACAGTCCCTCCCGCTCTGCCCTGGGTGGGGAGGACGCTACAGTTGATGATTTTACTACGCTAAAAAAAAAAGTACTTGTTCCCTGTTAGCTACAACTTTTAAAACATTGCGACTGCTGATGATACTATTGACACAAATTAAATCGCATGAACGTTGAACGGGACGTTGTCCGCAAACACCATTACGGGACCTCCCCATCCCCCTCAAGTCAAGAATGAATACGTTGCTAGGCAAGCGTGCTTCCTCGTTAACCACATAATTGATTGCCATCAGAGTTTTAAACACAAAACTATAGCAAAACTAAAAAATACAACAGTTTAGATTTAGGGGCGCAATTGACTGATTCGATACGGTTATCCCAGACAGCAGGGAAATCTCGTTATAAACCAGCGCTTGGAATAGTTAATCCTTTTCACTATTCAAAGGTTTAAGGGTAAGAGGTATTACAGGAGGAGAGGTGGCACTATTTAAAGGTTAGGGGTAGCCATTCTTTCCAAGAGTGCGGTAAGAGGCGAGAAAATGAACAATAGTGTCCTTCATTTACAACCCTAACCCAAACATCACAAAAGGGATCATGGTTACCTACCATACTAAAGAACAGTGTGATTTATGTCGGTTACAACTTAGTTCTAATCACGAGCTTTTCTAATACGTAGCTACCTAAATATAAATAACCTAAAAGATACTAAGAACTTAATAAAATTTCTACTTTAAAATAAACAGAGGAAAATTGTATCATCAAAGGGTAACTTGAAGCATTATTAAAGGAAAAAAATACCTTAGCTTTTTACTTTATCTACAAAGACAATCTATTTTTATTTTCCTATCGTTGTTATTCTTAAATTTCTCGACTCAAGAAAAAAAGAAACGTTAAAAAGGTATTCGAAAGATTATCTCATGAATTCGTAATAATGTATAAGACCGGTTAATATAGAAAAAGTACAAAAATCATGATATACTATATTCCACAATTTCTTTTATATTTTTAGTCTTGAATTTCAAAATATCGCGGTCGAGAAAAAACTAATCAGACATGTGATATTCTGCGAAGATACCGAAAACATGGGACTGAATAAATTAGAGTAACCACGTAACTCTCAAAGTATAATAACTTACATACGTATAAGTTTAATTGGAGAGGTAATTTATCATACTTACTTGATTAAATCTAATGTTCTAAAAAATTCAAGATAATAATATAATATAATAATAAAATTCTTTATTTCTCCTCACAATGATACACTTGTAGGTTATGTTATTACAGACTGTTTGTATTATTTTTTATTGGCAATGTGAGGAGCTGGTGTTTGAGTTGGGCATAAAATGCCTTTTTTTTTTTTTTTTTTTTTTTTTTTTTTTTTTTTTTTTTTTTTTTTTTTTTTTTAGGTGGTAAAATCATCAAATGAGTTCTCCCGCCCTGGGTGGGGCGGAAGGGACTGTCAGACTCTTACTGACTAAAATCCACCCGTGTTCCTTCCTATACCCTTTACGTTCCGGGGCCACGGTAACCTGGGTTAAGAAAAAACCCGCGACCCCAGCAGGCATTTGGCGCGAAACACGACGCGCCACCGACCCGGGCTTGGTCCTTGGTCGGACGGCGAGCTACCCATAACTCACCGTCCGCAAGCCCGCTCCACCGCTGTGCCCTCTGCTAATCAGAGGGACACGCGTTGGAGCGTCCACACGACAGGCTATTCGCATACGGGCAAAGAGACCCCTTAGGCACACAGTGCCTAAGGAAGAGTTTTTGCCCGCATCCCAGGGTGCACCGGCCCGAAAAACTGGTCTTCCCCCCGGACGTATCCGAGAGGGAACTCCAGTCCACGGGCGCACGTGGAGGTTTCCTGTCATAGCACCCCGGCATAAAATGCCTAAGATAAATATAGAACAGTGGGAATCCTAATGTTCAATCCAATTTTATTGTAGTCCTAAATTAGGATCCTAATTTAGGATTAACATAAGTTAAACAAAAAGACTGTCCTATCATTATTGTACAAGATATTAGCATGCCTTCCAATTTGTATTTCTCTCATGAACTTGGGTAAAATTCGTGGAATAATTTATTCTCTGGGTTGCGCCGAGGGCCGAAATGTCAACCGCTATCTCCAAGTTTAACGTGTCTAATGTTTTGCGTATTATGTGATGGATTTAAACATCGTTTGCGGTGTGCGTGTTAGTTACACGAAAAAGGTAATTAAAGTTTATGTTGTTATCAACACTCAACACTCCTGACGTGTGCAGATTTTATAGTAACTGTTGTGGACGAAGTGATCCTATATAGGCTATATGCACTTCCATTGAAATTCCGTATTTCATTGTAAACGTTTATGACGTGCGTGTAAAACGTATTACGGTTAAGTGACCAAATTATGATGAGTCACGTCTCCGAATACCTAAATCGAATAACCATAATAACATTGAAATTGGCAAAATTATGATATAATAATTATGTTTGCCGGAATTAAATGTTACGCATTAACAACGTTGGCATTCTATCTACGAGTAAAAGGCAATTTGACAGAATTAATTAATTTTAAATATAATAAGTCCGTTATTTAGACTTTTGAAAAATAATGAACACGTAGTTTTTCTTTTGATAAATTAATGAATATTTTAAAAAAAATATCGCATCAAAAGTCGAGAATTGGGGCTCATGACGTCAGGACTCAATAAAAATTATAACGCTTTGTCAATTTTAAAAGTGTCGTAGCTTTGTCGATTTTGGTTTATGTATAAAACCAAAAAATACGGGTCGGTTATTTTTTTATTATCTAATTGACGGACTACTTAGATTATTCAGTAAAATAGTCAATTCATGTTAAATATATTTTGAACTGTGTAAATTAAAGTATCTATGTCTCTCTATCTACCGCACTAAGTACAAAGAAGAAGCTAAAAGAAAAATGGACGGCACTTCGGATCTGCACTCAGCAGCAGCAATAACATTTTTTACTGGAGCCTAATGCCCTACATGGGGAATACAAATCACTAGTTTTCTTTGTTTATTACACCTACGCCCGTCGGATGTGACACGATATACGATCCATAACATGGACAATAGCTGTGGCTAAAGTAGGGTAGTAGCTTGATGGTATCATAGTCAATAACATAACAGACATTGTATTTTTAATGGTTACCTTAAATAGAGTTTCACTTTCTAGTTTTATTTAATAATACCATCTACACCTATACAATATCCTTGCAAATAGATTATAATCGCTAAGTAGTGATGTTATTAATGTTGTCTGGGGGTAATTGATGTTCAATTAGGTAAACGAAAACTTTGCCTGCCTACAATTTCTTAGTTTTCAATTACACTTCGCTGATTAAAACTACTAATTGGGTGGTTTGAGTAAACGTTTCACAAGTTTTTGTCACAATATTCGTACTCTCGCTGGACAGTTCCGTGCCGTGGCGCTCAGTCACGTCGTCTGGGGCACTGGCGGGCCGCCAACGTTCATCCCTCCGGCAACCACCGCGACACCCGTTACGCAACCAACCCACCCCGTAACCTATTATTGGGCCATTCACTTACCTATATTCGGACGTTTCTACTTTCCCCCAACATTGAATTTGGACATTTACAGTTTTAGGTTTTTGTTCTCACGGTGCTACGCCGTAGCAGCAGCGTAGGCCTTTAATTTTAACCTACAAAATGTTTTACGTTTGTGTTTTGCCGAATATAAACGGTAAATTAAAGGCTTAGAAGGTCTCTAGGGGACAAAAAGCGAGGGTCTGCAGCTGCTAATGTTAGGGCAATGTTTTAGGAGGCGCTACATCAACCGTGACTCAGGGGGGCGCGTTATTGCCCTTCACCTCTACGAATCTTGTTAAATAGGGCGAGTGATATGTTCAACTAAGGTTTTTATAAATAAAATAGTGAAGGTATTTTACCTTTATAATATTGTGTAGGAACATCTGATAAAATAAACTGTTTTGTTACTAATACATAAATAAATATACTAATGTTACATAATGAAGTGATAGATAAGCTATTGCTGTTTTGTATCACATTTACAGCCGTTATCATGTATCCAATCGCCAGATAAGCAACAGATTTTTAATGGAACGACAACAGTTTCCAAATTATAATGACATGAATTAATAATAATGCTGAAACCAGGTAATAATATATGTCCAGTCACTGCAGCAACAACGCAACTGCAAACAATAGATACAAACTCGCATAATCTAGATGTTTTGTGTCTTGTCTAGAAATTCAACGTATTCAAAATTCAAAAAAACTTTCCAGTTATGTAGCGAATTTATGAAAACGAGACATGTGAAATTACAAACTATTTCTGAACGCCTGCAATGCGTTGTAAACATGATACCGAATATAAGGAAAGTTAGAAAACGCCTTGGGGAACAAAAGTTACATTTGGACAATATATCCAGATGTTTTCTTGTTAACCACGCTTGACGACCACAGGAGAACAGGAAAATAAACAAAGAATACTAATATAAATAAAAAAGACTGACAGCTTTAGCATTCAGAAAGTTCACGCGACCATAAATAATGATTTTTAAATTAAGGCACTCCAGCATAGAAGGGTCAGCAATGCTAAAAAGGTTCACCTGGAAAAGGTATGAATCTAAAAATACATGAAGGCCTGCACCCGCTTTAAATAACGCTCTAATTTATTATGATTATTATCCCGTGAGCATGATTGTACATGCTGCTATTCTGTACATAAAAACTCGGTCATAAAAAATATCATCTAAACATAAAAGTACGAAATAAATGTGTCCGCCCACTATCAAATAATCGAGGGTATAAACAGAGGCTGCTAGGTAGGGACTGGCGGGCAGCCAACCCGTGACGTGCTAGCGTTACGCAAGGATCGATCCTAGGACCCCGAGTGCCTAATGCTGGCACATTCACAAACAACCCACTACGTGATTCAGCATTAAACTGGCACGCAAACAATAGCTACTACTGTAATACGTAGCTTTATTCTACTACATTTCAAGTCCAAAAAACACGAGCGCTTCGTGAAAACACGAAGTTAGTCTGCTCAGTAGCGATATTTCATGCTGACATCGTGTACAAAGTGTACAACAGCGCTGTAAGTAATGTTACATTCGCGTGTACCACTCTTTGCTATTCATTATGTAGCAGGAGTTGCGAGAATCTGTGTCGGTACAAATCTGAACAAAATAGGAAATAATTGAAAGCACCGTACGCACGTAGCATTTTCTAAGGTGATAAAGCGATAACATTCGATAGTTAACCGTGTTCCTAATGCCGTCATTAACCATGTAGAAAGCGACGTCTCATGAGGCCGCAGTGGGATATGTTCAGACTAATAAAACGTAACAGCTAGTTCGGAACACTGGGTAATTGCCCACTAAACGCTGTCGATCTCCGACCGATATCGTTCTCAACATAATAGAAGATAGCCTTCGTTAGACGGCTTTACTGCAGATAAAGATACCTATCGTCTTTAACTCTCCTTAAGAGATCGTAACATGGAATGAAAATAAAATTATCACGTCCGAATCAACTAAGAAAATAAATTAATGCATAAATTGATTTTTCTTTCCTCAGTGGAAATAACTTTCCCTCACTATATCGTTAATTCTTCGGGGGATTAGCAAGTCCATCGATTATAACTATATTACATGCATATGGAATAAGGTTATGATACCGAACTTTTTTTTGTACATTAGATAGAGCTAATGAAACTGTTATCTACCCCCGAAAATGGCTTGGCATTGTTTTTAACAGCCCCGAATTATATTTCTTAAAATAAAATTTGACGCAGCAATACAGCTTCGTTGTTCTGTGAAAAACCCACAGCATAAATTGATAGGAAAGCTCACAAAAACATGATATCCAACCTTTTTCAGAAGTTTGCCGGAAATTGAAATGTTCGTTCAACATTTTCTCCTCTGTTGGGGATATTTTTCTATAGAGTGAGTTTTACTTTCAAAGAAATATCAATAACAAAAAAACTCTTCGAAAAAAAATCACGTATTATGAATTTCATTGTAGAGTACAGATAAAACCTAATGAATGAACCTAATTGCTATGTACATAATGACTAACCAAATCTACATTATTGGATATGCCTGTATTTGTCTTGTTAAATTAGGCTTTCCAATTAGGAAGACCACAATTAGCGAGGAACATTGATTATACATTAAACCTTTGCGTTTTTCATGATTTTATTATTATTTAAATTAATCTAAATGAGTTCATATCATGTGCAAAAAACAAAACGACACACATTAAAAACACCCTTATAATTTAGGTGCGATTTTATATTTTGCAAGTAGTTTAATGTTTCCGACACTGTTAACCTCACTCTAAATGTTTAAATCATTTTCGGATATAATAAAATAAATCATAAATTATAGTTTTAATTAATTTAGGCAACAGTTCCGCCCTTCGAGGTCACAACCCGTCCTATATACCGTCTTTAAGTTGACTGTGTCGTAATACTTCCAATCTAGTCACATATAACTGGAGATTAATGAATGAATTTGATGTCTGGATGGGGTTTTATTTTAAATATTTTAACTATTTCATAGATATAAATTGTTTTGTGTGGTTACTTACAGATTATAAGGATAATTCCGATGATGCGTGGAATCCGCTTATAGAGCACTGGTTGCGCGTGTAACTGTATGGAATGTGGGCCGTAGGGGTGCCTCCTGAAACACTGAGGAAAATCGGCGGGACGGCGCACGCCACAACAGTTATTGATTTTGGGCGGCAACGTGCCCCCGGCACACTAGCGACATCTTTACCTGACGTAAACATTAAGTACGAACCTTGTGGAGCTACGTTTACCTGCCGATAGATGGCGGGATAGCCTTGACCGTAATGTGCGACCCTCTAATATTGTTTATATCCTGTCCTTTATTATGATTTTAAATAACAATAGCGTACCATTTCACTGATAAAGTTAGTGATTATCTTTAATAACCTAATTTAAGCCCTCCATTTTTTGTTTGTATTATATCTTCTGATCGTGGTTATTTCAACATCATACTATTTTAATAAGGGATAGGTACCATCATTAAACTATTTTATTTGCTTTGTGGCGTCATAAGACTTGCGTATTTACAGCTTTTCTTTTTTAACTTGAAAAGTGTTAAGATCGTTTTGGCACATTCATAGTTAACGAGTTAAATCTGTTTATTTTATTGTATGTTATTGAAGTAGAGGTCGCAAAACTACTGCTGAGCTGGTTTAATTTCCATGTAGGGCAAAGTTTTTGAAGTTCTCTATAAGTTGCAGCCGGTTTAGATTTACATGAAACGAACATAATTGACAAAATGTAGATTACAATCGCGATGTTTATCTAACTTAAGTATTTATAGAGTTACAATATTTCTGGCCCTCGTTGTCCCCTTCTAATAGACCTGTAATACCTCCCTGCATAAAACATTTTTATTCCGTACTTAACGGTCTTAAGGGATTCGGATTACTAGTAATAGCAATATCGTAATAATTTTAGTGGTTATCCATAAAAGCCCACCCATTCATAAAAACTAAGGATATAATGGAATAACCTAAAACCGTTAGTATTTATCGTTCTACAACACAATAAAAAAACTGTTAGTTTGAAAACGAAATATTAAAAAAATAGTATGTTGTTTTTGAGGTTATCCATTACAAACTGTCATAGGAAAAAAAATACACAAAAGAAAAAATAATAAAATTTAAACACCAAAAATAAATACGAGTAAATCTACGCAAGTGTCGGCGAGCGCGTTGAATTCTAATACCCCTTCTAATGTGTGCTACGCCGCCGCGCCGCCTGGCTCCGTAGGTTCGTAGCAATATTATCGGTATAACAATAATTCTCGAAAACAATGCTACATTTCTTTCTTTTAGCGCTCAGAAACGTGCCAGTTTGAGTTTTTATGAGATACATAAAACTTGGTTCAGTTCAGCCAATGTTTTTCTGCTAGTCCCGAGTTCGTAAGCTAAAAGGGGAAATAAAAAGTCTGGCTGGAGTTTTATCGGCGGGATCTGTGTGGTATACCTGTGTGTGGTGAACGTGTGTGTGTGGTGCAGGTGTGGGCGTGTGTCGTAACGCCTGCCGCCGCCGACGCGCGACGCAGCGTTGCGTAGCAACTGTGCGTTCACACTGGAGCTACTCTATGAGTTGAAGTTTATAACTTTAACTTTTTGGAAACATCACCTGTATTTCTTGTTTTTAGTTAACTATGGCTCTATCGCTGCTGCTACGTAAATTCGTAGTCGCAACATTAGGCGACTACGAATTTAGATTTAGAACCATGCCGTGTACTTATGTCCACCAAGTTTCACAAAGTATGCCTAAAGCAAAGCCAGCGATCAAATGATAAAGTATAGAGTTATGTTTCTTTGTTAATCCTCATGGAAACCAGGTCACTTTTATTTGTAGTACTACCTACAAAAAAAAACCCATCAAAAACAAATTATTTGTTAATTTCCGATACTCTCTCTTACCAATTGACATATTTGAGGATACCCGTGTGTACTTACAAAATGATTAAGACACAATGGCTGCAGCGTCCGGTGTGAACACGGCCGCTCACAGAAAGTAAAGTTGGTGAGGCAGTGGCGGCGCAGTGTTGCTCCGAGCGGCGCACAGACCGGTCCGCCATGTCGCGCTGACAGCCCGCGCACCTACTGTCAAACTGACAACTACTCACTGACAACCTGCGACTGACAAGTGAACAATGTGGCCAGTGCTCAGCCTCCTCGCCGGCGCCCTCCTGGCGGCCGCACACGCACAGGTAACAAAGTGCACATTAACACAAAACACAACGCATTATCATGCATCATGCACATTATTATCAACAGTGTCTGCACCTTCAACAACCTGTTACTCTTCTCTGTACTTAAACATAACACATCCACAGGTTTTTGTTGCGTTAATAACTTAATGTCGTCATCGCAACACAATAGAAAAAGCAAAAAAAATATTAACGGACCTTTGGGTCCAACTCAAAGCCACTTGGATTTGTATCTTAAAGTTGTTGCAGCTGGGCGATCAAATCTATTAAAGTTTTCTGTACGCCTACAATACCTTAGTCCTTGCCAAAGTTTGTGTTAACTCAGTTATATCATTGACACAGAACCAGAACTATACATAAATGTTACCTAATTGGTGTTGACCGACTAACGAAAGTACTTTAAATGCCGAACCATTAGCATAGCCTTGACAAAATTGATAACCAGATTTTAACTACTAATAAAGTTTACATTGTTTAGGCTTAGTTGTACAAAACTTGTAGTAGGTACCTTTAGACATAAATGTAAATAAGATTACTTAAAAGTACGAACGTTACCTAGATTTCTGTAATTTCATTCCGAGAACTAGTTATTAGATGATTCATTTCATTGGCAGAAGAAATAGAAATCAAAGAGATTCATTTGTGCAGTATAATTGAGTCAGTTCTTATTGCATTGCGTTGATAACTGTTGTAATACGATGTTATGTACGTGAACGTAACTCATTGTAACCCACATCTCTCATCAAAGTCTTCGCACCATGCCACTACGTGTTTAATCAAATGCCATAAGCAAATATTGGGCACAATATGTATAGTTTACTAATGTATGTGATGAGGTACTATGTAAATGAGTTAGAGGAAGGTTGATCAGCTGCCGACTGTATAAATAGCTGCTCAATTTAATACGCCTCTGCTTCAACATTATTTTTATCATGCTTGTCGTTATAATATAGATATTTAATAGTGTCCTTCGTTACGTTTCTTAGAATAGAATAATGTGTATCCGCCATGCGTTGACCATAATATTTTATTAGTGTCCATTACTGTTAGCCCTTCCATTTGGT
The DNA here is from genome assembly GCA_954870645.1 of Agrotis clavis. Taxonomy (NCBI): domain Eukaryota; kingdom Metazoa; phylum Arthropoda; class Insecta; order Lepidoptera; family Noctuidae; genus Agrotis; species Agrotis clavis. The sequence goes on from OX940921.1 coordinate 15,936,362, forward strand.
AGGTACTTGGTATGTTTAAGGCTCATTGACTTCTTTCTTCTTAATCGGGTCCATCTGACCGTTACGTCAGAGTAGTCTGTGTTTGAGGAGAAATTGTCTCATTTGGGGTAGGGTACCTATACCTATACGTCTATGTCTACAACTTGTAACGTTAAATGCGCAAAACCTCTCGTGGGGTAACTCAGCCCATGATACTGAACAATGTTTGTTCTAAAAGTTTTGGAACAAAAAAAAAAGATTTTTCATATAAGCCCGATCAATTTCTCATTTTGTATGAAAAGCCCATTTTTTTTTTGCGAATTTCCAAAAGTCTTAGAACAAACATGAGTTAGTTAGGCTGAGTTACCCCACGAGAGGTTTTGCGCATATAACGTTACACATTGTATGGAAAAATCCAAAAATGCATTACATGCGTTAAGATAAGGTCCAAGGGACAAATCCTCTCTCTTGTAATCTAATCCTGACCTAATCTGTGTAAAGCACAGATGATTGATAGTGGTTAAGTAAACTGTAGAACGTAGCGCAAACAGTATAGTATGTTGTTTAATCAGTACCTACGAGTACTCCATTAATCACTTCGGCCCATCGCCTTAATTGTTGGCTTCAGTTGGATCCAACTCCAACACTTGATTATTTAATGCATACCTAGGCCAGTGAATAATAATACATTTTTCATGTACCTAGTTAATTACAATGAGTAATTAGCATCCTGTAATCTGTATTCAAAATGTCAAACAGTAAATGGAAGGCGGAAATGAAGTCCTACATTATTATAAAATAATCTTGTGCCTTGCTTGTAGGTAATGTAACTACAGACGAACAAAGCAGCTCCATAAAATATTATGACTACAAATTGTGTCAAAAAATAGTTAGTATACATTGGTTTACTTAAAACTTAAGAAGATTATGTAAAAACAGTACCTGGACGACCAAGCTTTATCCGCATTTTATGTTAACTAGTGTTATAAAACAAATATATACTAATCTTTACATAGGTAAGATACCAACATTATAAAGCTGAAGAGTTTGCTAAGTCGAATGCCCTAATCTCAAGAACTGTTGATTCTAATTGAAAAAATTGTTTTGTGTTGGATAGCCTACTTACCGACAGTAGGTAGACTGGAAAAGTAAAACCTTAATTTTATTCATTAGAGCCATTTCCGAGATAAATATGTGATATAGATTTAAAGTAATTTTAAAATTAAGATATAACGCAAATATTGTTGTTTAAAGTTTTATATATTAAATTTGATATTGAATTTCAGGGATACTTTGAAAATACGCTGAAACTGAACCCCGAGCGGGTTTAACTAGTGATTGAAGTATGTATGCCAACACAGGTCGCGGATAACCACTAGTCAATTATATTTCGATACTGACTGCTGTATCAAATTACCCATTCTCCAAAGTCCTTAGTAACGGAGCTCGACTCAATTTTCAACCTCAAAACAATCGGTTTTCTTAATAATAGACTATAGTAGTAAACTGAACACCAAGTTACGCCACAGTATACTAATTTATTAGTAAGTGGTCATAACCCAGTTTATCTAATAGTTAGTTGAGCACAATACCTACTCCTATACCTTCGATAACTTTAACTAAATGTTCCATAAGCAACATTGCACATAGCGTTACTATTTACTCGTTCATACACAGTTCGTAGTAGTACTATACTCGTACATTTACGTAATATTTTTCACGACAACATCAGCTGCGTAACATAACGAGAACAAAGTGCTAATAATGACAAACTCACACTTCTCAAGCACGCTCCAATTACGTTCCTCTCAAAGAAACATTTGAAGATCTTACCTCCTGTGCAAGTCTCAGATTAATAACAAAAATAAAATACTAATACAGAAAGAAAATACTAAAACCTAACATAAATGCAATTCGATGAATTAAAATTGATGTTATCCTTATTCTAGGACACATACACAAACCTGTTATAAGTACAGTACACGTATGCTAAACGAACCCTGCCTCCAATTTAGGCCATATTAGGTTCTGCATGCCACGCCAATGCCAGGCGTCTGGCAGCGCGGGCGCAAGGTCACAGCAACCTACGCATCCCACGCCTCGACCAATACTCGACGATTAAAGGCTTTTGACTTATAAATGTTAAGAATTACTGCCCTTTTCTGTAGCAATTAACTGGACTAAAGCAAAAAGTATTTTTTTAAGATATGTGGTTATAGCTGTGTTCTAAATGTTTTATCGAAACGATGTTTTTTTTTTGCTGTTGCTATTTATTATACCTAGGTATATTCGTTCTTGTTACTCGTTAATCTAAGCTCGTTTTGGATATTGTATGTAAATTCTAGGGTTATGCATCAGGACTATTCTATACGTTGATCCATAAAGCTTCAAGGTGCAAACACAGTGTCGTAGGCGCTGCATACCAAAACTAAGATTGTTCATTCATTCAAGGAAACCAACTGTGAGTCAAAACGCAAATATTGACTCATACGGAGTACATATACATACTTACATATATTAATTATAATAATGATTCATTATTTACTTGAAAAATATGAAATTAAAAAGGCTTTGTTATTTGTAGAGTTTACAGACACAGAAAAAACAAAGGTGTTTAAAAATTCTGCCGAATTTTAATTTGCCTTAATAATTAATTCTCTGTTTTGTTGTTATTTCTATACCTACCCCTACTTATTATTACACATTTTGACAACATGGACCTCGTTTGCAACTTGCGAATCATTGAGTTCGTAATTCTTTTGAAACATTAACTTTCTTTTGTCCAGATTTCTATGTCAATCACTAACTACCATAACAATAGGTCAAATCAAACTAATGGCCACATTTACCACGTATAGCTTACATTCGAACTTGCGGTTTTCTCAGACAAAACAAAAGTCTCTTCAAAAGTAGTTCATGTGATTTCTATTAAACGGACAAAGGAATAATTATGAAGTTTTCGGACCATGATCGATAATGATGCTATAAGTAAGTGTGATGATACTTTAACCACGAAGGATGATACTTAAAATAATATAGTTAACCATTGTTCTAAGTAGGTACTAGATACACTATAACTTGATTATCGTTGAAGTAATAATATTGTCAGTTATGTATGATGACTAACTGACTACTGAGTACTATTATAACCTGAACAGTAGATATAAATTTACGACACGTAGTAATTTTGATCACTTCAAAGTCAGCGTCAAAATAAAAGCTAGGTACGTTGTAAGTGTTAAAAATTATTTTGGTTTTTTGTATGCACGCTTTATCTACAAAGTCATCTCGATAAATACAAAGAATAAATGAGTTCATATTTTTATATAAAGCAAGGTTTTTGTTCCACTCACAGCTTCCAATGAAATATAAGAAGAGAACATACTTACATTATGTTATCTGATTCAGTTAAGTTATAGTTAGTTCCGTTGTTGAATCATTAGTTATGTTTCTTAAACAGCAGTTGGATTGGGTTTAGCGATGGAATTCTATAAATTATGCTTTTGTCAAGGAATGCGACTAACCATGCCTCGAAAGAGGAGTTCGTAACTATCCTTATTTATACTTGTATATATAAACAAAAAATTAAGTTATGCTAAATTAAAGCCATTTATTAATTTAATCCAGTTTCCATATAATAAAATAAATATAATATATATAATTGATAGTTTTATGCTGGTAGTAATAATTTAGTACGATAAATCTATTAGGTATAATTCCTGGCATTTGCGATCAGTCTATATTTACGTCCTACCCAAATACCTTTTTAATTTTTATTATTTGAGTTCTAATTATAAATAAGCTATTATTGGCAAATACCTGCACTTACTGGGCAAGATCTATTCAAATCTGTATGGAAAGATATTCAATAGCAATGTCATTAAGTGAGTAGGTACTAAAGTTTAAGAGCAAACAACATCGGAGTTATGTTTACATCGGATACGTTCAGTAATACATGACATCACGTTAGTGTGAACAAATGGGACATGACTGCGCGTGCGACGAGCTAGTGCAACGCGCATCGCATATCTATGTGGCACTCAAGGCGATTTGACAATTAACACAGCATTTTTACATAGACAATGCTGGTATATAGCATGCAGTTATGGTATAGTTGGGTTTTTATTTATAGTTGATGTGGTTTTTGTGGGCAAATCGTCATATCAGCTGCCGTTGCTGCTACCTTCATTGATATTTTTACAGTACCTAGCTATAAACATGCCTTTTTTACCCACCCAGGGCAGGGCAGGAGGGACTGTCCCCCTCTAAAAACATGCTTGAAATTTTAATTAAATAGCCTTACAATTATCATAAATATGGAGACAAAACTGTTTTAATGAGAGTTCGATAGTAAAATTAGACTGAATTAAAAAAAAAATATCACAAAAACAAATTTGAGAACACTGTAACATTAACACACAAACACACTATTTCAATCAATAAGGAGACATTATTTATTTTACTATTTATGTATAATCATAATGTATATAGAAAAATTACATAGATAACATTTGAACTCAGAAACTGGCCAAGAAATATGAAAAAGAAAGTAGACGATAGTGTAGAAGAAAAACCAGTATTCGTTCTTTTAAAATTTTAGTAAAATATCTACTGCTTAGGCTACACGATCATCCTACCACGTTATTACAAGTTTACTTTTTTGTACCCAAGGCATGTTGACAAAACCTAGTCAAAATACTATAGTTATCTACTTGGAATCACATCCTACCGAGTAGTAAGTAGAGCATAATACGATCACTATTACAAATATTACACAACGCATTGCATACGTTTTGCAACTGTAACGTGTTGCATGACTGCATGCATTGAAAACTTGGCACTCGATCCTGAAAGGGAAAGATCATAATAAGATTATTAGATGCTTTTGTTGTTTTTACTCTAATATACAATCATTACGTGTGTGATTAAGCGTAGTCATGCCGAGCGGCAACACGCGGCCTCCACGACACGAACCGAGGCCGCATCTTCCTCTGCTCATTACCTTGTTTAATTTATACTCGACTTCATTAATACTCAGTGTAACTAGGTAATGAAACTATATGATATAATGTTCAAAATTATCAGAGCATTTAACTGTTACATAAAAATATTTATTTCCATATATCTATCATTGTAGTACTGACATAATAATAAGGCTGGTTCCCACGTGCTTACTTATTCGCGGTTAATTGTCTGATAGATCTTTTTTCGGTGAATATGCTGTAGTGGGCGCTAAGACATTCGCCACGCATGCGCAGTGCAAGCAACGCTCTGATTGCCCCGTGGGCTGATCGAGCCTCGATAACGAACGTTCGCGGAAGTATCCATTGCCCCAGCGCCCCAACCGCACCACGTTCGGTATATTAAAGCGTAACATCATCCTTTCTATCTATCAAATTCATAATGTTTCGCAATTTCCAGGAAAGCCATTATGATTTTTTTTTTATTATTCATTTTGCTTAAAACTCTGCAAGGATATTCCACAATGGAGGAACGTATTTTAAACAGAACCTTGGGTCTCTCAAAGAGGTTTCGTTATCAATGTTTGTCGGGAAACCTGACAACACTGTGTTAACATGTAAATAACACAAGATATCCACGCGATTGGTCACGATTGGCATCTTACGTCACGCTTGTCCAACTTGTTCTGTCGAACAAGCGATCATATCTGATTAGCAAGCGTGTCGGTGACACATCGTCTTCGTCCGAAATCTTTGAAAGGCAAAAAGTTACAAAAGCCCTATCTAATTTTGAGGATAAGGCGTACCTTTGTAGGGCTTACTTATTGTGATCGAGACACGGGAATATTTTTCAAAATTTAATATTAGCATGAAGCGATCTTCAACACGAAGATTAGAGTAAAAACAAAAGGAGATCTTTGAAGACTTGTCTTTTTGTCTTTTTCTTTAAAAATGAATAGGAAATTCAGCTGTATTACATTTAAGGCTTGCCTTTAGAACATACGCACATTTAACTCAAAATAGTGTATTTATACATTCGAAGAACCAATAACAATATACTCATTAATATCTTTAATATTCAGTTCTATATTCAATGGAATTATATTGCTAACCAAAGCTTCATTACCGAGCACAAAGCACATATTTTATGCGCTGACCTATAAAATGACAACATCATTAATCGTATCTAGTCGTTACCATCAATCATATCAATGTGTTATAGTGTCGAAAGATCCTGAAACAATTACTTACGAATAGTTTGGCAATACAGCGGTACTTAAATACATAGGTAGATTTTTTTATGCAATGTATCGGGTAAAGTTGACATCTTTGGATATGGATGTCGGCAACATCGTCGTTTGTCAAATGACGTGTCATTATTTACGCCGATCGGCAGCTACCTGTGGCACCTGCAATCATCATTGACCACTTCCTACTTACCAAGTGTTGTAGGCACAAACAATACCCTTTCCGTGGGAAGTCGCAAATTGATGGAGTCGTTCTGCCTACTGTTTTGTTAATGATTATTTTATGGGATGACCTTAGATTAACTTCTCTATTCTTAGAAATGTGGGAAAGAAAGCTCATCATCATCAACCTTTTCCTTATCAATTGGCGGTGTTTTCATAACTCGCTAATGATTTTCAGTACCTAACGCTGTTCAAATATGACTACTAGTGAGGTAAAACTTGTAAGTTTTGATGTAAGGGATAATATCGTCGAAATTATTAATAAACATCCATAAATTATTACACTAAAGGGAAGCTCCATTTACCCAAAATGTCAAAGCTACATCTAGGTACCTACTCGTAAATGTTCCTTTGGAATAATTACAACCATGTCGCGAGATATAGCTAAAACTAGCTTTATGGAATAAGTATTTTAAAAAGACAATGCCAGTTGCTCCTTAGAGCTATGACCCACCAAATAAAAGTTGGCTTCCAACTATAACAAATGTAGTATTCTATTTGTCCTTTATCAGTGATAACTAAAATTATGATTAAATGTCTTTAAAAGTGCAGTTTCTGTTTTATTGGATAAAATATCACATTTAGGTTAGATACCTATGTCGAGCATACGTTAACGTCACGTCCCTATTTTCACAATGCTGGTCTATCCACAAAGCACACACAATACAATACTAACAATCTTGACGGATTACAGACTCATCCGAAGAATAAAGTCCGATGTGACCATAGGCCAAAAATCAGTTTAATAGCTTAATGAGAGCAACTAAAACTCTACAAACGTGTGTTTTTAGAATTTTGATATTTTATTTAGTTCCGGAAATATAGAATCGAATAACGTCTCATCTGAAATTCGTTCCGCAGAACAACGCACGAAGTGTATAAGTGACGGTACGCAGGCATCTGGGGCCACGTCTCTTCGTCAGATCGGCCATTGTTTGTTGGAGAGAGAATATTTTCGTTGCATGATCTTATTTTTATACACTGTATAGTCTAAGTCACACATCACGTTTATATACTTCTTAGTCTAAGTAAAAAGTTGTGAACTATCGATGTTTACATAGAACGGTTTTCGACGGAAATGTTCAGAAACGCATTTTTTTCGTGGTATGATTATTTTTATAAATATTCACTGGCACTCATGAACTTTTAAGACGCTGTTATACGAATTTAAATAATCTTCTAAGCGTTTTATTTTAAAATAGAACGTTTCTGTGCGGAATCAGTGATATGATTTATGGGTTCCATGTTAAGATGGGACGTTGTTCCTGGCAGAATGAAATCAGTTAGGACGTTGTTCGTTTAAAATGTTTGCTAAATATAAAAAAATATGTATTTATGAGTGGGTAAATTAATTCCTAAATTAATTGTAGAGCAGTGGTGGCCCAGTGGTATCGGTCCCGACTTACAAGTTGTAGGTCGTGGGTTCGAACCCCGCCAGGCGCATTACTTTGTGTAATTTATTTCATCACTACTGCTCTCAAAACGGTGAAGGAAAACATCGTGAGGAAACCGGCATGTCCTAGAACCAAAAATTCGAAGACATGTGACATCTGCCAACCCGCACCGGGCCCGCGTGGTGGATTATGGCCCACTCCCTCTCACAGAGAGGAGGCCTGTGTCCCAGCAGTGGGAACATTATAGGCTGATGATGATGATGAAATTAATTCCTACGTGCAAAGTCTTGCACTTCACATAAATGATATTTCTTGAATATTCTATTTTACAGTTTTATTTTATTTCATATGTCAATTTGGTATATGTATACATAGTATGGTATCCAACTTTGGGGCTGTACTAAACCAAGCAACGTCAAAATTATTCAACAATTTCAAAATAAAGTACTCAGGGATGTTGTGAATGCACCCTGGTACATAAGAAATGACGACCTTCATCGTGACCTTAAAATGGAATTCGTCACCACCATCATCCGAAAATTTGCTGAAGCCCACGAACACAGATTACACCGACACGTGAACGTTGAGGCTATTCAGCTCCTAGACAACACAGACTTAGTGCGTAGGCTAAAAAGAACTAAACCTTTTGAATTAGTGTAGTGTGTAATAGTAACAGTGAGTAAGTGAGTGAATAATAGTAACAGTGTTGTGCTATACATATAACACACGAACATAGTGTTTTTATAAAATGATAGAGACTCTAAGAAAGTGCTATAGACTTGTGTAAGTGCTAATGGACACTATTCTTAGCTTTAAAATAATTTATAACGTAGCATATTAAGTCAGAGCTAAATTACTTATTAGTCATTTAGGCTAGATCGTAATTTATTTTATTAAGAAGTCTGTTCTTGATAAGACAAAAAAAAAAAATATGTCAATTTAGAAGGAAATATCAATGAGTCCTTTTTGTGGCATTTGCATCCTGATGCAGAAGAAATAAGCCAATAATTAGCAGAAATATTAAATTAAGAACTTCTACGTGAAGATCATAACACCAAAGAAATCATCGGTGATAGCTAAAAACAGGTTGTCACGTCAACTCAGACAGCAAAATATATTTACAGTAATCAACCTAGTACATTTTCTTTGGAATGCCTTCTAATCTCGAAATTTCACCATTAATACAACCTGAGGACTTAGAATTTTCTCATCATAATATTTAGTATCTACCCCAGTTATTTAAATCTATCAGAGCCAACTCCTACCACTGTTCATTCGATCTGCGATAACTCATGTAGACAATTTCTCTGCGATTCCTTTTTCGTCATTAGGCGCCACAAACTCCCTTGTTATTGCTACTTTCCTACTCCAAAACATACAGTGCCAGTACGCATACGGACTAATCGTGTGTAGATTGGAATGCAAAGCATGCATAAAGTTGCATGCTTGCCATTTTGATTTGCCTCTCCTTCAATTCCATGGTAATACCTATCAGCATTTCTATTTTAAACATTGCATAATACAAACCCATTTTTTACGCGTATGAACCAAAAGAAAACGGTCAACGTCAGGGCACCCCAAGGATTTAAGACTGTAATAGGCATCTCTGTTGACTTGACATAGACCACCCTGCATCAAAGTCCCCGCCTCCGCCAACACTGCCGAACCCTCACACTACACACCTTCAATTATTTCGCAAGACTGAATCAAGTTAACGGAGCCTCACTTGGCGGGACTACTATCTGGGGTCGGCCTGCATTATTTATAGGAACCTAACTAAATGGTTTGGTACGGTTTGGTTCTGTTTTCGGTCCTCACCCTTGAAGTCGGTTCTTCTCGTTCAAAAAAGCACAAAGGTCAACATTATTATACTAAAAACATCTTAAACTCTTGTCAGGCATATGTTATGAAAAGCAACTAGGTGTTCGAAGCATGCCCTGAAGTTTCGTCATGAAAATAATGGAGAGTTTAATTTTATTTTAATGTTCGATGTAAAATCTCGTTTCTCCTTTCTGACTAAACAAGGGCACGCAGCCAAGTTCACTAAAATGATCTATGCCTGAATTAGGTATTCCTATATTTCAGGCAGAGGAAGGTTTAATAAAGAGGCGTAACGGTTATGTTAAGCTACATATTTGAGATTTTTTTAAATATAATAAACTTTTGAAATAATAATATCAGTTTTATTGACTCTAAGGAAATGTAATTATTTAACACATCGAAAATTATACTTAAATATTTCAAGGTAGGTAGTCAGATAGGACTCATTAGGTGTCATCAGGGAATGTCCCATTCCAACAAAAAGACGCTTGTTAATATAGAACGTCACTAAAGTTGAGGCGTTTCCGTAAAACAACGTCTAATATTCACTACGGACCCACTTTTTTCTTAGTTCTTTCGCTATAAAACGTCTTATGTTGATATGGAACTCACTATATCGTGTATTAAAAGGATTATAAATATACAATACCTGTCATTTAACTAGTCTAGGGTAATATAATAACATACCAAAAAATCAAAATGTCAAGTATCGTAGTTTTAGAGTTACGCAAGTCAACAACTTCTACAAGCTCTACTGAAAACCATCAATCTTGCAAATCGGACTTTATTCTTCGGATGAGTCGAAGATGTTGGTGGAAGCTGTAAGATAATTCAAACACATTTATAATTTGTAATAAACAAACACAATAGCCACCCAAAAATCAAATGACTTTGTCAATAATGCCAGTTGTGACATTTTGACACAAGGATAAAATACACAAACAATATACGAAATGGACTGAGCACTCATGCCGTAAAAACGTGCTGAGAGAGATAGCTCCGATGGGGCCAGTTGTCTCTTTCTAATAAGGTAGGTCTCGCCTAAAATACCTCAGTGCCTCAAGTCGAAAGTTTTCGACCAATGTGTGTTACCAGTGATGACGTATGGCGCCGAAACGTCGTCCTTTACTATGGGCCTCATTAGTAAGCTCAGTAAGTCCAACGAGCTATGGAGAGGGTTATGCTCGGAGTCTCTTTGCGCGACCGACTCAGAAATGAGGAGATTCGTAGACGAAGCAAAGTAACCGACATAGCCCAACGAATTAGTAAGTTGAAATGGCAGTGGGCAGGCCATATAGCTCGCAGAACTGATGGCCGATGGGGCCGTAAGGTTCTCGAATGGAGACCACGCACCGGCAAGCGCAGCGTAGGACGTCCACCCACTAGGTGGGCAGACGATCTTATGAAGGCCACAGGATCACGCTGGATGCAGGCCGCTTACAACCGGTCCTACTACAAGTCCAAAGGAGGCCTATGTTCAGCAGTGGACGTCTTACGGCTGATATGATGATGATGATGAATAGGGTAGGTAACCAAAATACATGTTATTACGTTTTAAATATTTCTTAAAAAAAAAACAATAAAAAAAACATTTATAAATATAAAAACAGTTTAGTCCGCCGGTGTGGGAGCGGGGTCCAAACTACCGGTGGTTAGGGGTACAGAAACAGGAACCTCCTCACAATGCGGGCCGTATTTAGGAACACTGCCTTCAAAATCAGGCCCTTGATCCAACTACCTAGAGAGAGCCTCGAAAGGTATTCGTCGAGGCCCTTTGCCATCAGGCCATTGGCTGTAACGATAAATCGGCACAATGATAGCCGAGCTCACATTCCCACTCCGACAACCACGCGTGCTAAGTTGAGATATTTCATTTATTTATATTTCTCAGCTTTCAGTTCAGAAGGTTCTCGTCATGCGAGATGGTATCATCGATTATTTATCATTACGCGGCGCACCGATCTGTCTATCACAACAATATCAGGGACATTGGCGACAATAACCCGAATAAAAATAAAAAAAGAATATTGACTAATAAACCTGAAAGCAATTTTAAAGCCGAAAAAGTAAATAAGGTTAGCAAGTAAGAGTTATATTTTACTGTTTCTATCCATATTACTTTCTGGGAATAGGAGGAAAGGGACAAGCGCCATCCAAATTGCTCTTCTCTTTCGTCATGCTAATTATAGCAAATCAAAAAATACCTAAACGGTGGCGATTACGGTTCATTTTTGGGTACTAGGTAACTTGAAGTGCTCAGTCCAGATTTTATGATAGGGCTATGTTTTGATTAGGTATTTCCGCGTCAATGACGTTTCGTTTCCTAATCATCCATGCTCAAATGTGAAATATTTTTAAGAGTTTATATTCATAATGTGATTTATATAAAAAAAAAACATTATTTTCTTTAAACACACTTATTGAAAATAATGTTTTATTAAAACTGAATATTGCATATTTAAATCCGAACAATAACACATTAAAAGGTGTCATTTGTCATTTTCTCTGCGTGTAGGTATGCTTAATGCGTAACGCACATGGCCGCGATGAAAACAGGAAATGGTTTTTGGGTTTTCGAAATCCTTTTATCACTTACTTTTTAAAAGCAACTTTTGCAGAACAACAATTATGTAATCAGGGGTCTTATTTTCATTTAATATTTTTCATTAGTTTATATTTCCTGTATCTTGGGCTGAAAGGTGGGGCAGGATCTGGCATTGTCATTTCGCAATAAATAGATAAAACAGGTACTTTTTAATCCACCCAACATCATTGCTAAACAAATTAAATATTCACATTTAGTAATCGTTTTGTAACTGTGACTAATCAGTTAAAATAAAGCTACATCTACACATAGCTGTAGAAACTTTATGAGTGTGTCAGTGTGGCTTACCTTTTATTCAGGCTTTAGGTTCTTCTTAATCCGTCGACATTTAGGTACCTGGGTCACGTACGACTTTTTTTTTTTTTTTTTTTTTTTTTTACGTGGCAAAATCATCAAATGAGTCCTCCAGCCCCGGGCAGGGCGGGAGGGACTGTCAGACTTCTACTGACTAAAATCCACGGTGTCCTTCAGTAGCCTGTTATGTTCCGGGGTCACGGTAAGGAAATAATCCCGCGACCCCGGCAGGCTTTGGCCCTCTGAGAGGGGGGCCCCGTCATTATGATGACGCTCTTTGAGGCGCGCGTGGGACACAACGCGCCGTCGACCCGGGCATGGTCCATGGTCGGGCAGCGAGTTGCCCTTTACTCGCTGCCCGCATGCCCACTCGCTGCCCGCATGCCCGGGTCACGTACGACTGGACAAACATTAACGAATAATGACGCATAAAAATAAAATACTCCAGAATAAGCGGGGATAATGAACTGATTCTTTTTTCCCCACTTTCGCTTGAGTATCTATTGTATGCTTTTCCTCTGCTATTTCCTCCCATTTCATAAAATCGTGGAAAGCGGACCGGCTTAGAGACTTAAAACTCAGTGGAAAATTGGGATACCGACTATGGGGAAGAGCGTTTATATATTTAAAGGGAAATTAAACCTTACAAGAGGATCAAGGTTTCAATTTATAAAATCCGGATTTACGCAGATTGTAAGTCCTTGTAAACCTGAAATAATTTTACTGATGCATTTCCTATGTCTCTTTAATTTAGTGTAAAAAAAAAAGCATTAAGAACCTTCAAACTAATGTTAAAGTAAATTTGAAACCAGAATAAGTCATTAGCACATTTCCCGAATCGTACACATACTGCGTTCTATACAAACATTACTTAAAATCTTCAAAAAAAAACCAGACGCGATGTGTAAAAATAGTTTGTGAGTTCCATAAGCAGTAAAGCACACCCACCGTCCAGTGAGGCTGCGGTGACGTAGTCTCGGCAGATATATTGGGGCCGTTGGACCGGTCGGCCCACTGTGCACTCTTGCATCAAATACTATACATATGGGAATGAGAACTTCGCAGCCGATACGTATTACTTATATAACTTTGCGTGCCAATTATGTGCGCCACTTTTTATGTTTACATTCTGACCTTTAGGTAAGGAGTTTTGTAATCTTGGTTATATTTTGGTTGGTGTTTCTGGACAAAAATAACGACCATTGTTTTCATAAATCATTTGGTAACTCATACAAAAAGGGGAAACAAAATGAATGCCTATAACTTGGTTCTTGCCCTCTATTATATATTTAATAGTTACGTACCAAAGGTCCATAAAAATTCAACAGCATCGAAATACATGAGGCAAAGTTGACGGTAAACTATAAAAGGCCTGTTTCGACTGCATCTAGTTCCTCGAATCCCAAGTAGGTATAGGCTATACGCGTGGCTAATAACGCTCCAAGAACCGTTTCAGCTTTCCAATTACGATACTCTTATGAAAATGTATATAATTTGGTCCATAATAATATTACCTTAATTGAGAGAACACTTCTTTATTTATAACAGAGTAACTTCTTCATTTCTATTACCGACATGTTCAATTATCGTAACGGTGGATACGACAAGTCTACAACACAAATATAGTGGTGCTTTTGAACATCTCTAAGAAGAAATGGTCCAGTCATGCGATAACATAACGCCCATCAGCGAAGCCCATCAATTTGAAACAAACGGTTCTGTATCACAGATTTACCACTAAACTGCGAAGTACTCCGGATGTGCGTGACTTTTTGTACTTACGTCCACGCCATTAGAAATAGAAGGTAACATTTCAAGTTATTGTAATTACAATTTTTGAATACCGAGTCTACTGACCGTTAAGCAAATAGCGGTGAATCTCCATAAACAGCTTCTTCTACAACACACGCTGTTATTATAAGCGTCCATTCTTGTATCATTAGATATAAGATACAATACTCAATTGCCGCTAATTACCTCACATTATTTCCAGCCCATATATTCGGAGCTCGTTCATTTGTGTAAATTACTTCCACGTCAATGTGCCAATGAATGTTGATGAAGCTTACGATGAGGAGTTTTGTAAATTAACTAAAAAAGCAAACGTAGAGAACAAACCTGAAAATTGAATTACGAACACTGTAGAATTGCAACGAGATAAATAGTAGTTGCGCTAAAGCATATTTCATGAGCTTTATTTGCTCTGCGTATGAAACAGTGGGGAGGATGCTGATAGGGGCCACCCCACTATGTCTCCACCAAAATTCATCAAAATGCAATTTGGAAACAGTCGGGCATGCAGCCCTGAAATCTAATTCTTAGTCTACGTTCATCAAATTGTTTGTTACTACTCTTGGCTGGGTCTTATGACTGTCAGTTCTAATGTGTGTTCTAACTGTCATTCAATGCACTTAATGAGTACTAGAAACATAATTATTTACACGAGCAGTGATTACTTTTTATTTAAAAAGAAGTCCACGACCAAATGTACTTTGTTGTTTGTATCAAAAATCATCAAAACAAATCGTATCTATTAAATATTGTCGAAGATTTTGATGATAATTATTTATTTTATTACGTACACTGCACGTCGATCTACTGTACACTGAGAACAATTAATGGAACTGTAAACTGAAAAGATAATTAAAAATCTTCAGAGTTGGTGCCCAAGTACAAATTATAACAAATGTGCGCTAACGATACAATGAGTTATTAAATTTTATTAGTAACAACTTATGCCCAAGCCAGACTCCAGATAATATATTAACTACTTGTCTGAGGTCAAGTATGTATGTGAATGTCTCGATGTAGAACATAAAATGCTGACCCGATGACCGGATAATGAAAGGCTTAGTGAATGATGAATGGAAGTACGATAGACTGGCGTACAATCTTAGTGAGTAATGCGGGTGGCGATTGTTGTTAGACTTTGATTGTAAGTGTACTTGTAAGAGAGTGGCCTTTGAAGATTTGGCTATTGTGTAACGTAACTTGTCCTATCTATACTTAATATTAAGCTAGAGTTTGTTAGGTTGAACGCGCCAATCTCAGGAACTACTAGTTCGATTGAAGAAATATTTTTTGTTGGTTTATCGAAGAAGTTTATAGGCTATATGCCCATATCATAACATCACGCTGTGACCATTAGAAGCTGAACAACGGGTAAAACCGCGGAAAACAGCTAGTGTTATGTAAAACTTTAGAACGTAGTGTACTCTGTTTGATAAACATTTTCCTGCCTTCATCCCAATTGATTAGGTCGGATGTGTCAATAAATCGTGATCACGCATGTTTAGCCATCTAATCTTTCATTTACCCAATTAGTTAGTAATTACTTGAAAAGTTTATAATGTATTCACTCTTAAATTTTACCCATATTTGATACAAAGAGGACCCGTTGCGCCTCCGCTTATTTAATAAAACCATCTTCGGTATTAGAGCCATACGCAAGTAGCCTTCGCAATAAATATTCCCCGTGGCAAAGTTTGAATCCCATAAATTCTTTAGAGCTTTCATAAAAGGAATTTCTGCGTGTTTGCAATGGGAAGAAAACATGACATTCCTGAAATACCTAAGACGTATTTCAGGAATGTCATGAGAGATTGGTTTTACATGAATGGTACGAAAAGCTTAGGCTATAAGCATGTCTACTTCAGCCTGTAATGTTCCCACTACTGGGACACAGGCGTCCTCTCTACGAGAAAAAGAATTACAGATGTGTTTTATTATTAGTTGTCAATTTTTTTTTTTTTTGTTCTCAGACAAGCCATTTCCATCCATGTCTAAAATATGAAATTCCTAACGGAACACCTATATACACTTATAAAGGGTCTGAATGTGGAATGCGGAGTTTGCCTACTGTTCCACTGCGGTTCCAGTAGTAGGGTAATTGAATCCTCTTGTGGCTAGCTCATTTATCTCGCACAAATTGCATAATAAATGCATGATATTAATAACGATGCGTAGATTGCAGTAGGTAGTCTGGTTTAAGTCGTCTGCGTCGAGCAATTGGGCACCTTATTTCTAACAATATTTTGATCGCTTAGGCAAATGAAAAAGACTTTCAACAATTCCGATTTGTCACTTATTAGTTGCCAACTTTATCATGTTTTAACTCGATTTCTCTTTCTTCTCGCTTTTAATAAAAACTAAAAAAGATAGTATTTTCTCATCGCATATGCAAATTCGATATAAATTCTAGAAACCAGACGGAGAGATGTTGATATTGAAATTCGGAAACGCAGGCAAATATGGACAACGCTCCATTTATAAAGGAAAGACAATATAAAACTGTCGTAAACATATTCACAAATTCCGTATTTGGAGCACCCGTTTGACCGGCTCCCATGTTGATGCGAACACAACAGATTGCATCATGGAGAGAACTTCTAGGTAGCATTGGGCGGTGCGTATTGTTCCATGGTGTTTTTAAGAAACCGATGTTGCGAAGTGACCCTAGTCCCGGCGGTCACTCGTCCGTTGACCTCGCCAGGCCGACAACATTGACAATTTATTGTCGAAGTTATTTTAAGGGTACTGTCGGGCGTCTTGAACTGTTAACACTGCCATATTACCAAATAAAATCTGCACACATTCTTTTATGGCGCATTATAAAGACATCATAGAACTTACGTCTTATAAACGTTAAACGCAGGCACGTTCTCGAGAATAGAACAGGAAATCAAAAGAGTTGCAGCTGCAGTTATGTAGCCAATTAATATATTCTTCTAATAAACATAAAATTTTAGTGCAATTGATACGTATCTTACACAATCAAACCCAATTATATTATTATGTGGCGTATTTTATTAGTCTTTTGTAGGATAGTTTTATGGGTATTGCTAAACCTTGAACGAACCAAAGCCCATTGGTGAAAACTCCATTGTTGAGGTTATTGCGTCAAGAGATAATAGATATGTATAAAACAATAGTTCTCCGAATTCCTTTCAGAAATGTGATTGAATCTAAGAAAAAACGAAGCAAATCATACTCTCGTGCATGTATGTAATAAAATCGTACGACACACCTAGATAACATCAGAAATATCTCTCAATTTTTCAACTATTTGTTTTTGTTCTGGGAAGTAATCATATAATTTATATTTATGGCAAACTAAGTTGGCCGTATATGATTACTTCCCAGAATTTGATCCTTTATTAGCAAGACTATTGAATAGTGCAATAATACAAGTGTGATTTTTTTTTCCCAAAATCAGCTGGTTCGATGGCTGAGGATCCAATGATACAGTTTTAGTTTTCGTCAAAATCGGCCTCGAGGATCCTTTCTATGTTTTTCGATATTCCTCAAAGTTTCGGTAATAGCCATCCACGCCCAGTCCAAATTCACCCTGTATGCAGATATTCGACCGATCAACACACAGCTGAAACTATTGAGTCTAGAAGCATGAACTTTTACACAGAGACGTTCCTTAAATAACGTAAGTGTGCATTTCCTAAACTTTACGGTTATGAAAATGAATTTAAAATCTCATCCAGTTCACTAGTAAACCTTCTAAAAAAGCTGTAAATATCATGAAGTTTATTTTAGAAAACTTTTAGTAAGTATGTCAATGTCAATGAGTAGGTAGGTATTAATTGTAAATTAAATCTTACTTCGAAGTCTTGCCCGCCACTTGTCTTGTTTATCTTTTATCGCATAGCTAAAAATCATACCTTAAAAAAAACGAATAAACAACGCAATTTCATGGCAATTCGCGCTATTACGTCCAACGTATTGGAACGTCAGACTTGTCAAGCAACAACATCAACCAGTTTTTGACCTTGATGGCGTTGTCTTGTACACTTCATATTAGTTTTTTGCTAATCGACTAACTATACATCTCTAAACCTATAAATATCCTGGGAGATCTTGAGGCGGATCGTGAGCTCTGCAAACAACAGCAATCAATGCAATCATCCTCTTAAATCTCCAGAGAAAGCCCTTGGGTCCTCAAAGTTCCTTGTGTTTCCTGCGAATGATAAATGGCCGAGCATCTTTCAAAATGCATAGGAAAATGAGCATGGATTCGGGTTCATACCACGGTAATTTTACAGACGTTTATTTTGCGAGCAATACAATGCAATGCAACAAGCTGTTTGGAGATATTAAAAAGATTTTCGAAACTTACACCTGTAGAGAAAAATATAGTTGTAATGTAATGGAAAATAGACGTACGGACAAGGAAAACTGTTCGGTCACGCTACGACTCCCACAATAATGATCGCTTCATATGACACAATAATCTTATGGTTATGACAAGACAGGTGCAAAAACTGTGACCATTCTCAAGGTCTGCACGAAAACCGACGATTATTAAATATGTATGTTTTAGTTCGATTCTAAATCTATTAATCTGCACTAGCACAGATAATTCTAGGAAGCTATCAAGCCGGGTCGTGTGGACGCGATCGTGCGCGCGCGTCGCCCTGAGGGCGCGACCCTTTATGGCCTGTCGGTTTACATGGTAGAGCCGTCATGCGACTTTGCTCGGGACTTCCTTCATTCTCTAAGATCATTAGATAATTATCCTTCACATGCAAATAACCTTTTGTAATAAATTTCCCCACAGGCAGATCTCTGACATGAGCGGTCTAATGTTCCATCATCATGAACATACCTACTCCATTTTATCTGTTACATTCTTAACCCATAGGAGCTCCACTAACACGCAACCTTATCGCTAAAGTTTTATAAGGCATTCAAATTCAAACAAGACCGAACGTCAGACGATAATATCTTTATATTTTTCACGCTCGTGCATGCTATTTTCATATCTCTCCATACGTGTGCAGAAATATGGGAATGATAATAAAACTGCACGTACGATCTGTGCCATAATTCTTGTCTGCCAGTATAAAAGTCAGTTTTATAGCATACAATAGAATAATATTTTATTTTATCATACTGAAATTTAATCAGATCAACCGTAATCGATATTATACAAAAGCTCCTCTGGGTCATTTCACGCAGGCTCAATCCTTTACTAATTGGGTTTACATTATTTTTAACCGACTTCCAAAAGGAGGAGGTTCTCAATTCGGATGTTTGTATTTTTTTTTTTTTTTTTATGTTTGTTCGGGCATAACTCCGTCATTTAACAACCGATTTGAAAAATTATTTTTTTATTGGATAGGGTATACTTCCGGAATGGTCCCATTAAAATTTTATCGAAATCGGACTAGCACTTTTTGAAAAATCAACAAAAATCAACAAAAACCTAAGAAGTTTTCAACTTTGTCTACACCGATTACTCAGAGGTTTCTGGTCCGATTTCGATGATTCTTTTTTTGTTCGATACAGTATTGTTAATACCGGTGCTACGGATTACAAAATTTTAGTGCACATGTAAGAAAATTATGTATTTGGCAATAATTTGGGTTGAATAGTGAAACTAAAAAGGATAAAATAAAAAACTTTTTCAAAAAAAAATGCAACCGACTTCAAAACAACCACAAAAAAGTTCAAAATAACCTACAAAAAAACTTTTCTTTCGAAAGTCGGTGACAAAAAGTCAATGAAATAAAAAATAAAGTCACCGACTTTCGAAAGAAAAGTTTTTTTGTAGGTTATTTTGAACTTTTTTGTGGTTGTTTTGAAGTCGGTTGCATTTTTTTTTGAAAAAGTTTTTTGAGTGCCACATTGTCATTTATAATCGAAAGTCCAATTTGTTGTGTTTTCATGTCCAATATTTATTGTGATTTAATTTCGTTCCACACAATAACTTGCACAATCGAAAATTATGATGAAACCAGCGACACGACGACGTATGGAATGGTTATCATCAATTAACATAACTGCAGCAGAAAGACATTGTCCTATCGCACCATCAGGTCTGTTCTCTCTCTACTCGGCAGCCCTACTGCTGGTAAGGCCGCGAACCGTCGACGATACAAAGAGCAGTGATTTGTTGTCGGAGATTTTACATTGTGGTGCCCGTGTCGTAACGGTTTGTTGGTTTATTTGTCGACTATAACGTACCCACGTAGCTATATTTGAGGTCACAATTCAAAATTAACTTCTGCTATAACATCGAATCTTATTGCAACCTTTATATTTCCTATTAAATAAATTAACTGATATTTGAAACTATTATGGAAAACCGGCCAAGTGCGTGTCGGGCCACGCACAGTGTAGGGTTCCGTAGTTGCCCATCAAAATACTTATGCGAATTAACTAAACTGATTCGCTGAATTTAATTTTAAAAAGAAGAATTTTCAAAATCGGTCCAGGAGTCTGAGAAATCGGGGAAAATACATAAAAAAAAAGATTACGACGAATTTAGAACCTCCCCCTTTTTTGAAGTAAGTTAAAAATAGTTGACGATAACAACCTACCTATCTCCAAAAAACATACCGTAAAAACATACCTATTAAAGCTGTAAAAATAAAGTTGACAAACTTACATTTGCAGTTGAAGAGCATGTTCTCCGATACATTTTGTTTAGGAAAATATGTTCCAAGTACATTTTATAAGTTGGTCGACTATTACTCGTAAAGTTGTAAAGCCTACTTAGTCATGATAATTTTCTTTTAAACTTCGTTATATATACTACTATTGTGAATTTTTTCACACCCCCAAACATAACCGTTTAGCTGGTAGAGGGGGGGGGACACTCGAGTCGAGCAAAATTTAGCACTTTAAAGCTTAATATTTCACAAACGAATTTTTTTATCAAAAAATTGTTAATGGAAACTATCAATATTTTTTAAAGACCTATTTAATGATACCCCACACTAAGGGGTACGCGAGAAAAAAAAAAACATCCCCACTTTACGTGTACAGGAGGTACCCTAAAAAAAATATTTGACGAGATTTTATTTTACCACTTTTTCGACACAACAAATCCGTATATTTACACCAAATTACAGCTCTCTAGGACTGTGCGTCTCTGAGCTAAACTGCGGACAGACGGACGGACGGACGGACATGGCGAAACTATAAGGGTTCCCTGTTGACTACGGAACCCTAAAAATCGAGTTTGCAAATAATTATGTCTACGCAACATGACAATAATTTACTGGAGTAATTTCAACTGACTTTCAGATGTATGAAACTTAACGGTAAAGCTAGAGAACATCATTTTCCGTTTTTTCTGGCAATAAGTCAAGCTAATGATGCCACCTATCTTTAGGAGCATGTAGCCATTGTGAACATATAAATCAGAGAAACAATGCGAGTCCTACATGCCGATCGATCGCGTGCAGTGCCATACAAGGCGAGTCTGACGGTAACGATGACTACAGGAAGTCCTTGTATATCGTTCCTTATGAGTAAACTGAACAAGTTATCAGTGATAAATTAAGTGCGCTCAAAGCCTTAATCGTTCTTTAAGTCACGTATAGGTTGTGTAATATTTTCATTCATGTTGCCATAATTCATGTAAGCGTGAATTGAATTGCATTGTTATTCTCAATGTATAGCAGTAGAGAGGGTTTCCCTATGTTGCTTTATTTAAAATACCATAACATTAAAATAGTTTCTTATTATAAGCCTAGTTTAACATACTTAAACCTATTTCTTTGTTTCAGAATGCAGAAAGCACGGGAGAGTTCTCGCCGGTGGTCACGGCGACATGCAAGACTGGCGTCATGGCGATCAACATACAATTCAACCAGCCATTCAATGGTGTTACTCACGCCAGAGAATTCAGGTGAGCCTTCGTTTTTATGTTGTTGAGTGTCTGAGCCTGGTAATTAGTTGTTGCGTCATATGGACAGAGATAACGCAGCAACATTGGCATCCCAAATGGGTATTTTCGGTTTGCATTTCGCAAGAAATACCTCTTTACCTTATTATCAATATTTCTTCGGACTTCTAGATGCTTTTTTATCGTTTTAGAGAACTCTGCTTCCAAAGCAAACCAATAACAGGCGAATGGGGATTAGCGTCTAGAACTCGAATTTACTCGAACTATGCGTAGGTATGTGGGTAATATCTAGATTCTGCCATATTTCAGGCTCTGGACCAAACTAAGTACTTCCTTTATTGAAAATGGAATTGCATTGCGTTATTGAAATCGATACTTTCTTGCAGACACTAATCTTTATTATTATTTATGGCTTCAACTTTAACGATTTATCGCGCTCCTTATGTGTACCTAAATGGTATCAGTACGGTCGTTTCATAAATTATATTATATGTATGAACAGTTTTGTCTCCTTAGGCTGGTATACGACTGCGTTTTCGTGTGAAATCTTTGGAGTTTGTGATTACAAAAATAGATTTTACTTCTGATGAATTGCCCCTGGGATAGGGAGGACTTTTTCACAAAATTTCATGCTTCTAGAGACAGCGCGCGGTTAAGCTTGTATAATAGGCTACATCGGCAGGTATATATTTCTTTTGAATTTAAAATGTTTACAGAAGGAGGCAGGAACAGTAGAGTAAAAACAAAATTAGGTAAAATTTTAAAATTAAATTATATTGAAGCAAAATAATGAAGTTCCCCACTAACCTGTACGTTTCAGAACACCGGCGTGCATGGCGCTAGGTAACGGCAGCGAGACGCTGAACTTCGACATCAACCTCATGGCTGCACAAGGGTCACCAGACTACTGTGGCGTGTTTTGGAATAACGTGAGTATCTGTAAAACTCTTAAATTAAAACTGAGGAGCTGAAATGATTACCTACTAAATTGATTAAGTGGCGAGGACGAGTGCTATTCTCTATAAACATAGCCTTGTGCCAGCGCGGCCGCAGCGCTCACGCCATGCTGTGACTAAAATTTGCTATTCACTAAGCTAATGACGTCTGACAGCGACACTACGAGTATAAGCACTCGCCGATCGCGCTGCACGATCGGTCAATCTCAAAGCCGCTTCGTCGAAGAACACATCGTAGAGTCGAGCGATGAGTTTTCATAAAGAGAATAGCGTAACTGGACGCAAGAAGAGCTCTTGGTTATACTTTGGGAAGGCCTTTAGCCCAGTATAGAGAGAATAGTGTCAAAATAACAAAAATATAACCAAAAGCATTCTTCGTAAGAGAGATCATGAAGAGATCTCTGAAAATGATATACTCACTACTAAAAGTACCTGTTACTTTAGATCGCATTTATTTATTTATTTATTTATTTTATTGGTTTACCTACAATTGTTACATCCATACATACTTAAATAGAACACATAACCATAACATTAATACTAGATGTACAATATTAAGCGGTTAACACTACATGCAAAAATAACAAAAAAAAGAATACAAGGGAAGATCGGAAACAATTTTTTATGCTATGTTAGATAACCAAGAATACATGCCAAAGTAAATGTGATTGTGATTACAAGTGATTTTAGATTACATAATAGGAGTTAAGACTGTCGTAGACAATGAATATATACTAATTTATTGTAAGAAACAACTGATGCTTAAAATACTGAAGGGAAGAGCCATAGATATCAATTATACTGAATTTATTATGTAGTCGACTAAGCCTAGGGATTGCAGAGTTACGACCTGAAACAGTTCTGCGAAACGGTGGATACAGGAGATCAATGGAATTTCTAGGAAAATAGTGCGGAATATGGAATTTAAATTTATTTAGTAGTTGAGGAGAATCAATCTTGCTGTGTAGAATTTTATATAAAAATATAAAATCAATAACATCTCTTCGTTTTTCTAGGGATACCATATTAAAGGTGCTTAAACGTTTTGTGTAACTAGGGATTTTGCGTTTCACAGTTGAGTATGCTAAATGATTTAAAAATCGTTTCTGAATGCGTTCAATCCTCAGGCTGTGGGTTGAGAGTGTGGTCGCCAAGCAACAACACAATACTCGAGCAAACTACGGACGAGGCAATTATAAAGATAAATTTTTGTTTCTGGCCTACGAAGAGATTTTGCGTTCCGAATGATAAATCCTAGTGACTTTGATGCCTTTTTTATGACGTTATCTACGTGTGGGATAAAAGTTATTTTTGCATCCAAAAACACCCCCAGATCTTTTACAACATCTGTTTTGCAGAGACACAAACCATTCATCTTATAGTCAGTTTTGATAGGGTTCGATTTTCGTGTAAATGTGATTTGGGAGCATTTTTTTTATATTCAGTTCCATATCATTGTTAATGCACCATTCCATAAGTCTATCTATATCCTCCTGGAGCAATAATGTGTCTGATTGCGATTTTATAATTCGGGCCATCTTCAAATCGTCGGCAAACAAATAAGGTTTTGAGTTCACAAAGCAATCAGGGAGGTCGTTTATAAAAGTGTTAAATAGAATAGGTCCCAAATGCGTTCCTTGCGGGACACCACAGGTTGCTCTAAAGGTGTTCGATTTGTATCCATTGGCAACCACGTAAAAGGATCTTTCTGATAGATAGGAGCTTAGCCATTTAAGAAAAGCTCCCGCAAATCCGTACACAGCTAGTTTTTGAATGAGCACTTCGTGGGATACTTTGTCGAAGGCTTTGCTGAAATCAGTGTAGATAACATCTACCTGGTTATTACAGTCTACAGCGTCTACTACGTCTTCGACAAAAGACACCAAATTGCTACACGTTGATCTACCAGCCGTGAATCCGTGCTGAGCGTCAGAAATATATTTCTTAAGGAAGCTTTGAATGTAAGGACAGATGACTGCCTCAAAAACCTTTGCCAATGTTGGAAGTATTGAGATTGGCCTATAGTTGCTAACTACGCTTTCGGATTCATCTTTGTGTATTGGGACTACTTTAGCAATTTTCCAACGATCAGGAAATACCCCAACCTCGAGAGACTTATTAAAAATCATTTGTATGGGTGTTGTTAGCTCATCCGCACAAGATTTTACGAAAATTGCAGGAAGCTCATCACTGCCTGATCCCTTTGTAATGTCCAAGCCTTTAAAATGTTTTTTTACCTCACTTTTGGTAAGACGTACTCTAGAGAGACAATCAGAATTGTTTGCTAAGTTGCTAAGAAAGGAAGAAGTTTTAGTAACGTCGCGTGCAGTCGTATGTTGGCAATACACTGAAGAGAAATAGGACCCAAACATGTTACACATGTCGTTGCCATCAGTAGTGCAATTCAAGCCATTTGACATCGATCAAATCGATCGAGCATTCACCTACAAACCAAAATTCCTGTAGACTAAACAGGTTTGGGACATGTTACGATAATTCATGATTTGCAGCGTAACAAGTGCTTTAACAATCCGTTAAAGCAATATCAAACACTCACGTGTTAAACAGATAATCAGTAAAACATTTACCTTCATCTTGCACACTGATCGTTAATTCCCCCGACATTCTTATCGCAGTATGACTAATCCATACAGTTTGAAAGCTCTGCGCCCTGGTACCCAGTACTTAGCTAACATTACACATGCATATTTCAGCGCACAGACGAGCGGTCGTTGCCGCTGGCGGTTCGTGTGCACCGAACCTTGGAGCTGGCCGATGACAAGTTCTACGTCATCACTTGCGGGAAGGCAGGCTTCAGAAACGCTCGGTACTTACCACTTTTTGTACTATTTTGCCTAAATTCGAATACAAGGAAAACTTAACGCTTATTTATCTTGGGTTCGGTTACTGAGCAGATGGCTGTGACTTTGTGCCAAATAAATAAGTACTTACTAAGGGCCAGTTGTATAGGTAATCAATGGTAAAGTAAACTATTAGTTAAAATCCTAGACAGTTTTAACGATTTGCTAATGTGATACCTACATTTTATAGGAAACACAAATACGTAAAGAAACAACCGATCCTTAGTCCAATATTAAACTGCCATTGGATTATGATATGGTTCCTTTGGTACATAATAGTGTTTGCCAATATTTAAGAATATTTTTCAAAAAATACAATTGCCCTAAGCAATGCAAAATTTATTTATAACTAAATTAATGAGACACTAATGTTTATTATTGTAATAATTATGTTTGCAGAAACGAAACTTCGCTTGTATCGCTGCGAATGTTAGACTCGCAAGGTCGAAAAGTATTGAATGCGGCGTTTGGTCTACCTTACACGCTTAGAGCCGAGATCAGCAAGCCTGATGGTTAGATCTTTATCATTGTTTCGTAAATTGTTATTCACATTAAGAATGTGTTACAACAGAAGCGTAATAAATATTTATGATTTCAGGAACTCACGGAATACGGTTGAAGAATTGTTTTGCTTTTAACATGCGAAATAATACAGCTGATCTTCTGGACAGTAGAGGGTAAATATGTGTAAAATAATAAGTACTGTATTTTGGGGTCTGTTGTGTTAAGGTGTTGATAAACTTGAGCGATCTGAGCCGAGCACAGAGCCAAATATCGCTACAAATATTTTACTGATCTTTCTGGCGAACGCTCTAGTCGATAGTCGTCAAAATTTTTTTCTTCATCATGTTATCATAGACTTGACAGTCGGCTCGGTAAAAAGCTCACGCGAACGTTCGTTACAATGCTCACTAAAACGCTCTCCTTTGTTTTTCTGTATAATGCTCATTACAAGAAGTTTATCTGCACCTTTATTTAAATAGAAAAAATGAAGACGGGTGCTGTTTTCAGATGTCCTGTGAAACAACAGTCGATTGTGGTGAGGTCTGAGACAGGCGCAGCCGAGCTCGCGATAGCGTCCATGTTCCGGTTTCCGGACTCCTCACAAGTCAACTATCAGTGTGACATCGCTATTTGTAAAGGTAAACATTTATTTACACACGCTAACATATATTAACACAATACCTAACCTACATACACGTTTCGTGCCATTTCCCGAGGGGGTAGATAGTACTTAACTGCCTCGGAAAAATAAACAGATTTGATTTACGTACGAGACGTACCTACGTCAACTTGTTGAAATACCTAACTTTCAAAACTTTTACAATCATAATTCCACTGAATTTTCAGTTTATATAGATATTGTGTAGTTTTTCAGATTATAATAAGTATTCGATTGACGTAGAGCTATATTTGTAATGCATGGAATTTATAAATTCCGGGCAATTTTCAGGCACATGTTCAGTAATAGACTGCAATACGGAGGCAAGCTACGAGAAAAGCGATGAGGAGAGCACGGTCACCGCGTCCACGGGAATCTTCGTGCTCGATCCCAATGATAGTGCAGGTAAACTAATAAAGTGTTAATTTAACGATCAATCTGTATAAATACTTTTTATTAAAAAAAAACTAGATAGCTCGTAGATATATCGATAAGTGGTTCATGAACGCGCCAAAGCAATCCCCCCTATCGATGTCATCCGAAACGTGGCCAGGAGATTGGCAGTATTGCTACGTTGGATGATAATGCTAATTCATTGGCCAAAGAAATTGCCAAGTGATCAAAATGGCAAACAGCAGGTTGACAACTGTTGCATGTTGCGACAAAAATATTACATAAAAAAGTAAGATTATAGACTTCTCAAAAAATAGAGGTCTGAGCATAAATAATCGTGGTGCCATTTCAAATGGTCGAAAATTGTAATGGGAAATTAAATTAATATGAAGACTAGCTAAGACACAACGATGGAAGTAAACAATATTGAAAAACAAAAAACATAATTTTTATGCTCCTTCGATTTTAGAAGAGAAGCGGAGATCCTAATAAGTCTTCCAAACATGTTTTAGCTTCTAACGAGAGCAACAAAAGGTTTGGTAGGTAGATACTAGATACTGCCTGAAGCTACGCAATTTGCCTACTAACAAATCAATGCCACGTAATCTTACACAACTCAGCAGGAAAATAAAGGTCAGATAGGAATCACGGTAATAAAGTTTTGATCACCCTGTGGGTACAGTTAACAACCTACCGCCATGTCCGTTTCTAAAAGTAATTTCCATCATATAAGGTACGTAATGACGGTATAATCAAATGATTGTTTTCCGAAATGGAAAGTTCGCGTTCGCTCATAATAAATTTTCTACGCGTAAAATACTTCACTCGAGAATACTTAAGTCTGATCTAGTCCTTGTAGGTTTGGCGTGGTACATAGAATAGCCACCATTTTGTACCTAGTTACCTACATACTTCGATGAATCTTTTGGCATATAGCCATGTGCCAAAAGATTCATCGAAAAACATCAAAATGAAACACCTTGAATTCCCTATTGACCTTTATTTACCAAATAGCGGGGCAGGAGGGTTGCTAATATTACTCAAGAATCTAGCAACACATGATTGAAAACTAATTTTATTTTTGTAGTGGCCGCACTATCGTGTTCGGACGGCAGCGTGCGTCCATTATGGCTGCTGTACTTAGCCATAGCACTCGGCGTCATGTTCATTGTGATGCTGCTCGTGAACTGCTTCCTCTGCACCGCCATGACTTGCTCGTGTGCGAGGACCGATGTGAGTACTATTTCTTTTGGATATGTTTAGTAGCACTAACAAGGAAGTCGGAATTCTTTGAAACTGGATTGAATCCAAAAATATCTACAATGTTTGGTTGTGGCGGTAGATTTAGGATAATGAATTGCCTTTGTTGTATAATCAGTAAATCGGATGTAAAAACGGTAGAGGCGCGTAACAAACGCGTAGCACGCCCACAGCATGTTTGTCTTGTACGTAAGCAAATAGACCTTTATTATTCAAATCCATGACAATATTGATTGCCACAAGTACCTACCTAAACATCAGGAACTTATTTTTTTGTTATTTAAAACTTCTTCAGAGTTCAGACCTGAAACGTGATCTAGGTGTTTCCTTGCGCAGGTTTCACAACTAGCCATTCGTATTTATAACCTTAATATTATTATTATTCATCAGTAACATTTGTCTCATTTATGATTAAAACGTATTATCGGCAGGTGATTGAGAAGGACCCCTCTGTGGTGGAGGACTACGACCCTTACCGCAGCTGGCACGGCAGTCAATACGGAAGCAGGTACCCGTCCTCGACTATTCACTCGGCGAGGTATGTAAACTCGACCTGCTAATGCGGCACTAAATACGTTCCTGATAACTAAGTGATGTGGAAGAGGCTTTGCTATTCTGCATTACGCACTATCATGCAAGCTTAATTCCCGCACCAACACTAAATATTAAATTGCATTAATATTTAATATACATAAAGAGGGCTACACTCTTGTTCGGAACGACGTAATTGAGGAGGCAAAATGAAATTTCAATCGACTGAAAAACTCAATCAATCTATGAATCTATTGAGAAACAAAACAACAAGAGTAGATACCTACCGAATTGAATTAAGTTTTCCGATACGTATTACGATCTAAACGAGAGCAGAGATTATTAAAATAACTATTTGTTTCAGAAGGCTTTTCATCACATACCATTGTTTTAAATATTGTCGGTCCGAACAACTGTGTGGCACTCACAGAATATGCACCTAATAGTCATTCACTTTGAGCACTCTTGTACATAATAATACTACTAATATTGTCAATAACCCACAAATCAACCATGTACCTATTATGTGTTTTATAGGTCAGTTTCGGACAACAGTGATCACTACGCGATAGTGCAATCAAGGCCGGGCAGTCGACATTCCGGCATGCACCGAAATAGACATTAATCAGGTATACCTATTACGTTCAACTACTCAAAATTCCTTTGTTGACTTCCGGTTAAAAACTACTTTTACAAAGCGGTAAACTGCTCATGTAATCTGTGACAATTGGCTTTGTAATCCCTATTCAACTTCTCATATAAATCGATAATATGGTAAAATGGATCTGAGAATTCGATCTGTTCGGTTTCTGAACGTGATTATTTTCTGTTACGATTGGGTTGACAGGAAACCTTTTAATAGTCAAAAAATTTAGGTAGGTGACCTATCTACCGATATGTAGTATCACTCATCCTAACAACTATTTGTGATAACAACTTAATGTGCCAACCTGCAAAGATATTTTACTTAACTTTACTTTTTTCTCTTATTACAGATAATGGAGTAACCTAGGTCCTGTGATGCAAGCGGATGAAATAACGATTCCTACAAGCGTTGGTACATAGTCGATTTACCAAATGAAGCGTTATGTATGGACACGATCAATAGGTATCTACAAATAACTACACATTCTAACTAGAAATCAAATACGTAATACATTATTCCTAACAATTATTTAAATTAAATAATGGTGCTTTGAATCTCAAATAGTAAACGATACTAGACAAGCGATGTTACCTTAACGGAAGAAATGCGTTCAACTCTTCATATTGAATTTAACTAGTGCCATTTTATATACATAAAACATGTACCTTATGTGGTTTGTAAGATTATAGGCAATATTTTATGATTTATTTTAATTTGTAAACCTGAATCGATACAACGAATCCGTCCAAATTCATGTGTCAATTATTTAAATTCATTGATTAGATGTAGAGTAATAGAAGAAATATTTAAGGTCCTAACTGTAAGTAAAACCTTAATCTATGTTCATTTAAGTTTGCGTTTGTACATTTAATTGTAAAATTATTGCTAGCTGTGCTTTTACGACGCACAATTTACTAACTTTGAACTTGTTTGAAATCTGTGGACAAATGAAAAAGGAACATACATATTTTAGGTAGTTTTAGCCATAAAATATGTTTTTATGTTGTATGAAAATACAAGATTAGTATATTTTTGCTACGAACATTTATAAAAACAAATATAAGATTTTTCGACTAGCATCAATCTATATGTATAGCTTATACAACTGATTACGTGCTGATAAAACTATAACAGAGGTAAAATAATTTGATGAATTTCATTGAATCGCGTCAAATACCAGTTATTGAACTTGATTCAATCAAATCGGCTACAATCTCTTTTGAATCCTTAGTTGTAGATAATAATTTAAAGTTATAAACAAATACCACATCATCACTGTGAAATAATATTTAAAATAATAGTTTGTATATTACCTTAAAGTAATAAGGGTTTTAAAAACGTGAATTTTTATTTTTAAGAGAACGATTTTTGTGTGTTTAGTACTGAGATGATGGATATTATATTTTTTGAATGAGTTTTTAGTTTTATGTAATAAAATGTATTAAAAATAAATAGAAAAGTGTCTGTGTGAATATATTTTAAGTTCCAAACTTACGTAATAAGTGTGTATTTGGGTGTGAAACCAATAAATTCTTTAACACTACCAATGTATGTTTTCTTTCACATTTTAAGGAAACTGGAGTCTACACGCTAGCTAGCGCGCACTAAGAATGCGAAATAAAATCGCAAACTAGTCCTGAAATCACAAACGGTTGTAGTACTCGTATATTTCAGTTGTTTACAGATTTACAATTTTTTATTTTGGAAAAAAATACTAACGTAGTGCGCGCTTAATTAACAAAACAGAAGATTACGTGTATCTCTATACCTACCAATTTAATAAGCAAGTTTTTATTTTTTAGCGTGGCTAAATCATCAAATGAGTCCTCCCACCCTTACTGTCAGACTTGTACTGACTAAAATCCAGGTGTCCTTCAATAGCCCTTTATGTTCCGGGGTCACGGTAAGGAAATAAGTCCCGCAACCTAATAAGCAAGATGACTAAAAAATATAATTCTTGTGTCAGTAAGTATAACAAAATAGAGAGTTTTACATAAAATAAAACTTACCTATTATTTTTTCATCAATATCCGGAATCCATCTTGAGTCAAGCACCTGTCTTTCAGCCTGTTGACAGCGACTTCCGCTACCTCTCCGATGGCAGCGCCCTCTATACTTACCGTTGGTACTAAGTATTTCTAGCGCGCCTCAGGTGATCGCCCGATTTATCGTCATTATGGAACTCATGATGCACCAGGTAGACCTTACATGGATTCCGGATATTGATGAAAAAATAATAGGTAAGTTTTATTTTATGTAAAACTCTCTATTATTTGTTTTGTATCAATATCCGGAATCCATCTTGAGTGATGTGTTTGTTATCACCTGGTGCGCTAGACCCAAAGACGCTATAATGTGTTTATGGGTGTAAAATTATCGGATTAATAAAATACAATATCAAAATTATGTAAATGTATTACAACAATAAATTCTGATGTGACATACTATTATTAGTCATAAAACAAAATAAATTATTTCGATAAATTAATGAGTACTCTTAATCAACAGGATCAAAATAATTAGACAAAGATGTAGAATTATTGGGAACACTCGAATCATTGTGATTTAAAAGTTCTCTTTGATAATAATTCTGGAAGGTGTGAATAGTTTTCCAGTTACCGGTTGCAAGAATTTGATCAATAGGAAAATTCTCTACGAAATTGAGAGAAGCAACTGCGGATCTTACTGATCCTGGAGCTGCATCAATACCAGCAGCTTTTAAAAGTGATCTCACCCATCCACCAATAACACTTCTAGACGCAGGTTTAATATTCCCTTTAACTGTTATAAATAAATACTTTATATTTACTCGACAGTTGGATGTAATACATATTAATTGCCTTAACCAAAAAATCAGATTTAATTTCTTATTAGGGTGTTCTCTGAGCTTCCATCCAGACTGTCTGTGGTTATGGTTGTCTGTTTTAGAACCAAAAGCAGGCAGCAATACAATAGAAGAATCTTCATCGACAAAGCTATTGCTATCAATTCGCAACAGAGTAAGGTCGTGAACCCTACGACCTGATGCTAACAACAAAAGAGTAGCCACATGTCTTGATACTTGAAATATGTTATTTTCATCAAAATTGTAAGCAGTCATGTGTTGCAATAAATCCTTAGGGTTCCAAATAGGTGGTTTAGCAGATTTTTTTCTTGCAACGGAAATAGCTTTTAAAATGTGTTTAATAAAAAAAAATTTGAAGACAAATCAATACTAGACGTTATGTGTGTGAAAGTTGAGATGACAGATTTGTGTACTAAAATAGTTCTGTATGCACACACTCTCTGTATCACAATGTAAATGTGCTAAATATCGAGCTACCTGCTGAACATTAGGATATTTAAAATTAATCGAATGGGACTCACACCATCGCCTCCATCTGCGCCACACCGGTCTGTAGGTATTGATTGTGGAGCCTCGCCAGCTTTACATAAACAATTTTTTGTTCTTGATCTGTCCAGTCCTTCAAAATACCTTGCCACCCGAAATCAGCCATGCTTCCAGGTGTAGGTCTTGCACTTGCGGCGGGTGCATCCCTGTTCTGGTGTCTATTAGAGTGCAGGGTAGATCTGGAATCAGATAATGGGGATGTTGCGCTCGCCGCTGAACATCCGCCTGCCAAAATACCTTGCTCCACTTCGGGGCAATCAATATATAGTCTCCGCTGGCTTGGTTCAGGTGTTGGAGAACTCGGGGTATCAAATTTGGTGGTGGAAACAGCCAACCTAGTTTGTAATGCCACCGATGACAGAATGCGTTGTGAAGTTGCGCTTTCTGATCGGTGTTGTCCGGAGACACGTACTTTGGAACTACGTGGGCTGTTTTCGATGTGAAGAGATCTATCTCCGGCGTACCCCACATTCGAAAAATTTATGTCGTTGCTGTCCTCGTGAGATGCCATTCTGGACAAGCCTTCTGCCGAGAAAGAGCATCTACTTCGGCATTGAACCTGCCCGGAAAATAATGCGCTGTCAGATGAATGTTCTGCTTGTCTAGAACAGCAAGAATTTGCCGAGTTTGGTAAAGCAGTTTCTTGGATTTTGTGCCGCCCTCCTTGTTTATGTAAGAGACTACTGTCCGATTGTCGGTTTTCAGCAGTACCTGTGAATCCTGGAGTTGCAGCTGGTTCTGACGTATAGCTGCGTAAACGGCAAACATCTCTTTTTTGTTGGCATGCCACGCTTTTTGAGAATCTGTCCAGCTTCCCACAATATTTGTGTCGCCGAGTTAAGCCCCCCATCCGATGTCCGACGCATCTGTGGTCAAAAGTTGTGACGTCACTGAGCTCAAGTGTATCGGCATCGACATTCCTATGGCCTGACACCACCACTCCAGCTCTGATCGAACTGGTTGAGGGACAGTGATCGACCGATACGGGTGTTTCACCGACAGCTGTCGACTGTAGTATTGCAGAGTACGACAGTGAAGGCGGCCTCTCGGAGTCACGAACGTTGCAAAGTTGAGTCTCCCCATTAGCGTTTGGTACTGTTTGAGGGACCACTTGGCTAACTGAAGCTGTTTGAGAAGTGCTTTGCGTAGCGTTAGGCACTTCGGTTCCGACAGGGACTTTGCGTTGCGTTTTGTGTCCCATGTAATGCCGAGAAACTCGAGGCATTGCGTCGGAACCAATACAGACTTTTCGTAGTTGATTGTCCAGCCTGATTTTGTGACTCCTCCGGAATTCTGCTACCCAATTGGTTATCGAACCAAAGTTGGTAAAAATGGTAAACACGTCATCTGGAGTAACTGATGTTGATATAAATCTTGGTGATAATTCAGCCTCAGAAACCTGCCATGCTGCTGTGCGATGGGCACGTGGAAATATGATAGTTTTTTCAAATTGAAAATAGGACGGAAGGTCTGATCTGACTTGGGTACCAAAAAGAATGTGGAGAGGTAACTGGGCGTCAGTTCTGCAGGTTCCAGTACCCCCGACTCAAGCATCTTTTGGATCTCTATTGTCATACTGGGAGAGGTTTTGGTTCTGTAACACTTCAAAACTGTGGGACTCGGAAATATTAGCGGCGGCTTGATTATGAAGGGGATGCGTGCTCCGTTCAACAATCGGCATATTTTGTCTGGCGCACCCAGATTGCTCCAAGCATATTGAAATTGCTTTAGACAGCCGCCTCGAAATGTCCGACAGTCATTCGCGACGCTTGTTTTTAGGGGTAACCTGCGATTGCGGTTTCTTACCCTTTGGTTTGTATCGGTGGTTGCTTGTTTGGTTTTTGTTCTGGTGTGAAGCGGCCTGTTTTTGTTTTTTTAAGATAGGTATCTCGACGAAAAAACCTGTCGTCAGCTTGTTTACTAGTCGATGGTTTTTGATTTTTATAAAAGTTTTCTTTAGAATAAGTTTGGGGTATTGATGTAGTTGATAAAGTAAGTTTATCCACCCCCCCAATTTTTTGGAGGTAGGTTTGTACTGCCTCATCATCAAAAATATATTCTGCACTAGGAGGTATTTTATGCAAGCCATCGCGATGAAAACTTTCGGAAATTTGGCGCAACATAGCCTCTCGACGAACGTTTATTAAATCGGCTCTTCGGCCGCACACTATTTGTAATAAATCATCAGTAACAGTACTATACGCGGATTCTTTCGAAAATAACGATTCCACTTTTTCGAATAACGAGTTGAGTGTCAAAGATTCTCTAGATTCATTTGACCAATCCACTAATGATTGTAACGATTTTTGCAATTCTTCTTTTTGACAAAGTAAAGCATTCGTTAATCCAGCAAAAGATCTTTCCAACAAATATGAGCGCGAATCTTCTTTCAACATGTCGGATTCAAAACGCTTTAATTCGTCGTTAATATTTAACTTTACAAAACCGGGGGTACTTAAATATTTCTTTTGTGCATCCGAAAATCGAATGGCATTCCAATCATCACGCTTGAAACGCTGTAGTTCCATTAAATATATATATATTTTTTTTTTTTTAAGCTACATTTCGTTTGCCTTAGGGTAAATCGGATCCTTTGCTGTTGTACAGACTTCCGATAAAATCTGTAGTTTGTTATTCTTGGACAAATTTTCGGGTCGTCGTAAATTTAAATCGTGTGTGGGTACGGAAATGGGATTAATTGAATTAATTGCACTTGAAGTTGAATTATTTTCCGTAACGGAATAATTTCGTAGTAAAAAATTTGTTAAATAAGCCACATGTTGCGACAAAAACTCGAAGTGTGCATAACTCACGGTTTGGGAGTCCCTCCTTACTTTGCGTTTCTCAGGGCTGGGTCCACTGCTTTCCGAAGAACTGCTATCACTATCTTGCATTTGGCGTCGGCGAACGAAGACGGTTACGCGATATTGAACCGTCAGTATCACATTCTGGCTCTAAATTATTATTAGGGTTTTCCATAATAACAACGGAGAGGTAAAATTCACGAATTTAAACTATAATAGTTTTACCAAACTTAATTTGAAATAAGTGGGTAACTTTTTCGCGAAGTTTAAAATAACGCTATCAACCGAACGGCGCGAAAAACGACGCTATAATGACGATAAATCGGGCGATCACCTGAGGCGCGCTAGAAATACTTAGTACCAACGGTAAGTATAGAGGGCGCTGCCATCGGAGAGGTAGCGGAAGTCGCTGTCAACAGGCTGAAAGACAGGTGCTTGACTCAAGATGGATTCCGGATATTGATACAAAACAAATAATTTAAAATTTAAAATTGATTTTAAAATTCACAATACGTAACGTCTTGAATAATTTTGCATAGTTGTGACATCACGAGTTTCATTTTACATTTGTCAATATTTTTTTATTAAAACAAAGTACGCATTTTAAAATTAGATTATTTGCAATTTATTGATGCTCTCATCATGCATGTTATTTACTTTATAAAGTGATGATCAAATGCAACGCGTATACACATTTTTACAAGCCGACGTGGGAGATAACTGTTTATAAAATTGATTAAAAACACATGTATAATGATAATAATAATAGGTAGGTAATAAAGAAACACCAGATGAATTTTGCACACAGATCATATTTTATTGATGTGTCTAACATACTTCCGTGAATCAATTTATTTAAGAGATTATATTAATTACATATTAATGAATATTACAATATTTACTCTATAATATTTTTAAAAGGTACATAATTTTAATTATTTGCCAAACTTCCGAATAACTGTAATAAAAACGATTGGCCTTTAATTTACTTTGATAAAACTAACTTTAGGTGCCAGCCAACGCCACAATAAATGTCCACATAAATGTATAATAGAATATATAGAATCAAAAATGCTCCTAAGTTACGCACACTTGAAAAGGACTATAAAATTGGACTAGAAAGTTCCTGGTCATGTGCATCAGTAACTATAAAACATTAAGATAAATCTAAAAATATTTCATTTATTGGTAACTAACAATAGGCGTCAAGTTGCTTGCATCTTAAGACGCTCCATAAAAAATAATCCAAAACAAAAATACAGTACACAAATAATTATTCTTATCAATATTACCATAAAATACATATTAAATCGCTCTAAAAACTAAACGTCTTCATAATAATCTTATTTCTATACAGATCCAACTTTCTATGGCACGTCATATAGGTATTTTGTGAATAGTGGTCTAAAAATTGCTAATATTGGGCATAAAAGTTGTGTTATGAACTCGGCAACTCGGTGTCGCAAAAAGTAATTAATTATATACTCTAAATTACCCCTTTCAATCTAATTAAAAACTATATACATACATAGATTAAGTAAATATAATACAATTAACTACCTTTCGCCAATTTATAATATATTCTTTTTTTTTTTTTAGTTCGGTGGTATGATATTTACTGTTTCTGTTTCTCTGGTTCTCTTTTCTCGAGCATGGTTTTGGCTACTTTTTCATAAAGAGATCGTTTGTATATCCGTGGCTGACCGTCGCGCAGTCCGTGTGGGTACACGCCGAAAGAGGAGTCGGTGTCGAACCAGCTTGTTGTGGGCTGAAATATTAAGAAAATATTATTACGAATCTTCGTCGACAATCTAAGGGGCCTGGTTGCCGCTGGTAGTAGTTTTAAGCTGACATAGCTACTAATACTTTTACTAGAAATTCTAAAACGTTACCGTGATCGGGCATGTAATGACACTTGAAACAGTGCCAATACATACATTCATTTTCGGAATTTTAAAACCATTGTAAACGTGGTAAATGTCCCGCTTTAAGGTACTACCTGTAGGCTGACCATGGAATCCTAGGTTAGGTATCAACTTACTTGAAGTAAGTAGCAGCTTAGTTTATTTTTTTCATATTAAATGAACAGATTACTGTTACTTATGTAGACCTTATTTATAACATACCTAGTGCATTGTACTCGTTCTATGCTCCTGAGCCTACTAAACCTTTCAACGCGGACAAAATGTTTTCAAGTCTCCGTGAACACTCTTCATTTTAGCCATCGAGTTGCAACAAATCCTAAGTTTAGCCAAACTGTCATAAGCTTCTACATATCGATACTAAGCTCAATACTCAATACTCAATATATACCTTGCTCTTAAATGCAACTTGGATGAAACTTCTTATATTCGAGCTAACAGAGTCAGCACTAAAAGTTACATAAACGTAAGTAATTAAAGTAGATAATTGAATTACGAGTCTTTTCTAATAGGATTTCAGACAATATCCGTGTATAAAGAATTTGATACCGCGCCTTTCGACTAGCTTAGCAGAGAGTGCTTAAAAATGTAGAAGAAACGATTTATATCGTGTGGAGGATCGACCACTTGGACTAAAATAATCGTCACTTAATATGGTCGTATAATAACTATGAAACCATAAATATAAATCGGAACATCTGTCGCAAACTTATCTATGATCGAACATATTGATTATTGGCGCAAGTTTTATAAGGTCAAACGGATGACACACAAAGTGATAGTGTTATCATCGCTCATATTCACATCAATATGCGTCAATACTGTGATTGGCGGAAACATGCAGCAAAGTTCTGTTTGATAACAAACTCCAGTCATAAGAGCTGTTTCAATATTACACCTATCGCCATTGAAACCCTAGAATTAGTGATAGGTAATGTAAAAAGCTGTTACCATTTTAGTGTGCAATAAAGAATATTCTTTCTATCCATGACTACTAACCCGTTACTCGTCCCGGCATTTCAAGGGAAGCAGAATAAACCTCTGAGTGGGCATGACTTCAGCCGACATCTTCAACAATTATTTATCATTAATTTTTCAGCCAATTTACAAAGCTTCCTCACGAATCACTTTCGTCCATTGGTGAAATATCTTTTATAACCCATTTGCTCGTAAAAGGTCTCTTACTGCACCTATTTCAGTATCGTAATGTATCTTATTACGCACTAGTGCTTAATGGTAAAGTAAAACGCACTAGTGCGGTAATGGTAAAGTAAAGGGCCGATTACACGTCACGATTCATCGTGCCCTAAGTCCCTAAGTTCCGATGGATTGGGTGGTGTAATCGCTGTTAGGCTGTTAGTTTCCCTAAATCGGGCGATCGACAGTGATCTAAGTCCCGATAAATCGTGTCGTGTGATCGCGGTTAGTGCGCTCAGTAGCGGCACGGCGTTCGTCATGAAATGACATGTCGTGAAGTGAAAATGGGTACGCAACGCGAAAGAGAGATGAATACTCGTAAATATTCCTTCACCTAACGTCTTCTCTTCTTCTTATTTTTTACTATACCCAACGTTGCTGCGAGAGCGATTCCAAGCAGGGTTAGCATGATTAAAACACCTGTTTAAAACAGTTTGAAATTAAACAGTGTTTTTTATTACCCTTTTCAACTACTTTTCAAGGCGAATGAATGCTTATAAAATGAAAATAAATAAATATTCAGGAGTCTAAATAGCTTGACATAAAACCATTTGAGTCTATGCCATTGGTTTTCCATATTTTTAACTTTTATTGGCAATACTTAAAAATATTAGATAAAAAACATCACATGTTTTTTTTTTCCATTGATCATTTTCATAACAAGAAATCTATATCTATACATATAATATAATTGTAGAAAAATAATTTTTGTACATAAAAAAAAACTCAAAAAATATAGCCAGCGTATTTAAGGACAACCAATAGAACTCATATCTAGCATTTTTAGAATTTTTGTCTGTTTGTCTGTTTGTATGTTTATTTGTTCGGGCATCACGTAAAATGTACGAAAGCTATGTAGATAACTTTAATACACAACGACTGACCGTAACTTGAAGTAACATTTAGTTTTTGTTTCATTGAAATCGGATCAGTCTATCAAAAGATATTTGAATTTAAAGTGTTCCAGAAGTAAAATTACGGTCAGTTTACACCGAGACACGCAGCTCGCAGTTCAGTAGCGCGATCTAGCTTGGAATAGAAAAACAACATAATAATAATAATAATAAAGTATTTATTTCACGAAAAACATAGTACTTTGCACTGTTAACATTGTTTGAAAATATAATATACATTGATGTGCAATATTAGACTCTATCTTTTAAACTAGGACTTGCCTGTATCTTAAAAGACAGGGTTCAGCCAAATGGACTCAGTTAATAATTCACAATCAGAAACAAGTGAAAAACAGTGTCAGTGATTTGTACGAGCAGTTATACAGAAAAAAAGAACAAAATAAAAACGAAAAATAAAAAAAGACAAAATATAAACTGTGACACAAACAAGTGTGAATGACAACAGTATGAATGCGTATGTGTATATGGAGTGTATGTGAGTGTGTGTGGGGGTGTGGGTGGGTGTGTTGATGTAGGTGTGTGTGTGTGTGTGTGTGTGTGTGTGCGCGTGTGTGTGTGTGACTGTATAAGGTTAGATATAAAGTACGTAATGTGATCAGTGAGTATGTATGTGATTTTATATTAAGTTATGTAAGTTAGCAGATTCTCTGTAGCCACATAGTCCTGCTGTAATAGCCATTGGCTTATTTTTTGCTTTAAGAGGCCTTTTACCCATTTGCGCGTAGAACTAAAATTATGATCGTCTAATTTACCATATTAAGTAATACTCCAACATTTTTGAATACCTGCAAAAGAAAGACCAGTCTTTCGTGTTGTAATTATACGTAACATATTTCAAAAAACTCTTTTATTAACTTTGTGGTAATTAATCTCCGACAAGTAGTTTACTGAAAAATCAACGCAGAGTCGATTTGCGACTCCTACATCTACCATTAACATTCGTAATTTTAACCAAAAAAAATACACAAATCATCAGACATACGATTTTGTCGTAAAACTACGTAGTAGAATTTATATTTTTAATAACACAAATTAGTAAAAAAATAAATTCTGAGGTCAATTTTTACGTCTTATATCGCTGTTTTATCGCCATTTTTGGTTCGAACAAAGCGTAATTACATTAAAAAAACTATGTAAATATAAACTATGTTTACAGACTAAACTAATTTCTAAATTTCATTAAAATCCCTTCATGTAATTAAACATACTATCGTTTTTAAAATCACTCTAAACTAGTATAAATTACGAAACATAACCGGGCTGCAATCAGTACGGCTCCAGCGCCCGTCGACGTAGGACCTGTATCACTTTTTTCCTCGTCCTGATTATAGAGCGTACGTATCGTGAACGGAATATTATACTGCGACTGCCACATTTTGATTCTCTCCATATTTTTTTTCATAAGGTAAGATTTTCGTTACTTTATCAAACTAAAGTATTATTATAATTAAAATAGTAGTTTGTAGAATTTGTGCATTAATTAGCCATCCGTTTTCGTTTTATTAGTTTTTGCAATGGGGCGCAAGAGTGGTGAGAAATCCAATATGGCGGCCTCCCCAAGATCGCGGTCGGGCTGTTTGAAATCCACCCCCATGATATGGGTATCAAATGAAAGGGTTTGCTGTCAGGAATATGAAAAAAATAGTCACGTGTCTTAAATCCGACATGGCGGACATCCAAGATGGCGGATTGCCTATTTGAAATGCATCCCCATGATATGGGTATCAAATGAAAGGGTTTGCTGTCAGGAATATGATAAAAATAGTCACGTACCTGAAATCCAGCATGGCGGACATCCAAGATGGCGGATTGGCTATTTGAAATGCATCTCCATGATATGGGTATCAAATGAAAGGGTTGCTGTCAGTAATATGAAAAAAATAGTCACGTGTCTTAAATCCAACATGGCGGACATCCAAGATGGCGGATTGGCTATTTGAAAGGTACCCCCATGATATGGGTATTAAATGAAAGGGTTTGCTGTCAGGAATACGAAAAAAATAGTCACGTGTCTTAAATCCAACATGGCGGACGTCCAAGATGGCGGATTAGCTGTTTGAAATGCACCCCCATGATATGGGTATCAAATGAAAGGGTTTGCTGTCAGAAATATGAAAAACCCACGTTTTTAATTTTCTTAAAAAAAAAAAATAACCCTACGGGGCTGAGAGAGGGGCCTGGGATATATTTACATGACGTGTATAGATCGTGGTTGTAACTTGCAAAGATACGCTCCCACGTTTTGAGTGGCTCTTGTCTGCCCCGTAGCACAGTAAAAATATGGATGGTCCGGAAATTACGTACTAACGTTCGAAACGGTGCACTCACACAAACACGCGCATCTACGAGGCTTCTAAGCGGACATCGCAGCGCTGTCAGTTCTGAGTGCCGCGTAAAAACGAGTTGCGTTTATTTATGTTACGTATATGGCTGTTTGAACTCGACTTCATCATAACCGGAGATTTTGTTTTTTAAACTCCCTGCTTATTTTGAAGGTAAGAATGATTTTTATCAATATCGAATTCTATATCCGCGTGACCGTTTAAAAAATTCGTAAATAAATAATTTGTAAAAAAAACCAACATGGTTTCTGCTACAATTTCTCATAATAGGCGTCTTTTTATAGTTTTCGTCTTCGAGGGTTTTGAATCCGATAGTGCTGTCAAAATGTAAATCCAAGATGGCGGCTGCAAAAAATATCGAGGTTTTCGTCATGGGTGTCGTTTTCATGGTTTTCGAGGGTGTTGAAACCGATGTTGCAGTCAAAATGCAAATCCAAGATGGCGGCTGCATAAATTATCGAGGTTTTCGTCATGGGTGTCGTTTTCATGGTTTTCGAGGGTGTTGAAACCGATGTTGCAGTCAAAATGCAAATCCAAGATGGCGGCTGCATAAATTATCGAGGTTTTCGTCATGGGTGTCGTTTTCATAGTTTTCGAGGGTGTTGAAACCGATAGTGCAGTCAAAATGTATATCCAAGATGGCGGCTGCATAAATTATCGAAGTTTTCGTCATGGGTGTCGTTTTCATGGTTTTCGAGGGTGTTGAAACCGATGGTGCAGTCAAAATGTAAATCCAAGATGGCGGCTGCATAAATTATCGAGGTTTTCGTCATGGGTGTCGTTTTCATAGTTTTCGAGGGTGTTGAAACCGATGGTGCAGTCAAAATGTAAATCCAAGCTGGCGGCTGCATAAATTATCGAGGTTTTCGTCATGGGTGTCGTTTTCATAGTTTTCGAGGGTGTTGAAACCGATGGTGCATGTTCACTTTCAGGCGCGG
The DNA here is from genome assembly GCA_954870645.1 of Agrotis clavis. Taxonomy (NCBI): domain Eukaryota; kingdom Metazoa; phylum Arthropoda; class Insecta; order Lepidoptera; family Noctuidae; genus Agrotis; species Agrotis clavis. Next base: position 15,979,848 of record OX940921.1, read on the forward strand.
GGTTGCATTTGATCAGGGAAAATAATAACGCTTGAGGCTTCTTGAAAAACACACACTTTATTCTTCCTTTCCTCGGTTCACAAAGGCTTCTTATTCACTATACAGGGAGCTTGCTTGGAGGCTTGTTTTCTCGGCGGCGGACGACACTGGACTACAGCCGTGGCGCGCAACCGCCCCTCTTTTATTTACGCGAGCGCAGGTGGCTTGCGTGGGAGTACCGCGCCCACACATCTTTCTCGCTCTAGCCAATCGCCTGCGCCCCGTGCTCACACGCACACATAGGCATTGCGCACCACGTCTGCTTCGTTCGTCCGCCGTTCACAGTACATTTTACTTATTTGAAAGCTTTATTAATTTACATATTGAACATTTATCATAAAAACTTAACTAAATACAGAGGACAATAGTCAAAAGAGGGTGTAAAAGTATATACTAGCTTAACCTGACTTAAAACTATACATAGTACAATCAAATTATACTCTATTTACAGGATATTGTGGTAGGTTGTTGCACTCCTGACTGTGCTCCTCAACATCTCCACCCCCCGTATGAGGGTTCAACCGATCATACTACTATCGGTCGGGAGCACAACAACCTTTACAACGGGACGGCGTAGAGTCCCATGATTGGTCTTTACATCTACCACTCTTATAATACCGTCCGCGCCGGGAAAAACGTTTTCCACAATACCTTTCGACCACTGATTTCGCGTTTTATTATCGTCCACTATTAACACCACGTCACCAACTTTTACATTTGACACGTTCGCCGACCACTTATTCCGGCGCTGTAGCGTCGGCAGGTATTCTCGTAGCCACCGCTTCCAGAAGATGTCGGCCAGCGCATTCACCTTGCGCCACATACGGCGCGAGTCCTCGTCGAGCGCGTGGCCTCGTGTGCACGGAGCATCTCCCGCGGCTGTGCCCAGCAGGAGATGGTTGGGGGTCAGCACCACTGGCTGATCAACGTCGTTGCTCACGTAGGCGAGAGGCCGGCTGTTAATGACCAGCTCGGCTTCCAGGAGGAGAGTGTATAGTACCTCCTCGCGGGGGGCGCGCTCGCGCAGCGTCGCCTTGAGTGCGTTTTTGACTGAACGCACTAACCTCTCCCAGCACCCACCCATGTGTGGGGACGCCGGGGGATTGAAGTGCCAAGCAATGCCACGGCCAGTTGCTTCGCTCTCCACTTTCGAATGGTCCAGTTCACGAAGGGCGGCGCGGAGCTCTGAGTGAGCCCCGACGAAGTTCGTGCCTCGATCGGAGTATATGTCCGATGGTCGCCCGCGGCGCGCAATGAGGCGCCGCAGGGCTAAAATCGCAGAGTCAGCGCTGAGAGATGCTGCCAGCTCCAAGTGCACGGCGCGTGTGGTGAGGCATGTAAACAACACGCCCCATCGCTTCTCTCGTCGTCGCCCGATGGCCACCTCCATGGGGCCGAAGTAATCGACCCCGCAGTGTACAAAGGCCCTCCGCGTCACCTCCAGTCTAGCGGTAGGAAGGTCGCCCATCTTGGGTGTTCTGGGTTTCGCCTTTTCGTTTTTGCAGCGCTGACACGCCGCGGCGACTGCCTTTACAGACGACCGTAAATTCGTAACCCAGTATGACTCACGGATACGATTTACCACGGCCTCTTGGTTTGCGTGCATAGCCTCTTCGTGATAGTCTCGGATGAGACGGCGTGTGAGCTCGTGTTTGCCGTCTAGGATGATGGGGTGTCGCTCACCGAAGCTCAACTCATCGCAGGCTCTCAGTCGACCACGCACCCGTAGTAAGCCGTCTTCAAATATCATCGGGTCCAGCGCGCGTAGCCTGCTGCTGGTGGGCAGCGGGCGAGCGTCCCGCAGCGCTGCGAGGTCCGTCGCGTAGCTCTCCGCCTGTATCAGACGTAGCAGGCGAAGTCTCGCCTCGTCGAGGTCGACAGCGGTCACGTCAGGGGACCGTCGTCGCTTGCGGCAGCGTTCTGCGAAAATTAATAGTCTAGCCACTACATATAGGGCTCGTGTCCACGTTGGCAACCGGGCGTATGTCAACACCGGCTCGGGGGTAGTGCTCGTCGCGTGCACCCGTTGTACCCGCTCCAGGTCAGCTTCCACCACTCCGTCAGGGTCGTCGCTCGCCGGCCACTGCTCCTGCGGACAACGAAGAAACGAAGGGCCCTCCAGCCACTCGCTACAGTTACCAGGCCAGTCTGACCGGGTGGCCTTGTCAGCCGGGTTCATCGTCGACGGAACCCAGCGCCAGTGTGACCTCTTTGACCTTGTATCTATCTCGGCTAATCGATGAGAAACATACCGTTGGAACTCAGTTGCCTCCGAGTTGATCCATTTTAAAACGGTCTTACTATCTGTCCATAAATATTTTTCTTGTATGGTAGCTCCTAGCTCTCTTTGCACGGTGTCGGCTAATCTGCAAGCTAATACGGCCGCTTGTAATTCTAACCGTGGGATGGATACTACCTTTTGGGGGGCTACCCTAGCCTTTCCTATTATCATCGCGACGTCTCTGTCCCCGGAGGTGTTTGTACCTACTATGTATACCACTGCCGCGTAGGCAGATTCGCTTGCGTCACCGAAAGCATGTAACTCCAAGTGGTCTGTGTTCAACCCGTACCACCTGGTGACGGAGACGTCCGCGAGGTATTGTAGATTGCTCAACCACTGGAACCAACAGTGGGCTTCTGCTTCCTTTAGAGGCTCGTCCCAGCCTATGTTGGTCTGCCATATCTTCCTCATCAGGACCCGGGACTGAATAACGCGCGGGTACAAAAAACCCAATGGGTCGAAGATAGACATGATAAACCTTAAGAATTCGCGTTTCGTGGGTACCACCCACCCCTCAGTGATCTCTTTCGGCAAACGTTTGAAAGAGAGGTCAAAGACCAAGCGTAATTTGCCCGGTTTATTGGGGTTAGTGACCCCGAAGTGTGGCAGGTACCATACTGGCTCGGTACTAACTCCGCCCTCTACTCGACTCGCGTATCCCTCCGAGAGTAATCTATTTATTTGCGACGCGTATGCCTCTGCGTAGGCACTATCTTTTTCAAAGCGGCGCATTATGCCCGCCAAGCGATGGCGTGCGTTTATATAGTTGTCGGGTAATTGAGGGTTGTCCCTCCGCCACAACAGGCCCACCTCCCATGCTCCGTCCTCCGATTGACGGCTGGTGGTGTCTAGGATACGCTTGGCGCGTTCTACGTCCTCGTGCTTGCGCGGCGTTTCTGTTATGCCTATAGCTTCTAGTTCAAATTGTTTTTTCACTAGATTGTGTAAGTTTACGTCTGAAGTTACAACACAATTTACAGAATGATTAGCGCGACTAACTGTACCTAAGGGCCCGTGCACGACCCAACCTAACGAGGTCAAAGAGGCCACTGGCTTACCGGATTTTCCTCGACGAGTCTCCCTGCCGATCAGCAGCTCCCAGTTGTCCTGACCCAGCAGCAGCAAGGGCCTAGCTCCCTCCATCGCTTCGCAGCCCAAGTCGCGTAGGTGGGCGTGCTCCGACAAGACGGCGGCGGGCACTGACTGGGCGGGTAAGTCCATATTCACTAAGGTGCGACACTTAACTTGGTGTGTTTGTCCGTTAGGTCCACGCACTTCTACGCACAGCACTCGCGACGTACTATCAGTAATTTCTTGTCCTCGCGCACTACGTATGGTTATGGGCACTCGCTTGCCCTTCGCGTTCCCGGCCAGAGAGCTGTCGATAAGGGACACGGTGGCGCCGTCGTCCAGTAGCGCGTAGCAGGGTTGCTCTTTTCCCTCGATGATGACGTGTACAGGGAGTATCTTGAGTAGCGCCTTTCCATTGTAGTCCCTCACGTTCGTGACTATCTCTGGCTTTTGTTGGTGGAGTAACACGTGGTGCGCGTAGTTGCATTTGGTGCATCTCTTACGGCGGCAGGTCCTTTTTGAGTGCCTCGCACTTAGGCAATTGAAGCACAGTCTCTTTTCCTTGACGATTGCCCACCGGTCGTTCACCTCGAGGTCATTAAACTTCTTGCAGGTCACGATGGTGTGTTTCTCTTGGCACAGGTGACACTGCTCGTCAGCGGTCTGGGGGCACGCGTCGTTCTCTCTGTTCGCGTGGACGTGCAAGCGCTGAACGTTTTTCATTGTCTTTGCAGGTGGCGCACTGACCCGAGGTTTGCTCGTTGTGACTGTCTGGCCGAGGTCCATTTGGGTGTAAAATGAAGAGGCGCGTGCCAGGTGACCGAGGAATTCTGACAACATTTCCAAGCTCGGAGACACTCTCATGTCTAGGCCCCGGCTGGTTGCCACTCCCATGGCAAAGTCACCGTATTGTGCGCGCTGGACGGGTGTAAGTTTGTTCAATAACTCACTTACCAGTTGTGGATTGTTCAAGTATCCATTTGCTTGCACACTTTTCAACAGCGAAACACAATTTCTCACCGTACTGGAGAAATTTCGCAACTCGCGGCCACTATCCGTCACTCTTGGCAATCCTCGAACTTTCTTGAGCGCGCACTCGAGTATTAAGTTGGGGTGCCCGAACTCTTCGTCCAATGTTTTAATAATGTCCATCGGGCTAGCTGATGCGCGTAACAAATCTTCGACCACCAGTCTTGCATCTCCTTGCAAAGACGTCTTGAGTCGAGCGAGGTTTTCATGTGGCTTGAACTCATATAATGTTGTGGTGTCAAAGTACATATTCTTGTACGAAAGCCACTCTGCCGGGTCGCCTCTGAACACCGGCAACTCGTACGCTTGTCTGGGTATCGGTCGCGGACGCGCAATGTTTGCGATTGCTTCTGCCAACTGGTCAATCTTCCTGTCCCGCGTTGTCCTTGTTCTGTCCGCTTCTTCAATACCCGTATCCCACTCAATCGGGTCACGAGTTGGCGCGCGCGCGGTGCCAACGTGAACAGCCGTGTTTGCTGCGTGTGCGGTATTACGAAACGGAACGGACGCGGGCGCACAAATAGGAGGCGCAGGTACTTGTTCGAGCGGCGGCAGTGGCACATTCGCGGGCACGTTCGCGGGCACACTCGTGGTCACGTTCGCAGGCACTTCACTTAACACTTGTGGCTGTTGTTGACGGTGCGGCGACATGTCTTGACTTTCTCGGGCTTGATCTCTACTGGTAGCGGCGGGTGTGGTATGTGTCACCCATTCTTCAACACGGTGGGCAGTGTCGTCCGCCTCCGAGTACAATTCCTCTTCGGCGACGGCATCTATCTCTGCCAAGTCCGCTTCCAGTTTCTTCTGCACCAATTTTTCTTTCATGCGGACCAACTCCTTTTCGGCCTCGTACTCGGCCCGTCGTCGCAGGTACTCGGCGCTCTTCTGGCCGCTCCTCGATGACGCAACGCTTGTACCGGATCTTCCTTTCCTCGCAGGCACCGAACGCACTGGCGTCGACATGTCCCGGTAGTCTATAACTCTACCGGGCCCCGTCAGTGGGATGACTTGCGTTTGATCCGCCGTTTGTAGAGTTGGCGCGATGGATGGTGAACCCGGAGCCCTGTCCGACGGTACTCCGGAGTCCGCTTCTAACGCCCGCCTTCTTAAAGCATCTTCTTTCCGCCTCATCTGGCTCCTTGTTGTGATGGTGCTTTTCTCACTCATGGTGCGCTGTTCTTGCTTGTTCCCTGATCCGGCTGACGAAGGACCAACACTTGTTCACTTTCAGGCGCGGGGTTGCATTTGATCAGGGAAAATAATAACGCTTGAGGCTTCTTGAAAAACACACACTTTATTCTTCCTTTCCTCGGTTCACAAAGGCTTCTTATTCACTATACAGGGAGCTTGCTTGGAGGCTTGTTTTCTCGGCGGCGGACGACACTGGACTACAGCCATGGCGCGCAACCGCCCCTCTTTTATTTACGCGAGCGCAGGTGGCTTGCGTGGGAGTACCGCGCCCACACATCTTTCTCGCTCTAGCCAATCGCCTGCGCCCCGTGCTCACACGCACACATAGGCATTGCGCACCACGTCTGCTTCGTTCGTCCGCCGTTCACAGTACATTTTACTTATTTGAAAGCTTTATTAATTTACATATTGAACATTTATCATAAAAACTTAACTAAATACAGAGGACAATAGTCAAAAGAGGGTGTAAAAGTATATACTAGCTTAACCTGACTTAAAACTATACATAGTACAATCAAATTATACTCTATTTACAGGATATTGTGGTAGGTTGTTGCACTCCTGACTGTGCTCCTCAACAGTGCAGTCAAAATGTAAATCCAAGATGGCGGCTGCATAAATTATCGAGGTTTTCGTCATGGGTGTCGTTTTCATAGTTTTCGAGGGTGTTGAAACCGATGGTGCAGTCAAAATGTAAATCCAAGATGGCGGCTGCATAAATTATCGAAGTTTTCGTCATGGGTGTCGTCTTGAGAGGTGTCAAGGGACACCCGGATGGAACGAAGTTCCTTTCGATTAATAATTAGTGAAGGAATTGTAATAAAATTTTATTTTTTTTAAGTTATAATAATATTTTTTGATTTTTGTTATTTGACATCTGGGATTTCTATTTTGATAGTAATATCGGTTTCAACACCCTCAAAAACAACGAAAACGACATCCATGATGAAAACCTCGATAATTTTGGCAGCCGCCACCTTGGATTTACATTTTGACTGCAATATTGGATTCAACACCCTCAAAAACCATGAAAACGACACCTATGACGAAAACCTCGATATTTTTTCAGCCGCTATCTTGGATTTACATTTAAACTGCACCATCGGTTTCAACACCCTCGAAAACCATGAAAACGACAACCATGACGAAAACCTCGATAAATTTATGCAGCTGCCATCTTGGATTTACATTTTGACTGCACCATCGGTTTCAACACCCTCGAAAACCATGAAAACGACACCCATGACGAAAACTTCGATATTTTTTGCAGCCGCCATCTTGGATTTACATTTTGACTGCACCATCGGTTTCAACACCCTCGAAAACCATGAAAACGACACCCATGACGGAAACCTCGATATTTTTTGCAGCCGCCATCTTGGATTTACATTTTAACTGCACCATCGGTTTCAACTTCCTCGAAAACCATGAAAACGACACCCATGACGAAAACCTTGATATTTTTTGCAGCCGCCATCTTGGATTTACATTTTGACTGCACCCTCGGTTTCAACACCCTCGAAAACCATGAAAACGACACCCATGACGAAAACCTCGATATTTTTTGCAGCCGCCATCTTGGATTTACATTTTGCCTGCAACATCGGTTTCAACACCCTCGAAAACCATGAAAACGACACCCATGACGAAAACTTCGATAATTTATGCTGCCGCCATCTTGGATTTACATTTTGACTGCACCATCGGTTTCAACACCTTCGAAAACCATGAAAACGACACCCATGACGAAAACCACGATATTTTTTGCAGCCGCCATCTTGGATTTACATTTTGACTGCAACATCGGTTTCAACACCCTCGAAAACCATGAAAACGACACCCATGACGAAAACTTCGATAGTTTATGCTGCCGCCATCTTGGATTTACATTTGACTGCATCATCGGTTTATACACCCTGGAAAACCATGAAAACGACACCGATAACGAAAACCTCGATATTTTTTCATTAAGGATTCATTATTATTATTTTTTTTTATTATTTATTATTTACAAAAAACCTGTATACACTCAACAAAAATAATCGTCGCGACACCACACTGTTCAATGCGAAATAGAAATGAAAAAATATCTGGCTTGCTTTCTATAAGAGAGAGAGAGACAGACAGAGAAACATATCTGTCTGTCTCTTACTATAGCAAAAAGTGTCGTGACAACTTTTCGTAAGATTTTTTTTCCGTCTAGCCCCCTTTCACAACGCGCGATAAGGAACTTCGTTCCAAAAACTTTTTCAGAAATGTAACCAAAGTGCATTACGATTATATCGGCTCAAGATTGTTTAGTCCGTCTCAACACTAGCGCTACACTGGTTGCGTTGTGTATGTGTGAATAGCTACGCACACATGAACATTGCTCCCGTCTTTTACCTAAACTCGAGCGTTCGAATTTTGTGAACTGGCTCTTAACATAAATCTATTTAAATCCAGTATTTTTAGTTTTTTGTGCAGATTTTTATATACATGCTTACTTAAAACATAAAATTGGTGTTGGGCAAAAGAAGTTTTGTGTTTAACGCCTGACGGAACATTTGTACGCTTTTTAGGGTCTGATTTGGGCATGGATCTGTGAGTCCTAAGTACTGTCTGCAGAATGTACAGTTGTCTAACAGTTAAGACCTCACAGTCTTCATAGAGTTGTTTGGTTGGGTATTTGTATGGTTTTTTGCACATAACCTTTAGTACAGCTCTTTGAGCTCTCTCAGCTCTCAGCAAGTTGGTTTTTGATGCCCCACCCCACGCAGTAATGCAGTATCCAATTACTGACTGACATAGAGCAAAGTATACCATCCTCAGGGTGCCCATATCAGCGGGATCTCTTAACGATTTAAAGACGTAAATAAGCCGCAATGTTCTGGATGTTATCATGTCGAGCTGTTTGTCCCATCTAAGGTATTCGTCAATTTGTAAACCTAGATATTTGACACTATCGGATCTGACTAGTGTAGGGCATGTACATGTGCTAGTTGATATCTGGCATGAGTGAGCAATTATTGAAAACTGTTTAGGGGGCATAGTATTACGTCGGATGGCGAAAGGGATATAACATGTTTTATCTAAGTTTAGAGTTAGTAGGCTGTGGTGAAACCAGCTCATAATCTGACTTAGAGCGTTTTCTGCCATTGTTTTAACCATATCCCAAGTAGGTCCATAGATAACGATTGCTGTGTCATCGGCATACGCATAAATCTTGAATTTGGGAGCATCATTTTGCAGAGGGAATTTACGTAAATTAGGAACATAGTAGGCCCTAATATGCTTCCCTGGGGCACGCCATAGGTCACAATTTCCTCCTTACTAAGGTAGTCACCTATTTTAACTATCTGAGTGCGATTTTTTAGATAGTCCTTAAACATGTCTAATGCTATGCCTCGCACACCCAGACTCTCCATCCTTGCTATGAGCTTGGGAACAGAAACTGTGTCGAAGGCCTTCGAAAGGTCTAAAAATATGCCTAAGCATTTAGACCCACCATCAAGTTCCTTTGCCACAAATTGTGTAAGGTCCAAAACAGCATCCTCTGTCGATACCCCTACTTTAAAACCGTACTGGTTTTCCGCAATGATGCGGTGTCTATTCAAGAAACCTTTGAGTTGCTTATTGAGGATCCTCTCCAATATTTTTGAAATCGATGGTAGGATCGAGATTGGCCGGTAGTTATTGACACAGTCTCTGTTCCCGGATTTATATATTGGAAGGATGATAGCCCTCTTTAGTGCGTCAGGAAAAGTTCCTGTCTGAATGCAGCGGTTGCAGATATAGGTTAAGGGAGGCACCAGTTGCTGGCGACATTTCTTTAACAAGGTCGACGATATCCCATCCCACCCTATTGCACAGTCGTTACGTAATTGGGAGATGATTGAATCTACTTCTGCTTCATCAACTTCAAGTAAGACAAGTGAGTCAACTGGGGTTAAACTTTCGCATACTGTGTCACTTATCGGGGGTGTAGTAGCTAGATCCTTACTTTTCTTTATATCATTCGCTAATTTTTTACCAATGGTACTAAAAAATGAACATACCTGATTCACCGAGGATTGAGGACTATCATTTAAGTTCAACAACTTGTCAGGACTAGTACGTACCTTACGAGTATTGGTTATTTCTTGTATGGTTTTCCATAGTTCTTTTGGATTGCCTTGAGCTTTTTGAAGTTCACATTTTTCATGGGTTAACTTGAGTTTTCGAAGCAAGTCATTGCAGAAATTTCTGTAACGTGTGTAGGTTATCTTCAAGGTTGTGTTGTTAGGTGTTTTGTTTAATCTCTTATGCATTTGATCCCTATTTTTTATACACTTCAACAAGCCTGGGGTAATCCACGGTTTCAAGATTCTCTGTCGCCTTGGAATTTTGATTTTAAGTGTATTATTAGTTATCACGGTATTTATTTTTGAAATAAATGTGTCCAGCAATTCATTTGTGTCTTGAATATTATAAATATCTGAGAAATTAGTGTTTTCTAGTTCTGACTTTATCGTGTCTAAGTTGGGACGAGAAATATATATATAACATACCTATTCAAATATGGTGTGGACTGGAGTGGAGTGGTTTGGAGTGGAGTGGTTTGGAGTGGAGTGGAGTGGAGTAGAGTAGAGTAGAGTAGAGTAGAGTAGAGTAGAGTAGAGTGGAATGGAATAGAATGGGATGGAATGGAAAGAAAGAAAAGGTTTTTATTTGACTCACACTAGAAAGGGATGGAATGGAATGAAAGCGGATGGAGTGGATGGAGTGGGATGGAGTGGGATGGAGTGGGGTGGAGTGGGATGGAGTGGGATGGAGTGTGTTGGAGTGAGATGGAGCGGGATGGAGTGGGATGGAGTGGGATGGAGTGGGATGGAGTGGGATGAAGTGGGATGGAGTAGGATGGAGTGGTATGGAATGGGATGGAGAGGGATGGAGTGGGATGGAGTGGAATAGAGCGGGATGGAGTGGGATGGAGTGAGATGGAGTGGGATGGGGTGGGATGGAGTGGGATGGAGTGGGATGGAGTAGTATGGAGTGGTATGGAGTGGGATGGAGTGGTATGAAGTCGGATGGAGTGGGATGGAGTGGGATGGAATGGGATGGAATGGCATGGAATGGGATGGAATGGGATGGAATGAGATGGAATGGGTGCTCTAATCCAGTAGCAATTGAATATTACTGCCTTTGAACGACAGAGGGCGTTTATTACAAACACATCAAATATTCTTGAAAAATCTAAATATGATCTGAATCTGAAGATGGAGTGAGATGGGGTGGGATGGAGTGGGATGGAGTGGGATGTAGTGGGATGGAGTGGGATGGAGCGGGATGGAGTGGGATGGAATGGGATGGAGTGGGATGGAGTGGGATGGAGTGGTATGGAGTCGGATGGAGTGGGATGGAGTGGGATGGAATGGGATGGAGTGGGATGGAATGGGATAGAGTGGGATGGAATGGGATGGAGTGGGATGGAGTGGGATGGAGTGGTATGGAGTGGGATGGAGTGGGATGGAGTGGTATGGAGTCGGATGGAGTGGGATGGAGTGGGATGGAATGGGATGGAATGGCATGGAATGGGATGGAATGAGATGGAATGGGTGCTCTAATCCAGTAGCAATTGAATAGTACTGCCTTTGAACGACAGAGGGCGTTTATTACAAACACATCAAATATTCTTGAAAAATCTAAATAAATTCTAAATATAGGGTTTATATGAAAACGATATGATTTATAAAAAACCTGGCGAGAATTAAGCGCTTCGCACAAAAAAATACATTGTTAAATTCCGACATCCACGCGAACGAAGTCGCGGGCACAGCTAGTCATTACTAAGGGCGAATTTGAAAAGATGTAGTCTAGAAATGAAACATAATTGATTTATACGTTTAGACAACGACAAACAACGTGGAAAAAATTGAAAAAAAGCCAGAAACAAAAAAAACATTTTTGAAACATTTTGAACTGTTTATTTTATAAATTTGAAAAAAAATAATGTTTTTTTGTTTTTCAACCCCGACTCCAAGTTTCTGATACTTTGTAAGCGTAGGCGCCATCTTCACTGCTCGACGGTTGGCTGCCAAGTGAGTTAGGGTGGCGATATCGTGTAGTGTGATCAGAACGCCCAATCTATCGAGTCCTGCTCATCGGCCCGATGAATCGTGTCGTGTAATCGGCCCTTAAAACGCACGGTTTATCAAGATTCTCCGTCTAAAACGAACGGTACTTTTTTAAATCTTAGCAAAGAGTTTTTATGTCAGAAAAGCGGTCAACATTTTATTATTAAAATTAAATTTGGGAGATGAAATATAATAAACATTTTATTCTTTAATTTAATTAATTTTGACAATTAATTACAACCATTTATCTGTAATAAAACCACAAAAGAATTAATTTACTTTATTAGTAATACTGGCTGTTTTTTGTGCCTTTGCCATAAACAAAAGATGTTGGTGCGCGCGCATCGCTAATTTGTGAAAAAGTAAAAATTATACCGCTTGCTTTTCCTTTTCGATGTAATGATTTTATTTATTTACTCACAAATGTGTTATAAAACGTCGTATGACTTACGTGCGGTTTGATAATTACAGCCTCTGCTTTCTTATAGCACTCGCCTTACGGCTCGTCCTACCAATATCGCCTCAGCTGTAATGATCAACTTACCGCACTTATATCATAATGTACTATTTTAGTTTATCGCGTTCAAACAGACAGACAAACGTGGTGAGAGACTTTATTTTATAATTAACGTTGCTCGAATACTATTGGTGGTAGCATGATGTGCTATAGCCTTTAGCCTTCCTCTATAAATTGACTATCCAACACAATCCATTTTTTTCAATTCGGCCCAGCTGTTTCCGAGATTAGCGCGTTCAACCAAACAAACAAACGCTTCAGATTTATAATATTATAGTATAGCTGAAGTAAGTATGGATAAAGTAGTGATAACCTTCCTGAAATCTTGATTTGGTTTATGGTACTAAAGTCCTTAATATTTTCTTTATCATCGTTTTCCTGTCCTTCAAAATCCGTAGTGAATGTTATCACGTGCAACCTTTGTGTCGCCACCTTCATCGCCGTAGGTCACATTAATTCGACATTCGTTTTATTTCTGAACGTGTGGGTCGAAAGGCTTGCGTCAAAGGTTCAGTGGGAAGCTTTCGTGTGACGCAGGTGTGCGTCATAGGGCACACATGTCGCGTGTAATCAGGTTTATCAATCGAACAAGGGTTGAAAGGGTTTCTTACTTGATAATAATATAGACGACAGTTTATTTTAAAATAGAGGGTGTGGTAATGACTGCATGTGGGCGTATTGGAAATTGTTTACTAAATTGTACACACATTTCTTGCTAATGAAGACAATAGAAGCGTGATACAATATCAACGCAAAAACGGTTACCGTGAATTCACCACATGAATCTAGAAATCCCCTGAATCAAAATTTTCGTCGATTCTTAAAAAAAGAGACTGTTCTACACATTGATCGTGTAGGTAACCCACTTTCGTAAGAAGAACCTGAATTTTTTTAACTGCCAAATCTTTATTTGCTTTTGACAAAAAAACACAGTCGTAGTTCCTTACAGAAATCTAAAATAGTAAAAAAAGAGTATTTTAAAGTCCAGGGCAACCTAGAAGCTCAAATTCTCTCGATTTACCTTCCTAAACATTAGACAGATCTTCAAATATAAACATTCATACTTCGCGACTGATAAGAAGGGAAAACTACAAAAAGATTTCACAAGCAACTCACCTCAAGTTTGAAGTTCAGGATATGTGCAGCGGTCTGATGCCTGGGCACAGTGGCGACGCGGGACACCGGGAAGTATCCGGGATGGCTAGCTGTCACCTCGTAGTGACCCGGAGTCAGCAGACGATAGTAATCCCCGTATGCTCCTTGAATTTAGTAATATGAGAGTTTATTATGACTTTAGTGTCTTTCCTGTCCTACTGTTTGAACATTTCAGAGGCTAGCTAGCTGCTAGTCAAGTCATGCTAGTAGCCTAGCATGACTTTTCAAGTTTTTGTGACGTAAACTGGAACTATGACGTTAATTTAATGAAAAAAAAAGGTTTTCATTAATTTATTAGAGGCGCTTTTTCATTTTCCATACAATAAACGATGTCAAGTACGCTGTAAATGAAATACAGAAATCTTGTAATTTGCCTACAGAAGCTGATGGATTCTATTGAAAACGTTTATTTTGTCACCAATTGCCAATTGGAAAAATCAATTAAAATTGCTATTGGCCCCCAGAAGAACACTCGTAACCGTAATAGTGCAATAATTATGCATGTAACAACCCATGCTAATCATTTAAAAGCCTTAACAATGAGACAATAGGTACATTATTGATCGTGTTACAAACTAATAATAGGTATGAACCAACTACGAATAGGGAATATGCAAGTACTTCAACACTTTTAATTTTTTAATACGTTTTATGGGACTATACCTACATAGCTTAGAAACAACGTAGTGGCCTTGTTTGATTTTGAAATTCGAAACTTATTTTATACTAGCGACCCGCCCCGGCTTCGCACGGGTGCAATGCTGATACTAAATACACTACAGAAAAACTGTGAACGTTGTATATAAAAACATAGCGGCCCGCTCCGGCTATAAACGCGCACGGGTATAAAATATATAGCCTATGTGATTAAAATCGATCCAGTAGTTTTGATTTATTCATTACTGCCCGTGGCCCGCACGCGTTAAATTTGGAGTAAAACAATCCCCCTTTCCCTATACCATGAAGATTTCCTGCTATCTTTGGAATATCGAAATTCATACACTACATTTTTACTTATTTACTTTTTACATTTTTAACTATTTATTTTATTTTTACAACATATTACAGAATGTCTTTTTATACAACGTTCACAGCTTTCTTGTCATTAGACAATACAAACATGTTTTCTCTGGAGGTCACTCTTGAAAGAGCGACATACAGTTGTCCATGTGAAAAACAGTCAACGCTCAAATCTAAGCCTGCGACGTTGAAGGTTTGACCCTGCGATTTAAAAATTTTAGATTAGATTTATTAATGGTCATTGCAAAAGATGTCTTTACCGGAAACTATAAAGGTTTAAATTGGAAGGGTAAATCCGATGGTATCAGAGGGATTCGGGGAATCAATACATCTTCTCCGGTACCACATCCTGTGAGTATTGTGCACTCTATTATGAAAGTTTTCAATGATTTTACCAGCAAACGCGTGCCATTGCAAAGTTTAGGTGGATTCAGGTTTCTTAATAAAATAACAGGACAACCTACTTTCAACACCATTTTGTGAGGAGGGAGTCCAGACGGGTTCAAAGAGTTTAGAAATTCTGTAGGAAAATGAACAGCTTCTTCCAAATCGAGAACAGTATCGACCGAGTAGTATATTTTCGTCGGCGCATCAATCTTTGAAAGAATCAAGTTATTTACTTTATCTGCTTGTTCGTTAGTTGGTGACAGAATCGCTCTTTCTTTAAACCAAGATATTGTCTTATAACACGCTCTTGCCGCACCGGGCGGCCGGCCGGTACCGCCGCAAACGCTACGTCCCGCAATTTTTAAATCTGTAATATCTTCGAAAACATTCACTTAAATCATACGGTGTAAAGGGCCATATAGATCTATATTAAATGAACAATGTATTCAAGGTATTTAATTGGTTAAGGATTAATGCTGTATTGGTTAAAATCGCTTCGAAAATTAGCCATTATTTGTCGTAAAAAGTAAATGACAAAAAAAAGTTATTGTGGGTTATCCATAAGAGATAGACATATACCATCACGGACTTTTCTGTAGACCTTTTCAATGTGTACAATACTTAGTACATTATTTTGATAAAAATCGTAGGGTTCAGCCTGCGTTTGCAATGTAAGCGGAAAAAATGTAATTATTTACGACATCACATTAGAAACCTCAAAAATAACAGTACTTCACCACTATTTAATGGATGTTATTATACATATAAACCTTCCTCTTGAATCACTCTATCTATTAAAAAAAACCGCATCAAAATCCGTTGCGTAGTTTCAAAGATTTAAGCATACAAAGGGACATAGGGACAGAGAAAGCGACTTTGTTTTATACTACACACATCAAAAGTGTCTAGGGATCAAGCATTTTTATGCGGATTTCTTGAGATTGATATGTGGCTTTGTAATAAATTTATGATTTTATAAATTTATATGGATCCTTTTTGGTGCATTTCATAATTTGAATCAGGAACTGTAAATCAAATTCGAGTAAAAGATGAAAATCAGCTGTCAATATTTTCCCTATAAAAACATACAACGCATTGAAGACATTATTAGTGCTACTGTTTCCCTACTACTGATTAAAACCAACGTTATTATGGAGCGGCGACGTCATTTAAGCAGGGAAGAAATGCTCAGAGCCGTGGGAATGATAGAAGCTGGTTCCCGGCAACGTACCGTGGCTTTAGCTCTGAATACAAGTCAGAGTGTTATCAGTCGACTTTGGACACGTTACCGAAGCACTGGTACCGTGGCTGAGCGCCATGGAGGACGGTATCGCTGCACCACACGGAGACAAGACCGATACATTCAAATCTTAACTCGAAGAGCTCCAACAATAACCGCCACGATGTTAGCCGTGAGGCTTCATCACTCTTCAGGGAACTTAATTAGCGACCAAACAGTCAGAAACCGCTTGCATGAAGTGAACCTTCATTCCCGAAGACCGCTACGGGTACCACCTATAGCAATGCACAATCGTAGGATTCGATATCAATGGGCTCTTGAACACAGAAATTGGGCAGAAGAACAATGGCGTTTCGTGTGCTTTTCTGATGAGTCTCGTTTTGGTATGAGACCGGATACAAGACGTATACGACACTGGAGAACCCCTGGACGCCAACAGCGATTAAAATCCTGCCAGGAAGTCCATCCTTATAGTGGTGGAACCATCATGGTATGGGCGGGTATTTGGATCGGCGGAAGAACTGAGTTGATTTGGATCAGAGGCAACCTCAACGCTCAAATTTATGCTGAGACGATTGTATCAGACGTCATCGTTCCTCTACAAGTGCAAATCGGTCCCTTATTTCAGTTAATGCATGATAATGCACGACCGCACACCGCAAGAGTTGTAAGACAGACTCTCGCCGCAGCTAACATCAATGTCCTGCCCTGGCCTGCTCAGTCGCCAGACTTGAACCCGATTGAGCATGCATGGGATATGCTACAGAGAAGAGCTCTGCCGAATATGGAGGGTATCCAGTCGCAAGAAGACCTTTTTTTGTTGTTGCAACGAACATGGGCGGCCATTCCACAGCGTGATTTGGATGAACTCATTTTGAGTATGCCAAACCGATGTTCTTGTGTTGTTAGTGTTCGCGGTAGAAACACGGATTATTAATTGTTTAAGTTACCCAATAAAATTTTAAAGAAAACTGTTATTTCAGTCTTTTTTTCGAACTTTAATGTTAGTGGTTCAAATGTCAAAAATCCCTTTATTAGGAAAATGGCAAATTTCTTTATGAATGCAAAGGTGACTTGGTTTATCGTTACTGTGACAAACGATAACACTTTATTTGATGAATCCTTAAAGAACATTTTAATTAATATCAATCAGGAGAAAAGTTATTGCAAAAATATATGTTGATCCCTAGACACTTTTGATGTGTGTATGTAGTGATTTCTGTATTGACCAATGTAGGTAGGAATTTCATTTGGTTTTTTTTATTTTTTATACTTTTGAAACTTGGTAATGCTTGCTTCAGACCTTCAGACCATTTTAAAGATTTTACTCAAACTTTCTTCGTACTATATCAGTTGAGAAAATACTACATCATTAGCTTCTGCCCCAAAGACAATAAAGCCTCTTGACTGCTCATACGGGCGACTCAGGCTCACGACACATCAATGAAATTGCACTTATATTAGATGAAAATATGACTGACCATTTTAGTTTTGACCAGTTAATGGATCTCTCCACACGCGATTATTTTGAAAACATTTTTAAATATTTCTGCTTAATATCAAATTAATTATGAGTTCTTGTTCAATTAAATGGTGTGGGAAATCATCTAGAACATCCAGCTATAAAAAGGATGGCATAACTTTTCATCGGTAAGTAAAATATATTTATATTTTGATAATATTATGAATAATTGCAGGGCTCAAGCTAAACTGGTTGTTTACGTTTAAGGCACACAAAATGTACACCGCGTTGATGTCTTTTTGAAAAGTCCCTTACTCTCACTAGGTATTTTCAATAAGTGTGTCCCTTTCTATCTGTAGGCATAAATAGAAAGAGACAGATACATTGCTGTAGTGTTGTGACAACTTCGAAACTAAGTCTTTAAAATATTGTCGATAAAAATAACGATGTTCCCTAACTGTAAAAAAGTAACGTTACTAAATGTTTACATTTTAGATTTCCAAATAATTATTCCAGAAGTGAAAGAAAAGTGGATCAATGCTGTCACACAAGGAAAATTGGCTTCCAAAAAAATATAGCGTTGTTTGTTCAAGGCATTTCACGGAAGATTGCTTTGAAACCTTAAAGAACAGACACCGTTTATTTAGTTCAGCAACACCGACTCTGTTTTTGTCTGTTTTGGTTTTATTTTACATATGTATTTCAGTTACATTTTGTATGTTTTTAGAAAAAAAAAATAAGAAGTACCTACATGTAAAATAAAAACTTTACAATTTACAGGCTTTACCAAATAAGACGGCTGATCTATGTATACATGGTTCTTATTTACCCGGGCCTTCCCATGTAAATATCTCACAAGTAAGTTGATCTAATCTAACGATGTGATTCGTGATCCTATTATAGGCCGCATTGATACAATATTTAATGCCTGATGTATAATTACAGGATTTAGTATCAATAAATAGGACAAACTTACGATCAAATACCCTCCCAGAAATGCAAATTTGATGATCATAACGTACCTGGAACTTCCTATGATAATGTCCTCGTTGTAAGTTAATTTTAAAATAATTGTCTCGTACAGGAGGATCGTCTAACCTAGTCGCAAAATTTTTTCTTTTGATTTTTTTTATGATTTTATTAACCTTGATTTAATTTTAGCATTAATTTAAATAAAGTTAAACCAGAGTTACGTAAGTGTTTTATTTGCACCCAGTTAACGCCCAATTACTATAGTTAATAAAAAAAAGCAGACATCGTTATGTTCGATTTTATCGATATTAGGTATTGTAGCAAAACGGACTTGTGCATCACTATGTTTGGAACATTCGTCCTGACATTGTTGCATCGGCCAATCACAACCGCTGTTTTTTCTTCGTCCCCCGACCCGCAGTGGTGAGTCGTGTGCCTAGGCGAAATCGGTCTATGAGCTCTCAAGTGGTTTAATTCTCTTTGTTCTGCCCGCAACTTCGTACGCGAATCCTTGCTTATGCCAGCGACAACGGGGTCGACAAAATCGAAGTTCTGAAACGTCTGATGTCGAATTCTGAGATCCCGGGAACGGGACGGGAAAACAATCCATATCCAACATACCATCATGTTGACGACCCTATCATCCCATTGACGCATGACGTACTAGCTTAAGCACAGCGTATACGTTTGATGGGAGTCTAGGCCCAGCAGATGTAAGATAGGTACTCTAGCCATTTAATCAGTAATAAACACTGGGCAACATCTATTTACTCATCGGCCAATGCTTGCGTGCACATAACGACAGACATACACTATTTCCGACCTTCAAATGCCCATTTATTTACGTATTTAATAAATTGTGTGCCAACTTTACACATTTCTATTCAAGAAGAGTAATGTCGCTCTTTTGTATTCAATCACATCGTCAACCTATTTTCACAGAGTTACGAAATAAAGTTAATGCGTTGTTATAAGTAATCCGCATACCTACTTTGTTAATATACTTCTTAAGTGTACTCGCTTTTGTGATTAAATAAATGTAGGTAGGTACTAGTCCTACACAAAAGGGTACAGAAGATGTACAAATAGAACAGTGCATCGTTATTTGCGATACCTAGATATATTTAGGTAGAAATCGTATAACAGACTGCGTAAATGCGTATTGTTTGATAACCTAAATGCATAATGATATTAATTAGTTTAAGAGGCAGGGATATATACTTAATACTGAGTTAAGATCTACCATAGAACCTGATTTATACAATGTGTTGTACTATATCTATATCATAAGGAATCTAAGCTTCCATCTGTATTTTTGTTTTATGGCAAATAAATTATTATTATTATTATTATTATTATTATACGTTTTTAAACATCTCGGGACCATGGGATCCCGGACTTTTGAAGGGCGTGCCAGGAGCCGAAGCCATCTTGCAGAGGCCCATTACGCATTTTTAAATGAAATGGGGCTCTAACCGGCGGTTATCCCTGTATTCACTATGCCAGTATACCCAAGGACAACCCCCGGTTGGAGTTGGACTATTGCGGAATATGGAAACAAAAGACAGGGTTATGGCGTTTGGTGGGTTTGGTGGACTGGTTATAAAATATCTATGGAAAAACTATGGCCCCTGCCTAATCAATGTTTTATATACATAGATACGTTGGCAGGGGGTGACTTGCACACTCAACAAATGGACCCCCAAACATATCGCTAGCACTAGGTGACGTAGCGACAAGGGGGTAACATATCCTGAGGTGCTTGAGGAATGGAGAGGTATTCCACGGTTCTCAGAATCGACCAGGAACCCGGAAGTATGGTCGATCCCTACAAACACTTACTGAAATACTTCCTTCCTCCGAGCACGTTTGCTCTTGCGAATCTCCACTCTAGCCAGCCGATTAAGGCAAGAAAGAGGTGGGAGATCTGTTCCTCGTCAGTGTTCACTCTGACCGGCCAATAAAGGCAAGTCAGAGATGAGGAACAAGATATCTCCCAGGAGATCAGGTCCGTGGGGTCGCAACTGCCCAACAGCTCGCCACAAGCTGCCCTTATTATTAATGATATTAATACCTAGTACAAATAATAAAGTCAAAGATCGGCATTCATCAAGCAAGGTGTTAAATTGTCCATACAGAAACATGTTTTCGTTTAAGACGAAAAGTTACCCAGATAATATCATCTACTACAGCTTCCAAAATAGAATGAAAAACTCGGCCATTATTAATCAGATCATCTTCAAATTTTGCATTTTTCTGCATTCCGGTAACACAACTTGAGGTCAATCAAGATAAATAACAATATTCCTACCACACTAAAACATTATTTTATAGGGAGCCAGAACAACAAAAATAAATAAGGTAGTAGGTCCATTCTGGTACATATCATGTACCCAAGAGGGACAGCGACAAACTAATAAAATGCAGCGGGTAGTAGAACAAATGACCTCAAATGAGTCAAGACGTCGAGATGTCGCATGTCGCAGCAAGGAAACACTTAGTTACACCACAGTATCAATTACCGAACTGAATGCAAACAACCATTAATTTCCAAGCAACGGACTAAGTTCGTTTATATTCTAGTTGTAGTTGTGCCGCATTGTTCTACGCGTTATAAATGGCATATTATGTAACATTTGGAATAATAACAGAAGTATGCACTTATCGGTGCTTATTGATACTATGAAGTCTGTGTTGATAATGTTGGATTAGAAACACACTATACTCATGGACACCGGCGGCAAGGGGGTGCAATTGCACACCCTTGCACCCCGTCGGGAGAAAATTACGTAAACTTATTCCGTGACTGTTTGATTTAAAAAAAATGTGTGTAGATAGGTTGTTTTCTTTATTCATCATTGACTTAATTCACATCTGTACCCTTAGCACGAGTTTTCAGTACTAGTCCAGTCATTAAAGCCTAAACCCGAAAATAATTAGTAACTTGCTGAAATTTTAAGGGGTTCTTAAGGAAGGTAAAATAACATACCGGGTGATTTTGCAGCGTTCTGGGGTGTACGGAAAGGGTTGAAAAGGGGTGAAAAGGGGTTTTTTGCTAATAACATTGCCAAAAAAATTAGTAACACGCTGCAAATTTGGAATAAGGTTGTTCTTACGGTTTTGTAACGTGTATTAAATTTGCAGCGTTTTGCAACATACGGAACATTGTTTATTTTTCAAAACAGTGCAACGTCGTAACGTATATCGCACTGTTTTTTTAATAATAAACAATGTTCAATTTGTTGTAAAACGCTGCAAATGCGATATACCTTACGAAACGGTAAAAACAACTTAATTACAAAATTTACAGTGAGTTACAATTTTTTTTTCACCCGTGTGATTAAATAATTTCATTGTTTTTTTAATAATAGACAATGTTCCGTATGTTGCAAAACGCTGCAAATTTCATACACGTTACAAAACGGTAAAAACAACCTAATTCCAAATTTGCAGCGTGTTACTAATTTTCTTACCCCTGTTTTTAACTAATTGCACTGTTTTGAAAAAAAAACAATGTTCCGTATGTTGCAAAACGCTGCAAATTTAATACACGTTACAAAACCGTAAGAACAACCTTATTCCAAATTTGCAGCGTGTTACTAATTTTTTTGGCAATGTTATTAGCAAAAAACCCCTTTTCACCCCTTTTCAACCCTTTCCGTACACCCCAGAACGCTGCAAAATCACCCGGTATGTTATTTTACCTTCCTTAAGAAACCCCTAAAATTTCAGCAAGTTACTAATTATTTTCGGGTTTGGGCTTTAATGACTGGACTATAATACCCTTAGCACGAATTTTCAGTATTTGAGACGTAAAGTAAACTCTATATACAAATGTACTCTATGAGTAAACTGGAACTTTGACAATTTCAAATTGACAATTTTCAAGGAAAAAAATAGTTCCTTCTTCGCACACCAGAGGCGCTGTTCCATTTTTCATAGAAGAAACGCTCAACGCTGTAAATACTGGAAAGACGCTGTAAAGTAAAAGAGTGAAAACTCGTGCTAAGGGTTCTGATATGTTTATTTTAGTTGTTAATGGTTTAATGTTTAGATGCATACGCACACACCCTGAAATTATAATATTACCCATGCGGAGCCCATGACGATGCTCAAATATTTTATTGCACGGTGCAATGGTGCATGGTCTTTCATTTTATATTATATGCTTTTTTGATAGGAAAACTTTTTATACTGCATCTCAATGAGTTCAGTAACCGACTAAGATATGTTTTATAGAATAGCCTATAGGCATTGTACGCAAAATTACGTGATTACTACGTGAATTGATATTATGAAAATCGCTTCTATATTTGTGAATAGACCCAGGTTTTTGCGAATAGAATACTTTTTAAATTATAAAGTAAATAATTACTGTTTCAACCTCCTGTTGACGGATGTAGCTGGAGATACAATGATCATGTTGAAATTCTACAGCATCCCACGACAACGTGAAGAAACTTATCTCATTACAGTTATAAGGAAAATCGATACATCTACAGATATTTCCTTTACCGGATAACTGAGGCCTATTGTTGGTGGCAATAGACTCCCCCCATTAACATGACTAGAGAATTAAATGGGCGTACTGTAAGTTACACCTCTACTAAACCCTTCGGAAATCACAGGCGTGATATTATATTTGCACAGATGTTTATGATTCGTATTTCGTTAAAGAAATTAATGTTATTATGAACAAGCTATGAAGTTTCCGCACATTTGATGAATTCAGATAAATTGCGTGAATGCGTTTTCCAGTTATATACAAAGGTATGTCGAAGATTGTTAAAAAAATAATTTATACTAAATTAATAAAATACAGAAGTACTTTTTTTTTTGTATGGAGGGTTATGAAGCTACATTATTCCTGAGTGATATGAAAATGTAAGTATTCATTTTATCCGTTTTCGGAAAAAAATAAAATTTCACGAAAATAAAGTTAAACGCGATCAGAAGCTAGTCATATTATGTAAAATAACAAGAGTGTAATTTTATTTATATTAATATTAGGATAATTTTATTAATGGTGTGATGGAAATAGGATATCACAGATAACGATTACCAAAATTAGTCACATTCATTGCAACTCAAAAGTAGCTAAGTATCCGATTAGCTCATTAATTCATTTGAATATTTTGAACCAGTAATTAATTAATGAGTTAATGGAATTCATAAAATCAAATCTAATCTCACCTGTGGTGACGTCATGTCGAATTGGTCGTGGCACAGGCCCAGTGATATTGACGACGGATATCACAGCATTTTGTATGAAGCCAGAGTCGTCGGACACTATTCCTTTGATGCCGGTGTGTGCCTTCCATGTGTATGCCAGCAAAGCTTCGCGGTTCCTCTCCCATTCGTGAGTCAGAGCTTTCGCAGGGGGATATTTTTCACAACCCAGCTCGAGAGTGATTTCGAATGCGTTGGTGGCTAGATAGTTAAAGTCTTGCATACCTGGAAATGCCTCAATTATTAAAAATTTTATCTACAACATTATTTTTAGTTAAGCGAAACCTGAATATAGTTTGTTCAGAGTCAGTAACTGATTCGATTCCAATAATTTTTACACCATGTTATATTTTTTTTCAAAAATATTTTAAATAAATTTTTATTACCAGCTAAATACAATACAATCACCGCACGGTTAGGTACCTATGTGTATAACACAGGAGACGCGGTTTACGCGGGTGTACGAGTACCGCGAAATGAACATGTTTTTGAAGGGTAATATACAAGCTTATAACTTTGTTTTTTTTTTTTTGATACGGTTTTAAAATTTTGTACATAGATTCTTTACACAAAAATATTGGACAGGTGTATCGGGTTTCGCATAAACAAAAAATAATGTTGTATAAAAGACCTGTGCACTACTGTTCAGGTAAATCGGAAATGGACAGAACTGTGACCAAAATAGGCATATCATACATAATATTATTTCAGAAGAACTGATGGTCACAGGCATGGTTGACGCAGTGAGTTATTATTACGCTGCGTGTCGCGAATGCGATTCCCATTTCCCACACGGAACAATTAATAAGTATTTGTATTGCCTACACAGGTAGTTCCAGATCTGGCTGTTTCTGTATGTGAGTCTGGATTTTTATAAGCA
The DNA here is from genome assembly GCA_954870645.1 of Agrotis clavis. Lineage (NCBI taxonomy): Eukaryota > Metazoa > Arthropoda > Insecta > Lepidoptera > Noctuidae > Agrotis > Agrotis clavis. The sequence goes on from OX940921.1 coordinate 16,004,416, forward strand.
AACCCAAAAAAAATATCCTAATGTTAAAAAATGTTTTCCCGTTTCTTTAAACGAAGAGATCACATTCAGACGGAAACTGGCTCAGATAGTTACTAGCAACTCTGAATGCTATCGAGCACGAGCACTATTAAATTAATGTACCTAATACAAGTGCTTACGTCAGCAATTATTGGCACTGTTCTTTATATTCTGCTTTCGTTTACCGTCAGAAGCACTGGCATTCATCAGTAATCTCGTTTTTAACATAATTATAATTGATTGCCACACGTAGTACAGTCAGCATCAAAAGTTGCTGACCACATTCATATTTTCAAAATCGCTGTACTCCGCAATGATACGTAATAATACGGTGTACAGCGATTTTGAAAATCTGAATGTGGTCAGCAACTTTTGATGCTGACTGTACTATTAGGTGTTCTATGTTGCCACACAAAAACAATCTCTCAGTGACTTGCGTGACAGTTACAATTGTTATGATTCAAAATCATTATACAATGCAGATAAAATTAACATTGCCTACCATCCGTGTTTCATGGTCAACATCAGTTAAATGTCAGAACATAAAGTAGTTATACAGTCAAGTGATCCATTGCTTATAGGTACTTCCTGCTTCGCTCGCTTCCTACGTTATTAAAGGTGTAATTTTTAAAGGGCAAAAAGTTGACAATCTCTTTTTTCTGTTAGGTACTTATTCGAATACTTGGTGAGTGGAGTGGTAGTCTGCTTGGATATTGATCCTTTTTTGTCATTGTTAAGCGCGGGCCACCAGTGAACGAAGTTCACTGCGGGCCACATAGAAAAGACGTAAGACGAGGACGCGTCGCGGTCGTGCGAGAGTCGCGTCCGCGCCCCGTCTCTTTTGTGTGTTTTACGCCCGACGCTTTTATACATTTTGTATGAGAGACGCCGAAAAGACATAAATGTCTCCGCCCCGTCTGCGTCTTTCTTCTTTTCTATGTGGCCCGCGCTTTAAACTTTTTTTGAAAGCTATTGAAATGTTATCATATTTTAAATATGTACTTATAAGATGTCATGAGGGACAGCCTGTTTATTTATGATACTTAGGCTATTTTACTCAAAAGAAGAAATAATCAGTCCGAAAGATGGATTATCAAAAATATTTGACCCGTAATTTTTTTTTGTTACGTAATCCAAAATGGACAAAGATAATAATAACACCCCTAAATTTAAAGAATATATCTGAACAGTTTAATGAAAAAGGTACCGACGAAAAAACTAAGATCCTAGAATGGACTCGGAAATCTCTACACGGAAGACATCGCCATGATTTATGCCACACAAAATGTCGATAAAGATGCATCGAACGCGTGGTTGAATCGGGGCGAACTCTTTCCAGAAACCGAAGGGTTCATGATTGCTATACAGGACCAGGTAATTGAAACCAAAAATTACCGAAAATTCATTATAAAGAATTTAAATAACGACGTATGTAGAAGATGCAATAGCTCTCCCGAAACAATCCAACATATCACAGGTGCGTGCAAGTCAATAGCCCAAACAGACTATAAACACAGGCATTATCAAGTAGCTAACGTCATACATCAGAAATTAGCTCATCAGTATAATCTCATAGATTCCGTTGTACCATACTATAAATATAAACCACAGAATTTGATTACTCTAGAGAATTCCACAGCAAAGCTTTACTTTGACCGTGGCATCTTTACTGACAGAACAGTTCATTTCAATAGACCAGACATTACACTTGTAGACGAAGATAAACAAAACGGGATATTTAATTGACATTGCTGTACCAAACACACATAATCTACAGACGACAATAGCAGAGAAACTTACCAAATACACTGAACTAAAAGATGAAATTACCCGACTTTGGCAGCTACAAAGAGTTACAATAGTACCAATAGTATTATCTACAACAGGAGTCATTCCTAAGCAACTTCACCAGTCCTTCAAATCTCTTAGCTTACCTCCAAATACCTACCACTTGCTGCAAAAAGCAGTAATACTAAACACCTGCAGACTGGTCAGAAAGTTTCTGCAATATGAACCCGAAAATTGTAATCCAGACTCAAATACGATCTTCAATACAATTTTCTCCACAAACCCGCACTTCATCTGTCCCAACTGATAATTCTTTGGCTTAGGCCCGTATTATCAGCACTCTCCGGCTAGCCGAGAATGTGAAATACATGTTCAAAATAATAATAATAATAAACCTAATAATCTCAAAATATTTAAAGGCGTTACTACGTCACAAGCCCCCACTCCCGAATTTCATGTTTGTCAATATTCATTGATTAAAAAAATGGGTTCATTAATTTTCAATACTCTAACTGACGGACAAAAAAGATTTTCAATTTATTTATGCAGTAAACTACCCTGTTAATGTGTTCGTATGTACATGCTAATCTCTGAAACTACCCAAGTGTTTCACCTTGATGCTATAAGATTGTTTTGGACCCGATAGGTGGCGCTGTCAATGTCAGTTTTAAATTGCTTCCGAATGCTAGTCACCAGTATGATACAAATATTATATGTACCAGATAAAATTAGAATTGTAAATTGTTAGCTAAAACCTGTTTTTAATTTTTATTATTGTGTTTCATTTAAATTATACCGAACTATCCAGTTAGCCATTTGTCGTAGCTATGTATCGAAAAACACGTAATTATTATTATCAAAATGTTTTATTATCAAAATGTTTTATGTTTTAAATTAACCGTTTGCACCCTACACGATAGCACTTATTTTTTTAAAACCTGGGTCATTGTCATGTTCAAAGTAAATTGTAATTTTAGGATTCAAAACTAAATATGCAAATTGATTCTCAAAATTCATTTTCTCGTCTATTTACGAGAAAAGGATTTTTTTCAGCCAGAAAATGGAACTGCTCATTAGTTTTCAAAAGAAAAGGAAGAAAAACATTATCTAGAAAATATGGCATCCTTCTTTTAAAAATGTTAATTCATGAAAGCTACCAAGAAGTATCTTTTAGCCATAGATACCTCCTTTCATATAACCATCTGTTGACAGAACATGAAACTGGTCAGTTTCCAATGAAAAAATATAAGAAAAGCCATTAAAATGGTAAAAGAAACAAATATTTCTTTTTAAAGGGCATTATAATATTTTTTATGTTCAAGGATGCCAGTATGAAAATATTAACCAACCTTTTTATGCTCTTGTGAAGGTATAAGTATAAAAAGTCAATATTACCCACCTCCTTTCAGACTGTACCAAGCAGCTCCATTGGTGACGCCACCTTGCTTGCCAAAGTTGTATGTAGCAGATTCTTCAGAGTTGGTTGTATGGCAACCGCGACGGGTCGCCGAAGCCATGTCTGCGTGGGCCGACGCATACGTCATAGCTAGCTCCCTACAAATACGTAACACTCTCTTAATTAGACTATCCTATTTAAAATCTTGTGCGACTTAGATGATGTTTACTTTCTCCGTTAATGCAGCAAAAGTTCATAATAGGATACTAATGAATTGAAAAAAAAAGAAAAACAATAAAGTTTAACAATAGGTATTATGTTTTTTTTTGGATCTAAATGTATGAATGAAATAAAAAACTGAAATCAACTAAAAATCTATGTAATGATCTATCATTATCTATACATATAATAAATTTGTAGAAAAGTGGTGTCTGTACAATGGAAATATATAAAAAAAAAGTATCAGGGATTGTTATTATATCGATGCCGAACCCAAAATGTAGTTAAATTTTTTTTTGTCTGTTTGTCTGTTTGTCGGTTTGTCTGTTTGTCTGTTTGTCTGTTTGTCTGTTTGTCTGTTTGTCTGTGTGTTTGTGCACGCTAATCTTCGGAACTACTGGACGGATTTGAATAATTTTTTTTTCGTTGTATAGGTATTAAGTCCCGTTAACATATAGGCTATAACTTATCTTGGAAACTTGAACACCTGATGCAGAACCGCAACAGACCTGCTTAACTATAAGAGATACAGAAATGGTGCCATAGCAAAAATTGTTCTACGTGATGAGCATTTTCTGCTGAGAGAATAAATTTGAAGATCCTGGACACCTGATGTGGAACACCAAAAGCCCAGCTAAACTATGACATATACAGGAACGACGTCTTAGCAAGAGTTGTTCAGCCTGATAAGCACTCTCTGTTGCTGTATAAAAATTTGAAGATCTGGAACACCTGATGTGGAACTCCAAGAGCCCAGCTACACTATAACATATAAGTGAATGACGTCTTAGCAAGAGTTATTCAACCTGATGAGTACTCTCTGTCATCGTATAAAAATTGAAGATCTGGAACACCTGATGTGGAACTTCAAGAGCCCAGCTACACTGTAATAACATATACAGTAAAGACGTCTTAGCGAGAGTTGTTCAGCCTGATGAGCACCTTCTGTTGATGTATAAAAATTGAAGATCTGGAACACCTGATGTGGAACTTAAAGAGCCCAGCTACACTATAACATATACAGGAATGACGTCTTAGCAAGAGTTGTTCAGCCTGATGAGCATCTTCTGTTGATGTATAAAAATTGAAGAACTGGTACACCTGATGTGGAACTCCAAGAGCCCAGCTACACTATAACATATTAGGCAATGACGTCTTAGCAAGAGTTATTCAGCCTGATGAGTACTCTCTGTCAACGTATAAAAATTGAAGTTCTGGAACACCTGATGCGGAACTCCAAGAGCCCAGCTACACTATAATATATACAGGAATGACGTCTTAGCAAGAGTTGTTTAGTCTGATGGGCATTTCCTGTTGTCTTACAAAAATTAAAGATCTGGAACGTCTGGAATCGTCTCGCGCATCCCGTTGTTTTCCCGTCCCCAGGCTCCTAGAATTCGACATCAGACGTTTCAGATCTTCGATTTTGACGACCCCGACTGCTGGCATAAGCAACAGGATCCGCGTACGATGTCGCGGGCAGAAGCTAGTTAAGGAATAAGTACCTCAATAAATAATTGATTTAAGAGTTAATAAATATTAAAATAATTATTTTTTACCTGAATGTGTCATCATCAGGGCTGGCAGAGTATTCAGAGACAGGTGCACCACTCCGACTCTCATCATATGGATAGTTGGCCACAAGGTCTCCTCCATGCATAGCAGCACTCAACACAAATGGTACCGACATGATCCAGCGCATAACAGCCCTGGTTTCAGGCTCCAGCTAAAATTATTAAGTTATTTACATACCTAAATATATATGTTTCTTTACAAGATAAAGGAAAGTCAACATTCAACCTTTTCAAGCACATCATATAAATAATATTTTTAAAAAAGTGTATCTCACCGGTGCAGCAAGACGGGTCAAATCCTTCAACAAATGGTTATTGTGGTTGATGCCTTGGCGTTCAAATTCAAATGTTATAGCATCCAAGTCTGGGAAATTCCTATTTAAATCCACTGAATGATTATTTGTGCGACCAAGAAGGTAATCTACGGTACCCTGTAAATATAGTTTCATTATAATAGTCTGTTATCAACATAAAATATTGTAATTATATTCAACAATGATAGTTTAGCCACTTACAGTGTCTGTGGATAGTTGCCATCCATCTGGATTCATTGATGGTAGTAAATGAATCCGTGTAGAATGAACAAGAGCACGGATTCGACGGTCATGACTGTTAAACTGATCACAAAGATAATGAGCTAATCCCAGCAGTAACTCGCGACCAAGAACCTCATTTCCATGGATATTGCCCACATACTTCACTTCAGGTTTATCTGTTATAAATAAATAAATGGAGGTATTACTAAAATATTTGATGCATATCACAAAAGGATTCTAAAAAAATATTATTTTTACTTACAAGGCTGATGAAATCCAGGTGTGTCTGAAAACTCAATAACATATAATGGCACACCACAAACTGATGGTTCAGACAATGCGTAAACTCTGGTGATATTGGGACATTTCGCGTGGACTTCTTCTAGCACAACGGGTAGTTCCTCATTATTATGATGTCTCCAAACAAACTCAGCCGATGTCGTGATTAAGAAAGTGAGGCACAGAAACAGATATGACGCCATAATTACTTTAGAAATAGAAAAAATTATACACTACACATTAACTGAACATTATTTTCGTAAATGTAAATGAACGGTACACACGACTGCACATCCAGCTGCCGAAACAATTATACAAGTATCGATCGATTTTCCCGCCAGCACGCATACTACCAGGTATTACCATATACGTATGGCACACAATCACATAGCTATCAAAAGTTGATGACGCAAATCCATTCTAGACTCTAGAGAGCTTCTAGAGAGGTTCATCAAACATCGACTAAAACATTACACTATTATCACCACACTATCACCCCCTAATAACATAAATATTTTCTAATTTCCAAAATTCTCACGATTTGACTATCAAATCATTTTTTGTTATTATGATAAATCGCATCCATCAAGAAATTATTAAAATGAAGCTCCTGTTACGCAGTCTGAGGCCACACATAAAGTCCATGCTTTATGTCTATGAGAAAAATTCATAGATACAGAGTCTGACCTCTTTTTTGGTGATATTTTTTTTTATTTACTTCTTTTTTTACTTAAAATAAGATCGAAATAAGGAAAAAGTATATTTATTCTTCTATTAAAGTATATTTATAAAAGTATGGTTATGTACTAAAAGTTTTTTTAATTTAAAATAATGTAATTTAATATTACATTATTTTAAATTAAAAAATCTTTTAGTACATAACATTTTATTTTTTTATTTCAAGAGACTAATGCCACGTACACACAAGTCCAGCGATGGCTAACGAATGGAACTTGTTGGCATTTGTTGATGCTGCATAGATAGCTTTAACGAATGCCAAAGATCATTATTTGGCATTTGGTAGCTACCCAAAGTTTGGCAGCTTGGCGGTAAGGTCAGGGAGTTGAATCATCATTCGATCCAACTCGGTGTGGATGGTCAACGAAGGCGTTCGATAGTCCAGTGTGTACGCGGCATAAGTCAATGGTAATAAGTCTTATGCAGGTAATGCATGGTCCATGCTTTATATCTAAGACAATGGGGAAGGCAATAGTCTTGGGCATTCTATGTAGTTCACTACTGAGAGCGCTCAATTTAGTTCTCCGCTCTTAAACGAACTAGTTCGTTCTTCTAGTTCGTTAGTTCCTAGCTCGTAATAGAGACCAACCGATCAAGAGCGATCAAAACGTTCGCTCGCAAAGAGATGTCAGATTTAGTTTGTCTTTGTTCGCTCGTTTTAATAAGGTTCCTGCTGCATGCGACAATTTGTGTAAAGTGTACGAAACGGGATGCGCGCATGATCGGTGAGCGAACGGGAGTATTATAGTGTAGTGCTGTCCCGCTCCCGTGCAACGATCTTAGATCAGTCGATCTCTTTCATTCTGTCCGAACTACTGAACTACGGAGCGGAAAATGTGGGAGCTAGTTCACTAGTTCATCTGTGGGAGCAGTTCTTTCGAACTAGTTCGTTCGCGAACTACATAAGACTAGAAGGCAAGTTTCAAAGTGACAAGTGACAAGATGGTCCTAAAAGAACTGTGAAATCAAAGGAATTTTCTGAAAAAAACGATTTACTGATGTAAAATGACTAGATGTTGTGTAATAAGCTGTAAAAATGATAACATACCAATTTCCGACAATTCACACTATCAAGAAATAATGGGTAGCTGCTGTGACTGCTGTGAGAACAAAAATTGTATTAGCACTAAGGAAAAGCTATATAATAAACAAATATCCACCCTTGCGAAGCCGGGACAGGCCGTTAGTTGAGTTTATTAATGAAATTCTATGATTATACCATTACTAAACAATCGAATACACCTTTCAAAATAATATCTACTTTTCTATTGGAGGTTAAGCACCAGTATTGCATCGCTCTATATATCATGAAATGGTTCGTCTGGTGGAAGAATTATTACCTGGAACGAGTTTTGTGATAGTTGTGGTGTTAAGAAATTAAATAAATTGTGATATTTCTCTAATCTAAATAGATAAAAGGGGTAAAATTACTGACTTAAAACATTATGACATTGTATCAAAATAGAAAGTCAGAAACAGCATTATATTCTTGGTAGAGGAGAGGACAGGTAAAACATACTCAACTACAAGTAATTGTGGATTTAATACGGTAAAATCAAAATATGTATAACCACTCAATTAAATCACCATTTTTCCTCTTGTAGATGCACCGCGGCGTCTTAGTTCTTCTTTTATTATATGCGCTTGCATTGACGAATAATTTTCCATATTTGTTTTGTATTTATACTCAATTTTAATAACAATAAAAATAAATCTTGTTTGTTTTTTGTACAAAGTGGACAGTAATCTGACGCAGGGACCAACTATTGCAGCGCCATCTACGATTAGCTTTGAGTTGCCATCCCCATTAAGTGTGCGTTGTCTGTGGTTGAAATAGCCCGCGAAATACAAATATTCTTGTTTTTTTTTTCATAATAAGGGCGTTAAGGTGAACGCAGATCTAGCCGCACCGCAGTCTCCGCAGTACCCGCACTCATCGCGTTTTGTTAATGGCCTCGCACATCTATCCGCGGTTACGTTCACAACTCGTCTCGTTAGTTATTTCGTCTCTTTCCCTATTACGTCTCATTCACTAATACGTCACCTGGTGCATCTGGTCATTTTTATTAACTCGTCTCGTGCTCTATTTCGTCTCTTTCCCAACTCGTCCGACGCTTATGACGACGTACAGTCAACGTCAAAGATATCGGGAAGAACAGACTGTAGGTATAAAAAGATCGGGCACGCCGCAATCGCGGTGGTAAGACCCCTCTTTGAAGAGTGGCTGTAGAGGCGTCACGGCGTCCTCACCTTCCGTCTGACGCACCTAACCGGGCACGGATGTTTCGGGAGGTTCCTGTGTCGTATGGGGAAGGAAGAAACGCTTGGGTGTCACCACTGCGAGGATCGATCGCCTAGAGGAGACGGTGGAGCATACGGTGCAGGACTGCCCCGCTTAGGCAGAGCACCGCCGTGTCCTCACAGCGCCGCTAGGCGGCGACCTCTCGCGCCCGGCACTGGTCGAGGCCATGCTGCGGGGCGAGACGGAATGGGAAGCGGATCGCCTCCTTCTGCGAAGCAGTTATGCTAGCAAAAGAGGAGGCGGGCCGCGTGAAGGAGAGGATAGCGTCCTCCCTCCACCCCAGCCGCAGTGGTAGACGCTTACGGCGCCAGACATCGGCAGACGATCCCCAGCCACCGTAGGCGCGGGCGGGCATGCGGGCGGCGGGTAAAAGGCAACTCGCTGTCCGACCATGGACCATGCCCGGGTCGACGGCGCGCTGTGTTCCACGCGTGCCTCAACGAGCGTCAGCATAACGACGGGCCCCCCCTCTAGAGGTCCGAAGCCAGCCGGGGTTGCGGGACCTATCTCATTATCGTGACCCCGGAACATAAAGGGCTATTGAAGGACACCGTGGCTTTTAGTCAGTACAAGTCTGACAGTCCCTCCCGCCCTGCCCGGGATGGGAGGACTCATTTGATGATTTTACTACGCTATAAAAAAACTAGTAACTAGTACAATAAATCAAAAGTAAAGCTAAACCGCGGCGAAGCCGCGGGCAGCAGCCAGTTTGTGATAAGGATGAAAAACTACGAAAAACAGATTGAGATAATTATATTGATGTGCAGGTCTGTACATATGCGTCGGACGAGTTGGGAAAGAGACGAAATAGAGCATGAGACGAGTTAATAAAAATGACCAGATGCACAAGGTGACGTATTAGTGAATGTGACGGAATAGGGATAGAGACGAAATAGCAAATGAGACGAGTTGTTAACAGACCCCTCTTTTCCACTGGGCACTCTGGGCAAGTGCCCAGGGCCCCGTGATCGATAGGGGCCCCCTCGTCCCTGCCAGATCACTAAACGATAACCGATTTTTATTGCCGAAAAACTTTTTTGATTCGAATACAACGAACCTAAATTACTGACTACAATACCAATTTGCTTACAAATACAAATACAAATAGTTTATTGGAACAAAAATAACATGTTACAATTTATGTGTACGTTAATACCGCGTTAGTTTAGTAACTGAGTTGCAGTTATTAGCGCCCACCCCCTGGAGCGAATTAAACAGGTGTTCCATAGACAAGTAAAAAAAAATTAATTAATTAAATTAAGTAAAAAATTAAAAAGTTAAAAATTAAATAAATATTAAATTGAAAATTAAATTAAATTTAAATTAAATACTAATAATTCTAAAACAAAATTTTAGTTATTTAAACAATGGAGAAACTAGAAACAAAATTCAAAATAATAAAACTAAAATTTGACATAAAGTTACTTAATAATAATAATTATGTTGTAGCAGTATAATTGGGTGTGTTTGAGTGTGTGTGAATGTGTGTAGGAGTCGTGCGTGTGAGTGTATAGTAAGTGATATGTATGATGTGATGTAGGACAATTAAGATTGTAGGAGGCTCTCTGTTTCCTCATAAGTCAGGTTTAGTAGCCATTTTTCAATTTTTAATTTACATTCTCGCAATGGAAGAGGATAGATGTTTAATTTCTCATTTATTTTGTTGTAGATAACAGGACTCAAAAAGTTATAGTGTCTTCTCGTTACTACTAGATGGGCTCTCTCTCTCTGGCATATTCTGTTACCTCTACGTTTTTGAGTATTAAGATTAGTGTCACTGTGCTTTCGTAACAATGTGCTAATCAGAAATGCCTGTCTAACAGTAGGAACTTTGCAAAGGACATACAAGTCGTGGGTGGGAAAACGAATAGGTTTGTGTGCCATGACTTTTAGAACGGCTCTTTGCGCTCTTTCCAGACGAAGTAGAAGGCATTTACCAGAGGATCCCCACGCGCCAATGCAGTAAGTTATCAGAGAATGTGCTAGTGCAAAATAAACCGTTTTTAACGTGTTAAAATCTGCCGAGGTTCTAAGGTTTTTAAACACAAATATTAGTTTTCTAACACGTGACACCAAGAGCTCAATCTGGGCACTCCAGGTCAAAGTGCTGTCTATAATGACTCCTAAATATTTTATCTCATTAGTACGCGTAATGGGAGAACAGTCGCAGGTTAAACTCGCATGTGAATGGCATTTGTGAGCAATTAGTACAAAGGAAGAATCTGGTTGTGATATAAGCCGTGGTGCAAACGTGATGAATTTTGTTTTTTCTAAATTCAGGGTGAGTAAATTGCTATTTAACCAATTCATAATATTCTGTAAGGCAGATTCTGCATGAAAGCGCACATCTGCCCAGTCTCTTCCATGAACTAGTAAAACTGTGTCATCAGCATATGTTATAATTTTGCAATTTGTTAGGGACAGTTTACAGAGACTGTTAATATAAATTAGGAAGAGACTGGGCCCCAGAACACTGCCCTGAGGAACTCCGTAAGTGAGAAACTGTTCTTCACTTCTGTGATTACCGATTTTTACGACCTGAGAACGGTTACTAAGATAACTTTTGAATACATCCAGCGGTAATCCCCTTATCCCAATCTGAGACAATCTAAACACTACAGCTTACAGCTTTTGCATGTGCGAAGCTAATCTACTCCTACCAGTCCTACCCAAAAATTAGGCTTTTTGATTTCAGCATGCTTAAATAAATTCAAATATATAAAAATACAATTCAATGGTATACTAAATACTTAAAATTCTCTAAAAGTTATATGCATCATGTCTCGATTTCTGATGCGTTGTTCTCGAGATATTTAATCAACAAAATATAAAAAAAGTTAATTTTTTACAAACGAAAAAAAATATGTACACTTTTGTTTTACAAATAATAGATAGCAGTAAATTTCTAAAAAACGATTCTACTGGCCTAATAGCTGTAGATATACAAAAAATATTTGTTAAAGTAATTTTTCGAATTATTTACTGTTAACGGACTGCGGTTCTAGTTCGACAACAAACATCGCTAAGATCTACTCGCAGGATCCCTATAGCGACGTAAAATTGATCGTGACCGAACGACTCAAATAAATCGACTCGACGATCGGGAATTCCCCGTATTTGTCTGTGGTATTGTGACGTTGTTTTTGTTTGTAGTTTTTATTGATTGTGCTTTGAGGTATTCTTTGATTGAATCGTCGTTTGCTTGTTTTGTTTTGTGTAAGAAACTATTTTTGGCATAAAAATATATACCTACTGAATTATAATATAAAATGTCGAAACGGTCATATCCTAGTGGATCGGAAAAAAGGAAAAAAGCTGTACATCAAAAGGAAGTAATTGAAAAGTTACCAAAATTATCATCATATTTTACCACTACTACTGGAGAAACTTCTGTAAGTAGCAATCATACAAAAAATCTTCTACATGATGAGTCGTGTCAATCACAAATCGCAGAAATTTCTGAATCCTCATGTTCTACACCACTTCCTAACAATTTCGGAAAAGAGATTGAATCAGAAACTGTCAATAAAAATGAATCTAGAAACTTGGGCTCTTTGGTCGTTTGACCCCGCTAAGGCGGGGCCCGCGGGTCCAAACGACCAAATGCGTTTTTGAATTGGTCGTTTGGACCCACTTTCAAAATTTAAGAATTGTACTAGCAAATAGAAAAGTTTCCTACCCCTACCAGTCTTTTCCGACTTTCGGTATGTCGCTTGTCCATGCTCATCTACTTTCTTTGTTTATTCTAACAAAATAGTGTTCTGTCAAAGTCATAGGGGCCCCATTATCCTAATATGCCCAGAGCCTCCAATAAGTTAAAGACGGCTTTGGTTGTTAACGTAACCCTATCCGCACCGCAGTACCCGCAGTCCGCGCAATCGCCGCACGCATCGCCAGTGTTGCCAACTTAGTGGATTTTCCACTAAAATTGTTGGTTTTGACTCCTCTTTTAGTGGCGTAATATTGCTTTTAGTGGCTGGGGCTTTTTTCTTGTGGTTTAGTAGAATTTACTTACAGTTACTAAAATGCGATCACTTAGACAAAGCTATTGAAACGTTACGGAATAATTATGTTATTTTTACTTCATTTAATTGTCAGGAGAACTTTTATTGATAAAACGCTGTAGTTTAAGAATGGAAGAAAAATACTGCAAAGATGATGAAATTCCAATAAAAGTTACAAAACAAATCGGGACCAAAGAATCATAATGTGAAACAGACGACGGGGCAGACAAAAAATTATTTTTGTAGGTAGTTATTAAATAATGTTTCTCATCTCGACCTAATACATAATAAAAATATTTTGTTATGTAGGTAATGAAAATGACCAACGTAATTAAAGTAGAATCCTCCATTCTTTTAAGTTCTTATATCAATCGCAGAAACAAAAAAAAAACTTTTTCAATTGCGCACGCACATTGCACATCCTTCAGCTCGGTTCCGCGCACAGAACATATATACCCCTAAAGGGGAAGAATGACGACTCCGTACTAATTTTGTGAGGAAAATCCTTACCGACCAGCGCCATCTATGTTTAGCCCACGAAAACATGGCAGTAGAATCCAGGGCGGGAATTTCAAATACTACAAGTACTTTACAGGTTCTTTGTATTGCATTTTATGCACAAGTACATTGCGCTTCTCGATAGTTTCTTTCAAATTACTATCGAGAAACAATGTACTTGTGCATAAAATGCTGAAAGATAATAAGTAAGGAGCAGTTTAGTAAAACAAACGATTTCATTTGACTTCTTTATTCATATAAGCTACAATGACTTATTTTACTAAGGTTCGGAAACCGATGTAAAGTGATGCTGGGATCTTTAGAAGGTGAAGTTCCACACATAGCACAGATTATAGTGTTTTCTTCCTACGAACTCATCGGGAATACGGCACAAAATCAAACAAGAGTCACTGTCTCAACACCGGGTCTATATCTCACAAATACGCACTTAATGGGGATGGCAACTCAAAGCTAATCGTAGATGGCGCTGCGATAGTTGGTCCCCACGTCTACCTTGTACAAAAAAACAAACAAGATTATTTGATATAAAAATTGAGTATAAATACAAAACAAATATGGAAAATTATTCGTCCATGCAAGTACTATATACTAAAAGAAGAATTAAGACGCCGCGGCGCATCTACAAGAGAAAAAAAGTGATTTAATTGAGTGGTTATACATTTGATTTTACCGTAATAAATCCACAATTACTTGTAGTTGAGGTTTCAATTTTTGAGTTTAGGTATGTTTTACCTGTCCTCTCCTTTATCAAGAATATAATGCTGCTTTTGACTTTCTATTTTGATAAAATATCATAATGTTTTAAGTCAGTAATTTTAACCTTTTTTTCTATTTAGATTCGAGAAATATCACAATATATTTAATTTCTTAACACCACAACTATTACAAAACTCGTTCCAGGTGATAATTCTTCGATTTTCGAGCGATGCAATACTGGTACATAACCTCCAAAAGAAAAGTAGATATTATTTTGAAAAGTGTATTCCATCATTTTTACAGCTTATTACACAACATCTAGTCATTTTACATCAATAAATGTTTTTTTTTTCTGAAAATTCCTTTGATTTTACAGTTCTTTGGGGACCAAACTGTCATTTTCACTTTGACACTTGCCTTCCCCATTTCACCAAAACACAGACACAGAGGAGCAAGCTCGACTCACATTAACAATATTGTATGTAGAATTAAATGCAACTGTTTTATTTATTACAAATAAACACGAGAACAAGATATAAATAATGGTGCGCAAGCGATGGCAGACATTTTTTCCTATGACGTCAAATAGCCAATAGACAATATGGCGTTCCAGTGTTGTCATGTTGTGATATTATTATCTCCTTTTTGTTTTGTGTATTCATCAATTTAAATGTTAAAAATTTCATAACAAACATTTTCTCGCATCAGAATAAAAGCAAAAATAAATTTTAAGGATAACATACTTTAAAATCAATTAATAAGCCTATTATTAGATTGAATGTGAAATAGTATTTTTGTTGGCAACATTATGTAATTCATCTCTTTTACTCTAATGTTGATGTCTCTTTCTTGTTTTCTAGCCCACCTACATCTTGTTCGTAGAACAAAGTCGACACCCCCTGGTTCCGCGTCGGGGATGCGAATGACGTCATCCGCACCGCGCTAGCCGCAGCGTCCGCTGCGTGCGAGCCGACGTTGGTGACGTCATCAGCTGCGGTTGGGGAGTTCGGTCGTCTCAGGGTCTGCGGCTACTGCGATGCGGCTAGGTGTGCGAGGTTTCATAGAACTTCATACAAAGAATTCGTAATGCGGGGACTGCGGAGACTGCGGTGCGGCTAGGTCTGCGTTCACCCTTATCAGGTTGCGGTTGTACAATCGTCAAAGTTGAATCATGACCCATTTTGACAAAAAATCGTTTGAATCCGTCAAATTGACAAAGATCAAAGTCGTTACCATGGTTAAGTATTTTTACGCGAATGTGGACCTAATTGTATTTGAATGTCTGTTAGAAAATAAACTTATGGTGGGTCATAATTCAACTTTGTCGATTGTACATTATCAAAATTAATGATTCGCGATTCGCTTTAACACTACAACGTCTGTGACGAAAGTACGAATAGAGCAACGCCAACGCCATGTAGAAGCATTACAAAAAGAAAAAGAGCAAGCCCAAAAAAAGTGAATGAAGCTCGTACGATCGAGGCATAATTTTATGTGACAGTTGACTGATGGGGGGTCATTGCCTTGTTTGCCCCGTTTTTGCCAACGTAGTCGCTGTGTTATATTGGGTTGCCGTGTTCAAAAGAATCGAATTTTAAGAAATGTGATGTTCTTATTCTAATAAGTATCTATTCATTATTTATTCAAAATGCACCAACTCGTTCTTCGTTCTACGGTGATGATACACATACAATTCACCCACAAAAAATGCTGTGGAGACGATAAGTCCGATTGCGTACACAATGAAGACACCCTGAAAAATAATAAAATGTTGGTAGTAGGTAGCTCCATAGGGGTCAACCACAGTTATTCATAAAAATAACGATTTTGTATGGAGGTTATTCGTTATTTACTCTCTATACAAAATAGTTGTTTTATGGATAAAACCTGAAGCTAAGTATTATTAACCACTTTATAAACTACTTCAAAAAAGAGGGGAGGTTATCAAATCGACTGTATTTTTTTTTATGTTTGTTACCTCACAACTTGCGACTGGGTGAACCGATTTTCATGATTCTTTTTTTATTTGAAAGCTGATGCTTCCCGTGTGGTCCCATTGTCATTTCAGGATCTGATGATTGGATCATGGAGAAATCGAGGGCAACCCTCAAATTTTATTCGCTCACACATTATTTTTCGCAAATCTTATGAAGTAATTTAAGTACTTGCGTATGGAAATCATCATCTCATGTAGCTGAGCTGATGATGGAAGGTACAACTCGTCGACTGATTTAGTAAATTATGTTTGTGTTCGCATATCTCCGGAACTACAAGTCCCATTTAAGCAATTATTTTTTTGTTGTACTAGGTATCGTTCAATTTAGGGAATACTGCAAGTTTCATCAATATCGGTTCAGTAGTTTTTGAGATAGGGAATGAATGAAAGAGATGTTAACGATGTTATTACCGGTGCTACGGATTACAAAACTCTAGTGCACATGTAAGAAAATGATGTATTTGACAAGAATTGTGGTTGAATATTTAAACTAAAAAGAGTAAAATAAAAACGTTTTCTAAAAAAATGTGACCGCCTTCAAAAACAACCACAAAAAAGGGTAAAACCTACAAAACTTTTCTTTCGGAAGTCGGTGACTTTTTTATTAATTTCATTGACCCTTTTGCCACCGACTTGTTTTTGAAGGCGGTCACATTTTTTTAGAAAAAGTTTTTCATTGTCGCAGATGAGGGCCTACCAACACTTCTAAACTATTGTCACTTTAATATTCCCATACAGCCGTACTCCATCTTTTGAAGAACTTTCTCTTTATAAAGTTTAAAATAAAATTGTCCAAATGCAGTGGCTTTTACTAATTAATAATTACCATTATGTTATAGGTAATATTAGTGACACGGACCAAATATAAAACTGCGAAACATGGAATAATTTAAAAAGCATTAAAAAATAGAGATTTTCACATGTTTTATACTTCATGTCACGCGTACTTATTCATTTAGTCGCAGCATAAAGGTACGACGTACCACAATATTGTTAAGATTCAATGGTTCCGTGCTACCGACATCGTTCTTGCTTCTCGACAGTCTCACTTCTACTTGTACTTTATAATTCAAGTGCTTTAGCGCTACCTGGAAATAGAGGCAAAATTAGCGTGTCTGATATTTGATCGCGACCACTCAGAAAATTTATTCCAAAGTATGTAGGACATGTTATTTAGTACTCAGCTTCAGAGAAATCTCACCCACTTTGATACCTAGTGATGTCACTAACAGAAGGGGTTAGTTTACTCTGAAGCCATACCTACATAACTTCTTCTTCTGCTTCGTCGGTAGTTATTGGTAATACATCAAAGGAACGAAAATCTACGAAAATGGCGGATACATAAATACGCGTAGGTATTAGTCTCTATACCTAAGGTCGTGAACTCTGAAGGAGGAAGTTCTCAAATAGGACTCAACATATTTAAATTCTTATGCAGTGTAAAAGCAGTAAAAAAAGGGAGAAGATAGCGTCCTCCCTCCACGCCAGCCGCAGTGGTAGAGCACTATAGGCGCGGGCATGCGTACGGCGAGTAATGGGCTACTCGCTGTCCGACCATGGACCATGCCGCCTCAAAGAGTCTCGGCATATGACGCCCCCCCCCCTATAGAGGGCCAATGCCTGCCGGGGTCGCGGGACTCACGTATACCGCGATTCCGGTACACAAAGGGCTACTGAAGGACACCGTGGATTTTAGTACAAATCTGACAGTATGGGTAGGAGGACTCATTTGATGATTTCACCACGATAAAAAAAAGGTCGTGAACTTAACACAATAGGTATAGTCAATATAGAATTCACTATGCCTAATTATGGTTCTGGATATCCTTAAGCCTTTTTTAAACAAATCAGTTGTTACTACCTATATTTTAGAATTGAATAACTGAAACCGACGATTGTTTTTCATGCTTGTCTATAATCTACATCGAGTATTTTAGTATCTTTCAAACCTGAGTTTCCCATGCGAGCAAAAGTCCGGACTGGTGCAGGCGTCCCACCAGTTGGCTGACTTTCTCCGTGTATGGAGAGCTCTTCCTCATCATCAGGACACACTGCTCGTAGTAGAAGTCTTCCAGCATTATCATCATGTCCAGGACAGCTTCTTGCGTTACGTACTCGCCTATAGCGAAGTTACCTTGACAAACAATATGCATTATTTAAGGAACTGCATTAGCATTTTTTGCAGGTTTGATGACTACAAACCGCCAGCCGGTTTTCGAGAGTCCAAGTGGCGAATTGTCTTTCGGCGTGGCATAGGTCTAAGGGGGAGGCCTATGTTCAGCAGTGACGTCTTCCGGCTGATGATGATGAATTGATGACAGCATTGATCATTTCTGTCACAGTTTTTAATCACAACACGTAATTATTAGCTGCTTTTTAAATTAAAAGAGCACTTACCTGCAGGCAACTTCTCAATACTGAACGCCATACTTCGTGTAAAACTTTTTTCTTTCAGTACATCAAAAGAATAAATGCGAAATTGTCCCACTAACTGCTTCACCAGTGGCTGAAATCGAAAAAACGAATGAATTAAAAATAAAATAATTGATATTGTATTACATTTTAATTTTAAGTTCATAATAGTAAAAGAAGAGTCAATTATCCTTACTTCAGTGGACAGAGTCAGGGAAAATATCCAAGCATCGTGTGTAGCGCCCCATTCCATTTCTCTATCTACTATATCCTGTGCCGTATCGATAGAGGGTTCGTATCTGGGCACCGTAAACGTGGAAGCCAGACCAGCTCCATAGGCACTGCTCAGAATCAATCCTGCTATCAGCAACCAACCGGTTACACTTCTCGTTTTCCATGAATGACTTTCAGTGTTCTGGTATTGCGACTGAAAGATTAAAAAAAAAAATCTTCCAAAATAATAAGTAGTATCTACCCAAATCTACCCATGTGGGATGCCTCGGAGTAAACGAAATCTTCAAGAAGTCGTCAACTAAGCATTATATTATATACTTAATTTCACAAACGACTTTTTTTAAAACTGAATTTCACATTGGTTTTTGATGATTGTGATCGACGGCATTCGTAAAGCTGATGTTTAAAAGGTTAATAAAGCGCTTCGCTAAATATTTGCATCGTAAACAAAAATGTCATTAACTTGTACGCAGCAAGTTGTACGGGTTGTACCGCATACATAAAAACTTTGATATTTAACTTTAATCCATCAGTCAGCTATAATGCACACTAGTATCAAAACGGAAAATAAAAAAAAATATATTTATTTCAATTTATTGCACCGTGGAAAAGAGCACTACAACCACACTTGTTACCTACTTGTCCGATCATCATTCCAAAGGTTTTTAAAAAAGGGTACGAAGTAGTGGAACATCCTTGTGCTGTTAAAATTCCAGTTGACGCATAAATATAGGTGAAGGCTACAGCAATCCACACATACCAAGTGAACGGCATCAAAGGCATCTCCCAACTTGACAGTAATCTGCAAATCAATCGCAAACAACATCATAACTAAATAACTGGTTCCTTCCTAGTGTAATTGAAAAAAATATGATTTGCTTACCTAGGTGCTGGGGCTATGCAAGTGATAGCAGTTCTAACACCAGCTACTGAAAAATCCATCACGCGCCACTCTTCATACCAAGAATAGAGGGCAGCTGAAAATACACGCGTATCATAAGACATGTGATAAAATAGATTTTTTACAAAATATTCATTGACCTTACATATTCCAACGTCTGCGCGATCTTCTACAACACTTCCAAGAACTCCAATGCCACCAGTTTCATTCGGATAAATTTCTCCCCACTGATCAACATCTTCCTTTACAACTTCAACGGTGCAGTTTATCCATCTGTTTTTAAAATTAAATTCTTCAAGAAACGCAAAGTTTGACTTACTTCAATTAGCTCTGTCTGGTCTATCTTACCTGCAAAATTCATCGACTATCCTGATCTCCACGCCATCTCTTCCTGAGGGTTCAATAGCAGGGTCTATATCCAACAACGCGTAAGGTTTATAAGTAAAACAAGCCACCCTTAACGTTTTCCCATATAAATTGCTCATATCATGAGGAAACAGATTTGCTTGATTCTCAAACTCTTGTGAACAAGAATCCCAACGATCCAAGTATTTAGGCAAATGGGTTTGTTCGTCTGGACCAACAAATTGATGGGTTATTAGATCGAAACTTTTGCAGTCTGTGTTATTGCTTGCAACGTTTACAATCATCAACATATTCGCAACATAAGTGCTTCCTTTCATCGAAAACACCAGTGAAGGTAGGTCTATATCATAAACGTCATTGTATTCTTCATCATACGGTAAGAATATAATCTTCCTATCACTTCTCCTCACTTTTGCTGTGTGAACAACTGTTTCGAAAGCTGTCATAAAATTTTGCGGGTGTTGCATGCGTACTATGTAATCGGAACATCCCATTTCAGACACATTGTAAATCTGTTCCACTAGATTTTCTTTATTTGGGGTTAAAGTAATGAAGTTTTTGGACCAGGAGAATGTCAATGGTACATCCGAAATAATCGTTATGCAGTATGCTGACTCTAAGTACTGTCTGATAATAGTGTTAAGGAGTAGCTCCAAAGGCAATAAACTGGACGATGTTGGGAATAACATCTTCGAACCAGGCCAAGTATGAAATGACGTTAATTGCTAATCGGGCACGGGCCTATTAAATACTAGATATACAACTCTAGCTCACTTAAATATTTTAGGATTCCATGAATACTAGAACGAAACACAAAATCGATTGTGTGAAATGATACATAATTCTAGCTACTTCAGTGACTACTGCAGAATAGAAAATTAAATGCTCGACTCACTGTATTATTATTACATAACAATATTGCAAAGTACGCTCACTACATTCACTATAATTTCGTTATCCATAGAGGCGTTACATTTAAAACAATTATCTAAGCATCTGTACTAATCTGATGTTCTTCATCTAAAACATTTATTTTACTTCAAAATAACAAAATCTAGTTAGTCTGAAAAAACTTTAATTTGAATATGAAAATTAAATTCAGAACAGACAGAACCCACGGTACCTAATTATTTTATGAGTCGTAAACATTGAATAAACGTTTGAAAACTGTTTATTTTCAAACAGATCACTTAAATATTCTGAAAGAGCATTTTGTTATAGATACGACAGTTATTTACTCCCATCAGTCTTATTTACTACCTAACATCATAAATGACCTGTTTTCAAGGAAAATTTATGATAATTGGAGTCGTAACAAAGAGGTTTATAAATGATACCTATACTTAAAGCTCATATAGAGTAAAACGTAGGTTGATAAACGACCTGAAGATTAAACAAAATAAAATGAATGTGTGACTTTGTGTTTTGTCGGTTGCACTGAACTGAAACCACTAAAGCTAATGGATATTTTGTTATTTGTTATTGTTGTGCGACAAGACACACGCGGTTAGCGCCACCTTTGATTTGAGGACGTGTGAGCTGTCTTGATACTTGCATCTTGTTAGGAATAGCTCAAGTTCAGAATATAGTTTTAATGGATTCTTAATGATAACATTAGTTATCATTAAGAATCCCACCTAATCTGTCGTTAAGCAACCTAACGACAGATTAGGTAAATTACCTTTTCACACCACTTGCTCGTAAATGTCACATTATATGTCATGCAAACCGGCCGTAAAGCAAGTCATTGTTCCCCATACTCAAACCAGGGAATAATATATGTACTGAATTTCATTATTCCCGTGGGAATAATGTGATTTGAATTTGGAACCTCAAACAAAACATAGTATGAAAACTTTGAACGAAGAAATTGAAGCAGCGGCGGCTGCCCCCCGGCAGTCCCCACTGCAACAGCTGATCGCTTGCTGAGGTGAACACCACAGCATGCTCACGTTCGAAGGTTGTCGTACCACATCAAATTTCAAAATTCGAATTTATTTCCTCGCAGGTGGTGTGAAAAGCAGAGTACTCACCTCAGGAATAAAGCTGCCTTTGTCTTGGGCTAACTTAAATCCCTCGCTACACTAAGGATTCTTATCTTAATTCCCTCGTTTCACTCGGGAATTAACACTTGAACCTCCTCGCTACGCTCCGGAGGTTCACCCCCAGAATCCTAGTGTCGCTTCGGGATTCAATACGCCCGTGACGTAAGGCACTGCTTTATTCCCTTGGTGCGTAATCTACTATTTTAGAGCAGAGTCACTAAGTAACGTCAGTGGTTAAGAGGGTTGAGTCAATAAGTTTAATGGTAAATAAGAAAATCTACACAAATGTAAACTGTGCCAGGTACTACCGAAGGTTTTATATAGTTAACTATATCAAGGAATAGGAAATTATAATAAACATACAGCAAATAATGGAACTGCAGTTTTGTTTACTGTTGGACAACGTTGTGTGTGTTATTTAATATTTGAACAGATACGTATTGACGAACGTAACATAAACGAAACTGAATATTGACTGATAGGTATTTCAAGGTAGTAATCTGAGCTCTATTCAAGCTTATGCAAAACAAGACAAAGTTTCAGAGATAAGACATTTTGAGTAAAAAATTAAAAGCAAATGAGTAAGTAGTAGGTATGTATCCAGTAATTTTAAGTAGGTAAATAGATACCTTACGTTAAAGTAGATTCATAAAAATCTGTGTCTCCGAGAATTATATGTTTATAAGTAGGTACTATTTTCATAAAGCTTAACTACTTGTATCCCACCCACCACACTATTCCCAAACCACTGCAACTTCTTTAATCCACGAACTACGGGGACCACTTGAAAAGTGCCAGAGGCAATGAAGCACGACGAAGTTTCTAAATGACTTTAACTATCTAGGGTATCACAACAAAATTAATCATAAAATTATAGGAGAAAAATCACAATTTCCGCTTCTTTTTTTTCACTTTTCCTGGTACAAAAATATGGGGAATGAAGACTGTTCGATCGCCGTACAATGTGTGTGTGGTCGGGAGCTTCCTCGCCGCCGGCGGCTAATTAAGGAACTCCCGAAAAAACTGACTACTTCACACGCACCGACTGCATCAGTTACTAATAATATGAGTCACACATTCACACCGCATTTTCGTTACTACATTTTCTTACCACAATGAGGGAATCTTTGAAAATTAAAGATATGATTTTGAACAATTACCTACATAATTGATTGTAATTTGCAAGTAGATACCTATTTACTTTTATTTTACAAAAAAATAAATGTTATTTAATATTTAATGCAATTAAATGAATAAATTAAACATCAAAAGAAAATAAAAAAAACTTTTTTAAAAAAAGGGAACCGACTTCAAAACCAAACAAAAAAACTATAAAATAACTTTTCTTTCGGAAGTCGGTGGCTGTTTTTTTTTATTTCATTGAGATATGGCCACCGACTTCCGAAAGAAAAGTTATTTTATAGTTTTTTTGTGTTTGGTTTTGAAGTCGGTTCCCTTTTTTTTAAAAGTTTTTTATTTTTCCCTTTTTAGTTGAGATATTCCACAAAAAAAAAGTCTTCATAAAATCGGCTTCTTTGAAAATCTACAATCCTATTAAGCAACAAAAACGGATCTATGCGGGCAACTTCACGAGATATCCATTATTGTTATATAGTAAAACCTTCCCCAGAATGTAACAAACACTTTTCTGAAAACTGCATAAAAATCGGTTCAGCCAAACGCGAGATAATCGCGGACAAACATGCAATCGTCCCTGAAAATCTACGATCCAAGCAAGGAAAACGGATCCACGCGGGCAACGTCACGGGATATCTATTAGTGTTATATACTGAAACCTTCTCCAGAATGTAATGAACACTTTCCTGAAAACTGCATCAAAATCCGTTCAGACAAACGCGAGATAATCGCGGACAAACATGCAATCGTCCCTGAAAATCTACGATCCAAGTAAGGAAAACGGATCCACGCGGGCAACGTCACGGGATATCTATTAGTGTTATATACTAAACCCTTCTCCAAAATGTAATGAACACTTTACTGAAAACTGCATCAAAATCCGTTCAGCCAAACGCTAGATTAATCGCGGACAAACATACATACATACATACAGGTCGAACTGAGAACCTACTTTTTTTTTTTGAAGTCGGTTAAAACAATGTCGTAATACGAGGAAGTGCAGCATATTTGGAATACCAATTTGTATTTTGAGAATAAGTTGAAAAATAAATGGGTTATTCCAATGAAATATACTTTAAATTATTTGAAAATTATTTAGCTTTAATAATACAAGCTGTCAAACCAAACAAAAATGAGGAACCTTCTCAAAATTTGAATTAACCTAAAAAACTCCGAAATCGTGATTTGACTTAGGGTGCAGGTAATTTGAAATACAGTATTCAAAATTATATAAACCTTTTTTCTTAATCAAATGCTTACTGTTTTCTTAATTAATTTAGATTTTGTAGCTAATTTTACAGTATTTTTTCTTTTTGTAGGTAATCAATATGTGTGTAATCTGTAATTTAAATATTTCTGTAACAAAATCGCCCACAAAAATAATTACTTTGTAATCAACCACAATATGATAGATCCGTGCTTAGTTTGGACTTACAATTATCCTTACAGTAAAGACAGAAGGTCCTTTACTGATTTCTAGAAGTTTCTTCAGCACCACAAGCCCCATGATCCCATTAGCATTAGTATTCCAAGTTAACAACAGGACATCCTAAACTATAACTCCATTTCTCTTATTTAGTTATAGAAATAATTATAAAATGAAAACAAATTCACAAACAAATAAGGTCACTTGACAGTTTAAAAATTTCTTTGACGATTTGTATATCATAGTAAATGATTATTATGGATTGAATTCACACCAAAAAAGTTTTCAAATAAGACGTTTCAATCTCGTAGGGCTGTCAGCAGAAATGTTAGTGTAGCGCTCTGTTTTAAGTGCTCACTCACATCCTATATCATGTGACATTATGTTCAAAACAAAAAAACACATATGGTGTTTATACTAATTGAGATATCGTGGTATTCCAAATTACTTGCAGTATTCCAAATATGCTGACTTTCCTCTACTAACATAGTTCCAATTTATAATTTCATTTTGTATTTTCACAATCCTAAAAAAAAAAAATTAATATGATCTGAAATTCTGTAAGTGTCAAATTCTGAGTGTACGAGTAATAAACAAAAAGTGCTACGGTGCTACTACGGCGCTACGGCGTAGCAACTCTTCTATCTCTTCTATTTATTTGTCCCTGGATCAGCTCGCTCCGTAATTTAGGCCTTATCTTAGTTTCTGGGCTAGATCGACTATTCAAGCGTGATCGAACCCTTATTAAACAAAACAAAAAATAAACAGGTATATGTTATTATTAAACAAAACAAAAAATAAACAGGTATAGGTACAGGCCATTTTATTATCTGTTCTCGTAATTGGATACCCAATCATTTATTTTAATCAACTGTCTCAATTGTTTACAAAATCCAAGTTAAAAAGTTAAAACAAAAACGTTTTCACTCTTATTATGACAAGTTAATGGTTAAATTGGCTTGAACATGCTCCAATGTCTGTACCTTTTTTCCACAAAATAACAAATTCAATCCAAAAAGAGCTCCCGTCTCCCGACCGGGGTGGACGTATGAACGACTGACTGAAATAATTTGAGCTTAATTTCGGTGGAAGAAGATTTAAAATGCAATGTGGTAAAACTGGATGTATAGCACAAATCCCTAAATTCGTGTCCATAGTGTGCAGGTTGTATAAACAGTAACATTAGCCGGTGCGGTGACAAGCGCCAGAGTGCTGCCCTGATGCGTAATACGATACATCTGTGTGTTATTTTGCTTGACTTTTTTCAACATCTGTTTTATCGAAAAGTTTTTAAGTGAAAATAAAAAGCGAGTCTGTAACCGCAACCTTTATTTTTGCTTAAACACATATTAAACAAGTATTTATAAATACACCATAACTAAAGATTACTAATGGATTAATCCTTCTTTCGAAGTTTGGCGCTAGAGATTTCGATGGCCTGTAACCAGTGTTTGATTTCCTCAGGACACTCAGGCTTCTGATCAGCTCCGGGGATACCTTGGAACAGCCTCTCTGCGTCTACATTGATGAGGTTCTGTCTTGACAAAACTACGGCACGCACGAAGCCATCGTTTAGTGTGATGAACTTCTGTTCGATGAACAGGGTTTTGTCTTCCCAGTAAGCCAGCTGAAACATGAGGAAGGGACAAGTGTGTTACCGTATCTTTTGAGTATATTGCACAATTCAATGCGATTACGGACAAGGGCAAGGAATATTAGGTAAACGGATAATTTATTCGGACTGTTCAACGGTCATTTGCAACTGCTTGAGTTGTCGCTATGGCTACTGCCGACTGTCATCTATTTTATTAATAGACCGGAAGCCAGACCAAAATATCGTTAGTGATTTCTTCTCAAGCCATAATTAGTAGACTACATAAGGGAGTCGAATCATAAAGATTTGTGGAAGTCAGCTGCTGTTCCGTTGGTGGGATAAGCAGCAATAGCCGTTCAAACACGTAGAAAAAATAATATTTTTTTGTCATTTCCTCCCAACTGAAACCTGGTTTATATTAAAGATTACCTTATATCACGAAGAATAAAACCAATCAGCTGTCTGTAACATGGTGGAATACACGTCTGCTGGTCACTCGAACATGTAATTTTTTATATTATTTTCAGTGATTTCCTCTCGACTCAAATTTTACCTGATGAAAGTTTACATGAAGATATGGATAAAAGCAAACGTCAGCTGGCTGTATCTCGGTGGAAAGATCGTAAAATAAAATAATAAGAAACAAATATTTTATTAAATCTGAATAACTAAACGTAATTTATTTGCAATATCAAAACGGACTTATGGGAAACGAGTGTCTGTCATAATGACACATAGAAGAAGCCATAAAAAAATATTGTTTGGAAAAAAAACTTGTGTCATCCTTAATGTCTAATCTTGTCAAATCATTCTGCTGTCATAAGGTTTCAAATCAATATCAAATGATTTTGTTGTTATATTTCGTTATTTTGTTCAAGTTATGGAACTGTTCTTACTGGAGTGAATAAGTAATTGACACCCTGATCAAGAAGGTCCGTTAACCGGTTCAACAGAATCAGAAGGATTCCCGCACGATCTTCAATGATGAGACAAGGCTCTCGCTTGGAGATTACGTGAAGAGCTTCTCGATCCGGCTTGCATTATGAAGAAATTCCTATCTTTGAGGTCCGAACTAGATATCCATTGATATAATTATGTTTCATAACAACATGTTTATTTTGTATTTTTAATTGTTTTATATGTAATGTAAATGAAAAATGTAAATGACAATAACATCAAACAATGAATCAAGCAATGATTGGGGGTTTTCTTTATAGAAAAGCTTTTTATTTCTTATACTTTTCACTAATTGAGAAAATAAATCAATAGACCCATTTATACGTTTTTTCAAGAGTTAATTATGATCGTTTTGCATATTCGTGCAAAGAATGGGCAGAGAACCTTAGGCCCATCGCATACGGCGTATTCTAAACGCGCAGAAGACGCGCGTTTCAGGAACGCGCCTCTTCGGCGCCGTAGACGCTGATTTGTTATTGCGTTTGGATTGATGATACAAGCGCGCGTATAAAGAAGCGGAGTAGAGGAGAGAGTCTTATATGTATGAGTTATTAAGTAATCGTTCAGACATAACCGCGCGGTTAGTCAACCGCCAGAAAATAGAATCGCGCTGCTCCCGCGCGTTTCTATTACTATACAGTGTGTCCGGGCACGAGTTAGCGATATTTGAATAGGATATTCTAGGCTCATTTTCATCGACAAAAATGCTTTAAAAAAAATTCTTACTCCAATACTTCGCGAATGGCAGCCATTTAAATTTTTTGATCTGTCGAACTGGGGTGTGTACAATAAAATGCAAATATCTTTGAATCCAAGATATCTACATTCATGCAAATGACTTTATTGCAAAGTTAAATGTTGAGGCATATCAAGAACTTTCGAAAGTTTTCTAAATAATATGTAAAAATAACCAAAAAACATGGGCAAACACGAAATTTTACACAAAAATGACTGAAAATTTCACATTTTTAACTCTAGCTCGATGAGTACCCCCAAATTTTGTTAGGGTTTTTGCATTAAATTAAAAGTGTTTGAGTCAGGCTATAAAATCATATCAAAATTATCACTCTACGTTAAATATCTTAGGAGTTATTCTCATTTGAACATCATCCTTCCGTCTCGCCCCACAGCAATAAATCCAAGAAACTGTACTATTTCAGTTTAAGGATGGTTACTTGGGGATCATTTACATGGTGGTCAATAATGCCAGCTCATAAATATTCGTTGGAACGATTTAGCTCACCCAAAGAATGCGACACCTGTAATATTGGGGTACATGCGCTAAGGAAGGGTGATGTTCAAGTGAGAATAACTCCTAAGATACTTAACGTAGAGTGATAATTTTGATATCATTTTATAGCCTGACTCAAACACTTTTAATCGCTAGCAAAATTCAGGGGTACTTATCGAGCTAGAGTTAAAAATGTGAAATTATCTAGTAATTTTTGTGTACAGTTTCGTGTTTGCCCATGTTTTTTGGTTATTTTTACATATTATTTAAAAAACTTTCGTAAGTTTTTAACCGACTTCCAAAAGGAGGAGGTTCTCAATTCGGATGTTTGTATTTTTTTTTTTTTTTTTATGTTTGTTCGGGCATAACTCCGTCGTTTAACAACCGATTTGAAAAATTCTTTTTTTGTTGGATAGGATATACTTCTGGAATGGTCCCATTAAAATTTTATCGAAATCGGACTAGCACTTTTTGAAAAATCAACATAAATCAACAAAAACCTAAAAAGTTTTCAACTTTGTCTACACCGATTACTCCGAGGTTTCTGGTCCGATTTCGATGATTCTTTTTTTGTTCGATACAGTATATCTGCCATTTGGTCCCACAAAATTTTCATTAAGTTTGGTGCAGTAGTTTTAATTTTTAGTTTTTATACATGGG
Source organism: Agrotis clavis (assembly GCA_954870645.1). Lineage (NCBI taxonomy): Eukaryota > Metazoa > Arthropoda > Insecta > Lepidoptera > Noctuidae > Agrotis > Agrotis clavis. The sequence goes on from OX940921.1 coordinate 16,033,444, forward strand.
CGTTGTTATTTTCCGGTGCTACGGATTACAAAATTTTAGTGCACATGTAAGAAAATTATGTATTTGACAATAATTTGGGTTGAATAGTGAAACTAAAAAGGATAAAATAAAAAACTTTTTCAAAAAAAAATGAAACCGACTTCAAAACAACCACAAAAAAAAGTTCAAAATAACCTACAAAAAAACTTTTCTTTCGAAAGTCGGTGACAAAAAGTCAATGAAATAAAAAAGAAAGTCACCGACTTTCGAAAGAAAAGTTTTTTTGTAGGTTATTTTGAACTTTTTTTTGTGGTTGTTTTGAAGTCGGTTTCATTTTTTTTTGAAAAAGTTTTTTTTAATAAGCCTCAACGTTTAACTTTGCAATAAAGTCATTTGCATGAATGTAGGTCTCTTGGATTCAAAGATATTTGTATTTCCCCAGTGCAACAGATCAAAAAATTAAAATGGCTGCCATTCGCGAAGTTTTGGAGTAAGAATTTTTTTTAAAGCATTTTTGTCGATGAAAATGAGCCTAGAATATCCCCTTCAAATATCGCTAACTCGTGCCCGGACACACTGTATATGGAGTCTTTACTTTGCGTTCAGTTGTGTGGCGGATACCGCGCGGTTAGCACATCACAGCTCGTGAGTTTGGCACGGTTCGTTTCGACACTGAACTGTTTATTGATGAAGTGGAGAAGAGAAATGCAATATGGGATATTCAGTGTGAGGATTACTCAAATAAAACTATCATAACCAAGCTTGGCAAGAGTTAGTGGAGATATTTGGAAATTGTGAAAATACGTTGGAAACTTGGTTGGTTACTTAATATTGGATGCACCCATTTGCATTGCATACCGCATTTTTCTTATCGTTTTTTTAAGGAGCAACAACCACAGTAAATCGATTTTGCGCTGACCTCCTTTTTCAAACGGACGTTATCCCTGTACGATAATCACATATAACCGCCGGAGTCTGATTGCATAACAATTTTGCGGTTTCGAACCGCGCGATTCATTAACGCGCGGTTTCCGCAAGTCTGTACTAGCCCTTAGTCCTGCTTGTACAATAATTTTCAAAGTATCAGCTGAGGACCTTTCCACCGAGATACAGCCAGCTGACGTCTGTTTTTAGCCATATCTTCATGTAAACTTTCATCAGGCAAAATTTGGGTTGAGAGGAAATCACTGAAAATAAAATAAAAAATTACATGTTCGAGTGACCAGCTGACGTGTATTCCACCATGGTACCGTCGGCTGATTGGTTTTATTCTTCGTGATACAAGGTAATCTTCAATATAAACCAGGTTTTAATTGAGAGGAAATGACTAAAAAAAAATTTTTTTTCTACGTGTTTGAACGGCAATTGCTGCTTATCCCACCAACGGAATCGCAGCTGACTTCCACAAATGTTCATGATACGACTCCCTCATGTAGTCTGCTAATTATCGCTTGAGAGGAAATTGGTCACGGACATCTGTTACGGGCTCCTGCTCTATAAGCAGTCATTATGAACGTACAGTTTGCCAACGACACTTAAGAGGATCGTCTACCGAGCGCTCGTCCGTACTAACAGAGGAAACGTTTTCCTACCCCTAAATGTTACCCTATCTCAATGATTTTTTAGAATGCTTCTGACACAGTAAAAAACTAGATTTAAAGGTTTTTTTTTTTTCAAAAGTAACTCTCAAACTATTATAAATTTTGAAAAAAAGAAAACCTAGTTTTTTACTATGTAGGAAGTATTCTTGGGGTGTTAAGACAGGAAACCCCCACGTGCGCCCGTGGACTGGAGTTCCCTCTCGGATAAGTCCGGGGGGAAGACCAGTTTTTCGGGCCGGTGCACCCTGGGATGCGGGCAAAAACTCTTCCTTAGGCACTGCGTGCCTAAGGGGTCTCTTTGCCCGTACAACGCGTGTCCCTCTATCAGCAGAGGGCACAGCGGCGGAGCGGGCTTGCGGACGGTGAGTAATGGGTAGCTCGCCGTCCGACCAAGGACCAAGCCCGGGTCGGTGGCGCGTCTTGTTTCGCGCCAAATGCCTGCTGGGGTCGCGGGTTTTTTCTTAACCCAGGATACCGTCGCCCCAGAACGTAAAGGGCATCCGAAGGAACACGGGTGGATTTTAGTCAGCAAGAGTCTGACAGTCCTTTCCGCCTCACCCAGGGCGGGAGGACTCATTTGATGATTTTACCACCTTAAAAAAAAATGTAGGAAGCATTCTAAAAAATCATTGAGATAGGATAACATTTAGGGGTAGGAAAACGTTTTCTCTTTTAGTATGGACGAGCGCTCGGTAGACGATCCTCTTAAGTTACACGGACTGAAGGTTAACCAGAGCACTCAATAGCACAAGATGACAGTGACACAGTGTTTTGGAACTACTGAGCGAACAGAGCGCGTGTATTGTAATGAATAGCTGCTTGATCTGTATTTCTATTTGAATGCAAAAAAAATGCATTTCCCAGAGGATGCCGCTATCTATATCGCTTTTAGAGAAACCAAAAAGAATCACACCTTATCATTAGAACTTAAAAAGGGATATTTTCATGATCACTCTTGCAACAGAGCCGAAATATCGGAATTAGAAACTACTAAATAGAACATGGGAATCATCCCGTTTTAATTAAAGCTAATCATAGTGTATAGTGAGTGTCGGTTCAAAAACTTGTAAGTAAATGAAACCCACCTTAGTTTCGACCTTATAAGCAGTAAATATGGGTATAGTTCTTCTGTAGCGAATGCTGGAAGCGCCCTGCAGAGCGTGGCCATCGACTGCCTTGATGTTATCGTAGATTCCAGTGCGGTCGTAGAAATGGAATCTAGCGAAATCCAACTCTCGTACATAACGAGCATTGTTCATATGTCTGAGGAAAATGTCCACATCTTGGGTCGTGCAGAAACCTGAAATTTAAAAAAAAGGAATATTAATAGTACATAATTATATTATCGCTATGATTTTAATTAAACTTTTTGTTTGAACGAATTTGCTGAAGACGCAGACGAACAATTTTTTTTGACTTCCTTAAAAATAATCTACCCAGTTGGTAGCCGATATTGAGCCTAAACCAACTTGTATCTTACTATTAATTCAATTAATTCAACAAAAAACACGTCTCGTACCGTAAGTGAAGTATGTTTTACTCATTTGGAAATCCCCGCATCGAATTGATTCCCTCCATAAGTCTATAGTAGAGATGCATTATAATCATAACTGGTTTTGTGTTTTGATAAAAACAACAGTGATTTGAGTGGAAACTTTTCTGAGATTCTAAAATATAATTATAAATCATTGTAAACAGGCATTTTATTTTTTCTTAAAGCTAGGAACCGAATTACACATAATATTCTTATTATTTTCTAGCTACTCTTTATACTTATTCACATAGGTAAGCACAAAACTCATTTAGTACCAATCATTAAATAAAATCATAAAGTACACACATCAAAAGTGTCTAGGGATCAACATATATTTTTGCAATAAATTTTCTCCTGATTGATATTAATTAAAATGTTCTTTAACCCTTAATCAAACATTTTTTTTTTTTTTTTTTTTTTTTTTTTTTTTTTTTTTTTTTTTTTAGCGTGGTAAAATCATCAAATGAGTCCTCCAACCCCGGGCAGGGCGGGAGGGACTGTCAGACTTCTACTGACTAAAATCCACGGTGTCCTTCATAGCCTGTTACGTTCCGGGGTTACGGTAAGGGAATAATCCCGTGACCCCGGCAGGGCCCCTCTGAGAGGGGGCCCCGTCATTATGCTGACGCTCTTTGAGGCGCGCGTGGGACACAACGCGCCGTCGACGACCCTTAATCAAACATAGGGAAATTATTTCCCACCCGACAATGATCTACATTTTGGTATTTTATAATTAATCGATAATCGATACTTCAAATTATGTATTTCGATCCATCAAAAACTATACCATATTTCTTTAATTTTTGGCAACACTGTCTTAATAAATGTCACATGCCTTAAACGTCAAAGTCAGTTCAAACTTCGAGGTCCGTTTTTTCCGTCAATTTAGCTCTAAATTAGGATTGTTGTGAAGTGTTTTTTGTCTGACGAGCAGAAAAATTCTTATAAGTACGTAACTGTCCTTATTTCTGTAAGTAGACTATATTTCTGATATATTGATGGTATAAACAGTGTATAAAAAGAAAACTCCGTGCTAGTTTTGTATGTCTAAACTAGGTGGGAAATAATTTCCCTATATCCATTTCGGTAAATACTAAGTGGGAAATTAATTCCCTATATCCCTTTCGCGTTCATTGTTTTATCAATATATATATAAAATTTTGATTCTGTGTTTTTGTTCAAATTTTTTATTTTTAAATAAAAATAATAACAAAGAATATTGAAATCATTATTGTTATTTTAGGAACGTAAAGAGTTTTGCAATAATAAATATCCTAATTTCTATTATTTTGTTTTTTTCTTAATTATTCAAAAACCAAGTAAAGTCAAAGGCAACAACTAGTCATGCAGCACAACTAGGCATTGCAGGAAAGGATATAGGGAAATAATTTCCCACCATTGAAACAAAACATATCCTAACCAAACATAGGGAAATATATTCCCACCAGAAAAAAACATATATACTATGTTTTTTTTTTATATTTAATTTATCATACATTAAAACTATTTCTAAATGTAAGCTAAATCCATTTTAACATCTTTGATAAGTCTTACACAGCGCCGCGTTTGTTTAAGGGTTAAGGATTCATCAAATAAAGTGTTATCGTTTGTCACAGTAACGATAATACCAAGTCACCTTTGCATTCATAAAGAAATTTGCCATTTTCCTAATAAAGGGATTTTTGACATTTGAACCACTAACATTAAAGTTCGAAAAAAAGACTGAAATAACAGTTTTCTTTAAAATTTTATTGGGTAACTTAAACAATTAATAATCCGTGTTTCTACCGCGAACACTAACAACACAAGAACATCGGTTTGGCATACTCAAAATGAGTTCATCCAAATCACGCTGTGGAATGGCCGCCCATGTTCGTTGCAACAACAAAAAAAGGTCTTCTTGCGACTGGATACCCTCCATATTCGGCAGAGCTCTTCTCTGTAGCATATCCCATGCATGCTCAATCGGGTTCAAGTCTGGCGACTGAGCAGGCCAGGGCAGGACATTGATGTTAGCTGCGGCGAGAGTCTGTCTTACAACTCTTGCGGTGTGCGGTCGTGCATTATCATGCATTAACTGAAATAAGGGACCGATTTGCACTTGTAGAGGAACGATGACGTCTGAAACAATCGTCTCAGCATAAATTTGAGCGTTGAGGTTGCCTCTGATCCAAATCAACTCAGTTCTTCCGCCGATCCAAATACCCGCCCATACCATGATGGTTCCACCACTATAAGGATGGACTTCCTGGCAGGATTTTAATCGCTGTTGGCGTCCAGGGGTTCTCCAGTGTCGTATACGTCTTGTATCCGGTCTCATACCAAAACGAGACTCATCAGAAAAGCACACGAAACGCCATTGTTCTTCTGCCCAATTTCTGTGTTCAAGAGCCCATTGATATCGAATCCTACGATTGTGCATTGCTATAGGTGGTACCCGTAGCGGTCTTCGGGAATGAAGGTTCACTTCATGCAAGCGGTTTCTGACTGTTTGGTCGCTAATTAAGTTCCCTGAAGAGTGATGAAGCCTCACGGCTAACATCATGGCGGTTATTGTTGGAGCTCTTCGAGTTAAGATTTGAATGTATCGGTCTTGTCTCCGTGTGGTGCAGCGATACCGTCCTCCATGGCGCTCAGCCACGGTACCAGTGCTTCGGTAACGTGTCCAAAGTCGACTGATAACACTCTGACTTGTATTCAGAGCTAAAGCCACAGTACGTTGCCGAGAACCAGCTTCTATCATTCCCACGGCTCTGAGCATTTCTTCCCTGCTTAAATGACGTCGCCGCTCCATAATAACGTTGGTTTTAATCAGTAGTAGGGAAACAGTAGCACTAATAATGTCTTCAATGCGTTGTATGTTTTTATAGGGAAAATATTGACAGCTGATTTTCATCTTTTACTCGAATTTGATTTACAGTTCCTGATTCAAATTATGAAATGCACCAAAAAGGATCCATATAAATTTATAAAATCATAAATTTATTACAAAGCCACATCTCAATCTCAAGAAATCCGCATAAAAATGCTTGATCCCTAGACACTTTTGATGTGTGTAGTTACTCATCAAAAATTAAGTCACGTAGGAATAAGACCTACCTAATTGTATGCACTCATACGAATAGTAAAATCACTAACTTACCGTAAATAGTGGTCGTATCATTAACACCACATTTCTTTTGGAACAACCTGCCAATTCCTATGGTGAAAGCTATCCTTAGGAAGTAGTTAACATCCCAGAATACGTAAGCCAGAGCTATTATTGACACTATAACACAATACATCGTTAATAAATCGAAAATTAAAACTAACCACTTAAAAATTCAAACCAAAGTGACAGTAATGTCACTCTAAATGCTCAAACCAAACTAAATTCAATATAAAAGTTTGTAAGTATCATGTACTAGCTATTCTTTCTTGGCCAAACATAACGTTAGTATGACAAAGACAGCAATATCTATCTGTTCAATCTGTTTAATAAAAATAACGCTGTCTTTGTTTTGCATATTGCTTGCAGGTGTGACGAAAAGAGACAGTGCAGTAAACTTCAATGCGAAGTGGTATTTGACCAACTTGAACGTCGCATCGTGTGTAAATTGATGACTGTACAAGTTCAAGAACGATTGTGGTTGCCTCCTCGGAGTCAGTGACCATTGCACCAGCGCAAGCGGAGTGAAGGTGGCTGCATTCCAATTCCCTAACTACTACAGCAGTTCCAGGAGGAAAAAACATTTGTCAAATAATTCAGAGGTCACATATTACTTGGCTTCCATATCATGAATATGGAAGCCAAGTAATATGTGACCTCTGAATTTGACAAGAAAGTTAAAAGAAAATGATAATGTACCTACATGATAACAATTTGAACAAGCCACCTACTAAAATAAAGTACCTTGTAAAATATTTAATTATCATGGAACCACTACCAAACTGCAATGTTACCTGCACTGACGATAGTAGTGTAGGTAACCAGTTTAATTATTTAAGAATGCAATTACTTAATACTCATTGATTTAAATTACTATGTATTTTAAAATAATTTATCTGCTGAGAAACCAGGTGCACCACAAGGTTCTGTACGTGGTCTTGTCTTAATCAAAAACAAAAGAAAAAAGAAAGTTTTTATTTGCTAGATGTCACATTTTTCTTTAACTTCAAACTACTAATCTCCATGCTTCGTAACCAGTATTCGATGTACTCGGGACGAGTAGGTTTTACTTGAGATCCAGGTAACCCTGACAGAAGTGCTTCTGTTGAGTCTCCATTCCTGCGCAAAGCGTGCTGGCGGGATACTAATATCGACCGAACTTTACCGTCCCTTAAAGTAATAACTTCATGTTCCAAAAATAGGGAACGGTCATCCCAGTAAACCAACTGAAAATGAACAATGATCTGTCATTTGTTTTATGTCTTGCTTCTCAAATAGAATGGCCAACTCAATTAACTATGTGCTAATTACATTTGCGTCATCAACATTTAATTTAAGTATATTTAAAAATATGCCTTTGTCTTGCACAGCGTTTAATAAATTAATTAAAAATAACTCTCACAATTTTATTCTGAGTGGCAAGACGCATACGTTTAAAGCAGTGGCGGATTAAACGTTGAGAGCGCTATAGGCAAGCATCTCATCGGCGCCCCTATATTAAAAATAACTGGTAGAAGATACGTTTGACCAAAACCGATGTACCTTTTTTTTAGCGTGGTAAAATCGTTAAATGAGTCCTCCCACCCCGGGCAGGGCGGGAGGGACTGTCAGACTTGTACTGACGAAAATCCACGGTGTTCTTCAATAGCCTTTTATGTTCCGGGGTCATGGTAAAGGAATAACCTAAGTTCCGCGACCCCGGCAGGCCTCGGCCCTCCGAGAGGCGGCCCCGTCATTTGCTGACGCTCTTTGAGGCGCGCGTGGAACACGACCCGGGCATGGTCTATGGTCGGACAGCGAGTTGCCCTTTACTCGCTGTCCGCATGCCCGCGCCTACGGTGGGCGGAGATCGTCTGCCGACGTCCGACGCCGTGGGCGTCTACCACTGCGGTTGGGGTGGAGGGAGGACGCTGTCCTCTCCCTCTCGCGGCCCGCCTCCTCCTTCGCGAACATTACTGCTTCGCAGAAGGAGGCGACCGCTTCCCACTCCGTCTCGCCCCGCAGCATGGCCTCGACCAATGCCGGGCGCACGGCGGTGCTCTGCCCAAGCGGGGCCGTCCTGCACCGTATGCTCCACCGTGTCCTCCGGGCGATCTTCGCAGTGGTGACACCCGGGCGTCTCTTCCCTCCTTATCCGACACAGGTACCTCCCGAAACTTCCGTGTCCGGTAAGGACCTGCGTCATCCGATAGGTCAGGACGCCGTGACGTCTCTCCAGCCACTCCTCAAAGAGGGTTCTTACCGCCGCGATTGCGGCGTGCCCGAACCTCGGTTGCGACAGTCGTTGTCTCCATACTGCCCTGAGATCGCGCCGGACCTCTTCCCGCCGCGCCTCGACTTGTTGGGGCAGCGGGAATTCTCCCCGGCGCTGCGCCTCCACGCGCCACTCATAGACGCGCTGGAGGGCAGTCGCCTCCAGATCCCAGGGCAGCAATCCGGCTAGGAGGTAAACCGATGTCCCTTAGGAAAAACGCGGTGAGATGGGGCCAAGAAAAAAAAAAGAGCATCAGTTTACATGAGATCGATATCTGTGATCTGTGATCGCTTTGCTCCCGCCCACGCGCCGCACTCTCGTCCCCGCAATTTTAGAAGCAGGAACGTCCGAATCCGTCCGATATCACTCGCAAGCTGTTGCCGTATGCTCGCAGTCGACACGACGAACATTGCAGTCGTATCTTTCCAACTTCAATCAGAGATCATGTACCATCGACAAAGTTGTTTGTAGGCGTAAGTTTTAGTCACTCCCATCATAAAATTTATCTTTTGTTATAAATTGAAGCAAATTGAGATTGTATGCAAAAATAATAGTTTTATTGGCTTACATATTGACACAATTAATTTTATGCTATATTGTATATTTTTTCTTTATTTTACAATTCCGCCCGCGCGCCCCTTTGTACCTTCGCGCCCCTAGGCAAATGCCTAGTTTGCCTTAAGGATAATCCGCCTCTGGTTTAAAGCAATACCTATGTTAATCTTTACCTTAGTATTAATTTTATAAAGTCCAAATAAAGGCACTGGATTGTCAGTAAATGTGAGTGTGCATCCTTGTAAAGACTTTACTCCAAGCTCTCTACTTCTCTGGTAGATACCGGTTCTCTCATAGAAGTGATATCTTGCGAAATCAAGATCCCGAAGTAACCGGGCCATTCTGATGTGTCTGAAGCTTATGTCGCAGTCTTGAAACGTACAAATACCTGGGACATTGAAATATTACTTATACATATATTATTATGTACTCTGTATAGTAAATTGATTTATTTATGTACGTAGAAAAATGTATTTGCACCCAATGATATTATTACTTATAATATCATTGTTTGCACCTATCAAAAAAATTGCCACTTTATTATAGCAGCTAGCACCACAATAACCCAACGTTAGTGTCCAGCTGACGATTTAATTTTCGGTTGTAAAAGCCGTCAAGAACTTATACAGCCAATATTGTATAAAATAATGAATTAGGGACGTACTTCAACTCACCGTAAATCGTAGTAGTTTCGTCCAAAGCATATTTCCGTTGGTAAAACCGACCAGTCAGAACAGAGATGAGAGTCCTCGTCAAGTAATTAATATCACAGATTACGTTTAAAAATATAAAAACTAATACAACGAACACAAACATTTTACCACAATTGCGACTGCTCGGACGGTTAGACGCAGTTTTTTTTCTTTGGAGCGTTAAACTCATTGTATGTTAATTAGGCAATGTCTCTTCGTATTCACCTTTGGAATACCTACCTTCATTGATCTTTCAATAAGCATTTGACTGTTAATTACAGAAATCAAATCACTTTGAAGTCACTTCCTTTCTTTTATAAGATAAAAGAAATGCGATATCCACTTTTTTTGTTTGTAGGTTTTCAATCGATCAGCACACTGGACCTATCAAAGATTTATAATGGAGATACCTAGATCTCTCAAAAATTACTAAGTGCATCCTGGGGCCTTACTTTTGAAATCAATCCCAATCTCGATCGTATTCCAATTCGATTCAGTTTCAATTCCAATATTCAGAAAATTGGCACTCTTGAACGAAGTCGAGATTGAGATTTGAATCGACTGCATGTTTGACTGATTGTCATGGGGTGGCCATACAAATGAAAACGTTATTTACTAAATTTTAAAATATTGAATTACTCATTAAATCAATAAATAAATGTGTGCTGATATTTATTTTCGTTCGAGTAAAGTCGACTTCATTTAGTTCCAAAAAAAATCCGCCCAATACTGTTCCAATCGTGAGCTAGTGTAGCATTCAAGAGTGCCAAATGACAAGATCTCGATCCCAATTTCCAATTTCAATTGAGATCGAGTGTCGAGAGTAAGGCTGCTGTTCTCCACCTTCCATTTCCAAATTTACTTGCCATTCTCTTTCTCCAGGAAAGCACGAATGATCAGTCATAGTGATAGTGATGCTCAATCGTTTAGCCCATGAGCCCACACAAGTCCATGGCCCACACTGCCACTTCATGTAGCCTACTTCCAAGCTATTCGTCTCGGTGTCTCAAGTTCATACAGTTAGGTTCTTATAATAATAGTCATACATAATTATTTATGATTTTTGTGTCAATGTTTTCGAAGTTAATTATAATGTCGTTAATGATCCTAAATAATTAGCAAGACGGTGATATTAAAAATATTAACGTTCCCTGTTGCGTTCGTTAATTTTGCTATTTACCGTGGGTATTACGAGTACATTTTTCTCTGTTTTAGGAGTATGAAAATCTTTCAGCAACTCCGAATTTGTAGAGCGCCGGGTCATTATAGTCATGTGTTATGTGTTACTACCAATTTCTCTATTATTTTACTAGTTTTGAGAAAATAGATATAACAGGAACATATAATATACCGAACTCAAGAACCTATGTACAGTAAATCGCACTAATGTCTAAACCGTTTGCTACAATTTTGACCAATTATTTTGTGTCTCCTCTATCTTTATTTGTAAAATTGTCACGCATTTGTAACTGACAACAAAGATTGCCGCTGGCTAGAGGGATCACAGTGCCACTGCGTTGTTTGACTTAGGTACTCATTTACGAAGTTAGGGACATCTACTTACTTGGCTTTCTCATGGAATTGCAATTGTTTGATTTCTTCATTATAATTATCTAGCCAACTATGTCAGAAAAAAAAAACAAAATTATTTAACCATACAATTTAATAAGTAATAACAACAGCCCTTTAAACAAAATTAGATAAAGCTTAAATACAAATTCTTTGGCGTTACATATTGTATTGATAGCACATTCGAAATAAAATAATAAATACAAGGCTACGCTAAAGATACAAGCATATTGATGGTCTAGTGATGATTGCACTGCCTACAGTCGGGGGAGCATGGGTTGCACGATGGGGGTGGGGCATGTGGATGTTGCAGTGGGAGAAGTAGTGGGCCAGACAGCGCAGGCAGAGCCGGCATCGGTATGAGCCAGTCAGAGCCACAGACCCTGCCCATGACCAGTGCTGGCAGTATTGGAGCTCGAGGCCCCACTGGACGGAATGCAGACCACCTTGACTCTACTTCCTCGGAACTAGACACGGAGGCTTCGTAACCGCTGCTCGAAGAAAGTCCTGATATTTTGTCTCGCTGATCCTGAAAAATATTCCACCATTGTAAAAATGGCTACAAACATAATTGTTTGAAAACTTACAATACCCATTATTTAAACTTTATTCTTTAAAGTTGGTCGAAGCATTATCTACGTACTCGTGTAGCGTTAAAGTGTTCAACAGCTCGCAGCAAGTCGTGGTTGCAGCGCCGCAGCACTAACTCAAGAACGGAGCGCTTCTTGCCGGGGAACAGCTTCCGCAACATCTCTAGACCAGCCGTGCTCACCGCATTCTCACTCTCTGATCCTTCTTCGCCCACCCTGCAACAACAGAACATTTTTGAAGACTGCTTAAGCACCTAAATGTTACCTAATACCAAAGACCGTAATTATAGAGTTACTGTCTTATGCTTCCAGACGATGGAAATACCAAATTAATCCATATTGACCACCAGTTCTAATAATCTTAATAAACAATATAAAATTACACCTTTGACCATTACTTCCAGCAAAACTCACCGTAATGAAGCGGATGCTGATGAGGTTCCAGCAGAATCTGGTGAAACAGTGCAACAGTCGGGCATAGAGTCACTCGTCTCACTGTCGATGTGGATTGGCTGTTGGAAACAAAATTTGATTCATAAAAATATAAAAACATTATCTGGACTAGATTGTTCTACAGATAATTATACGAACTCAGCTTGGAATTGAGTAACTGCGGTTACAATAATTAAACAGGTATGTCCTTGGTCCTTACAGTTTGGTCATCAGCGACAGAATCCGGCTCCGGCCCGGGACTTGGACAAGGGCCGGTGACTCGCATCCCATATATCCTGCCTGGAGGTAGGCTGTCTAGTGCTGTGCCACTTTCTACGGAGGCCAGATGTAAGGCTATCTTATCTTCTGCGGCTTGCTGTCGTTTTAATGCCACCTACAACAAAAAAAGGACTGATATCAATATTTCATAGGTTTTGGCCTTTTGAATTTGGCCACTTCATTAGCTAAGCTTTATTTTTTATCCCAAACTAGGTATTTAAAGGACCAACCACTTGATATATTTGTAAACATATATGTATCTACTGCGTATATTTGGGTAGGAAAACTACCTTCTTAGATGTAAGAACAAACATGGATCGAAAAGTCAACAACAGAAACTGAAGGGAGGAATGATAAATAGATAGGTTGCCATTATTATATTACAGTAACCTCGGCAGGAAATGTAATACTATCAAATTAATTTAGCGGAAAATCAATGACAAACACTTGGTGTTTATATTTGTTGTGCGACCACCCCAGGGACCGCGCCGGACGAGAGACGAGCCGGGCGCCACCAGCCCCGGGCCCATCTCGGCTTCATTGCTAACGTAAACAGAACTCAATCTCTAGCAAATCAAATAAAACGCTGACTGGAATTTATATGAGCTCTTTTCATTCGGTTGAACCTTTTTTTTGTACTTGTAGGTATTATACTGACTAAAATCCAGGGTGTCCTTCAGTAGCCCTTTATTATCTACCGGAGTCGTGGTATCGTGTGTCAAACCTAGTACCTACTCGTAGTGAAGATAAAAAAAAACTCAAGCAATATAAGTACAAATAAAAACCTTAACCAGGTTAAGAAGACAGCAATAGAATATGATTCACCACTCCAGATGAATTTCCCGTCGAATGTACTGACAAAAAATGTTGTTCGTATCCCATTCTAATTTATCTGGAGAATCTCTATACGAACACTATAGCAAATCATTTGTGCGGATCTACACAATTATCGCAGCTGCAGCATCAGTCATGATTAATCGAACCGCGTTTATCCCAGATTTGAGATGCAAGTGGTAGGACATCGACAGCGATGCATTACTGTGTATACCGATCGATGGTTCATCCGGCGTCTACAGTAAACACGTGCCACTTGTTTAAATAAACCGAGACGCTGCATTAGCTGGTCTCGATTTCACTACATTAAAACACATTAACTCCTCTAAATTGCGTGTTATTTCTGTACTAAATAAGGTATTAGTGGAGAATTTCCTTGTTGCTTTGGATCGATTCATATTTCGTTTGTTTTACCACCAAAATCTTATGAGCACTGCAGTTCTTGTTTTGTTTTTTTCTCTTTATGCACATTAAAATAAAAGCGGATTATAGAACCAAAACAAAATTTTCATAAAAAACGAAATAAATCCATCGCGATTAGGGTTACCATATGACAGGCGTTTGCCGCATTTGACAGGCATTTTAAGGTTTAGACAGGCGTGCGGCCGGCATTGGTCAGAGACAGGCATTTTTAAATTTCGCGCCCGCGAACGAATAACACAGGAATATTACAAATATCTTGTGAACATTTTTACGTTTATATTAGAAAAAGAAAGAAGTATTAAAAAAATAATGTCCTCTGACAAATATCAGTAATAAAAATATCCTTCTTCATTATTATCTGTTGGCTTTTACTTAATACCTACAGCTTGGCCAGAACGGATTGAAACGGAAGTAATCTTTTTGTTTCTGACAACGTCTTAAAATCTTTGATATTTGATGTAAACAAAGACCGCAGGTTTGTTAGATTTATTATTGTGCCATAAAACTAACATAATAAGTGAAAAAAAAAAAATCATTCAAAGTGCTGGTAGCGAGAAGACAGTGGCGACTACCGGTTTTCTACAGTTTTTTGCCAAGCTGTACAGCGTTTGGCTTTAAACAGGCATTCTTATGAAAATTCAGGCATTTTAGGTACCATAGACAGGCATCCCTCTATTTACATATGGTAACCCTAATCGCGATTATGTATTACGTAGGTAATCGTTGCTTAAATTGAAAAAAAAAAGTATTCTAGGGGCGGCGGCGTGATGACTAAATGTGTATAAACGCAAATTAAGATTTCTCACTGTTTTCTTATACGATGCCGAAGAATTATAAAATGAGCTACTATGTATTTTGTACCACACAAAAGTGTCTGACTGATCAATCACTAGGTATAGCCGATCGTACACTACCGTTCCGTTCCGTCGGCATCCCAGCTAATTATCATACGAACAAGTCTCAATGATACTTTCTCAATCTCCTTTTGCCACTAAAATAAATAATATTATTTGATTAGAAAAATAATCTTTTAAAAAAAGGTATAGATAGAATTAGTAGAAACCTGACCAAAAACACATAATAATTATGACAACAATTTAAGCCTCTTGAATGTAGACGTATCTAAACCTAAAGTTTAGAATTTACACCAATGCAAAATGAGGGAAAACAATACAATGTAAAAGTATTTCAATAAAAAAAGGTTCTTAAATACAAGCGAAGTAATAGGTAGATACCATTGACATCAGTGGTGCACTAGGCCCAGTAGAAAAAGCTCTAACTGGACCCAAGATGCAACTTTTATGCAATTTCCAATTACAGTATTGTAGTCTAATGACGGCTCGGCGTTTTTAAACGAATCATAAATTCAAAATCAAAGAAGTTAAACAACTTAAACATCAGAATGTTTGGTTGGTGATGGGACATGGTTTACCTACCTACTGTATAGCCGCATTTGCATTATTAGCATCTGGGTGGCCCCCAATATGAGACGTGTGACAGTCATACGTTTTGTATGTAGGTACAATTCAAATAAATATCCCAAGTAGACACAAATACGGGCACGCCGCAATCGCGGCGGTTAGACCCTCTTTGAGGAGTGGCTGGATAGGCGTCGCGGCGTCCTGACCTACCGCATGACGCAGATCCTCACCGGACACGGAAGTCTCGGGAGATTCCTGTGTCAAATAAGGAGGGAATAAACGCCTGGGTGTCACCACTGCGAGGATCTCCCGATAGACACGGCATGGAGCATACGAAGCAGGACTGCCTCGCTCGACCTTCCATCATCAGCTCAGCTACATGAGATGATGATTTCCATACGCAAGTACCTACTTAGATTGCTTCATAAGATTTGCGAAAAATTATGTGTGATGTGAGCTAATATAATTTGAGGGTTGCCCTCGATTTCTCCAAGATTCAATCATCAGATCCTGACTTGGTTAATATGGGACCACTTTAGAAGTATCTCCTTGCGAACAAAAAAATAATTTTGAAAATCGGTCCACAATTCACGGAGTAATCGCGTAACATACACACAAAAAAAAACATATAAGTAGCGTCGAATTGATAACCTCCTTCTCTTTGAAGTCGGTTAAAAATGATGTATTTGGCAAGAATTGTAGTTGAACATTTAAACTAAAAAGAGTAAAATAAAAAAAAAACAAAAAAAATTAACCGCCTTCAAAAAAAGACGAAAGAAAAGTTTTGTAAGTTATTTTACCCTTGTTTGTGGTTGTTTTTAAAGGCGGTTAAATTTTTTTTTGGAAAAAGTTTTTATTTCGCCAGACCAGACAAAGTCGAACAGAAAAAAGTACCGACTTCAAAAACAAATCCAAAAAAGTTTAAAATCACTTTCCTTTCGGAAGTCAGTGGCTTTGTTTTTTATTTCATTGACTATTGCCACCGACTTCCGAAAGAAAAGTTATTTTAAACTTTTTTGTATTTGTTTTTGAAGTCGGTTCTTTTTTTTAAAAAGTTTTTATTTTTCCCTTTATATTTAGTTCAGATATTCAACGAAACTCCGTATAATTGGCGTCTTTAGAAATCTATATCCAAGCGAGCAGCAAATACGGATCTATGCGGGCAACGTCACAAGATATCCAATATTGTTATAGGTATACTAAATCCTTCCCTAGAATGTAACAAACTCTTTTCCGAAAACCGCATGAAAATCGGTTCAGACAAACGCGAGATAATCGTGAACAAACATACAATCGACTTTGAAAATCTACGATCCAAGTAGGCAAAAAATTCCCTATCTCAAAAACTACTGAACCGATTTTGATGAAACTTGCAGTATTCCCTAAGTTGAATAATACCTAGTACAACACAAAATACGAAATTATGAAGTGCACTATTCTTGGACCACTGGATATTGATTGTAAAAAATATCTTAAAATAATATATTGTAGTCATTTTAAAACGTTCCTATGGGGCTATGGGCAGGTCCTCCTAGCCATAGGAATGTTTTGCAGCTTCCTAGCAGTTAGGACAAAACCGCTTCAGTAATCAGGCAAAAATCCTAATTTAAAAGACACTTGGGAGTTGGGACCTTCATAATCAGGATAAGTTTTTCTAATTCAATGAAAATTGAATTGAATGAATTTTTTCACGTTTTCATAAAAGTAAGCAGCTGTAAAATAAAGATTGAATTATAAGTATAATCTGGAAAGGTATACCTTTATACATACCTGAGCGGCCATAATACGTTGCCTCTCCTTGATCAGGCCACACTTGGGGCACTGGCAAAGACGGTAGGCACAAGCTTTCTTATGGCCTCTAAGACTTGAAATGAGGCCATGGTTTCGACACCGTGCACACTTTGGGACCCGAGCACGACCACTATTCATCATCAGAATCACTTATTATGAGTGTCTAATAGGAACATACATGCGGCGTCGACACGAAGTTAACTGCAATTAGGAGTAGCATTTGTTTTTAGAATAGATAGGTGACACTTACAGCGCACAATACTAAATTGATACTACTTACGTCGCGATGAGAAAAATGTACCAAATAGAAACAATATCGATAACTGTACAATATTTACTGATACATGTAAGTATTAAAATCTTCAGTCCACAAAAACAAAGTACCACTGTTTCACAAAATTAACTGAACACAATCCGCAGAGCAAAGCCGCCCGCCCATAAAACACTCCGCCCTGAAACTAATATCGATATGAAAACTGGACGTCGAGATGATAGATGAATGTGAAATTGGGAGGAGTAACAACTGACTGTATCTGAGATGAGGTACACGGGAACATAAACTCCATTTTCTTGGGAACAGATGTCAAGTTAGTGATTCCCTATGTATCGACGTCGCAACATCCCGCTGTTCCCGAACCGCCCTACTCCACAGATCGACCAATGGGAACGTGCTCCCGTTAGGATTGGTTACAAACTTATAAAAACATCGGAAGCTGATCCTTTATGATTGTGTTTCATTTAAACAAGCTACAGTATTAATGTTATGTTATAGTGTAGTGTGCGAACTTTTAGTTTTTGTTCAGTGAGTCCTACTACTTTTATTATAATTCTTTGTAGATCAAAGAATTTATAATAAAAGTAGTAGAATTTAGGTTAGGTAAAGTTCCTACCTAGTACTTACCTCTTACTTTAGAATGTCTGTACCTACGTGTAGGTATGTACCATAATATATATAATAAAGAAGGTATGTATATTAAATATAAAGGTAAGTATACCTACTTACCTTTAAACTTTGTATGAAATAGTTATTTGTTATGCAAGGCTGCAAAGTTGATTTTTGGCGCGAGTACTTGAATTGAAAACTGAGCGAGCGAAGGATTCTAAGATTGAACCTCGAGAGAAACGAGCGGTTCAAATATAGAATCCTGAGCGATGCGAAGTTTTCAAAGGTACGAGACGCAGAAAAACTTTGCTGCCGAGTGCAACACACAACTTTTCACCTCACACAGCGAGGAAATGTAGTGGGGGCGGCTCGCCTGCCAGTGTAGAAAAGTAGAAAACAATTGAACAAGACGTGTTCGAATTTTAAACAACACTTTGTGCTCTAGAGCACAAAATGGAGTTTTGCGCTCAGATTTTGAATGAGAAATAGAATCTTTCCGAGCGGGTGAGGTGAAAAGTTCTTTGTGTTTTTGATAGCGGCTGATTTATGATGCTGGTGGTCTACCATGACGTTGATAGTTCCGCTGTAGGAAAGCGACAGAGCTATACAAGTCGTCTAGCGTCCATTTAGTTCCCACAGCTGAACTACTCACCCATTAGGACGTCATGGGGTCACCTGCTCTGTGATGTAAATCCTACTAATATTATAAATCCGAAAGTTTGTGAGGATGTATGTATGTGTATGTGTATGTAGATATGTTTGTTACTCTTTCACGCAAAAACCACTGAACGGATTTGGCTAAAATTATGGTACACAGATAGTTTATAACCTGGATTAACACATAGGATAGTTTTTATCCCGATTTTATGTTCCCGTGGGATAATTTTCGAGTTGTAGCGGGTGAAGCCGCTAGCAACAGCTAGTAAGTTAATATTTGCGTTACGCCGCACATCACAACAACCTTCCAAGACAAATCGAAAATACGACCCATTAACTAAAGATATGTACCTACTACAATGTGGGGCATGTACACATTAAAAACCACCGCCATTACGAGTACTAATGAGCCTACTGTAATTTTGACGAATGAGCAGCTAGAAGATTTTGCCTCCGAATGATTTTGACTTCACATGTAGCGCTTGCCGCCTCCGGGTACTTCTATATCAGGGACATCAGGTTGCTATAGAAGCTCCTATCCTCCGCGCCGAATCGCATCAATAAGGGAGTCTTTCTCCTTGTCGTACACCGCTGCATCTTTCTGCAAGATACTACATTGCTTGCCATCAGCAGCTAGGGTCTTGCTGCACATAGTACTTGCTGTAAACCAAGACTGGCCGGCAAGAAAAGGTCTAGGATCCGTTGCTGCTACGAGACCACGGCGCTGTATCATCAAACTGAAAACAATGTTCGAAGGTGTGAATGACTGCTGTCCTCTCTGCAGCCGCACTACGCACGAGAGATCACTGACCCTTCCATATACCCACCATGTGCTGCTATTTTACAAGCTTTTGTTAAGTTTTACTTGCCCCGTTCTGTCTGTTATCAAATCTTGTAAGTTAATTTGACACGCTTCCCAGCTTCTGATTGAGCTGAAATTTTGCACGCATATGTAGGAACTTATATCGCGTGACAATTAAATACTATCATGACTAGGGGCGGATTTGCAACCCTATAGCCGCTCTAATAGGCCCCACACCATCTGCCGCCCGCCTTTCTCAGCAACCATCATATTTATAGACTTAAAATTATTACTGAATTTACTTTATTGGCCACTTTACACTGATTCAGAAAACGAGTTAACGTTAACCTGAAAGTTGCTTTTTTTACGCGATAAAATCATCGAATGAGTCCTCCCAGGGCAGGGCAGGAGGAACTGTCAGACTTGTACTGACTAAAATCCACGCTGTCCTTCAATGGCTCTTCAAGTTCCAGGGTGGCCCTGGTTACTCGTTAGTCCAGCGAACCCGGCAGGCCTTGGCCCTCGAAACGAGGACCCCGTCATTATGCTGACACTCTTTGAGGCGCACGTGGAACACAACGCGCCGTCGACCAGGGCATGGTCCATGGTCGGATAGCGAGTCGCCCATTACTCGCCCCCCGCATGCCCGCGCCTACAGTGGCTGGAGATCGTCTAGCGATGTCCAATCGCTAGCATGACTGCTTCGCAGAAGGAGGCAACCGTTTCTCATTTCGTTTCGCCCCGCAGCATGGCCTCGACAAATGCCGGGCGCGAGAGGTCGCCGCCTATCGCCGCCGTGGGGACACGGCGGACGACGGCGGTGCTCTGCCCAAGCGGGGCAGTGCTATGCACCGTATGCGCCACAGTATCCTCCGGGCGATCCTCGCAGTGGTGACACCCAGGCCTTTCTTCCTTGCCTATCCAACCCAGGAACCTACCAAAATTTTCGTGTCCGGTGAGGACCTGGGTTTAAAAAGGTTTTGTTTAACTTAAGCTTAACTAAGCGTGGTGGGTACGAACTATTTTATATGTAGGTACGAAATTATTTATACACATTAGTTATTTCACAATTGGCGGGTAAACGCGTAACAAACACACAAAAAAAAACATACCGTCGAATTGAGAACTTCCTCCTTTTTTGAAGTCGGTTAAAAAGAACATAGATAAAACTTTTATTTTACATTATGTATCTATTTTTAAACTTTGCCTAGGAATTTATTGTGTGTGACAAAAATTAAATTAATCAAACAATTTAACGATAATACGATTCCACTGAAGCGCAGCGTGTCGTTAGTTCGAACCCCGCACGGCCGCACGGAATAAATATTTGTATGATCTGCAAGTAGTTGTTCCGAATCTAGGAGTTTGTGTACCTATGTTGGTAAACGCACCAACGATACAGGAAGAAATAATGTGAGACAAACTTTAAAAAAAGACAGAAATCCAGAAATCGTGCACAAAACCACAGAATAGGCAAAACTATACGTATCTATAAATCGTAAAACTTTGTCTAGTAAATAGTCATTTTTTTTTAACTCAACTTAGCCTATCGCAGTCCCCTGCTGAAGTTCAGCAGGGGACTGCGATAGGCTAAGTTGAGTTCAGCAGCTGAACATAGACCTCTCCCAGGCTGTGCCACATCAGCCATCAGTCTTCCGCATCCAGTCTGTCACACACAGCCATCGGTCCAACTAGCTGGGGGGTGTCCCTCACTACACCATACTCCAGGACTCGTCTCGTCCCACTCTCCATTATTGGTCCTTCGTCAAACAAGGCCAGCCCCCGCCGCTTCAGCTTGCTTACTCATGCGGCATGCCTGCAAACGATAAAATGTTTTTTTTTTCTCGCGTACCCTAATGCTGTGGGATATCGACCAAAAAAAGAATTTTCCAAATCCATTAAAAGCCTTCAAGTTATGTTAAAGTTATTGAGAAAATGTGGAAATAATCTGAATTTACTGCTTTTACACTTTTTCTTTTACCGTGGTAAAATCATCAAATGAGTCCTGCCACCCAGGGCAGGGCGGGAGGGACTGTCAGACTCGTACGGACTAAAATTCACGATGTCCTTCAATAGCCCTTTACGTTCCAGGGTCACGGTAATCCCGCGACCCCGGCAGGCTTTGGCACTCTAGTGGCACCCAGTCATTATGCTGACACTCTTTGAGGCGCGCGTGGTACATAACGCGCTGTCGACCCGGGCATGGTCCATGGTCGGACAGAGAGTCGCCCTTTACTCGCCGCCCGCATGCCTGCGCCTATAGTGGACGGAGATTGTCTGCCGACGGCCGTCGCCGTGGGCGTCTACCACTGCGGCTGGCGTGCAGAGAGGACGCTATCTTCTCCCTATTTCTTTTTTACTGCTTTTACACTGAAAAAAAATTTAAATATTTATGTTGAGTCCTATTTGAGAACTTCCTCCTTTTTTAGAATATCGGTTAAATATCCCGAAATTAAATTTGAATAATATTGTTATTTTCTAAGACTGTGTATTGTTCTGGCTGCAACAACAAATTATAAAATAAAGATAAAAGTTTTTTTTTGGCTTGCTCTGTTTGTGAATAAAACAAAACGAAGTAGGTAGTTGATTAAGGTCGAGGCTACTTTTTATGAGTATCTACTTATTTTTTTATGACCATTCAGAAAAGTGATACAAAGATATATTTATATGAATTAAAAAATGAAAAGTACATACAAATAGCAAAGACATCTTTAATTTCTGTATTATAAAATTTTGAATATGTATTGAGTTTCAGGGTAATAGGTATTTTATCAATTAAACAAAAATAATGTGGTATCAACGGCTTATTAATTTATTATAATATCCTTAAACAATACACATTACACTTAAACAATGCACAATAGGAATATCACTAGTCAATAAAGTACAATAATAAGAAACATTTTCTAAGTCAAATTCTCCCTCTCCAAAAGAAGGGTAATTTTCTTAAATTGATTTCGGAAAATTACCCTCTCCAAAAGAATTTTTTTCTTATCTAATAAAAATGTTAACAACTAATGCCATTATTCTGCATATTGTTTAACTTTGTTTCAAATTGGAAGGAAACAGAGTCACTATCATTTAGAACTTTTCTTCTTTTCATGCTGCTTAGCAGCTTTCTTTTTCATGATTTGCAGTCTCTTATCAGCAGAAATTATATTGATGTTTGGTGTCACCACTTTTGACGGTGATGATGATGATGAACTGCTTGAGGATATCTTCACTGGTGTTGTGGAACCAGATATATTGGATGGTGACTTAGGACCAGCAGAAGTCTTGATATAATTACCAGTAATCCCTTGTGATGTCAAACATGTAGCACACTGCCACCCAGGAGTTATGTCATTGTCACTGATAGGAGGTTTGTGGCAATCCTGAAAATAATTTTATAGTTATTTATGCAACTGTTGTATAATCAGGGGTATTAAAACACGAATGTGGGTTTATCACACGAGGCGTAGCGGAGTGTGATAATAGTATCACATGAGTGTTTTAATACCTAATTATAACAGTTGCATACAAGACTTTATCTACAATCATGATGTGAATCCTCTATAAAAGATTCTCATACCATAGGGTGTTGTACAGTGTTGTAAGAACTATGTAAATTTAAGAAAAGTCTAATTGCGAAGCATGTAAAATAAACGAACCTTATTAAGTAAAAGAATTATTGTTCTTTTTTCAAAATTTTAACGATCTGGAGGTGAAAATGTCATTGCATGAGAATGTTCTTTTTTTGAAATTCATAATATCACGCATTTGGATGATTTATTGATCATAATATCATTGAGTGTTTTAATGTTGGCAATAAGCTTATTGTTACAGGTTCTTTTATAGAGTATTAATAGCATGATAGTAGATAAAAGATTTAAAGTAACTACTACTACTAGTTCTAATTGTATAAAAGTTAG
The DNA here is from genome assembly GCA_954870645.1 of Agrotis clavis. Taxonomy (NCBI): domain Eukaryota; kingdom Metazoa; phylum Arthropoda; class Insecta; order Lepidoptera; family Noctuidae; genus Agrotis; species Agrotis clavis. The sequence continues at coordinate 16,056,799 of OX940921.1, forward strand.
AGATTTGAGTCTTTATGAGAATAATTTATATTGTGGCACATTTAATATTTTCATCTCAGTCTGCAAACAATATTATCTCGTACAATAAAAAGGCAACATGAAGAATAGAAATTGAATATGAATGTGGAGTACCAAAGTCCAGAGAGTTTAGAAAGAAATGTCTAGTTCTAAAACATGAAGAGTTATCTTGTATTATATCACAACATAAAATATGAGAAATTGAACTCTCCATGTTTTCCAGAAGTTAACACGGAGGCAAGTCAGAGGCCTGTAGGGTTTGCAGAGGTGGCTTAATTAACACTGATGCAGAAGGTGGCCACATCTTCAGACAGTATACCTAAATCAACAGAACTAAGTTGAATCTTTTTACCTGGTGATACAGAGCACGACAGGCATCACATTCCACTAAACGATTGCCAACTTGAACTGAAATCTGTCTACACACAGCACAAGTCAAATCTTCTTCCAACAAATCAAGGGACAAATCTCCATCCATAACAGAGCCATCATCATTCTCCCGTTCCGGTATTTGTAGTTGCTGAGGACTTTGTTGAGGCAACGCTACCGTGGCAGCTTTACTCGACGACTTGTCTGATTTGTGCTTAGATCTCGGAGACTCCAATTTCTCCTCAGCCAAGTACTTCTTCGGCAAAACGTTGCCAAGCGTTTTAGAATTTCCATAACCACTTTGACGAATGTGTTCGTCTAAAGTAAGCCGTAGTTGCTCTGTAGAATCAGACGCGCTTGAATGTAAATACTTCAGGCACAGCTTTATTGAAGGGTCAAAATCTATAGAAGACATGACTGAATTAGTACACGTTATGCAAATACCTGAAAGCTATAAAGGACAATTTAAAGTCATATAAATATGAGTTCGCATTTTAATTATTTTAAAACCGTAAGAACAAGCTTTGATGTCTGCTTTTTGGTGGGTCACTCACACAGACTAAGTAGGGAGTATACTCAGTGACCGTCACTGACAGATTGACAGTCAACATCAAAATGACAGGAAATTGACATTGACAATTTCGACAACATATTTTTTTTTTTAAACACATTTCTAGTACCAATCTAATTTGAGCTGCGAACCAAGATCCATTCGTAGGCCTTCTTTGTTTGGTTGGCCCGGTGTGATAATATTTTGCTGTGCTCCTATATACGTTTCTAAAGAGTATAATTATAAAAGTATAATAAAATTATGTGTCAGTTGAACATACACTTAAAGACGGCGCCTTCCCCAAACAAGTCAAACAACTGACAGATAAAATTGGCCATACTCTAGGAGAGCCACTACCTATCTCTTTCCTGTAACAGAAATGTAGGACCCACTCTTCGATTCCTCTCTTTCTAGTTGAGTGGGCACAAAAAGCAGCTTTTGTGCAGTCCATATTTAAGGTCTATATGATAGGGAAAAAAAAAGGCATAGTGTCAATGTATTTGTGTCATGGCTTTATGGGCTCAGCTCCCTTTGCCTGTCCCAAAGAGGGACGAAAAGAACAAAAAAAAATGTCTATGTGTCAACAGCATCTGTCATTCTGTCAATGTGGTGCCCTGTCAGTGTCAAGTCAACTTCAACTGTCACTGATAACCTGATATCACTCTTTCAAATCCTGAAATCCAGCCTGCTGATGACTTCATTGTTTGTGTTGAGAAAGTTATCCAAATATTTTGTCGCTTCGTAATGAATTGCCAACTAATAGCCTTAGTTTTGTTAGGGTATTGTAGTATGTGTAGAAGCGACATTCAAGCCGGACCAGACCCTTGGAACTACGAAAAAGTGCAAGTACCAGATAAATCAAATGAAATAGAATTACCACCTGATCTTAGAACACCTCTAAAGAAAGAAAGACAAACAGAAAATAAATTCGGCTTTGGAGAATGGTGGTTTAAAAGATTACTTGCTATAATGCTAAAGAGTGGTCAATTCAAGGTTAATTTATGTGTTTTATTAAATGTCTTAAAAGTAAACAATACTCTATTTTAAAATTTCAGATTTATTTACCTTGTCGACCGTGTCTTTGTCACTCCTGACCTAGACTTAGGTCAATAGCAAACCCATCGTACGTAAATAAATAAAAAATTGCAACATTGGAAACTTATTGTCTCCTAAGAGGCTGTAATTTAATACCAAAGAAAATCGTCATATTTTTTTTTTAATTACAGAAAAGTGAAGATGGTAGTGTTGATGTGTCTCTGCAAATGAAGTTCGATGCTGACAGATGGGATGTGATAGAAAAGTGTTTGAAATCTGAGTCTATGTTGACTGATGAGAACTTCAGAAGAACTGTTGGATATGTTGAAGATGCTATCTACAAACCAACTATTACAGAGCAAATTGTGTTAGCATGGAGTGATTACATTCAATTTTATCTTATAGAGTATAAGGTAACAATAATTATGTTAATAATTCAAGTATCTTGATCTGGCTTCTGAGGTTGTTGACATGTGAAAAGTGAATACAGCAGTCATTGTGCCAATAGTCATGTCTGCCAATGCTTAATTGCCAAATTAAAGTTCCCAAATTATCTTCTAGTATGCTTGTATTTTACATTTCAGTACTGGAGGTACCATTAAACTGTTAGGCGCCCATTACACGGTAGGTTCTGCCTTGGCAAAACCATGACAGAGATATTGACTGACGGAAAACCTATTGTCTAATGCGTTGATTGATGTTTGCATGATGAAAATTGTAGGCGATCAAAATTCCATCATTCATGATTGATGGTTTTGCCATGGCAAAACCTACCGTCTAATGGGCGCCTTATTGACATACATCCATAAATGATTAAAATACCAATATTGTTTTCATAACATTAAGCTCAATGTTATATTTTTTCTAGATGTACATCACTTTACTACTTGGTTTACTGGGAGCAGTTGGAGTAGTAATGTGGCTATGGAGACACATGTCCCACAAGCATGTAGTCATCATTATATTTGTATTGTTATATATATATGAAGTTTTTATATCTTACAAGGTGAGTTTACGCAATAAAAAATATTAGCCATACTTAAATTACCACCCTGTGATATTTACATAACATAAAACTCACATCCTTAACCACTAGAAAATAAAGACTTCCCGTGGTATTCAACTGCCTGATAAAATAGAATAAGGTCCAGCAAAGTGGCTTTGTTTTTTTTTTTATTTTATTGAGATATGGCCACCGACTTCCGAAAGAAAAGTTATTTTATAGTTTTTTTGTGTTTGGTTTTGAAGTCGGTTCCCTTTTTTTTTTAAAGTTTTTTATTTTCCCCTTTTTAGTTGAGATATTCAACAAAAATCTTCATAAAATCGGCTTCTTTGAAAATCCACAATCCTAATAAGGAACAAAAACGGATCTATGCGAGCAACTTCACGAGATATTCATTATTGTTATATATTAAAACCTTCCCCAGAATGTAACAAACACTTTTCTGAAAACTGCATCAAAATCGGTTCAGCCAAACGCGAGATAATCGCGGACAAACATGCAATCGTCCCTGAAAATCTACAATCCAAGTAAGCAAAACGGATCCACGCGGTCAACGTCACGGGATATCTATTAGTGTTACATACTAAAACCTTCTCCAGAATGTAATGAACACTTTCGTGAAAACTGCATCAAAATCCGTTCAGCCAAACGCGAGATAATCGCGGACAAACATGCAATCGTCCCTGAAAATCTACGATCCAAGTAAGCAAAACGGATCCACGCGGGCAATGTCACGGGATATCTATTAGTGTTATATACTAAAACCTTCTCCAGAATGTAATGAACACTTTCGTGAAAACTGCATCAAAATCCGTTCAGCCAAACGCGAGATAATCGCGGACAAACATACATACATACATACATACAGGTCGAACTGAAAACCTACTTTTTTTTTTGAAGTCGGTTATTAACCGACTTCAAAAAAAAAAGTAGGTTTTCAGTATATCAGATAAAATTTGCATTGTATGTGACACTGTACTAAGTATGGTCAAGGTTTTCAAAAGCCGATAATACGTTTGACCTTTTAGAAGGTTATCGTTATATCGATCTATCTAGGTTGTCGATTTAAGAGTGGTTTTGGTTGTAAGTTTCAAGAATCATAATCAGATATATGATAATAGATTTGAATTTGAATGTTAGTGGATGCAGAGAGATACGAAAGCCAAAGAAAAGATGGATGAATTGTCTAAGGAATGATAGGTATACAGAGACCTTTTTTTTCAAAAAGTTTTTCAACTTTTTGAAAAAAAAGGGAACCGGCTTCAAAACCAAACACAAAAAAACTATAAAATAACTTTTCTTTCGAAAGTCGGTGGCTTTGTTTTATTTTTATTTCATTGACATAATTATGGCCACCGACTTCCGAAAGAAAAGTTATTTTATAGTTTTTTTGTGTTTGGTTTTGAAGTCGGTTCCCTTTTTTTCAAAAAGTTTTTTATTTTTCCCTTTTTAGTTGAGATAATCAACAACAAAAATCTTCATAAAATCGACGTCTTTTAAATCTACAACTACAATCCTATTAAGCAAAACGGATCTATGTAAGCAACTTCACGAGACATCCATTATTGTTACATACTAAAACCTTCCCCAGAATGTAACAAACACTTTTCTAAAAACTGCATCAAAATCCGTTCAGCCAAACGCGAGATAATTGCGGACAAACATGCAATCGTCCCTGAAAATCTACGATCCAAGTAAGCAAAACGGATCCACGCGGTCAATGTCACGGGATATCTATTAGTGTTATATACTAAAACCTTCTCCAGAATGTAATGAACACTTTCGTGAAAACTGCATCAAAATCCGTTCAGCCAAACGCGAGATAATCGCGGACAAACATACATACATACATACAGGTCGAACTGAAAACCTACTTTTTTTTTTGAAGTCGGTTAAAAATAAAAAAACTTTTTTAAAAAAGGGAACCGACTTCAAAACCAAACACAAAAAAAACTATAAAATAACTTTTCTTTCGGAAGTCGGTGGCCATAACTCAATGAACTAAAAAAAAAACAAAGCCACCGACTTCCGAAAGAAAAGTTATTTTATAGTTTTGTTGTGTTTGGTTTTGAAGTCGGTTCCCTTTTTTTAAAAAAGTTTTTTAAACTACCCTCCTTTGGTTATGTAGGCGTTGTTAAAGTTTGTATGGGAAAATCATAACGCGTGAGTCGATTAATGTCAAAATTAGTATTTATTTATATACTAGATCAAAAATAACTAAACACGTGTTTTGGGGTTTTTCGAAAATCTCGCCCCAAGTTAGTGAAAAGGGGTATTCAAGTTTAAAGGGTCCTCCCCTTTAAACTTGAATACCCCTTTTCACTAACTTTAACCGCTAAACATATAACCTGAATTTAGGTGGGTAGTTGCAATTTATTATGTAGGTGAGCACTAAGAAGGGATTTTTCGAACACCCACCTTTAAGGGGGTGAGAACCTTTGTTTGTAAAATCTTATTCCTTGGGTTTATAAACTTGAAACTTGGTACGAATATAAGTATAAGTTAATAAAAAAAGATGGATATTATTAGTTTTTTAAAACTACCCTCCATTGGTAATCTAGACGATGATAAAGTTTGTATGGGAAAATCATAACGCGTGAGTTGATGAATGTGACAAACAGTATTTCTTTACTAGATCAGAAATAATTAAACACGTGTTTGTGGATTTTTCGAAAATCATCCCCCAAGTCAGTGAAAAGGGATATTCAAGTTTAAAGGGAAGGATTTTACTGCTTGCTTCGATAAACTCAAAACTGAGCTTAATAATCTCTCAAACAAATAAAGGATGCGTATTCATCTATAAAAAAATCAACCCCTAACGGGGTGAACATAGGAAAATCAGGACTGGACCATTTTTAGATTTTCCAAAAGGTTCCTATAACGAGGGTGACCGGGCATTTAAATTCACTGAGTTTGAAGTTAGAAACACGCGCAGACGAAGTCGCGGGCGAAGTGCTAGTAGTATAATACAAAAGTAGTGATGGATTTTTATCCGGATAAATACTGAAAATGGATAAATACTCAATAAATTTCCATTTTTACTCGAGTTTTTATCCAGAACAGTGGATAAATACTACTTACAGTGTAAGTTACATTGTTCATCGTAAATTTTGTTATTTTACAAAAAAAAAAAATTGAAATACACGAAAATCTGTAAATATAGATTTGTAACGTACTTTTTTAATCACTTTAAAAATTATTACTATTACTATAAGCGTTGAAATAAGCAGGAAGTATTCCCGTTTTTTCAAAATTCGTTGTTTTTTTTTTCAATTTTTCAATCAAAACTTTAAATAAAACATAATTTTCAGTTTCTAATTAATTATAAAGTAGAACTGACGCGGACGCGCGACCGCACATTTGTCTGATCAAATCTAACCGAGTCTAACTGAGTGTAACCGTCAGACTGACTCCGATTCTGATGGAGTCTGACTCCGAGTCTGAGTCTGACCGAACCTAATTCCGAGTATGACTGAGTCTGACTGAGTCTTACCGAGTCTAACGGAGTCTTAACGAGCATGACTCAGAGTTCGAACAAGTCTGACCGAGTCTTATAGAACCTTACCGAGTCTTACGGAGTCGTAGCGAGTATGATTTAGTCTGACCGAGTGTGACTGAGTCCGACCGATTCTTACTGAGTCTTAGCGAGTATGATTTCGAGTCTGAACGAGTCTGACTGACTCTGACCGATTTTTACTGAGTCTTACGGAGTCCTAACGAGCATGACTCCGAGTTCGAACAAGTCTGACCGAGTCTTATAGAGTCTTACGGAGTCGTAGCGAGTATGATTTCGAGTCTGACCGAGTGTGACTGAGTCCGACCGATTCTTACTCAGTCGTAAAGAGTATGATTTCGAGTCTGAACGAGTGTGACTGACTTTGACCGATTCTTACTGAGTCTGACCGAGTCTTACGGAGTCTTAACGAGTATGATTCCGAGTCTGGCCGAGTTTTACCAACTCTGACTCCGATCCTGACGAAGTCTGACCGATTCTTACTGAGTCTTATCGAGTCTGACCGAGTCTTACCAAGTCCGACCGTGTCTTATCGAGTCTAACGGAATCTTAGAATCTTTCCGAGTCTTACTAAATCTGACCGGGTCTTACCGAGTCTGTCCGAGTATGACTGAGTAACCAAGTCTTACTGAGTCTACCTCGATTCGAAACCGAGTCTTACTCCGAGATTTGATCTATTGTTTCATATTAAACGGTTTACCTATTAAAAACATGTCAACAAAACTTGTTTTCAACCCTACCTGACATAGGGCTTTGGCCTTGTTGACGTCATCTCAAGGCCTAATTGCCGTATCTGTGGCAGGACCTGTTCAACCTCTGCCCTGCAGTTATCAGTAGTGACTAGTCACGGTACGTCCTCCCCACGTCGTTAAGAAGAAAGAAAATATATTTATTTTACAGTCAAACATGTCATCGGCGTAGCAGACAACGCGATACCATGGATCGAGGATTGTACCACGTAGCGCTCGGTCAAGCAGAAACAGTGTGCCAGGTTCCAAATGCGACGGTGCACCGTAGATGGTTTGAATTCGAAACTTCGTCATAGCGGAGCGCCTCCTTAATTTAACTCTAGGGCAAAGTCTGGAAGACGTTCGTCATGACGAGAGACACTGCCAAGATGTCCTCACCCTGAGCGATTGCTTCCTCAGCTAAAGCCCTTTTTTTTTAACGAGGTTAAACTGTTAAATGAGTCATCCCGACTTGTACTGACTAAAATTCACGGTGTTTTTTCAATAGCCATTTACGTTTCAAGGTCACTGTTGCCTGTTTAGACAGTCTCGCGACCCCGCCAGGCGTTTGGCCCACCATGGGGGCCTCGTCAGTCAGTCAAATCACTCACATGCACGTTTGGCAGAAGCCAAACAGGATATCTACAGATCCAAGATACGCAAACAAGATAAACTGCATATAAAATGAGGCCGAGTTAGGCTGCAGTGGGAAACACATTGCTTCTCCTTGACTGGAGAGACTTCTGAGACCTAATAATACAATAATATCATTTTTGGAAAGCCCAAATAACAATACTTGTCATTGAATTTGTAAAAATAACCATTGTATTCGCAAAAAATATAAATATCCATCATTTTGAGTAAATATCCGATAAAAACGGGAAAAAACGAGTATTTATCCGTTCGGATAAATACTCGAGTATTTATCTTCTGAGTATTTGTCCTCCGTCCATCACTTTACAGAAGCATTTTTTTAAACAATTTTAATAACAGCCATAGACAGTAATACCTACTTAATTAGCTTTAGAACATAGTCATGATTAAAGACATTCATTATAATGTTAGTTTTGCAAGCTGTCTTAGATATGTTAACATAATTTATTCCAAAGAAGTAACAATTAATTGATTAAATGAAGAAAAAAATACATTTGGATGTAAACTAATTATTGTGGCCACAAGTGCAACTGCTGAGGTCTTTGATTCAATCATCACATTCAAAGTCTCAGGTGTTGCTATGAGAAATTGCTCAGCAGAGCTCTAACTAATAGGTACAGTTTTTAAATAAATCAATAACCATTTACTTTTTCTCATAACACTCAAATGTATTTCAGGAAGCCGAACAACAGGAGTATGAAAAATTTGTTTCAGCCATTAATACTTGCAAATGGTATTTCTGGACATCAGAGTGTACATTACCACCGCCTGATCCACTATTATTTTTGAAGCACATGAACCCACTAAAAATTGCCATCAGAATGTTTACATCTTTAATATCTGAACCCGTTATTGTTATTAACTCCACTATAAAGACAATTATTCATAGTGTCACAGGTAAGAGAATTATTTTTTAAACAACTTTTGTATATTCATCTTTTCTACCTGCATATTATTATTATTGTTACGTTTTTAAATATTTCATCTTGCAATACCAAAAAATTTAAAAACATCTAAAAATAGGGTCCAAGCTACCAGTGGGTAGAGCTCCAGAGACAGGAACCACTGTGCATACCCATACCCACCCTCTTCCATTTTCTAAAAGTTAAAGTTAAGCATAGTATTAACATGATACAAAAAGTAATTTATTTATATAGTATGTGCCATTTAACACGGCAATAGCGGTCATTCACTCCCACCTACCAAGTTTTTCATCAAATCAAATCAAATCAAATCAAATCAAAACATTTATTTCAAATAAGCCAGTTACAGGCACTTTTGAATTGTCAAAAGACAAAAAATATAAACAGTTCAAAAATAGTTACGGTGCTACAGTCCCAGTCACAGGCATAAAAACTGTGAAAGTACCGTAGATGCCCATTCCAAGAAGTAGATCTCTATGGAGAAGAACGGGCAAGAAACTCCATGGACACTCTTTTTAGATCGCCAATATTATTACAGAACCTTTGTTACATCATTCATTTTCAGATGGTACATTATGTGAGAACGATGTAGCAAGTTAAAAAGTGTCCAGAGGAAATATAAAAAAATGACAATTCAGAAATAAAATTATTGATAATTAAAACAAACCGTGGCAGCTAAGATATGGCCAGTCCCAACTGACAGCGCCCGTTCACGAACATGACGCATGATATCAGCACCATTCAGCTCAACCATTTTGAAGGGAACTAAATGATCCGACACACGCGCCACCATCAGCGAGACCTTTGAGTGAGCATGACATACTCCCAACCGCCAGGGCACATTCAAGTCAAAGAAATAAAAATAATTAGGACGTAGGTATCTGGTGAATGATAGCTTTGTGCACATAGAACTCACACAATATAGGCTAAGCAGCTATATAATACAAAGAAATATGAATTTATACAATGCAATTATAGTTTTACAATCTTTTGCAGCTCCGAAAATAGTGTCTATTAAAATATATGCTATCACTGAATACATCCCTGTCCTATGGAGCAGGACCAGCATGGAGCCAAGCATTATTATCAGCGATATAATCGCCCAATTTGTAATATGCCCGCTTACATAGTGTGCGTTTAATGCATGTTTTAAATTTTGTCTCATTCAGTTCAAGAATACTTTGTGGAATTTTATTATAGCATTTTAAACAATACCCCATAAAAGATGAGTCTACTTTGGCGAGTCTGAAGCCCGGCTGAACTAATTGGTCCCTATTTCTAGTGTTATAATTGTGCCTGTCACCTCTTTTACTAAAAAGATGCAGATTCTTTCTAACGTACATTATGTTTTCATAGATATATTGACAAGGCACCGTCATGATGTTAATATCCTTAAACAGTTCCCTTAGAGAATCGCGTCTACGGAGATTATATATAGCTCGGATCGCTCTCTTTTGGAGAATAAAAATAGACTCGATGTCTGCAGCCCGTCCCCACAATAAAATTCCATATGACATTATACTGTGAAAGTAACTAAAATATACAAGTCTCGCAGTATCTACGTCAGTATATTGACGAATCTTTCTGACGGCGTATGCTGCTGAGCTTAAACGCCCTGACAGAGATGTTAAATGAGGATCCCATTGTAGTCTTGAGTCAAGCGTAATCCCCAAGAAAACCGTTTTATCGACGAATTCTAGTGTCTCATTATTCAATACTATGTCATTATTGGTACTTTTGACATTTGGAAGCGCGAATCGTATACATTTAGTTTTATTGCCATTTAATACTAAGTTATTTGCTGTAAACCAGTTGTGGACCTGTAATAAGGTATTATTTAGGTCGCCAAGATTTTGCGCCCGTCTATTAATCTTAAAAATTAAGGAAGTATCATCCGCAAATAACACCATTTTGTGAGGTTGGTTATCCAATAGATAGGGTAGGTCATTAATATATACCAAAAAGAGGAAAGGACCCAGTATTGAGCCTTGCGGAACTCCGGTTTTGACAGTTGAACTCTGTGAATTTACGCCGTTTATTTGAACTTGCTGTTGCCTATTGCACAAATATGAATTTACCAAACTAAGTGCAAGTTTACCTAGTCCGTAATGCTCTAGTTTCAAAAGTAATGTATCATGGTTTACGCAATCAAATGCTTTAGAGAGGTCACAAAATATTCCTATCGCGTCTTGAGCCTCTTCCCAAGCAGTAAATATGTGCTTCAATAAGGTGACACCGGCGTCAGTTGTACAACGTCCCTTGGTGAAACCATACTGCTGATCGTGTAAGATTCTGTTGTTGTTAAAGTGATTAAGCATCTGATTTAGCATTACTTTTTCAAATACCTTGCTAAAGACAGGCAACACGGATACTGGTCTATAATTGTTAGTATCTTTAGAGTCCCCAGATTTAAAAAGAGGCACGACTTTACTGAATTTCATCAAATCAGGAAAAACTCCTTGATCCACACACATATTAAAAATTAAAGCTAGGTAAGGTGCTACAGTCTCCACTATGGATGTACAAACTTTAACAGACATTCCCCATAAATCTTCTGTCTGTTTAATTTTGATTTGCCTGAATGCTTTGATAACTGTCATCGGGTTTATGTGTTTAAATTTAAAATCAGCCGGGCAGCCAGGTACGTTCGCCTTTAAAAAAGCAATTGATATATCGGGTGAGGAATTTAGAGCCTCCGTAGTCTTAATTGGTATATCTGTAAAGAAATTTACAAATTCTTGAGCTACTTCCAGATTAGAGCTTACAGGACCACAATCTGTATCCAACGTATAGTTACTGCTACGCATTGTTTTTCTGCCAGTCTCGTTATTTATGACTTTCCAAACTGTCTTTATTTTATTTTCAGCTGTTTTAATCTTGTTACTAATGTGCAAGGCTTTAGCAGCCTTGCAACAATTTCTGAAAATTTTAGAATAGGTAGTGACATGCTTGCTAAAAGTTGCAGTATTAATGTAAGGCTTAAGGCCGTATAGTTCAAAAAGCCTTTCCCTACTTTTCCTAATGCCTCTAGTTGCCCAATCACTAAATATAAATTTCGGGCAAATATTCTTTATTTTCTTTTCAAAATGTTTATTAAATTCACTGTGAACAATTGAAAAGAAATGATCGTACAGTTGATTGGCATTCATTTCGTATATATTAGGACTCATTACACTTAACTTATTGTCTAGCGAACTATTAAATCTATTTAATTTATTTGTCGTTATTGGTCTAAATTTAATCTGGACTTGTTGCTCAATTGTGCTGCACCTAAAAGTTACCGTCTGTCCACTATGATCAGACGGCAGACAACTAACTATGGCTTTATCAAAATACTCAGAATTGCAGAAAATATTATCAATACAAGTAGCAGACGTTGGAGTTACTCTAGTAGGTTCTGCAAAGATATTGGACAAATCAAAAGATTTAAAAAGATTTAGTAATCTACTGCTACTACAATTTTCTTCCAAAATATTGACATTGAAATCACCACAAATAATTGCTGATTTATTGCTTACCGAAAGCTTTGCGAGAACGTCTTCCATTATTGATTCAAATAGGGAAAAATTTTGATAGTTAGGGGGTCTATAAACACACACTATTACATGCTTATCAAGCTCGACACAGGACAGTTCAACGCAATGTTCAACCGAGAGACCTACTATGTCATTACGTTGATTACATTTCAAACCATTTCTTATTAGTATTAGAGAACCTCCACGCAGCATAGTTTTGCGATTAAAACAACTAACAACACTGTAATTTTCATAAGTTATGAGCATTTGATAGTCCTTCAACCAATGTTCAGTAAAACAGATAACATCAAACATTGTTTTTTCTAGAAACATTTCGACTTCCAATAATTTTGAAGAAATACCTTGAATATTTTGATGGAATAATGTCATGGTATTTTGCTGAGGCCCTTTTTTGAAACTGATTAGATGATTGCTAGAAGGTACATTGTTACTTGTGGATGTTAAATTGCTAATGGTACCTTCTGTTGTCCTACTGACTAGTTTAAATGACTATTATCCGGAGTGAGTCCCATGCCATCACCAGGCAAAAATAACCTACCACCAGTAGTCTCACCTTGCGATTGAGAATCCTCCATAGTGACACATGGATCCTCCTTCGTACTACTAATACTACAGCTAATACTACAACTAATATTACAATTACTACTACTATAAATATGTACACAAGACGAAGACATATTACTTATGTCCGAGTAAATATGAAAACTTAATAGCCTAGCTATTATATGTCTATATCTAATAGGCAGATAAACTGAATTCTGAGTCGACCTAAGCTTATCAACAAAAGTGTTGATGTCTAAACATAAAAGCTTGTCGCTATAGTGACTTGCCAAGAAATGTACATGCTTATTCAGCATGTGAATGTAATTGTTTTTTCTATCGGACAATTTTTCAAAATATGGAAAAGCACACAAAATAATTTTATTACAATCTAATTTCAACAACTCTGATATACAATCAGTGATATCTTGTTTACTTATCTTGGAACTATTACCAATAAATATAGTAATGGTAGTATTGGGACAATATACATTTTTAGTGACTGATGCCATTATCTGTTTGTAATTTGAACCGGGCATACAATAATTTTGAGTACAATAAGTCATTTTATTACTAATTAAACTACCTAGCCCTTTACCTATACTATCAGAAAACATAACTGACTGACACTCACCACTCTTACAGGAAATAAAACTATTACTATTAATCTCAGGCTGTATGTTAATGTTGTGTACAATGTCAGGTATTACTTCCTGGCTGTTGATACAGTCCTGAGCCCCAACAGTTTGTGACGGGTCCTCCGTTGCCTCAGGCTGAGGGGAAACTGGACTGGGTCCCCTCTGACAGGAACACCGAGTGTTGCTGAGAGTCAGCAAGTCCACTTTGTCCACCAACTCATTTGTAGCAAGAATATGCTCTTTGATTTGATTGTTAGAGCTATTATATTTATTAGTTAAAGATTTCAGTGAGTGATTCAATACCTGTATTTCAGACTGTAAACGCTGAGTATCTATTTCATAAATATTTATACTATCTTCCAGTTTTATCTGATAGTTACTTAACTTATTAACAAGAGAAACACGCTCCTTCCTTAATTGAATATTTTTAGTGAAGTAATTTTGTTGTTTCTTGTATTTTTTGCATTTTTTAATTATTTTATTTAGTCTTGCATATTTCTTAATTTTATTTTGACTTATTTTGTGACAATAAGTGTCATTATCACTAAGCGATAATGACACTTATTGTTACCTAAAACTACTAATAAGCGATAGTTGCTTCTATCGCTACAGTATCGTGGTACCAGCCTGCTTGACACACAGGGGTTGTGAATCTTGTGTTGCTCTAATTCAAAATTAATATTTTTTATTTCTAGAAATCAAATTGTGTGCTTATAAATTTACGCGTGACGTAAAAAATGTTCCACTGTGACGGATTTAATGGATGTAGTGATAGGTAACGGCCCTTTTCCCGTCATATGTATTTTCGTCCGCGCGCGGATCTAGTCCGCTCGCGTGCTTCCCGCATCATAGGAAAAACGTGTATGAAATCATATCCGCATGCGGGTGAAAATACGCATGACAGGAAAAGGGCCCTTAGTGGTTGAGGTATCAGTGTACAAATTTCTGGAAAGTGTGGGTTTGAGACTTTGAGTCCAACTCATGGTATACCCACTCGTGGTCGACCTTTACTTTTATAAGTATTTAAAATTATTATAGAATAGAATTATACTTTATGGTACACCAAAATGAAAACAAGTTTTACAATATTTTTACCGGCTTCAAAAAAAAGGAGTCATCCCGCGATCATGGCGCTTGCAACAGCGTCGAAATATCGGGAACTCAAAATCATAAACAATCACGGAAGATATCCCGTAAGTGACATTTTATATTGAAAAAAAAAGGAGGTTATCAATTCGACCCGTATGTATGTAATATTTCCAGAACTGCCCAGTTTTCGCATATATGTTGGTCTATATCAGCGTCTGAACAAATGTGCCAAATTTCATAATTTGTTTTTTTTTTGGACATATTTAAAAATATTAATAATCATAAGACGTTCTCCGCTGCTGAGAATCGTCTTAATCTGTCTTTTTGCTGGCGGCGATGTGAACGGTATCGATTCCGAACCTTCTTGAGGTTGGAATATGTTTGGACGACGACGGCGTTTACTGGTTTCACCAGTAGATGTTCCAGCTTCTGGTTCCATGTTTCTTTACAAGCAACAAATGAAGTAACAATAACAACACAGAACACAAAAACAAAACAGTAACAAACTCAACAACGATAACAATAAAAGCAAAGAAATTATAGCACAGACCCAAAGAGATTTAAAAGAACCTATAGAGCGGGCATTGGGAAAATTGTCATACAAAATTATTGATGTGTGTGTCAGTAGCACAATCTAGCGTTGCATAGCAACGCGACTACTAGACTGAGCGACTTTTTACCTAGTGGTAAAAAGTTTTGGATCACAGCTTTCTTCGTGATGTCCCGTCTATTGCTCGTATTTAGTTTAATGTCTTTGCACAGACCGGACGCAAGCGAACTTCCACACGGAATGTTAAATCAAAATAGCGGCTGCTGCCGGGGGTGCTGCACCCCTGACGCGATGACCTCGTAAAACAAAAACGACATAAGATCAAAATTAGCATTTTCTGTGATGAAATAGTTTTTGTAATTTATTTTAGGAAAAATAAGGTGTTTTTACCATCCTGATATCAAAAGAATATTAATATACTTATATCCATACAATATGCACTAACTTTATATTTACTCAGTATTGTATTATAGGTTAATGCAAAATTATATGATGCATAATAATGTATTTACTTTTGTTAAATTGTCTCAGTGTGATAAACTTGTGTAAAAACGAAAATACAATATTATAAAAAAAATATTTCGTAGGGTACGTTTGCTAGATTTTCTATTATTTTGGGTTGTGCATTGTGTTGTTTTTGTGGACATTTTTTATGTATTATGAGACTCAAGCGATGTCAGTTTTGCGACTGTTTGCGACAGATTTGTACGGGTGAAGAGGAAGTATCGCTAATATTGAGATATCGGGATGAAAGTCGGAGCAATGACCGCTATTGCCATGTTAAACGGCACATACTATAATATTATTATAGATGCATATTTCTTATAATGTTTAGCATAGTCTTCGGACGTAAATCAGTAAATCCTCTGACCTATATCTCTCTCTGTTTATATTTTTAAATGAAAACTGACTTCCACAGATATCTAAAAAATAAATTGTACTTTCCAGATGGATTATGGTTCCCGTTGGATAAGATTGTTTATGGGCTTTTAATGCTAGCTGTAAATATTTCGTTGATATATCTGCTAATCATGGTGGTGTTCAATTTTATATTTAATATTCCATTCAATTTAAATTTCCTTGGAATTGTGAGTATTGGAGTTCGACAAAATCGAAGTTCCATGTTTTCTGCAAATACAAATGAACGACTAGTACAACCCGCGTCTGATACAGACAGAATAAGTGGTGATCGATTGGATAGACTTTTGAATGTGTGTTCACTGGCTTTAACAAATGTTACCAATGTTCAAAATAGAAATAATATGCGATTGACAAATAATGAGAATCGTCCAAGGTTACACAGATCAGCTAGTACTGGACGTTTACCTAACTGTTCGACAAACAATAACAATGATCAGCTAGCTATAAACAGCAAGATTAGAAAAAGGCAAAATCTTGGAAGTGGCGATCATTGAGATAAATAAGATAAGGTAATAATGAACAGTAAATATGTATAATCTAACATTGAAATGTATATGGCAAGCACCGCGAACACCCTTTTTTTTACGTGGTGAGTGATGAGTTACGAAATGAGTCCTCCCACCCAGTGCAGGGCGGGAGGGACTGTCAGACTCGTACTGACTAAAATCCACGGTGTCCTTCAATAGCCTTTTACGTTACATGGTCACGGTAATTTGATAAGTCCCGCGACCCCGGCAGGCTTTGGCCCTCTAGAAGGGGGCCCTGTCATCATACTGACACTCTTTGAGACGCCCGTGGAACACAAAGCGCTGTCGACCCGGGCATGGTCCATGGTCGGACAGCGAGTCGCCCATTACTCGCCCCCCGCGTGCCCGCGCGTACTGTGGCCGGAGATCGTCTGCCGACGTCCGATGCCGTGGGCGTCTACCACTGCGGCTGGGGTGGAGGGAGGACGCTATTCTCTCCCTCACGCGGCCCGCCTCCTCCTTCGCGAGCATAACTGCTTCGCAGAAGGAGGCGACCGCTTCCGACTCCGTCTCGCTCCGCAGCATATCTTCGACCAATGCCGGGCGCGAGAGGTCTTCGCCTATCGCCGCCCTGAGGACACGGCGGTGCTGTGCCCAAGCGGGCAGTCCTGCACCGTATGCTCCACCGTGTCCTCCGGGCAATCCTCACACTTATCAGACACAGGTACCTCCCGAAACTTCCGTGTACGGTAAGGACCTGCGTCATTTCATGTGGTAGGTCAGGACGCCGTGACGCCTATCCAGCCACTACTCAAAGAGGGTCTTACCACCGCGATTACGGCCTTGGCGAAATAGAGCGTAGATTTCACTAACAAAATCGTCCTTACCCTCATTGAAATCGGGCACGCCGCAATTGCGGCGGTAAGACCCCTCTTTGAGGAGTGGCTGGAGAGAAGTCATGTCGTCCTGACCTACCGCTTGACGCTGGTCCTCACCGGACACGGAAGTTTCGGGAGGTACCTAGCTGTGTCTGATGCGAAAGGAGGAAACGCCTGGGTGTCACCACTGCCACGATCGCCCGGAGGACACGGTGGAGCATACGGTGCAAGACTGCCCAGCTTGGGCAGGGCACCGACGTGTCCTCACGGCTGCGATAGGAGGAGACCTCTCGCGCCCAGCATTGGTCGCGGCCATGCTGCGGGGCGAGACGGAGTGGGAAGCGGTCGCCTCCTTCTGCGAAGCAGTAATGCTCGCTAAGGAGGAGGCGGGCCGCGAGCGAGAGAGGACAGTGTCCTCCCTCCGCCCCACCCGCAGTGGTGCACGCCCACGGCGACGGACGTCGCGAGACGATCTCCGGCCACCGTAGGCGCGGGCATGCGGGCAGCGAGTAAAGGGCAACTCGCTGCCCGACCAAGGACCATGCCCGGGTCGACGGCGCGTTGTGTCCCACGCGCGCCTCAAAGAGCGTCAGCATAATGACGGGGCCCCCCTCTCCGAGGGCCAAAGCCTGCCGGGGTCGCGGGATTATTTCCTTACCGTGACCCCGGAACAGAAAGGGCTATTGAAGGACACCGTGGATTTTAGTCAGTAGAAGTCTGACAGTCCCTCCCGCCCTGCCCGGGGTTGGAGGACTCATTTGATGATGTTACCACGCAAAAAAAAAAAAAAAACCCTCATTGAAATAAAGTTCAAATTAAAGGAATTTTCCATTTGGCCGAGGTACATACTTATACAGTGGAATTTACAAAATGATGATAAATTAGTATAAGGCGTCCATACACACTCTGCGCGAGCAGTCGGTTTCAGCCTGGCGCCTGCTTGAGCAATTGCCTGTGTGTGCACGAAGAATAATGTAGTTCGCTATGCTGTCGCCGCTTGAAGCAGTCGACTGCTTCAAGCGACAGCGACAAGGACAACGCTCAAATTTACGTTGCCTGCTGATATTAAGAGCGTGTATCCAAACAGTTGGCAACGTCGCAAATAGCTGTCAAATATTAATTTACAAGTTTTCATTAATTGACTGTATTAAAATAAGAAATATGGCTGTGCAGTGCACTAAAAAATTGATTATGAATTGCAATTAAAACCCTGACTGATGTACAACCGTTTCAACTGTAAATAAAAAAACTTTTTCAAAAAAAATGTAACCGCCTTCAAAAACAACCACAAAAAACCGGCCAAGCGCGTGTCGGGCCACGCACAGTGTAGGGTTCCGTAGTTGCCCATCAAAATACTTATGCGAACTAACGAAACGAATTCGCTGAATTTAATTTTAAAAAGAAGAACTTTCAAAATCGGTCCAGGCGTCTTTGAGAAATCGGGGAAAATACATAAAAAAAAGATTACGACGAATTGAGAACTTCCACCTTTTTTTGAATTTAGTTAAAAATAGTTGACAATAAAAACCTACCTATCTCCAAAACATACCCACCTATTATAGCTGTAAAAATAAAGTTGACAAACTTACATTTGCAGTTGAAGAACATGTTCTCCGATACATTTTGTTTAGGAAAATATGTTATCCAAGTACCTACGTTTTATAAGTTGGTCGACTATTACTCGTAAACTTGTAAAGCTTACTCAGTCGTGATAATTTTCTTTTAAACTTCGTTATATATACTACTATTGTGAATTTTTTCACACCCTCAAACATAACCGTTTAGCTGGTAGAGGGGGGGACACTCGAGTCGAGCAAAAATTAGCACTTTAAAGCTTAATATTTCACAAACGAATCTTTTTATTAAAAAGTTGTTAATGAAAACTATCAATATTTTTTAAAGACCTATTTAATGATACCCCACACTAAGGGGTACGCGAGAAAAAAAAAAACATCCCCACTTTACGTGTACAGGAGGTATCCTAAAAAAAATATTTTACGAGATTTTATTTTACCACTTTTTCGGTACAACAAATCCGTATATTTACACCACATTACAGCTTTCTAGTACTGGGCGTCTCTGAGCTAAGCTGCGGACAGACGGACGGACATGGCGAAACTATAAGGGTTCCTTGTTGACTACGGAACCCTAAAAAGGGTAAAATAACCTTCAAAACTTTTCTTTCGGAAGTCGGTGGCTTTTTTTTTATTAATTTCATTGTCTTTTTGCCACCGACTTCCGAATGAAAAGTTTTGAAGGTTATTTTACCCTTTTTTGTGGTTGTTTTTGAAGGCGGTTACATATTTTTTTTTAAGTTTTTATTTTACTCTTTTTAGTTTAAACTAGCTTCTGCCCGCGACTTCGTACGCGGATCCTGTTGCTTATGCCAGCAGTCGGGGTCGTCAAAATCGAAGATCTGAAACGTCTGATGTCAAATTCTAGGAGCCTGGGGACGGGAAAACAACGGGATGCGCGAGACGATTCCAGACGTTCCAGATCTTTCATTTTTGTAAGACAACAGGAAATGCCCATCAGACTAAACAACTCTTGCTAAGACGTCATTCTTGTATATATTATAGTGTAGCTGGGCTCTTAGAGTTCCGCATCAGGTGTTCCAGATCTTCAATTTTTATACGATGACAGAGAGTACTCATCAGGCTGAATAACTCTTGCTAAGACGTCATTCCCTTATATGTTATAGTGTAGCTGGGCTCTTGGAGTTCCACATCAGGTGTTCCAGATCTTCAATTTTTATACATCAATAGAAGGTGCTCATCAGGTTGAACAACTATTGCTAAGACGTCATTCCTGTATATGTTATAGTATAGCTGGGCTCTTGAAGTTCCACATCAGGTGTTCCAGATCTTCAATTTTTATACATCAACAGAAGGTGCTCATCAGGCTGAACAACTCTTGCTAAGACGTCATTCCTGTAAATGTTATAGTGCAGCTGGGCTCTTGAAGTTCCACATCAGGTGTCCAGGATCTTCAATTTTATTCTCTCAACAGAAAATGCTCATCACGTGGAACAATTTTTGCTATGGCATCATTTTTGTATCTCTTATAGTTTAGCAGGTCTGTTGCAGTTCTGCATCAGGTGTTCAAGTTTCCAAGATAAATTATAGCCTATATGTTAATCGAACTTAATACCTATACAACAAAAAAAAACATTCAAATCCGTCTAGTAGTTCCGAAGATTAGCGTGCACAAACACACAGACAAACAGGCAAACCGAAAAACAGACAAAAAAAAAATTAATTACAGTTTCGGGTTCGGCATCGATAAAATAACAACCCCTGCTACTTTTTTTTTGTATATTCCACTTTTCTACAAATTTATTATATGTATAGATATTCAACCACAATTCTTGTCAAATACGAGTACATAATTTTCTTACATGAGCACTAGAATTTTGTAATCAGTGACACCGGTAATAACATCGTTAAAATCTCTTACATTCATGATTCCCTATCTCAAAAACTACTGAACCGATTTTGATGAAACTTGCAGTATTCCCTAAGTTGAACGATACCTAGTACAACAAAAAAATTATTACTTAAATCGGACTTGTAGTTCCGGAGATATGCGAACACAAACATAATTTACTAAATCAGTCGATGCCACGTCCTTACTAGAGGAGTTGTACCTTCCGTCATCAGCTCAGCTACATGAGATGTTGATTACCATACGCAAATACATACTTAAATTACTTCATAAAATTTGCGAAAAACGATGTGTAGGCCTATAAAATTTGAGGGATGCCCTCGATTTCTCCAGGATCCAATCATCTGATCCTGACATGCCGGTGACAATGGGACCACTCCTGAAGTATCTCCTTTCAACAAAAAAAGAATTTTGAAAATCGGTCCACAATAAAATTGGCGGAGTAATCGGGTAACAAACACACAAAAAAAAAAACACCGTCGAATTGATAACCTCCTTCTTTTTGAAGTCGGTTAAAAATATTAAAAAAAAACAAAAAAACCGGCCAAGTGCGTGTCGGGCCACGCACAGTGTAGGGTTCCGTAGTTGCCTATCAAAATACTTATGCGAACTAATTAAACTGATTCGCTGAATTTAATTTTAAAAAGAAGAATTTTCAAAATCGGTCCAGGCGTCTTTGAGAAATCGGGGAAAATACATAAAAAAAACCGGCCAAGTGCGTGTCGGGCCACGCACAGTGTAGGGTTCCGTAGTTGCCCATCAAAATACATAAGCGAACTAATTAAACTGATTCGCTGAATTTAATTTTAAAAAGAAGAATTTTCAAAATCGGTCCAGGCGTCTTTGAGAAATCGGGGAAAATACATAAAAAAAAAGATTACGACGAATTGAGAACCTCCTCCTTTTTTTGAAGTTAGTTAAAAATAGTTGACAATAAAAACCTACCTATCCCCAAAACATACCCACCTATTATAGCTGTAAAAATAAAGTTTACAAACTTACATTTGCAGTTGAAGAACATGTTCTGCGATACATTTTGTTTAGGAAAATATGCTATCCAAGTACGTTTTATAAGTTGGTCGACTATTACTCGTAAACTTGTATAGCCTACTTAGTCATGATAATTTTCCTTCAAACTTCGTTATATATACTACTATTGTGATTTTTTTCACACCCCCAAACATAACCGTTTAGCTGGTAGAGGGGGGGGACACTCGAGTCGAGCAAAAATTAGCACTTTAAAGCTTAATATTTCACAAACGAATCTTTTTATCAAAAAATTGTTAATGGAAACTATCAATATTTTTTAAAGACCATTTAATGATACCCCACACTAAGGGGTACGCGAGAAATAAAAAAAACATCCCCACTTTACGTGTACAGGAGGTACCCTAAAAAAATATATTTTACGAGATTTTATTTTACCACTTTTTCGGCACAACAAATCCGTATATTTACACCAAATTACAGCTTTCTAGTACTGGGCGTCTCTGAGCTAAACTGCGGACAGACGGACGGACGGACGGACGGACATGGCGAAACTATAAGGGTTCCTTGTTGACTACGGAACCCTAAAAAGATTAGGACGAATTGAGAACCTCATCCTTTTTTCGAAGTTAGTTAAAAATAGTTGACAATAAAAACCTACCTATCCCCAAAACATACCCACCTATTATAGCTGTAAAAATAAAGTTGACAAACTTACATTTGCAGTTGAAGAACAAGTTCTGCGATACATTTTGTTTAGGAAAATATATTGTCCAAGTACGTTTTATAAGTTGGTCGACTATTACTCGTAAACTTGTAAAGCCTACTTTGTCATGATAATTTTCCTTAAAATTTCGTTATACAGGGTGTTTGGTGCAACGTGTGCCAAATTGAAATGGTCGATACAAGGGGTCATCTGCTATCCTTTCAGATCCCTTAACACCCCTCATGCCCTGTGGAATTTTTTTAATCGACTTTTTAGTGTTTTACTAAAAAACACCCAAATTTTACATTCAAATACAATTTTCTTTTTAAATATGCGACGTAGACTCTGAATTTTAATTTTATTTCGAAGTGTATTGTTTAAAGGTAAATTTGAATACAAAATTAGTGGTATTAGTCATCTAGTTTTTTTTTAATTCACTCGCAAAGGTAAAACATAAATTAAAGCTGTACATGTTACAGCTGTTTATGTGGCTACAAAATAAAAACCAGAAGCGATCGGGATCTTCCAACTCCCTCATTAATTCTCCAGTCTATCCCCTTGCTAATGATGTGCCACATGCCATAAAAATCTTTTAACAACTTTGTGAATTCGCTAGAATTGTGAATCCAGTCACCTAAGGCGGATTCAAAACGATGATTTTTAATTATTTTTTTTTGCTTAATTGATACTTGACAAACCTATAAATCTTATCTCATTCGTATAAGGTAACATCTTTCTCGTATCTCTATGCTTTAGTGGGATTTACTTGAAAAAAAACTTTTGCATTTTTAACATTTATTTCATAATTGTTACAAATCCTGCTCGAATTGTTGGCCTCTGTTGCGAATACAGGCACGACATCTATTTCGACAGTTGTACGAAGTCGTATTTCCGCCTTAGTGGTATTGAATGCCGCTACTATGCGTTGGACTAGTACCTACCTCCCTAGTTGGAACGTCCGTTGCGTACCCATACCAGCTCTATTGAACGTCCCCAGACATAAAGTGTAACGAAGTTAGATCTGGGGAACGTGGCGGCCATGGAATAGAGCCATCGCGACCAATCCAAGCATTGTGGAACACATTGTTAAGATATTCCCTCACAGTCAAACGCCAATGCGCGGAACAGCCGTCATTTTGAAATACCATGGGCACACGTTCATTAAATACGGGCACATCGGTCACTAATTTGAGCAGGATTTGTAACAATTATGAAATAAATGTTAAAAATGCAAATTTTTTTTTTTCAAGTAAATCCCACTAAAGCATAGAGATACGAGACAGATGTTACCTTATACGAATGAGATAAGATTTATAGGTTTGTCAAGTATCAATTAAGCAAAAAAATAATTAAAAATCATCATTTTGAATATCAGCCTTAGGTGACTCGATTCACAATTCTAGCGAATTCACAAAGTTGTTAAAAGATTTTTATGGCATGTGGCACATCATTAGCAAGGGGATAGACTGGAGAATTAATGAGGGAGTTGGAAGATCCCGATCGCTTCTGGTTTTTATTTTGTAGCCACATAAACAGCTGTAACATGTACAGCTTTAATTTATGTTTTACCTTTGCGAGTGAATTAAAAAAAAACTAGATGACTAATGCCACTAATTTTGTATTCAAATTTACCTTTAAACAATACACTTCGAAATAAAATTAAAATTCAGAGTATGTGTCTCATATTTAAAAAGAAAATTGTATTTGAATATAAAATTTCGGTCTTTTTTAGTAAAACACTAAAAAGTCGATTAAAAAAATTCCACAGGGCATGAGGGGTGTTAAGGGATCTGAAAGGATTGCAGATGACCCCTTCTATCGACCATTTCAATTTGGCACACGATGCACCAAACACCCTGTATATACTACTATTGTGATTTTTTTCACACCCCCAAACATAACCGTTTAGCTGGTAGAGGGGGGGGACACTCGAGTCGAGCAAAAATTAGCACTTTAAAGCTTAATATTTCACAAACGAATCTTTTTATCAAAAACCGGCCAAGTGCGTGTCGGGCCACGCACAGTGTAGGGTTCCGTAGTTGCCCATCAAAATACTTATGCGAATTAACTAAACTGATTCGCTGAATTTAATTTTAAAGAGAAGAATTTTCAAAATCGGTCCAGAAGTCTTTGAGAAATCGGGGAAAATACATAAAAAAAAGATTACGACGAATTTAGAACCTCCCCCTTTTTATGAAGTAAGTTAAAAATAGTTGACGATAAAAACCTACCTATCCCCAAAAAACATACCGTAAAAACATACCTATTACAGCTGTAAAAATAAAGTTGACAAACTTACATTTGCAGTTGAAGAGCATGTTCTCCGATACATTTTGTTTAGGAAAATATGTTATCCAAGTACATTTTATAAGTTGGTCGACTATTACTCGTAAAGTTGTAAAGCCTACTTAGTCATGATAATTTTCTTTTAAATAATTAATTTTTTTATCAAAAAATTGTTAATGGAAACTATCAATATTTTTTAAAGACCTATTTAATGATACCCCACACTAAGGGGTACGCGAAAAAAAAAAAAACATCACCTCTTTACGTGTACAGGAGGTACCCTAATAAAAAATATTTTACGAGATTTTATTTTACCACTTTTTCGGCACAACAAATCCGTATATTTACACCAAATTACAGCTCTCTAGTACTGTGCGTGTCTGAGCTAAACTGCGGACAGACGGACGGACGGACGGACGGACGGACGGACGGACGGACATGGCGAAACTATAAGGGTTCCTTGTTGACTACGG
Source organism: Agrotis clavis (assembly GCA_954870645.1). Classification (NCBI taxonomy): domain Eukaryota; kingdom Metazoa; phylum Arthropoda; class Insecta; order Lepidoptera; family Noctuidae; genus Agrotis; species Agrotis clavis. The sequence continues at coordinate 16,082,108 of OX940921.1, forward strand.
AACCCTAAAAAATGTTAATGAAAACTATCAATATTTTTTAAAGACCTATTTAATGATACCCCACACTAAGGGGTACGCGAGAAAAAAAGAAACATCCCCACTTTACGTGTACAGGAGGTACCCTAAAAAAAAATATTTTACGAGATTTTATTTTACCACTTTTTCGGCACAACAAATCCGTATATTCACACCAAATTACAGCTTTCTAGTACTGGGCGTCTCTGAGCTAAGCTGCGGACAGACGGACGGACGGACGGACATGGCGAAACTATAAGGGTTCCTTGTTGACTACGGGACCCTAAAAACCCGACTGCGTGAAAAAATGTGAAATACTTAAGTACCTGAAAAGATAAAAACAAGCTTAGATTTTTTTTTGGTTTTTAAGCGATCGTGGTGGACAATTTTCACAAACGCAGTCGGAGGCATCAAATGTTCACACCACGACAATGGTGTAGAGTTAACCACTGCTGAGTCATCGTGATGGATTACACTTACAAAGAAAGACATGCGGCCGATGATAGAACGTATTGGTCATTCGGTTGAAGTTAAGACGGCTTTCATGCTCTTTCCCAGATGTTTTAGTTCTCTTTTTTTTCTATTCTTTCTTCCAGACTAGTTATATGTGTTCATATAATTGTTTTATAATTTTTTTTATGACTTAGTTAAGTCATCTTGTTTTATTTTATGTGTTTGTATTTGTTTTATTATTTCATTTGATCTACGGACATTGTTGTCCTACTTTACATTTTATTGCTTGTCTTTTTGTGTGTATTTTTTTTATTTTTTAAGTACGACAGTCGTAGGTTTTCTTGATTTTTAAAAAAATTGTCGGAGCGGATGAAGAATGTAAAATTATCTTTTGCATTGTATAGAGTGTATTCATCTAGTATTATATAGCGTCATAGCCAGCATTGTGTGAGTACCATGTACTTCAGAGCTATCTTTGACTAGAAACCTACGTCTTTCATTGACTTGAATGACTCTGGCAGTTGAGAGTATGTCATGCTCACTCAAAGGTCTCGCTGATGGTGGCGTGTATGTCGGATCATTTAGTTACCTTCAAAATGGTTGAGCTGAATGGTGCTGATATATGTGTCATGTTCGTGAACGGGCGCTGTCAGTTGGGACTGGTCATCTCTTAGCTGCCACGGCCTATTTTAATTATTAGTAACTTTATTTTGAATTGTCTTTTTATTTTACTATGGACACCAAAGAGAATTAAACCACTTGAGAGCTCATAGATCGATTTCGCCTAGGCACACGACTCACCACTGCGGGTCGGGGGACGAAGAAAAAACAGCGGTTGTGATTGGCCGATGCAACAATGTCAGGACAAATGTTCCAAACATAGTGATGCACAAGACAGTTTTACTACAATACCTAATATCGATAAAATAGAACATAACGATGTCTGCTTATTCTTTTTTTTATTAACTATAGTAATTGGGCGTTAACTGGGTGCAAATAAAACACTTACGTAACTCTGTTTTAACTTTATTTAAATTAATGCTAAAATTAAATCAAGGTTAATAAAATCATAAAAAAAAATCAAAAGAATAGTTATTTGTTATGCAAGGCTGCAAAGTTGATTTTTGGCGCGAGTACTTGAATTGAAAACTGAGCGAGCGAAGGATTCTAAGATTGAACCGCGAGAGAAACGAGCGGTTCAAATATAGAATCCTGAGCGATGCGAAGTTTTCAAAGGTACGAGACGCAGAAAAACTTTGCTGCCGAGTGCAACACACAACTTTTCACCTCACACAGCGAGGAAATGAAGTGGGGGCGGCTCGCCTGCCAGTGTAGAAAAGAAGAAAACAATTGAATACAAGACGTGTTCGAATTTTAAACAACACTTTGTGCTCTAGAGCACAAAATGGAGTTTTGCGCTCAGATTTTGAATGAGAAATAGAATCTTTCCGAGCGGGTGAGGTGAAAAAAATTTTGCGCCTAGGTTGGACGATCCTCCTGTACGAGACAATTATTTTAAAATTAACTTACAACGAGGACATTATCATAGGAAGTTCCAGGTACGTTATATTCATCAAATTTGCATTTCTGGGAGGGTATTTGATCGTAAGTTTGTCCTATTTATTGATACTAAATCCAGTAATTATACATCAGGCATTAAATATTGTAACAATGCGGCCTAGGATCACGAATCACGTCGTTAGAATAAATTAACTTATGTACCTACTGGTGAGATATTTAGATGGGAAGGCCCGGGTAAATTAGAACCATGCAACGACGATATAATACTAGACTCCGCATGCACGATCTAAGGAACAAAAACTATTCTGTCAACTCGCTGAGGTACTACGTAAGCGAAGGGGACGGGGTACTGCGTTGTGATTGGCTAACTCAAAGTCTGTTCTGTCTCAACATATGCTTACGGCTCACAGGAGTGGTCGAAATGAGACGGATAAAAGACTTTTTTACCTAATGTGTTGACAGACATCGGTCGCCTGTTATTAGGAGTCTAGTAATATATCGTCGTTGGAACCATGTATACATAGATCAGCCGTCTTATTTGGTAAAGCCTGTAAATTATAAAGTTTTTATTTTACATGTAGGTACTTCTTATTTTTTTTCTAAAAACATACAAACTGAAATACACATGTAAAATAAAACATACCAAAACAGGCAAAAACAGAGTCGGTATTGCTGAACTAAATAAACGGCGTCGGTTCTTTAAGGTTTCAAAGCAATCTTCCGTGAAATGCCTTGAACAAACAACGCTATTTTTTTTGGAAACCAATTTTCCTTGTTGACAGCATTGATCCACTTTTCTTTCACTTCTGGAATATTTGGAAATCTAAAATGTAAACATTAAGTAACGTTACTTTTTTTTACAGTTAGGGAACATCGTTATTTTTATCGACAATATTTTAAAGACTTAGTTTCGAAGTTGTCACAACACTATAGCAATGTATCTGTCTCTTTCTATTTATGCCTACAGATAGAAAGGGACACACTTATTGAAAATACCTAGTGAGAGTAAGGGACTTTTCAAAAAGACATCAACGCGTTGTACATTTTGTGTGCCTTAAACGTAAACAACCAGTTTAGCTTGAGCCCTGCAATTATTCATTATTATCAAATTATAAATATATTTTACTTACCGATGAAAAGTTATGCCATCCTTTTTGTAGCTGGATGTTCTAGATGATTTCCCACACCATTTAATTGAACAAGAACTCATAATTAATTTGATATTAAGCAGAAATATTTAAAAATGTTATCAAAATAATCGCGTGTGGAGAGATCCATTAACTGGTCAAAACTAAAATGGTCAGTCATATTTTCATCTAATATAAGTGCAATTTCATTGATGTGTCGTGAGCCTGAGTCGCCCGTATGAGCAGTCAAGAGGCTTTATTGTCTTTGATGGACACTATTAACTTGCCACATCGTTCTCACATAATGTACCATCTGATGATGAATGATGTAACAAAAGTTTTGTAATAATTTTGGCGATTGAAAAAGAGTGTCCATGGAGTTTCTTGCTCATTCTTCTCCATAGAGATCTATGCTTTGGAATGAGCACCTACGGTACTTTCACAGTTTTTAGGGTTCCGTAGTCAACAAGGAACCCTTATAGTTTCGCCATGTCCGTCCGTCCGTCCGTCCGTCCGTCCGTCCGTCTGTCCGCAGCTTAGCTCAGAGACGCCCAGTACTAGAAAGCTGCAATTTGGTGTGAATATACGGATAAGTTGTGCCGAAAAAGTGGTAAAATAAAATCTCGTAAAATATTTTTTTTTAGGGTACCTCCTGTACACGTAAAGTGAGGATGTTTTTTTTTTTCTCGCGTACCCCTTAGTGTGGGGTATCATTAAATAGGTCTTTAAAAAATATTGATAGTTTCCATTAACAATTTTTTGATAAAAAGATTCGTTTGTGAAATATTAAGCTTTAAAGTGCTAATTTTTGCTCGACTCGAGTGTCCCCCCCCTCTACCAGCTAAACGGTTATGTTTGGGGGTGTGAAAAAATTCACAATAGTAGTATATATAACGAAGTTTAAAAGAAAATTATCATGACTAAGTAGGCTTTACAAGTTTACGAGTAATAGTCGACCAACTTATAAAACGTACTTGGATAACATATTTTCCTAAACAAAAAGTATCGGAGAACATGATCTTCAACTGCAAATGTAAGTTTGTCAACTTTATTTTTACAGCTATAATAGGTGGGTATGTTTTGGGGATAGGTAGGTTTTTATTGTCAACTATTTTTAACTAAATTCAAAAAAAGGAGGAGGTTCTCAATTCGTCGTAATTTTTTTTTTAATGTATTTTCCCCGATTTCTCAAAGACGCCTGGACCGAATTTGAAAATTCTTCTTTTCAAAATTAAATTCAGCGAATCAGCTTAGTTAGTTCGCATAAGTATTTTGATGGGCAACTACGGAACCCTACACTGTGCGTGGCCCGACACGCACTTGGCCGGTTTTAATTATGTCTTGTGACTGGGACTGTAGCACCATAACTATTTTTGTAATTGTTTTATTTTATGTCTTTTGACAATTCATAAGTGCCTGTAATTGGCCTAGTTGAAATAAACGTATTGATTTGATTTGTTTTGATTTGATTGCGTATATTTAATGCCTCCGACTGCGTTTGTGAAAATTGTCCACCACGATCGCTTAAAAACCAAAAAAATATATATTTCTTAGCTTGTTTTTATCTTTTCAGTTATTTCACATTTTTTCATGCAGTCGGGTTTTTGTTTTATTTTTTTTTTTTTATTTTACTATTTTTAGTTTTTGTTAGCATTTATCAGTCCAAATTAAATTGAAACATATAAGTTATATGTATATATTTTGGTAAACCATTTTTAAAATCCTTTATTTGGATACACCCCACTTGATAGAATTTGAGAGATTTAAAAAAAATATTTTTAGTTCGGAACCCTTTGCACGCGAGTTCGACTCTAACTTGGCCAGTTTTATGTACCCAGTGACACTCTCACGTTTGATGAATCTAACGACACCTCTCAAGTTAAAATTCATCAAGCCGTTTAGGCTGCAGAGCGTGCGTGAAATATACCCACATACATACATAGGTACATACACTCGAAAAACATAACCCTCCTTCTGGCGCAGTCGGGTAAAAAGGCATTTAGCAAGTTTCATACTGTTTACATCTAAAACTATATATTCGGTGTAATGATATTAATTATTGCATTTCATAATATTTTTTTTTAGTTAACTACACAGCCATATTTCTGATTTCCATACAGTAAAATTACCAAATTAATTAAAACTGTTTATCTAATGTAAAAGTTGAAAAAGTTGTCAAATGTAAGTATTTGACAGCTATTTGCGAAATTGCCAACTGTTTGGGTAATCTTGTAACATAAGTTTTATTTTAAAATGTAATTAATACTCTACTGTGATAAATTATTATGGCATTGAATAATGTTAAGTTTTTATATAAGTTCTAATCTCAGTGAAAATGTTGATAACAATGAAATAACTGTTTGTAAAACTAACTTAATACAGGTATATTATCAAGGAATAATCACAGACTACTTAGTACAACGACGATATAATACTAGACTCCTAATAACAGGCGACCGATGTCTGTCAACACATTAGGCAAAAAAGTCTTATATGATATATCCGTCTCATTTCGACCACTCCTGTGAGCCGTAAACATACGTTGAGACAGAACAGACCAATTGAGTTAGCCAATCACAACGCAGTACCCCGTCCCCCTCGCTTACGTAGTACCTCAGCGAGTTGACAGAATAATTTTTGTTCCTTAGATCGTGCATGCGGAGTCTAGTATTATATCGTCGTTGACTTAGTACTTGTTCACGTTGAACACGCGGGCGCGGTTGCTAGCTTGTCCGCTAGCGTTTCGACGTGAACACTTCCGTCCGTAATAGGCCATAAATGTTTGATATTTCCTGACCGCGCCCGCGCCCACGAGTCAACGTGTTTGAGCACATAGACACTGATAATAATGATGCTCTTCGACTGAATTACGTTATCGTGGCAAGCCCTGAATCTTTACTAAGTACCTAGATATCTTCTCGCAGACAGCGACATCTTTTATTTTTGAAGCGCCTTTATGCCGTAGTAGTAAGGACGATTTTCATTTGTAGTTTGTCGTCATGAGCATGCGCGCTTAGTTTTCCAGTTATTTCATTTAATCTTTGATGTGTACATTAAGATCATGAAGTTTTCGATATTTTTGTACCATGCACATTTTAACATGTTTCTATGACAAAGAGCCAACGACCAGATTTAATTTTAATAATAATAAGATGGGCAAACAAAACTGTTTCACTACCTACCTAGAGATGATCTTAAACACGTCAAGGTGGCAGTAAGGGATGGCACTGAATTGATCAACGACGATATAATACTAGACTCCTAATAACAGGCGACCGATGTCTGCCAACACATTAGGCAAAAAAGTCTTATATCCGTCTCATTTCGACCAATCCTGTGAGCCGTAAACATACGTTGAGCAGAGGCGGATTATCCTTAAGGCAAACTAGGCATGTGCCTAGGGGCGCGAAGGTTCAAAGGGGCGCGCGGACGGAATTGTAAAATAAAAGAAAAAAACATACCTACAATATAGCATAAAATTTATCCTGTTCAATAATTTAATTCATACGACTGGCGTGTAAAGCCAGATATTATTAGGTATGTAAGGAATTTCATAATTTTCGAGTTTACATGCCAGTCCTACAATATTTTAAAGCTTTAAGCTTTAAAATATTGTAAACCGAATTCGTAAGATGTGTTCGACAATATCGATCTCATGTAAACTCATGCTCTTTTTTCTTTGGCCCCCATCTCATCGGTTTTGCACTGGGATCTGGAGGCGTTGGTCCTCCTGGGCGTCTATCAGTGGCGCGCGGAGGTGCATCGCCGCCGCCGCGCCGGGGCGAATCCCCGCTGCGTCGACACGTCGAGGCGTGGCGGGAAGAGCTCCGGCGCGATCTCAGGGCAGTATGGAGGGAACGACTGTCGTAATAGAGCTCCGGGCGGCGAGTAATGGCCGACTCGCTGTCCGACCATGGACCATGGCCGGGTCGACGACGGCGCGTTGTGTTCCACGCGCGCCTCAAAAATTGTCAGCGCAATGACGGGGGCCCCCTTTAGAGGGCCAAAGCCTGCCGGGGTTGCGGGACACGAATTCCGCGACTCCGATCCCCAAAGCGTTACTGAAGGACACCGTGGATTTTAGTCAGTACGAGTCTGACAGTCCCTCCCGCTCTGCCCTGGGTGGGAGGACTCATTTCAAAATCAAAAATCAAAATCAAAAGTCATTTATTCAAATTAGGCTGATTTATCAGCACTTTTTGAAGGTCAAATTTTACATAAGACAGTCCCCCAAAGCGCCCCCCCTTCGACACTTCCTAGTGTTTTGGCTGGGAAGAAGAAGTGGCGGAACAAACTCCCCAGCAACACATCTGTCTGTACGGTTAGAAGAACCAAGATTTATACAATTTAATAGAACATTCACATTGTACATCAATCCGAGATTACACCTCAATCGTGACTAGAAGGCACATAAAGATAAACTAGGACCATCCATCGTAGTAAAAAACAACTAGAAAATAAATTAAATTACATATAACAAAACCAAAGATCAGCAAGTCGACCAGACACCACAAGCAGCACCCGTTCACGAGTATAACGCAAAGATCAGCTACTCCCCCACGCCATGTAAGTGGGTAGGAGGCAACCCGACCCTCGACGCTACCGCAAGCAATGTCAAATAAGGGAGCATGACAACTTGCCGCCGGTTCCTCAGTCAAATACACTACTAAAATAAGATTAAAAGTCGTGGTCGCTAGTTTTTCATAGTGCAAAACTTTTTGTTAGAACATTAAATTAAAAAACTAATCAACATAATATAAAACAAACACATGCATAAAAATAAAAAAAAAATAAAAAAAACACACACAAAACAACAAAATGTACATAGAAATAAGACTAAATGACTTAACTAAGTCAAAAAAAATAAAAAAAAAACAATTATATTTTGAATGTCAGCGGCTTTTCCCCACAATAAAATTCCGTAGGACATAACGCTGTGAAAATAACTAAAATAAACTAGTCGAGCTGTATCAACGTCCGTGAATTGTCTTACTTTACGGACAGCATAGGCAGCCGAGCTGAGCCTTCCCGCCAAGCTTGTTATATGCGGACCCCATTGAATTTTCGAATCGACTCTTATACCCAGAAACACAGCTGAATCAACAGTTTCAAGCTGTTCATTACTTAGGACAATATTAGGTCCTAGATTTCTAACATTTGGCAAGGCGAACTTTATACATTTAGTTTTTTTAGCGTTAAGAACCAGATTGTTAGTTGTAAACCAATCCGTGACCAGTGTTAATACGGTGTTTACATCGTCAAAATCTTGTCTATTTCTATCTACTTTAAATATAAGAGAAGTGTCATCTGCAAATAATACAACGTCACAAACGCCCTTTACTCAAAAATACATGTAATGTGGTCATTATTTTGACAATCTTGTTTGAGCAAAGTAGCCTTTGCCGGTCTGTTTCAAGTAGCGGCCAGCAATGTTTTTGCTGGCCGCTCTACCAGGCCGGCAAAAACATTGCCGGCCGCTATTTTGACGTTTCAACGTTTTAAAAAAACAAATGCAAAAAGATTTTATTTAAAACACAGCTGTTTGTATATAAAGAGGTAGGCACAAAAAGATTGTATTCCATATTATTAAAAAAAAATACAAAGAAGGAACAAAAGCGCGGTTCAGCGAATTTTTTATTTTTATTTAGTGACTTTTTTGCTTTATGTAAATGAAGTAATAAATGAAGAAAATATAGCAGTCAAACATCGCATTAAAATTATCGCAAACTATTAGTAAGTAATATGATTCCAGGAAAGTCGGTGTTGATTTTAGTTACTGTATTTTTCATAATTGTTATTTAAATTAAATTTCTAGTTAATTAATATATATTTTATTTAAATCACTTGCTGGTTTTATGTAGGTTAGGTACTTGCATTTTTGAGTAAAGCACTATACAAGCCTTGGCCCACTATGTCTACTTCGCTGGTCACGCTATGATTGCCTCGAGCTAGCCTAGCTACGCTCTAGGCCTTCCAGCTTGGCCATCATTGCAGCCCTTGCTGTCCTCGCTGTAAAGGCCTCGGCCTACGGCCTCGGCCTTTATCTCAGCTCGTCCATCCAGTGCTGCATGCTGACCGCGCTGTGTCGGCCTGGAGCTGCGCTACGCTGCGCTGTCGGCCATCATCAGTGCGACCAGCAAAGTAGCCATTATAGGCCGCGGCAGTAATGTACTATTAAAAGATATGGCAAGTCATTGATATAGACCAAAAATAAAAACGGACCCAGAATCGAGCCTTGAGGCACGCCTAGCTGAACATGTTGACCGGAAGATTTGGAACCATTTATATCTACACATTGGAGTCTATTATTTAAGTATGAATCTATTACATTTAGGGCTTCATTTTGGACTCCATAATGACGCAATTTTCGCAATAGTGTGCCATGGTGTACGCAGTCAAACGCTTTAGATAAATCACAGAAAACACCAATTGCATTTTTACTGCTCTCCCACGCCTTATAAATGTGCTTCAGCAGAGCAACACCTGCATCAGTAGTTGAACGACCTTTCGTAAAGCCATATTGTTCGCTATGCAGGAGGTTATTTACATTTGATGATTTTACCACGTAAAAAAAAAGGTACATCGGTTTTGGTCAAACTATAGCACGAGTTATTTTAAATATTGGGGCGCCGATGAGATGCTTGCCTACGGCGCTCTCAACGTTTAATCCGCCTCTGACGTTGAGACAGTACAGACACAGTATAAATATCTACAGTAGTGAAACTCGGCCGCATGATAGAAATAAATACCTACAGCCGCGCGGTACGTAAACATGCGTTAGGGCTGTCCGACGCCTACTTTCTGTTTCTATTTAGTGTTGCGATTGTAAATATACTTTTCTTATATAAGTAAACAAATAAAATACTTTGTATATTGCATAGGAAGTGTTCAATAAAAATGTAATTATGTATGTACGCGCGAGCCCTAGATATACTGTAATCTACGTTCCTAGATTAATATTCATGACTGTGATATAGTTTATTTATGTAGTACACTGAATATACGTAACCCTTTAACCGCCATGTCATAATTCGCATGAAGTGCACCTAGCGCCAGCAAACTTTAGGTACAATACAATAAACAAAGTAATGAAATAAATAAAACTTACTAATTTGTAATCAAAGGTTTATTTTTTATTAAATAGTACCGCAAATAAATCAGTCTTTAAACATACGTTAATCAGTCTTCGAACATACGTTAGGTAATTAGTCTTTTTGACTGAAGGATAAATAGATTAGAACAACAAAAGAGTGATTTACCGATTCATTACCTATCACTATCCGCTGAACTGCCACTACTACTAATATCATTGTTTGATTGCTGCAATACAGAAACACAATTTCTTGCCAAATTAAATTATCGAATTAAACAATAAACTAAGCTTACCAAATCAACATCACTATCTGTGTTAGAACTATCGTCGCTTGTCAATTCATGACTCGATTGCAAAATATTTAATAACTCTTCGTCTTCCAATATTTTTTTAGACTTTCACACAATAACACGAAAAAGGGCTGTACAACACTAGTTGCATTGGGCGATAAATCTTTCCCGTGATTTCACGGTGACGGCGCTAAGGCAACTGACAATACAGCGCGAATTGACCTTGAATCTCATTGGCCGCACGTAATATTACGGTGACGGCGACCGGCGACTGTCTGCACTAGTGAGGTTCCACGTAATGAGATTTCTATATTTTTGTCGTAAAAATTAAATCATTTTAAACTTAAATACATTTTATCGTGTACAAATACTTGTATCAGAGTAACACTATGGTTATTTTGTAATGAAAATACCCACTTTCATTGCAAATAGTGACAGTAGTTTATATAGTGCCTTGTTTATTCTTAGACAACCTATTAAGTATTTTTCGAATTTGCCCCCTCCCTAGTACTCGTAAAATTACGTGGTTGGCGATACAGGTAAGGAGACAGTGATCACAAATGTATTTAAACGTCAAAATTCACAGTATTTATCATTCAAAAGATTGAGAAATGTCCATAACAATAAAGATTATACCCTACATCTTAAAATTGAAACATTTTATGTGGAGTTTGTGCAATATGAGAACTTTTTAAATAAAATAACGTAATTATACGTGTGTGGCGATTCGGGCACAGATTTCAGAGCCCGTAATATTACGGTGTCGGCGCTTAAAGGGTTAATTGTACACCGTACCGTAGGTAAATGAAGCTCACTGCTTCATTTCCGTGCCCGCCGACAATCCCACCGCGCCGTTACACCATGTCTTTACTTTGAATTATACAAACTAACAAAACACACATGCACCGGAGTTTTAACACAAGAGAAAGTACCTACCGTATCATGATTCATTCAGAACCGCCTATAATTTAGTCTCAGTAACTTTCCTTTACTTTATTCATATAATTTACTGTATTAATCCAAATACCCTTTTTTTCGTGAGATAAAGGAAAATACATAACCATTAAAAAGTCACACATTATGTATCTACCTACTAGCTACTAGTAAGTAAAATTTATAGTCAGTACTTACCTTTCAGAGGTTGCAGGTAATTTAAAAAAACTTATGTCTGGATGCGTTATTGTTGAATTCATACACCCAAAAACAGCACAATATTTTCTACTCGTCATATTAAAATAGGTACTTTAACCGATTTTGCGAAAAAAACAACACACCGTCCGTTCGTCACTACGGTACAGCCGTGACTGTCTGCGCCCCGAGCGCGCCCCGACATCGAGGCGCGTAGGTATAGCTCGCGTTTCGTCCGTTTGTAGGGAGTTCTAGTACTGATAGATATTATTACCGTGGTACAGACCTTGAGTTAGCCAATCACAACGCAGTACCCCGCCCCCCTCGCTTACGTAGTACCTCAGCGAGTTGGCAGAATAGTTTTGTTCGTTAGATCGTGCAATGCGTAGTCTAGTATTATATCGTCGTTGGAATTGATATTTGATATCAATTCTATGTGTCACGGGCACGGCTAATTACGTCTGACCATTTTTTTTTCTGAAATCCTGCGTCGCGCGTCGGCTACTGGCGCCTTATGCCTTCCCCACTACCTGACTAAACGTTCGAAGCGAGCGCGAGGCAGGGCTAGAGAGCGCTTCAATTTTAAGAGTGCAAGCAAAAATTAACTTTATGGTGGTCAGGCGTAAACGTCCGTGATGGTACATCTGTAGGTATAATTTAGAGTATTATAATATTATAACATGTAAAAAACTATTAATTAAAGCAATATGCTTTTTAATTGTTTTGTGTTCACCCAATAGTTAACTAACTCTATTAAAGATGGTTTTCGCAATATTGTCATGATGCAAGCTCCTAGAGTTGGTCGTTAGCTGTTTATCTACTGTCGTCTATTTAAGAAATAAAACCATTTACTAATATTTTTACAAGTATTTTATTTTCGTGATGCCTTATTGAGAAGTGTCACAAACAAGATCATTTTAAAATATTTTAATACATAATTGGAAACATAATTATATAAGTATAAATAATTCTTACGTTATTAAGGAAATATTTAGCAAATCCTATTCTTGATTTGAAATAAATGCTTATACATATACTGCTATTGGTCAACAAACATTCGCAACCTCAGTATAAATAACATTTAAAAAAGAAACAAGATAATTATGTACAGTAATACTAGAACATGCTACGAGTCCCAACAGGGGAATCAGAGAATGCAATGACTCAAACTCAATAATATCAGCAATACACACTGGCTTACCTGACCAAACTTTCATCGTGATCAACGAGGCGCTCTCCGCGCTCCTATCATACCTACTACCCTACTACTTAATGTAAAGCAAGTATGTAACTTCGATAAATGGACGATGAAAAAAAGCACTGACTTTTGCTTTTGCTTTGAAATCGTCAAATGTTTGTTGTTTGAGATTGAAAGTAAATAACTATCAGAAAACGTAAGCAGTAGGTATTTTATCTAGATAGGTAGGTATATATTCATTATTATTTCTAGTAAAATTTTGAATTTCTATGTTCTCTAGATTTAATCGTTTGGATTGCAAAAGGGATGATGATAATTATCCTATTATCTAACTTCCTATATTATTATTGCCGTGTCATACATTGGGCACCATTTTCAAAAATTTTAAGGAGAAGAGCAGACAAAGATAGCAATCTCATAATATATGAAACGTAATATCTATGTTTGAATGAAGTAAATATAATGTAGAAATTTGTATCAAAAAATCTATAATAGATGTGAAGTCATCCTAATTTAAAGCATGTGCTATACATTATAATGCAACTCGGAGCTCTGAATTCATGTAATACTCGAGTCTTCTGAACAGTTAATGGCTGAATCGATTAGGTACCTATCATAATATTTGACCATGATCATTCAATGACACCTTTACAATATAAAATATTATTTTTGATTATGCTATGTTGTTCCTTCGTTGATTACAGATTTCTCTAATATCTAGCTACCAAAACTACGATTCCTAAATCCGTACTAGTTTCAAGTAATTATTATAAGACGGTACGATTAACTAGAAACGTTAGGAGACTTGGTGAGAGAAATGGTTGCTTAGATAGCCTGCAAATAAATAGCATAATATTAGACGCTGCTAAGCGGCACTATAATGCCGTAAATAGAGATTCCAAAATGAAAGATGGTTTTCCGAATTGACATTGTGAGTGGAATTAATACAGTGAATGGTGGCGACCGGTAAATGGTCAAGGGCCCGCGGACGATACTACACAGTTATTTTCAAAGATCTCACCAACAAGCTAATTGCTACAACTTACGGTTGTCGACGTAACTCCACTACCTACTCACTCTAGCCTAGTCCAACCTGAGATTGCAATTAAAAACATGTCAATATAAAATATTGCATGTAAAGGAGAATCCATTTTATAAGCAACCTATGAATATTTCGGAAAAGATTTTATTACTTACATATTATATTAATGCTCATTTGTCAGATAAGAAGTGTTAAGGAAATAAGAAAATACCAAGAGTAGAAAAAATAGATACACCTACTACACTGTTAACTTACGTCAATCAACACGAAACAACTTTGGTCCAGCTATAACAATTCAGTGTTTAACAATTTTTTATCTCTATAAATACAATATTTTATAGATTCTGCCAATAAGCAAATATTCGTAATTAAAACGTGCAAATACATTATCAACTTGTGTGCATAATATTGAAATGTCTTTAGAAATACATTCAAACAATAAACATATTAATAATAAATCTTAAATAGTACTGATATTGAAATAATCACATCCACGGATGTCTTCTGTTGGATATTTTGTGAACTTACAGTAGGTACAATTCATTATTATATTATAAAGTATTGTAAATAAATATACCCCTGCTGTGTTAATGCACACACACATATAGCCCTGCTGACCAATATAACGTGACTGAGCCTTTAAATTCTATAATGATTAACTATGGAATGAAATGTATAACGTTACTTAACAGGATTTAAACAAACTTAATCTCCTAGGATCAATCTGCAAAACATACGGCTACAAGCCACAGCGCGGCTACGTATTCTTTAATCCGTCTGGAATTACCAAGAAGTATTATATGATGAATGTCTCTGGCGTCGTTCACCCCATTGAAAGCACAACCCCATGAATATGAGTAATAAACGATGATTGGACCCAGGTGTAGTTTCGCTCAAGGCTTTAGCCGTACTGCACTGTCATTTCAGTGACTACATATTTTCATATTCATACAATAATAATCGACTAGATACTTATATATCATGGACAAATCTATATAACTGGATATGTGAGTGATATTAAATAAAGTGCATTATATAACTAGCGACAGCTACGTTTAAATATTATGTCTAGATAAATATTTAATCGTGAACATTGTCCATCTATAACAAATAATAATAAACTTATCAAATATAAAAAAATGGTCAAATCGATAATGTCATAGCGAGATCATTATTTTGTGGATACTACAGTACTTATCTAAGTAATACACTCGGCGTCACAAAAATCGCACCACTTTAAGAATTCCCTTCAAAGTCATTTTAAACCTATTAATCAATGGTAGACATATGACTATAAGGTATCATTGGAAAGGCAATTTATTTAAATTTCAGTATAAATCAATGGATTTGGTTTTTTGTTTACCAGGGAATAAAAAAAAGCAAGCTAATGCAAATGATTAAAAAGTTAAATTTTATTTTATCAGCAAAAATTACAACAAAGTCCTTAAAAACAACTTAAAACCTAGTGTTACCCCCCCTAGCCCTGATGACTGCTTCCATGCGTTCTCTCATGGACCTAATTAATGTGACAACAGTCTCTTGAGGAATGTTGTCCCATTCTGCAACGACGGCATCTTGGAGGTCTTGGAGAGTGGTAGGGGCAGGATCACGTGCCCGTACTCGCCGTTTCAGTTCATCCCAAAGGTGCTCAATAGGGTTTAGGTCTGGACTTCGCGCCGGCCAGCGCATAACAGGGATTCCAACTTCTTGCAGGTAGTCTCTTACAATTAAAGCGGTGTGACAGCGGGCGTTATCGTGCATTAACGTGAACCCACTGCCAACAAAACCCGCATAAGGGACAACCTGCTCCTCTAAGATCTCTGTTATGTACCGAGCAGCAGTCAGCGACCCTTGCCCGCGAGCACTTCCAGTCCGAGAAACACACACAAGGTTCGTTTTACCGTCGATTGACATGCCGCCCCAGAACATGCACGAGCCACCCCCGTATTCCACTGTCTCTTGAATACAGGCTTGTGCGAATCGTTCACCTTGCCTCCTATACACTCTTCGACGCCTGTCGTTGCAGAAAAGACACACCCTCGTCTCATCCGAGAAGAGCACAGCCCTCCATTGGTCTATTGTCCAATCCACATGGTCACGGGCAAATTGCAACCGGTCTCTCCTATGCTGTGCAGTCAATTTTGGCCCTGTAGCAGCCCTATGAGCTGCAATTTTCTTCTCCCGCATTCTTCTTCTAATCGTGGAGACGCTTACAGAAGTTCTGCGAGCTGATAGCAGTTGTTGTTGCAGCTCAACAGCATTGGAGAACCGATTACGTAAAGACGTCGAAACAATGAAGCGATCGTCTCTTTCCGATGTGCACCGTTGTCTTCCAGATCCACGTCTTCGGATATAGCCACCAGTCTCTTGGAAGCGTTGGAACACTCGTCGAACGGCAAAACGACTCAAGTTCAGTTGCCGAGCAACATCACATTGCCGCATCCCTGATTGCAGTAGTGCAATGACTTGAGCGGCTTCATCTGCAGTGGTATCCATCTTCTGGGGTATTTTTCTTGCTGTAGCTGTTCACGTGTGTTCACTTCAAAGGTTGAATAGCGAATGACCCACATTTAACCCGGGTCGCCCGTTTTATACCCTTGTAGGGAGGTGCAATTAGTGGCCCTTGCAATGCGTATTTTGACAACATTTTTTTTAACGTTACGTGCTAATGAAACCTGTTGTGTTTAGGGATTCTAACTGTTGTTAATTTAAAGGTCGTTAAGCATACTTTCAATTGATACCAATATTAATTGGGTTTAATGTATTCGTTACTGGCGGGACATGTTTTAAACTTATTTTCGAAGAGGTGCGATTTTTGTGACGCCGAGTGTAGTATATTATATTGTCGAATATTTTTAATAAAGTGCTTATTCTAATTTAATTTAATAATAGTTCTGTATTATGTTACTGAACCAACAATTTTAGCTTTGTCTCGCACAAATACGCCTGTTTTCTAGCCAAACTTTATAACAAAAATGCAGTAGGTATTATGTAATATTATTTAACATCAATAGACACAAGATAGTGTTATTATAGCATAGCCCTTAGTGATTTTATGGGAGGAACAGTTGAAATGGATTCCACTAAAGCTAAAACGAGAAACGTTAGGACTATGCCTTTTGACATAAAGTTTAATTCATATTATCATATAGTCTAACCACACCGAAGCGTCCATCTGAAACTTAGCGTAGTATTTTCACCATTTATACTCCTTTCATCTATCTCAGAAGATATAAATGTCAAATACATTGCATAAATAAGGGTGGATTTACTATGTAACTTTTAGATTGACGCCTCGATGCGAGTCGACTACGTGCTATTATGAACTGACCCGTATCCTCACTTGTGACAATATTTTAAAGCAGCCGCTCCTTAAGGTGAATACTCCAACCAGCCCGCAAAGGTGCATGTAAGTTAGGTTTCGGAGATTTTAACAATTTACACCTTTTCTATGTGAGAGCTGATGGAGCGAATGTTTTGATCATTTTTATATATAAAATTATACTTGTTATTGCCGCGAATCATATTTTGATAAAGTAACAGCATGTCACTGGCCTGCAAATTGCAAAAAACGTAAGAAAATCTGAATAATTGAATTTCGCGGGCTGGTTGGAGCATTCACCTTAAACCAGAAAAACTAAATAAAACATGATTATCATGAAGCTGCTACTATTTGGCACTGAAACGACTTCTCATAATGACATTACCCATCTTTTATAATAATACCAAACATGTTTATCAAATACTCAATAATAGGTCTATGCCCATTATACTATCACACAACCATTCCTGAAAAAATGGCTGAAATAGATGACATTGAAATGATTGATAATATTAAACGTAACACTAAACATATTTTAAAGATCTTACCTTCCCATGTCACTTATATTTATTAATGTCATGTACATTAAAAGAACAAGACACTATGCAATGTAATGCTTGTCACATAATTAATGTTTCGTAGGCAAAATTGTTTCATAATAACAGCTCAGTATGTATAATTCATTAACAGTAAGTCATAAAAGACTTCATTTCGTTGTATTTCACACTAACAAATATGGAATATTTTACATCTCTTTGCCATGTCAGTCATTATTAAATCATTAGTAACTAACAATTAGCAGAATATTTAGGTTTTCAATGACTTCTAAGCTCCATTACAGTCGGAACTAATATTGTTTAAAAGGCATTGTAATTACTACTATGTCTTGCTTTTAAATGTGATACTGGCAATACTTATGTTCTAAATCTGGTTAATAAATCGGTTGGGATATGGTTAATGACTAGGATCAAAATGACTAGGGAATTATTGTTATACAATTGGTGGGATTATACATTATTGGAGTTCTTTAAATATGTATTTACATAATCCGACATTTCTCTCTTCCACTGGCTGATGCTTCTCCACCATCTTTTACGGCTTTATCTTTCTTTTTTTTCCCTTTTCCGTCAACTTGAAGTGACACATTTCTGTTCTTCTCCATATTTAATAGTTCCTGTAATCATGGTATAACATTAAACTTGTGAATGACTTTGTTGAATACAAGTCATTATGATATTAAATTATAATCATCATCATCATCATCATCATCATCAGCCGATACCACATTGATAAAGCACAATTTGACGAAGCGTCAACGAATCTTAGAAATATGATTAAAGACTGGCACAATGACACTCTCGAGATAAAGCTGGAAACGCTCACAGCTACTGTCTCCACTGGCTACTCGCTATGGAAATTTACCAAGAACTACGACAGACCAATACAGGCAAAGCCACCTATTCGAGTAGGCAATGGCTGGGCTGAAACGGATCAAGAAAAGGCTAACGCTGTTGCTAGTCATCTATCAAAAGTCTTTACTCCGAATGATGCGCAGGACAACTCTCACGAAGCTTTAGTCACTGAGACTCTTAATCAAGCTATGCAGCTTTCACTACCTCCGAAACCAGTCACAGCGAGAGAAGTGTGGAAGACTATAAGGGAACTCAAGGATAAGAAAGCTCCGGGCTTTGACCTTATAACTAAAGAGATTTTGATTCAACTACCTAGGAAGGCAATAGTGCTCCTAACTACTATATTTAACGCAATTCTGCGAGTGCCATATTTTCCCCAGCTATGGAAGGTGTCGCAAATAATAATGGTTCATAAAGTGGGAAAATCGCCTAATGATTCTACATCGTACAGACCCATCAGTTTGCTACCAATTAGGTCTAAAGTCTTTGAGAAGGTCCTGTTACGCAGAACACTGCCGATACTGGAGGAAAATCGAATAATACCCCACCACCAGTTTGAGTTTCGCCAGCAGCACTCTACGGTGGAACAGGTGCACAGAGTCTATAACAAGATACACACTCGAACACAAGGAATACTGCTCTTCAGCTTTCCTAGATATCCAGCAGGCTTTTGACAGGGTCTGGCACAAGGGCTTACTATTCAAAATTAAATCATACCTCCCACACTCATATTTTTGCTTACTAAAATCCTATTTAGCAGACAGGCTATTCCAAGTAAGGGAAGGTGAGGAAACTTCAAAGTTTTATAACATATTGGCTGGAGTCCCGCAGGGATCTGTGCTGGGACCTCTCCTTTACACCCTATTCACAGCGGATCTCCCGCAAGTAGACGGTATCACCACCGCTACGTTTGCTGATGATACAGCCATACTAGCCAGCAGCACTGACCCAATACGTGCCTCAGAAATGCTCCAGAATGGACTAAATGAAATCACTAAGTGGCTGCAAAAGTGGAAGATCAAAGCTAGCTCGTCAAAATCGATACATGTAACCTTTACCTTGAGAAAAGGAAACTCCCCCCCGATAACATTAGATAACACCATATTACCCCACTCTGACTGCGTACGGTACTTAGGATTGCACCTAGATCGAAGACTGACATGGAAGCGCCATATCAAAGCCAAAAGAGAAGAACTAAACATACAATACAGAAACCTCCACTGGCTGCTTGGACGTAACAACAAACTCTCCATAGACAACAAACTTCTAATCTATAAGACAGTATTGAAGCCTATTTGGATGTACGGCATACAGCTATTGGGAAGTGCCAGTAACTCGAATATATCTATCCTGCAAAGAATGCAAAATATAATACTCCGCACTATTAGCAACTCACCTTGGTTCATCACTAATGATGAAATACATGATAACCTCAACATGTTTACTGTGAAGGATGAAATCAAAAGCACTACGCAAACCTAGCAGCAACGGCTGCAAAATCACCCCAACCCTCTTGCTTCACAATTAAAATGTCGAAGCTATACAAAAAACTAAAAAGAAAGATGTAATCAGCAGTGATTGAGTCTGATAAACATAAGGAGTAGATGGTCTCACTGGAGATCACAGTCGCCGTGTCAAGCTCCTATATCAAACCTGCTTAAAGAGGCACTGATTGCAGATTCAATTTCCTGAACCTCAGTTCAGGAAATTGAAAAACAAAACAGCCCACAACCACTTGAGAAATTCACCCTGTCTATTTTCTTCTATTGCTTACGCAACAATATAGTGACGAGGAAAAGAAACATAAAGAAAATAAATACCTGGAAGAGTTGGGTAACATTGTGGTTTGTTTTAGCCGATGTCTCCATGAATGAAATGCCCCATTCTTGAGCCTGGGCTTGTCCTTCTGATGCTGAGACTTCCCTTATCTCTGGACTTTCATCACATTTGTTACCTGCCAGCATTACTGGTATATTTGGAAGCTCTGTACCTTTTATTTCCTTTATTGTTTGCCATATTGGCTTTAGTTCTTCTAATGATTGTCGGCTGCTCACGGAGTACACCAATATAAATGCATGTCCCTGTAAATATGTGAATTAAACATTTTATCATCTTGTTATTGAATTTTTTTTTTAATAAAATAGTAGGTATAGACAAAACATCACAAACAAATCTATACCGTAATAATACCATAAGCCCACATGTACAAGTACTTAAAATAAGCACAAAGATATGATTATTAAAATAAAAATGTCAGAAAGTATGAAAGTGGCTTGATGTTAGTTGTCTTATTGATTCTTGTAGGATATGCTGTCTTATTTTATTTACTGGTTTCTAGAGCTAATCCTAAAACTAATGTATTCTAGATTAGTTTATCTAGAGTTCTGGGAAAATACAAAAGCGCTTGATTTTCATCTTATTCAATCAATAAATTTACCTTGCTAATTGATAGTCTTTGCATAGCAGGGAATTGGTGTGATCCAGTTGTATCAGTTATTTGTAATGTGCATATTGTCTTGTTGCTGCTTATAACCTAGAAAGAAAACATTTTATTACTTTATAGTCACTCAAGAATAAGAGGACTTTTTTAAAACTAGCTGTTCCCTGAGGTTTCATTCCTGCTACTCCACTCTTATTGGTTGTAATGCTATACAGCCTTCCTCTATAAAATGTACTAACCAAAACAAAAATATTTTTTCAATTGGAAGCAGTAGTTCCTGAGATTAGCATGTTGAACTAACAATTTCTTCAGCTTTATAATATTATCTATGCTAATATTTTAGAGAGGTAAAATTTGTTTGTTTGTATTAGGGGGTAACCTCCGGAAGTAATGAACAAATTTTAAAAATTGTTTCACTGGTCAAAAGCTACATTATTCGTGAGTGCTATAAGCTATAAATTATAAAAATATCATGTATATTTTATCGCCCAACGAAGTGGGCAAGGGTCAGCTAGTAAATAAAAAGTACAGACTGCTGTGCCCGAAAATTGGTCAGTGGGTCATCTTAGGAATTAGCCGCATGGATGGCTCATGGCTGGAGATAGTGACCTTTCTTGTCTTTAAATAGTAAGATATAAATCTCCAATGTCAAAAGATTTATTTACATTGGGTATGTATTATGCCAATTATGCCAACAACACCTAAAGAAATAGCGAAGGAAATCAGACTACTAAACTCGAGAAAGGCTCCGGGATTCGATCTGATCACTCCTTGCATACTGAAAAATCTCCCCAGAAAATGCATCTCATTTTTAGCAAGTCTGTTCAACGCAATCTTTCGAACATCGCACTTTCCTGACCTGTGGAAAATCTCTGAAGTTGTCATGATCCACAAATTGGGTAAACCTGAACATGAAGCCTCATCTTACCGACCTATAAGTTTAACGCCTGTACTTTCCAAACTATGGGAGAGAATATTCCTGAACCGACTGATACCGTACATAGACAACAATGATGTAGTTCCGTCCCACCAGTTTGGCTTTCGGAAATTGCACTCAACAATAGAACAGGTCCACGGTGTTTACCAAATAGCAAGACAGGCTTTAGAAACAAAAAAGTACTGCTCAGCGGCATTTCTTGATGTACAACAAGCTTTTGACCGAGTCTGGCACAAGGGATTGTTGGCCAAAGTAAAAGATAAACTTCCACATTCTATGTTCGCACTCATCCAGTCATATCTATCAGACCGCTACTTCCGAGTAAAACAAGGCGAAGCAAGATCAAGATTGTTTAAAGTTGAAGCTGGTGTACCACAGGGATCTGTTCTTGGCCCAGTGTTGTACAACATATATACATCAGACCTGCCCACATTAAATGGCGTAACAGTAGCAACATATGCCGACGATATAGCCTATTTATCGGTTGATCATAACCCAGAAATGGCCAGCAGAAGACTCCAAATACAACTGGACAAAACCCACAAATGGTTCTCAAAGTGGCGAATTCGAGCCAGTGCATCCAAGTCCAATCATATCACCTTTACACTCAGGCACGGAGACACCCCTCCTGTTAGACTTGGTTCCAACACCCTACCACACACTGATTGTGTTAAATATCTTGGCTTCCACTTAGATAGGCGTCTAACATGGAAGCAACATATCAAAAATAAAAGGGACGAGATAAACCACAAGTTCCGCAACCTATATTGGCTCATGGGAAGAAATTCTGTGCTCTCTGTAGACAACAAACTCCTTATCTACAACTCTGTCCTCAAGCCCATATGGACCTATGGGATCCAATTGTGGGGCGTTGCCAGTAAAACCAACATACTTTGCCTGCAAAGAGTCCAAAATGGTATCCTAAGATCAATAGCAAATGCACCTTGGTTTGCTCGGAATGACGAAATCCATGACTATCTGCAAATACCATCAGTTACCTCTGAAATCGAGCGATACAAAAAACAACACAAGGCACGCCTAACCTTGCATCCAAATGCACTAGTCACTGACTTGTTAAACCCGACAGCGGTGGTAAAAAGATTGAAAAGAAACCACCTTCTATGAGTGGGAGGCGCAGCACTGGCTGCTCCACCAAAACGTCATTTGTCAAAGAACGAATTCGCTTATGGTCTCACGACCGATTGCAAATAATAAAAAAAAAAAAAAAAAAAAAAAAAAACATTGGGTATGTTTAGACAAAAATAAAAAAAAATAACCAAAGTTTACCATACTACCAGCTTTGCTTTTTTACTATGGATCAGCAAGTGAGTTGAGTCAGCAAGAAAAAAGTGCAATAGCACTGTGAGATTCAATGAAATTCTTTCACAAATACACTTGACTTGTTTCTTATTCTTACTCAACACAACTAGAAACCGTGTAAACAATCAAATACGTAAAAATAACAAACATAAAATAATGTTACCTGTCTATAGGTATCCTCGATGGTAGGTATGTAAGATTCCCTGAAAGTTCCTTTTACAAATCGAAGCACTAGAGAACTTTTGCCAACGCCACCCGCACCAAAAACTACAACACGGTAATCATTACTTTGCTCCGGCATTACTTAGTTTTAGCAATAGAATATCCTTTGAAATCTATTCAAAATTCCAAATACTGAGTTATGTGCTGTTACAACTCTAAAACATCGTGGATACAAGTTGCTTGCTCAGTTTTTATTCGCTCCAACATGTATAAATTGGGGCAATTTTCCCATGCTAATGTCCCATCATTTCATAGAATTATTACTGTGAAGTAGTTTAATTTCCAGCTTGGGACTTTGCAACGCCCCAATACAAAACGCAAACCAACCAATACAAATCACTCCTTCCTTCACTGAATACTGCTGAATACACATAGACTAAAAATTTTTTGACAAGATGACAGATTCATCCAAGATTATTACAATGTCATTATTTAATTGAATGATCATTGAATGTTAGTCGATTAACTAAAATTAAACGTCTTGTTGAAGTGCTGCTTTGATTGGCTTCTTTGACGCCGCTTTTTATCTGATACAGGTCCCTTGTATCCTCCTGTTAAATGTGAACGCAGACCTAGCCGCACCGCAGTCTCCGCAGTCCCCGCAGTCATCGTTTTCTTACCGCTTCTGCGGCTACTGCGATGCGGGTGAGTGTGCGAGGTTTCGTAATGCGGGGACTGCGGAGACTACGGTGCAGCTAAGTCTGCGTTTACCTTTAGCCGGAAGGCGCACATTATGTTTTTGTCCCGAAGAAACGGGAAAAACTTAGCTCTTCGCACGAGCGTATTTTCACAATGAATTTCATTACAGCTTGACATAAAAATGTAGAAAACCGGAAGTCGCCACTGTCTTCGCGCTACCAGCACTTTGAATGATTTTATTTAATTTCTTTTCACTTATTACGTTAGTTTTATGGCAAAATAATAAATCTAAGAAACCTGCGATCTTTATTTACATCAAATATCAAAGATTTTAAAACGCTGTCAGAAATAAAAATTTTAGTTCCGTTTCAATCCGTTCTGGCCAAGCTGTAGAACAAAAAGGTTAAGGGTGAATTGAAATTAAATGTACAAAAACGCCCAGCACTTGAGATAAAATACTGTATGAAAAAAAGCGCTAGGCTTTAACTGTACAGTTAAATGAGATTGCATTTGTTATATATCGGTGCTTGTGCGGTGCTTTATCAACGCCAGAAAACAAAGCGGTCGCGCTCGTGCGAATGGGGTCTAACTAACAGTGTGCTAAAATCGACTCATTCATAATATCGATTTAAAATCTTTTCTATCGAACCTGGCTCGCCTATGTGACATTCATTCGGCTCAAAAAAAAAATTACAAATGGCTTCCGTTTTTAACTTACGCCTATCGTAATCCTCTGTTGGTATGGTTTTTTAATAAGGTTGGACAGTTTTTTCTTATTTCCATTGTGTGTTTTAATTTCCGTAAATATATAACTTTTCCATTTAGATTTACAAATTGATCCTAACTAATTTGACCTTCGCCAACTACGTGCCGGTAACTTTCGTATCTCGCTAATATTTTAGGTTTATTTCTGTATTTTTATCGGATTGTGAATCTGACGAACATTTAGTCATAATGTATCCTGTATAAAGAGTATTTTGTTATAATTATGTTACCTGATTTGTGTAAATTATCGACATAGTGCTTACCGTCATTCATAAATATTTTTTCTCTTCCAGGCTACTACTAAAACGTGACGAACGTGTTCGATCGAATAATTACATCGTTTATTTGAGCAATGGGTATACAAGATCTTCAAACGTTTCTAGAAAACGAGGGTGTTGGAGTTGATTTATTCCGAATAGCTAGAAATCATGCCGGCGGGTTCCGCTTGGTTCTCGACGCGGAAGGATGTTTAGATCGCTTGTACGGAGGATACTTCTCAGGTAAGCATTTATTGCCATTTTTTTTAACGTGGTAAAATCATCAAATGAGTCCTCCCACCCCGGGCAGGGCGGGAGGGACTGTCAGACTTGTACTGACTAAAATCCACGGTGTCCTTCAATAGCCCTTTATGTTCCGGGGTCACGGTAATGAGATAAGTCCCGCGACCCCGGCAGGCTTCGGCCCTCTAAAGGGGGGCCCCGTCATAAGCATTTATTGCCATAAAAGTAAAGTGAATGTTAACCAAAATAGTTAAAAGAAATGTTTGGTAAAAATTGTTAACTATATATATAATAAATATTCCTCAGATTATGGCTTAATCCATTCTATGTTTGTTAAAACAGTTTTAACACTGGAAACCAAAGACATGTTCAAACTGTGAGTCTTTACAGATTGGGCATGTGGAGGCCAGTGGGCACGCTGTGTCCAATTTCTGACTACACTTGCCCAGGCTCTTGCTGAACATCAAGTTGCCTTATGTGTGTGCTTCAATGGTGCACACCCTGCTCCTCCTGCATTGCCACATCATTGGATACAAACTCAAGCTACATATCGCCAGAGGGTTAATTCTGTAAGTGTGCAATCTTGTAATTGATTTTAATATTAAAATAGTAATAAAATTGTCTTCCAATAGTTTTGTTGGTGCTGTGCTAATACTCCTAATGAACACCAAAGTTGAAAAAATTTACAATCTTATAATTCATAACTCACCCTAATGAAGGTAGTGTCATTTCTCTAAAGATAATTTAAGTTGAACTTTTCTGTTAGATACATTTAGATTCTACTTATTCAAAGTGTGATTAATTTCTATATTATTATAATGTAAATAAAATGTTCCTTTTCTTGTTGATGATAACATTTTTTTTTGGACTGTATTTGTTATGTTGTATGTTCATGCCAAATAAATAACGGGCTTACACAGGTACTGCGCCACATCGCGACAAAAGGCACTCCTCCTCCTAAAGTATGGTGGGTACCGCCAATGGGACTACATTCCTGCCTCAGAACAGCACTAAGATATTTAAACATCCCAATAGTAAGTACTTAGTAATACATAAATGATGTTAAACTACTTAATTTGAAACATTTACAAATAATTTCACAATTGCTTTTCAATAGATGGTGTCTTCTGATGATCATTGTCAAGAAGTTGTTGGCCTGTGCCGAGAGAAAACTTATGCTGGACTCGTTGGTTGCTCTGGTGAATACATAGCATTCCAGCCTCCAAGATACTTTAGCTCTTCACAACTGAAGCTTACATACAGGGTAAGACTGAGAAATCAGTTAAAGAATAAATAAACTTTCTTTGATGGAGAATTTGGTTGTTAAGTCTTGTGGTCCTTACTAAGACTAATCTTACTAATCAAGATAATGAACTCACTTATTTGGGTAAGGACTAATTCTGAATAGGGGAAAAGGGTTCTTCAAATTACATAATATAACATGTGTCCAAAACAAAATATTTTAGGAATGGATACTCTTATATTTGTTCAAAAAATATTGCTTACCTGCTAAGTTTGAAAGTGAAGTGGCCAATTCACACAACACGCGCCGTGAGCAAGCTCGCTTCGTGCAAAAAAGTTGCGTGAATGGTGGGGTGTCAGCACACATACAACATCATTATACTCTCAATGGCGCAAAGGCCCGGAAGCTATATCAGAAATATTAAAATATGCACGAAACTTGATCATAAAAGTCATGTTTTTTATGGAGAAACAAAATAATGAATAAGAAGATCTCTAATAGAAAAATATCTACTCAAATGATTCCGATATTGTTTTGGCAAATGGAATGACTCTCCAATTTATTGGCCTTGTGTAAATACTCCACTAACCTTCAACAATGCATGCACTGGGGTGTGTGTATGACTAACCATAACTATTGGAACGAAGTTCCTTATCGCGCGTTGTGAAAGTGGGCTGGACGGAAAAAATTCTTACGAAAAGTTGTCACGACACTTTTATCCGACTGCGCGACGCAAAGGAGGGTAATGTGTTTATTACCATGGAATGGACTGGAGTGGAGTGGATTGGAGTGGAGCGGAGCGGAGCGGAGTGGAGTGGAGTCGCGACGATTATTTTTGTTGAGTGTATACAGTAACTTCGTTCCATCCGGGTGTCCCTTGACACCTCTCAAGTTTTTTTTGAACTGTTTTTATTTTTTGTCTTTTGATAATTCAAAAGTGCCTGTAACTGGCTTATTTGAAATAAATGTTTTGATTTGATTTGATAACGCAACCATTTCAGAGTGGTTTAAAATAAAAAGAAATGTTCTTATTTATATTTATTTTGTTTATTACAGTCATCATTGGAAACAAAGGAGTACATGGTGCATGAGCTGACACAGGTATTAGAGGTACCGCAGGACCGGCTTTGCCTAATGGCAGCACTACTTGGTGGGACCATCCTCTCTGAGCAAAGCCTAGTTGATTTCTATAAACGTTTAGGAATCACACAAAAAAAGCAGGTTCCTCCAGAATCTCTAGTAAAAGCCATTTGTCAGTATGTCCGAGAATTGCCTTCATCTGATGTAGATGCTGCATGCATCGATGTATTTGGTGACCTTAATGATCTCCGAGCTGCCAAACTGAAACAAGCTGTACAATATTATTTGAATGGTACTAAAGATGGATTCTTGAAGTACAGAACTGCATCTGGTGAGAACAATATTCATATTTGTGAAAATATTAATTTAATTTGTTATAGTTTTCTTATTCAATTCTAAAAGCAAAAAAAATATCAGTCTGTTTCTTAATTTCAGGTCGTCGTCCTAAGAATAACAAAAAAAATCAAAAAGCTGATATTAGCCCTCAGGCAACTCCTTCTGACTTAGACACATCTAAACTGGCTGCTGAATCGTCTGAACATGAGGTTTATATTTTATTCCAACAAGTAAAATTGCTATAGTCATCCACGCCTTTTACATCGTCATCAATATCATTGGCATCCATTGGCAAATCGTCAGATATTTTTGCATGATCACTAGTTCTAAATTTAAATCTATTGTCTAAGTGCAAGTGACATATTTTTTGACAGTTTTTTTTTTATTTTCCCTCCCCCTTTTTGTATTTTATTACAACCCGTTTGTTATTTACACTAAGCACTTCAGATAATTAGAAAACTGCAAACTCGATAAATTGCAGCAAAAAGGCTTGGACGACTACAAATTGGCAACAGCAAATGCGTCAATTAACGCCGACTTTAGCATGGAAGAAAAACCTTCTGAAATACAGCAAGGACTTGCGGCGATATCATTGGACTCCGGAGACGCGGGCGCAGCCAACCAGCAAATAGTTCATCCAGCTGATAAAAATGAAAAACCACAACCTACTCAAAAAGAGGTCTGATATGTTTCAGTCATTAGGTTTGATAAATGTAAATACAAAACTTAAGTGGTTCTAGTTTTAATTGATACTTGGAACTTTGATGAACCTTTGTGCCTTTGGCTTGTGGCCAAAAATAAAATGTAATCTAAATCAATCAAATCTTATTCCTTCGTTTTTGATGAGTCGATTGGTTACTATGCATACTAAAGATCCAACCAAAAATAGGAACCAAGATTGTTATTATTAATTTCCAGCTAATATAGGTTCGTCAAAGTTTCGATAGATTTGGATGTGTTCGACAATTATTTATTTAATAAATTAATATGGTCGGTAATATTTTGTGCATAACTATTTATCGTATGTTCATAGGGTCGTCCGAGTTTGAAGCAAGTACCAAACGAAGACAATTGCCCTCCGGCTCCAGCTGAAGTGTTACGTACATGTGCCGAGCGGCATGCGCGCGGCCTCATGCACCCTCAGATGCTGTCGATACTGACACACCGCCAGGTCACCTTGCCTGTGCTTATGGAGGATGACAATCACCGCGAAATTCCCTCTATTCATCATTTCTTTAGACCTATCAGGCAAAATGTGTATGCAATTTTGTATAACATGCATCATCACCGCTTTATGGCACAAAAAGCCAAAGGTAACCTACTGATTTTAATAATGTAAATAAGTCCGGTCAAAATAGACATTTCAAATAACAAAAACTCCAATTATGATGTTAGCGCAATGAATAATCCAAGTTTGAGAACACGAGTGCCGAACGCAACTTTGTCAAAAATCGAATATGGCTTAGGCGCACAAAGATAGGCTTGAATATATTTTGATAACTTTTTCACATGGATGATGAAGACTTTGGCACTTTATTTTACTGGTGTACCCCAAGGTCTACCAACCAACCAAACATTTAGCTTTGTCAGAGATTTTGTTTGTGTCTAATTTAACTGGACTATAATGAAATATGTAACATTGATGGTTCACGATGCGTGTGCTTATTTTTTAGAGGAAGGTTCAACAAGCTCGGTGAATATTGATCGTCCTTGTACTGTTCAAATATCCGAGTGGATATTTTCCCGCGTCAACCCTGGGAAGAGTCCTGAAACGGTGCCGGGAATTGTTCTTGAATGGCCTGTACCAACAGTGCAAAGGCTTTGGTTCGGGTGAGCTTATATCTTTAGGTATTTTGCTCATCATTAGTTTTCCTTCAGTATAGAAATACTGCAATGTGATCAATGATATTTTAGTAAACAGATATGTTATGAGCGCGCAAAACGTGAAGACCAGAAAATGTCCTACGTGGGACAATTTGCTAGTCTATGATGCCGACGTGCGTGGGGATTGATGACGCGTGGCGCTGTTTGTTTATCTAGCTGTCACTTTTTTTCTTATTGCGTTTTATCAAGCTATCCTTTTTACTTGTAGTGAAATGTAATGTGTGAATAAAAAAGTGTGTATGTGTGCTGCCGCTCGGCGCGGAACAGTTTTTTCTGTTGTTTTGTAAGTGTATAACATATCTGTATATTAGAATATTGAATGTGATGTAATGAATATTGTTTACTAAAAAACTTTTTTGCATTGTATTCCTCACTATTGGATAGGAATAAGTGTTATTTTTATTCGACTTGTTACAGAACTGCCCAAGATGATAAATGTCGCCGTATGAGAGCTTTTCTCTCTTGCATGCGCTCGGATACGCCATTGATGTTAAATACGTCTTACGTGCCGCAACATTTGCTTATTTTAGCTACTGTCTTAAGGTGAGACACAGTGTATTTTCCAATTGAATATTAAATTAACTAGGCTAGCACCATACCGTAACATCATATTTTCATATTCAATAATAGCCATGATTATTAAGATTGCTCTTATCTTATGATTTATCGAAACAGTTTGATTTCCGATTACCGATACTTTAAGGTGATATTTATTAGAGTGAATTTTTCAACTGGGCGTGGATGGATGGCCAAATCCGAAATTGAAGAATAGCGAAAAATACTGATTAAGGCAGTGTATTTTTCCAAAATCAACGGGTTCTATTTTTGGCTATGGGTATTAATTTATCAAAAATCTAATGATGCAGGTTTAGTTTTCGTCAATATCGGCCCTCAAGACTTCTTTCAGTATTCTTCGATATTCCTCACACTTTCGGATATAGTCATCCACTCCCGGTAAAATATTCACTCTTTATAGTATTGCTAAGCTTTATTTCAAAAGGTGTCAGTTTATTGACCACCGTTTATTTTTAATTTATTAAACCGTATAGGTACGTTTTTTTTTCTATTTTTTGTTTTTACCTTGATCAAACTTTACAGATTTATAGTGACATCTCAGATTCAAATATTGAGGCGACAGGAGTTGGATGCATTTTTAGCTACAGCTTTTTCAAATGATCTCATGAATGCACTTCATTTGCAAGAAATGACCGTAAGTGTGAAAAGTGTCAGTAACGTTCTATAATTTTATATCTCGTTAGGCCAACAAGCATAAACGCGTTGCGATATCACTAAGCAAATATTGGCGACGTCACTTGGGAATTTTCTAGAGTGGATTGCGCTGCGACATCGCACCGCTGTTATGTGCGTAGGCACTTAGTGATCACCGCTGTAATATGAAGCGAATAATTAAATTAAAATTGAAGGTGAACGGTATAAACTCTCGCGGCGTGCAACTGGGTGCGCTGGTGATGGCGGGCGCGGAGGCGGCGCTGCTGGCCAACGACGCGTGCGGCGCGCCCGTGCCGTGGCTGGTGGCGGCGCCCTGGCTGTACTTCGACGGCAAGCTGCTGCAGCGCAACCTGCACCGCGCCAACCACTGCAAGCACCTCGCTCAGCTCTGCGATAACCATCTGGATATGGTGGTGAAGGTCCGTTCGTTGTCCTTATTGAGTTATCAGCCAGTTATACTTCGTATTTGTATGCAAAGGCGTTTATAGGAATAAATAAAAAAGTTTGAAATAAAAATTAATGTCTGTACATGACTAGCGTCAAGATTATACAAGTATGTATTCGATCTATGATTTGTAATTACGACCAGCATCAAGTTGGTTTCATCAAATATCCAGTATTATCCTATTTTTATGTAGCCTACTTTTAGTTAAGGGGTTGCAGGAAGCTTACATTTAGCTGGATTACTTATAAGTTAGGTTCACACACTCATCTGTAGTTGTAAACTTTTAGCTAAAATTAGGTTGTGTCCTGAAGATTTTTGACCCCCGTTTTTTTATTTATCTACGAACTTACCGTTTAGCCGAAGTGTAGATTTAAGCAAGCTTCAAAAGCCATCACCTTTTTTTTTTGTGTGGTTTAATCATCAAATGAGTCCTCCCACCCCGGGCAGGGCGGGAGGGACTGTCAGACTTGTACTGACTAAAATACACGGTGTCCTTCAATAGCCCTTTATGTTCCGGGGTCACGGTGAGAAAATAAAATCCCGCGACCGATCACAATAAGCCTAAAATAACTTTACCTTCGGAGGTCGGTGGCTTTGTTTTTAAATCCATAGACTTTTCTGCTACCGACTTCTGAATAACTCGATGTGTAGCCGCGTTTACCTACTGAGCGACTGATTTCTTTTTCGCCTATTTAATGTTTTTTTTTTTTTTTCATAAGAAGTTGTTAGCGAAAATTAACACAAGAATTGAATCGTGCGGATGCAGGTGGAGCGCATGCGTAAAGCGATCCTGGAGGGTCTGGAGGTCGAGTTCGCGATGCCGCCGCTGCCGCTCGTGGCCGGCGTGGTGGGCGGCGCGCTGGGCGGCTGGCCGCGCGGGCGCGGGCGCGGCGCGCGGCTGGAGATCGCGGGCGTCGTGGTGGGCCAGTGGGGCGGCGGGAGCTACCCCGCGCGCGCGCAGCGCTACCCGCAGGTAAGGCCACTTGGGTATCTGGGTTACGACCTCGCTCTCCGAAATATGCAATATTTTTCGTTTTTAAATGAGATAAAGATAAACGTAATTGGGTGCCTTGGAACGCAGGTGAGCTATGTAGGCTACACGCCGCCTCCACGCAACGCGTACGGCGGGCGCGGCTGGCGCGGGTCGCGAGGAACGCGCGGGCGCGGACGCGGGCGCGGGAACTCGGCGGCGCCGTCCGCCGGCCGTGCCGCTCGTCGCTCTCGCCGCGACCAGGACGAGCCCGCTAAACCCGCCACTCTCACTGTTAACGGGTAATTAATTAAAATATTAAGCCAAAAAACTGACCTCGTTATTGGGCACAATGCGTGATCACGGTTGGAAAGAAAACTGTTTTTTATTTTATTTTATAAAACAGTTCAAATTTTTTCAAACAAGTGCTTTTTTTATTCTTTTTAAAAAAAGCACTTGGCTTTTTTTATTCTTTTTAGTTTAGGGCATTTTTTCAAATTATTTCGACATTTTTCTTTTCAAAAGTAGATCTTTAGAACTCGCCACAAAATATTTACAAAAAACGATCAATTAAAAAAAATGTATATTGCGTAATCTAATCCAAACTGAACGCTTCGCATTCACCCTGTATATTATATTGTTGCTTTTTTTTACATTAGGCGACATAGGGACTTTCCAAGCAGGACTGGAGGGGAATTACCTGTGAACTATGAATTATATTCTACGAATGGAGGAAACATCAATACATATTTGAAAAATGAGGGGAATAACCACTAGTCCATTGAGTTACTTTCTTTCGAACAGCAGATATTAGGGACCACGATTTTGATTTTATAATAACTAATGATGTTTATTAAATTGTTAACGTTTTGATTGTTTTAATATTGAAATTATCACAATCTAATGTTTCAAAAATGGGTGTTATCTTGTCCCACACAAATCCGGGTACTAGATATTTGTTTGATTGAATAAATTAGTTACAGTGTCAATAAGTTCCAAAACATAATATAGCAATAGTATAGACCACTTGTTTCATGTCAAGCTATTCAGATTCCTAAATATCAATTTATTTCCATTTATATCCAGACATTCGCCATCAAAAATTGATTTAAAACTTGTGTGTAAATTCAAGCTGTTTTAAACCTGTCTTAAACAACTTGTCTAATCTTGCCAACCCTGGTGAAACTGCACAAAATTAGGAAGAAAATACTTAAGCGTGACGAAATCCTAAGCAGATGAATCTTCATTGGTTTTACAGAAAGACTGTGAGATCCGACTATATGAGCCAACAGGAAGAGGGAAGCCCACACGACGACACTTCAGCCCCCGACGTCGAAGCTGATGGTTAGTACCACTTTCACGCAGGACATACTGCACTTGCTGATTTGCTTGAGAGACACCCAGACCGTCGGACATCGCGGGGCGATTTTCGGCAACCGTGGACTCACCTGGGGGTTCGAGTAATGGGTACATATCCGTCCCGAATCGACTGCGAGTAGTGTTCTACGAGCGCCTCAAAGAGCTGTCAGCAAACTCATGATGCCCCCATAGGGCCAAACCTCTGCCGAGGTTGCGGGAAGCTCTTAAAAGGGCACCGTGACCCTGGAAGGCAAAGTACAACCGAAGGCAGAGTTGTATTTTTATTCAGTAAAAGTCCTACAATCCCTTCCGCTCCACCCACGTCAAAACGATGTGCAGTGCTTTATAGAGCACTAGCAAACCCGGCGAACTCCGTTTCGCCACCAGGAAAAAATTTCTTTGCTATAAACCTCACGGAGCCCGAGACCTTTCCAACGAATGCAAAACCGTGGAAATCGGGTCGTGCGTTCTGGAGTTATAGCGTCAGGAAGGAAAACCCGACTTATTTTTATATAGTAGATAATGAATATTCGCACGAGCGACCGAAACTAGCGTAAGAAGAGTTCAAGCCTAAAGGTTACATAATAATAAGGTAAATTTTTAATTTATAGGTGCCCAGCCACAGAAAATTAAGACTGTTAAAAATGCCAAGAAGAATATGGGCAAAGGAAAGAAAAAAAGCTCCAGCCAGAAGTCTGATCCTGCTCAAACTCTGGAAGCTAATGGCCCACTCGATAAGACTAAGGTGACTGCTGAGTAAATTACAGCAACCGCACAATGACGACAACTAAATTACGGAATTACTACCGAGCTTTCCTACTCAATTTCTTTTTATAATGACCTGTTAAGATGACAGTCAGACTTAATTATTATGATGATATATTTTAGGTGGCGGAGCAATGCCACAATTCTGAAAAGGAACACATTGGTCAAGGTGATGCACCAGTTTCAAACTAAAGTATTCATTTCTAAAGGTAACTTCGTTATTGTTTAATTTTTATTTAGTATTGATTTGAAATCAACTTAGTTTAGTTTTTTGTGCCTTGTGTTTTAATAGTTGAGTAAAATTAATTTAAATATTTTGAGGAAAGCTTGCTATACCTACCTATAACTCATGCAAGATAAAAATCTAATAACATTTTTACAATACATAACGGTTTAAAGTCGTATTGATATATAACATACATATTACCCTATCAAAATACATAATGTGTTTTAACACTTCTTGGGAAAATACGTCGGAATGCGATTATTTTAGCACGTATTTGTGAGGTTGCATAATAATAAATTCCTTAATGGGATAATGACTAGATCTATTTTCGAGATTTGGTTAGCTTGGATGGTGAATATCCACCTTTTATAAAGTATACGTGCCTAAAGATCTAAAAGACTTCCCTGTTTTGAGACTGATTTTGTATTAATTTAATTGACACAACAAGTGTTCAATTATTAATAATATTATTAAAGACACGTGACATAATATTGAGGCTTATTTTATGCCCCAATACCCTAACAAGACGAATATGGCTCGATTATTTTATACTATACTATAATGAGACCAATAAATACTGATGTAAAAGCAAGATCTATATTTCTAGAAAAATAATGTGACCAAAGGGAATTAGGTTCTATTATTTGAGGTAGCAAAAGTCTCTTAGAGTAAATAATAAGAACCAAGGAGCACCCATTATTTGACAAGTGATATTTAAAATATAATTATATATTACTAAATTGACCTGTTGATTGTTAAGTCATGTTTTATTAAAAAGTGAGATGACTTAGTATTCGATATGTTTTATTTTTAGGCATATGAAGTACTAAGTCAATATTATTTATTTACACATAGTATATTTACAATTTACCAAATCATAATTTTTTTACTTTTAAGATGGTTTTGTCTATGAAATCTCTTCAAATAATTGTTTAGAAGTTCTCAAAGAAAAACAAAATAACTAAAAATATTCGATAAACAAAAAAGCTGTACACATATTTCCATAACATTATTAGAATCAATTTTCAAAAACCTTGTTGATTACATAGACTAAACCAAAATACTTTCAGACTTGTTTTGGGATTTCTTGAGTCATTGCTTAGGCGTTATTGAAGTGTGTGAATGTTGTTTTTAAAATAAAACATGTCTGAATAAACTTTATAATAAAAGACAATCACTGCATTGGACATAAAGGTACAACAGGCTATTTATGAATGTGGGTGGGAGCTATGAATACAAAATGTTAATTGTTAAATGTTCCAGTCAAGGACAAAACCGGCAAATGGAACTGTAATGTTAGAATTATAAAAAGTGCATTTATTGAGTGATTCACGGTGCTTTGAATTTGGTCTGAATCGAGCCTGAAACGAGTCTGAAACTCATAGATTTAAGTCTAACGATAAACGTTTAAAACTGAACGAACATTCGCATTCTGATATTTCCACGTAATATAGGGTATTATTTCGATAGGAAATCGTAGACTTGTTATTAGTGATATATTTATATGCATTTTTGGAAATTTCAACATTGCGAATGTTCTTCAATTTATATGTATTTTTGTAAATTTGTTATATTGTTATACTTAAATTTAGCTGGAATGAGGAACATGGATATAAGGACAGTCTTACTAAATAACTCGAGTGGTGGAATAACTGTTGCAATTGGTTAGGTACGTTAATTAACATTCCATTCAGATCCTTCCTATGATAATTGCACAGTCCACGCCAGTCGGGAATGGAACTAAATGAAGACTTTACAATTTTGAACGCTTTAAACCCTGGCCAGAACTAAACACAAAGTATGTTGCCACAATAACATATTATAAATAAATAATTATAATTGATTGAATTGAAAACTCATGATCAGTGAACTTGAGTGCTGTGCACACATGTAGCAGCCACTACGCTGTTCCAAGACACTAAATGCAGATCAAAGTATATGCCTCTGACTTCGTAACGTCGCCACAATGTGGCCGGGCCGTTGGACCGTCGTCCTCCGCCCGCAGCTCGAGCGTTCAACTTGCATGTGGACGCTCACATTGCAAAGTATTCGCAAGCTGTCGCCCAGAGCGATATGCACTTTATATTATACATTTATATCATTATTGCTTGCTTATTAAATAGACACCATGTTAGCGTTTAGAATTTTAACTTCAATGTATTTTGATTTGTTTAAGAATTATGTATAACAATGGTAAAGCATGTGAAAAATAATAATCGTATAATATGGGAGATAATGTTTTCAGATAATAATGTTAAATGTCACCAAAAAAGGTCAATTGTCAAATGTTACAAAAACCTTTGAATTGGATTTTAGGGCATCTTCGTTATTCTCCATTTTTATGCTCTACATTATCACATACTTTTAAAAACTAGTTGTTCAAAGGAAGAAGTAGATTTTATTTCTTTTTTAAATCCATTATTCACTATAGTTTTAGATTATTCTCAACAATATGATAACTTTTACTATCTACATTTATAAATTTTGTTTGCTGACAATGGTCATGATTATCAACATATAATAATCAAAATATATTAGAATACTTGTCATGTTAAACATACATTTTTCGTAATTGAAGTAGCGAACGTGGAACTGTGGCTTTTTGAAAACACTTATAACTTAAGAAACTACGTATGTAAACCCGCAATGTGAAATTTTAAAATTGTTCATTACATTAGATAATGAACACAAAAAAAAAATTGGATGAAATTTAAATTGTAAAGAGTTGTATTTGTCTTCAAATAAAACGTTCCATTACTATGCCAAGATATTTTATTTCATTCCTTTAATTTTAACCTTTTGTGTATCTCAGTTACGGTGGTGTCTTCTAAATTTGCAATATGACTAATGACTACCTGAGCCGCATCCTTAATGTCGTTGTATTGATGAAGCAGTCTCACTTGGACATATTTTTTCTCGCTGAGCATTTGATCAAGTGCCGTTTCCGCCTCAATCAATTTGTTGTAACTTTCTTTCAAGCTTCTGGGCATTGCTCAAACGTGTTTCTGTTGAATAATAAATATTTTAAATTAAAATTTGAATCAAAAGTACTTTGCTGGATATAGGCTAGTCATTCTATGAGTGGCCGATTTGCTGATGTGTCTATTCTTTAGGTCCACTAGCTCACTTCACATCAATCAATCATCGCAGTTTCTGAACGAGACTAAATTGATTTCATTTCTATAATAAGACATCACCTACGAACTTTAATGGTAAGCGTCCACAGGTCGGTATCGGACGCATCGCATCAAACGGATTTCTGTATCGGCAGCGATCGGATTGCCGACGCCAGTATCAGCAATCGGATTGCCGATGCCACGTTCATTTGGATTGTTTTTAGTGATCGTACGTTCGGAAACTGTTTGTGAGAAAAGAGGAAAGCGATGCAGAAGTTGTTAAAGGTAAGCGTCCACAGGTCGGCATCGTACGTATCGGATGCATCGCATCAAACGGATTTCTGTATCGGCAGCGATCGGATTGCCGACGCGAGTATCAGCAATCGGATTGCCGATGCCACCTTCATTTGGATTTTTTTAGTGATCGTACGTTCGGAAAGTGTTTGTGAGAAAGGAGGAAAGCGATGCAGAAGTTGTTATTGCTTGTTTTTTAGCAGAAGAGGAATGCAAGAAAGAAAAAGAACAAATGATTCCGTAAGCGTGCGGGGCGCGTCCACTGATCGGCATTCCGTATGACGTCATCGGTACGCATCGCATGTAGGCATTGCCGATGAGCCGTCCGTACGATGCGGATCAGTGGACGCAGTTGTATC
The DNA here is from genome assembly GCA_954870645.1 of Agrotis clavis. NCBI lineage: Eukaryota > Metazoa > Arthropoda > Insecta > Lepidoptera > Noctuidae > Agrotis > Agrotis clavis. The sequence continues at coordinate 16,120,839 of OX940921.1, forward strand.
AGTTTTAATACAAAGCAAACTAAAATCCGTTACGTACGATACGTGCAATGCGGAGCTGTGGACGCTTACCTTATGCGTACGGGGCGCGTCCACTAATCGGCATTCCGTATGACGTCATCGGTACGCATCGCATGTAGGCATTGCCGATGAGCCGTCCCTACGATGCGGATCAGTGGACGCAGTTGTATGAGTTTTAATACAAGGCAAACTAAAATCCGATACGTGCGATGCGGACCTGTGGACGCTTACCTTTATGGGGCGGTAATTCGTGTCTGTCAGAATGGAGAGTATAAAACTTCCAAATAAATAAAAATACTAGTAAGTGATTGTACAGTCGCAGGCACATCAATCTGTCAAACTCTAATAGATTTTCAACCTTATCCCAATAGTGGTAGTTTTTGATTGGTAAAATTTGTCGGATTCGGGTAGGTTGACCTCCTGGCGGCTGTACGTAAACCGTATAAAAGTACGTAAAATCGTATGCGTTGACAGTATAACTTCATCAGTATTTTTTTATAGTGGTAAAATCATCAAATGTGTCCTCCCTAGGGTAGGGCGGGAGGGACAGTTACTTGTACTGACTAAAATCCACGGTGTCCTCTTCAATAAAGACATGGGTAGTTCGCGAACGATTGAAGTAAATGAACTAGTTCATTTCCCAAAATGAACTTTTCATTCATTCACTGGCCATTCAAATGTGTCTTTAGTTCAGTGTTTCTTTTCGCTTAGTTACTCTATTCACCCTAATAAGTATGAACTTTATTGTACTAGGAATATAGTCTTGACGGGAAACGGCAGGTCCGTTTCCCGTAAAGACTATATTCGTATTAAAGTATGAAGGAATAGCTTATAGGAGTAGCTTCTGCCAGCGACTTCGTACGCGGATCCTGTTGCTTATGCCAGCGACAATGGGGTCGTCAAAATAGAAAATCCGAAACGTCTGATGTCGAATTCTTAGAGCCTGGGGTCGGGAAAACAACGGGACGCGCATGACGATTCCAGATCTTTCATTTTGTAAGTCAATAGGAAATGCCCATAGTTATAGTGTAGCTGGGCTCTTGAAATTCCACATCAGTTGTTCCAGATCTCAATTTTCATACGTCAACAGAGAGTGCTCATTAGGCTGAACAACTCTTGCTAAGACGTCATTCCTTTATTGTTATAGTGTAGCTGGGCTCTTGGAGTTCCACATCAGGTATTCCAGATCTTCAGTTTTTATACGACAACAGGGAGTGCTCATCAGGCTGAACAACTCTTGCTAAGACGTCATTACTGTATATGTAATAGTGTAGCTGGGCTCTTGGAGTTCCACATCAGGTGTTCCATATCTTCAAATTTATTTTCTCAGCAGAAAATGCTCCTCACGCGGAACAATTTTTGCTATGGCGCTATTTTTGTATCTCTTATAGTTTAGTTGATCTATTGCAGTTCTGCATCAGGTGTTCAAGTTTTTAAGATAAATTATAGCCTATATGTTGCCCAGACTTAATAGCTATACAACAACAAAAAAAAAACAATCAAATCCGTCCAGTAGTTCCGAAGATTAGCGTGTATGGAGTAACTTCTCCCGTTTCCCTAACATTTCCCTTCACTGATCTGCTCCTATTGATTGTAGCGTGATGAAAAGTATACTAAAACCAGCGCAGGAGTATGAAAAATAATTGTACCAAGTTTCGTCAAAATCCGTCGAGTAGTTTTTGTTCCTATAACGGTTATACAGACAGACAGACAGACAATAATTTTATTAATTGCATTTTTGGCATCAGTATCGATCCCTAATCACCCCCTGATAGTTATTTTGGAAATATATTTCATGTACAGAATTGACTTCTCTACAGATTTATTATAAGTACTAGCTTCTGCCCGCGACTTCGTACGCGGATCCTGTTGCTTAATAATATGCCGGCGACGACAGGGTCGTCAAAATCAAAGATCTGAAACTTCGAATTCTAAGAGCCAGGCTGAACAACTCTTGCCAAGACGTCATTCCTATATATGTTATAGTGTAGCTGGGTTCTTGGAGTTCCACATCAGGTGTTCCAGATCTTAATTTTCATACGTCAACAGAAAGTGTTCATTAGGCTGGACAACTCTTGCTAAGACGTCATTCCTATATATGTTATAAAGTAGCTGGGCTGTTGGAAGTTCCACATCAGATGTACCAGATCTCCAATTTTTATACGACAACAGAGGTTGCTCATCAGGCTCAACGACTCTTGCTAAGACGTCTTTACTGTAAATGTTATAGAGTATCTAGGCTCTTGGAGTTCCACACCAGGTGTTCCAGATCTCAATTTTCATACGTCAACAGAGAGTGCTCATTAGGCTGGACAACTCTTGCTAAGACGTCATTCCTATATATGTTATAAAGTAGCTGGGCTGTTGGAGTTCCACATCAGGTGTACCAGATCTTCAAATTTTATACGACTACAGCGGTTGCTCATCAGGCTCAAAAACTTTTGCTAATACGTCTTTACTGTATATGTTATAGTGTAGCTAGGCACTTGGAGTTCCACATCAGGTGTTCCAGTTCTTTAATTTTTATACGTCAACAGAGAGTGCTCATCAGGCTGAACAACTCTTGGTAAGACGTCTTTACTGTATATGTTACAGTGTAGCTGGGCTCTTGAAGTTCCACATCAGGTGTTCCAGATCTTCAATTTTTATACGTTGACAGAGAGTACTCATCAGACTGAATAACTCTTGCTAAGACGTCATTCACTTATATGTTATAGTGTAGCTGGGCTCTTGGAGTTCCACATCAGGTGTTCCAGATCTTCAAATTTTTATACAGCAACAGAGAGTGCTTATCAGGCTGAACAACTCTTGCTAAGACGTCGTTCCTGTATATGTCATAGTGTAGCTGGGCTCTTGGTGTTCCACATCAGGTGTCCAGGATCTTCAAATTTATTCCCTCAGCAGAAAATGCTCATCACGTGGAACAATTTTTCCTATGGCACCATTTCTGTATCTCTTATAGTTAAGCAGGTCTGTTGCGGTTCTGCATCAGGTGTTCAAGTTTCCAAGATAAATTATAGCCTATATGTTAACGGGACTTAATACCTATACAACGAAAAAAAAATTATTCAAATCCGTCTAGTAGTTCCGAAGATTAGCGTGCACAAACACACAGACAAACAGACAAACCGACAAACAGACAAACAGACAAAAAAAATTTTAACTACATTTTCGGGTTCGGCATCGATATAATAACAATCCCTGATACTTTCTTTTTATATATCTCCATTGTACAGACACCACTTTTCTACAAATTTATTATATGTATAGATAGATATAGAAGATAACGATCTGTTAATATAATAAACGATTGACATAATTTTATAATGACTAATTTCTAAAACCATAACAATCAATGAATATAAAATCGTTTTGTATACCACTCAAAAGACATAAAACTTATTTGGTCTAATTTTTTTTTCTTCCTGGCAAGTAATCTAACACTGATGTATGTACCTAGTAATAGTACCACCTGCCATGAATGCTCGACGGAGCCCCGCTTCGCGGAGCTCGCATTTCTGCGTACAGGGTTTAAAGTAACCTGTCCGTGTCGGGGGGCCCCAAGTCCCGAGCTCGCTTCGCTCGCTCTGGCGCTCTAGGTCAACTAGCTGATTACTACCTGTCATGCTGGCTCGACGGAGCCCCGCTTGGCGGGGCTCCTATTTCTGGGTGCAAGGTTTAACCCTTAACTACCTAGCACATATTATTGTCACACAACCACCTAACATACGTCTGTGGGACCCCCGAGTTAAATAATTCACTATTGTTAAAAATATTACGGAACGGTATTGTTTTTAGTAAAAAATCTATTTTGAACATTATTAAACTCTAATAATAGAAACAAAAAGCACATGAAATTCAACATTTTATATTTTTAACACCCAATCATTGTTGCAAGCTCCTATTTTAGGCTTATTTACTAATACGTTTGGAAGTTGAGATCTGCAAAAAATATTTTCAGCAGCAGAAAATTCTTATTAATTTTTTTGTAATACTAAATTAACGAGGGACATGGAAAAAAATAAAAATTCTCATTAAAATAATAAATTAAACAAAATTGTAGAACGTATGTAGTTACAAAGTTAATATAGTCACAAGGTGCATTTAATATATTTTTTTAATTAGCCCCCAAAACTTTTGAACGCAACTGTACGGACAACAGCTTAGGTATAATACGTCCATTAAAGAAGGTCATCGATAAGTATGAATCCCTCGCTTTTTAGTAGTCATTCAAAACTGGTCGGATAACCAGCCGTCGCACAGTGTGGGAATTTCGAAATCTAGGGGGATTTAAATCAAAATACAAATGTTAATTTTTTATAACATATTTATAACCTATTTATACCTAAGACCCTATTGGTCAAAGCTATATTATTAGAAATTGTTGCATGTAGCTTGAAAAAAATAATAAAAAATCTTGAAGTGGGTTGATAATAGTCGTTGTATACCGACAATGTGAATACGACATTTAAGTGTCATTTTCATTTGAGATTACTGATAAAATTAACTTAAAGCCTTGTTTATTGGTTTATTATTCCATTGTGTATATTTGTCAAGATAATTTAGAGTGCATTTTATTAAAGAAATAGTAATACATTACCCATAAAACAACATGTGAAAGCAAAGGTTGAAAAAAGCATTTTTTGAGACGATTTGCAAAATAAAACGTGTATTAAAAAATGGCCAGAAGGTCCCGGTGTTTTGATTGTTTCAAATGATGGTTTAGAGTCTAAACTTTTGAGAACAGTTAATAACAGGTGCGCTTTTTTGCGCCAATATTTTTTTTTTCGATTTTCGTAATGACCTCCAATATTACAAAAATACTGGTTTTTTTATCTCAAATGTGGAAAAGAAGCGAATTAAAGCTATCTTTGCTTTTATAAGAGGTACATACCATCAAGTTAAATTTTTGGAAGATACTACAAATGAAATAAAGCTCTTTTTAAAAAGTTTATATTACAAATTTAACGAAAAATTGGCTGCAATCGGTAGACATTGTAAATGATGAATTTTATTTATTTGAATACCAATTAATATCATTTTAAACTTGTTTCTTTTATTTATTTCAATTTGGAATTAAATCCCGCTAGATTCCGAAATTCCCACACTGTGCGTCGTTTACTTTTGGTTTTTTGTTTATATTTACTTATTGCGAAACATTACAAGCTCAATATTTTCACCATATATTTTTGACTAAAGGCACATGATTTTGGTTTACACCTACACATCTGAGATTGAGCCAGTTCCTTTTATTTTGCCGTCAAAGTTATGACAGCTCCGGCGCGATCTCAGGGCAGTATGGAGGGGACGACTGTCGCAACCGAGGTCCGGGCACGCCGCAATCGCGGCGGTAAGACCCCTCTTTGAGGAGTGGCTGGAGAGACGTCACGGCGTCCTGACCTATCGGATGACGCAGGTCCTCACCGGACACGGAAGTTTCGGGAGGTTCCTGTGTCTGATAGGGAAGGAGGAAACGCCCGGGTGCCACCACTGCGAAGATCGCCCGGAGGACACAGTAGAGCATACGGTGCAAGACTGCCCAGCTTGGGCAGTGCACCGACGTGTCCTCACGGCTGCGATAGGCGGAGACCTCTCGCGCCCGGCATTGGTTGCGGCCATGCTGCGGGGCGAGACGGAGTGGGAAGCGGTTGCCTCCTTCTGCGAAGCAGTAATGCTCGTGAAGGAGGAGGCGGGCCGCGAGAGAGAGAGGACAGCGTCCTCCCTCCGCCCCAACCGCAGTGGTAGGCGCCCGCGGCGTCGGACGTCAGCAGACGATCTCCGGCCACCGTAGGCGCGGGCATGCGGGCAGCGAGTAAAGGGCAACTCGCTGCCCGACCATGGACCATGCCCGGGTCGACGGCGCGTTGTGTCCCACGCGCGCCTCAAAGAGCGTCAGCATAATGTCGGGGCCCCCTCTCAGAGGGCCAAAGCCTGCCAGGGTCGCGGGATTATTTCCTTACCGTGACCCCGGAACATAACAGGCTACTTAAGGACACCGTGGATTTTAGTCAGTAGAAGTCTGACAGTCCCTCCCGCCCTGCCCGGGGTGGGATGACTCATTTGATGATTTTACCACGCTAAAAAAAAAAAAAAAAACATCGTTTTGACTTTTAGCAAGATTATTCAAAAACGCATGCATGAAGCGTTTTGAAACTTTGTATGGTTATTATTAGCGTCAAGAAGGACCGAATCAAAGAGATTTAAAAGAACCTATAGAGCGGGCATTGGGAAAATTGTCATACAAAATTGTTGATGCCGTGCGTCAGTAGCACTATCTAAGCGTTGCATAGCAACGCGACCACTAGACTGAGGGACTTTTTACCTATTGGTAAAAAATTTTGGATCACAAATTTCTTCGTGATGTCCCGTCTACTGCTCGTATATAGTTTAATGTCTTTGGACCGAATACAGTTTTCAGCAAACTTATACGTTGTCTCATTTAGGCGCTGCGATGTTTTTTCGGGTTTTCATAAAACCGCGATAACTTGAAAACTATAAATATTTTCTTAAATCTAATTTGGGGCACATAGGGGCACACATTAAGAGCTACTCGTGTATGTTTATTCTACAGGGGCACATGCAATGGTTTTAGAGATATACGATTCATCAAAACGTTACTCCAGCAGGAAACGCAATATCTCGAAAATCTGAAGGGGCACAGATTTTATTTTTGAGGGCACATTGTGGCACACATATACATATTATGCTATCTGGCCATGCACAATTTTTCTCTCTCCGATCACTCGTTTAGAATTTTCCTGCTAGAAAAACGTTACCCTAGCAAGAATCGTTTTTTCGTTTTTTTTTTCAAAACGGCAGGGGGCCACACGTTTTTTTTTCAAAACTTTTTATAGTATTTTGTCATGATTATCACTAGATAGGTACTTTTAGTAAAAACAAGAATATTCCACATCTTCCGGGATTTCGTGAAATCCCTGATTTCCTCATTTCACTGCGACATGCATAAACAAAACATCATCTAGAGTATGACTCGTGCGTGACTAAAATGGTACTAGATTTTGTCCGTGCATTTTCTTTGAAAATATCAAAACAAAAAGCTAATCTATTTGAGTCGAAGTTTTTTACTGGGATAGATTAGGTATTGTTGAGAAATATGCACAAACAAAAGCTCATCGATTGGGAGTCTGACTCGTGACTAAAATAGTATAGCTTTGGAAATACGCGACCCGGGCATAGTCCATAATTGGGCCGGGTATCGACGTTCCATGCCGTGGGCGTCTCCCGCGGCAGCTGGGTCGTGTGATAGAGGCTGTTCTCTCCTTTCGTCACTAGCATGACTGCTTTGCAGAAGGAGATGACTGGTTCCCATTCCTCGCCCTGCAGCATGGCCTCGACCAATGCCGGGCGTGAGAGGTTACCGTCGCCTATCGCCTCTGTGATCGATGGCGGTGCGCCGCCTAAGCACCAACACCGCCGCACAAGCATTCCTTCCCAGGGCGGGAATCTCATACAGGAACCTCCCGAAACATTTGTGTCCTGTGAGGACCTGCGTCAGATGGAATGAAAGAACGCCGCGCGCCGTGGCGTTTCCAGCTATTCCTCAAAGAGGAATCTAACCACCGCTACAGTGTGTCCGTAAATGCAACCCCAAAAGTATAGGGTCAAAAATATTCTCGCAAGTTCTAAAGAATTAAAAAAAGGGTCTATAATTATAAATAAAAAAGTATGTACATAAGGAAATAAATTTTATTCAAGATCATTGATGTCAACTGGTTCACTGACACCCATAGCACAAGCCAGCATACTATTGATATGTCTGCCTTCCTCAGCTTTAAAAACATATCCACTTGATTTATCCACTAATTTTCTTATATTTAGTAAGCTCTCTGCTTTATATAAATTAACTAATTGAAAAGTAACTAAACTATAATCTTCAATTATGGAGACAAAGGCACTGTTTAATTTCTTGTATTTACTGGTAAATGCATCAGTGTCTAGACAGTCCAGCAAATAGTTCAAATCGAGCACTTCTGTGTAGAAATCTATTCCGAACTGCAACTTATCCATATGTTTCTTTAATAAATCAGCTTTTGTTAGTAAATTTATATGGGGCAATCCAATTTTCAGCATAGCATTTAATGATAACATTAGAGCTGCAATAAATTTTCCAGCATCAGAACAATGGTGTGAATCCACTAAATGCACAACACATAATTGTAAATTTCCATTATTGGCAAGTATAGAAAATATGTTGCTCAAACTTTTATGATGACAATACAATTCTACCTGTCCTGGCAAATCAAATATGAAATTTGTGTAATTGTCACCTTGAATTTGATGCAGCAACCAATCAATATTTTTTTCTAAAAACTCCATACAATATAACAAGGCGCCATTAGGGCCAAGATTGTGTTGATCCATCACTTCCTCAAGAGCAATTAATTGTCTGATATCAATATCTGGTTTGTAAGATGTTAGATCATTTGCTGGATCTAAATTGATGAGCACAACATTTCTTCCCAATTTCCGCAACAGTTCTGCCATTTGACAACAGTAAGTTGTTTTCCCAGCACCTGGAGGTCCCAAAACCAGTTGACCATAATGTTTTTGAACTGACTTAAATCTTTTTGCATTTATTGCAGCCATTTTAAGACTCTGCTGATTTGCTTCTTAAATCTAATATTATATCTTTACAGGCTTTCACTGTTTCAATGTCATATGATTTAAGATTTATAAATATGCAGAGTGGCTTAGTAATTTTTATTGCTTCGGCTAAGTATCTCGCTGCAACTTGCTGCTCTTCTCCTGTAGCACCAAAAATAACTTTTGTTGTATAAATGTCATTCGTACCTAAAGGACTATGAACTTGATCTTTATGTATCATTAACATGCTTCCAATCTTCTGATACTGAGAAACAATAAGCATTAATTTGTCAGAATACTCTGCATAGACTATTTCTGTGGGAACATCATCTATATCTGCAGCTATGGATTTGAACAACTGTTGTTCACTTTCATTTGGTATTTGTTTAATAGTTAAGCTTTTCATAATATCTAGTAGTTCCATATCAATAGATATCTAAAAGAGAAAAGTCAATTCAATCTATATCCTTAGAAATGCATGCCAGCAATAAAAAAAAAAACCAAAAAAACCTTAATAAAAATAAAATGAGCTGCAATATACTTAATTGTTTATGTACTCCTTATTTTGAGAATTGACTTGTTACGTCTTTATTATTACTTAGTTGAACAAAATTATTGCACTATTTATGTTATGTTCCTGTTCAATTATGATTGATTGATTTTAAGCGATGTTTGAATATTAAATGTCTGTAATACCCAACTGGTAATGATTTAGAGTCATAGCTCCATAAAGGTAATTAACTTGTTTTTAGAGATTTTTAAATACACAAGAGATTTGCTAATATAGGCAGTTTACAAGATGAATAGACAGTGTAATGTCTGTGCAAACTAGAAAAAAGTGAATAACTAGTCAAAATTGAACATCGGAGTATCACAGAAACAATTTAATCATTATGAAAACAATGACACGCATGAAAGATACCAAATGAGTGGTTTTTGGTTAGGCATACCTTTTGACGTCCTTCTGAATGTTTATCTTGTTGCAAGTTAATCAAAGATTTAGATTATTCAACTTGCCTGCAGGCTACAGCTTAAGGAATTATTTTAATAGAATGCGCAATGCAAAATACGATCAACACATAATAAATTCAACTGCTGATGCTGTCATGCTGACAACTTTGACAGTTAAATATATATTTTTTTCTTTCCTTCGTCCGTTAGGACAGGCAAAGAGTCAAGCCCTGACAGTTTATTTTATGAGTATGACATATGACCATTGAGATAAAGTTATATGGAGTCGCCCCAATGTTCTATTACATACATTTGGCTTATACAAAATAATATGAGTCAAATACGAAACAGAGAGTGAAAAATTCGTTTGTCTCTTTCTTTCTAATGCTGTAATCATATTTGAGAAAAGAGACAACAATATTTCAGTTGTTGCTCAAAATGGGAATATTTTGTTGGCATATTTGCCTACGAAACAGAAACGTGCCGATTTCGCCATTTATTGTTACAAGCTCTGTGGTAGTTCTGCTGTCAAACAGTTGTTTACTTTTTGTTGAATTTAGATTTTTGAGTAAATCACGGAGTGTTTTCTTATAAAAGTGCGTGTTACAATTAAACCACTTGACCGTTATTCGAAGCATAAACAAACAATTGAGATAGGCTGTATCTTGATTCCTTTGCCTTTTTCCTTACGATATAGCTCTTTCTCGCTCTCATGACGTCACCAGGTCAGAGAGGGGAGCGCGCTTGTGAGCGCGCGTCGCCCGTCTTGTTCATTGCATTGGCGTTCTTTTCCTTGCCGGAGACGGTTGTGCCTTACTAAGCAGGTGAGTTTTAAAAAACTTTTTTCTACAACCGTCATTATTTTTCCTTATGATCAAAAAACTGGCAATCAGTTTTCGATATTTAACTAAAATTGCTCTCAGTCATGGGCGTACCCAGGGGGGGGCAGGGGGGGGCAGCTGCCCCCCCCTGGAAATCTCGCAGAACATGTATGCACTCGCCTAATTACTAATCAAAATGTAAACGAGGCCTTATGCTCTAACTTTTAAATGAACCGCGCAGTAGACACTGGCAAAATGCACGGTGCAATTGAATATTTCAACCACCAGTCACAGTGACATACTTTTTATAAGCTGTAATACATTTTCTATGGCAAAAGAAATTGTGACGTCATTAATTTTTGAACTTAATGATCTTACTATTTATTGATATTTTTTCCCACGTTTTTATACACTCACTTTTCTTGTTTGTCGTTCCGGTTGGACTTTTGCAACTCAATTTTGAGGCACTTCCCGATAAGCTAGCAGGCTGAAATTTTGCACACGCTCTGAGTTCTGATGACAATACAATGACTAAAGTTCGGCCGTTCAGAGAATGCGTTCCTGACACCTGTCAGTTAGTACATGTATTTGTCATAAAATTATAACATTCATTGATTATTGATATAATAATGTTGTTTTTAATGCTCATCAATTGTTAAAACGGTAAACAACCAGCAAAAATATTTTTATTGTAACTGCAACGCCATTATAAAGTTACATCGTCAGTTCAATCGCGACCTGTCAGGAACGCATTCTCTGAACGGCCGAACTCTAGCTAAGAAACTTCATAACAAATCCAATATGGCGGCCTCCCCAAGATGGCGGACTGGCTGTTTTAAATCCACCCCCATAATATGGGTATCAAATAACCCTCCTGGCGCAGTCGGGTAATGAAAGGGTTTGCTGTCAGGAATACGAAAAAAATAGTCATGTGACTTAAATCCAACATGGCGGACGGCCAAGATGGCGGACAGGCTTTGAGGCACTTCCCGATAAGCTAGCAGGCTGAAATTTTCAGGGTAGCTTTAAACTCGGTGAACAAAGATAAAAATAATAAAATAATTAATGGATTTAAAAAAATCTTAAAAACCCACGTTCAAATGTCCTGAACAGAAAATAACCCTACGGGGCTAAGAGAGGGGCCACTCAGATCGTGAGCGTATCTTTGCAAGTCCACCCACTATCTATACACGTCATGTAAATATATCCCATAAATAATATACGTCTTAGTTTATCTTATCTGTTTAGTCACACACTATGTGTGACATAATAAACTTTTTTCGGTGTCTTTTTTGACTTCCGAAAGAAAAGTTATTTTGTAGGTTATTTTACCCTTTTTGTGGTTGTTTTTGAAGGAGGTTAATTTTTTTTTGAAAAAAGTTTTTTATTTTACTCTTTTTAGTTTCAATATTCAACCCAAATTCTTGTCATTTATACATCATTTTTTTCCATGTGCACTAGAATTTTGTAATCCGTGGCACCGGTATTAACATCGCTCATGTACACAATAAGCTAATAAAATTCCCTATCTCAAAAACTGCTGAACAGATTTTGATGAAACTTGCAGTATTCCTTAAGGTGAACGATCCCTAGTAGATACAACAAAAAATAATTTTGAAAATCGGTCCACAATTGGCGGAGTAATCGCGTAACAAACACGCAAAAAGTAAAGATCATCCAAGTAGCCGAAATTAATAAAATGCTCACAAAATATAAAAAATTGGATGAAATTGTTATGGGACCAAACTGCAAGTATACTGCATCGAACGAAAAAAGAATCACACTAATCAGACTAGAAAATTAGGAGTAATCGATGTACATACATTAAAAAAAAAAAAGGTTGCACTCCAGGAGTGCCGGTAGAAGTGAAAACTTTTTTGTTACTATGTTTTATTTTAAAACTGGAGTAGTACAGATATGAAATTAACTAATTTGAATGACGTCTTACTCATTTTCGATCAGGGTCACGTGACCCTGACGCGAGTTTTAAATTTTTTACCCATTACAGAAAAAGTGTACAACGCCGCTAAAGAAGTTTTCACTTCAAAAAAAAAAAAAAGGTTGCACTCCAGGAGTGCCGGTAGAAGTGAAAACTTTTTTGTTACTATGTTTTATTTTAAAACTGGAGTAGTACAGATATGAAATTAACTAATTTGAATGACGTCTTACTCATTTTCGATCAGGGTCACGTGACCCTGACGCGAGTTTTAAATTTTTTACCCATTACAGAAAAAGTGTACAACGCCGCTAAAGAAGTTTTCACTTCAAAAAAAACATACCGACCGAATTGATAACCTCATACACCTCACCTCAAACAGCTCGTTACGGACGATCCGACCTAAAAATCTGACTTGCCCCCCCCTAGGCCAGAAGCTGGGTACGCCCATGCTCAGTGCATGGTTTTTAGTGTATTACAGTGTGTTACTGCTAAGTGTATTACAGTGTGTTACTGATAAGTGTATTACAGTGTAAATCAACGTTGATATTTTAAAAAATTAACGGTTTTTCCGTTCGCGTGATACATATTTCTTTTTTTCCAGTGTTTTGGTGTTCGATTGTTTAAATAATTAGTAATGGATAAGGATATAACGTTGATTTCGCACGATGAGCCGGTCGCAGGCCCTTCCTATGCTGCTAATAATAAGGAATCCAGTTCTAAACGGAGGCGTTCACAATCTAGCAGTAGTAGTAGTAGCTCGGACGACAGTAGTTCCAGTTCATCTAGCTCTTCTGACCATAGGTCTAAACATAAAAGTGCTCGTCGCCGCCGTAACAAAAAAAGGGGGGGCAAACATAAGCACCGCCGCTCAGGGCGTAAAGTGAAACAAAGTGATTTGCCTAATCAAAACATGGCTAATAATAATACAGTGGCCGATGACGCCATTTCCCTCTTTGCCGTGGACGATTTCGAGCAGGAAGGTAGTACTTTTCTTAATGATTTAGATGTTGAAATTAAGCTTAAAGAACCGGCTATTCCGAAAACAGACGTGCGTTACTTGGATATATTAAAAGAAATTCAATTTTTCAATAAACCGGACTGGAGTGAGGTACGTTACGCGGATACCCAAAAATCTTATAATCATAACCCGGGTTTCGTTGAACTCGAAGCAAATGAAGAGATCAGGCCCTATGATACTCTTAAGCACCTAAGCTACTCCGAGAGGGCTTATGCTTCGTTAACTTACGGTTTACTAAGGCAAAAAGAGTCCTTAAAAAAGGAACTTTGTACATTTATGTCATGGGTCCGTGACCAAAAAGAGGAAATTAGCTTCGAGGCTATAAACCAAAGGCTTAATGATATTTATACTGCTAGTGAATTTAGTAAGGTTTCAGCAGACCTTTTGCAAATGGTTTGTGGACATAGGGCTGAAACAATTCAAATGCGCAGAGATAGCATAACTAATGCAATTCGCGATCCGTTGGTTAAAGCATCAATTAGGAAAATACCCCCATCTGAAGTCAACTTATTTAATTCTGAACAGTTAGTAGTTTCATTGGAAAAAGTTGGTGGTGTCAAAAAAGCATTTTGGCCTGCTTCCAAATCGACCAGCTCTTCTAAATCAACTTATGGTTCCGCCTCAACTTCGCAAGTTGGTAAATGGCTAATACGTCCCTCGCAGGGACAATACTCTGTTCCGCCCTCACAGGGTAAGAACTATAACAATAGCATGCCCCCACAGGGCTGTCAGAACTGTAATGCCCCCTCGCAGGGTGGCTATTTGCAGCATAATATACAATGTCCTTCACAAGGACCGCCTCATACGAATTACAACTATCCTCGTCAGGGTAGAGGCACAGGCGATAGAGATTCCTTTCGTTCTCGTGGGGCAAGACAGAACCAAAGATACCACGGTCACAAACGTGGTGGCCATAAACGAAGGTCATCACCTTCAGATTTCAATCCCAAAAAGATTAAGCACTGACATGAAAATATTCCAAGCGGGTCAGTTATCGAACTTCGTCCATCATTGGAGGGAAATGCAAGCACCAGAATTTCTCATTCAAATAATTCAGGGGTACCGTATACCTTTTCAACAAAAACCACCTTTAGTAACGTCCAGATTAGACAACAAGGCGTTTCACACACCAGTGTCGCCGGAAATGTCATTAGAGATCCAAAAAATGTTGAATCAAGGAATCCTAGAAATTGCGAGTCCAACTCCAAGTTTCTTATCCACGCTTTTTCTGGTACCAAAAAGCGATGGGTCGGCTCGTCCGATTTTCAATTTAAAAGCCCTAAACGAATTCGTACTGACCACCCCTTTCAGTCTGATAAATGTATTCAGAGTCCCAGATTTCGTTCAACCCAAGGATTGGATGTGCAAGTTAGATATTTCCCAGGCGTACTTTCACCTGAAGATAGCAGAGTGCCACAGGCGTTTTCTACGTCTTATTTACAAAGGACAACTTTTCCAAGTGACCTGCCTCCCATTCGGTCTCAGCACGGCTCCAAAGACCTTTGCCAGTTTAACAAATTGGATTGCCCAAATAATGAGAAGCAAAGGTGTGAGAATATTGGTCTTTCTCGACGATTTTCTTCTGGCTCACCAAGACCCAGAAGTTCTCACAAGCCATGTGAACCTTCTCGTAAATACATTGCAATACCTGGGATGGCAAATAAATTTCGAAAAATCTATCTTAACACCCAAGAAATCTCTTGTTTATCTGGGCGTACTGTGGGATCCTTGGCAAAATTTCAAATGTCTACCAAAGGAAAAAGTAAATTCTTTAATGGCGAAAATTTGCGAAATTATAAACCTTGGGAAGACAGATCTGAAAAAGTTGCAGAGTATAATAGGATCCCTAAACTTTGCGAGTTTTGTTGTTCAAAGAGGGAGATTACATTATCGAGCTCTATTAAAATTTCTAAACACTCTAGAATTAATCAATTCAACCAGAGTGTATTCTGTACCTGTAGATGCAATGAGCGATCTACGGTGGTGGACCCACAATCTACAACATCCATCAATTCTGCACCATGCCCCAGCAACTCATTTTATCACGACAGACGCCTCCGACTTCCCAGGTAGCATTTTTACGTCATTATGTCGTCAGTTTACGGTACTGCTCGACGTGAGAGACGTCATGTCTTGACGTCGGGGGGTCCCATCAGATGTCGTCAATTTGTCGCAGCCTCAAGACGTCAGTTTACAGACGTTACAGAGACGTCATATACTGAATTTATAGGGACGTTACTGGGCCGTACGTATTAGGGCAGCCACTGACGTTGCACAGTATTATTATTGCCTCGAAAAGCGGACATTCCCTTTTTATTAACTTATCCGATAGAACAAGTTATTTTAAAAGTAAGAGTAGAATACCCGTGTACCAATTTTACATAAAACATGAGTAAAAAAATGTTATGTGTTTTTTTTTACTTTTCTAAATTATTTAATTTAAAAATAAATACGCATTATTTTACACATGTCTTTATTATGAGTAATAAAACTATGTTAAAGATATTTAAAAAAAAATACAAAAGGGTACTACCTAGTAGAGATTTTAAGAAATATCCTTTTTTTGTGTTTTTAGATTTTGATTTTTCATGGTTGTATCTTTGCTTAGTTGGATTCAATAGTAATGGTAAATCATATATAGACCCCAACCAATCAGTAGAAAAAAAAACACATCCAAATCTCGCGGTATCTGGGAGTTATTCACTTCTAAAGTTTTTTCTGATAATTTTGATTTTAGGGTCATCACTTCGCAAAAAAAATATATTTTTTTTGTTTTTTTTTGTTTGTAGTTTTAAATTTATGTTGGTTACTTATCGACGTATACGTACGTTGCGGGATCCAAGACAGTTAAATTCATTCTCCGGGACTTCGTCGAGCTTCATTGCCGGCGCTTTTCTGGCGGTCGCCACTGTTGATTCTGGCTTTCAGGAGTTGCTGTGATTTAGGAACAGTGCGGTGGGTTTGTCCCAAAAAAAAAGACTTCACTTGCATAAATACCTACTTTAATTATAATTTTCCGTAGGTAAAAATTCAGTGCTATGTACGATAAACATTTAAAAATATAAAAATAAGTGGCCCACCGGTATTGGTAACAGGTCCTATTGTTATGTTACTATATTTTACAATAAAAAAAAACATTTAAGAAAATACGACTTATGCCAACCCTAGCGCCTAAATTTCAGAATCCTATAATTTCTGGATACCATAAGATTTGGATATGATATTTTAAATTGGTGTTTCTTAGTGCCAAAGCAACAGATTGTCTCGATATTGAATCCAAATACCAGGAAATAAGCCCATAAAAAAATAAAATCGTAAATATGTAAATTTCGATGTTACTCACCACCGGGTAACGATAAAAATTGAGCGTTTGCTTGGTAATTTACTTAATATAAAGCTTCAAGTAATTGCAACCAAAGATATAACAAAACCTAATTGGATCTAAAGTTATTGCGATTTCTATGGTTTTTATGGAAACCATAGAAAATTTTAAAAAAAAATTATATCTCCTGATTGAGACAAAATTGTCACACGGGTATTTTACTCTTACTTTTAAAATAACTTGTTCTATCGGATAAGTTAATAAAAAGGGAATGTCCGCTTTTCGAGGCAATAATAATACTGTGCGTTGGAGTGACATCATATACTGAATTCATAGGGACGTTACTGGGCCGTACATATTAGGGCAGCCAATGACGTGCAAAACCATGTATAAATCCGCAGGTCTCTTTGGAGTGGGCTGTTATTGGAACACTGTTAACACTGGTAACCTTGACACTTCTATTCACTGTGCCGATGCATTGCTCTCAATAACTTCTCAACAAAACAAAATTAATTCTTCAGACCTTATACTATCGGCGGTAACGAAACCATAGCGACTTCTATTTCGACTACAACGCCATCTATCGAGCTAGGCGGTACTATTTTTCGAAACTTTAAATAAATATTGATCGCTGTGATTCCGTTCTCGCTGTAACTTCTAGTAACTAATTGCTCTGCCGATTTTTATATTTTTATGTGTTATCTTATCCTTAAATACATAGTTTTGTTACCTTTTTCATTTTCAAACGTCATTATTTGATTGATTTGACATCAAATAATGTTGTTTAAAAAGGAAAAAGTTTTGGATTACGTAACAAAACCTACGTATTTAAGGATAAGAAATCACATAAAAAAATAAAAATCGGTTGAGCAATTTTTCACTAGAAGTTAGAGCGCGTTATGTAAAAAGTTAATTTGGAGTGACACTGAAATCGAAATTTTGTTGGATTTTTATACTTTCCTATTCTAACTAATACATTTAAACAAATACAAAAAGAATTTGAGGCTGAGGAATTTTTCACAGAGAGTTATAAGCAATTTTCATGTTAAGATAAAAAAACGGAACTTCTAGGCTAAAATTTTTTTGGATTATTGTGCATCTGTAATCTGTATCACCTACTCTCATCATATGCCAAATTTCAGCGCCGGAGGAATTTTTCGAAAGTCTTCATACAAAAAAATCCTCGTTGACTGGACTAATGTACCGGCTATACAAATCCTTGTTATAATAATTAGTATTTGCCCATAATATTCGCTATGTTGGTGGTCGACTTCACTCGTGGAATTATGTCAGTCAGATGCATTCCATAAACTGTTGTTTAACCAATCTTTAGCTCTTTGGGTCACTTTAGGACCAGATATGTCATACAACAGTCGTCAACCTGAGGGCAGATTTAGACTAATAAGGGACAGACTGTAAAATGACGTTGTTAGAAGGTATCATTAATGACCTATACAGTACGTACAGTACAGTACTATAATAGTACGTAAGTATGACGTACAATAATGACGTAACTGTGGTGACCCTAAATTGACTTAAGAATGTCGTCATTTTTTAGTCGCCGACGTCACTTGCTACCTGGGTTAGGATGGGGTGCCCAAATGGACAACCAGTCTCTATGGGGAACTTGGTCCCAGAACGAGAGAAATGGTCACTGCAACGTAAAAGAGATGCTGGCAATATTGAAGGTCTTTCATAGTCATTCTGTATATCTGAGCCAATCTACAGTCACAATACAATGCGACAATCGCACGGTAGTAGCGTATCTCCGTCACGAAGGGGGAACAAAATCTACGCAGTTGATGGACATAACTTACGATCTGTTTTGCTTAATAGATCAATATCAAATTCACATCAACGTGCACTACATTCCGGGGAGGTACAACAACCATGCCGACCACCTATCACGGTTTCGCCAGGTCCCCGAATGGCATCTGTTACCCAAGATCACCAAAATGATCTTCCTAAAATGGGGGATTCCCCAAGTGGACCTGTTTGCCTCCAGCAACGCCCACGTGGTCCCTTATTACGTGTCGATGGATCAAAAAGACTTGCAAGCTGTAGCCCACGATGCGTTCTCGATTGCTTGGACATTCGATCTGGCATGGGTGTTCCCCAGGGCCCCCGCTACCATATGTGCAATGTGTGCAATGCACACGGGCGCCATCCTTTAGGGGCGCCAAAGCCAAGGGCCCAGAAAAAAAAAATGAAAAAAAAAATCAAAAATAATTGTTAAAAGAAAAGTTGAGAACCTAACTAGGATTACTTTTAAGTACAGTCAGCATTAAAAGTCGATGACCACATTCAGATTATCAAAATCACTGTACATTATAATCACCCATAAATCGCTCAACAAGATAGGCGCCAGTATTGAATGAACATCATTAAAGTTCAAAATTAACTGAACACAACTGTCCAAAGGTCACTGAACACCATTTTGTCAAAAATTGCTGATCGTTACACTATCCGAAAACATCATTACATTCAGTTTTACAAAAGTCAATGAACAATATAAAATGCTTGTTTTGGATATCTAGTGTAATCACGGCAACATCCTAAAATAACTCAACATCATAAATAACAAAAGTCACTGAACATTATAAAATGCTTGTTTTAGTTACCTACTGCAAAACGTCCAAAAATAACTGAACATCATAAATAACAAAAGTTACTGAACATTATAAAATGCTTGTTTTAGTTACCTACTGCAAAACGTCCAAAAATAACTAAACATCATAAATAACAAAAGTTACTGAACATTACTTTGTTTCGGATACGTAGCGCTAGCGTGTAACCTTTTACTATCAAATTCAAAAGTAGCTGAACTGCAATCTAAAAAAGTGCCCGTTACTATCTTCAGAGTTATAAATCCAATCTTGTCCTATCCAAACTAAATCATTGTGTCACTCAGGGACTGCCACGGTAAAGCTATTGCATAACAATTAAAAAAAAAAACAAGAAAAAATTATCGCCTACCGCGAATATTTAACCAGAATATCATTTATTTAAAATGTTTGCGGTGCGCTACTGCAATAAAGAAAAACACATTATAATGAAGATATAAGTGGGTCTTTTATATACAGGATTCCCATGCCTCACTTCCAAACTGGGTCAAAATTTTCAACAGGTTATGACCATCTGTCATAGCGAGTTTCCTCCGTGCCTCGGAAAGCACGTAAAGCCGTTGGTCCCAGCTGTCATTTGTAGAGATTTGACAGTTGTTACTGTTAGTCAGAAGCTCTAAAGTCTGACATCCAGTCCTACCATGGGGTATTGTATTACCCAGTTTCTGAGTTGTCGTTGGAGGTCCGACAGACAGTCGCTTTATGTAAAATACTGATACCCAGCTGCATCTGGTTTGACTGGAAGCCGACCACAATATAGTTGGGAAAGGGCTAGGCAGATGATTACTCATTCTAAACGGCCAGCTACAAAAGAAAGTTTCCACAATGAAACCTACTTATAAAATTCTCCTACAACAAAGGAGAGTGGCGCTGTGGAAGCGTGCTGGGCCCATAACCTTTTTTTTTAGCGTGGTAAAATCATCAAATGAGTCCTCCCACCCCAGGCAGGGCGGGAGGGACTGTCAGACTGGTACTGACTAAAATTCACAGTGTCCTTCAATAGTCCTTTATGTTCCGGCGTCACGGTAATGAAATGAGTCCCGCGACCCCGGCAGGCTTTGGCCCTCTAAGAGGGGGCCCCGTCATTATGCTGACGCTCTTTGAGGCGCGCATGGAACACGACGCGCCGTCGTCCCGGGTATGGTCCATGGTCGGACAGCGAGTTGCCCGAATGCCCGCGCCTACGGTGGCCGGAGATCGTCTGCCGACGTCCGACGCCGCGGGCGTCTGCCACTGCGGTTGGGGCGGAGGGAGGACGCTGCCCTCTCCCTCTCGCGGCCCGCCTCCTCCTTCACGAGCATTACTGCTTCGCAGAAGGAGGCGACCGCTTCTCACTCCGTCTAGCCCCGCAGCATGGCCGCAACCAATGCCGGGCGCGAGAGGTCTCCGCCTATCGCCGCCGTGAGGACACGTCGGTGCTCTGCCCAAGCGGGGCAGTCTTGCACCGTATGCTCTACTGTATCCTCCGGGCGATCTTCGTGGTGGTGACACCCGGGCGTTTCTTCCCTGGGATATCAACCACAGGAACCTCCCGAAACTTCCGTGTCCAGTGAGGACATGCGTCATGCGGTAGGTCAGGACGCCGTGACGCCTATCCAGCCACTCCTCAAAGAGGGGTTACCGCCGCGATTGCGGCGTGCCCGTGGGCCCATAACCTGTTGAAAATTTTGACCCAGTTTGGAAGTGAGACATGGGAATCCTTTATATAAAAGACCTACTTATATCTTCATTATAATGTGTTTTTCTTTATTGCAGTAGCGCACCACAAACATTTTAAATAAATGATATTCTGGTTAAATATTCGCGGTAGGCGATAATTTTTACCCGACTGCGCCAGGAGGGTTATGTTTTTCGAGTGTATGTATGTATGTATGTTTCGTTGTGTTGCTCTGCAGCCTAAACGGCTTGATGGATTTTAACTTGAGAGGTGTCGTTAGATTCGTCTTAAACGTGAGAGTGTCCCTGGGTACATAAAACTGGCCAAGTGCGAGTCGAACTCGCGTGCAAAGGGTTCCGAACTAAAAATATTTTTTTAAAATCTCTCACATTCTATCAAGTGGGGTATCAAATTAAAGGATTTTAAAAATGGTTTACCAAAATATATATAACTTATATGTTTCAATTTAATTTGGACTGATAAATGCTAACAAAAACCAAAAATAGTAAAATAAAATAAATATTAAAAAAAAAAACAAAAAACCCGACTGCGTAATAAAACTAAAAAGAAAGAAACAAGCCCAGTAGTTTAGAATTCACTCATTCACACTCACAGTCGGGGCCCCTTGGGAAGATTTGATTGGTATAATTAGAATGGGCCCCGACTGTGAGTGTGAATGAGTGAATTCTAAACTACTGGGCTTGTTTCTTTCTTGTTTTTTTTTTTTTTTAAATTGTTTTGCAATAGCTTTACCGTGGGTGTCCCCAAGTGACACAATGATTTAGTTTGGATATGACAAGATTGGATTTATAACTCTGAAGATAGTAACGGGCACTTTTTTAGATTGCAGTTCAGCTACTTTTGAATTTGATAGTAAAAGGTTACACGCTAGCGCTACGTATCCGAAACAAAGTAATGTTCAGTAACTTTTGTTATTTATGATGGTTAAAATTTCCATTATGGACCATTGATTTATGGGAGGGTGAGGGTGGGGGGAGGGGAGGGGGGGAGAGGGCTGCCCCCCCGCACCATCCCCACATCTCGGAGCCTCATGGTTATGGAGATATCCATGCTTGAAGTTTTAGGTTAGAATGAATTTTGAGGTTATGTTTTCGTAATGTTTTGGACATTATAAACCTGATTTATTGAAGGAAAGAGTCGGGGGGAGCCAGGTCGACGGAGCCCCGCTGCGCGGAGCTCCTACTTCTGGGTGGTTTATAAAAAAATAACCACGAAGGGGATGGCGAGGTCTATTCGCTCGCTTCGCTCGCTCACACGACCCCGCCATCCCCTTCTAAACTAACCTGTCCGAGTCGGGGTGCCCCAAGTCCCGAGCTCGCTTCGCTCGCTCTTGCACTCAATAAAACACCAAAGTATTAACATTTCGACAAACGATGACTGACAGATAAAAAAAGACGCTCTAAAACAAAATGGCGTCGCTATACGTTTCGTTCCACCTAATGTAAACACAAAAAATCGTAATTTGTGTGTAAAAAGTTAATGTAATTGAATAATACAACAATTATTGTGCACACTTATTACACACCAAATTAGTATATCGTATATAAAATTATATCTAAGTAAAACGTGACATAAATTTAATAAGATACACCTCGAAGTCGTCAACGGAACGTGAAATGTCAACTTTGACATCTACCATGACAAAAATGGAGTGCTATTTTCCAATTTGTATGGAAACTTTAAACAAATTAATCTCGTAAACTGTGAACGTCCGAAACTTGAAAATTTGTGAAAAGCTTTCTATTTATGAGTACTATCTACAAAAAAAATATGAACTTCGAAATCAATGGTCCATAATGGAAAGTTTATCCGTTCAGTGACTTTTGTAAAACTGAATGTAATGATGTTTTCGGATATTGTAACGATCAGCAATTTTTGACAAAATGGTGTTCAGTGACCTTTGGACAGTTGTGTTCAGTTAATTTTGAACTTTAATTATGTTCATTCAATACTGGCGCCTATCTTGTTGAGCGATTTATGGGTGATTATAATGTACAGTGATTTTGAAAATCTGAATGTGGTCATCGACTTTTAATGCTGACTGTACCTACTAAAGACTACAAATATTTGATCTCACTTTTAGATTAAAACTTGA
This sequence comes from Agrotis clavis, assembly GCA_954870645.1. NCBI lineage: Eukaryota > Metazoa > Arthropoda > Insecta > Lepidoptera > Noctuidae > Agrotis > Agrotis clavis. The sequence continues at coordinate 16,143,909 of OX940921.1, forward strand.
AGTCCGGAAACGTTAAACTTTTAGAGCTCACTGTGTTCTTCTATGAAGAATTGCCTTGTCCTATTCCAAAAAGCTAAAAAATTTCGCGCTCGCTTCGCTCGCGCTTGAACTAAGGTTGACATTCGCTTTTCATGACCTCGCTTTTGATAGCTCATTTTTCAATAGCAAATGCTTATGTTAGTTAATCTTGTATTGGTCTACAAAAAATGAAATTTGTCTTCTCTAAGATGGTATGGAACACTGGGTGTGAAGTTTGAGTAGCACTTGATGGTTTTTTTTTGTGTTTAAGTTATGAAGCGCAGGGCACTGAATTTTAAAATAGGTACGCCACTGACCGACATACAATAAAAAAAAAGATAATTCAAAATGCCTTAAGGCCAGGTTCCAGTACAGTCCGCAGCTATGAGCGCACTACCTCAGCCCCCGCAAAGGGGCGGGGCAAGTCGACAGCGGTGCGGGCGAGAGGGACCGTGTGTGTATATGCCACAGCGTAGCGTAATGCAGTAAGTCAATTACGTACGAGTGTGTCTGGATTAGATTTTCGTAAAATGATAGTCGAGATAGTTTTGATTTTACAAAGTGCATACAGGAGTACTTTATTAGGCAGCAGTATATTTAATATGTGCCGAGTTTGGGCTCGTTTTGTTATGATGACATCTTACCTCCGGACTTGATGGAGTGACCTGAAGGTCTACATCGGTGACTGCCACTGGAACTCGGCGACGGATCGAACTAGATGTGCCGAGTTTGGGCTCGTTTTGTAAGTTATGATGAGATCTTACCACCGAACTTGATGGAGTGACCTGAAGGTCTACATCGGTGACTGTCACTGGAACTCGGCGACTGATCGAACTAGATGTGCCGAGTTTGGGCTCGTTTTGTAAGTTATGATGAGATCTTACCACCGGACTTGATGGAGTGACCTGAAGGTCTACATCGGTGACTGCCGCTGGAACTCGGCGACGGATCGAACTAAATGTGCCGAGCTTGGGCTCGTTCTGTTAGTTATGATGAGATCTTACCTCCGGTCTTGATGGAGTGACCTGAAGGTCTACATCGGTGACTGCCACTGGAACTCGGCGACGGATCGAACTAAATGTGCCGAGTTTGGGCTCGTATTGTAAGTTATGATGAGATCTTACCACCGAACTTGATGGAGTGACCTGAAGGTCTACATCGGTGACTGTCACTGGAACTCGGCGACTGATCGAACTAGATGTGCCGAGTTTGGGCTCGTTTTGTAAGTTATGATGAGATCTTACCACCGGACTTGATGGAGTGACCTGAAGGTCTACATCGGTGACTGCCGCTGGAACTCGGCGACGGATCGAACTAGATGTGCCGAGCTTGGGCTCGTTCTGTTAGTTATGATGAGATCTTACCTCCGGTCTTGATGGAGTGACCTGAAGGTCTACATCGGTGACTGCCACTGGAACTCGGCGACGGATCGAACTAGATGTGCCGAGTCTGGGCTCGTTTTGTAAGTTATGATGAGATCTTACCACCGGACTTGATGGAGTGACCTGAAGGTCTACATCGGTGACTGCCACTGGAACTCGGCGACGGATCGAACTAGATGTGCCGAGTTTGGGCTCATTTTGTTAGTTATGATGAGATCTTACGTACGGACTTGATAGAGTGACCTGAAGGTCTACATCGGTGACTGCCACTGGAACTCGGCGACGGATCGAACTAAAATGCCGAGTTTGGGCTCGTTTTGTAAGTTATGATGAGATCTTACCACCGAACTTGATGGAGTGACCTGAAGGTCTACATCGGTGACTGTCACTGGAACTCGGCGACTGATCGAACTAGATGTGCCAAGTTTGGGCTCGTTTTGTAAGTTATGATGAGATCTTACCACCGGACTTGATGGAGTGACCTGAAGGTCTACATCGGTGACTGCCACTGGAACTCGGCGACGGATCGAACTAGATGTGCCGAGTTTGGGCTCGTTTTGTAAGTTATGATGAGATCTTACCACCGAACTTGATGGAGTGACCTGAAGGTCTACATCGGTGACTGCCACTGGAACTCGGCGACGGATCGAACTAGATGTGCCGAGCTTGGGCTCGTTCTGTTAGTTATGATGAGATCTTACCTCCGGTCTTGATGGAGTGACCTGAAGGTCTACATCGGTGACTGCCACTGGAACTCGGCGACGGATCGAACTAAATGTGCCGAGCTTGGGCTCGTTCTGTTAGTTATGATGAAATCTTACCTCCGGTCTTGATGGAGTGACCTGAAGGTCTACATCGGTGACTGCCACTGGAACTCGGCGACGGATCGAACTAAATGTGCCGAGTTTGGGGTCGTTTTGTAAGTTATGATGAGATCTTACCACCGGACTTGATGGAGTGACCTGAAGGTCTACATCGGTGACTGCCACTGGAACTCGGCGACGGATCGAACTAGATGTGCCGAGTTTGAGCTTGTTTTGTTAGTTATGATGAGATCTTACCTCCGGACTTGATGGAGTGACCTGAAGGTCTACATCAGTGGCTGTCACTGGAACTCGGCGACGGATCGAACTAGATGTGCCAAGTTTGGGCTCGTTTTGTAAGTTATGATGAGATCTTACCACCGGACTTGATGGAGTGACCTGAAGGTCTACATCGGTGACTGTCACTGGAACTCGGCGACTGATCGAACTAGATGTGCCAAGTTTGGGCTCGTTTTGTAAGTTATGATGAGATCTTACCACCGGACTTGATGGAGTGACCTGAAGGTCTACATCGGTGACTGCCACTGGAACTCGGCGACGGATCGAACTAGATGTGCCGAGTTTGGGCTCATTTTGTTAGTTATGATGAGATCTTACGTACGGACTTGATGGAGTGACCTTGAAGGTCTACATCGGGGAGTCGGAAACTCGGCACATCTAGTTCGATCCGTTGCCGAGTGCCAGTGGCAGTCACCGATGTAGACCTTCAGGTCAATGCATCAAGTATGGACGTAAGATCTGATCATAACTTACAAAATGAGCCCAAACTCGGCACATTTAGTTCGATCCGTCGTCGGGTTCCAGTGGCAGTCACCGATGTAGACCTTCAGGTCACTCCATCAAGACCGGAGGTAAGATCTCTTCATAACTAACAGAACGAGCCCAAGCTCGGCACATTTAGTTCGATCCGTCGCCGAGTTCCAGTGGCAGTCACCGATGTAGACCTTCAGGTCACTCTATCAAGTCCGTACGTAAGATCTCATCATAACTAACAAAATGAGCCCAAACTCGGCACATCTAGTTCGATCCGTCGCCGAGTTCCAGTGGCAGTCACCGATGTAGACCTTCAGGTCACTCCATCAAGTCCGGTGGTAAGATCTCATCATAACTTACAAAACGAGCCCAAACTCGGCACATCTAGTTCGATCAGTCGCCGAGTTCCAGTGGCAGTCACCGATGTAGACCTTCAGGTCACTCCATCAAGTCCGGTGGTAAGATCTCATCATAACTTACAAAACGAGCCCAAACTTGGCACATCTAGTTCGATCAGTCGCCGAGTTTAGTGACAGTCACCGATGTAGACCTTCAGGTCACTCCATCAAGTTCGGTGGTAAGATCTCATCATAACTTACAAAACGAGCCCAAACTCGGCACTTTTAGTTCGATCCGTCGCCGAGTTCCAGTGGCAGTCACCGATGTAGACCTTCAGGTCACTCTATCAAGTCCGTACGTAAGATCTCATCATAACTAACAAAATGAGCCCAAACTCGGCACATCTAGTTCGATCCGTCGCCGAGTTCCAGTGGCAGTCACCGATGTAGACCTTCAGGTCACTCCATCAAGTCCGGTGGTAAGATCTCATCATAACTTACAAAACGAGCCCAAACTTGGCACATCTAGTTCGATCCGTCGCCGAGTTCCAGTGACAGCCACTGATGTAGACCTTCAGGTCACTCCATCAAGTCCGGAGGTAAGATCTCATCATAACTAACAAAACAAGCCCAAACTCGGCACATCTAGTTCGATCCGTCGCCGAGTTCCAGTGGCAGTCACCGATGTAGACCTTCAGGTCACTCCATCAAGTCCGGTGGTAAGATCTCATCATAACTTACAAAACGAGCCCAAACTTGGCACATCTAGTTCGATCCGTCGCCGAGTTCCAGTGACAGCTACTGATGTAGACCTTCAGGTCACTCCATCAAGTCCGGAGGTAAGATCTCATCATAACTAACAAAACAAGCCCAAACTCGGCACATCTAGTTCGATCCGTCGCCGAGTTCCAGTGGCAGTCACCGATGTAGACCTTCAGGTCACTCCATCAAGTCCGGTGGTAAGATCTCATCATAACTTACAAAACGAGCCCAAACTCGGCACATCTAGTTCGATCAGTCGCCGAGTTCCAGTGACAGTCACCGATGTAGACCTTCAGGTCACTCCATCAAGTTCGGTGGTAAGATCTCATCATAACTTACAATACGAGCCCAAACTCGGCACATTTAGTTCGATCCGTCGCCGAGTTCCAGTGGCAGTCACCGATGTAGACCTTCAGGTCACTCCGTCAAGACCGGAGGCAAGATTTCATCATAACTAACAGAACGAGCCCAAGCTCGGCACATCTAGTTCGATCCGTCGCCGAGTTCCAGTGGCAGTCACCGATGTAGACCTTCAGGTCACTCCATCAAGTCCGGTGGTAAGATGTCTCATAACTTACAAAACGAGCCCAAACTCGGCACATCTAGTTCGATCCGTCGCCGAGTTCCAGTGGCAGTCACCGATGTAGACCTTCAGGTCACTCCATCAAGTCCGGTGGTAAGATCTCATCATTACTAACAAAACGAGCCCAAACTCGGCACATCTAGTTCGATCCGTCGCCGAGTTCCAGTGGCAGTGACCGATGTAGACCTTCAGGTCACTCCATCAAGTTCGCATCCTAGCTAAAAAATAAGTGGTCCATAAAAAAAAATTACATCGTTTCAAAATTAGATCACTTGACTATTTTATTCTATTCCCGCAACTAACACGTAATCGCTTCTGTGTGTGACTTTGTTTCCATGTAGTAGTTCAGTTCTATCCTGCTTACGTAACCGCGCGGGGGGAATTTTTGCGCAGCAACGACGTACGTCCATCCTCTATCACGCCTCGGTGGGTACTGGTCAGGGTCATCAATCTTCTAACTAAAAGCCTGGCACGACTTAGATCATTATACTAAAAAATTGTGGAGTACCAAATGTAACTTATACATCTTCTTAGAGATGTATTTTTTAATTTAGTAGTATTATAATACGAGAGTTTCGATCTGATCTATAGAGATGTCGCTATACCAAAAATACTATTATTTATCATGTATTTTATTACGTTCCTAGTTTAATGTTTAGTTATCTTTTTAATTGTGTCGTTTTTCAATATTTATATAATATGTTTTTCTATTTCGATATTTTCCCAAATTATTAATAGAATTCTATAATTATTTGGGCTACCTACTGGTAACTTTAATTTTCACACATTCGCACCTTCGGTGCAACAAAGACATAACAGCTCATTTTGAAATTTTACAGGAGAAGACTTTTAAATTTTTTTTGCATGTTTTTCCTCGGTTCTGGATAACTATCTAAAGAAGGTTTGAAATCTTTACATTTAATTAATTTTTTTTTAGTTGGCTATAGTTATACGTAAAAATCTTGTATTTACCTAATTGCCAAAGAAATCCTAATAAAAGACAAAACAAAAAAAAAAATGTCCTGAACTGTGTCTTTGTTGCACCAGAAGTTATTTAGTTTTATGACTTAATCCACATCACAATACACACTAAACACTCCAACTCACACCTCACACCCCATACATACCTCACCACACACCCCACATATCACCCATCTCATCACATCACGCACATTACACCGCATTCCATGTATGTAGTTTATAATGTAACAATAATAATTGTATGAAAGAGCGGAGTCCTCTAATACAGGAATTGTTTGCCTAAAGGTGGGCTCCAAACACGACTCATGTAAAATTATCTTATTGAGACAGTAAACTATTTTGTATTTTTTTTTGTATGACTGTTATGTTTTATGCCTTTGTTGCTCCAAGATTTTGAGCGAAAAAAGACCTCAATATAAGGTCGCGGGCGAAGGGGCACTACTTACAATGAAACGGTGTCGGCCCAAAACGCATGGAAAAACCGCCAATAACCACAAAGGCACTTCTGCCATCTAGTGTAGTTTCGAGATACTTTCGCGGATGTCTTTGTTGCCCCAAGACAAGTAAAGGCATGATTTAGAAACAATTTGGCATACTTAGGTCGATTTTGCAGTTTTGGCTATTAGTGACTTTGTTGCACCGAAGGTGCGATGTCTTTTCAATACGTCAATAAAATGTCAGTGTCACATTGCACTTTGCTGAAAAAATTTGATTCTCGTTTGGTGCGGTTAGTTATTTTCCTGCATTTTCTGCTTTTGGTGCTATTCTAAAGTAGTGTATCCGTGTGTTATTTCCATGCTAATAAAATTCTTACTGGAAAGCAAGATACTATCAGTGACACCGATAAATATCAAGTAATGGCTAGAAATTACTGTAAAAAACACTGTAAAAGGCCTCATAGTTGATGAAATACATATAATTACTTAACAAATTTGTTTTATTTTTTACTAATGTAGGCATATAGTTATTAATAGTCAATTAAAACACTAAAAGGAATGAGCAAGCTTTGTATATACCTATATTTATATAGCTATATACAGAAAAGTTTTCGTCAGAGAACACTAGATGTCGCTGTTGTCCATTGCTCGAAAAACCCGTGAAGTTAGATCTCTATGCCCTATTAATAAAAGTACTCTGTGGGTACTGGCGAGCGCCCGGTGAGCGAAATAATGCCAATATTTTGGGTATTTTATTTCTTGGAGAAAAATTATAACGAAATTTTAAAATTTGCTTTTACCATGCACTTCTAAATAATGAGCTGTTTTTATTTTTATAAGTTTCATATAAATTCATTGTGAAATCTCTAAGCAGTGGATGTTTGAAAATTGTGATTTAGTGTCATGTTTGAGATTTTTTTCTATCGAGCCAATTATTCCAATTCGTGTTTCTATCTTTACCATTCACTCGAGGATATGTTCAACTTTAATATTATGATTTTTTTTTATTAAAATTATCATTGTTAATGAGACTTTCAGACGTTTGAAAATCTTAAAAATTACTGTAAGCCCGCCTTAAGGGGCGCCAAAATCCTTTTTTGCACACAGGCGCCAGTAGACCTTACGGGGGCCCTGGTGTTCCCGCCCCCGTTTCTGATACCCAAAGTTCTGAGCTACCTCAATCAGGCATCGGGAATTTACCTACTGGTAGCACCGAGATGGGAACGAGTATTCTGGCGCGGCGATCTCAAAGCCCGCGCTCTAGCCCCACCATTCACAATACAGAACCTGAACCAAGTGTTAATAGATGTAACAACGGGACTGCCACCGCCTCGAGTCCAGGATCTGGTGTTGGAAGTCTGGAAATGTGGGGGTGGACAGATCATTTAAACGATTGGGATAATTCTCAAATAAATCTTTTGAAAAGTTCTTGGCGTGCTTCAACCCTTAGAACTTATAAACCTGCATGGAACCGCTGGGTGTCATGGTGTAGAGCTTGTGGTATTAACACTAAGAACCCCTCGGGTTCTGATCTAGCTCGGTTTCTGGCTGATCTGCATATAAAATATAAACTTTCTTATAATACAATCATGTTACATAAATCTGTAGTCTCCACCCTTTGTAATGTAAACAATTCAGGTGCTCTAAGTAATCATGTTTTAGTTAAGAGCGTATATTCCGAAAGCTGGCAACGTCGCAAATGGTTGTCAAATATTAACAAGTTTTAATTAATTTAGCATTGTTACTGTATGAAAATAAGAAATATGGCTCTGTAGTGCACTAAAAAAATTATAAGGGAATACAATAATTAATATCGTAACACCGAATATACAGTTTTAGATGTAAAAAAAGCATTTAGAAGCCTTCCAAATGCCTTTTATACACCTGAAACGGTTACAACATCAAATTCAGTGTTTTAATTGCATTCCTATATCATTTTTTTAGTGCACTACAGAGCGATATTTCTTATTTTCATACAGAAAATTTGCCAAATTAATTAAAACTTGTAAATATTTGACAGCTTTTTGCGACGTTGCCAACTTTCAGAATAATATATGCAGCCTTAAGCATATTTTGAAATCCATCTCAATCAAAATGCCTAAGGACCCGAAGCTACCCGTTTGGAATATTGATGATTTTGTATCCTTTCTTGGCAGTAGAACGATAAATAATGATAATATATTTGATGTATCGAGTCAAGCCGCTGCCCTTTTGGTTCTCTGTTCTGGTAGGCGTATTCACGACTTGACCCTCCTTATGACCGATAAAGATAATTATATTCGATCATTGGAGCATGATTTTATAACTTTATGGCCTGCCTTTGGATCCAAGACTGATTCATCTGACCATAGGCAATCAGGTTGGAGATTATTTAAAAATAATAATAATAGGAATTTGGATCCGGTATACTGGATTGAACGGACTGTATCAGTGCTTTCCGTTAGACGACAAGAAGCTAATTGTCATAACTTGTTTATTACTACGAGAGGTACAGCTCGTGGGGCCTCACGAACGGTTATTGCAGGCTGGATCAAAACCCTCATGCGTCGGGCTGGCATTGTTGCTACTCCTGGAAGCATTCGCTCCGCTGTTGCTTCTAAGAATTGGTTGGACAACTTCCCTATAGAAGAAATTATGGCTCGGGGAAACTGGAGGTCTTCCAATACTTTTGTAAAATTTTATAAGCGTCAGGTTTTGGATTCTTCTAGAAATAACAATATTACTGATCTATTCAACCCAGTCCTACTGTGAAATATGCAATTAGTTGATTTAATGTTATGTTAATTGTAATTATATTATTGATTGGTAATAAACTCTTTTATTATTACACCTATTTCGCGTAATTTTAAATCCCTACACATTGGCGTTCTCCCTGGACGTCACCAGGCGATAACAGACATATCTCAATTGTTTGTTTATGCTTCGAATAACGGTCAAGTGGTTTAATATTGGCGTTTTTCCTGAAATAAAACGCTTATTAAACTACTTACCTTATTCGAAGCATAAACAGTGATTTCTGCCTGGTGAAAGAAAATCATCCAATGAACAAGACGGGCGACGCGCGCTCACAAGCGCGCTCCCCTCTCTGACCTGGTGACGTCATGAGAGCGAGAAAGAGCTATATCGTAAGGAAAAAGGCAAAGGAATCAAGATACAGCCTATCTCAATTGTTTGTTTATGCTTCGAATAAGGTAAGTAGTTTAATAAGCGTTTTATTTCAGGAAAAACGCCAATATTAAAAAAACTGTAATTCAACATGCCTGAATGTTCCATTGTGTCTTGCCGTGCCAGAAAAAAGAAAAATCAGCCTAAATAGACTTTGTACAGGTTAGTAACAGTTTTTCATGCAAAACTACATGAAATAGAACAATTTCGGTAAAGAAATCGCTAAGTGATCATATTTTCATGGTTAGAGAATTACTATTTGGGTTTATTTCCGTCCTACAGACAATATTTTTCATTTTATATTTTCGTTCGTTTGTTTATAATAATAATAGTGTTGTACCGTTCTGTAATAGTTCCCGATACTAGTCCCTTCGTTACACTGAAACTGTTACCAAATTTTAATGATAATATATTGATACATAAATACTAATCTTTTATAGGTTTCCCAAAAATGAACGACTGAATAAAAATTGGTTGGATTCTATCGTTGAGGAAAATATTAGTCCTCGAAGTAAAGACTGGAAATATTTTAACAGAACACTTTGATGGTATTAGGTTACATGAGAACTCTGTACCTACAATATTTTCGGTAAGTGTATTAAAATTATTGTTTAATAACAGCCTTTTTTTAGCCTAAGTTATATAGATAGTAATGTGTATTTCATTCTTATTCAGACGACCAACTAAAAACAACTTCATGAATCATTTCGACCTACAGTCAGTAGGTAGAGTGGTGGTGGTAGTAGAAGTTGTCTACTGCGTAGATCTCTATGGTGAAGACACTCCATGGACAGGACAATAATTTTGAATCGTCATTTATACAGGACCTTTGTTACATCATTCATCTTGAGATGGGATTTTTAAACCATGTTCTGTTGACCATTTGAGATTGGTTCAGAAAACCGGTTATAAACGCCCAAATGGTCGGTTCAACAATGCGCGGGTTTAGACAATTTCGTGTGTAAAACAGTGTTACAAATTGTGCGGGACGAGTAAATAATCGTTTAATCGTGTACATAGTGAAGTAAATAGTGTAAAGTTGTAAACAAACTGATAAGGAGAGTGTAAATAACAGCTTAGTTTTAAGTTAGGATACACATAGAAAATAAGTCTTTTACATATCTAAATTTGTTTACTTTGTACCCTTTTTATGTTGTTATTTAAGTTTTTATTCTTTACTCATTGTACTTACCTTTTTTAAGCCTTTTATTGTGTATATAATGTGTATTAGATATAAGAAACCATTTACTTTATAAATAAAGCAACTGCATGAGGTACACAATACAAATAACACACACACACGCCCAGGCGTGCTCAAACCTTCTGATTGGTTAAGAGATTTAAGGCCTTCCGCCGCCCACGATTGCCGGCGCCACTGTCGCCGGCTATAAATATTGCACAACTTTACGCAAAAACGACACTCCACTGACGACCACGGCCAAGTCAAGACGCCACTATACACCTCCGCCTTCGCTCCGCACATGCAGATTTTCTTCAACCGAGTCTTTCATTTTGCTGCCCTGGACACGATCATCCTATACAGTTCTTCAAGGTTAGGAGGCACGGCCCCGCTGAGTTCGCCTGCCCCTAACAAGTGGTCCTTTGCTCGCCGGATCGCTGTTCCAGTTCATCAAGACTCCAATCAAGAAAGAAAATCAACAAGCAGCCGGGTGTACAAGTTTCAAGAAAGAAACCTCAACAAGCAGCCGGGTGTTCAAGCACAAGAAAGAAACCCAGTAAGCAGCCGGGTGTGCAAGAAAGAAACAAGTACGCGCGAGTGTTGGCGGTTGGTTTTGCTTGCCACCGTCAATCACGTTGAAGAAATTATCACAACGTACGTGGCCACCTAGCGGTGATAAAGGCCCCTGCAAAACGTACGGAAGCACTGTGGACGAACTGACGACTCCACGCACCTACTCGGTGTAACAGTCAGACCCCGCCGGTACGGTGCGGTAACGCTCTGGGACCACAAGTTGGTACGCAACGACGTGTGCGGTTTTCCCCCCGCACGCTGATGCACCCGTGAGCGCCCGTGTCCTCTGCCGGGAGGTTCCTACCCTTCCTTTCCTCATACATTCCCATTCCTGGTCCGGCATCACCGCGGTAGGAGTCCGGCCAGGCCGCTAGGCAAGGTAGGTTCGTGAAGAAGATACAGAAAAAGTGCAAGTGAACCAGTGATAAAGTGTTATTTTTAAGTAAATTGTTAGGAGTAGGGCCCCCCTCGTGCGTAATGGAGAACACGCGAGTGTTGCGTTCGGGCAAAACTACGCCTACCACAGACGTCACGCCGACGTCCGGTCAAACGTCGACCGAAACCAATACGTGGAGTAAAGGCACCGGCACAGAGGATACGATCGGTGAAAGCAGCACGCGTACCCACGAGAGAATCATAGAGGATAGGCCCGCGCAAGTCGACACGCAGGTCAGGAGTGCACCGGGCACAGTCGTCAACGTCCCCGTGGACAGAGCAAGCAGTAGGCTATCTATGTTAAAGGCCGAATTAGAGTTACATAATTCCGAACTAGCACGGGCTAGGGCTGCGTCCGCAGTTGCCATGAGTCGTTTGGAAATAGCCAGGGTCGAACTGGAAGAGTCCAACGACGCGGAGCCGCAGCCTATTGCTGAAAAGTCGCGTGTAGAGGGATGGATATCGGAACAACATGTAAAAAGTAGGCTAACGATAACGGATAGAGCTCAAATCCCGGGACAAGACACCCGACCACCCGACGCGATCAGGAACGAACCACGCGCTAGTAATGACGTGCCGCTGAATAAAAGCAGCAGCGACATGGCTATGCTGGCTAGCGCGATAGTACAGGCGGTTAATTCCGGTAGGTCAGACAACGCGGCACCTAGATTCATCCACGAGCTACCCCATTTCGACGGGGCCATAACCGAATGGATGGCGTTCAGATCGGTATTCAACGACACCTCGGAAATGTTCACAGACGTACAGAACGTAGCGCGATTACGAAAAGCGCTCCGAGGCGCGGCTCGCGAAACGGTAAGAGCGTTATTATTCACAGTTTCCGATCCGTATGAAATAATTGATACACTAGAAAGACGGTACGGCAGACCGGAATTGCTTATTCTGTCCGAATTGGAAACGATAAAACGCATGCCCCGCATGAATGAAGACGGGCGCAACATAGGAAGTTTCGCTAGCAAAATATCGAATACAGTAGCGGCAATAAAATCACTCAATCAACCGCAATATCTGTATTCACCTGAGTTAGTTAGCAGAATTGTAGAGAAACTCAGCATAATATTAAAATACAAATGGTACGAGTTTAAAGCCGAGCGCACCGGCGCGCCAGAGCTAGAGTTGTTGGCTAGGTTTTTGAATGTTATGGCAGATCAGTGCGGGGCAATGTTCGCCTTCGAAACCGCACGTGACGATAGGAAAAGTAGGCCAAAACCACGCGCGGTAAACACGACACGCGGTAGGAACGGGCGACCATCACGCTCGCACGACAGCGGTACCGACAGCTCGAGTGATCGTTCAGAAAACGAGCAAAATACGTCGTCCCGTCGCGAAACCGTGGCCGCCGCGAACAAACCATCGAATAAAAAGTCGAGTAAACAAAAACCACGCCCATCACGCTCGAACGCGGAGGCGTCGGCAGAACCGAGCGACAAAAAATGTCCCGTGTGCGCGGGCTCCCACAAAACAGTTGAGTGCGCGGACTTCACTAAACTCACCGTGACCAACAGGTGGAACAGGGCTAAACAATTTAAGCTATGTTTTCGTTGTTTAAATAACTCGCACGGGCGACCATACAGGTGTAAATACGTACCGTGCGGTGTAAACGGGTGCGAAGCATCACACCACAAACTGCTACACGGTCACGGCAGCGAGAGCACGTCTCTGCCTACCCGCGGAAACGTAACTTCAATTAACCACGTACGCGAATCCAATACCTATTTAAAAATAGTACCGGTAGAATTGAGCGGGCCCGTCGGCACCACCACTTCTTACGCCTTACTTGATGAAGGTTCAACCATGACGCTTGTTGAACGAGGCGTGGCAGACAGCGTGGTGCCCCGCGGACGGAGCCAGCTTCTAATGCTAGAAGGAATAGGTGGAAGTAGAGTGGACGACGCGGAATCGTGTCACGTTACGTTAACGATACGCGGTTTATGTAACAGAAATTTAGAAACAATGAGTGCGAACACCATAGAATCATTAAACTTATCCCCTCAGGAGGTTAGCAGGGACCTAGTGCGGCAGTGTAGCCACTTGGTCGACCTAGAGGAAGAACTTTGCTACGAGAGAGCCAAACCGACCGTGCTCATAGGGCAAGATAACTGGCACCTAATTACGTCACGAGAACTACGCGTCGGTAATAAATCTCAACCTGTAGCGTCACTAACTAAACTAGGGTGGGTACTACACGGGCGGAGCGCGCGGCCCCGGAACAACGTAGCCATAGTTAACCACGTGCGACCGACCCAACATGAAGACCCCGCGCTACAATTAATCAGGGACTATTTTAGTATCGAATCGTTGGGAATTGAGCCACGCAGGCCAAAGTCGGACCCAGATCAACGCGCCCTAGCGATATTAAAAAAAACCTGCAACAAAATTAACTGCAATAGATACGAAGCTGGCCTATTATGGCGAACAGACGACGAGATAATGCCAAACAACAAAAAACAGGCTCTCAGTCGTCTACACAATTTAGAAATAAAATTAGACAAAAACATTGAATTAAAAACCGAATATACGAAACAAATAGACCACCTCATCCAGGCTAATTACGCAGAGCGGGTCGATGCCCCGGCCACGTCACCACGCACCTGGTACCTACCCCATTTCTCGGTGGTACACCCACAGAAGGGAAAAGTGCGTCTGGTGTTCGATGCAGCGGCCAAATATGGGGGCAAAAGCCTAAACGACGCTCTCTTAGCAGGTCCAGATTTGCTTCAGTCATTGTTCGGTGTACTAGTAAGATTCAGAGAAGGTCGGATAGCGGTAGTAGCCGACATAAAAGAAATGTTTTTGCAAATTAAAATACTCGAGTCAGACCGTGATAGCCTGCGATTTTTATGGAGGGGCGAAGACCGGGAGGGACCCCCACAAGAATACAGAATGACGTCATTGATATTCGGAGCGGCGTCGTCACCCTGTACCGCCATATATGTTAAAAATAAAAACGCAGAAGATCACAGTCTAGAGCACCCGGAGGTCGCGAAAAGTACGGTTAGAAATTACTACATGGACGATTACTTAGGTTCGTTCGACGACGTGGACAAGGCGAAACAAGTGATAAACGCCATGTACAAGGTCCACTTGAATGCGTCATTCGAGTTACGCGGTTGGGCGTCAAACGTACCCGAGGTGATAAGTGACGTCACTGATAAACGTAGTAGCGACGCGACTACTCTGGGAAAAAGCGACACTGAAAGAACGTTAGGTCTCATATGGAACCACGCACGTGATACGTTAGGTTTTAACGTGAACCTTAGGAGCACGCCCGCGAACGTCATTAGAGGTGAAGCTCTACCTACCAAGCGACAAGTTACCAGCGCGGTCATGTCAGTTTTCGACCCGTTAGGTCTAGTCTCGCCAATTACGATGATAGGTAAGTGCCTCATACAGGAAATATGGCGCAGCGGCATAGGCTGGGACGATCCCATAACGAAAGAGCATCACGTGACATGGCTCTCCTTCATAAAAAACATAGAATTATTGAGACAACTAGAAATAGCCAGATACGTTCCTGCCCCGCCCTCTGGCGAGGGAGAATTACATATTTTTTGCGATGCGAGCGAAAAAGTCTATTCCGCCGCGGTGTATTTCGTAAGCTCGGGTACAGACGGGAACAAAACGTCGAGATTAATAGCCGGCAAGGCAAAGGTAGCTCCGTTGAAACCCATATCCATACCTCGCTTAGAACTTCAAGCCGCAGTGTTAGGGTGCCGACTGGCCGAATCGGTCAAGCGCGAGTCGGACTATAAAATAACGAAAAGTCATTATTGGTCGGACTCTAAAACCGTACTGAGTTGGATAAAATCAGATCCGCGAACCTTTAAGTCTTTCGTCGCGCATAGGTTAGCTGAAATCGAAAGTACTACCACGCCAGTCAACTGGCGATGGGTGCCCAGTGCTGAAAACGTAGCGGACGACGCTACCAAGGGCATACCAGTCAATTTCAATTCGAAACACCGATGGTTTACGGGACCAAGTTTTATTAGGGACGACCCCTCGACATGGCCACAAGAGAGGCAGGTCGCGGCGCCGTCACCCCCTTCAGGGGAGGAAAGAGTTATAAAACAAGTTCACGTAACGATTAAACACGATGTTAGCGACTACCTACCTAGAGTAGAACGATTCTCAAAGTACATTCGATTGGTACGCGTTGCTGCCACCGTTCTGCTCGCCGCTGAGGTATTCAAAGCCAAACTACTCAAAAGAAACACGAGTAAAGAACTAGCACCAAGTCACATGAAACTAGCTGAGCTATTGCTCGCTAGAAGAAGCCAGTATAATTCGTTCGCTGAAGACATAACGACAATAGAGGCTGGGCGGCGACCACCGAAGAAATCACCGTTCTACAAGCTCTCTGTCAAGATCGACCGCAACGGAATCCTGTGCTTAGACAGCAGAATAAAAGAAAAATGCAACTTGCCAGTCCTACACGCCAAGGAAGGCTTCACCCAGCTGTTAGTGCATCACACGCACGCAGCCTTCAACCATGGCAACCATCAAACTGTCATGAACGAGCTGAGACAAAGACAGTGGCGGCCTTAGGGGGGGGCGAACCGGGCACCCGCCCGGGGCCTCGCGCTTGCAGGGGGCCTCGCGCAACAAACCAAGCAAAAGAAAAAACTAGTAATTTTTATTAATTAAAAGCTTTTGATTAATTAATTAATTAGATATGTTATAGCCTTAATGAGTAATTAGGCTAATCATAACGGCAAAATTAAATAAGATTTTGGTTTTAGAAAAAAATCTTCGTTTTTTATTTATCATCTCAGTGTTGATAAATTATGGAATCACGCATTACTTTGCGGAAATCCATGACATTAAATGTTATGAAAAATATATGTAGTTTTAATTCGGTTTTTGTCGCGGAATTAAAACTAGGTACATATTTTCGTAACATTTAATCTCAGTGTTGGTTAATTTTGTAAATATTTATTTTGTACAATAATTTTGTCGCCTGAACGTACGGCTAGTTTAGGTTAAATCCGGTAGTTCAGACTTGTTTTATGATGTTGGCCCAATCAGTGACGTAGCGAGACCGAATCTTGGAGGGGCAAGACGCATCTGCAAGGCCCTTTTCTTTGATGGAGGATGAAAAATATAGCGCGGATTTGTGATTATTTTTAAGCCCGTCGTGTGAATCACCGCGTTGCGAGGCCTCTTTGCCTCTTTCTGTTCACAGTTAGAAATAAAAAGTACACAAGTTATCATGCAACTACGGGGCTTCGCGCGAGAAACGGAATTGCTAGACCTAAATATATTATGATCGTCGGCGCCATCAGCTTTGGCTCTATCAGTTCTCAGTTAGAAATAGTAGTAGAAATTAAATTTTACTGCTTTACTAAGTGGTAACAAAGTTGAAATTGCCGTTGTCAATTTTATTTTATTTTATTAAATCTTTAAGCGCGAGGCCCCATCATGTGCGAGGCTAGCTAGGGTCCGCTAAGCCCGCGCCTAGCTACCCCACTGGGCCCAATGAATAATCAAAGTTCGAGACCGCAAACACCGAACGATACTTTGTAAAAAAAAATAAAAAAACCTCGAAAATGACGCTTTTTTTGACAATTTTGCGTTTATGACCGTAAAGGACTAGTTGTTGATAATAACTTTTCAGAACGGTTTTAAAGATGCCTTTTGCTACAATATGAGAACCGATTTATATCTGTAGACCCAGTAGTTTCAGAGTTGAGCTTATATTATATTTTTTCGAACATATTTATATTTTTTCGAACTTTGCAATTTCTTGCAATATTTAACATACTACTTGAGTTTCTCTGGCGGTATCTCGAATCAAAAACAAGTGTGGAAGAGGCAAAGCATCAGAGTTGGAATGTCTTAGAACTTGTGACTTTTTTCGAAAAAATGTTGGGAGCGTTTATCTCGGAGACTATTAGGTCTACTGAGGTATTTATATTCACTCTTCATCTTCATCAGCCTATAATGTTCCAACTGCTGGGACACAGGCTTCCTTTCTGTAAGAGGGGTCCATAATCCACCACGCGGACCCCGTGCGGGTTGGTGATGTCACATGTCTTAAAAAATTTGGTTTGAGGACATACTCGTTGCAAGACGATGTTTTCCTTCATCGTTTTAAGAGCAATGGTGATAAAATAAATACACAAAGTAATCTGGGCTGGGTTCGATTCCGCCACCTACAACTCGTTAGTCGGGTCGATTAATCGCTATCACCGCGAAACCGCTTGAGACGCACACACCCGCCGTTTGAAAATGGATGATATCAAGTTAGCAGTGCGTGTTGTTGCTCTGATAATAAGAAATAGAAAAGAAGGCGTCAACGCAAATTTCGAAAATATTGGACCCATCCACTTGCTGGGCGTAGATCTGAGAAAGGTTTCTTTCATAGAATAATCAAAACTTAAGAGACCATCCTAATAAATTCATGTTCTGGTTCGTTTAAAACAAACTCCGACTCGGTGGAAGACATGGTTGAAATTGTGCGCCAGCGCTCTGCTCTGCAAGACGGTCTACCGAAAAACAGTCTGCGGTTAACGATTTGATTTTGACGGTTGACGCGTACGCACTGGGCGTACGCGTCAACTAAGTTCTATTGATTACAGTGTTATGCCGCGGTTTTTACCCGCGAGCATTTTGTAGCAAATACTCAGTCGCGGGAAAAAGACCACGGTGCGGTCGCTTGTATTAGTTTTCTAGGGGCACAAAAACCACAGCGGTTTAACCGTAGTGCGGCCTAAACCCCTTCAAAGTTCTTTTTCGAAAAAAGTTGGAAAGTTGGAAAACATTCCAACTGAAGACATGATATCAGATGCTTCTTCCACATTTGTTGTAGAAAAACGTTGATTTGAGATACTTTTGAAAAGCGCTAACTCGGAAGCTTTTGGGTCTACAGAAACCATTTTAGTCTCATATTGTAGTAAATTTATTCTACTTCAAAAAAACATCGCGCTGTTTCGTCAAAGTAGTACCTAAACTATAATCGCCAAAAAGGCAAACAAACTCTGCAAAAATCAGAACTACTCCATTTTACGCAAACACAGATGTTCAAAGTTCCTGTATTAACTGTAGAATGTTTTAGCATTTTTCCTCAAACATGACAACCAAACCTACTTTCGCATCACATACTTTTTATAAAGGGCAAGGGGCCTCGCAAAGACTTGCCGCCCGGGGCCTCGCAATGGATAAGGCCGCCTCTGGACAAAGATATCACATAATAGGACTGCGCAACGCTATACGCTACATAAGCAATAAATGCCAATGGTGTCGGACCTATAGGGGTACCCCCTCTAAAATCCCCTTAGGCGACTTACCTGCAGAAAGGCTAGCCCAGAGTCAACCGCCCTTCACAGCTACAGCGGTGGACTACTTCGGGCCCATACAAGTCACAGTCGGAAGAAGGCTAGAAAAAAGGTGGGGCGCATTATACACATGCCTCACCACGCGCGCAGTACACCTGGAGCTGGCCACCTCTCTCACGGCCTCCTCCATGATTATGAGCCTGCGTAGAATGATGGCGCGTCGCGGCACGCCGACTGTGCTATACAGCGATAATGGAACAAACTTCGTGGGTGCTGAAAGAGAAATCACCGAAGCCATGCAAAGCAACGAAGACAGCTTGAAAGCCTTTGCATCTGAGAAGCTGATCACCTGGAAGAAAATACCCCCCGGTGCCCCAAACATGGGCGGCGCCTGGGAGCGATTAGTCAGGTCGGTGAAGACAGCACTAAGAGTCACCCTCAAGGAGAAATTTCCCCATGATGAAGTGCTGCACACGTTGTTACTAGAAGCTGAACACGTGATCAACTCGAGGCCATTGACCCCGGTGAATCCCAACCTAGAAGAGGAAGCGTTGACACCTAACCATTTTCTAATTGGTCGCTCAAGTGGGATGTCACCCTTCGGCGCATTCAAAGACGTGCCTATTGATTCACACTCCTGGAAGGCAGTCCAAGCATTAGCTGACACGTTCTGGTCACGCTGGTCGGCGGAATACAAACCTCTGCTGATGCCCCGACTAGGCAACGCCCAACATAGTAACGTGAAAGTCGGCGATATCGTCATCATTTGCGACGGTACAATGCCCAGAGGAGTGTGGCCTCGAGGAGAAGTAATGAAGGTCTACCCAGGTCCGGACGGACGAGTTCGAGTCACGGAGATCCGAACAGCTGCTGGATTGATTCGTCGCCCGGCCTCTCGCCTCGTCGTGATAACAGCTGTGGAATAAAAACGTTACGGTGCTTACGCACGAGGGGGAGATTGTAAATAACAGCTTAGTTTTAAGTTAGGATACACATAGAAAATAAGTCTTTTACATATCTAAATTTGTTTACTTTGTACCCTTTTTATGTTGTTATTTAAGTTTTTATTCTTTACTCATTGTACTTACCTTTTTTAAGCCTTTTATTGTGTATATAATGTGTATTAGATATAAGAAACCATTTACTTTATAAATAAAGCAACTGCATGAGGTACACAATACAAATAACACACACACACGCCCAGGCGTGCTCAAACCTTCTGATTGGTTAAGAGATTTAAGGCCTTCCGCCGCCCACGATTGCCGGCGCCACTGTCGCCGGCTATAAATATTGCACAACTTTACGCAAAAACGACACTCCACTGACGACCACGGCCAAGTCAAGACGCCACTATACACCTCCGCCTTCGCTCCGCACATGCAGATTTTCTTCAACCGAGTCTTTCATTTTGCTGCCCTGGACACGATCATCCTATACAGTTCTTCAAGGTTAGGAGGCACGGCCCCGCTGAGTTCGCCTGCCCCTAACAGAGAGTGTTATTTGATAGCCTTATAAGATTTTCATTCTTCTTGAGATGGGATTTTTATTTTTTAATAGACAATCTCGTGTGTGAAACAGTGTTACAAATAAATAATGCCATAATAAAAATATCAGAGATAGAATAGATGAATAAATTGTGTGAAAGTTAAAACTTTTTTATTTAATAAATCTCGTTTTTTTCCTGTTCTAGTAAAGTAATTCCGGGATTTTCGACATATCTTTCACTGTATAATTATGTACATGAATAACTCTACCTAATTCCGACCTATGCTATCATTAGCATACAATATCCGACTTTAATTGTCATATTATTTAAATCAATAAACAAAAAAAAGACAACTTTCTTTTTAATGTTACATAATAATCATAATAATTATAAAAAATCACATTATTTTCACGTATCTACATGGATTATAATTCAAATATGTGAATCATTGTATCTAGTCATAATTAGAGATGTGCCGTTGCCGGCAATATTGCCCAAGGTGGGAATATAGGTGGAAATATTGCCGGTAATATTGCCGGGAGTGGAAATATTTGGGAATTTTGCTTAATTTTAAGTCAAAGTGAGTGCGAAAACTATGTAACACACTTAAAATTAGCATTTACAGACCATGGTATACATTATATACAAAAAAAATTTTTTTTTTGTAAAATTGCCAAAATTGCCGGCAATTTTGGCAATATTCCCGGTATTTTACCGGCAATATTGCCCATTGTTGCCGCACACGACTGTGAATATAAGAAATTACACATACATTTTAAGATAAGAATTGACGATCATTGTATATTGAATAAAAAGGCATAAATTCGAATAATTTATTTTAATGTTGTAGTTTAATCTAGTCAACGAATGCTCAAAGCATAGAGGGAAATTCTAGAAACACATTTTTTACTACGTAACTTTGTTTGGACTAGTTAGGAGGTGAACATATCAAAACCATGACCTCTTGTTGAAGGTACCATTTTTTGGTTTTTCGCTTACATCTCGGAAAACCATGCGTTCTAGCAGCATAGCGTGTGTGAACAAAATAAAAAACTAAATCAATTTTCTGTAAGTTTTACTCAGTAAGCATTTCAAGATCTTGTTAGTTTTCGAGTATTCATAGTTTTCGAGGTATCCGCTTTTGAAAGTCTGTAATTTAGGGGAAAAAACATTTTTAGTTTCGCGCATTTGGAAAGTTGTATTTGATATCGCCATAGATCCAGAAAGCAGTAGCAGTTGATTCAGACCCTCCCTTCACCACCTGCGATGAACAGAGCCAGCACGCTGCATCTTGAGGTGATATGGGCCTCTAGATCTTTATCTGGAGGCCCACGGACATTGAGAGAGACCCCCTCGGGTCTCTCTCAATGTCCACCAGCTAGAAGTAGTTCTTTAATTCGGTGACCACCATCAAGCTTGATATGTCTTGTCTTCCCCCACTGAGGGAGCAGTAAAAATTAGCTTAGAAACTCATTTTAAATTATACTAGGTACTTACAGACTAGGTAGGACTGTACTATGTAGGAGGAAATCCGCACCCATAAGAGATGCGGAAAAACTATCTTTGGAAACTTTAGTTCTTTTTTCTTGTAAACAATTTTCGTATAGGTAGGTATTAATTTTTGGTCAAGTGTGAGTTGCCCACTAAAACACACGGAGGAGTAGGTACTACAGGGAGAGCCTGAAAAGACTGCTGCTGCTTTCCCCCACAGCTCAAGGGCTAGTGGCGGGGACTTTTGATAATTATATTCACCTCCTAACTAGTTCAAACAAAGTAACGTAGTCCAAAATCGTGTTCCAAGAATTTCCCTCTATAACTGTTCGTTGAGTGGGCTACTAGTTTTTCATGCAAAATCACATAGCAAAAACAACGAGTATAAGTACCTATACAATATGGAAGTATAAATCTCTGTCAAAACTACAAATAATCAACAAAAATAACATTATTTTAATGCATTTGTTTCGGTATTTTTTACATAATCAGTAAATCACCGTTTAGAGTAACAACTTAGTAGTTTTTATAAGGCGGACTTAATGCCGCAACGTATTATCTACAGTAATATAAACTGCACCTGCAGTAATAATAAAATATACTGGTGTTATTTGACTGGCAACTTTGGCAATATTGCCAAAGTTGCCGGCAATTTTGGTATTTTACCGGCAGTGGCAATATTGGGAATATTGCCGGCAGTGGGAATATTGCCATCAGGCACATCTCTAGTCATAATACTATTATGATGTAATCCTAAAAGTACTAGGGATACTAGAACCTATCTAGTCTGTGGATACTAGTATCGATACTCGTTACAGTGACACTTTTGTTTCTTGATTGGCACATACCTATCATTGGCCGCCATTTAAGCTGCGAACAAATTATCGGACGCGTCCGTCAGCCGCGGCTGAAAGACGCGGCTTATTCATTATCTAGACAGTACATTTAATACTACACTGTGCAAACTGTCGGTCGTAAGACGTGTCCGTTTCGACCGCGCGGCCATGACGTTTTTTTTAAATAAAAACCATCCCAAGTTTTTGTAAAAATATGTAAAAGTCGATTCCCAAAAACCATGAATTTGTCAAAGCAATGGTTAAAAAGTTATAAGGGTTTGAACGTGGCCGCGCCATCGAAACTTTCCGAACCGCGCGGCCATGGAGATCTTTAAAACTAAGAGTCGCAGAGACCTGAAATTTTGGGAAATAGTAGATTGAATTTGTAAACCAAATGTAAAAATATAGAAAAAAATCCTGTGTTTGTATTTTAGGAGTTGTAAGGATAAAACCTCATGGCCGCGCCATTGAAACGGTGACAAAAACGTTGTCGCCGATATCTCACTGAAAAAGAAACTCAGACGTCTGAAATTTGTTGTAAAACACAGATTTGCATTTGTCAAAACTTGTAAAAATACAACAAAAAATCCTAGGTTTACATTTCAGGAGCTGTAAAACTAAAACGCCATGGCCGCGCCATCGAAACGTTAAAAATTTAGTTTTTCGCCAATATCTCACTGAAAAAGCATCGCAGAGGTCTGAAGTTTTTTGTAAAACACAGATTTGAATTTGTCAAAACTAGTAAAAATACAACGAAAAATCCTAGGTTTATATTTGAGGAGCTGTAAGACTAAAACGCCATGGCCGCGCCATCGAAACGTTAAAAATTTAGTTTTTCGCCAATATCTCACTGAAAAAGCATCGCAGAGGTCTGAAGTTTTTTGTTAAACACAGATTTGAATTTGTCAAAACTAGTAAAAATACAACGAAAAATCCTAGGTTTATATTTGAGGAGCTGTAAGACTAAAACGCCATGGCCGCGCCATCGAAACGTTAAAAATTTAGTTTTTCGCCAATATCTCGCTGAAAAAGCATCGCAGAGGTCTGAAGTTTTTTGTAAAACATTGATTTGAATTTCTTTCTGAGTTTCTTTTTCAGTGAGATATCAGCGATAACGTTTTTGTCACCGTTTCAATGGCGCGGCCATGAGGTTTTATCCTTACAACTCCTAAAATACAAACACAGGATTTTTTTCTATATTTTTACATTTGGTTTACAAATTCAATCTACTATTTCCCAAAATTTCAGGTCTCTGCGACTCTTAGTTTTAAAGATCTCCATGGCCGCGCGGTTCGGAAAGTTTCGATGGCGCGGCCACGTTCAAACCGTTCAAACCCTTATAACTTTTTAACCATTGCTTTGACAAATTCATGGTTTTTGGGAATCGACTTTTACATTTTTTTACAAAAACTTGGGATGGTTTTTATTTAAAAAAAACGTCATGGCCGCGCGGTCGAAACGGATATTCGTAAGACGCGGACGTGACCTTGAGCGTTCGGACGTCCGAACAGAATCTGGCCGGTTGTCGTCCGAACTACCGTGCACACTGCTAAAGCTGCGTACATATTATCGGACGCGTCCGTCAGCCGCGGCTGAGGGACGCGGCTTAGCAGTGTGCACGGTAGTTCGGACGACAACCGGCCAGATTCTGTTCGGACGTCCGAACGCTCAAGGTCACGTCCGCGTCTTACGACCGACAGTTTGCACAGTGTAGTATTAAATGTACTGGCTAGATAATGAATAAGCCGCGTCCCTCAGCCGCGGCTGACGGACGCGTCCGATAATATGGTCGCAGCTTAAGCCGCGTCCCTCAGCCGCGGCTGACGGACGCGTCCGATAATATGTTCGCAGCTTTAGCGTCAGTTCACACCGAGACGCGACGCGAAGCGACGTGACGCAACGATACTTCAAATTTGTATCTTTTCTTGTAGTAAACAAAGTCAGATTTTGAACGACGTGCGCGGCGCCGCGCTGCGCAGCGCGGCGTCGAGCTGCGTTGCGAAAGGTGTATCTTTTGTTTTTTAAAATAGAGTTACATTTTGAATAACTCTATTGAAAAGTGCGCGCAGCGTCACGTCTCGGTCTGAGCTGACCGTTAAGCTGCGGCTGAGGGACGCGGCTTAGCAGTGTGCACGGTAGTTCGGACGACAACCGGCCAGATTCTGTTCGGACGTCCGAACGCTCAAGGTCACGTCCGCGTCTTACGACCGACAGTTTGCACAGTGTAGTATTAAATGTACTGTCTAGATAATGAATAAGCCGCGTCTCTCAGCCGCGGCTGACGGACGCGTCCGATAATTTGTTCGCAGCTTTATTGTCACAGGCTAAAGCTGCGAACAAATTATCGGACGCGTCCGTCAGCCGCGGCTGAAAGACGCTGCTTATTCATTATCTAGACAGTACATTTAATACTACACTGTGCAAACTGTCGGTCGTAAGACGCGGACGTGACCTTGAGCGTTCGGACGTCCGAACAGAATCTGGCCGGTTGTCGTCCGAACTACCGTGCACACTGCTAAGCCGCGTCCCTCAGCCGCGGCTGACGGACGCGTCCGATAATATGTTCGCAGCTTAACTTGTACAGCTCGACATAAAAATGTAGAAAAAAGGAAGTCGCCACTGTCTTCGCGCTACCAGCACTTTGAATGATTTTATTTCATTTTTTTTCACTGATTACGTTAGTTTTATGGCACAATAATAAATCTAACAAACCTGCGGTCTTTGTTTACATCAAATATCAAAGATTTTAAAACGCTGTCAGAAATAAAAATTTTAGTTCCGTTTCAATCCGTTCTGGCCAAGCTGTAGGTATACACGTTTTATGTGTAGGTATTTCTGGTCCATATCATTTTATAGCTTGGCCAGAACGGGTTGAAACGGAACTAAAATTTTTATTTTTGACTGCTTTTTAAAATCTTTGATATTTGATGTAAACAAAGACCGCAGGTTTGTTAGATTTATTATTGTGCCATAAAAATAACGAAATAAGTGAAAAAAAAAAAAAAAAAATCATTCAAAGTGCTGGTAGCGCGAAGACAGTGGCGACTTCCGGTTTTCTACATTTTTATGTCAAGCTGTATGTCTATGTTGCATACTGACTGTAACTGCCCACTGTCTTTCTATTGCTAGGCGCTGCGCATGTTCAGCGCTTATTTCCCGAGCACGGGCCTGCGATGTTCTTACAGTTTGGCTAGCGAGCCGCTTCGAGCGCTTAGCCCTAGACTCCCTATTCCTTGTTGCAGAGACATGCTGCCTTAAATCACTGAGTCGCTGCGCACGTTTAGCACTAGATTCCCGAGCACCTGCGATGTTCTCCAGCTTTGGTTGGCAAGCCGCTGTGAACGCCTGGAGCTAGATTCCCTAGCGCGTGCTTGCGAAATATTTTCTCTATTCCTCGAGAGGCGCTAATGATTTTCAAGAGCAGACTCTTCCGTACGGCGTACTCGAGCTCCTCTTGTCTGGGATGTCTGACGGGAAAGTTGTGATTCCCTTTTAGGCATGTTAAACAATCGCTGAAACTGTCGGATATCCCAAAAACATAAATAGCTTCGAACTCGAAGAATGAGAACGCGGTAGTATTTGTGTTTTATGAAACCGAGCAACCAAGACAATTTTAAAGACCAACACGTAATTGCACAACGCCATCTATATAATAGGTACAGCTTGGCCAGAACGGATTGAAACGGAACTAATTTTTTTATTTCTGACAGCGTTTTAAAATCTTTGTTATTTGATGTAAACAAAGACCGCAGGTTTGTTTGATTTATTATTGTGCCATAAAACTAACGTAATAAGTGAAAAAAAAAATAAAAAAAAATCATTCAAAGTGCTGGTAGCGCAAAGACAGTGGCGACTTCCGGTTTTCTACATTTTTATGTCGAGCTGTAAATGAATAAAACGTCCATACGCAAAATGCCAGCTGGCAGCTCTGAATTTTACACTGGCAATTTTACATTTTCCCTTTTGCACTGGCAACATTGCAGCTATCTGACAGATTTGTTTTCTCTTGGCTTGTCAAATTGTGACAAGATGGTAGTGTATAGTTTTTGTATTTTAGAAATCTAAATTAATCTCTATTATTAAATAACATTTTGGTTTATTTATGTAATAATTACTTGAAAATTAAATACGTCAAATCGAAATTACTCATATTAGTGATCTTCCGATGGGTTTTCAATCATAACCTGTAAATGTTGATTTCAGACGAAGGGTACGTCCAGCTTTGGTAAGCGTCGTAACAAGACACACACCTTGTGCAGAAGGTGTGGCAGGTCATCGTACCACATCCAAAAATCTAAATGTGCACAGTGTGGATACCCCGCAGCTAAGCTGCGTTCCTGTAAGTACACATACCGGTCTTAATCATTTCTAGTGTTTTATGAAAATTATAGGTTATTGCCTCGATCCAATTGATTCTTAAGTTTTTTGAAGAATTCGTGGTAAATATCATTATGTTCTTTGTTTTATTTGGTAGGTAGGTATAAATATTGTTATTAAACTCACATGTATGTCAGCTTGGTCTTTCGGACAGTTCTGCAGGTAAAACGAATTATTTCTGTCCACTGTGACTATGTATTTATGTATCCATGCATAAATATACTTTAGTAAACATGTTAAACCCTTGTTATTTATTTTATTTATTTATTAACACATAATAACAGGATTTTCCTAATTCAATAGTGTGGCTGCAAAATTACAGTTTTATTTACTACCTATAACATAAAATGTACATTGTAGTTTTTGTGAACTCACTCAGAGAACAAGTAAAAATATCAATATTTTCTGCTACGTCATTAAGTACATGTAAGATCTGCCTAGAACCGAAGTTCTGATAAAACAGTGCAGCACTTAGAAAGTCAAATAAGACCACTACTAAAATTGTAAAGAGGTCATGTTCATAAGTTTGTTTAAAGGTAGTAATAGCTGTGTTTTATTTTCAAAGTATTCTGTGCAAAAGCTGGGGTGGGTCGCTATATACATTAACATGTAAGCTTTCGATTACTGCCTGACATTACAATTGGTTTTAGTTACTCAGAACAACCCACTCAACTCGACTCACATCGTGGACAAGGGTGAGGTGATTGTTGAGGGTTAGGTTTAAGGATAGCTCATTGCTCAACTCATCCTTATCGAAGTTAAAGTCCTTTCTCTACAAAACGATGTCCAATTAAACCTATTCCGTCTTACCACAACAAAGATAAACATCTGTTGAGCAATTGTCTAAAAAAAAAAACTGTCAACTGCAAAACAACTATTGATGTTGATAATATAAGGGTTGTTTTGCAGTTATACTATTTTCCTTTTTGAAGTAATAATATTACCTATAACATAAAATGTACATTGTAGTTTTTGTGAACTCACTCAGAGAACAAGTAAAAATATCAATATTTTCTGCTACGTCATTAAGTACATGTAAGATCTGCCTAGAACCGAAGTTCTGATAAAACAGTGCAGCACTTAGAAAGTCAAATAAGACCACTACTAAAATTGTAAAGAGGTCATGTTCATAAGTTTGTTTAAAGGTAGTAATAGCTGTGTTTTATTTTCAAAGTATTCTGTGCAAAAGCTGGGGTGGGTCACTATATACATTAACATGGAAGCTTTCGATTACTGCCTGACATTACAATTGGTTTTAGTTACTCAGAACAACCCACTCAACTCGACTCACATCGTGGACAAGGGTGAGGTGATTGTTGAGGGTTAGGTTTAAGGATAGCTCATTGCTCAACTCATCCTTATCGAAGTTAAAGTCCTTTCTCTACAAAACGATGTCCAATTAAACCTATTCCGTCTTACCACAACAAAGATAAACATCTGTTGAGCAATTGTCTAAAAAAAAAAACTGTCAACTGCAAAACAACTATTGATGTTGATAATATAAGGGTTGTTTTGCAGTTATACTATTTTCCTTTTTGAAGTAATAATATTCTACAACTATCACACAACACCATCACACAACACCAAGCTAAAGCAGAGCTTGTGTTATGGGTACTAGACAACTGATAAACATACTTATATATTTCTAAATACATAATAATTATTATAGATAAATTACACCCAGACATAGAACATAGAACAAATGATCATGCTCATCACACAAACATTTGTCCTGGGTGGGAATCGAAACCCACAACCTCCGGCATAGCGGTCAGGGTCACTAACCACTAGACCAACAGGCCTGTCAAAGTAAAACTTACACTTTTGTAGAGCTTAACTATTTTGTTTTAACAAGTTGATATTGATGATTTTGTATGTAGGTACAAATCACCATCAATGTATTTTTGTTTTTAAAATTTTACAATTTACTTTACTTCTTCCTACACTGATTGAAGAGATATTTCCAATGCAGAATGTTTCTTTGTATAATGTAGGTACAATAACTTGAAAACTGATTATGATAAATGTCTTAGTAACATTTGTGTGATAATCTAAATTCATACATTTATTCCAAAGTCTGTTTTTTCTCTCCTTTCTGTATAACAGTTTTAGTATCTATTCAAAATCTACACAAATGTAGCCTTTTAATAACCAGAAGCATACACCTTTGGGGTTAGGCTGAAACTACTAAGTTCCACCTCATCTGATCATTAAGCTCTGTTCCTCTACAACAAAATCGTATTATTTGATTCAAAGATTTTTGAGACAATGATAACATTTTTCTTTGAAATTTCTTCAGCTCCTTTCCACCAATAAAAAGCATACCAGCTATCAAGACATTCCCAGAACATTAATACATATCTCAAAATATTATTTTTTCAGACCACTGGTCAGTGAAGGCTAAGCGCAGGAAGACCACCGGTACTGGCCGCATGCGTCACCTGAAGATTGTGAGGAGGCGTTTCCGCAATGGCTTCAAGGAGGGCAAACCCACACCCAAGAAAGCTGTAGCCTCATCGTAAACTTAGTGCTTAACTAATAAAAAAAATACATCAATTTCCATCTTTCATTTATACAAACTGACCTGTGCCCACTTTGCTGGTTCTTACACATAATTATTTTTAAAATAGGGGCGAGGGGGGTGGTGTTGAAGGGTGAAAAATACTTTCAAACCTTATTTGCTATACACATAAGCAATGGCACAGCTGGCCTTATAATAATAATAATAATAAAGCCTTTTATTTCCAACTTGTTAACTTATTTTACAATCCAAATGTCGTTAGTATGATTGTTAGTGGTCTTTTTATAGGCTAGTTGTTAGTAATGTTAGTCAAGTCAATCTTTAAGTTGGACCCCTCTTAGGGTGAAGGCCTCCTCCAGCTTGTCCCATTTTCCTCTGTCCTTTGCTTTGAGCAGCCAGTCTTTCCCTGCTGTTTCAACTATGTCGTCCTTCCATCTCTTAAACGGTCTTCCTACATTTCTTTTCCCTGTGGGACCTCTCCACCTGGTTGCTATTAGTGTCCATCTTTTATCATTGTAGCGTGCCACATGACCAGCCCATTTCCATTTTAGTTTAAGGGCCTTGGTAAGTGCATCTTGAACTTTAGTCTGCTCTCTTATGGTTTCACTTCTTATTTTTTGTACTTTCTTTATTTTAAGAATGCTTCTTTCCATGGCTCTTTGGGTGGTTCTTATTTTCCTTTTTATTTTGTCTGTGAGGGTCCACGTTTGACAGCCATAGAGCAAGCTGGGCAGAAGGCACGTATCAAGAACTATCTTTTTTAGGTTTATGTTATAGTTACCTTTCAGGATTTCTTTCTGCGACCAGAATCTTCTCCATGTTAAGCCTACTCGTCTCTCTACCTCTTCCTCATTGTTCGACTTTGAAAAAGACATTTGCTTTCCCAAGTATATGTATTGGTTGACATAGTCGATATTTTTTCCTTCTATCATAATTGGTACTTGGTGGTTGTTGGTCATGATTTTTGTTTTTGAGGCGTTCATATGTAGGCCAACCTTTATGCTTTCGTTGTTTAATTGATGTATAAGCTCCTCAAGTTCTTTGGCAGTTTCGGCCACTAGTACTATGTCATCCGCAAAACGTAAATGATTGAGATTACAGCCTTCTAGGCTTATGCCCTTTTTTTCCCAGTTAAGATTTCGGAATATGCATTCTAGGACAGCAATAAAGATTTTGGGTGATAGAGGGTCGCCCTGTCGGACCCCTCTCTCGATTTTTATTTCGTCGCCTTTTGTTTCTAGTTTTACTCGACTCGTACTTTTTGCGTATATGTTTTTAATGATGTTGATGTATTTTTGTTCAACATTTAGCTGTGTTAGGGCGTTCCATATTGCGCTGTGGCTGATGCTATCAAATGCCTTGCTGTAGTCGATGAAGGCGACATATAGGTTTCTGTTGAATTCTTTATATTTTTCCATAATTTGGTCCAATGTTTGAATGTGGTCGGTTGTGCTGAAACCTGCCCTGAATCCAGCCTGCTCCTTCGGTTGTGATTCGTCTATTGTTTTAGCTATTCTATTTAAAAGTATTGAAGAAAACAGTTTGTAGATGCTCGCCAGTAGACTAATTGGTCTGTAGTTCCCGATGTCCATAGGATTGCCTTTTTTATAGAGCAGTATGATGTCTGATGTACACCATTGTTCTGGTACAGTTTCTGAGTCTAGTATCTTATTGAATAAGTGAGTTAGGTGGTGAAGTAGAATTGGTGCACCTAGTTTAAGGGTTTCATTTGACAACCCGTCTGGGCCAGGGCTTTTTTCGGCTTTTAGCTGTCGTATATGTTCGAATACTTCACTTTCTTCAATTGGCTTCGCTGTTGAGCTTGTGTTGAACGTCTCGTCTATAGCTTCTACTATATTGTTTTCATTTTTACTATATAATTCCTTGTAAAATTTGGTTGCGTGGTCTATTACGTTTTTTCTTGACTTTGTTTCTTCTTTGTTGATTTCTAGTTTTTGTATCCATGATTTGCTTAGACTTAGTTCCTTTATGGCTCTTTTGGTACTTCTATATTTTCTTAAATTTCTTGTTATTATTTCATGTCTATGTTTGCTGTAGTCTTTTTTAATAGAATTCCTTGTTTCTTTAAACAGGTTGCTAAGCTTCTTTTTCATTCCAGGGTCTTTTTTCTTTGTAAACATTAGTTCGGTACGTTCTTTGATTAGTCGTATTGTATTTTCACTGAAGATTTTGTTAGTTTTTTTGTGGTGCGACTCGGTTCTTTGTTTTATGCTGTTTTGTATTGATTCCTCTATTTTGTTGTAATATTCTTGAACATTTGATTCTTCTGATATACTTTCCAATTTCTTTGCCAAGCATCTGCGGTAGTTTTGTGCCTCTTCTTCGGACTTGATAGTTCTCGGCAGTGAAGTAAAGTTTTTTCTGCTTTTTATAGTGTGATTCAAGACGAAGGTTGCTCTCAGTAATCTATGGTCAGAAGGGAACATCACATTGCTCAGTACTTCGTAATTTGTAATCATTTTAGGATTATTGGTCATTATAAAGTCTATTTCATTCCTTGTTTTCTGATCTGGTGATGTCCACGTCCATTTTCTGTTTGGTCTTTTCTTGAAGAAAGTATTTATTATAGATAGGTTGTATTCTAGTGCATAGTCAATTAATTCTTCTCCTCGTTCGTTGCGTTCTCCGTAGCCGTAGTTGCCCATGATAATCATTTCTTCCTTCTTTGGATGTCCTATTTTTGCATTAAAGTCGCCCATTACGATTACTTTGTTGTCAGCTATGTTGTGAGCTTCTTTAATGTCGTTGTAAAATTTCTGGACTTCTTCTTTGTTTGATTTTTCGGTGGGCGCGTATGCTTGTATTATTGAGAAATTGTAAAAATTTACACCCTATTATAAGGGTGAGAATCGTGTTGGAGCACCATAAAATATTAGTTCCTGATTTCCCCATAACGTATGTGTGTCGCTTCAGTATTTACATAGGTTCTTTATCAGAAAAAATCACTAATGACCAATTTTATTTTTTTGATGGATTTTGCAATCCTTGGTCTGGCTTCTTTATATAGAGTTGCTTTTAATAAAATCATGAAATAATAACATAAAAATCTCACGGGTAAAATGGAACGCTTATGTCAAAATGAATGTCATGTAGTCTATGAAGCAAATCTATGGTCACTGAACTGTCAACAATAAAAAGTTAAACCACGTTTTACGACAAGTCTGTTATTTATTTTAAAATATCACGAAAATCCAGCACGATATTTTAAAAGGTTATGGGCCCAGCCATGCTTACGGCCTAATAATCGTGCTGGATTAGTTTTTTATCAAGAAGGCTGCGGTCAAGCGGCAATAAATACGTCGGCCAGCTCAGGGCTCCGGTGGCGGTCGGCGGTTTGGTCGGTGAAGGCCAATATATCAATAACGCACGTGAGACGTGTGATTGCGGTAAAGCAACAATAATACGGCGATGGATTCCGTCGGAAATATGGCTACTGGACAAAGCTATCAGCAGCTTCAAGGTGTTGAAAACTGGACAGCGTGGTGTTTCAAAATACGAGTCCTCCTAAGAGCTATGGATCTCTTAGACGTCGTTGAAGGCACACTCCAGGCCAACGAAGATCAGACCAAATGGATGCAGAAAGATGCGAAAGCTCAAGGTATGTTGGTAACAAGCATATCTGAAAAGGTTATACCACAAATAGTAAGCTGCAAAACGTCAAAACAGATTTGGGATAAGCTACATACAATATTTGAACAGCGCGGCGAGCTGTCTGTGCATATACTTCAGCAGAAGTTCTTTTCAATGAAATTTGAAGAAAGGGAAACCGTATCAGAGTTTCTAGGACGGTTCGAGTCTCTCCTGAGTAAATTGAAGAACCTCAACGCCGAAGTGAGTCAAACTATGGCCATCACAAAGATAACTTCATCTCTCCCATCACAATTCCAGCACTTTGTGTCTGCGTGGGAATCGGTGCCAGCAGAAAAAAGGACCATGGACGAGCTAGCGGCGAGATTACTGATAGAGGAGCAACGTGCTTCAACCAAAAACAAAGAAGATGAGTCGTCTGCGTTCATTCACAAGTCTACAAGAAAATGCTATCGGTGTGGCAAAGTAGGACATCTGAAAAAGGACTGCAAAACAAAAAGTAAAGGTACAATAATTAATGATACTAAGTGTAATATTTGTAAGAAAAATAATCATAAAAGTTCAGATTGTTGGTTTAAAAATAAAAATGAGAAAAGTCAAAATGTAAACAAAAGAAATCAAAGCAATGCATTCTCTGTGTTCGAGCTATCATCATTGTTTTACAGTCAATTAGAAAGTGATAATTGTTGGGTAATGGATAGTGGAGCTTCAGAGCACATGTGTCATGATTTTAATATGTTTTTAGACTACAAAAAACTAGAATGTCCTAGGTCCATAGTAATTGGAGACGGCAAAATCATACAAGCCATTGGTATTGGAGTTATTTCTTTAGAAGCATTTACAGGTAAACAATGGATAAATACAACATTAAATAACGTTCTACATGTTCCTAGCATCAAGATGAATCTATTTTCAGCAAGTTCAACTACAGATAGAGGTTATGTTTTGACAATTACTAGTAAAATGTGTTATTTCAGGAAAAATAACAATAACAGTGTTTGTGCACTAGCATATAGGAAAAATAACTTATTTCTAATGAAGTTTAGGTCTCATAAAGTTCAAAATGCTTGTGTTGGTAAATCAAGTGACAGCTTATCTGAATGGCATGCTAGAATGTGCCACCAGGATATTGAACAGGTAAAAAACATGTTAAATAAATGTGATATAGATTTCAGTGCTGGTAAACAAGAGGAAATAACATGTGAGCCATGTCTTTTGGGTAAGCTACATAAGAAACCGTTTCCTATAAGTTTAAATAGGGCAGATAAGCCCGGTCAATGTTTACATATGGATTTATGCGGACCTATGGAGACTGTCTCATTAGGTGGATCCAGGTATTATCTACTCATAAAGGATGACTTTTCAAAGTATAGAACGGTTTATTTTCTGAAAAATAAGTTTGAAACAGTTGATAAAATTAAAACTTTTTTAAATTTTGTTACTAAAAATTTAGAATATAAAATTGAAGTAATAAGATCAGATTGTGGTTCTGAATTTATGAACAAAGAGGTGAAGTCTCTCCTAGATCATTTAGGTATTGTACATCAAAATAGTGCTCCGTACACACCCCAGCAAAACGGTTGCATAGAACGTGAAATGCGTACAATAACCGAAGCAGCCAGAACAATATTATTATCAAGTAATTTAGATAAGTCTCTTTGGGCTGAAGCTGTCAATACAGCTGTATACGTTATAAACAGAACTGGTAAAAGTAGGATTAAAAATGTAACTCCATATGAGCTCTGGTATAAAAAGGGATTATATGATATAAACAATTTAAATGTGTTTGGTTCAAAAGTAGGTGTACACATTCCAGATCATTATCGCAAGAAATGGGATAGCAAAGCTGAAATAGGATACTTTGTAGGTTATAGTGAAACAACAAAAGGTTTTAGAATTTATTTTCCCCATAAAAATGATGTTTTGATTAAAAGAGAGGTAACATTTCTGAAAGGCAATTCTAGTAGTCAAAAGTTAGGCAATACTTTTCAAGATCATAATATTATAACCCCATTATTATTAAAAGAAGAAATAAATAATAAAGAGGATGAAATAAGAGAAGAATATCACAGTTTTAACGAGGAAGGTGAAGAAGATGTAACACAGTTATCAGATCTTGATGAAAATACAGAAGTACAAACAGAGGAAATTCTAAATTCAGAAGAAACATCCGAGTCAGAAGAAGAGGCAGAAGAAACACCTCAAGTACTAACACACTCACGGAGAGGCAGAGCAATAAAGAAACCATCAAGGCTAGATGACTACGATACAAACCTTCTGTCCATCGGTACAGAGCCAGCTACTCTAGAGGAAGCGCTTGACTCTGAAGAAAAAGAAGAGTGGAAGATTGCTATGAAGACTGAGCTAGATACCCTGATAGAAAATAACACATGGACAGAAGTAAATAGCGTACCAGAGGGGAATAAAGTAATTTCTAGTAAATGGGTTTTTAAAGTTAAACAAGTAGGTACTAATAAAGTATATAAAGCTAGGTTGGTAGCAAGAGGCTTTGAACAGTCTGATTGTGATTTAGAAGTATATTCTCCTGTAGCTAAATTGCCTACTTTTAGAGTTTTTATAGCAGTTGCAAATAAACTTCAACTTCCAGTTCATCAGATGGATGTTGTAGGCGCCTTTCTACATGGTGACATTGATGAGATTGTATACATCAAGTTACCAAGCGGTGAAACATGCAAGTTAAATAAATCATTGTATGGTTTGAAAAAGTCTCCTAAATATTGGAATAACAAGTTTGATGACTTCATGAGTAAAGAAAATTTCAGTAAATCTAAAAATGATCATTGCTTATATTTCAGAAAGGTAAATGAATGTATGCTATACGTTTTGCTATTTGTTGATGATATTCTTATGTTTTGCACTGAAAACAAGGTTTTGGAAGATTTTAAAAGCGAACTAAGCAGTAACTTTAATATGAAGGACTTAGGTTTAGCCAAATGTTATTTGGGTATCGATATTGATCAAAAGAAAGGTACAACGGTAATTAGTCAGAAAACATATCTTACTAAAGTTTTAGAGCATTATAATATGTCAGATTGCAAACCAGTTTCTACTCCAATGGACCAAAACTTTAAGTTTGAAATACTAAAAAGGGAAAAATCTGAAAGTCCAGAAATAGAGAAAAAGTGTAGACAACTCATAGGCAGTTTAATGTATGCAGTTTGTGGTACAAGACCAGATCTATGTGTATCAGTTTGTTTCCTCAGTAGGTACCAACACTGTGCTAGTATTATGTTGTACAAGGCATTGAAACGTATTCTAAGGTATATAAAAGGTACATTAAATTACTCTTTGGTATATAATAGCACATCCACAGAATTGCAAGGCTTTGTTGATGCAGATTGGGCCGGTGACACACAAGATAGAAAATCTACCACTGGTTATTTGTTTAAATTATTTGATTGTACTGTAGTATGGTGTTGTAAAAAACAACTTAGTGTGTCATTATCCTCCACTGAGTCTGAATATATTGCATTAAGTATGGCTATTTCAGAAGCATGTTGGCTGAAAAACTTGTTATGTGACTTTGATATTGTCGGTAATGAAGTGATCTTGTATGAAGACAATCAGTCAGCAATAAAACTTGTTTATAAAAATGAAAATAATAAAAGATTAAAGCACTTGGATATTAGGTATCACTTCATTATGGACAAAATAAAGGATAAGTGTATTTCAGTAAAGTATATTAAAACACAAGATAATTTAGCTGATTTATTAACTAAGCCATTGGGAAAAACTGTTTTTGAGAAGTTTGTTAAGTTAATTTTTTAAGAATATAGGCTATGCACATAATCTATGTAATGTTGGTCATGCATTTTTAGAGTTTCATTCCGTTAAAAATAAAGGGGCAAGTTAAGTATTTGAATGTGCCAATATAAAATGCATTACTAACAATTTAGTTAGGATTAAATAGCTTAATATTTATGTTTTAAACAGGGAAAACAGGAAAATATTATGTTGAGGGGTGGTGTAAAAATTTACACCCTATTATAAGGGTGAGAATCGTGTTGGAGCACCATAAAATATTAGTTCCTGATTTCCCCATAACGTATGTGTGTCGCTTCAGTATTTACATAGGTTCTTTATCAGAAAAAATCACTAATGACCAATTTTATTTTTTTGATGGATTTTGCAATCCTTGGTCTGGCTTCTTTATATAGAGTTGCTTTTAATAAAATCATGAAATAATAACATAAAAATCTCACGGGTAAAATGGAACGCTTATGTCAAAATGAATGTCATGTAGTCTATGAAGCAAATCTATGGTCACTGAACTGTCAACAATAAAAAGTTAAACCACGTTTTACGACAAGTCTGTTATTTATTTTAAAATATCACGAAAATCCAGCACGATATTTTAAAAGAAATCTGTATCTTCAAACTTAAGTTGCAGAAGCGCTACTCTTTCTGAGATTCCTTTGAAGTTCTTTATTTGGTTTTTTAGCTTCTTTTTAATTAGGAATCCTACTCCGTACAGTCCCTTTGTTTCGCCGATGTAGCAGAAGATATAGTTTTCATATTCCTCGATGTTACAACCCATCCTTCTGACTTCGCTTAATCCTATTATGTCATGATTAATGTATGCTAATGCATTGTTCAGTTCTAGGTACCTCTCTGTTGATGCCAGAGACCGTATGTTGTAGGTGCAAATGTTCAATGTGGTTTTATTTCTAGTGCATTCTTGTTGCTTTTGTTGTTTTTGTTGTTGGTGTTGTTTGTGTTGTTTCTGTTTCACTGGAGGGTGGCGGTCATATTTCCCCACGGTGACCGCTGACCGGCTTGGGGAAAGATAATTTTTGGTTGTTGTGGCCTTTTCTGTTTTGGTGCGTTTCCGGGGGTCCCTTGTTGGTTGCTATTGTGTGCTTGTGGATGATTGTGACTTTGTTCTTGGGCGATTCATAAATTCAAAAGCGTTTGTTTTGTTTATTTTGCTTGGTGCCTTCTGTAGTATTTCTTCGTTGGTGGTTGGATGTGTGGGTGTTTTAGAGGGTGACCTTTTCCTTTTCTCTTTTGTGACGTTTGAGTTATCCTTCCCTTTAATTATTAGTTGGTCATATCGAATAGAGAGCTGGCCTTATAAACGAATGTAATTAATCAGATCTATGAATGTTACATGGATTCACAAACAGCTTAGCTTGGCAACTATGGGGGGCTGCACAAATGTGGTAAAAGGTACCTAGTGCCGATTTGAATGATTTGTCGAGTTGGATGTTTCGGGTCTGCTTTGATGTTCGACAAAAACTGCCGAACTGACAGTTCCGTCTCGCTTGTGTGTGTAAGTCCTGGAACGTAAAGAGCTATCGAATGACGCAGACTACGTAACCCTTCAATTTTTTCGTATCGACACGCTTGGCATCTCTTGCCTACTTACTCTAGTCTCATCTAATGATAAAAAAAAACTTACCTACTTTAGATTGTAAGTTCCTACACAGTAAGTAGGTGCCTAGGTACAGACGCCAGCAGCTGCACATCAACCTACCTCAATCTGTCCATTTTCTTTAATAGATTTCACAACAGTGGAAGGATGTTCGATTGTTTTTAAAATTTGACAGATTGTAGTAGGTTGACCTGCTGGCGTCTGTACCTACTTAGTTAAATGAAATTAACAATTTTTTTTTAATTAAAAGCATTGACACTAGGAATTTCTACTGTGGCTAAATATAGAAACTCACATGCACAAACACCCAGAACGACTAAGTACTTTAGTTTGCAGATCATACAAATATTTTTTCAGTGCGGGGATCGAACCCGCGACACGCTGCGTAGCAGTTGATCGCTCATCAGCC
Organism: Agrotis clavis; assembly: GCA_954870645.1. Taxonomy (NCBI): domain Eukaryota; kingdom Metazoa; phylum Arthropoda; class Insecta; order Lepidoptera; family Noctuidae; genus Agrotis; species Agrotis clavis. The sequence continues at coordinate 16,182,759 of OX940921.1, forward strand.
ACTGCTCCAACCGTGCCGTCAGTAGGTCAGTATTGAACATGCTATTTGGATTCCCTGTCAAGTCGTACCTACTGACTATAATCCACGGTGTCCTTCAATAACTCTTTACGTTCCATTACGGTTACTGATGAAACAGTTGACAGTCCTGCGACTCTCGCAGTCAAGCTTATGTTACTATAAACACTGCTTTTATAATAGAAGCATCTGATGACGTAGAGGCGCGCCAAACGGTACGGGGGACGCGCGGGCGCGCACCGTGTTTTCGTAGCCGTCATGCGTTGAGCAGGCGAGGCACCCGTCCCACCGCGAGGCAGTCAGTCGAGTCAGTTGAGTCAGTCGTTCGATTGTCGGCAGAGCGCGCCCCGCGTCGCAGCCCGTTCCAAGTGTACTCTCGATTAAACATCGCATAATCTAACCCAATATCGCTATTCAGTGATAACATTATCATGTGCTATGACGCGACGATATATTTTAAAGTTCTCCCAAGATAAGCGACTGTGTAGTGATTAAAATTATATTGTGCACGGTTAGAGAATGTGTGCGCACTGACGTTCTCGCTGAAGGAAAACTTATTACCGTTACGTAGTGCTCTTTTACTATGTCGTTATTTAAGAAGAAGGCTCCTAAATACACGCCGCCACCAGTGCCACAGCCTCCTACCGAGGACCCTCACCAGCAGGCCAACGGACTGGATAACAACAATGGATCACAGAAGTCTCAGTTGGTGTTCCACTGTCAACAGGCACACGGCAGCCCCGTGGGACTCATCTCTGGATTTTCTAATGTCAAGGAACTTTACCAAAAGATAGCAGAATGTTACGACTTTCCACCAGACGAGGTAAGATTAATTATTTTCTAATAGCAGCAGGTATGTAATAAGTAAGTTTTATAAACTAGAATTGGAAGAGCAACATTCCTCATGAACAAGTTTCTGAGTCATTATTGGTGCGATGAATGGATCACCTGGAACAATGATTGTGATGACTCGATCGTACATAGGTACATGCTCCATGAAGGAAGCAAAGAGCTACATTTGATACGAGCTAAATTATCATTTATCATAAGTACTGTATTTTTTACCTATATTTTTTCAATACTTACCTATAGACCACGCACTATTCAAACGCACAAAAGTAGGTAGGTACACAAAAATTACAGAATATTATAAGTAATTATGTATAGCTTAATAATTTTGTCTTCACAAGCATTTCATGGACGCAGCCGCTAAGTACATAGCATACACTGATAAGAGCACATAATATGCCATGAGGAATGCGTCATTGATATTCAAATTAGTAGATAGGTACCTAACTCGCTTCTTTTTAAGGTTTCTCCATCAGTAACACAACATTACGAAAGAATTATTTCGGGTTCGAGTCCGGTTTTCTCTGGGTTATCTAAAATAAGCCTATGGTTCTAATAGCTCAGTGGTAGAAGACCTAAAAATATGCAAAATCGCGAGACGCGCCGGGTTCGATTTTCGCATAGCTAGGACACCAAAAACACAGAATAACAAACAAGTATTCTACAATATTGGTGACACATGCTGGGCTGGTATGCCATGAGTTCATGACTGTACAAGTGTAGGTACAGTGATGACCAGGGCCGGATCTAGGGGGGGGGGGCAGAGCGTCAGGCACTTCATCCAAATCCTTAGGTACCTAACAAACATCCATCTGTCTGTCCAAATATCCTCACAAACTTCCTTATTTAAACGAGTGAGTAGGTACGTACACTGGCGTACAGTCGGTAATCAGCTTTTTTGCCCCTAAATATTTCTACGGTTGCTGGATGTAATCTACCTGTTACTGTACTGTAAATTTATTATTGTCTTGGAATGAGTATCTCTACAGCTGCATTTAATAGAAGATCATCCCGTTGCAATAATTATAAATGGAATAAAAACGATAAAAATGAACGATAAAATACATAATTCATTTACCTACAATGAGGGCCCAGGACTGGTCGAGTTAAGCTTGAGAGTTGGAGGGACCACTGAACACGCCTGCGGGTCATTTGCATACCTATCTATATCTAGTATGGGCTGGCTGGGCTAGCTAGACCTATTTTGAACTATTTTTTTGCACACACGCAATGAACTATACGCACACATATCAATTCATAATTATACTTAATCACTTTAAAGCCCACTGCTGAAAAGGTCCTTACTCCTCCCAAAGAGGCGAAAATGCACAAATAATGAATCTATTTGGTTAAACGCGCTAATCTCAGGAACTCTTGGTTCGAATTGAAAAATTATTTTTGTGTTGGATAGTCCATTTATCGAGGAAGGCTATAAGCTAAACAACATCACGCTGCGACCAATAGGAGTCGAGCAGAGCGGGTGAAACCATGGTGAACAGGCTAGTGTAATGATATACTGCTAGCCTGCATCGTGGCACGGCTGGGCAAAAGGCTCTCCCATATAATCCAAGGCCAAAGTAGAAATTGAAAAGCGGAACATTCTTCTCTACCAGCCGAGTAGTAATAATATATTGTGCTTGAGGTTAGTCATGTGCTACCCGGCCTAATGTAATGTTTATTTTTCATATAGACACGAATAATATAAATTTAGAAATCTTGGTGAGCCTTCCAGATTCGCGAGACTTTGTAGACAGGCTACCGGGGCCTTGAAACGTAATACTGGCAATGGGGAAGGCAAGTGTCAAAGTGACAAGTGACAGTTTGGTCCCAAAAGAACTGTCAAATCAAAGGAATTTTCTGAAAAAAAAAACGATTTATTGATGTAAAATGACTAGATGTTGTGTAATAAGATGTAAAAATGATGGAACATACAAATTTCCGACAATTCACACTATCAAGAAATAATGGGTAGCTGCTGTGACTGCTGTGAGAACAAAAATTGTATTATCACTAAGGAAGAGCTATATAATAAACAAATATCCAGCCTTGCGAAGCCGAGACAGGCCGTTAGTTGAGTTTATTAATGAAATTCTATGATTATACCATAACTAAACAATCGAATACACTTTTCAAAATAATATCTACTTTTCTATTTGAGGTTAAGTACCAGTATTGCATCGCTCTATAAATCATGAAATGGTTCGTCTGGCGGAAGAATTATCACCTGGAACGAGTTTTGTGATAGTTGTGGTGTTAAGAAATTAAATATATTGTGATATTTCTCGAATCTAAATAGAAAAAAGGGTTAAAATTACTGACTTAAAACATTATGAAATTTTATCAAAATTGAAAGTCAGAAGAAGCATTGTATTCTTGTTATAGGATAGGACAGGTAAAACATACCTAAACTCAAAAATTGAAACCTCAACTACAAGTAATTGTGGATTTATTACGGTAAAATCAAATGTATTACCACTCAATTAAATCACTTTTTTTCCTCTTGTAGATGCACCGCGGCGTCTTAATTCTTCTTTTAGTATATGTACTTGCATTGACGAATAATTTTCCATATTTGTTTTGTATTTATACTCAATTTTTATAACAATAAATCTTGTTTGTTTTTTGTACAAGGTAGACAGTAATCTGACGTGGGGACCAACTATCGCAGCGCCATCTACGATTAGCTTTGAGTTGCCATCCCCATTGCAGGAACACGGTTAACTTTAGGTAGTACGAGTCTGACAGTCCTTTCTGCTCTACCCAGGACGGGAGGACTCATTCGATTATTTTAAAACTGCTTAGTAAGAGACACGGCTTATTTAAATTGCGGTTAAGCAGAGTATAAAATAATATTTGATACATGATTGGCCAGAAGCTGAAGTGGGATTCTAAATGGGTCCAACAACTTACTTTCTCGCTTGAAGTATTTTTATTGCCTTTGACTTGATTGTTTTGTGAAGTAAAAGGACATTCCTCACGTCCTCCTTAGGCCCCTAAGGCCTGCAAGCGGTAGAGGAAACCTTAGTAAAACGGACATAAACTTATATTGTACCTATTATAATTAGGTGTGCTACTCACGATTACCATGATTAATACCCGGCGGGCGTGAAAGCAAAGCAAACAAACCACAGCAGTTGCAAGAAAACAAAGGATAAGGAAAACAAGCCTGAAGTCATCGCCAATCCTGAGTCATGTTATTATTTCATACAAAATATTTCTGTTTATAAACGCTTCTAGAATCGTCGCGTGCCAGTAGGTATTGATTGTTTAATTAATTTGTAAAGGAAACCTATTGTCACCAAGATTTTGAAAGTAGCTAGCTAGTTCATTAAATCTAGATAAAACCTACAGCGGAACATTCAGAACTGTTTCATTTCCGGTGATTATAATCCTATTAGTACCTATCAACCTGCATTTAACGATAGGGTTCACAATGTGTCCAATTTTGTCACCCGTATTTTTGATTTATTGGTAAGCCAAGGACACTTTGACGTTCCACCAGTTGGTAAGACCCTCTTGGATAATTGATAATTGGCTGGAGGGTTGTGTTCCATGGGCGCCTCAAATAATTGTCAACAATCTGACGGGGGCTTCCATAGAAGGCCAAAGCCTGCCGGGGTCGCACTGTCGAAACGGAAAACCGTGACCCTGGACTGCTAAGGGCTATTAAAAGGAAAATGGTGGATTTTAGTCAGTACGAGTCTGACAGTCCCTTCTACTTCACTGATCCACTCTGACTCAGGGCGACTTGTTTGATGATTTTATCACCTAAAACGTTTTGTCGGATTGCCATGGATGGACACTGAAGTACCTAGTCCAGAAATATCTGACTGTTCACAATATACCACGTAAGAAAGGATCACAATAAAGATTGATGTAGATAAGAGACTTTTTGGTATCAGTACTTATAGACTACATTATTCTTTCTATTTAGGTAGATACATATCTACTAGAGATGTTGCGAATATTCGCATTCGCATCCGCATATATTCGCAGATTTTTGGACATTCGCATTCGCATAAATTCATGCGAATATTTTGCGAATACGAACGACCAATATTTGGAACTCCTTCTACTCATTTCATTCATTCTTATCTGGTGTCTTCCTCTCCATTCATCTTTTACTCCGTCTGCCTTTATCTCGCCATACATCAATAATATAATGTTGTATCAAATCAATCACAAACCTCAATCATAAAAATTACCATCTGCTAAGATAAAAGTGTTTCATTCTGCATTTCTTTCACTGACTGACCCCCTTAGAGCTACTCTTACATACTTTTTCCCTACTCGTTACAGACAGGACAAAAAAGCATGTAAATATAAAAATTTAAAATTAAGTTAAGAAATTCGATCATTTAAAAGCGTTTTAATCAAACGTGATTGATTTTAAACTGAATATTCGCATTCGCATTCGCGAATATTGGAATTAAATATCCGCATCCGCATTCGCATTCGCGAATGTCAAAAATCGAACATTCGCAACATCACTAATATCTACATTATTATTATTCGACAATCAATAATTTTTGTGCATGAAGGAATCAACATTGTTTACTTAGGTACCTACATGATATTGTTTTTCTGTGCAAAACTGAGTCAGTGCAATAATCATGAAAAGTATCAGCCAGCTTAATCAATGACTATTGGCTAGTCAAGTCTAAGTCCAAGTCTGAAGTGTGCAAAACCTGTTTTCAAAACAATAAGAAACTGATGACTCGTCATTCGCTGTATTCTCTGTCTCGAATATGACTTCATGCCAGCCATGTCAGTGACACATTTAACTTTCATTATGAGTGATGTCAAGAACCCATTTAGTTTTTTGTTTTTTTTTTTATCAGTAAATAACAGGTGAACCGGAAACATCGTAATCGATGATTTAGTTGCAGGTCACTGTTTTGCATCATTACCTTGATTGATAAGATTTAATTTAATACCTAGATAATTTGAAAGAAAGTACCGTGTTGTAAAATTTGTCAATTTAATTGAGCAAATCGTGGATCTCAAGAGTTCGAGAGTTAGTTCCTCTGAAGGAGCTCTCCATAAATCGGTACCTACATTTTTTTTTGGTTCCTTTTCTCTTAATTTTTCTGAATGCCATTAATTTGTGGCTGAAGGTAGGTATAGAGTTGTTCAAATTAATTTAGATCATCATTTTCATATTACTCAATTGTTAATGCGTCCTAATTACCTATTTAATGCACATTAAACAAATGACTCATCATTACTGTCGTCACTTAACTTAATGATTTGCTTATATCGGTACTTATATCGATCGTTCACTTTCTACGAATTCTTTTAGATAATCAATATTATTGCTGATTATTGTTATCTATTAAAATATCTTGCCGACTTGGTCCAACGAACGCAGTTCACGCCTTATAGGTCAGCAGTTAAAATGGCACGGACGCTTATTTCATGATATTTCACGGCTTGTGAAAACGCTCAAGGCTTATTCGTTGTCAAGGCCTAGCCGTGAGAATGAAGATAATAAAGTTTACACCATTTCAGTGTGACTGAAAGCGATAGATAGATATTGTACATAAAGATAATTATGGTTACGTAAGCTAACGCGTACCAGAGACAAACAGCGCTAGACATTTAGGTAATTTTTGAAGTTATCACGTACACGGCCTATAGAAAATTGGTAGGTAAGTACCTACTTATGTTAGATTTCAAGTAGACAGACACGTACCGGTATTTAATGGTGTGTCTGTATTTTTTACAAATTACACTCCAAAAATATGAAATACTCTCACTTCGGTGATTGATCAACGATGCTATAACGAAAGCCACTATATACTTCCTATAATTCCCAAACAAATTAGGTAAGTACTACCTAGGTACTTACAGTAACCAAAGAAACCAACCAGTAAGTTTACGATGGGTTAAAAATATTTTTGGTAGAAATAAAATAACGTGACAGGTTTTTCTATTTTATCTTAGACAAAGTAGGTAAAGGTATGACTAATTATTCATCATTAAGTTACCTACCTGTCTGTTGCTATTGCTAACAAGCCGACAGTAGATTGTTGAACATAGGGCGAACTATGTTATATAATAAATTGGTACGACTAAGTATGATCATGGTCTAACTAAAACAAAGCTAAAACAATAGCTTTTATTTCTGGTTCTGAATATTCATAAAAAGGTGATCAGTCAAGTCATCGTCATAGTTATTTCATTATTTGGCACTATTACTAGATCCTATCTAAATAATAACAGAGTTATCTTACGAATATGTAAATAATTTGGCAAAAAATATTCTTTTCAAATCACGTGCTGTTCCAATTACAATACGTTTACAATACGTGAAATATTTAGTAAAGATAAATCTGTGTAACTATGTAGGTACCTACGAAAATGTCACAGTTTGCGGATGTACGCACGGCTGCGCAGCCAGGAAGTGGATCAGCCCAGGGGCGCAGTCTCTCGTTGATATAAACGCGGCAAGTGACTGCAGATACGCTTCGCCGCCGTATGTGTGCCTGAGCGATGGCCTACTACACGTGGGTCAAGGACCGGAGCTCGGTCATACCTGCAACGCATGACTTGTCATGCAAGCATTTCGCAGTCGCACTTACACTGTCGAAATTCAATCAATAGGTAGTACGTTTTTCTAATTTGTAAAACAAATATTTATTTAAGGTTAACATTACTGTTCCACTCTAAAGCCGAAACACAGTTTACCACTCAATGTTATGTTATCGACAATCTGATAAGTGATTCCTGTTTATCAGAAAACACATCCGATAGTAACAGTTAATTCAATAAATTTATGAATAATCACATAAATTGATTGGCAGAAGTTTGTCTTTCGCACCGTATCCATACAAAATGGCCGTTTCAAAGTTTGTTATTTTTTTTTAATGTTTAATCATAATGGTTATTAGAACCAAACACAATCAAATGAAATGCTTCACTTTACCTTTCAAGAATGTAAGATGCCGTTAATACAAGGTACCTTTTAGAGATAATAGACTCGAAAGAAAAATGGCGTTTATTCACGCACCTTAGTTAGGCGCGGTTAATTAGGTTAGTGGGATAATAATATTGCCAATATAGTGCCATTGCTACAAAACTTAACAATGTATTTCTTTGATTTCAGATTCTCTTTTGCACACTGAATACTCACAAAGTGGATATGAAGAAACTCCTGGGTGGACAAATAGGATTAGAAGATTTTATATTTGCACATAGAAAAGGACGTCCTAAAGAAATAGAAATAGTTAAAACTGAAGATGCTTTAGGATTAACAATCACAGATAATGGTGCTGGATACGCTTTTATAAAGAGGATTAAGGAAGGCTCCATTGTAGCCAAAATACCACACATAGAGGTGAGAAAATATTCATAATAGTCTGCTCTTAAAGATCACCGTGTTACTTACCGTAGAAATAATTAAGCTTTTTTTTATATTATGCTTCTAATTATTACAATTTATTTTAACCAAAAACCTTCTTCATTGGGTTTTATAAAATAAAGGTCACTAAATATGTAATCAGGAAACACTGGAATGCGATTAGTACAGTAAATCTAGTTCTTATCAATAACATAGATTAGAATAATTTTTTAGACTGTCCATTACTAAGGGCCGTTGTTTGATTGATCATTAGTTTAAATTCAATAGCCTGTACAATTTTAAACTATTTGTTCAAAATAAGTTTTCGAATTTAACTAATAGTTTTCGTAACTATTTAATTGATACTAGTGATGTTGCGAATGTTCGATTTTTGACATTCGCGAATTCGAATGCGGATGCGGATATTCAATTCCAATATTCACGAATGCGAATGCGGATGCGAATATTCAGTTTAAAATCAATCACGTTTGACAAAAACACTTAAATGATCAAACTTCATAACATAGGTTTAAATTTTTATATTACAGCTTTTTTTACTTCCTGTCTGTAACGAGAATGGATAAAGTATGTAAGAATGGCTCTAAGGGTCAGTCAGTGAAAGAAAAGCAGAATGAAACACGTTTATCTTAGCATGGTAATTTTTTACCCGACTACGGCAAAGCCAAAAGGAGGGTTATGATTTTGACCGGTATGTATGTATGTATGTATCAGTATGTATGTATGTATGTATGTATGTTTGTTTGTCTGTTCCCTCATAACTTCTAAACTACTTGTCATTACATGACAAATGAGGTGTCGTTAGAAGCGTTTCAGTTGTCCGCTGGTTGTAGGGTAGGTGACGTGTCACAAAATCCAATATGGCGCCCTCTAGGGGATGTAAAGTAGTAACCGAAAAAAAATATATTTTCGCACAGTATCGACATGGGTATCAAATTAAAGGGCTTGATGCGCACATTTGAAATACATATATACATTATATAGCTTTTACTAGCTACTTTGCCTGTTTTTAACAGGTCAACATGGGTATCAAAGAAAAAGGCTTAATGAGTACATTTGAAATTCACTCGCTACTTTGCTTTTATTATTTTACTTATCAAATAATTAATAATATAACCCCAAAATAGTGTAAATAAAAAATAAGTTAAAAAAACTAAAACCCGACTACGAAAAAAACGCGCTCTTAAAAGTATAAAACAAGAACAATATTCATTTGACCGATATTGTGCTAGCCGTGGTCGTGTGCCACCTACCTAATGAAGATTGTGTGAAACAACTACGGTCGGGTCTTAGTTTTTTTATTATGATTGATGTATGTGATTGATTTGATGAACATTAATATTGATTATCATTGATGAATGGCGAGATAAAGGCAGAATGAATAAAAGATGAATGGAGAGGAAGACGCCAGATAAGAATTAGTGAAATGTGTAAAAGAAGGAGATTTTTAAAAAGGTATATTTCACTCGTCCGTATTCGCATAATATTCGCATGAATATATGCGGATGCGAATGTCTAAAAATCTGCGAATATATGCGGATGCGAATGCGATTATTTGCAACATCTCTAATTGATACTGATCAAACAACGGTACACGCGGTTGGTACAGTGGCGTTTCGCGGGTTCGATTTCCGCACGGAGCAAATATTTGTAGGTACTACAAGTAGTTGTTCCGGGTCTGGGAGTTTGTGTATTTGAGTTTATGGATTTGTGAACGCAACCATGACACAAGAGAATTTCTCTTGTGTCGTGGGTCCGTACTCCGTTTACAAACATATTAAAACGTAAAAAAAATCACCAGGGTTTTATAAACGTGGACTAAAGTTACAACCAGGATAATCTTTGAACTATCCATACATTTTTAAGGATTTACTTTGGCGTAACTTTACTTCTCGTTTTATATTAATAAGGGGGTAAAAGTCTAGCCACAATTAAACAATTTGGTAAACCAAAGGCAGTGGTGTTAATTAAATTGAATTGAATTAAATGGTTTCCAAGTTACTTATATAATGCTGCGGCCAGACTATGCTCCTCGCGCTGCTCATCGCTCTGCTCCTCGCGCTGCCGTGATTTGCCGCGATGTTGCCCTCTCTGCCCACACACTGCTCTACTCGCGCAATTAATCGCGACGCTCCTCACTTGTCATTTGCCTTGGTGAGACAATGGACGTTGAAACGGTGGCAGCGTGCGCGCTAGGCATTTTTAGTATATAGCTAATTATATTAATTTAATAAAAAGAAATATGTAGTAAAAAGAAATATGTAGTAAAAATCAATAAACATTAACGCTCTTTCATTTGACCATTCCACGCTTGGCGACGACATAATTTCCAATTTTACAAACGCGTGCGTCTTGCGCGACCGCTCGATGCGGACCATAGAGTACATTTGTATATAGGGGTATAGAGACTTAACTTGACCTCAACGACAAGCGCCATCTGATGTCCAGTACCAGAACTTGCGGTGCATGTGTGTGTCTATAGATACATACATATTACACACATTTATGTGCAGTATCCTAGAAAGGGATAGCTATATAGCTATCCCTTTCTTTCTTCACTTATAATAATATAATGTTTATTTTGTTTAGAATAAAACACAAAGTTGAGTATTACAACATTTTATTAAGTTTGTAGAAACTAAAAAAACAACTTAACACACAACAGATAACACTAGGTCACAGGAAATTCCAATGAAAAACTCCATGAGTCCAAGAGAATGCACGGGCACTGCACGAGTAATTACCCTGATACCCTCCTTTGCGTCGCGCAGTCGGGTAAAAAGAACACAATCAATCCACAATAATTCAAATAACATAGCCACTATCCAGGTCGTAAATGAAAATCACGGTTAAAACTTTCTCAATACATCAAACAAAACATAAAATATCGAGTTTGACACGAGTGGACACAAGACATAATATTAATATGTTACCATGGTAACAAAAACAACAATTTCGGAATGGCCGACAAGGAGGTTCCGTAACTAACGTTTTTTGCAGTGCAAATATTTGACTTGAAATTGTAATTTGAAAACTATTTTATAAATTTAAAGTAAGTCTAAAATTTAAATAGTTGTTTTAATTACCGCTCAGTTTATTTCTTTGAGAGCAAGAAATAAAAATTATCACAATGAATATGTCAATTTACTTCGGCTTTATGTTTCAATGCGTGCGTAAAATGAAACGTATAATTATTTTACTACGGATCAGTGTTGTCATAGAATTATTTTATACAATATTGTCTTCATTTTATTTAATTTTCTTTTTAACAAATTTAAATAGTTAAAATTTTATAGATCTTCGAACAATATTTCTTGTTTTTTATTTGTATTTCAATATATATTAAATTGAGACAGTCATGCCATCTAAAGTCCAGTACCAGAACTATAGCCCAGAACAAAATGCAAACTTACTGAGTTTTAGGACCCTGATGCGGACTGCGGCCGCGCGACGGCGCGATTATGTGGCCAGCAGTGTTGCCGTTAGGACAGTCTAGTTTGTGGCCATATGTAAGAAAAAAGTCGCCAGTTTTGTAAAAAAATCTCTTTCAAAATTCCGCTAGAAGTGGCTAAAGTGCTTTTGGTCTGTTACTGCTATCGAATTACTATTGATAAATATTATAATTTCGGCATGGGGGATAAATGGGTTAATTACAACAATTTTACTAATTAATATTTATTATTTGTTAAAAGCTGATTAAAATAAACGTACAGCTAGTGAAACATAATTATTGTCAATTATTTGGTTTCAAATTAAAAATAAATTTCAAACTCTACAATGTCATTTGGAGATTCAGTAATCTCTTCGACAAAATAGTTGAATGATGATGTAGATGGTAATTCAGTTTGTTTTGCCGATTTGACCGTTTTTGTGACTTTGTTTAAGACTTCAGTAGGCAAAACAGAATTGTGGCAAGCTTTTTTTTAATATTTTTAATTGTTTTGTTGTAGTTTGGTTTAATTAGTCGGTAGACTTCTAATAGTAATTAAAGAAGGTTGAACAATCGAAAAATCAGCCAGAAGTGGCTAGATTTACTTTGGTGGCTAAAATGGTTTTCTTTATGGCTAAAACCGTTAAAAATCCGCTAGATCTAGCCACAAAGTGGCTAAAACGGCAACACTGGTGGCCAGCCACTCGCACTCGTATTGCCGGTCCTTTGACTCGCGCTAAAACCGACAAAAGGGGCAGGACGAGGAGCATGACGAGTAACGTTGCCACACTATGTCTCTGCCTCCTTTCCTCGTTACTTCCCATACCACTCGACGAGTGTGTGGCTGCTCCATAAGAAACGTTCATAAAATGTCGTCGCGTCGTTCCGTGATGAATGGAACATCAATGTCAAATGCCAAGGTCAGATTCTCTCCCCCTTATACCCCTAACCTTCTTCTACTCAATGACCACGCCCAATATCTAAAATGCTGCAGGAACATAATAATGACAATTCGAAAGCTTTTCAGTTTTCTTATTTCTCTAAGGTTTAGTAGATATAATTATAATGTTGTATAATTATTGTTTTTTATGGGGGTTTTAAATAGGTTTAGTATGGGAAAAGGTTAATCCTTGTGTAGCAAAACTGCATTTTTATGAAAAGCGATTGGTTCATATTGGACTAATTTAGCACTGTGCTTCCGACACATGATGTAGCTAGCCGAAATCATGCAAATAACGTAGGGGTACCTAGAATCTATGTGCGATCAGACCTTCAATTTACGCTGATCCATGCTCATCCATCCGTGGCGGTCTAAGGGGGAGGCCTTATGTTCATTAGTGGATGTCTTTCGGCTTATGATGATGCTCATCTTGAAACCTTTTTGTAGAAATAGAGTGAAATCCCCCAAGGATAAGTGTGTGTGCCGCCTTCTTCCATACTTTTCAGAAACCAATTCAATGAATTCTCACTCATTTCCACACCCTTTATTAATCATGTCTATGTGTCTACCATCGGCACTATACTCCATGAAGTAGGTATCTTTGTTTCATTTTAAGATTTTAAAACAACATGAAATATCTAGGTACTCGATAATATACGATACGAGGATACATCATTTTAAACTTCTGGCGCGCTGTGGTTGATAATAAGTATAATATTTATGGAGCTGTTAGTCCATAAAGTGTTAGTATCCCGTCCCCAATTTGTTGTGTATTATGCAGCTGGTAGCATGTATCTATGGGTACTTTGTCGTTGAATATTACAGCCCATGCAGCCCGTTAAAAATAGTCTTGCATCTGATGTGCATATCCGCTGCACCTATACGGTTTAAAATTGAAACCATAAACAGCAGATATTCCACATTTTTACCATAATAAATGATAGGTAGTGTATAAAAATTACTTGATTTAGAATCCAAAGTCACAGGAGCTTATCAAACTGTTATGGTGTTGGTATGCTGTACCTAAATAAAATAGTGGGCGTTATCCTGGTGCGATATTGAAGGTCGTTTTATCGTAATACAAACTGAACGTACATTTGGTAGGTACGAGTATCTTGCGTAATAAGTGAGATTTCATAAAGATGCTGGCAGAATGTGTTTCCGACTGTGGTCGTTGGCCTTGTTAAGAAATTCACCGGAAATAACCGATTGTAGTACCTATTAAACTTGTTCACTTTTAATTCAGGTTGGAGACCACATTGAGAGGCTGGATGGAGAAAATATGGTCGGTAAAAGACATTATGAAGTTGCCAAGATATTAAAAGATATTCCAAAGGGCACTACCTTTACCATTCGATTGGTAGAACCACTTAAAACTGGATTCGGATTTGTTGGGCCTAAGACAAGTGGCGCAAAGTCTGGAAGAAAACAAAATTATGGTTCCGGCAAAGAAACACTACGGTTTAAGGCCAATGGTCAGGCTACAATAGAAAATGATGTAAGTTATCATCTTGACCTACTTACTACGAAAGCATAATATATGAACACACGCATTGCACAGCTCATCGAACACATGGGTTGGTGGGTGTTTATAAAAGTACCATTAAATCACTGTTTACGATTCCAATACAAGTCAGGTAGCTAACCATTAGCGGTGGAAAATCGTTGCTTTATTGCTTTCTTTAGAAATATAGATCTCATAAAACACATTAGAAGAACCACCTTGACATCGGCTGAAAGGACAATTTTTATTAGTTGCTAGCTTTTCTATTCAAATGCTCGAGGCTAGCATGACTAACGAACCATATTCAAATATTGAGAACGAAAAATGTGGGCGTAGTTGTTTAAAAAAGAAAAATCGATCAAAACGTGTTTCTGTAATTTAGATTCAAAGCAAGAAAGGATTTCGTCATCTTGATATTATCACGTTTGCAAGTTACACGGAATCAAAGATGATGTAACTAGTTAACAATAGAATTGGAATCTAATAGGTAAACAACGTATAGCCTCACAATTAATATCTCTGAAGCATCGTTCTATTATAAAGATTGCTCCATAATTATATTGTTGACAAGTTTCTTTATTTCTTATTAGGTAGGTACCACTTATCAGAACATAATTATCAAACATTCACAATATTCATTTCACTGTAGCAAAGTCAAATTGACGGAAATTTAATTGGATTTTATCAATTTTCCAGCACGACGACAGATCGAAAGCGGGTATCGAGAAAATCAACAGCCTATTGGAATCGTTCATGGGCATCAACGACTCCGAACTAGCATCGCAGATGTGGGATCTTGCCGAGGGGAAAACCAACTCTATGCAACTAGCAGACGCCATCGATAATAGTGACTTACAAGAATTTGGATTCACAGACGAATTCATTATTGAATTATGGGGTGTTATCACTGACGCTAGATCTGGTAGACTCAGCTAGAAACTGTTACATTTGTTTAGATTAGGTTACACGGAAGTTTTAAATGTAGATAAAACTGTCTTTATGATAATAAACTATTAATTTTAGACTCGTGAAATAACGGTCACCTACTTTCGGGCGGCTGCGTTCAACTTATTTTAAACTTTACTGTAACCGCTGCTGTTTCGATTTACTCGTATATGTGTGAGATGATTTTTAATTTTGGTAGAATGTGGTACTGATATTATTAGATTTATGCCTCACACATTCTCTCGTGTACTTTGATTTTTAATCTTTGGTTACTCTTGGGACGGAGTAACATGAATCCGGATCCTTAATGGAATACTTAGTTGAATGTTCCGATCAAGTAAAATCAAAATAAACACACGATTTTTATTAGTCCTGCTGCGCTGTCCACATCAAGAATATACGTGGTGCATTCTTTCACTTATATTATTGTAATATCAGCGTTGATTATAATCAATTGATAACTATCATAAAAGTAAAAAGAATGCTAAGTTACACAAGGCCAACAACAAGCATTATCGCCATCTGAAATATAATGTTCTGTTCTAATAAAACCTAGGTTAGGTAGTCATCATGATGTTGAAATAAAATTGCGATAATTATGTACTATGTACCTATTTAATAGTATAGGTAATATTTAGGTAGGTACCATGGTACCAACCATATTTTTTATGTTAGATGATGTTTTTCTTTAATAGAAAATTATATTAATGTACTAAGTACTATTATAAATAGGTAGGCATAACTAAATGAACTAAGTAAAAGTTGATACGTGGTCCACACTGGTGCCTTAAGAGAAATCTATCTACCTATATCATTCTTACTGAAATCATTAGATATATTTTAATGAAATGAGACTTTTCGCCATCATTGTTCAGTTTTTAAATATTATCGTTATTTATCAATGGGTTTATTATTCATATTAAATTGTTAATTAATCTATTACCGTATGTATATTCTTAGGAAGTAGGAATGTTAATTACAGTTACAGTTATCATTATTTGAGTAGAAACAAGGCAATTGTGGGTACAAAACATAGTTTGATACATTTTTATGTACAAACATATATTTATATAGGTACGTTTTTAAACTGACATGGTCACTAACACTGTCATTAGAACTTAACATTCAAGTTTTAATGATAGTTAACATAATTATTATACACCGTTACAAAGTATAAACTGTTTAGCGTAGCCATAATTATGATATTTTCAATAAATGTTTGCTCTTTGTATTTGTACTTAGTTATATATAAAAATAATAGTATTTATGTAACACTCAGATTGTCAAAGCTAGATATTTTTTTTTTTAAGTATCTATTTATTGTTTTACGCGGTAGCATATTTTGTCAAGAACATTTTTTTTTCAAACTTAGTTCAATGAACACAATGGGTACGGTTAGCCGATACAAAAATGTTGACAGCACTAAAAGAAAAATGGCGAATGCTGACTATGGAGTAGCATACGGCTGAGACGGCTGTCAAAATGCTTCGCTCTCGTCTGAACTCAGCATGGTTTCTGCCGATAATTTAGTCAGCATAGTTGACTAGACTAGACTGTTCAGCATTTCTGTCCAGATTTTGTATCGGCTAAATGTACTCATTGACGATATTGTATTGATCATAGTGCTTTTAAAATAAAAAGTATTGCAAGGCGATGGGTGCTGCAGATTAATAAAAAAAAAAATATCTTCCAAAGACAGCTCTAGGAGCTTATTGGATTTTAAAACCACTGCACTTCAGTAACGTTGCTAATAGTAATGTTGAAAAATTGTTCTTTATTAATTATTTACTCTATTGCTTGAGCAATAGAATAGAATATTCAATGTTATGATGTTAAAGTGGCCTTTTTAGTCCCGCTGTTATACTATTGTTTAAGACTCAGCGACGCGGCAGCGATGAAACTACTGTTTGAATTCATTCAAAACCGTAGCTTCAGCGCTGTGATTGCACTGTGTCTTTTATAGAATAGCACTGGTACAGTGAATATTTTCTTTGTAGGTAAGTATAGGCTATTACCTAAGTGACGTATTCTGTAATTTCTGCCTATCTCCAAATAAAAAAGGCATGAATGTATGTTAACGTTTGTAAGTAAGTAAATTATGTAGGTATTGAGTTATGAAATTATGAACACAGTCGTATGCATTGTTATATTGTGCTGTCATTAAAATTGCTTACTTTGTAGATAGTCTTATCAAATAGCGAAGATATTAATGAACGAGTCATTCATTAAGTAGGTAGGTAGTTACAGAGTAAATTAATAAAATAACATTAGTAACTATTCATTACGAAGTCCTAAGTATTTGTGGAAGTAAGTATGTAGGTACCTATAGACGACATTTTGTTAAGATTATTTGTGGAAAGAAAAACGATGGCGAATGGCAATAAAAAATAACATTTGTTTTTTAGCAAGAGGCAATATCATAGTATTAGTACCTACCTATTTTTAAAGAAGCCGATCCTAAAGCCATATTATTCTTTACGATGCAAGAACTTGCATGCAAACTTCACTACATTGCGGTATTTGTTTGAACAAGTGAATTCATTCAATCCTCTCAACAATCCGCAATGTAACGCAAGTCGCAAGCAAGTTCTTGCATTATCTAAATGTGGCTTGAGACATTCCACGTAGGTACCGTTACCTAAGTCATCATCATCATCATCATCAGCCTATAATGTTCCCACTGCTGGGACACAGGCCTCCTCTCTTGTGAGAGGGAGTGGGCCATAATCCACCACGCGGGCCCAGTGCGGGTTGGCAGATGTCACATGTCTTCGAATTTTTGGTTCTAGGACATGCCGGTTTCCTCACGATGTTTTCCTTCACCGTTTTGAGAGCCTAAGTATCTACTGATTAATCAATCAATCAGCAAATCTCGTACATTCATTACATTATATGTATAAATTCATCATTAAATAAAGTAAATAGAAATAGAAGGATGAAAATACCTATATCACTAGTCTCTTGATAGCGGTGGGTAAAAAAAATTAAAAATTTTGTTATATGAATAAAATGACAATCTGGTAATTAGGTACCTAATATTATCGTTTTTCTTTTATTTTTCAATGAACCGAGAACCTAGACATTGGGTGCGTTTAGCCGATACAACAATATTGGCAGCACCAAGGGCAGCACTAAAAGAAAAATGGCAACTGCTGAGTATCCACAGACGTATAAAGTTATACGTATAGCCAATAATTTAGTTGGCATAGCTGAATGCTGTTCAGCCTTTTCGATTTCTGTCCAGTTGTTCTGTCGGATAAACGCACCCATATAATCAATGCAAAAGATATAATTATCTAAATGCTAGGTACAGACGCCAGCATACCAACCTACTAACCCAATCTGTCAAACTTTCCAATCGAACATGAGCCTCATCATGGCCTCATCCTAATGAAATTGTCTTAGAAAAAATATTTTGACTTATTGTGCGTTGTCTGTACCATTGTCTGTACCTACTTATTTCATATCACTAATCAAATATTTCTGTTGATTCAAAATCAAAAATCAATCAAATCGTTTATTTCAAGTAGGCCAGTTACAGGCACTTTTGAATTGTCAAAAGACAAAATTAAAATAAAATAGTTTAAAAAAATAGTTACGGTGCTACAGTCCCAGTCACAAGACATAAAAACTGTGAAAGTACTGTAGATGCCCATTCCAAAGCGTAGATCTCTATGGAGAAGAACGGGCAAGAAACTCCATGGTTACTCTTTTTCAATCGCCAAAATTATAACAAAATCTTTGTTACATCATTCAACTTGTGATGGTACATTATTGTGAGAACGATGTTGCAAGTGAAAAGTGTCCATAGGTGATTAATATAAAAAAGACAAAATTCTTTATAATTAAAATAAACCGTGGCTGTTAAGAGATGACCAGTCACGACTGACAGCGCCCGTTCACGAACATGACACATGCATCAGCATCACTCAGCTCAACCATTTTGAAGGGAACTAAATGATCCGACACACGCGCCACCGCCAGCGAGACATTAGAGTGAGCATGACATAATCTCAACCGCCAGGGTCATTCAAGTCATTAAAAGACGTGGGTATCTACTCATTGAAAGTTATAAAGTACATTGTACTCACAAAATGATTCCTGTGAAACTATATAATACTAGAAAGATTGACTCTATACAATGCAAGGATAGTTAACAATCTTCATCAGCTCCGACATTAGTATTAGATGATACCCTACGACTGTCGTAAAAAATAAAAGAATAAACACACAGAAAAATAACGAATTAAAACTAAAGTCAAATAAGATAATAATACAGAATAATTTGTTAAAAGAACATGAACAATGTCTTGTGTTCAACACAGCGACCAACTATGCTTATCATCTAAATAATCACTCACAGAATAGTAAGCCTTAGAACAGAGGTTAGCTTTTACTTTTGCTTTAAACACGTTAAATGGCAAATCTAGGAAAGAGGACGGTAACTTATTATAAAAAGTTATACCAACCCCAACGAATGAATTATGCACCTTATGAAGCCGATGAAAAGGAACACGAAGTTTGTGCTTATTCCTGGTATTAAAATTATGGATATCACTATTTTTACTGTATAGGTGAATGTTTTGCCTGATATATAAGATGTTGGCAAATATGTACTGCGAAGCCACTGTGAGAATTCCAATCTCTTTGAAGAAATCTTTCAGAGAATCTCGCGCACCAAGTTGGTAGATGGCTCGAACAGCTCGTTTCTGGAGTACAAATATATTTTGGATATCAGCGGCTTTGCCCCACAGTAGAATACCATAGGACATTACGCTGTGAAAATAACTAAAATAGACTAATCTTGCTGTGTCAACGTCAGTGCATTGTCTAACTTTTCTAACAGCGTAGGCGGCCGAACTAAGCCTACCTGCTAGGTTCGATATATGTTGACCCCATTGTAATTTTGAATCTACTGTTATACCCAGAAACAGAGCTGAATCAACAGTTTCAAGCTCCACATTACCGAGGACGATGTTGGGACCCAGATTTCTAACATTGGGCAAAGCGAACTTTACGCATTTAGTCTTCTTGGGATTGAGCACAAGGTTATTTGCCGTGAACCAATCTATGACCCTCGATAGTGCGTTGTTTACGTCGTCAAACACTTCTTGTCTATTCCTATCTACTTTAAAGATTAGAGAAGTGTCATCTGCGAATAGTACTACATCGCAGATGTTCTTCAAATGGTATGGTAGATCGTTAATATAAACCAGGAATAAAAACGGTCCAAGTATTGAGCCTTGAGGTACACCTAGCTGAACAGGTAACCCAGAAGATTTCGCGCCACTAACATCGACACATTGAAGTCTATTAGACAAATATGACTCAATTACTTTGAGGGCTTCATTCTGAACACCGTAATGACGAAGTTTACGCAATAGTGTATCGTGGTGTACGCAATCGAAGGCTTTAGAAAGATCACAAAAAACACCAATTGCATTTTGCGATTTCTCCCATGCGTCAAATATGTGTTTCAACAAAGCAACACCCGCATCAGTAGTCGAACGGCCTTTTGTGAACCCGTACTGATCATTATGAAGTAGACTATTTGAATTAAAATGGCGAAGTAACTGTCTAAGTATTAACTTTTCAAATATTTTGTTTTTTGCAAAAATTTGATTAATTTACACGTCATGATTGCTTTGTTTTAAGTAAATGTATTTTTACAACAGTTGAATGTTTTTTGGATAGGAATTATACAAAATATGTACAGTCATTAGGTTATCATTAAGACTTATTTAATAAAAATGTTACGGTAAATAGGAACGTAGACATTATTTATAGAAAATAAATATATTTTTCTGTATTTTGATGTTTGGTTTTAATTTATTTTTTGTTTCATAAATACTCTACGTTGATAGACGGAAAACCAACCAAACAACAAACCTAGCCCCAACCTAACCGAAGACGATATTACTTATCGCAACTTATAAGCGATTTTATTATTATTACTAGCTGTGCCCGCGACTTCGTTCGCGTGGATGTCGGAATTTAACAATGTATTTTTTAGTGCGAAGCGTTTAATTCTCGCCACGTTTTTCATTTATAAACCCTGTATTTCGAATTCAAGAATATTTAATGTGTTTGTAATAAACGCCCTCTGTTGTTCAAAGGCAGTACCATTCAATTGCTATTGGTTTAGAGTAGTTTGTATATCGATTTGAATTCGATATTGTTTAATGAATTATATGAATGTTGGTATGGAAAAAAAATGATGGAACCTACTCTAAATCCTATTTCAGCGCGCGTGAACGTAAAGCGACAAAAAGAGTTAAAACTCCAAAACAAATAAAATACTTAGATTTTTTGTCAAAGAAACATGTACTAAACTTACCTGCAACGGACATACAAAAAGATTAACAAAAAATAAGGATTTGGGCTCAGCTTATATTATTATGTAGGTGAGATTTAGATTTTGAAAAGGTTGCTGGAACAATTTTATAAACTTGTCCACTCCACTCCACCAGCTCTACTCCACCCGCTCCACTCCACTCCACTCCACCCGCTCCCCACCACTCCACCCGCTCCACTCCACTCCTCCCACTCCACTCCAACCGCTCCACTCCACTCCACCCGCTCCACTCCACTCCACCCGCTCCACACCACTCGCTCCACTCCACTCCACCCTCTCCAATCCACTCCTCCCACTTCACTCCACTCCAACCGCTCCACTCCACTCCACCCGCTCCACTCCACTCCAACCGCTCCACTCCACTCCACCCGCTCCACTCCACTCCACCCGCTCCACACCACTCCACCCGCTCCACTCCACTCCACCCGCTCCACCCCACTCGACCCTCTCCACTCAACTCCACCCGCTCCACTCCAGTCCAGTTCACTCCACTCAACTCCACTCCCTTTCAGCCCACTACACTCCACTCCACTCCACTCCACTCCATTCCATTCCATTCCTCCACTCCACTCCACTCCACTCCACTCTACTCCACTCCACTCCACTCCACTCCATTCCATTCCATTCCTCCACTCCACTCCATTCCATTCCAGTCCAGTCCAGTCCAGTCCATTCCATTCCAGTCCAGTCCAGTGCATTCCATTCCATTATGTTCGATTCCTTTAAATCGCTTTAATCGCTCCACTCCACTCCACCCGCTCCACACCACTCCACCCGCTCCACTCCACTCCACCCGCTCCACCCCACTCGACCCTCTCCACTCAACTCCACCCGCTCCACTCCAGTCCAGTTCACTCCACTCAACTCCACTCCCTTTCAGCCCACTACACTCCACTCCACTCTACTCCACTCCACTCCATTCCATTCCATTCCTCCACTCCACTCCATTCCATTCCAGTCCAGTCCAGTCCAGTCCAGTCCATTCCATTCCAGTCCAGTCCAGTGCATTCCATTCCATTATGTTCGATTCCTTTAAATCGCTTTAATTAATTTTGGGTGAATTGATTCATCATCATCATCAGCCTATAATGTTCCCGCTGCTGGGACACAGGCCTCCTCTCTGTGAGAGGGAGTGGGCCATAATCCACCACGCGGGCCCAGTACGGGTTGGCAGATATCACATGTCTTCGAATTTTTGGTTCTAGGACATGCCGGTTTCCTCACGAAGTTTTCCTTCACCGTTTTGAGAGCAGTGGTGATGAAATAAATTACGCAAAGTAATGCGCCTGGCGGGGTTCGAACCCACGACCTACAACTCGTAAGTCGGGACCGATAATATACCACTGGGCCACCACTGCTCTCAATTGAATTGATTACGATGAAACAAAATACCGTACATTAATGTTACTTCATTATCACCTCTATTCCAGGTTTTTTATTATTATTATTATTAATTATGTTTAAATTTATTATTTGAATTAGTAGTTTTTCCATTCAAAGCTAGATCGCGCTACTGACCTGCGCGTCTCGATGTGAACTGACCGTAATTTTACTTCTGGAACACTTTAAATTCAAATATCTTTTGATAGACTGAACCGATTCCAATGAAACAAAAACTAAATTTTACTTCAAGGTACGGTCAGTCGTTGTGTATTAAAGTTATCTACAGAGCTTTCGTACATTTTAAGTGATGCCCGAACAAATAAACATACAAACAGACATACAGACAAACAGACAAAAATTCTAAAAATGCTAGAAATGGGTTCTATTGGTTGTCCTTTAACAACCTGGCTTTATTTTTTGAGTTTATTTTTAATGTACAAAAATTACTTTTCTACAGTTTTATTATATGTATAGATAGAAGATATAGAAGAATAGATAGATGGTCGAAAACGACTGGAATGTTTAGTAGGCGTCAGCGCTGAATAATATTTTAGAAAAAATATAAAATTCATGCAGGTATTGCTCAGTGGTCGCGGGATTTAGGTATTTTTATTTCCTTATCGTGACCCCGGAACATAAAGGGCTATTGAAGGACACCGTGGATTTTAGTCAGTACAAGTCTAACAGTCCCTCCCGCCCTGCCCGGGGTGGGAGGACGCATTTGATGATTTTACCACGCTAATAAAAAGGTATTGCTCAGTCCATTCTTTATGTCTATGGTACAAACACAGCAAACATAGATATTATGTTATTCTCAACTCAGATCAAAGAAATATTTTTTGATCTGAGATTCTCAACATGAAATTACATCGCTGAACTCTACGATGTGCTTTTCGACGTGGCGCCTTTGATTATTAGATCATCCAATCGCGAAGCGCGGCACTGCAATACCTACCTACACCTTTCACAGTTATTTTTATTTTACTGACTCTTGCAAGGATACCTACTCAGGAAGTCAGGACGTGTCTATAAAATATTTTATAGGGGGCCTTGATATCCAGTGGTATTTTCAGATCATCCTATCGAACTTGAGTTATAGTTATAGCAACAGTAATATTAAAAACAGGTTTTAGCTTAATCATCATCTGCCTAGCCTTTTCCCAACTATATTGGGGTCGGCTTCCAGTCGAATAAAACCCCTTCTACACGATCAAACCCGACCGCCGACAGAGGTGACCTTGGTCGCGTCAACAGTACCCAACCGTCTGAAACGCTGTCGGCTGACGGTCGGGTCCGACCGCGGACGCAGTCTGTCGGGTAGGCTGCGCTCCCGACCAAGGTCATCCAAAGGTCGTTTGACTCCGCCCATATTTGGTCGGCCGACCAACGTTTACACGGTAGATTTTCACACCAACCGGACTAAGGTCACCTCTGTCGGGCGGTCGGGTTTGATCGTGTAGAGGGGGTTTAACAGTAATCACTGTCAAAGAACTACAAACAAAATTATGATAATTACGTAGATTTATTATTAGTCCAGTCATTAAAGCCTAAACCCGAAAATAATTAGTAACTTGCTGAAATTTTAAGGGGTTCTTAAGGAAGGTAAAATAAGATACCGGGTGATTTTGCAGCGTTCAGTACCTCTACCATGAGTTTACACAGCCAAAACTCGCTAGCGTCTCCGTAATTTATTTGTATGAAATATTGTACAGCGCCCCTAGCGGTCACAGTGAGAATTAAAATTCGTACCATGAGCACTGTAGATTACGATTGGTTAAAAACCTAACGTAATCTACACGATAGTCACTAACGTTTTTCAGCTGTCACCATACAAAACGGTACCATGAGTCACTAATACTACAGGCGCTAGCGAACGATACGCTTACGATAGTAGTTACGTAGCTCACTAGCATTTTGGCGTGTGAAACATGTATTTACATTAAAATGATTAACGTTTTTGAGTATAAAAAATCAAAATAATGCTTGCAAGAGCTTTTTAACATGAAATATGTTAGTGGCCGCTTAATTTGGGAACTACAACATGAATTTCAAGCTTAAATATAAGTGAAAAAAAAAATATCTAAAAATTTACGGACCCTTTAAAGAAGCGTTGGACGATTTGTGCACATTATTGTTTATTTGTTGCGATTCTCACGTCTTTAGACACTTGAACTTGGTTGACTTAATAGGTACACTTCCACATTTTCATATTTTTACACATTTACCTGCGTTTAGAAGGAACTATTTTGGAATTTTATAACTTTACGTTTTTTAAATAATTGAATACCAAGTAGAAACATTCCTTCTCATGAAATCCACCAATAATTGAAACAGTGAGGCACTTTGTAGTAAATAATCCAAATAATCTATTAATAGAAACTTTCAAACCACACAACGCGGTGTCAGTGAATCACTGATACGAGGGCAAGGTCAACGAACAATAGACGACAGTGACGTATTATAAGCCGTTCTCTCCTCTTATTTGTGAGATAGAAAGAAACAAAACATAAGTAGTGAAGTTAGCAACACGACATCATCTATCGAGCTTACATTATCGCCTGCGTAAGATTCAATTAATCTCATGGTGCCAGCAATATCGAAATCTATTTGATCCAAGTTAGTACGCTAGCGATTTCGACGCTAGCGAGTAAGTTTCCGATGACAACTCATGGTAGAGGTACAGGGGTGTACGGAAAGGGTTGAAAAGGGGTGAAAAGGGGTTTTTTGCTAATAACATTGCCAAAAAAATAAGTAACACGCTGCAAATTTGGAATAAGGTTGTTCTTACGGTTTTGTAACGTGTATTAAATTTGCAGCGTTTTGCAACATACGGAACATTGTTTTTTTTCAAAACAGTGCAATTAGTTAAAAACAGGGGTAAGAAAATTAGTAACACACTGCAAATTTGGAATTAGGTTGTTCTTACCGTTTTGTAACGTGTATGAAATTTGCAGCATTTTGCAACATACGGAACATTGTGTATTATTAAAAAAACAATGAAATTATTTAATCACACGGGTGAAAAAAAATTGTAACTCGCTGTAAATTTGTAATTAAGTTGTTTTTACCGTTTCGTAAGGTATATCAAATTTGCAGCGTTTTACAACAAATTGAACATTGTTTATTATTAAAAAAACAGTGCGATATACGTTACGAAACGGTAAAAACAACTTAATTACAAATTCACAGCGAGTTACAAATTTTTTTCACCCGTGTGATTAAATAATTTCATTGTTTTTTCAATAATAGACAATGTTCCGTATGTTGCAAAATGCTGCAAATTTGATACACGTTACAAACCGGTAAGAACATCCTAATTCCAAATTTGCAGCGTGTTACTAATTTTCTTACCCCTGTTTTTAACTAATTGCACTGTTTTTTTAAAAAAAACAATGTTCCGTATGTTGCAAAACGCTGCAAATTTATTACACGTTACAAAACCGTAAGAACAACCTTATTCCAAATTTGCAGCGTGTTACTAATTTTTTTGGCAATGTTATTAGCAAAAAACACCTTTTCACCCCTTTTCAACCCTTTCCGTACACCCCAGAACGCTGCAAAATCACCCGGTATGTTATTTTATCTTCCATAAGAACCCCCTAAAATTTCAGCAAGTTACTGTTGCCACCCGCGCGGTTGAACGACTGACGTTTGTTATTTTTTTTTTATTCGGAATGAAGCATAGTGGAAGATTATTTTCGGGTTTGGGCTTTAATGACTGGACTATATGTATATTGATTAATAATAGTCACATACGGGCGCCACCAGTTGCCAATGCCATTAGAATAATAGAAGGAAATTGATTTTTTTGCATATTGCATAATTATCTTTGCTTTGCGCCTGGCGAGGTATAAATCCCAACTAAATGATCCTGGTTTATTTTTTATTGTTCGTTTGTGTGCTTCTGTCACACATCGCAAATTTATTGTTATAAGTTTATTAAATGATTGATACATTTAAAATACATAATCTCAAATATATGTACCTAAGTTACTGTCTATTCTCAAGCACTTTCGCAGAAGTTCAACTAGTGGTTGCGATATTTTAAATATTTCTTGACAAACAAGAATAACAAGATGGGCGTGTTTTTGTTAAAAATAAGTTATAAAACGTAGTAACGTACCTAATAGGAATAGGTTGCAAACATTTCTTGTCTTGAATGCTAACAAGCCCCCTGTTGACCTCGAGATAGTGAAACAAACAACTGCTAAAATCTCATCAGTCAGTCTCTTTATCTCCTTTATCGTGGTTGGTAACAACGATTGCACAATATAAAAAATAACTTGTCATCGGTATTCAAACATCTTTTTTTTTATCATCTTTTTTAAAATTTAAGTTTTAATTTATTTATTGCAAAGTGGAACTGAATCAACTGAATGTTCCTGCAACATTAAGAAAAGTAATTGAGGTGAACGGAACGTGTTTTTGAAAGTGACATCGGCTGTTTTTCTAATTAGATTTTTTACTGTGATTATTATTATAATTATTGTTTACGTTTACTGGTTGTTGTCATAAGTTTTATCAAGAGTGTAATTATTATTTTAGTGCTAAACACCATGGCAGCGACAGTGTTAGGAAGGTTTTTTGTCATAAAATCTCATGGCTATTCAAATAAAAAAGTGTACACTATCGCAAAGGTATGAATTTTAATTACGTAGGTACCTACCTACTTCATTATTTATTTTTTAATGCCATAAATATTGATAATTTGTAAATGAAAGAAGTCGGCTCAGATAATAAAGATAATTAATTTCGCAGATATTTTCTTGTGCTAACTATAGCACAGTAGTTCGTACAAATAAAATCTACGAGAATGCAAAGGAAGCTGTCAATGACATAAAGGATGGTTCCAAACTCTTGGTTGGTGGTTTCGGACTTTGTGGTATTCCAGAAAATCTCATAGTAGCTGTAAATAACAAACATGTTTCTGGTTTAACCGTGGTCTCCAACAATGCAGGTAGAATTCATTTAAATACATTAATAAATTATTTCACAAACACCTTAGTTTATGTTGCAACTTGCAATGCTAATTTAATTTGTTTACATAAGATACCCATTTAAAACCTATTTAATTTTCAGGAGTGGAAGACTTTGGTCTTGGAATTTTACTGAAGAGTAAACAAGTAAAGAGAATGATCTCATCATATGTTGGAGAGAACGCTGAATTTGAAAGACAATTCCTGAGTGGAGAACTAGAGGTTAGTACTTTCATAAGTTCCATAATTGCTGCATAAATGAATTGGTAATAATAAAAGTTCTCAATGAATCCAGGTTGAACTTACTCCACAAGGAACTCTGGCAGAACGCATCCGAGCAGGTGGTGCTGGAATACCTGCATTCTTCACACCAACTGGTTTTGGAACATTGATACATGAAGGTGGATCACCAATTAAATATACTAAAGATGGAAAGGTAAGTTCTTTGCATGAACAAAACAAAAAGATTATAAACCTAGTCCCTACTGTATAATAATATTATCAGTTAAAAGAAATAGACATATTATATCTATTATAATAACCAGTTAGTATGCACCAGTGTAAGAAACTGGTTATTATAATATGCCTAAATAAAAACCTCAAGTACCTCAACATAAATAAAACTTTTTAAAATTTAGATAGCTATTCCAAGTGCTCAAAGACATGCACAGCAGTTCAACGGAAAGAACTATATCATGGAAGAAGCAATAACTGGTGACTTTGCACTTGTCAAAGCATGGAAAGCGGACCGACATGGCAACTTGATATTCAGGAAGAGTGCCCGTAACTTCAATCCAGCTATGTGCAGAGCTGCTAGAATTACCATTGCTGAAGTAGAAGAAATTGTAGATGAAATTGACCCTGATTTTGTACACGTCCCATCAATATATGTACACAGAGTTATCAAGGGGGAAAGTTATGAAAAGAGAATAGAAAGAAGGACAGTTACCAAGCCAGTCAAACAAGGGAAAGCATCGGATTCAATAAGGGAGAGGATCATTAAAAGAGCTGCTTTGGAATTCAAGGATGGGATGTATGCTAACCTTGGAATTGGTAAGTAATAAACATAGGCTCTTTATTCCTTACAACATCTTATCTAACTACATACTACTATAATAAACATGAATATTTCTGAGGATACACAAAGAGATTTATGGATGTTTGTTACTCTTTCACACAAAAA
This sequence comes from Agrotis clavis, assembly GCA_954870645.1. Taxonomy (NCBI): domain Eukaryota; kingdom Metazoa; phylum Arthropoda; class Insecta; order Lepidoptera; family Noctuidae; genus Agrotis; species Agrotis clavis. The sequence continues at coordinate 16,211,699 of OX940921.1, forward strand.
CTATGTAACAGATTTGGATGAAATTTGGTGTAGAGATAGATTATAGTTTGGAAGAACATGTAGGACACCTCATACCCCGGCATTTCGACGTTTATCGGAATTCTGGATTCTAGTTAATAAAACATATATATTTTTTTCAGGAATGCCCATGTTAGCAAGTAACTACATTCCTGACAATGTTAGGGTGCTCCTTCAGTCAGAAAATGGTATTCTCGGTCTGGGTCCGTTCCCCACGGAGGAAAATGTGGATGCTGACCTTATTAATGCAGGCAAAGAAACTGTCACTGTACTACCAGGTATGTAATTTTATATTAAAAATAGTACATCGCCTGGCTTTACAGGGTTATGCAATTTATTAAAGTAAATAATTTCTAGTATAATCCTTACCTGGACCATGATATTTTTATACACAAATCAGTGGAGTGAATAAGAAGGAGATAAGATGCTTTGTTTATTCAATTAGACAGAATGTTTTACTTTTTGTACATAACTTTTCAGGTTCATCATTCTTTTCATCGGATGACAGTTTTGGCATGATTCGTGGAGGCCACATTGACTTAACCATTCTTGGTGCGATGCAGGTTTCACGTTATGGTGATTTAGCTAACTGGATGATTCCTGTAAGTAAAACAAAATACATAGAAAATACTAATTATATTTATGATTGTCCAAGGTAATGTGTACCTTATTATTGTTATATTGCTTTTCAAATTTTAGGGAAAAATGGTAAAAGGAATGGGTGGAGCTATGGACTTAGTATCAGCACCAAGAACCAAGGTTGTGGTAACTATGGAACACACTGCTAAGAATGGAAGCCATAAAATACTGCCAGAGTGCACACTTCCACTGACTGGGAAAAATTGTGTTGACATGATTATAACCGAAAAGGTAATTTAGAACTCTTTCAATCCAAGAATTTTAAAGTATTTCTGACGGTTATATTTTACGCCTTAACGGCTGTACTAATTTTGATGAATGGCAGACAGGTACATATAACATACTGGACCTCGGTCAAGATAGGAAAGACTTGTAGTACATTCCTAATAGTTACAAACATGAACCACGAGAAAACGGCGAAATAAGCTAGTGTACCTATATTTTTTTCTTTTTTAATAAACTGTCCCTCACTAGGAATTGCTTCTGTGGGTGCATTTACAAACATAGGAACTCACATACACAAACACCCAGACCCAGAATATTGTAGTTCATACAAATATTAGTTCCGCGCGGGCATCGAACCCGCGACACGCAGAGCAGCAGTCGATCGCTCAGATAATGCGCCAACCGTGTCATGTTATTAAATGTCAGTCATTTTTCTTTTTTTAGTGTGTGTTTGAAGTCGACAAAGAAAAAGGTTTAACATTGACTGAATTGGCGGATGGAGTTACAGTGGAAGATATCTTGGTAAGCACAGGCTGCGAAATCAATGTTGCCGAGAAAATAAAAAAAATGGGCGATGTCACTCAACCAGAGACGTATTCTGATTAAGTTTTACAAGAAGTACTTAGGTAAGTAAAAATTAATTACTGTTTCCAGTGCCTTATTATTATGATAAAAGTTTGTTTATTTAAAACATATCAAAATATGTCAAATAACTATTTTTAAGAATTCTTGCCAATATAAATGTATACATATATTCAATTAGGTTGGTACTTACATAATAAAAGTGAATATTCTCCATAGATTTTAAGTTTATTGAAGTAAGTTGCACAAGAATATCACACTGTTATAAGTACTTAAATGTTATACAATAATTATTAACTATAATAATGCAACCATGTGAATATATTTTAATTGGGTAGTCAAAGGTGGTTGGGAGAGTTATTTTTTATATCTTTTTATGTAACGCATTTATTATTTACTACTTTTTGTTTATGTTTACATTCCGATTGGATATTGTTTTCTAGTCTCTCAAGTGATAAAAAGTAACTGATGCAATTTTTATCAATAATCTTGTTTTTATCTTTTGTTTACAATATATTTAAAACGCACTTATGTAATATTGTTATTATTTTGAGAAGTTTAATTATACCTACGTATGTATAACGTCAAATGTTGCGTTTTATTCCACCTAAACAAAAATACCCTTTCGTTACTCCCTTTTATACGGGGTACAAACATAACAGTCGCAAGGTTTTTTTCGACCAGTTTGTGCAGTTCGTCCTAATCCCTTTTTTTTACGTGATGATTTAACATCATCAATTGAGTCCAGCCAAGGGTGCGGGACGGGAGGGACTGTCAGACTCTCACTGAATAAAATCCACGGTTTTCCTACAATAGCCCTCTACATTCTGGCTCTGGGTTCACGGCTTCCTGATGAGACAGTCTCGCGACCCCGCCGTTTTGGCTCTTTATGGAGGCCCCTGTGGGACAGGACGCGCCATTGACCCCGGCATGGTCCATGACCACACGGCGAGTCAATCCGCCGCCCGCATGCCCGCACCCGCGGTTACCGGAAATCGTCGCTCGTCCAACTCCCTGGGCCTGTTATTGGCATGATCATGCGGGTCCCGTCATGCGTCACGCACGCTCGAGTGCTGTTGGAGGTACCCGCGGAACAACGCCCCACGCATCTATGAGCTTCGGGCCTGTCTCTTTAGGTGACAAACTTCTTATATTTCTGTCAAGCGCTACATCCAATACCTACCTAAAATTAGGCGGAGTACCTACCAAAGGACATGCGTTCACTCCAAGGCCCAAAAATTATCTATGACTAGGTAGGTATTGATTAGCAACCTCGTAAACTCATTTCTGTTGGTTTGAGAAAAAAGGACATGGCCAATTTCTGTATGGGCGTTTGCATAGTTATTGAATTCAATATACACCAATGATTTTTGGTGTTTATATTCGTGAATATGGGTTCATTAAATTGCAGTAAATAAAACACATAACGAACTTGTCATTACAACAGACTAGACGAAAACAGTTTCACTAAACCTTTAGTCAGATTGCTGGCAATATGTGTATAGAATATTTGTTATTAGAAACCATAAGGAGCTTCAATGAATTAGGTGGTCGTGGCTAAATAATTACAGCCGTACAAGCCGATCTTCCGGGTTAAGCCGCGCTTGCCGAGGTTGGTCTGTGGATGGGTGACCATCTGTCATAGCGAGTTTTCTCCGTACCTCGGAAAGCACGCAAAGCTATTGGTCCTGGCTGTCATTTGTAGACCTTTGACAGTCGTTACTGTTAGTCAGAAGCTCTAAAGTCTGACAACCAGTCTTACCATGGGGTATGGTATTACCGAGTTACTGGGTTGTGGAAGTCCGACAGGCAGTCGCTTCATGTAAAATACTTATCTAAAAATCCTGCTGGAGCTTGGATATTATTTTGGTGTTTTTTTTTAACGTGGTAAAATCATCAAATGAGTCCTCCCACCCCGGGCAGACTCGTACTGAGTAAAATCCACGGTGCCTCATCCTTCAATAGCCCTTTATGTTTCGGGGTCACGGTGATGGAATAAGTTCCACGACCCCGGCAGGCTTTGGCCCTCTGAGAGGGGGCCCCGTCATTATGCTGACGCTCTTTGAGGCGCGCGTGGGACACAATGCGCCGTCGACCCGGGCATGGTCCATGGTATGGCAGCGAGTTGCCCTTACTCGCTGCCCGTATGCCCGCGCCTACGGTGGCCGGAGATCGTCTTGCGACGTCCGTCCCCGTGGTCGTCCACCACTGCGGGTGGGGCGGAGGGAGGACACTGTCCTCTCTCTCACGCGGCCCGCGGTTCGCGAGCATTACTGCTTCGCGGAAAGAGGCGACCGCTTCCCACTCCGTCTCACCCCGTAGCATGGCCGCGACCAATGCTGGGCGCGAGAGGTCTCCGCCTATCGCCGCCGTGAGGACACGTCGGTGCTCTGCCCAAGCGGGGCTGTCTTGCACCGTATGCTCGACTGTGTCCTCCGGGCGATCTTCGCAGTGGTGACACCCAGGCGTTTCCTCCTTTCGCTTCAGACACAGGTACCTCCCGAAACTTCCGTGTCCAGTGAGGACCTGCGTCACGCGGTAGGTCAGGACGCCGTGACTCCTATCCAGCCACTCCTCAAAGAGGGGTCTTACCGCCGCTATTGCCGCTATTGTGTCTTGCCAACGGTTTTGTTCCCTACAAGGCAATTACAATAGTACCCTAAAATAACATCCAAGACAGAATCACCATCATGTTCTGTATCAAAGATCGCTATACAAATATGTTTCACACACTTGGAACAGGTGGTAATGATGGGCCAACCACTTGAACGTTAGAGGCTGCTGCATCGTTGACGGCCAATTCCTGCACGTTGTCTGAAGCCAATTCCTACATGTTGTCTGGTATAATTCCTGCACGTTGCCCGAAGCTAATTCCTGCATTTTTCGTGATGAGTCGAATCCTGCACTGCATGTGTATTTGCTCGCATATATTGATATTTAAAATAATGAATTAAATACAAAATACTTACCAACTTAATAGTATTACACACTGTCAAACCAGTAAACTCGTTCCGTTTTAAAGTATTTTTTTTCGGTTTATTGGATGAAACGCATTAAAATATATTGTTATGATAAGAGTAGGTATTTAATAAAATGTAACAAATACCAATGAATACAGTTTCGTATGAATGATATGTTCCTAATATGATACATTAATTGTCGACCATATCAAACGTTTTGTATAAGTACATACTACACGTCATTACTTAATATTTTTTGAAATAAATAATAAAAAAACTTTTTGAAAAAAAAGTAACCGACTTCAAAACATAACACAAAAAAGTGTAAAATATCTTTTCTTTCGGAAGTCGGTGGCTTTGTTTTTTATTTCATTGACTTTAGCCACCGACTTCCAAAAGAAACGTTACTTTACACTTTTTTGTCTTTCGTTTTAAAGTCGGTTCCCTTTTTTTTCAAAAAACTTTTTATTGTACCCTTTTTAATTTAGATATTCAACAAAAATCTTCATAATTATAATCGGCGTCTTTGAAAATCTACAATCCTAGTAAGCAACAAAAACGGATCTATGAGGGCAACTTCAAGAGATATCCGTTATTGTTATATATCAAAACCTTCTCCAAAATGTAACAAATATTTTTCTGAAAACTGCAACAAAATCGGTTTAGCCAAACGCGAAATAATCGCGGACAAACATGCAATGGTCACTAAAAATCTACAATCCAAGTAAGCAAAAACGGGTCTACGCGGGCAAATTCACGGGATATCCATTAGTGTTATATATTAAAATCTTCTCCAAAATGTAATGAACACTTTCCTAAAAACCACATTAAAATCGGTTCAGCCAAACGCGAGATAATCGCGGACAAACATACATACAGGTTGAACAGAGAACCTACTTTTTTTTTGAAGTTGGTTAAAAACTGACAGGTTCAGAGAGGCTAAAACCTACGTAATCATTAATTTTATTATATCTATTTTATAATGTATTTACTATGTACGTGTACACGGAATGCAATTTTTGTCCATGTCCTTTGATTACAATTCTGATCTATGATATCACCAAAAAATGCCAAAAATGCTAATGACAACAGAGTGTCAAGTTTAAATGGATGGTTTTGTTTTTTATGATAATAAACATACACGGGTAGTTTAAACAAACGTATATTAGTTATAGGTTTACTTGGTTTCTATTATTTTTTTTACCATGATGACAAACATAACGGCACCGAACCACCCATTGCTCGTGTGGGAATCCTGTTTTTTGTGGCTTATTTCTATGTTTTCTATTATATGGTCACTTGTCTTATTCTTTTGTGAGTATTTACTACCTTTTTGATTAACGTATGGCCGCTCCTAACAACCGTTTAGGTTCCTACCCATCCAGAGTTGGACTAAGAAGTAATATTGTTATTGTAAGTGCATGCTGGAGTTTTTGTATGTGATTGATTGGAATCGAGATAATCTTTGCTTTTTTCCAGGTGTCGGTGATATTTTAGTTCTAACGGGAACAGACATAATAAACGCGATCGTTTTACTTTCTGGAATTATCATGCTGCCAACTAACGTGCACATATTGTGTTCAATATCTCATGGCAGGAGAATTGAGTGAGTTTTGAGAGGGTGATAATTTGTTGATGCAATGATCTTCATCATCTTTATAATACTCCTATAATTTACTAAATGCTGGGACATAGGTCAACTAATGTGAGATGGAGTGAGCCGTAATCTCAGTTTTTTAAGTGTTACCCATCGCTTGATTATTTTTTGTGGGTTCTTCAAAAATATTTAAACTCACATTGCCATGTATAGAAATACTTGTTCCCGATGGGAATCGATCAATCGACACGAAGCGCAGCAGTCGATAACTCAACCACTGCGCCTAACAAGAGGGTCCTATAGGTTTTTGGATTGACAGTAGGTACATTTTATAAATTTTGAAAAGCGAGATTATTTGAGCGAGTTTATTTAATGAGACTCCAAGCTCCACGAACTAGTTACCTGAGGTCTCGTACACACAGGAGCATCCGTATTTACAAGATCGTTTTTAACGGACGCTACTGGAGGTATTTTGTTGACTCCGTATATACGTATATATTTTACTGGATCCGTAATAGGTACCTACTGCAATGTGTGTGAACTCGCTCATACAACGACATCGTCATCGCTGAATAAAAACGTTTAGGATAAACCGATGCTGTATATCGATAAGCTGTTAATTTTACCGGATTAGTGTTTTTTACTGGATGCGTAATACTATATATCGTGAGTGTGCGCTCATGCAGCAACCGCCATCGCCGAATAAAAACGTCCCTGTGTGAACGAGCACTAATACCTATGTACCTGTAGTATCAGTCAACGACAAAGCTACGAGTATTAACCAATTCCTACATAATAATGGATAAATAATTAATTTTAATTTCAGTTATAAGTCCAAGGTGGTTTGCTGCCCAATGTGGCTTTGCATCATGTGGATAATAATAATAAATGCTTTGGGAGTAGGGTGCTGTATCCATAAGCTGTATGCTGGCAAAATGGGAACAATTTCAAGAGTAGACAGGACTATGAAGTATTACCGGAGCGTTCCAAAATTCAAACATTTTGTAGATAATCTACAGTGGTCTTTGAAATGTTGTGGGGTATGCTCATCAAACCAATTACCTACCTACCATTTTTTTCAATTATAGCGTGACCGCATACATTTGTGTCAGAAAAATTCTGAAAGGCACTCGCTACATACATTTTGCAGGTATTAGATAGCGCACATTCGAATGCGAAAAAATCTGTCGGATCATCCCCTTCTGATGTCGCCTAGGACGGCGTTCGGTGCCTACAATTCCAACATTTCTGATAGTACGCGCGGGGCATCCGGCGAGCATCAGAATTTTTCTGATAGAGTATGCGATCGCACTTAACCTGTAGTACTTACCAAATAATAGTGAATACAGCTTGGCAAAAAACAGTAGAAAACCGGAAGTCGCCACTGTGCTCTCGCTACCAGCAGTTTGAATGATTTTATTATTTTTCACTTTTACGTTAGTTTTATGGCACAATAATAAATCTAACAAACCTGCGTTCTTTGTTTACATCAAATATCAAAGATTTTAAACGTTATCAACAAACAAAAAGATTAGTTCCGTTTCAATCCGTTCTGGCCAAGCTGTAGTTCAGACGGTCTTTTTCAGTTAAATTCGTACCAAGATTGGTTTGATCGCGACTGGTATGATAAAATACGTGATTACGAGTGGGATCCAAATCTAATGAAACGAAATGGGCATAAAAGGATAGCAGTAACTGACAGCGTTCCATTGAGGTTCGATTTATTATTATAATAATACTTAATTTACTAATATAGATAAGTTGATGAGGATGAATACTTAACTAGTGGCCGACCGGAATTTCGGTTTCGGTTTCGGCCAAAAAATCTAGTTTCGGCCTTAGTTTCGGTTTCAGCCAAAATATATCCGAAACTTTCGGGCCCGCCGAAACTCAAATGTTCGTGAATTTTCGTGTGTCGTTCGGTAAAATTCGTAGCTCACACGTGCTTGCTCGCCGGCGGCGGCGGAGCGGCTCAGTTTGCCATCGTTCATTTAATCGTGAGTTCAGGCAGTTCAGGTTATATTTTTGAGTTTACTTAAGTAAGAGTAAGTAAAACAAACAAAGTACGTTTTTAAAATTTCGAATAGATTATGGCTCAGTAGAAATTAATAGGTCACATAGAAAAAAGCAATTTCCTAAAATCATCTATCCATAAGTTTGTCGTATTTCATTACTTCCCAGAATTTGATCCTTATTAGCAACACTATCGAAAGTTGTAATAATACAGGGTGTGATTTTTTTTCCAAAGTTAGCGGGTTTGATTCCTGGCCAGGTTTTTCTAAAATGATTGATTTTCTAGAATGATTTTTCTAAAATCCAATGATGCAGTTTTAGTTTTCGGCAAAATCGGTCTCGAGACTCTATTCCACGTTTTTCGATATTCTTCATACTTAGTTAAGAATATAGCCATCCACGCCTAGTTGAAAAATTCACCCTGTTTTGACACATTTTTATGTTTAAATAAATGTAAAAAAAACAATAAATTTCAGAAAATAAAACTAAATTTTAAATGTTTTAAAAAGTTTCGGTTTCGGTTTCGGCGTAAACTGAGAGCAAGGCCGAAACTTCGGGTTCGGTTTCGACTGAAAAATCAGTTCCGGTCGGACACTAATGAATACTGTATGCGTTATAAAGTGCTTTCCGATTACCACGTTTTAAGTGACTTTATATAAAAGTAGGAACAGTCTAATGACCTATCCAGACTACCAATATTGACTGTAGTTTGTACACTTTATAGTTGCTGTAAAAGCGGTTCATGTATATCAAACTACCTCCTGGAGCTGGGAACTCACTATATTAACACTCAAGGATGTGGGAATTTGCTGCATCGCATTATTCTAGCATCTATGACTGCGCACCTTGTTTTGTTCTTGTCTGTTATAATTCTTGAGGTGAGTTGAAACTTATTAATTTTATTGTAGGTAGGTACATAATGGGTTGGTTTTTATATCTTGCTGCGCCAGTTTCAAGTTCATCGCACCATGATAAAGGGAGTTGGACGATTATCGTGGGAAGTCTGGCATAAACAGGCGTCCATCAGGCATCAGGTTATTGATATAAATTAAGCTTCGATCATTAAAATTAATGATCGAAGAAATAAGAAAATATTACCTTGATAGGTACCTACCTACATTTCCTATTGTGATAGATCTTGAAATTTTAAACTCGATTCTTCTTTATCCAACAGCTTTCAATTCTGAAACTCATAGCTCGACCAAATCAAGGTCAGGAAGGTAAAAAAATGGATAAAATGAATGTGAGACATATTATGTCCATGAATAATCGTTTTGCCGCCTCCAGCAACTCTTTGGAATTAAACCCTGACGATTCTGATTATGAGAATGAAGTTCATCTTGCAGATATGCAATTAACAGAACCGGATCCCGTTCCATCCAGGTACTTTACAGTCGATTGCACACATTTATTTAAAATTATGACGGCACAGTATACACCGCCAAGTACCTACCTTGTCCATTACGAATTACGATATAACGAGCTGTGGGTTGTGTTCTACGGTAGTTCGACAAACCGATATGCGATTTTAATGTCGAACTTCAGTGTGTCGCACATGCGTGCATTCGAACTATAGTGAGTCGCAGTACAGATAAAAGCATGAACGCATAATATCCGTTTGTCGGACCAAGAACCGTAGTACACTCACACAATTGTAGGTACGGTTAACCGTAAGGGCGTGGCCCCATGTCTCCGGCGCGGCGCCGTGCCGAGCTACGGTGCCGAGCTACGGCGCCGCCCGCCGGCGAGCGGCGCGGCGCCGTGCCGAGCTACGGCGCCGCCCGCCGGCGTGCGGCGCGGCGCCGTGCCGAGCCACGGCGCCGCCCGCCGGCGGGCGGCGCGGCGCCGTGCCGCGCTACGGCGTCGTGTACCGGCGGCACGTACCCTATGTTCAGCAAGTGTATCCAAAGATAAAAATTACAGTTTTGATTTGATATGGACCGCGAAAGGCGTATCCTGGTCCTGTTGCTATTAAGACGAAGAGAAATTAAAAAAAAATCAAAAACAAAGAAAATATTGGGTAAATCCATACCTTTCTATAATGAACCATGATGGAGACAATTTCAAGAGGAAATATGAAGCGCTGAAAAACTGTGGTGACGACAAATTTTACGAATATTTTAGAATGTCCGTATCAAGTTTTGAAGAACTGCTAACCAAAATAGCGCCTCGTATACAGAAGAAATACGTGTTCAGGAAACCTGTTGAGCCTATGGAAATGCTAGGCTTAACTATAAATGTGCGTACAGACCATGTAACAATGTTATATAACATTGTTATATAACACTACAAATGTATGTAAAATGTTATATAACAATGTTATATAACACTAGCCGACCCGTGCCCACTTCGTTGGGCAGTATTTCGGCTAATCTGTATGATATCTTTAAAATTTATAGCCTATAGCACTCACGGATAATGTAGCTTTCTACCAGTGAAACAATTTTTTAAATCGGTTCATTACTTCCGGAGATTACCCCCTACATACAAACTTACAAACATACAAACTTACAAACAAATGTTACCTCTTTATAATATTAGTATAGATGACCACACTATGAAAAATGTTATATAACAATGTTATATAACATGTTATGTTACATAGTCTGTACGCACCGTAAGGTAAGAAATAAAAGAAATTATTATAACTTATTTATTCTTATCATAGATTTTTTTTTGATGTAGACATACGTATGACTACATACATACATATGTATACACTAGCAACAGGAACAGGATACGTCTTTCGCGGTCCATATCAAATCGTAACTGTAATTTTTATCTTTGGATACACTTGCTGAACATAGGGTTCGTGCCGGTACACGACGCCGAAGCGCGGCGCGGCGCCGCGCCGCCCGCCGGCGGGCGGCGCCGTGGCTCGGCACGGCGCCGCGCCGCTCACCGGCGGGCGGCGCCGTTGCCCGGCACGGCGCCGCGCCGCTCGCCGGCGGGCGGCGCCGTAGCTCGGCACGGCGCCGCGCCGGAGACATGGGGCCACGCCCTAAGTCAGTGACATTTCACTGCCCAGTTTCGTCGACCTGATATGAGCTTTGACAAATTTTTACCATGTTCATTAGTAGGTATAGGCACGGTTGATTTAAATACAGGGTGAATATTGCAACTAAGTGTGAATGGCCAAATCCGAAACTAAGATTAGCGAAAAATGCTGAAATGCTACTTCAATCTTGTTTAGCTAGACAATTATTTTCTACAGAACGGCAGCGGTCAGTCGTGTTAGCATCAATGAGGAAGATTCTGAAAGTCCTTAGAAGAAAACGAAGATACCTTATGAAGAAAGACTTATACAATAATGGATAATAAATAAATGAAACAAATAACACCATAATGTATTTTTATTTTATACTAGCTGGCCCGGCAAACTTCGTACCGCCTTTAAAACTCACGTCACTCAATTGTTTCGCCTTTCGCGGAATTCCTCCACTAAGCCCCCATTCGCACGAGCGCTTTTTTGGGCGTTAAAAAAGCGCGGAGTACCCAGCACTTAAAATCAAATAAGTACCGTTTGAAAAAAAGCACCGCGCTTTAAAAGCGCTGACGTGTAAACAGATATATTATAACAGATACATAATGCATTATTTTGTTCTATTTCGGCGCTTTTTTTAACGCCGGCAAAAAAGCGCTCGTGCGAATGGCCTCTAACGAAAAGAAAACTCTCTTTTGTATGGTAATATAGAAGAGTGTTGTTTTTAGACTTTTTCAGGCATTTTTCAAGCGTGCGAAGCCGCTAGCAAAAGCTAGTTTTTTTTAAAGATATAGCAAAATAGACACAGATCATCGACTGAGCCTTAGGCCAAATATCATTGCCATATTTTTGATAATGAGATGGAACTGCAGGCGGGGATTGCAGATTTGCGTTCTTTCTTTGGCCTTCGGTGACCGTTTGATTTTATTAACGCCATGCTTCATCGCCCGCAATCAATTTATTGTTCATTGCCGTTCGCGAAAACAGAATTAAGGTGAATGCTCCAACCAAGCTGCATGTAAGTTAAGATTTCGGAGATTTTAACAATATGCACCTTTCCTATGTGAGAGCTGGTGGAGCGAATGTTTTGATAATTTTTATATTTAAAATTATACTTGTTATTACCGCAATTCATATTTTGATAAAGTTACAACATGTCACTGGCCTGCAAATCGCAAAATACGTAAGAAAATTTGAATTTCGCGGGCTACATCGACGCAATCACCTTTATCCAGCAGTATCCTATTTGTTGGGCTGGTGTGTACGCGGCATAAGAAAAAATCTATTGTCTATGATTTTCGAGTGACAGTGACGGTGTCAGTCTGTCAGGGGTGCGTTTAAATCTTCCGGCGATATTTCGCCGGTAAAAAAATAAACTAGCGAGGGTTCGCTGAACGGAGTCATAAGTTTCTGTCAATGTTAGTTGTCAAATTCAATTGACAGCTCAGTTTATTGAACAAATAATCAATTTGTCGGTTTATTATAAATCCATAATCCACAAATAATATTTAATCTCTAAAATAAAAATAATATTCGTTTTTACGGCGCGAATCGAGCAAAACAACAAAACTTAATGTCAGTCTGACAGCAGGATAAAATTTTGCGAGGTAAAAAGGTCGCAAAAATTTATTCCATTTAGTAAAAACTTATACCAGCGGACGACCGTAAACGGGGCAGATTAAATTTTAGTTAGCTTCATTTTTCACCTCGCGGTGTACTTAAACGGGGTGTTTGACATTTAGTCAGTATAAATTTAAACTGGATAAAGGATTTAAACGCAGCCCAGGGGTGCGTTTAAATCTTCCGGCGATGTTTCGCCAGTAAAAAAATAAACTAGCGAGGGTTCGCTGAACGGAGTCATAAGTTTCTGTCAATGTTAGTTGTCAAATTCAATTGACAGCTCAGTTTATTGAACAATTAATAATCAATTTGCCGGTTTAATATATATCCATAATCCACAAATAATATTTAATCTCTAAAATAAAAATAATATTCGTTTTTACGGCGCGAATCGAGCTAAACAACAAAACTTAATGTCAGTCTGACAGCAGGATAAAATTTTGCGAGGTAAAAAGGTCGCAAAATATTATTCCATTTAGTAAAAACTTATACCAGCGGACGACCGTAAACGGGGCAGATTAAATTTTAGTTAGCTTCATTTTTCACCTCGCGGTATACTTAAACGGGGTGTTTGACATTTAGTCAGTATAAATTTAAACTGGTTATATGATTTAAACGCAGCCCAGAATCACAATGTTTTGCTTTTGATGTTTCGGGTTGACATTTACACTTTGTCGATTGGCTCATTGGTTTTGTATTTTAATTAATATAACCGAAGGTATAACTTTATTTTTCGTTTCAAAGTTAATGTACAGATTTCTTGAATACTTACTTATCGAAAAATTACTTGCTTTAATTGAAGTAATAAAACCAACTCACGACATAACCTAATTTATTTCAGCGCACCATGGTATTCCTGACAGTGGCAAACTGGGTCCGTTCTAGAGGTCCTGATGAATTTTGGAGAAAGAGAAGGATATTTAGACTTGCTGCGCATTATATTGGTCGTCGGAGAAATTGTTACTCAGTAGCAGTACGTAATGTTCACAGAGCGTTAGTTTACGCAACCAAAGCTCGAAAGTTGAAGAAACAAGACATGATCGATCTCTGGTCGACTAGAATTACTGCTGCTTGTGAACAACACAACATTACACCCTATACATTAAAGGAAGGCCTGGACAGAGCTAACATCATGTTGGACCGAAAATCTCTATCAGATTTGGCCTGCTGGGAACCACGGACATTTGAATGTTTGGCTGCAGTAGCCCAAGAGAAGCTTAACCTAGATGGTGTGATTGATAATGCTGATAAAAAGCATCCTACAGGGGTGAATCTTAAACTTAAAGATGTAATGCTGGAGGCTTGGTTGAAAGAAAAAAAACAGTAACTTAGTTCAACATCATAATTACCTATTATCTAGTTACTTTATTTTAGTTTCACATTAGTTCTGTTAATAATAAATATTGTTTTTCTTAATCAGAAAAATGTATTTGATTGACTAGTTTCCTAATTCTTTTTTTAGTTTCTTGGTCAATTCATTCTGTTTTTCTAATATGTACAGGTTTTCTATCTTCCGCCTTTGTTGTCGTTCCACATCTTTTACCACACCTTCATGCATTTTTTCCCTGAAGAAAAAAAAAATTGTTGACTGTTTGTTAGGAAATATGGGACAAAAAAAAAAAACAATGTGTTTTACCTACTGAATTGACACTGTTTCTCACATTGGCATTGCATACTGTAGATTGAGTATGGACTGTAGAGTACTATGACTTTTTGAGTGATTAATTATTGTCTATCAATAGAATATATTATGAGAAATTTCAACTCTAATCTTGCAGTTTATTACCTAATCCTTAAATGTTGTGAAGATAAGGAATTATTGACAAAAACTCTGTCAGTAAAAATGTTTATTGCTACACATTGTTACAAAAAAATTATGTACTTTTTAAGTTATTGGTCAGTGGGTCATCTTATGTCACAGAAACAGGTATCAGGTCTAATTTATTGATAAAAAAAATGAGAATTACCTATCTGATTGTTGCTTAATATGCACATAAGACACAATTCCAATCGTTATCGAACATGAAAGCGTTAAAACTAACTTTGAGGTTGGCGAGGACATTATTTTTATTATAACTGCCTGAAACAATATTCGGATTTTACCACATAATTCAAAAATGTAGTTATTTATTTTCCAGCTATCGGTTTCATGAAGCACGATCAGCTGTCAGGTTGACATGTGTCATGAGATTTGACGTTATGTCGTAATGACTTTGTGCCACAGATGGACAAAATATTCGAGACATAGACTTGTAACATAGACTGAGCCTACTCTAGCCAAATGTGAAATAACCATCTTTCTGTTTCCTGTAAAACTAAGTGTGTGTTCACACTGGAAACCTAGCGCGACGGCGGCGGCGGACTGGCGGAGGGCGTGGTGGCGGGCAGGTAATGTAACTAATTTAAAGGAAAGAGATAGATGGTCCCGCAATGTTTCTTCTTTTCTAGAGAGTATGGCAATTTTATTTGACATTCAAGGTTTAGTTCATGCAACCAAGGTTCAGGCAAACCGACATTAATTTTGACTTTGATTGTACAACCTGCTATATCTGCCGGTCCTTATGTTAAGTCCTGTGCTGTTGTTTTATGTACAAATAAACAATTTTATTTTATTATATTATTTATAGGCACGCCACAATCGCGACGGTAAGACCCCTCGTTGAGGAGTGGCTGGAGTGGCGCCACGGCGTCCTCTCCTTCCGTTTGACGCAAGTCATCACCGAACGAACACGGAGATCACCGCTATTGTCCTCAGGGAGGCGACAGGTGGTGACCTCTCGCGTCCAGCATTGTTCGAGGCCATTGCTGCGGGCAGTGCCGGATAAAGCCGGTGCGGGGCCCGTAGCAAATGCGACAATGGGGCCCTAGAGTTACATTGCCTACTGAAATTTAAATAAAACAGAACATTTACAAAAAGGCTTTTCGTGATTTAATACATGAAAATTTATAAATAACACTCGTCAATAAAATATTTCGGAGCAAAATATTTTCTATTAATTGTAGTCAGGTCATGGGTGAGGCCGAGTAAGTTTGCCGGTATCGCGGTAACGGACGGTTACGGACGTTAACGTGAAAAATTGTAAAGCATGGTTTACATGCAATTAATTTAAGATATTAAAATGCGAACCAACAAAAAATATTTAAAAAAAAAACAAATTTTATGTAAAATGTGTAATCATTACTTAATTCTAGTTAAGGGCATTTGTTAGTTAGTGGTAAACGTTTAAATAGATTATACATATTATTAAGAAGTATTTTTTATTATTATTACTTAACTTCAGCAGAAATAGAAGTACTTCTTAAACTACCTCTTTAAAATCACTTTCGGTGGTACCTATTATATTTATATCTTAATATCACGTTTGTCTTTTTTTATTTTAAAACAAACTACTTTTAAATATAATGTATCATGTAAACTTATCTTTAGGTAACGGACGGTAACGAACGGTAACGGACTTCAGTAACGGACGCCTTTGCAAATTGATTAATTTAACCTCACTCTTTATTCCGTTGTTGTTTTGGCAAATTTTTTGATAAATGCTTTACGTTTTACCATTACCTACATTTCTTAAAGTTAAATATAATAATACATACATTCACTTAATTTGAAGAAAATCTGCTTTTGACGCCCGAAAAACAATTGGCCACACCGAAAATACAAATTCGTCCTCACCTCACAACTTACTTATTCATCATCATCATCATCATCATCTCAGCCATAGGACGTCCACTGCTGAACATAGGCCTCCCCTTTTGAACTTACTTATTGGCCGAATAAAGGACCTTGCGTCATCTTGGCCCATCGCTCAACAGCGATGAAACCTATGGCGTAATATACTTTTACTATGGCAACATTCTTCAAATGTGTAAGGTTTACCTGGAATTTCTGAAAATGTCAACCTAACCTAACCTGTGGCAATATTCTCCAACGGATTTGAAACAGGTGTCATTCGAAGCTTGTGGTAGACACGATATACTTTTACTATGGCGACATTCTTCAAATGTGTAAGGTTTACCTGGAATATCTGAAAATGTCAACCTAACCTAACCTGTGGCAATATTCTCCAACGGATTTGGAACAGGTGTCATTCGAAGCGTGTGGTAGACACGATATACTTTTACTATGGCGACATTCTTCAAATGTGTGAGGTTCATCCAGAATACCTGAATATGTCAATATAATCTAACCTTTTTTTATCTTGGTAAAATCATCAAAAGAGGCCGGGAGTGCAGGGCGGGAGGGACTGTCAGACTTGTACTGACTAAAATCCACGGTGTCCTTCAATAGCCCTTTAAGTTCCGGGGTCACGGTAATTGGATAAGTCCCGCGACCCCGGCAGGCTTTCGCCCTCTAGAGGGGGGGGGGGGGCCGTCATCATGCTGACGCTTTTTGAGGCACGCGTGGAATACAACGCGCCGTCGACCCGGGCATGGTCCTTAGTCGGGGAGCGAGTCGCCCATTACTCGCGAGCCGCCCGCGCGTGCGGTGATTGCGCAAGCGGATTGGCACCCCCGGCTTAAGGCAGTGTAAGACACCGTGTGGTATTAGTCAGTCGAGTCTGACATGCCCTTCCGTCTTCTCCAGGCTAACAAAGTCCACGAGGGCTTCCACACTTATAAAAAGGTGGGTTAGGTTCGTTTAAGAAAAGTCTAGGAATTCCAGGTAAACCCCACACGTCTGAAGAATGTCGCCATATTAAAAGCATATCGTGTCTACCACGCTTCGAATGACATCTGTTTCAAATCCGTTGGAGAATATTGCCACAGGTTAGGTTAGGTTGACCTTTTCAGATATTCCAGGTAAACCTTACACATTTGAAGAATGTCGCCATAGTAAAAGTATATCGTGGCTAACACACGCTTCGAATGACACCTGTTTCAAATCCGTTGGGGAATATTGCCACAGGTTAGGTTAGGTTGACATTTTCAGATTTTCCAGGTAAACCTTACACATTTGAAGAATGACGCCGTAGTAAAAATATATCGTATCAACCACACGCTTCGAATGACACCTGTTTCGAATCTTTTAATTGATATTGTCCCAGGTTAGGTTAGGTAAGGGAAAGTTTTTTCGATGCTCGAAATCACCTTGTTGGTGCTCGAATTCGACTTAGCTGCCATAATAAGAAATGCATAACATCCTCAAAGCTTTCATTTGGCATAGGTGTCATCGCTGTTGAGTGATGGTGCAGCCTCCATACATTGTTGCCCGTGGTCCTTTGTTAACCTTTACGTCAAATAGTACTTGTGTTGGCGCTTGAAAATTAAATTAAATGTTGCCACTTTCTAAAGTACAATCTGTCGAAAACGGTAACGGATGTAAAAAGTAACGGACGCAAAATATTTGGGGACACAGTTCTTGTCGAATAATTTTATCCAATATTTCAAGAAAATTTTATTATACCACCATTTACGTATCCTACATGTATCTACCTATTAGATAAACACAATATTTTATGAAATATCATCACATCATTTAGGAAAATTGCCCCTTTCGAATTAAAGGTGTCATGGAGACACTTAAAATTTGTATGGAACCAGGATGTGGTATTTTTAAAAATACATGAAATTAATGAGTAAATAATTAAATATACCACAGGCTTTTTTGGATTTATTTAGGCGGATAAATATTGATTATGAAAAACATCAGTTTATGTTACAAATCGCTACCAATTTTTTGTTACATTGACACAAAGTTGAGGACATGATCAATTCAACGAAACCGGCAAAGTTGCTCGGCCTTACCCTTAAACGTTCTTGTCCCATTGTGTTCCTCAAGAGATTTTTTATTAGTTTTCATGTTGAAAAAGAACGTTCTCCACTGCTGTTTGTGATCATCAAACTCAATTATATGCGTAACACTATTTCTACATGTGGAAAACACGATTACAATGAATATTTTGTTAAAATTTTATACATTTGGCGTTCCAAAGCCTCGTGCTTTTTGCTGTTAATACCAACAGCCACATCTGTTTTGAGCAGTTCAGCGAAATGCACCAGTTCATTGCCCAAACCATCTTACCACGTCATCTGGGTAAGAGCTGACGATAATTTGACTTCTTTTCAAAATCTCTTCCGCCGTTAGACATTATTTGCCGAAATATTTATTTTATGCCGCGAATTTTAACGACTGAGATTTAACTTTTTTTAATTGGAATGAACCATAGTGGAACTATTGTAGTATTTTTAGAATGAAGAATTTTATCAAGAATCGAGTAGAAAAGAGAAAACACTTTTTTTTTAAATGTAACCGCCTTCAAAAACAACCACAAAAAAGGGTAAAATAACCTTCAAAACTTTTCTTTCGGAAGTCGGTGACTTTTTTTATTAATTTCATTGTCTTTTTTGCCACCGACTTCCGAAAGAAAAGTTTTGAAGGTTATTTTACCCTTTTTTGTGGTTGTTTAAGAAGGAGGTTACATTTTTTTTAAAGTTTTTATTTTACTCTTTTTAGTTTAAATATTCAACCACAATTCTTGTCAAATACGAGTACATCATTTTCTTACATGAGCACTAGAATTTTGTAATCCGTAACACCGGTAATAACATCGTCAAATCTCTTACATTCATTCCCTATCTCGAAAACTACTTAACAGATTTTGATGAAACTGAAATGCAGTATTCCCTAAGTTGAACGATACCTAGTACAACAAAAAAAGAATTACTTAAATCGGACTTGCAGTTCCGGAGATATGCGAACACAAACATAATTTACTAAATCAGTCGATGCCAAGTCCTTACTAGAGGAGTTATACCTACCATCATCAGCTCAGCTAGGTACATGAGATGATGATTACCATACGCAAATACAATTTGAGGGTTGCCCTCGATTTCCCCAGGATCCAATCATCAGATCCTGACATGGTGACAATGGGACCACTCCTGAAGTATCACCTTTCGAACAAAAAAATAATTTTGAAAATCGAACTTTTCGAAAATTAATGTTGCTACCCACTTTTAAAATATCGTGCTGGATTTTCGTGATATTTTAAAATAAATAACAGACTTGTCGTAAAACGTGGTTTAACTTTTTATTGTTGACAGTTCAGTGACCATAGATTTACTTCATAGACTACATGACATTCATTTTGACATAAGCGTTCCATTTTACCCGTGAGATTTTTATGTTATTATTTCATGATTTTATTAAAAGCAACTCTATATAAAGAAGCCAGACCAAGGATTGCAAAATCCATCAAAAAAATAAAATTGGTCATTAGTGATTTTTTCTGATAAAGAACCTATGTAAATACTGAAGCGACACACATACGTTATGGGGAAATCAGGAACTAATATTTTATGGTGCTCCAACACGATCCTCACCCTTATAATAGGGTGTAAATTTTTACACCACCCCTCAACATAATATTTTCCTGTTTTCCCTGTTTAAAACATAAATATTAAGCTATTTAATCCTAACTAAATTGTTAGTAATGCATTTTATATTGGCACATTCAAATACTTAACTTGCCCCTTTATTTTTAACGGAATGAAACTCTAAAAATGCATGACCAACATTACATAGATTATGTGCATAGCCTATATTCTTAAAAAATTAACTTAACAAACTTCTCAAAAACAGTTTTTCCCAATGGCTTAGTTAATAAATCAGCTAAATTATCTTGTGTTTTAATATACTTTACTGAAATACACCTATCCTTTATTTTGTCCATAATGAAGTGATACCTAATATCCAAGTGCTTTAATCTTTTATTATTTTCATTTTTATAAACAAGTTTTATTGCTGACTGATTGTCTTCATACAAGATCACTTCATTACCGACAATATCAAAGTCACATAACAAGTTCTTCAGCCAACATGCTTCTGAAATAGCCATACTTAATGCAATATATTCAGACTCAGTGGAGGATAATGACACACTAAGTTGTTTTTTACAACACCATACTACAGTACAATCAAATAATTTAAACAAATAACCAGTGGTAGATTTTCTATCTTGTGTGTCACCGGCCCAATCTGCATCAACAAAGCCTTGCAATTCTGTGGATGTGCTATTATATACCAAAGAGTAATTTAATGTACCTTTTATATACCTTAGAATACGTTTCAATGCCTTGTACAACATAATACTAGCACAGTGTTGGTACCTACTGAGGAAACAAACTGATACACATAGATCTGGTCTTGTACCACAAACTGCATACATTAAACTGCCTATGAGTTGTCTACACTTTTTCTCTATTTCTGGACTTTCAGATTTTTCCCTTTTTAGTATTTCAAACTTAAAGTTTTGGTCCATTGGAGTAGAAACTGGTTTGCAATCTGACATATTATAATGCTCTAAAACTTTAGTAAGATATGTTTTCTGACTTATTACCGTTGTACCTTTCTTTTGATCAATATCGATACCCAAATAACATTTGGCTAAACCTAAGTCCTTCATATTAAAGTTACTGCTTAGCTCGCTTTTAAAATCTTCCAAAACCTTGTTTTCAGTGCAAAACATAAGAATATCATCAACAAATAGCAAAACGTATAGCATACATTCATTTACCTTTCTGAAATATAAGCAATGATCATTTTTAGATTTACTGAAATTTTCTTTACTCATGAAGTCATCAAACTTATTATTCCAATATTTAGGAGACTTTTTCAAACCATACAATGATTTATTTAACTTGCATGTTTCACCGCTTGGTAACTTGATGTATACAATCTCATCAATGTCACCATGTAGAAAGGCGCCTACAACATCCATCTGATGAACTGGAAGTTGAAGTTTATTTGCAACTGCTATAAAAACTCTAAAAGTAGGCAATTTAGCTACAGGAGAATATACTTCTAAATCACAATCAGACTGTTCAAAGCCTCTTGCTACCAACCTAGCTTTATATACTTTATTAGTACCTACTTGTTTAACTTTAAAAACCCATTTACTAGAAATTACTTTATTCCCCTCTGGTACGCTATTTACTTCTGTCCATGTGTTATTTTCTATCAGGGTATCTAGCTCAGTCTTCATAGCAATCTTCCACTCTTCTTTTTCTTCAGAGTCAAGCGCTTCCTCTAGAGTAGCTGGCTCTGTACCGATGGACAGAAGGTTTGTATCGTAGTCATCTAGCCTTGATGGTTTCTTTATTGCTCTGCCTCTCCGTGAGTGTGTTAGTACTTGAGGTGTTTCTTCTGCCTCTTCTTCTGACTCGGATGTTTCTTCTGAATTTAGAATTTCCTCTGTTTGTACTTCTGTATTTTCATCAAGATCTGATAACTGTGTTACATCTTCTTCACCTTCCTCGTTAAAACTGTGATATTCTTCTCTTATTTCATCCTCTTTATTATTTATTTCTTCTTTTAATAATAGTGGGGTTATAATATTATGATCTTGAAAAGTATTGCCTAACTTTTGACTACTAGAATTGCCTTTCAGAAATGTTACCTCTCTTTTAATCAAAACATCATTTTTATGGGGAAAATAAATTCTAAAACCTTTTGTTGTTTCACTATAACCTACAAAGTATCCTATTTCAGCTTTGCTATCCCATTTCTTGCGATAATGATCTGGAATGTGTACACCTACTTTTGAACCAAACACATTTAAATTGTTTATATCATATAATCCCTTTTTATACCAGAGCTCATATGGAGTTACATTTTTAATCCTACTTTTACCAGTTCTGTTTATAACGTATACAGCTGTATTGACAGCTTCAGCCCAAAGAGACTTATCTAAATTACTTGATAATAATATTGTTCTGGCTGCTTCGGTTATTGTACGCATTTCACGTTCTATGCAACCGTTTTGCTGGGGTGTGTACGGAGCACTATTTTGATGTACAATACCTAAATGATCTAGGAGAGACTTCACCTCTTTGTTCATAAATTCAGAACCACAATCTGATCTTATTACTTCAATTTTATATTCTAAATTTTTAGTAACAAAATTTAAAAAGGTTTTAATTTTATCAACTGTTTCAAACTTATTTTTCAGAAAATAAACCGTTCTATACATTGAAAAGTCATCCTTTATGAGTAGATAATACCTGGATCCACCTAATGAGACAGTCTCCATAGGTCCGCATAAATCCATATGTAAACATTGACCGGGCTTATCTGCCCTATTTAAACTTATAGGAAACGGTTTCTTATGTAACTTACCCAAAAGGCATGGCTCACATGTTATTTCCTCTTGTTTACCAGCACTGAAATCTATATCACATTTATTTAACATGTTTTTTACCTGTTCAATATCCTGGTGGCACATTCTAGCATGCCATTCAGATAAGCTGTCACTTGATTTACCAACACAAGCATTTTGAACTTTATGAGACCTAAACTTCATTATAAATAAGTTATTTTTCCTATATGCTAGTGCACAAACACTGTTATTGTTATTTTTCCTGAAATAACACATTTTACTAGTAATTGTCAAAACATAACCTCTATCTGTAGTTGAACTTGCTGAAAATAGATTCATCTTGATGCTAGGAACATGTAGAACGTTATTTAATGTTGTATTTATCCATTGTTTACCTGTAAATGCTTCTAAAGAAATAACTCCAATACCAATGGCTTGTATGATTTTGCCGTCTCCAATTACTATGGACCTAGGACATTCTAGTTTTTTGTAGTCTAAAAACATATTAAAATCATGACACATGTGCTCTGAAGCTCCACTATCCATTACCCAACAATTATCACTTTCTAATTGACTGTAAAACAATGATGATAGCTCGAACACAGAGAATGCATTGCTTTGATTTCTTTTGTTTACATTTTGACTTTTCTCATTTTTATTTTTAAACCAACAATCTGAACTTTTATGATTATTTTTCTTACAAATATTACACTTAGTATCATTAATTATTGTACCTTTACTTTTTGTTTTGCAGTCCTTTTTCAGATGTCCTACTTTGCCACACCGATAGCATTTTCTTGTAGACTTGTGAATGAACGCAGACGACTCATCTTCTTTGTTTTTGGTGGAAGCACGTTGCTCCTCTATCAGTAATCTCGCCGCTAGCTCGTCCATGGTCCTTTTTTCTGCTGGCACCGATTCCCATGCTGACACAAAGTGCTGGAATTGTGATGGGAGAGATGAAGTTATCTTTGTGATGGCCATAGTTTGACTCACTTCAGCGTTAAGATTCTTCAATTTACTCAGGAGAGACTCGAACCGTCCTAGAAACTCTGATACGGTTTCCCTTTCTTCAAATTTCATTGAAAAGAACTTCTGCTGAAGTATGTGCACAGACAGCTCGCCGCGCTGTTCAAATATTGTATGTAGCTTATCCCAAATCTGTTTTGACGTTTTGCAGCTTACTATTTGTGGTATAACCTTTTCAGATATGCTTGTTACCAACATACCTTGAGCTTTCGCATCTTTCTGCATCCATTTGGTCTGATCTTCGTTGGCCTGGAGTGTGCCTTCAACGACGTCTAAGAGGTCCATAGCTCTTAGGAGGACTCGTATTTTGAAACACCACGCTGTCCAGTTTTCAACACCTTGAAGCTGCTGATAGCTTTGTCCAGTAGCCATATTTCCGACGGAATCCATCGCCGTATTATTGTTGCTTTACCGCAATCACACGTCTCACGTGCGTTATTGATATATTGGCCTTCACCGACCAAACCGCCGACCGCCACCGGAGCCCTGAGCTGGCCGACGTATTTATTGCCGCTTGACCGCAGCCTTCTTGATAAAAAACTAATCCAGCACGATTATTAGGCCGTAAGCATGGCTGGGCCAATAACCTTTTAAAATATCGTGCTGGATTTTCGTGATATTTTAAAATAAATAACAGACTTGTCGTAAAACGTGGTTTAACTTTTTATTGTTGACAGTTCAGTGACCATAGATTTACTTCATAGACTACATGACATTCATTTTGACATAAGCGTTCCATTTTACCCGTGAGATTTTTATGTTATTATTTCATGATTTTATTAAAAGCAACTCTATATAAAGAAGCCAGACCAAGGATTGCAAAATCCATCAAAAAAATAAAATTGGTCATTAGTGATTTTTTCTGATAAAGAACCTATGTAAATACTGAAGCGACACACATACGTTATGGGGAAATCAGGAACTAATATTTTATGGTGCTCCAACACGATCCTCACCCTTATAATAGGGTGTAAATTTTTACACCACCCCTCAACATAATATTTTCCTGTTTTCCCTGTTTAAAACATAAATATTAAGCTATTTAATCCTAACTAAATTGTTAGTAATGCATTTTATATTGGCACATTCAAATACTTAACTTGCCCCTTTATTTTTAACGGAATGAAACTCTAAAAATGCATGACCAACATTACATAGATTATGTGCATAGCCTATATTCTTAAAAAATTAACTTAACAAACTTCTCAAAAACAGTTTTTCCCAATGGCTTAGTTAATAAATCAGCTAAATTATCTTGTGTTTTAATATACTTTACTGAAATACACCTATCCTTTATTTTGTCCATAATGAAGTGATACCTAATATCCAAGTGCTTTAATCTTTTATTATTTTCATTTTTATAAACAAGTTTTATTGCTGACTGATTGTCTTCATACAAGATCACTTCATTACCGACAATATCAAAGTCACATAACAAGTTCTTCAGCCAACATGCTTCTGAAATAGCCATACTTAATGCAATATATTCAGACTCAGTGGAGGATAATGACACACTAAGTTGTTTTTTACAACACCATACTACAGTACAATCAAATAATTTAAACAAATAACCAGTGGTAGATTTTCTATCTTGTGTGTCACCGGCCCAATCTGCATCAACAAAGCCTTGCAATTCTGTGGATGTGCTATTATATACCAAAGAGTAATTTAATGTACCTTTTATATACCTTAGAATACGTTTCAATGCCTTGTACAACATAATACTAGCACAGTGTTGGTACCTACTGAGGAAACAAACTGATACACATAGATCTGGTCTTGTACCACAAACTGCATACATTAAACTGCCTATGAGTTGTCTACACTTTTTCTCTATTTCTGGACTTTCAGATTTTTCCCTTTTTAGTATTTCAAACTTAAAGTTTTGGTCCATTGGAGTAGAAACTGGTTTGCAATCTGACATATTATAATGCTCTAAAACTTTAGTAAGATATGTTTTCTGACTTATTACCGTTGTACCTTTCTTTTGATCAATATCGATACCCAAATAACATTTGGCTAAACCTAAGTCCTTCATATTAAAGTTACTGCTTAGCTCGCTTTTAAAATCTTCCAAAACCTTGTTTTCAGTGCAAAACATAAGAATATCATCAACAAATAGCAAAACGTATAGCATACATTCATTTACCTTTCTGAAATATAAGCAATGATCATTTTTAGATTTACTGAAATTTTCTTTACTCATGAAGTCATCAAACTTATTATTCCAATATTTAGGAGACTTTTTCAAACCATACAATGATTTATTTAACTTGCATGTTTCACCGCTTGGTAACTTGATGTATACAATCTCATCAATGTCACCATGTAGAAAGGCGCCTACAACATCCATCTGATGAACTGGAAGTTGAAGTTTATTTGCAACTGCTATAAAAACTCTAAAAGTAGGCAATTTAGCTACAGGAGAATATACTTCTAAATCACAATCAGACTGTTCAAAGCCTCTTGCTACCAACCTAGCTTTATATACTTTATTAGTACCTACTTGTTTAACTTTAAAAACCCATTTACTAGAAATTACTTTATTCCCCTCTGGTACGCTATTTACTTCTGTCCATGTGTTATTTTCTATCAGGGTATCTAGCTCAGTCTTCATAGCAATCTTCCACTCTTCTTTTTCTTCAGAGTCAAGCGCTTCCTCTAGAGTAGCTGGCTCTGTACCGATGGACAGAAGGTTTGTATCGTAGTCATCTAGCCTTGATGGTTTCTTTATTGCTCTGCCTCTCCGTGAGTGTGTTAGTACTTGAGGTGTTTCTTCTGCCTCTTCTTCTGACTCGGATGTTTCTTCTGAATTTAGAATTTCCTCTGTTTGTACTTCTGTATTTTCATCAAGATCTGATAACTGTGTTACATCTTCTTCACCTTCCTCGTTAAAACTGTGATATTCTTCTCTTATTTCATCCTCTTTATTATTTATTTCTTCTTTTAATAATAGTGGGGTTATAATATTATGATCTTGAAAAGTATTGCCTAACTTTTGACTACTAGAATTGCCTTTCAGAAATGTTACCTCTCTTTTAATCAAAACATCATTTTTATGGGGAAAATAAATTCTAAAACCTTTTGTTGTTTCACTATAACCTACAAAGTATCCTATTTCAGCTTTGCTATCCCATTTCTTGCGATAATGATCTGGAATGTGTACACCTACTTTTGAACCAAACACATTTAAATTGTTTATATCATATAATCCCTTTTTATACCAGAGCTCATATGGAGTTACATTTTTAATCCTACTTTTACCAGTTCTGTTTATAACGTATACAGCTGTATTGACAGCTTCAGCCCAAAGAGACTTATCTAAATTACTTGATAATAATATTGTTCTGGCTGCTTCGGTTATTGTACGCATTTCACGTTCTATGCAACCGTTTTGCTGGGGTGTGTACGGAGCACTATTTTGATGTACAATACCTAAATGATCTAGGAGAGACTTCACCTCTTTGTTCATAAATTCAGAACCACAATCTGATCTTATTACTTCAATTTTATATTCTAAATTTTTAGTAACAAAATTTAAAAAGGTTTTAATTTTATCAACTGTTTCAAACTTATTTTTCAGAAAATAAACCGTTCTATACATTGAAAAGTCATCCTTTATGAGTAGATAATACCTGGATCCACCTAATGAGACAGTCTCCATAGGTCCGCATAAATCCATATGTAAACATTGACCGGGCTTATCTGCCCTATTTAAACTTATAGGAAACGGTTTCTTATGTAACTTACCCAAAAGGCATGGCTCACATGTTATTTCCTCTTGTTTACCAGCACTGAAATCTATATCACATTTATTTAACATGTTTTTTACCTGTTCAATATCCTGGTGGCACATTCTAGCATGCCATTCAGATAAGCTGTCACTTGATTTACCAACACAAGCATTTTGAACTTTATGAGACCTAAACTTCATTATAAATAAGTTATTTTTCCTATATGCTAGTGCACAAACACTGTTATTGTTATTTTTCCTGAAATAACACATTTTACTAGTAATTGTCAAAACATAACCTCTATCTGTAGTTGAACTTGCTGAAAATAGATTCATCTTGATGCTAGGAACATGTAGAACGTTATTTAATGTTGTATTTATCCATTGTTTACCTGTAAATGCTTCTAAAGAAATAACTCCAATACCAATGGCTTGTATGATTTTGCCGTCTCCAATTACTATGGACCTAGGACATTCTAGTTTTTTGTAGTCTAAAAACATATTAAAATCATGACACATGTGCTCTGAAGCTCCACTATCCATTACCCAACAATTATCACTTTCTAATTGACTGTAAAACAATGATGATAGCTCGAACACAGAGAATGCATTGCTTTGATTTCTTTTGTTTACATTTTGACTTTTCTCATTTTTATTTTTAAACCAACAATCTGAACTTTTATGATTATTTTTCTTACAAATATTACACTTAGTATCATTAATTATTGTACCTTTACTTTTTGTTTTGCAGTCCTTTTTCAGATGTCCTACTTTGCCACACCGATAGCATTTTCTTGTAGACTTGTGAATGAACGCAGACGACTCATCTTCTTTGTTTTTGGTGGAAGCACGTTGCTCCTCTATCAGTAATCTCGCCGCTAGCTCGTCCATGGTCCTTTTTTCTGCTGGCACCGATTCCCATGCTGACACAAAGTGCTGGAATTGTGATGGGAGAGATGAAGTTATCTTTGTGATGGCCATAGTTTGACTCACTTCAGCGTTAAGATTCTTCAATTTACTCAGGAGAGACTCGAACCGTCCTAGAAACTCTGATACGGTTTCCCTTTCTTCAAATTTCATTGAAAAGAACTTCTGCTGAAGTATGTGCACAGACAGCTCGCCGCGCTGTTCAAATATTGTATGTAGCTTATCCCAAATCTGTTTTGACGTTTTGCAGCTTACTATTTGTGGTATAACCTTTTCAGATATGCTTGTTACCAACATACCTTGAGCTTTCGCATCTTTCTGCATCCATTTGGTCTGATCTTCGTTGGCCTGGAGTGTGCCTTCAACGACGTCTAAGAGGTCCATAGCTCTTAGGAGGACTCGTATTTTGAAACACCACGCTGTCCAGTTTTCAACACCTTGAAGCTGCTGATAGCTTTGTCCAGTAGCCATATTTCCGACGGAATCCATCGCCGTATTATTGTTGCTTTACCGCAATCACACGTCTCACGTGCGTTATTGATATATTGGCCTTCACCGACCAAACCGCCGACCGCCACCGGAGCCCTGAGCTGGCCGACGTATTTATTGCCGCTTGACCGCAGCCTTCTTGATAAAAAACTAATCCAGCACGATTATTAGGCCGTAAGCATGGCTGGGCCAATAACCTTTTAAAATATCGTGCTGGATTTTCGTGATATTTTAAAATAAATAACAGACTTGTCGTAAAACGTGGTTTAACTTTTTATTGTTGACAGTTCAGTGACCATAGATTTACTTCATAGACTACATGACATTCATTTTGACATAAGCGTTCCATTTTACCCGTGAGATTTTTATGTTATTATTTCATGATTTTATTAAAAGCAACTCTATATAAAGAAGCCAGACCAAGGATTGCAAAATCCATCAAAAAAATAAAATTGGTCATTAGTGATTTTTTCTGATAAAGAACCTATGTAAATACTGAAGCGACACACATACGTTATGGGGAAATCAGGAACTAATATTTTATGGTGCTCCAACACGATCCTCACCCTTATAATAGGGTGTAAATTTTTACACCACCCCTCAACATAATATTTTCCTGTTTTCCCTGTTTAAAACATAAATATTAAGCTATTTAATCCTAACTAAATTGTTAGTAATGCATTTTATATTGGCACATTCAAATACTTAACTTGCCCCTTTATTTTTAACGGAATGAAACTCTAAAAATGCATGACCAACATTACATAGATTATGTGCATAGCCTATATTCTTAAAAAATTAACTTAACAAACTTCTCAAAAACAGTTTTTCCCAATGGCTTAGTTAATAAATCAGCTAAATTATCTTGTGTTTTAATATACTTTACTGAAATACACCTATCCTTTATTTTGTCCATAATGAAGTGATACCTAATATCCAAGTGCTTTAATCTTTTATTATTTTCATTTTTATAAACAAGTTTTATTGCTGACTGATTGTCTTCATACAAGATCACTTCATTACCGACAATATCAAAGTCACATAACAAGTTCTTCAGCCAACATGCTTCTGAAATAGCCATACTTAATGCAATATATTCAGACTCAGTGGAGGATAATGACACACTAAGTTGTTTTTTACAACACCATACTACAGTACAATCAAATAATTTAAACAAATAACCAGTGGTAGATTTTCTATCTTGTGTGTCACCGGCCCAATCTGCATCAACAAAGCCTTGCAATTCTGTGGATGTGCTATTATATACCAAAGAGTAATTTAATGTACCTTTTATATACCTTAGAATACGTTTCAATGCCTTGTACAACATAATACTAGCACAGTGTTGGTACCTACTGAGGAAACAAACTGATACACATAGATCTGGTCTTGTACCACAAACTGCATACATTAAACTGCCTATGAGTTGTCTACACTTTTTCTCTATTTCTGGACTTTCAGATTTTTCCCTTTTTAGTATTTCAAACTTAAAGTTTTGGTCCATTGGAGTAGAAACTGGTTTGCAATCTGACATATTATAATGCTCTAAAACTTTAGTAAGATATGTTTTCTGACTTATTACCGTTGTACCTTTCTTTTGATCAATATCGATACCCAAATAACATTTGGCTAAACCTAAGTCCTTCATATTAAAGTTACTGCTTAGCTCGCTTTTAAAATCTTCCAAAACCTTGTTTTCAGTGCAAAACATAAGAATATCATCAACAAATAGCAAAACGTATAGCATACATTCATTTACCTTTCTGAAATATAAGCAATGATCATTTTTAGATTTACTGAAATTTTCTTTACTCATGAAGTCATCAAACTTATTATTCCAATATTTAGGAGACTTTTTCAAACCATACAATGATTTATTTAACTTGCATGTTTCACCGCTTGGTAACTTGATGTATACAATCTCATCAATGTCACCATGTAGAAAGGCGCCTACAACATCCATCTGATGAACTGGAAGTTGAAGTTTATTTGCAACTGCTATAAAAACTCTAAAAGTAGGCAATTTAGCTACAGGAGAATATACTTCTAAATCACAATCAGACTGTTCAAAGCCTCTTGCTACCAACCTAGCTTTATATACTTTATTAGTACCTACTTGTTTAACTTTAAAAACCCATTTACTAGAAATTACTTTATTCCCCTCTGGTACGCTATTTACTTCTGTCCATGTGTTATTTTCTATCAGGGTATCTAGCTCAGTCTTCATAGCAATCTTCCACTCTTCTTTTTCTTCAGAGTCAAGCGCTTCCTCTAGAGTAGCTGGCTCTGTACCGATGGACAGAAGGTTTGTATCGTAGTCATCTAGCCTTGATGGTTTCTTTATTGCTCTGCCTCTCCGTGAGTGTGTTAGTACTTGAGGTGTTTCTTCTGCCTCTTCTTCTGACTCGGATGTTTCTTCTGAATTTAGAATTTCCTCTGTTTGTACTTCTGTATTTTCATCAAGATCTGATAACTGTGTTACATCTTCTTCACCTTCCTCGTTAAAACTGTGATATTCTTCTCTTATTTCATCCTCTTTATTATTTATTTCTTCTTTTAATAATAGTGGGGTTATAATATTATGATCTTGAAAAGTATTGCCTAACTTTTGACTACTAGAATTGCCTTTCAGAAATGTTACCTCTCTTTTAATCAAAACATCATTTTTATGGGGAAAATAAATTCTAAAACCTTTTGTTGTTTCACTATAACCTACAAAGTATCCTATTTCAGCTTTGCTATCCCATTTCTTGCGATAATGATCTGGAATGTGTACACCTACTTTTGAACCAAACACATTTAAATTGTTTATATCATATAATCCCTTTTTATACCAGAGCTCATATGGAGTTACATTTTTAATCCTACTTTTACCAGTTCTGTTTATAACGTATACAGCTGTATTGACAGCTTCAGCCCAAAGAGACTTATCTAAATTACTTGATAATAATATTGTTCTGGCTGCTTCGGTTATTGTACGCATTTCACGTTCTATGCAACCGTTTTGCTGGGGTGTGTACGGAGCACTATTTTGATGTACAATACCTAAATGATCTAGGAGAGACTTCACCTCTTTGTTCATAAATTCAGAACCACAATCTGATCTTATTACTTCAATTTTATATTCTAAATTTTTAGTAACAAAATTTAAAAAGGTTTTAATTTTATCAACTGTTTCAAACTTATTTTTCAGAAAATAAACCGTTCTATACATTGAAAAGTCATCCTTTATGAGTAGATAATACCTGGATCCACCTAATGAGACAGTCTCCATAGGTCCGCATAAATCCATATGTAAACATTGACCGGGCTTATCTGCCCTATTTAAACTTATAGGAAACGGTTTCTTATGTAACTTACCCAAAAGGCATGGCTCACATGTTATTTCCTCTTGTTTACCAGCACTGAAATCTATATCACATTTATTTAACATGTTTTTTACCTGTTCAATATCCTGGTGGCACATTCTAGCATGCCATTCAGATAAGCTGTCACTTGATTTACCAACACAAGCATTTTGAACTTTATGAGACCTAAACTTCATTATAAATAAGTTATTTTTCCTATATGCTAGTGCACAAACACTGTTATTGTTATTTTTCCTGAAATAACACATTTTACTAGTAATTGTCAAAACATAACCTCTATCTGTAGTTGAACTTGCTGAAAATAGATTCATCTTGATGCTAGGAACATGTAGAACGTTATTTAATGTTGTATTTATCCATTGTTTACCTGTAAATGCTTCTAAAGAAATAACTCCAATACCAATGGCTTGTATGATTTTGCCGTCTCCAATTACTATGGACCTAGGACATTCTAGTTTTTTGTAGTCTAAAAACATATTAAAATCATGACACATGTGCTCTGAAGCTCCACTATCCATTACCCAACAATTATCACTTTCTAATTGACTGTAAAACAATGATGATAGCTCGAACACAGAGAATGCATTGCTTTGATTTCTTTTGTTTACATTTTGACTTTTCTCATTTTTATTTTTAAACCAACAATCTGAACTTTTATGATTATTTTTCTTACAAATATTACACTTAGTATCATTAATTATTGTACCTTTACTTTTTGTTTTGCAGTCCTTTTTCAGATGTCCTACTTTGCCACACCGATAGCATTTTCTTGTAGACTTGTGAATGAACGCAGACGACTCATCTTCTTTGTTTTTGGTGGAAGCACGTTGCTCCTCTATCAGTAATCTCGCCGCTAGCTCGTCCATGGTCCTTTTTTCTGCTGGCACCGATTCCCATGCTGACACAAAGTGCTGGAATTGTGATGGGAGAGATGAAGTTATCTTTGTGATGGCCATAGTTTGACTCACTTCAGCGTTAAGATTCTTCAATTTACTCAGGAGAGACTCGAACCGTCCTAGAAACTCTGATACGGTTTCCCTTTCTTCAAATTTCATTGAAAAGAACTTCTGCTGAAGTATGTGCACAGACAGCTCGCCGCGCTGTTCAAATATTGTATGTAGCTTATCCCAAATCTGTTTTGACGTTTTGCAGCTTACTATTTGTGGTATAACCTTTTCAGATATGCTTGTTACCAACATACCTTGAGCTTTCGCATCTTTCTGCATCCATTTGGTCTGATCTTCGTTGGCCTGGAGTGTGCCTTCAACGACGTCTAAGAGGTCCATAGCTCTTAGGAGGACTCGTATTTTGAAACACCACGCTGTCCAGTTTTCAACACCTTGAAGCTGCTGATAGCTTTGTCCAGTAGCCATATTTCCGACGGAATCCATCGCCGTATTATTGTTGCTTTACCGCAATCACACGTCTCACGTGCGTTATTGATATATTGGCCTTCACCGACCAAACCGCCGACCGCCACCGGAGCCCTGAGCTGGCCGACGTATTTATTGCCGCTTGACCGCAGCCTTCTTGATAAAAAACTAATCCAGCACGATTATTAGGCCGTAAGCATGGCTGGGCCAATAACCTTTTAAAATATCGTGCTGGATTTTCGTGATATTTTAAAATAAATAACAGACTTGTCGTAAAACGTGGTTTAACTTTTTATTGTTGACAGTTCAGTGACCATAGATTTACTTCATAGACTACATGACATTCATTTTGACATAAGCGTTCCATTTTACCCGTGAGATTTTTATGTTATTATTTCATGATTTTATTAAAAGCAACTCTATATAAAGAAGCCAGACCAAGGATTGCAAAATCCATCAAAAAAATAAAATTGGTCATTAGTGATTTTTTCTGATAAAGAACCTATGTAAATACTGAAGCGACACACATACGTTATGGGGAAATCAGGAACTAATATTTTATGGTGCTCCAACACGATCCTCACCCTTATAATAGGGTGTAAATTTTTACACCCACCAACGTCTTTATAATAATTGTTTATTTCTATATGACCCAATAGATGGCGTCACACGCTCAGAAATACATCATACAACTTACTTTATTGCTAAGATCTTATTGCTTTTTTTTAATAATATTTACAATATAATATATACAATAATATATACAATATGCGTAAATAATATATACAATATACGCGTCGCCTACACATATTTTGCATATTTGTGTTTTTTTTTGGGCACAGGCGCGGGGCCCGTAGCACTTGCTGCCTCCTGCTATATGGCTAATCCGGCACTGGCTGCGGGCCGAGACGGAATGGGAAGCGGCCAAGAGGAGGCGGAAGTAGTCAAGAGGATTAGAGAGAGTGAGGGAGAAGATAACCTTCACCTCACAACCCAGTCGCGGGTGACGCCCACGGCATCGGACGTCGAGGCGATTTCCGGCCACATAATGAGTGCGGCGAGTAATGGCTGACTTACCATCCAATCATGGATCATGCCATAGTCGACAGCATGTGGTGTTCCACGCGCGCCTCAAATAGCTGTCAGCAATTAGAAGCCTGCCGTTGTCGCGAGACTGTTGTAATACGTAACCGTGGCCGCGGAACGCAAAGGGCTATTGAAGGACACCGTGGATTCTAGTCAGTACAAGTCTGACAGTCACATTTTGTATTTGCTTTGGTGGACACACTCGCGTGTTCTGAGCGCTCTATCTGCCTATTTCTTTGATCTGAGGTTCTTATCATAAAAAATTCTTAGTGTGCCTATCGTAAAATCAGATCCAGGAAAAACAAAATAAAAATCAAATAATAATATCGTTTTTATTTCAAAATTTGTGCTGATTTATTTCATGATACCTATAGACAGACAACAAGGCAAATTAAAGTCTACTACAGGAATCACACAACATAGTACCTTGCGTCTAAATAACTAAGTTCGAGGGCAGGAAGATAATGATGTTGGTACTTAGATAAGATTTCTTATGATGTACAGTCGTCAGTCTGCCAATTTACCCCAATGTGTCAAATTTCTATAATTCATTTTCAACTTTATCACAAAAGCAGAAGGTTCATATTCCATTGCGAAAATTTGACAGATGGGGTAGTTTGATGTGCTGGAGTCTGTACCTAGCATAACTATAAGAATATTTTGTACAGTTAGCTTAAGTAAGTACCTACCTAGTAATTAACAAATCTTAAACACGGAACCAATTTCATTAAGGTACTCTGTTAAAATAAGTTGTACTAATATTTTTGTTATCAGTTGTTAACTCTAAGGTATCGATTACATTAGGTGTAAGTAGTAGATAGATTCCTCTAAAGTCCTTTTTTTAATGAAACATATTTTATATTTTGTTAAATAGCTGTAAGATGTTAGATTTCTAGACTGCCTCTTAGAGAAGTGGGAAACGATAAACGTAAACGCTCAGTAGTCCGTAATAGATTTTCAATTATGTATCCTACTATAAAGTTGAATATCCATCAAAAACTACTGAGCGTTTACGACCGGAATTAACGCGCAAAACGCTCTGTAATCTTTAATAGATTTTCAGCTTTATACCCTAGCTAGAGCATAAAGTTGAAGATCTATTAGAGAATAGCTACTGAGCGTTTGTTTATCATTTCGCACTTGTCTTGAGGGGCAAATTGTTTTGAAATACATGAAGTTGGTCCCTGTCACGAGTGATTTTAAACAGAATATATTGGAGCAAGCAGATCTTTATATGACTATTTTTTGGTGTCCATTGAGTCGACTATATCGTTAGTACATGAGTAACAACATCAACACAACAACAACACGTTTTTATCTGCCTACATTTAAAAATTTGTGTGGTAGCAGCGTTTATACATCTCTTCCATTCCTTAATTTTTCCGATCATCGATCTTACAAAAATATAAATATAAATCTTAAATATTTACAATAGTGTTTCCTACTTTCTAACTATAATACAATAACTTTGAGTATTCCACTAATAGTAAGATTAAAATATTTTACAAAGTCATATTCAGTCAATTACCTACTGAGATTTTTGTAACAATATAACAATATCTAAAAATAACATAGGTAGAAATAAAAGTTCAAGATTTAATTGAATAATCTCGAAATATTCTTTGTTCAAATGCGTAGACTATATTTACAGCATTTTAGGTATATTAGTTGAGACTTGAGTATTCAATTAACAGATAAATTGTTGTAGTTTACTTACAGTCCAAAAGCTTGTTTAAATCTATGTCTATAACACAAGTGGTCATAATTTAAATAAACGCTTCTAAATGTTCACCCTGTAACAACTTCACGCTTGAAAAGTTTCACTGGTTGCATATCGACGAATGTTCCCATTTCGTTACTTTGTCCACTTTTCATTTAAAGCTTTCTCTCAGAGTCTATGTAAATAGACTATAATAAAGTCTATAGTGGAATGAATACGTCTTGTTTTTTATGGCACAGCTACCTGCCGCAGTTGTCGTAGAAACTGGCAGAACCCCGGTTGGGGATTTCAGCAAACTCACGCTTCGGCGTGCACAGTTTCGTGCTGAAGTCAACGTTACGCTTCCTGCAACAAAGTAAAATATGAAGAAATACTAGAACATAATACATGTACTTTATGTGAGTGCATGTAGGTACTTGTGGCGTAACTCTTACTAACTGAAAAATGAAAATCCTCTCAATTTCCTTTCTAACGACCCCGAGGCGGCGGAAAACACCGTGCCAAGCAATGCCCATAGAAACGTTTAATTATTCCGAATCAGATTCTTGGCTTAGCTAACCCAAAGTAGTACTTTCCGGAGTAATATTCTGTGCAGATGCTAAAGCAACTACTATTTATCTCGGCCCATGTGTTGTCGACCTTATTAACCACCGGGCGGCGAGTTTCCTCTTAACCACCGCCCACAAGCCCTCGCAGTAAACATGCAATTAGGTATAATTTATCGAATAAATCAACACTGTTATGCATTGGGGGGTTTCAGGTAAACATATCTCTAAATAAAAATTAAGTGAAAAAATCTAACCCTCTGCTTGGCAGTTCCATTTGGTCGACGAGAACTGACTTGACATACAGGCGGTCGTTACACCACAGAATACAAAGAGATCGCGGCTCCAGTACATTCATGTCGTACTCCCACGATAACTCCACCTGAAAATAAATGGTCATCGTCGATTATTAATTATTATGAATTATAAATACTAATAAAGGTAAGTTATTATTTTTCAATTAATTTATTACCTATATTTAAAAAATAAAACATTTCTAGAGATGCATCCGCACCTAGGTAATTTGTGGGAAAAAACGGATAGGAAACTACTATACTTTGCTGTGCAAGAAGAAACTTTGTGGATTTACATTAATACTGATACAACAATCGGCAAAGTTTTAAAATATAGACGGATTACAATATATTTATTACCTTTCTGACTTTTCCTCCTAAGTCCATGGGGTGGGTGACCACTATGGTGTAGGTAGTGCCATGTTCTAATCTGAAATAAAACAATTGTAGAGTGGTTAAAAAAAACAGATACAGAGGGTTAAAATTAACCATGTTCATTGGTTGTAGAGTTAACTTACTTCACGTAGTTATTTGGTGTAAGGTCCATTCCTCGTATAACGCCTCTATCTGACAGCAATGTTACTTTCAGGAAACCCTGTTGATTGAAAACATGATAGCATAAAAAAATGATTTGGTACAAGGTACTTTATAAAATCTGTAAATAGAATGACACATATTTTTGGAATATCTAAAAATATTTCTAGTAATGTACCTGCACCCACGATTCTGCACCTTTCGGATTCGCCAGTTGGATAGCTACCCGGTAGTGCCGTTCTGAAACAGAATTGACATTCCATTTTTTTATATGTAGAAAACGAATACATTCTTTGAAATACTGTTTGGAACTGGATTTCATAAGATCGTGTTTGCAGTTGGTATTAAAAACTTTGCAAGGTCTTAACACAGCACCTGTTCTAAATGACATGACATTGCTTTACAAAGGAGATGTTTTGCATAATATTAAACTTGAAGTACCCGTTCAAGATTCTTAGGAAATCCATAAGCAAAATTAAATGTCATAATAACTAAACCACATTCTAAATTGGTGAGTATTGTGTGGCAACATGAGGTTGAAAGTAATCAGCCACACGCTATGATTAGTGAGAAAGGAACCTCATTTTAGATGATATGATGTTGAAATGAGTAATTTACTCGGGGGTCAACCCCATCTAGTCGTGATAAACCCTTGCTAACGAGCAACCATTTCACAATAACAAGTGTGCAAAGCCTGATATCATTAATTCATGTACCTACTTCTACTAGTTATCGCTAAGTGGTCAAAATTCCATATTTCTTGACTACAAATTCATTAAAGTTTAAAAAAAAAGTTTTCTGAGCTCCTTCTCTAAATCTAAATATGAACTGTACCAAATGTCATACTCGTCCATTCTTCTAATTTTCGCAAAAAGGCGTAGATATGTAGAAAGATTTCATAAATAGTACGTATACTTTTAGATAGAGGTTTGCAGGTATACTTACGACAATACGGGAGGTCCTTTCCTGTGCTAAGGTAATATTTGGCTCCAATCGTGTCGTGCTCCTCAGACGGAAATACCTCATTCTCCGACTGATTGTTCTTGTTCGTGATCAAACCGGGAGAGCTGTCTGCGTGGAATCTAAAAAATATTAATATTATGAGACATTCATAAGAATCCTCCACTCAAATATATAGGAGTTTGAAAATAAGAACATAGGTACCCCATTATCGCACAGCCGTGACCACAATGGAAACACTTTCCTGTCTGAAAATGCTGGTATGATGGGCATTGGTGTCCTGAAAATGTTAACAACTTGTACTCTGATGGGTCCCAGATTAAAAAAGTATTGATGTTTACGTACCTTAACACAATAGGTTGCGGAAAGTGATAAGAAGAAGAAGAATAAATTAATAACTACTCCAGTTCAACAAGTTTTCTTACCTATATAAGAACACTTTCCATTGATAGATTCTGTGAAAAGTTTGATGGCTCTGACATGGTTGCAGGCAACTAGGACCCTTGAAGCCTCTTCGAGGCCTTGCTTGACGAGTGTGAGTGGAACTAGGGGTCCTTCAGTGAGGTCACACCCTGGCTGCTCCTTCCCGTTGTTCGGATAGAAATCCAAATGTCCCACGGGTTGTGACATTCCATATCCTGCCATAAACACAAAATCTGTCGCACGCGTGAAATATACTGTTGATTAATTAGTTACCGTATCACGCGATATATAAATATTCAAATATACTATACAAATGAATAATGAGAATGGAAAGCAAATAAGCATATGGCACATATTTACATAATAAATACATAATTATAACATATATAAATAAGGGTTAGTAGTTTGATTAGATGGTAAAGCGACGAAGCTTAATGTTGTTAACAACAAAACGTCATATTATTTCGTGTTGAACAAATGTACATGAACACGATAGTGCGGTGTGGATTATAAGAAGCATACGTGCAGTATCACGAATATACACAGAGTTACGTCCAAGGCATTACCTAAAAGGAAAATGCTTTTTCCGTCAGTATGTATGACGTCAACGAGTTGCGCGTCTGTCGGGTCCAGTCGCACATGCGTCGGCATTCCTTGGAAGTACGGCTCGGCTGGATCCAGTCCTGTAATTCTTCCTAAGCCCTAAGGAACGAGAAGCTGAATCAAAGAAAATATGAAAACGATATACGTAACATAATGTAACGTATGATTTAGTACAGAATGTTACAGTAACTTGCACTTACCTGTATTCTTTCGCCTGCATAACCTGCTGTGTGGGCTCCGAGCGAGTGGCCTATTATGTGGACATCTAATGGATTTACTCCGTGCTCTTTCTGTAATTATATGAGATGTTAGATAAAATTGTATAATTTTCTTAAGCACTTATTATTGTTGTGTTTCCCACATTTACCTGTAAAGTGTTGATGAAGTGTGCTACTTCCAGTCCTACTAGCCTAGTGTTAGCTGTAGCTTGTGTATACAGTGGAAGGCTCCCACCGGCCCAGTCTACTATGACAACATTGAAATCGCCTGCTTTCACAAGCTCATCTTTCATTTCACTGACCTGTATGACAAGACATTAGGGTTAATTTACTAGACATAGGTACTCAATTACCTACTTTACAATGATAATTTATTATGTTCGATAGCAATATTAGTGATGTAGCCACCTACCCAGTTAGAGAGTGGTGTATCGATGAATCCATGAATAATCATCTTCGTGAGTCTCTTTGGATTGAAATTGGACTTCACTATTGTTTTGTTCACGTTCACGTTTAACAATTGACCATCAGTTGGGTTCTTCTTTGTGTATAAAATGAACCTGAAATTGAAATTTCACTGTAGTCGTGCGACAAAAGATTGATTTCGGTGAAATCATTGCAATGTCGATGTCGTGAGGAAAAATTTGCGAACCGCACCGTCTACCGTTTGGATTTACCTACCTGTATTTCGATGATTCAATAGAAGTACAGTGAATGGCAGCAATACATTACGTTTATTATGATGACCGGTTATTAGCTCCGTGTTTGGATGAATGGGACATTATTATATTACCTAGTGTTGATGACAACTCTCGGTAGCGGGAACACATTGAAGGGTCTGTGAATGAGATGGTACCAGCTCCTTGTGATGTTCAGGCATCCTAACTCGTCATAGCATCTGGTTTCATTTTCAACTGGAATGAGAAAGACAATGACATATTCAAAGCTAGATTGGTCTTTTTTTGCTGAGTAACTTGCTGATTTCTATTGATATAGGTAGTTTTAAAATAAGCCTAACTCTATATGATCCAATTTTGTCAAAGATGTAAGATTTAAACGTACATGGTAACCAGGGTATGTTGACCTCTATCCTGTCTGAACGCGCCCAGTTGAAGGGGTCCAGGATCCCAGCGAAGGCTGGCTGCAAGCCGAGGAGAATGCACCACAGCATGACGCGAAGGTGTCTGTCCGTCAAGTACAACCGTCGCATGTTCTGAGGATCTGGGAACAAAAATTAAAATCATTAATTATTTATTAACTGGACTGATTCGTTGGTCTTGTGGTCACAAGCGCATCTGCCCAGCAAGAGGTCCTGAGTCCTTGGTTGTGCAAAACTGTTATTCGGTTTTTCAATCAGGAATTCTTCAGTAGGAGGCAGGTAGTCTGGATTTATTTATGCTCGATAGGCTCGGCGTCTTCTAGTACATTGGGCTCAAACATAACGACGTATGGGATGAGGTATATTTTTTGCGTAATTTTTTGAGGATTATTAGCGTGATTTTATCTAATATCTTTAAATCTTATATCTTTAAACGAGCAATTCTTGTATATTTATATGTCGGATCTTGGTTGAGTGTACCTTTTAAAGAGAACACAAACGCCTTTGTTAAGGTGTTGTGCTGAGTCTAGGAAGTTGGTGTCTGATAAGCTCCACGCTCCCATGATTCGACAGTGTTCGTTCGGACGGGGTGGTAGTGACACATACTCACCTAGGAACGGTACTGTGTAATCTTTTAAGGTCAGAGTATTAATGTAGCAAAGTAGAGTTAGTAACAGAGTCTTTAATAATCTCAATCACCCGTATCCCACTCTGCGCCCACAATGTAGACACTACGCATGTCACTTAGTACAGTTATTATTCTGATTCGCCATCAAATATACCCGGATGCGACATCAGAAGTGGGATAGAAACGGGTTGAGAAATTAGTTTTCTGAAAGTGATAATAGTGCGAATAGACTGCCGTGTAGTGTTCGAAAAACAGTACGGCAACATAGTTGCCTTCTTACCTACTTGCGGTCAAACAACAAACTGACCATGCCGTTCTTGTTTGATTTGGGTAAGATTACCTTTAGACAGACGTGCATGATGCATAGTTCTGTGAGTACTTAAGGGATATGACGTGATGAGTTGTTTTCATCAGGCCCCATGTCTGTTTAACAAAAATGTGTTCAACAGTGTTTGAGTGAGAACGAGTAAGGTGTTATATTCGGTGAGTCATTACCATTTTAGAAGCACTTATCAGTAATGTGTTCTCAGGAGAAACATTAAGTACTTCATGTTTCCTGAAGTGTTGTTTTACATTTTCGAGACTGCTGAACATGTGGTTCTGGGTTCGATTCCCGAGTAGGGCGAGGTGTATTGTTTGGTGCACCTCTACCGGACTTTTGATTTTCTAGGGTGATGTTATAATGCAACTTTGTTGCTCAGTTAAAGTTTAATTACTGTCACCCCGTTGGCTCCCTTAAGTTCACAGTCGTGAGAAGACGTGCTGAACGTGCAGTCATGGGATTGATTCTCGTGTCAAATGCGAATTAATTGAGTTTTATAGGTTGATCCAATTATATTGGGTTGATTTCATGTATTGTGTATACTTAAGATTTGTTTGCGCGACTTTAAACGTCAATTTACTTTAGTTGTCAAATATAGGCAGCTACAAACTTGATTTGAAATGGAGAATATCTAATCTTTAGAATCCTCGGTTAGTACGGTTAGTTACGTACCGTTGAAAGACGATAAGTTGACAGTTTTAGTGAAATACCTTAAAGTTACTACTACTCGTATACTGTTTACCCATTTGGGAATAGTGACCATTATGGTGTTGAATTTCGATTTACTTGTTTTCCGATTCAAAAGCGGGGAACTGTTGAAATTAATGGCAATAATCGGTAGAGGTCTAATCATGAGTTTTCATGTTTTTGTGAAGTGTAGTAGTGTGAAGTATACGCGGTCTTTGACGTTATTTTGTTGGATGAAATTGTTTTCTTGTTTGTAATACGAGAGGCGCAATTTTATTTTCCATACAATTGGCGTCGTCATTTTATAAGAACACTGCAAGACCAAATACGTAGAATTCATGTTAGGGTCTTTTAACAGAAAATATTATGAACTGGACGAGCCTTCCATGTTTTCATTAGCGAAGGTTGAAGAAGAAATAGAAGAACAACTAGCATCCGATTATTTGAAGTCTGAAGATCACAGTAGCACCTCATGGTAAGCTGCTGTACCTCAATGGGAAGTTGAGCTCCGACATACTGACCATGCATCAAAAATGCTGGTTTAACCTTTATGTCCTGCATCGTAGCAAGAAAAGTCTAATATAGTTATTTGTTATGCAAGGCTGCAAAGTTGATTTTTGTGCGCGAGTACTTGAATTGAAAACTGAGAGAGCGAAGGATTCTAAGATTGAACCGCGAGAGAAACGAGCGGTTCAAATATAGAATCCTGAGCGATGCGAAGTTTTCAAAAGTACGAGACGCAGAAAAACTTTGCTGCCGAGTGCAACACACAACTTTTCACCTCACACAGCGAGGAAATGGTAGGAGTAAGAGAAACAGCTTAAACAATTTACTATATAAGTATTTATTTATTCATTTTAGAAATTAAAAGTAAAATTACTACAATTGTT
The DNA here is from genome assembly GCA_954870645.1 of Agrotis clavis. Classification (NCBI taxonomy): domain Eukaryota; kingdom Metazoa; phylum Arthropoda; class Insecta; order Lepidoptera; family Noctuidae; genus Agrotis; species Agrotis clavis. Next base: position 16,255,360 of record OX940921.1, read on the forward strand.
AATATTGAAAGTTAAATGTTTTTTTTGGAACATTAATACTTGTGTTTGACACTTGTGTGTTATTATTACGTAAATTTGCGGAAAATTGCTCAAATTCATTGGATTCCATTGTGAATGTTGGAGACAGAGACAGATATAAGGCGGTTCGAGACGATTTTCTCGAATTTTAAAAACTCAAACTTACCTACGACATCTACTTCTTAACACTTATGTTCAGAAAAAAAAAATAGGTTGGTGCCATAGATATTTCTGTGGTTGGTGAACTGACATGCAGTGGGGGCGGCTCACCTGCCAGTGTAGAAAATAATTGAATACAAGACGTGTTCGATTTTTAAACAACACTTTGTGCTCTAGAGCACAAAATAGAGTTTTGCGCTCAGATTTTGAATGAGAAATAGAATCTTTCCGAGCGGGTGAGGTGAAAAAGTTGTTTGACAACAAGACGGTGTCAATATGATTTTGTTTCCATTGCCAATAATGGAAAAAGTGTAAAACCCATAAGTACAACAGATTTTAATGTGAGGATTTCATTATGTGTTACAATCAGTTACAGTTTATATTACGATTGGTCATCATACCAATGTTCATTGTTTATTAAGATTGTAAATAGCTGAACCAGTGAGAACCCGATGCTTGTACTCAAACTTAACAAAGCATTACAAAGCTTGATTGTTGTAGCGGCATGCATGAAGTCTTTGTAATAACGAAATGGACCTTAGCATTCATAAAATCATAACACAGGATAGCAACATGAGCACCCAAATATTATAATAATTGGGCTTGTGTAACGCGATCACTGTAAAACAGAGAGCCATTGTAAGTCTTTATGCAGAGTTGCACTTGACTATGTCATAGTTTATGCCGTAAGCGCCGTTTTGTTATCGGCACCGATAGAACGAGGTATAGACCTAAACATTGTTCTAGGAATAAATTATTACTCAATAATTATTGTGGTAATCAAAATAACTCACTCTTGATTTAGTTTAATCAAGTGAATTAGTGACTTACTAGAGTCTTGAACCGGACAAGCAGCTTGTGATAAAATAACAACAGCCACAATAGTTGGTATGTGGTTGAGCTGCGTTTGGTAGTCTGATAATCTGTGGATGGCTGATCGCATTCATTAAGTTTCTTATGTGCTTGGGAAAGCTCGCTAAGCCGTCATTCCGAACTGTCATTCAGTAGCCCCTAGTAGTTAGTGGCCTCAAAGTCTGACAACCATGAGCCTTGTCAGGGGTATTGTATTACCCAGTATGGGCTCGGTTGTGGGGGGTCAGATGAGGGGTCATTTCCTGCGGAGGGACCTGTGATCGGCTGCATCCAGTTGAACTGGAAGCTGATGCAGGTACGATTGACAAAAGACTAGTAAGGTGATAAAATAAATTGCTTTGGAAATATGATTCTCAATATTTAACCACTGACCAGTTAGTGTCGCGAGTTAATGATAATTACTATGATATTTACAAGATTCTGAAATATTGTGGCATCATGAATTTGGAAGAAATTTTAGTGAAAACAGGTTACAGAATAAGTTTCTTTACGATTACAACAAGTTTCGTATGTTTGCTGAGACAGCTTAAATAATTTACAATTGGTTATTGCTCTGAAAAACACTAATAGAGAGTGCTATCGAACGAAATAATTATATCCGAAGCTAGATGCTTCCTTTAAAGTTTTCTGGTTATTGAAATTTTAATGGTAAAGGTATGGGCTAAATACCCTTAAACATAAGATATACCGTCATGTTGAATGTAAGAATTCATGCATTCATAATACAATTAGAAGAACGCCAAAAGTTAAGTACCTTTAACGTAATGATCTAATGTAATCCAGTAATAGTAACGTCGCTCGTCTAGGTCACTGTGATGACTAGACTGTGTGTAGTCACTGGGATGACAGAGGTAACCACGGAGATGGTTACGAGGACCTAGTCACGAGGATGACTGAGGTCGGAAGCGTCACTGGGCTGACTGCTGTGTAGCCACGGGGATGGTTACGGGTCCTAATCACGAGGATGATTGAGGACGGAAGCGTCACAGGGCTGATTGCTGTGTAGCCACGGGGATGGTTACGAGGACCCAGACACGAAGATGACTGAGGTCGGAAGCGTCACTGGGCTGACTGCTGTGTAGCCACAGGGATGGTTACGGGACCAGGTCACGGAGATGATTTTGGTCGTGATAGTTACAGGGATAGCTATCGGAAGCCAAAAACATGGCTTATAGAACAAATGATGTTGCTAAACTGGATTGATATAAGAGACATTGCTACTAAGATAGCTGAATTGTGCTATTATTAATTTTATTTAGTTCTAGTTAAACGCTACTTTAACTTTGTTAAACTGGCTAGTCTAAGACAAACTGAATTTTTGTATCAAGACAAAATTTGTAAACAAATAATGTGATTATGAGGTTTACATCTCATGATAATTTTGTAACAAGAAGAATTTGACACATTCTCTTGTTCAAGTCAGAATGACCGAACGGCAGATTCTTGTTATTGTTATTTTCTGGTACTGCAGATTAACACACGAGGACGTGTGTGCTGCAGGATGGCCGTGTCGGATCTTGGTTGAGTGTACCTTTTAAAGAGAACACAAACGCCTTTGTTAAGGTGTTGTGCTGAGTCTAGGAAGTTGGTGTCTGATAAGCTCCACGCTCCCATGATTCGACAGTGTTCGTTCGGACGGGGTGGTAGTGACACATACTCACCTAGGAACGGTACTGTGTAATCTTTTAAGGTCAGAGTATTAATGTAGCAAAGTAGAGTTAGTAACAGAGTCTTTAATAATCTCAATCACCCGTATCCCACTCTGCGCCCACAATGTAGACACTACGCATGTCACTTAGTACAGTTATTATTCTGATTCGCCATCAAATATACCCGGATGCGACATATATATAATCAGGATCTGGGAAACGGCTCCAAGGATTTTCATGAACGTTACAGATTAGGGGTTTTTCGGCTCAAGGAATCGATTTATCAAGGTTCCAGGTTCGAGAAAAGCTCGGTTCCCAAGATATAGACATTTTAAAAACCGAGCGAAGCTCGGTCAACCCGATATTGTTATATAACGGGACTACATGTAGACCGGTAGCTCTGCTTTATTTACTAGCATTGGTACTAACTGTATGGTTTTCGTTACTTCAAATTAATATTGGTGCCAATTGTATGGTTAACTATGGTTTTGCCGAGGACATTTTTAATTTTCAAGTTAACTTAGCATAAATGCTTGCTTTCAAACTGGTAATGAAATCAAGGCTATTAAACTTGGCAAAAATGATTGATGTCATGTATTGGTGGCAAACAGTTTCAAAAGGATTGCTATTCGCTATTTACATTATTCACCTTTTTCAACTTTAAAGATTGGCTTACAGTCTGAATGCACCTGAATACCAGTATTTTGCTTATTACACGGCTGCCCAAAAAAGGAATGTTATGTTGGCAACTTCGTGGAGCGCGCCATCTGTTGGTGGCGATCGTGTTGGCAACATTGCGGAGCGCGCGCCATCTGTTAGTGACAGTCGGAAGAGCGAGCGGCGCCTGACAGTTCGGATCGAACGACCTAGCGGTGGTGGGGAGAAGAGGGCGGCTCGCGGCTCGCTTGGCGCTCTCGGCCTCTTTGCTCGTGCACCGCTCGACGAAAAACATCCTCTCTAATCTATTTAATAACTATTGTTGATTTGTTGTGTTAACCGATTAGTTTACTGATTTTGCCAAAAGTTAGTGTTAATAAAAGTTAATTTAATAAAGTGTGTGTTCAGTTAATAGTTTAATTTATTTGCTCAGATTTATTTCAAGTGTTAAACTTTTAAAGTACCCACAATTAAAATAAATAAAATAGAAATAGTGGTAAAAGTAGCTTAATTTGATAAAATCAGAAGTGGGATGCACGTGCCATGGGCAAACGCAGGCGTTATCGAAAACGAGCACAATCGTCATCAAGTAGCAGTAGCACGACGAGCACAAGTGCCAGAACGCCATCACCTCCACCCAGAAGGAAGTCAAAGGTATCACGTCATAAAGATACCAAAGCTGTGAGTACCCTACACAATATAATACCTGAGTTTGACCCCTTAAATGATGACATAAATGCATGGCTTAATATTATACAATCCTATGCGGCAACGTTTGACTGGACCGACGAAACGATACGTTATCAAGCTCTTAATAAGTTAAAAGGCTCTGGCAAGGTCTGGTATGACTCGTTGTTACGTACTGATAGTCAGTGGCCTACATGGAAATGGAGTGATTGGTATCGGCGTTTGGCTAATAGTTTTCAAACACGCCGTAATATGTTTGAGTTATTAAAAGAAATTATTACTAAAAAACCAGTAGAAAACCAATCATTGTACGAATTTTATTTCGATATTAAATGTAAAATTGACCGATTATCTTTAAACTTTACTGAGCAAGATATTATTTCTATAATTGTCGGGAGCATAGGCGACAGCAATATAGGAGCTTCTATTGAGGCTAGTAATTTTAAATCTTGTCATGATTTGGCTAGTTACCTTCATGGTCGTACGTACAAATGCAAAATTTCGAAACAAAACAGTTCGGGTAGTACACGCGAAAACCAACATAAAACAGTGGATCAAACAAATAATTCTATTCAACCGTCCACGAACGTTACGTCATTAAATAATAATACCACCTCTCGTAGTGTACATGAAAGCAATCAAACCGGATCAACTCATATTCAGAAGCCCATTAAATGTTACACTTGCGGTGAAAATCATAAAAGGAATCAATGTGATCTCATTAAATGTAATTTTTGTAAAAAAAAAGGCCATGTTGAGGCTGTGTGCCGTACTAAGAAAACTACAGGATTAATTAAACCAGAAACTGAGGAAACCAAATTGATCCATACCCCCGATTCGCGAAATAAATTTGTAAAAACGGTTTTTATTGACCACTTTGTTCACGAGGCATTTATTGATACGGGAAGTAGTTGTTCCCTAATTTCCGAATTTGTGGTTGAAAAATATTCGCTTCAAACTAGTGAACTACCCTCGCCAGTTTTGTTGCAAGGGTTTTCTAAACATAATTCTAAACCGGTGACTCGAAAAGTCACTTTAGATTTAAAAATTGACTGCGTGTCTATAACTGATGTGAACTTTTACGTTATTGATGACCTAGTAGGTTGTGATATACTTATTGGGCGTAACATAACGGAGCGAAATGATTTAATATACTCACGTGTTGGTAATTCATTTAAGTTTGACTACGCGCAGTCACTTACGGAATTTTGTGACTCTATACATGATACCAGGATCGATACTGATACTCACTTAAATGAATTGATTTACTTATTTAGACAATATAAAGAGTGTATCGCGTCAGACATAAAAGAGTTAGGGAAAGTAAATAACCACGAGATGGTTATTACTTTGACAGACCCACGACCGGTGCAGTGCAGACCTTTTCGAGCTTCTCATACAGATAGAAAGATTATTAGAGATATGGTGCAAGAATTAGTAGACCATAAAATAATTCAAGAAAGTAAATCCCCTTACGCAAGTCCCGCTCTGCTTGTCAATAAAAAGAATGGAGAGAAAAGGCTCTGCATTGATTACCGTGCATTGAACAAAATAACTGTAAAAGATAAGTACCCAATGCCCCGAATCGAGGATCTCATTGATAGATTACAGGGTTATAAATATTTTACAAGTCTTGATCTGAAAAGTGGGTACTACCAAATTATTATGAGTTCACAATCCATAGAGAAAACTGCATTCATTACCGAAGATGGTCATTATGAATTCCTGCGGCTTCCCTTCGGCTTAGCTAATGCACCATCATGTTTTCAACAAATGATGAATAAGGTGTTAGGTAACTTAAGGTTTGAGAACGTCATAGTATATTTAGATGACGTTTATTTAATGACACAAACTATTGGGGAAAATTTAAAGCTCTTAGAAACTATTTTACAAATCTTTAAAGAAAATGGTTTGACTTTAAATTTAAAAAAATGTCATTTCCTTAAAACTGAAATAGAATTTCTCGGATACAGAATAAAACAAAACTGTGTAATGCCGAATGAAGCCAAAGTAGAAGCCGTCAAAATATTTCCCGTACCAAAAACTGTGCATCAGTTGCGACAGTTTTTAGGACTAATTAATTACTTTCGCAAATTTATTAAAAACTGCGCCATAATTTCTGCCCCTCTAACTAAATTATTAAAAAAGAATGCCTCATGGTCTTGGGATTCTGTTCATGACCAAGCGTTTCAAATTTTAAAAACTAAACTAACATCAGATAGTGTATTATCTATTTTTGATCCAAATAAAGAAACGGTTTTGTATACGGACGCTAGTCGAGATGGCGTTGCAGGTATTCTCGTTCAAGTTGCTGATGAGGGTGAAAAACCTGTATATTACTATAGTCGTCAGACAACTGAAGATGAAAAAAAATACCACTCGTTTGAGTTAGAACTCCTGGCAATCGTAAGTTCACTCCAAAAATTCCGTCTTTATTTAATTGGTTCGCCTTTCACCGTTATCACAGATTGTAATGCGGTCAGGTACGCGTTGACTAAAAAGAATATTATTCCCCGGATTGCACGATGGGTTCTTTCGACTCAAGAATTCGTGTACGAAATAAAGCATAGAGAAGGTACCCGCATGCAACATGTGGACGCTCTTAGTCGAAATCCTGTTCCCTCGGGCGAGAAGTCGGAAAAGGAAATAATATTATCAATAACTGAGGGAGACTGGTTACTTTCTGTACAAATGCAAGACCCAGACATTGTGCAAATTAAAACTGTTTTAGAATCTGGTGAGATAGATGAAAATAAAACCATTTTTAATACGTATGAACTGTTAGGTGGAAAGGTTTACAGAAGAACAACCCAAGGGCGACGATGGGTCGTACCAAAGAGCTGTATATGGCAAATAATAAAATACAACCATGATGACGTGGGTCATTTCTCTGTCGATAAAACATTTGAGAGAATAGGGCACAAATACTGGTTTTCTCGTATGCGTCACATAATAAAAAAATACATTAAAAATTGTTTGAATTGTATTTATTATAAAAATAAGGGTGGTTCTAAAGAAGGAGAGTTGTACCCATTGCCAAAATACGCGCAGCCTTTTCACACTTTGCACGCGGACCACTTAGGTCCGTTCGTTGAAACACAAAACGGCAATAAATACTTACTAGTTTTAGTAGATGCATTCACTAAGTTTGTGTTTATCTGCGCAGTAAAGTCCACTAAAACATCTGATCTTATAAAAGAATTAGATAATATAACAAAAAATTTCGGTAATCCGAAACGAATTATTTCCGATTCAGGGTCAAGTTTTACTTCCAACATTTACAAAGAATACTGTAAGAGCAAAAATATTCGCGCGCATATTGTGGCAACGGGAATGCCTCGCTCAAACGGACAAGTAGAGAGATTTAATAAAACAATACTAGAATCATTAAAAACTATTGGGGCAGATACTACTGAAGATAGGTGGGATCAATATGTTAAAATAATACAACAAGGTTTAAACAGTACCATCCATAAAACTATTAATGCCGTTCCTAGTTAGGTTTTATTAGGTTATCGCTTGCGAGTTGATAACGACAATGCAGATCTAGAGCTTGATGATGAATCGCTAGTGGACGTAACAGAGTTGCGAGCTAACGTAGATAAAAATATTAAAGCCAGTGCAATATCACAAAAAGAAAGGTTTGATAAAACTCGTTCAAAAGCTAAGATTTACAAAGACGGAGATTTGGTTTTGATTAAAATTCAAAGCCAGAGTAACGATGGTCGAAGCAGAAAACTTTTACCCACCTTCAAAGGACCGTTTCGAGTAAAGAAGGTTCTGGGTAATGACAGATACGAAGTAACAGACCTAAGAGGATCTGAAAGGAGCAGTAAGCCGTACAATGGCGTGGCAGCTGCTGAAAATATGAAGCATTGGATACAAATCAATGACTGGAAATTGGAGTAGGTCCGTGTTGGCAACTCATAGTTTTAGAGGTATGTATTGCACATTTCGGACTACAACGAATAATTATTTAATTATATATAATTATTACCTTGTAATTTTATTGTTAGTAATATGAAGTGGCTTCACTGTCTCACAAATACCTAGTTTTGCTTAAATCTTCGAGACTTGATAAAACACTTGTACCATAATCCTCACCAGTATAGAAATGCCAGCAAATGCAAACAAAGTTTGAAAAACAACTTGGTACATTTAAGTGTAGCGCAAAGCTCTTTAAATGCAAGTGATTCCAAGTGGTAAGCTTTAGGAAAACCCGAAGACTTAAGTGTGGCATAGTCCCTTTAAGCATGGTTGACCTAGCAACGACAAATCAGGCATTTGCTGTTAGCTCAAAAGCTTATTATGGCTTGCGGTTCATGCGTGTAGATTAAAAAAACTGGTTCTGATATTGGTTTTGTTTCAGTGTTTTACCCAGACTCGTGGGGCGCCTGGGACATGCGCCTTGCAGAATGGCCGTGTTGGCAACTTCGTGGAGCGCGCCATCTGTTGGTGGCGATCGTGTTGGCAACATTGCGGAGCGCGCGCCATCTGTTAGTGACAGTCGGAAGAGCGAGCGGCGCCTGACAGTTCGGATCGAACGACCTAGCGGTGGTGGGGAGAAGAGGGCGGCTCGCGGCTCGCTTGGCGCTCTCGGCCTCTTTGCTCGTGCACCGCTCGACGAAAAACATCCTCTCTAATCTATTTAATAACTATTGTTGATTTGTTGTGTTAACCGATTAGTTTACTGATTTTGCCAAAAGTTAGTGTCAATAAAAGTTAATTTAATAAAGTGTGTGTTCAGTTAATAGTTTAATTTATTTGCTCAGATTTATTTCAAGTGTTAAACTTTTAAAGTACCCACAATTAAAATAAATAAAATAGAAATAGTGGTAAAAGTAGCTTAATTTGATAAAAGTTATGTTTTCAGAGTTGACCTGTGTTTAGTGTGTTTAAAAGTTTCTTTCGTTCAAAAGTGCCATTCATGGCCTAATTAAAGCCAATAATTTGACTTTGTCTTTAACCTTATACTTACTAAAAAGAATTTTTATCTACAAACATGACGCTACTAAATAAATCTAGCCTAGTAACTGACGTAGTAATAATCACCATTCTTAGAGCATGTACTGTAAATAATAATTAGTGTCCTACCTATCATTGTATTTAAACATGAATACGTGATGATTCCATCGATGACTAATACGAGTACCTACATCTATACCCGTGTCTATACGATCACGGATGCTGTTTAGTAATGAATTATTCTATTTGTCACTATTTGCTTTATTTGAGATGCGAGAATTTAAAATATGAATAACTGCGTGCATATTTTGTCCCTTTGTCCTTTAAACATGAGTGGGAAAATAAATAGATTGAACAACTTATATTTACTAATTGCTCATCACCATCTTATTAGCCGTAAGACGTCCACTGCTGAACATAGGCCTCCACTGGAGACTTCCTATAGGACCGGTTGGAAGCGGCTTGTTTTCAGTGTGAGCCTGTGGTCTTCATAAGATCGTCTGCCCACCTTGTGGGTAGCCTTGTGGGTTAATATAAATAATTAATTTATTAAATAATTTATTTGAGAAAGCTTGTAAATGGCAAATGTCAGTGCAATAGTTGTTACTAAGTTGTACAGTAGTCTTTAAGCTTTCCGAACAAATAAATAAATAGTTAAACTTAGCCTAAGCACAAAAAATACTTATTAATATGCTTTTACTTATTTTGCGCTCGCGTTATGGTCAGAAATTATCCACCGGGAAAGTCTTGTTATTTTTTATAGAGCCGACACACCAAGCCTACACTCTTATTTATTTATTCATCAAACATCATCACAATCATGTACCCAGTAAAAAAATAATAATGTATTGAATTGAATTGTAATTGTTTATCTCCCAGATTTACATCCACATATTTTTTTTTTATAACAAAAAACATAATTGAAACGAGAAACATTTTCCATGACACGATGAACAATTAACTGTGGCTTCTTTGATGACCCCCTCCTATAGAAACTTGCCAACTTTTCCTCCTTTTGTTTTTTTTAGCGTGGTAAAATCATCAAATGGGTCCTCCCACCCCGGGCAGGGCGGGAGGGACTGTCAGACTTGTACTGACTAAAATCCACGGTGTCCTTCAATAGCCCTTTATGTTCTGGGGTCACGGTGAGGAAATAAAATCCCGGAGAGGGGGCCCCGTCATTTTTGCTGACGCTCATTGAGGCGCGCGTGGAATACGACGCGCCGTCGACCCGGGCATGGTCCATGGTCGGACAGCGAGTTGCCCTTTACTCGCTGTCCGCATGCCCGCGCCTACGGTGGCCGCAGATCGTCTGCCGACGTCCGACGCCGCGGGCGTGTCCATCAGCCCAGCAAGAAAATGTCATCTACGAGGAATTGAGTTTTGCCATTAATTAGTGCGTAATAAGCTGTAAATGTGCGTCACATCAAAAAAATTGTGCGTGCCATGTTTTAGGAATAAATTCGAAAAAACGATTCCTGCTGGGATAACGTTTTTCCAGCAAGAAAATTTTGAACGAGTGACCGGAGCCAAAAAAAAAGTATGTGGGCATGTAGCTTAAATTAGTGCATAAATGTGCGCTGAAAATAAAAATTGTGCGGCTTAAGGCTTTGTAGATATTTCATTTCCTGCTGGGCTGACGTTTTGCAAAATCTGGTTTTTTAGGAATCAATGATTGTGCGCTCGTAAAAAAAACGCAAGTTCGTAGATCGCAATTTGTGCGTTATTTGTGAAATAATAGATTTTCAAAAACATCTACCGTTTCTAAGTAATCATAAATTTATGAAAAACCGAAAAATTGTCTTATCGCTTAAATGAACAAACAAATAAACGCACTGTTAACGGAATTCGGTTTTTCTTGCTGTTTTTAACACCCACCAAAAGTTTAAAGGCAAAGAGCACACACGTTTTTGGATAATACCCCTTTAAGTTAAACTGAAAATGCTTAAGCTTTGACGCGAAAGTGCAAGAAATAGAAACAACCCAAGATAATTATTTATGGACCAAAAATTAGAGCATATAATTAAGTATACTTTCCGTAAATTTCAGCTTCAAGCATCTCTTATTTTAGCAGATATAAATCAAGAACCAAAACAATTTCTACATTACTGGTTATCCGACCAAATGCGAATGACAGCAAAAAGGCGACGGTTTCATACATACCGATGACCTTCTTAAATTTTCTTACATACATTTTATGCCTGAGTACACTTACGTTTAAAAGTGTTAGGGTAATAGATAAAAGTTTTAGGGTACTAATATAGTGTTTTTTTATTTTGTTTTAAATACATATTAAAAAAAGGTGCGGTACTGCGGATATTTTATTGCTTAACGAAAATTAATAAACACGTATAGTTCATTTTCTATTTCATTAAGATAATATACTATGTAGGTATAAAAAGTTCTAATTCATTAAAGACTTTTACTAAGGAGCAGTTTTTATCATGTCACGCGTTTGAAACTTGAAATGTGGTACTTTTTTTCCCGAATTCGCAAACCACTAACTACTGTTACCTTTAAAAGTCAGTATGGCCCTGGAATGCAAAGTGCAACTGAGAAAACAGGTTGTTTTTTGAGTAAATCAATTTTCTTCCACTCAACCCAGTGCCTGAGGATGTATTTGAAAATATTATATTTTTTATCAGAACAACATAAATTATGTAATTCATAAATATACAGGTTGAATTTTCAAAGTTGGTGTCGATGATCAAATCCAAAACTATGAGAAATATTGAAAAATACTGAATGAAAAAATCCTATGGCGTTCCACCCACTGCACCGCGCCTCGTCGCGTAGCGCGGGATGGTAGATTTTACCATTGTATGAAAGTATCTCAATTTATATAGAAATCACGCCTAGCACAACACATTGCCGACGAGAAAATGCGTGGGAAGGCGCCAAGCGCGCTGTTTCTGCCTGCAAACTGCACAAAATACCCTAACCACCCTATCCTACCTACACTACTTACCCTACCAACACTATCCAGTAAATTACGGAATATGAAAACCAACTTGACTGAGAAACTCTTATTATTAGATATTATTATCCCTTGATTTATTTTCAGATATCTAAAATACTTATTCTCCTATTCTGGACGAAGACAAAATCGATAATGTCGGTAACAAAAATAATTAAAATTGGTCCAGTTGTTTTTGGGTTAAAAATGTGGTAGGTAACTAACACTACTGTTTTTTTTTAATACTTTACTTCGATAAATGGCTCATTCCACACTTAAATTTTTTATTAATCTATCAATTTTCAATTCAATTCAATTCAATTTATTATTATTCCAGATCACATGATTCCATATTGTTAGTAAAACATAAACAACTTACGACTAGTGTTAGTACACAAATAAATTAACATCCATGTCTGAATAATCCAATTAATGCATACTTTTACAATTATCATAATAATCAACAATCATAAATTCCATAATAATCAATAATCATAAAACGTCATAAAATAATAATAATAATAATCAGATGTCAGAGACTATCACTACGTGTGCGAAAATATACACAGTTCAGTTTCTTTACACTAAATCTAAATTTGTTCCGTGCATTTTAAAAACAAAAACAGTCACCTCCGACTTGCGGTGATTGTTTTTTTTTAATTTCGGCATTGATAACGGTATTTACGACTTAAAAAATTTCTGAATATTATTAATTCATAAATGGAATACCTAAATGGAATAAATAGATAAACATTATTATTTATAATAGATTATTAACTTTTATTTGTGTTCTAAATTCAAAAATATTTAAATTTTCTATTTTTCATATTAGGCTGTTTAGCGACTTAATACCTTTGCTCCTCTTTCAACCTGGCGAAAGCAAAGCGCAAAAAAAAAAGTAGAACCATAGCTTTTAGAACGCGGGAAATATAATTATTTCGTCAGTATATTATTTAATGTGTAAAAAATGTTTTTCTCTCTATTCTACTTCGTAATAGATTTATGATTCTAAATAATACTAAAATATTATTTTCATTATGCATTTTTATACGTATTCTCCGTATTACTTCAGGATAGACCTGTGCTTTTAGAAATTACAAAAGTCCAGTCATTAAACCTATTTTGATTTTATTGTTTTTTTCATTTGAGAACAATATACCTATGATTTTCAAGTACATTACTTAATTTGATCAAAGCTCGTTTAATTAAAAGGAATCATTAACACGACAAACAAGAATAATAAAACTACTGCCAATAACGTGATGGACGCGACTGTACACACAATAGCTTCACATAACACTGTAATTTATAGAAGGTCATCGGAATGTATGAAACCGTCGCCTTTTTGCTGTCATTCGCATTTGGTCGGATAACCAGTAATGTAGAAATTGTTTTGGTTCTTGATTTATATCTGCTAAAATAAGAGATGCTTGAAGCTGAAATTTACGGAAAGTATACTTAATTATATGCTCTAATTTTTAGTCCATAAATAATTATCTTGGGTTGTTTCTATTTCTTGCACTTTCGCGTCAAAGCTTAAGCATTTTCAGTTTAACTTAAAGGGGTATTATCCAAAAACGTGTGTGCTCTTTGCCTTTAAACTTTTGGTGGGTGTTAAAAACAGCAAGAAAAACCGAATTCCGTTAACAGTGCGTTTATTTGTTTGTTCATTTAAGCGATAAGACAATTTTTCGGTTTTTCATAAATTTATGATTACTTAGAAACGGTAGATGTTTTTGAAAATCTATTATTTCACAAATAACGCACAAATTGCGATCTACGAACTTGCGTTTTTTTTACGAGCGCACAATCATTGATTCCTAAAAAACCAGATTTTGCAAAACGTCAGCCCAGCAGGAAATGAAATATCTACAAAGCCTTAAGCCGCACAATTTTTATTTTCAGCGCACATTTATGCACTAATTTAAGCTACATGCCCACATACTTTTTTTTTGGCTCCGGTCTCTCGTTCAAAATTTTCTTGCTGGAAAAACGTTATCCCAGCAGGAATCGTTTTTTCGAATTTATTCCTAAAACATGGCACGCACAATTTTTTTAATGTGACGCACATTTACAGCTTATTACGCACTAATTAATGGCAAAACTCAATTCCTCGTAGATGACATTTTCTTGCTGGGCTGATGGACACCCGCGGGCGCCTACCACTACGGTTGGGGCGGAGGGAGGACGCTGTCCTTCACGAGCATTACTGCTTTGCAGAAGGACCGCGACCGCTTCCCACTCCGTCTCGCCCCGCAGCATGGCCGCAACCAATGCCGGGCGCGAGAGGTCTCAGCCTATCACCGCCGTGAGGACACGTCGGTGCTCTGCTCAAGCGGGGCAGTCTTGCACTGTATGCTCTACTGTGTCCTCCGGGCTATCTTCGCAGTGGTGACATCCGGGCGTCTCTTCCCTCCCTATCAGACACAGGAACCTCCCGAAACTTCCGTGTCCGGTGAGGACCTGCGTCATCCGATAGGTCAGGACGCTGCTGTGAAGTCTCTCCAGCCACTCCTCAAAGAGGGGTCTTACCGCCGCGATTGCGGCGTGCCCGGACCTTGGTTGCGACAGTCGTTCCCTCCATACTGCCCTGAGATCGCGCCGGAGCTCTTCCTGCCGCGCCTCGACTTCTCGAGGCAGTGGGGTTACACCGCGGCGCTACGCCTCCACGCGCCACTCATAGACGCGCTGGAGGGCAGTCGCCTCCAGATCCCAGGGCAGCAATCTGGCAAGGAGGTTGGCCGATTCGCCGGCGATCGTGCGGTATCCCCGGATCATCCGGATAGCCATGACCCTCTGGCATGCGAACAACTTTAGTGGTCGCGTCCGAATGCTCAGGGCCCACACAAGGGCCCCGTAGAGGGCTATGGACCGCAAACTTTTCCACCTTACAAAATAATTATACATATCACCAAGACCCTGTATTGTGCGTATATCCCTTCACAAAGCAGAGATAACAAACAATTGGAAAGTAAAGTACTTCATGTCGTGATCCCTGTGCTAGTAATTTACAGTCATGTTTAGATCGCGTTTGTGATTGGTCTCCCTTTCTACGTCTTGCTTCCTTGGAGGCAGGCGGGCACGCGGAAGACATACCCCCCTTTCTTCTTACGCAATGGGTGGTGTGAGCGATGTAAGGTGGTATAACGATGTTATGTGTTAATACGTTGGAGGGTAGGAATTATGGTTTTATCGTTTGTCATTTTTTTTTTCTGTTTTTCAATTGAGCGGGGTTGATATATCAACTTGTGTACGTTGAAGTTTTGTCGATGAAAGTGTGGTTTATCAAAAATTTCAATGTTCAAAATTAATTAGTATTTAAAATCTATCTAAGTTGTACGTATATTGAGGTGAACTTTTGCCCGAAAGAGTTTCATTTTAATTTAAAACTAAAAGAGAATTAAATGAGAAACGGTTGCATCGTCAAGTGGATTAATAATCTGTCTCGACAAAACGTGGGTATGTAAGTATCCTAATGCATTTCAAATGAATGCTTGGTTTGTCTTTTGATATAAAAACTTTACTCACAGAAGCTTAAGAACATACATAGGGATAGGTGTTTGTAATTTGTATATACTCGTATAAAGGAAACATTATAATTTGTAGACGAAAATCTTTTGTCGTCATATGCTGTAGAGCTTTTTGTTATATCTACTACTATATAAAGTTTAATTAAGTTAGTAAATCAAGTTTGGTTTCACCTCATAGATTGCATGCTTCAAATGTTTTGAAAGCTTTTCCAAGCACTTCCTGACTGCAGTGTAACGGTTCACATAATGTGATGAACCCTTGACAGTATAAAAAAATTGAGATAAAATGAGAGAAGAAAAAAATCTACAAACTTAAATAATGTTGGGCTTACTTCGTAGACTTGGAAATTCATACGCGTAGTTATTACGATTATTACTAGTTTTACGCAAGTCTAAAATATATGCAAACCCAAAAATTATATTATAATAAAAATATCCGCTTCTAACTGGTAAAAGGCATCGGGCCATGGAAATACAATGTTCAACAACCTCGAATTAGTTTTTGCAATTGCATTATCAAAGAAGGTTTATGAATGCACCAGTTGTTTTACGAAGTAACCTATATTTTGATTGTCCAAGGCGACATACGTTATAAATATAAAGGTCTATTACGAAAGTATTCATATTTACGAAGTCACTACACGCGCTCTTGCCCTTAATAGTATCGCTAATATATGCGAGTAGAATCTGAGTAGCTAATGATTGCCAATAACATTAATGTATCATTCAATTGGATGCGGAGTATTTTTGCGCAGAGGTACGTTGTATGATATGACTCGTTTGAGTTGGAACAATTTTTCAGCATTGATTTTTTTGCAAAGGCGACCTTAATTAGCTTGCTTCTATGCATCCCATTTTAATATTGATGGTCTCTGATACACCAACAGATTAAAGAGCTCGTCGAAATTCGTGTTTCATAATGTCGCTTTATATTTAAATTAATTTAATACTATCAATACGATTTCTGTTGTATCAACGCTAATGTGTGCAGCTCCAGAACATTTCACCGTTTACTTCATGTTTCGGTAAGATGGGCTCTATTATGTGGAATTATTTCAATGTTAAATACATTATATCCATCAATGTGAAGTAACCTAAGCTTGTATTATTTAATAACTCTAAAATAAATAAAGATTGAAAAGCAAACAGCCTATTACATCTGCCTACTTATTGAATAAGTCAAGTAGAATGTATTGTATGTAAGTAATTGTATAATCCAAATAACTTCATGATATAATTAGTTGGGACAATTCACTTTCACTCATCATTAGAACAAGAATTGGTGCTGATTGCGTTGCAAGATAAACAACCGGAAGACTACAAGCAACTCATCAAATGATTTGATGAAAAAACCGAACCGCCATCCAGTTACAAATAAAATAAGGCACTTCCATCGGCGACTCGCGCGGAAGTGGCGCTCGCGCCGCGCCGGTGATGCAATGCAGCGCGAACGCATTGTACCTTAACCTGCTAACTCTGATATAACTGTTAATGTCAGTGTGCCCGACTTATGCTTTATGTAATCTGATGGAACTATGAGAGCCCTCCTCCTGACATGACAACGTGCAATTTATTACCTAGTTCTCCACAATCATGCTTGAAGCAATCCAAGAATGGTAAGAATCGCTCCATAAATACAAAGTTAATTAATAACCAAACTCGTTCATCTTCAAAAACAATATTTTATCATGTTTACATCGTGTACTGTTGTGATTGTATAACATTTTTGCAATTGTCAATGCTTGTGTTGCATGGGCCACAAATATCGGACGGCGACCTTCTTCTGCAGTCGGTATCTTGTTGACCTACATTTTGATGTTGTGGTCAATGTAAACTTAACGAAGCGAATGCAACACCCATAACCGACCGTTTAAAATTTTTAAATGATGACAAGTTTATTGCTTTTCGGAGATAAATGGTCATATTTTTTGGTAATAGGAATTCGTGCGGAAACCTTTCGTTAACGTAGGTACGTATTTAATTATTTTGTAAAGTAAAAATATATGTCAAAGCTTGTTTTTTGAGTTTTGAATTGTTTTATTACCTAAGTTAACAATTTCATGTTGTAAAGGTAATCTCTGTATACAAACATGGCATAATCTAGGAAATACGTACGTAACACTTGATTGATCTTAAATCTGTTGATTATACGGGCTGTTGCAACAGATGTTACACTTTACTGTGAGACTATCTTGCAACTCTTTTGCTCGTCGTCGTCGCGAATCGCTTTCGAGAAGACTATTGAGACAGAATGTAGACGTGAGTGAACTATCGTCGTTCTCATACAGTTTACTTACATATGTTACGCCAGTGGCTGGCTGGTTATTTGGGACGCGAAACACCAGTGCATGCTACATTCGGTTTGCATATCGAATTCCGCAGTTACATTGTAGGTAACTGATTTCTGTTAAATTACTGCAACCATTCTTGACTGAAGTTACAAAATCTAGTCAGTAGAGTTGCAAAATTATAGTCTAACGATTATAGAAAAATGTTTTCTGTTACTTGCAGAAGATATTTTTCTGTGTTCATGCACTGGATGCGTTGTATACAATTAAAAAAATATCGATCAATTTTCTTGGTTGATTTAGAACTGTACCATCCTCAGTAAAATGCAATGACCTTGAAAGGACCAATCAGAGCGCAGTACCCATACCTCGTCCCTCAACGTGTTGACAGAATTGCTTTAGATAGTGTATTAGGCGTCTATAGGCTATTAGGTGCCATAATTAGTACATCCAAGGGAAATGGATAGTTATGTCGCTGTAATCAGTGGTCCAGTCACCCATAATTAATAATTTGTATCTACGCTTTAGCAACCATACAGTAGATAGTAATTAATATGTCATCAGTTTTCTGTGCGTGGTTGCAAGTTACCCGTGTACTGTGTAACGCGAGTTGGTGGTTACCGGCACACCTTAGGTTAAGAGGTTAAAGATGTATCCACCCCAAGACTAGAACACGAATAAGTATGACGGTTTAGTAGAATTTCGTCCGTTTGTTCACAACGGTCTGTAGTGACAAACAGAAACAATTTTCTAGAATTATATAGAAACCAAAGTACTTTGACCGCAGAATATTTGATGAGAAGAGCCCTTTAACAACCAATATTTATTTCTTATGGCACTCAAATGGAGAAATCTGTTGAAAAAAGTATAACCTTGACACGAGACAGTTTCAACGGTTACGTAAAAGTTTGGAATGGCTAACTGGAATCTGTCATTAAGGCCCACTTGCACGAACCCGAGTTATCTTTTAAACTCAGAGTTAGTTGCTAACACGAGGTTAAATTGACAATATTGTATGACAAACTGTCAATTTAACCTTGTGTTAGCAAGGGTTCGTGCAAGCGGGCCTTAGTTACTTATCGTAAAGTTAAAACATTGACGCAACAACTGCACAGCAAACATTATGTATGTATTACTAAGTTATTGTATCTAGCTAGTTACCTATATAAAAAATATACAACGTAAAAAAAATGAAAAGTCAAATTCAACTTAATTGCATTCCGAATTTATTGCTTATTTGTAATTTTAAAGAACAGGAAATCAATAAAAATATAACTTATATAAATTAGAGATAGTAAGGATTCAGCGATTTTTGAATACGTAACAAGTATTTAATTTAAAGTTGATTTGGTCGTTTAAGTAAAATAGTAATCCCACCAAAAACATTTCATGTAAAGTGTTGCCAAAACGAGCACATAAGATTTGCCCTACAAAAAAGATATCAGATCTTATGTAGAACCAAGCTTCTGAATCTACACGGCCTAACTCTACCAACTCTAACTTCACAAATTCTACACATCAGTTAAAATGTATGGCTTCACCGTTTCGCTACCGTCGTGGAAGTGATGCTAATATTTAGTTTCTGAAGTAAGTAACGAAACAGCCAAGCCATACATTTTTTGCTAATGTGTAGAATTTGTGAAGTTAGAGTTGGTAGAGTTAGGCCGTGTAGATTCAGAAGCTTGGTTCTACATAAGATCTGATATCTTTTTTGTAGGGCAAATCTTATGTGCTCGTTTTGGCAACACTTTACATGAAATGTTTTTGGTGGGATTTCAGTTCTTTTTGTAAGTTGCTAGCATCTTGGACAAACCTTTTCATTTGATACCCATATTATAGAAGTGCATTAAAAATAACTATTCCGCCATCCTAGATGGTCCGATATATTGGATTTGTAATGACATCACATTATTCTTCTAGTTGATCTTAACAAACCTTTTCATTTGATACCCATATTATAGAAGTGCATTAAAAATAACTATTCCGCCATCCTAGATGGTCCGATATATTGGATTTGTAATGACATCACATTATTCTTCTAGTTGATCTTAACAAACCTTTTCATTTGATACCCATATTATAGAAGTGCATTAAAAATAACTATTCCGCCATCCTAGATGGTCCGATATATTGGATTTGTAATGACATCACATTATTCTTCTAGTTGATCTTAACAAACCTTTTCATTTGATACCCATATTATAGAAGTGCATTAAAAATAACTATTCCGCCATCCTAGATGGTCCGATATATTGGATTTGTAATGACATCACATTATTCTTCTAGTTGATCTTAACAAACCTTTTCATTTGATACCCATATTATAGAAGTGCATTAAAAATAACTATTCCGCCATCCTAGATGGTCCGATATATTGGATTTGTAATGACGTCACATTATTTTTTGAGTTACTCTCCACGAGCCTTTTCATTTGATACCCATATTGTAGAAGGGCATTAAAAATAACTATTCCGCCATCTTAGATGGTCCGCCATATTGGATTTATGATGACGTCACATTATTTTTGAAGTTGCTCTCAAAGAGCCCTTTCATTTGATACTCATATTGTAGAAGTGCATTAAAAATAACTATACCGCCATCTTGGATTTAGAATGACGTCACATTATTCTTCGAGTCGCTCTCAACGAGCCCTTTCATTTGATACCCATATTGTAGAAGTGCATTAAATATAACTAATCCGCCATCATAGATGGTCCGCCATACTGGATTTGTAATGACGTCACATCATTTTTCGAGTTTCTCTCAACCAGCCCTTTCATTTGATATCCACATTGTAGAAATGCACTAAAAACAACTATTCTGCCATCTTAGATGCTCCGCCATATTGGATTTAGGATGACGTCACATACCTAATCGTGCATTGTAATCCAAACTAAACGTGTATACAGAATTTCAGCTCAACCGGTTGAAGATAATTCTATTTCAAAATTGAGTTCAAAGATTTCACCCGAACAAACATACATGCATGGCAAGTTCCACCCCCCCCCCCCCCCCCCGCCCCAATTTTAGGAGATGGGGGATGTTTTTTGTATACTAACATAACAAATTTCGGCTTTCTAGCACTTCAGGAAGTACCCTAACATTTTAAGGTCTCATATAAACTTCAACCCCCATTTTAGGGGATGGGGGGCGAAAGTTATAGGTTTGTTAATTTTTTTGTTGGTTGTATACTAAACTTAGATTACATACCGAATTTCAGCTCTCTAGCACTTCAGGAAGTAGCCAAACATTTTGATGATCATCAATGTGTCAGTGTGTCAGTGAATCAGTGACGAAATCCGTGTATTTTAGATATCAATAAAATCTAAAGTATTATAGCTATTCTATTGAGACTTTGTATGCTTAATAAAACTATTCATGGCATCATATTCTGAGAATATAAACTATCTGGTACATCGGAAACCAACTCTATGAGGGTTCAAAAAAACGACGAAACACTTCGAGAAAAGGTAGGTAGTGCCCTTGCGCTTCGCTTGGCTCGTCTTGGCGGGGGCACTACCGTGCCCCCAGATTGAAAACTAATTTAGACGTTTCTGATGGAAAGTGGTTGATGCAGTTTGCTTTCTAAACATAGAATTGAGTCTCTACTCAAATCTATTGCTAAAGCAGTAGATTTTAACGAGATTTAATACTGAATTATTCTTCAGAAACTTAAACTAAACCCACTATTACCTCATGCCACTACATAAGTGATTGTAGCTTTGTTTAATAAAGTTTACATTGTACAATACCCGTCAAATAATATCTGTTGAATCTCCCTACAGTCTGATAAACACTATGCTCAAACACTTGGTGAGTAACTAATTATTTTTAAACGCATTAACGCATGCGACGCGCATCGTAAAGATGATTTTTTGAAGAAAGAAAAGTTAGATTGCAAGTGGGGGTTAGTTAAACACTAATCCAAGAGATGGCGCTACGCTACCGAAAAGCGTAAACGAGGAATAGAGAATTTCAGCTTACAGGTGTGGGTTGCAATAGCCTAGTTGGTTAAGGCGTCTGGAGTACCTATCCAGAAGACGCGGGTTCGAATCCCACTTGCAATCTAACTTTTCTTTCCTCAAAAAATCATCTTTACTTGGTGAGTAAGTAATAAAGTTGAGCAATAAAGAGCAAAAGAACAAGATATCTATTTTTGGCGTTGAATACAATTTAAGAACTGTTGCACCACATACTTGAAAATGAAATGAATATTGCACATAAGTAAGTAGCACTTAACATTGAATTGAGCAGTCTCATTTTACTAAGTATATACTTAATTGATTTAGCTGATTAAATAAGTATGTGCCTATGTTTACCTATTCCGTATTTTTATTTTGTTCTAGCGTTTGAAAACGTAACACTGTTCCCTTTTTACCATAGCTTTACGAGTGGCGGTTCTTATCACAGGTCACTTTTGCAGCCCAGTTCAGTTAGCCTAATCTCGTCACGATCGCGAAAACCGAAGTTTCGCGATCATCTGGTTGAGGGTGCATATCTGGTATCTGGGTACTTTTTTTTTAGCTTGCTAAAATTGAATGGGTCTTCCCACCCAGGGCAGGGCAGGAGGGATAGTTAGACCTGTACTGACTAAAACCCACACGGGGCCCTTTTTCCGGAGTCACTATAGTTCGTTAGTCCCGCCACCCGGTTCGGACCCGGTTTCGGTACACAGAATAGAGATTGCAAGATCAAAGAGTTATCCTATGTTGTGTTAATGAGTATAATAAGTATGTAAAGTTATGACGACATTTTTTCACGACTGTTCGCTGTACCGCGAAGACAATGGCAAGTACTTCCATTACATACGTACAAATGCCGCAATAATGTATTGAGTGTGTATAAATTCATAGTAATGTGTAATTGGTAATTGTTCATAGATTGGTAATGTCTCATTTACGATTACCGTAGTGACCCGATTCTCTTGAAACTTCTTAGATTTAATATTTATTACAAATCTCTTTTATGTAAACATTCTTGGATTTAAAGTTGTGTAATTGAAAGGATTGACTGTCGTGACTATGTTTTTGTCAATAGCTGGTAAATCAATATGATAATTAATATGATAATTAATTATTTTATTAATATACTAGCTGTTGCCCGCGACTTCGTCCGCATTGTATTTGGGTTTAAGGCACCTAAACTAATATTCTCTTTTTTAATTTTTTGAGAAAGTGAGGGTACCTCCTGATGTCCCACTTTAAAGTTTGTTATAGAATCTATAACAAACTTTAAAGCAAATGAAATGAAAACTTCCAGACACAACACTTTATATATACGACATTGGTAGTTTTTCCCTCTGGTGCTAAAATAAAAAGGTGGTCAGCATTACTGACAGGCGAGCATGTGTTATATAGTTGGCCGTGGGAAAAACAGTTGGACAGCTTCCTTCAGGGTCTGTCCTTGGGACTTATTTATGGTCATCGCGAAGTAAGCGGCTAACGGGAATTGTGTGAGTTTGAACTGGAAAGGGAAATTGTTGGAGATGAGTGGTATTCACGGTATCAATGCAGTTTCCCCTGAGCCACATCCGATGAGAATTTCAGCTTCGCTTAAATTTCTGTGTAAAGTTGCGTACAGACCATGTAATATGTTATATAACATGTGTTATAAAACACTACAACTCTATGTAGAATGTTACCATGAAAAATGAAATAACAATGTTATATAACATGTTATGTTATATAGTCTGTACGCACCGTAATGCAGTAACTATTAGTCGCGTTCCATTGTACAATTTTGGTGGAGTTAGATTTCTTAGAAGCATTATTATTACTTTTAGGTTATTTTATGAGCTCGAGGACCACAGGCAGTTGATGAATTTAAAATCTCGAGTGGGTAGTTGCTGGCATCACCCTAATTGACGACGTTATTGTATGATGTGTAAACCACATCATTCCCAACAATTTCGGCTAATATGTTTTCATTTATTGCAGCGGTTCGGTCATTTTTTTAGTATCGCACGATCACATAGCCAAGAGTTTTCCTGAAGTGTTATACTTGACGGGACTCCGAATACGTAACTTATCAATTCTTCTTACAACGGGCAGTGTCTGCCGGAATTTTACACAGAACAGTACCTACCGTGATATTGTCCATGGGTCTATCATCATGGCGAATGTCTCAAAGTGTTCTGTCCACGGCCTCGACGGCTTTTTTGTTCGACATGGTACATTCAGACGATAAAATTTTTTAGCGTGGTAATACATCACGTGGAACACAACGTGCACTCTTATTCGCCGCCCGCATGGCCGCGCCTGCCGCCTACAGTGGCTGGAGATCGTGTAGCGAGGTCTGTCGCCATCGGAGACTACCGCTGCGGCTGGGCTGGAGGTGGACATTGTCCTCTCCCTCATGCGTCCCGCCTCCTCCTTCGCTAGCATGACTGCTTCGCAGAAGGAGGCGACTGCTTCCCATTCTGTCTCGCCCCGCAGCATAGCCTCGACCAACACTAAGCACGAGAGGTCACCGATTATCGTCGTAGTGAGGACACGGCGGTGCTCTGCCCAAGCGGGTAGTCCTGCACCGTATGCTCCACCGTGTCCTCCAGGCGATCCACGCAGTGGTGACACCCAGGCGATTCTTCTTTCCCTATCAGACACAGCTACCTCCCGAAACTTTCGTGTCCGGTGAGGACCTACGTCATGTTGTAGGTCAGGCGGGACGCCGCGACGCCTATCCAGCTACTCCTTAAAGAGGGGTCTTATCGCCGCGGTTGGGGCGTGCCCGGAACTCGGTAGCGACAGTCGCTCTCTCAATATTGCCCTGTGATCACGCCGGAGCTCTTTTCGAGAATTCATCCTGGCGATTGTATTGTATAGCGGGCTGGTATCCGCAACTCCACGTCATATGCGCGTATTTTGCATGCGGATGAGATGATCATTCTCCTGGCGATGCGCCTCGATAGACGTGATGGAGGGCCGTCGCCTCCAGGGGAAGACGACTACATTATAATCCTGAAACACCTTTGCTTTGTCACAGTTTCATGACTACGAACACGTTGAGTGTTGCAGTGTTGTCTTAGTCAAATGGGACTTTAAACAACAAAAAAACAAAAAAAAAAATACGCATCTTACTTTGTTAGTGACGTACAACAGAGACTGCTCATCAGGGTGAACAACTTTGCTAAGACGTCATTCCTTTTTATGTTATAGTGTAGCTGGGCTCTTGGCGTTCCACAACAGGTGTTCCAGATCTTCAATTTTTATGCGTCAACAGAGAGTGCTCATCAGGCTGAGCAACTCTTGCTAAGACGTCATTCCTATATATGTTATAGTTTAGCTGGGCTTTTGGTGTTCCACATTAGGTGTTCCAGATCTTAAATTTTTACATGTCAACAGAGAGTGCTCATCATGCTGAATAACTTTGCAAAGACGTCATTCCTAATTTCCTACATATATGTTATTGTGTAGCTGGGCTCTTGGTGTTCCACATCAGGTGTTCCAGTTCTTCAATTTTTATACGTCAACAGAGAGTGCTCATCAGGCTGAGCAACTCTTGCTAAGACTTCATTCCTATACATATATGCTATAGTTTAGATGGGATTTTGGTGTTCCACATCAGGTGTTCCAGAGATCTTCAATTTTTGTATGTCAACAGAGAGTGCTAGTCAGGCTGATCAACTTTGCAAAGACGTCATTTCTGTATTTGTTATAGTGTAGCTGGGCTCTTGGTGTTCCAGATCTTCAATTTTTATACGTCAACAGAGAGTGCTCATCAGGCTGATCAACTCTTGCTAAGACGTCATTCCTTTATATGTTATAGTGTAGCTGGGCTCTTGGAGTTCCACAACAGGTGTTCCAGATATTCAATTTTTATACGTCAACAGAGAGTGCTCATCAGGTGGAACAATTTTTGCTATCGCACCATTTTTGTATCTCTTATAGTTTAGCTGGTCCGTTGCGGTTCTGCACCAGGTGTTCAAGTTTCCAAGATAAATTATAGCCTATGTGTTGGCCAGACTTAATACCTATACAACAAAAAAAAAATCATTCAAATCCGTCCAGTACTTTTTGAGTTTATCCCGGACATACATACAGACAAACAGACAAACAGACAAAAATTTTAAAAACTATATTTTTGGCTTCGGTATCGATTGTAGATCACACCCCAAGTATTCTTTTCAAAAAATATTCAATGTACAGTTTTGACTTTCCTACTATTTTATTATATGTATAGATTATTATACATATTTTAATATGATAAATTATTAGGTGCTATTTTAATACGATAATTATTTATTTAAGAATGTGCAAATCTTACAAAACTGTCTATAACCTCACAACACAATATGACGTCATCAAACCGTCCTCGTAAATTTTATATCGTAGATGGAAAGATAGTTTTTTACGCGACTGCGCCAGGAGAGTTATGTTTTTCGAGTGTATGTATGTATGTATGTTTCTGTGTGTTGCTCTGCAGCCTAAACGGCTTGATGGATTTTAACTTGAGACGTGTCGTTAGATTCGTCTTAAACGTGAGAGTGTCACTGGGTACATAAAACTGGCCAAGTGCGAGTCGAACTCGTGTGCAAAGGGTTCCGAACTGGGTACATATTTGAATATCGAAGATTAAAATATCTACGCTTAAAATATCGATATTCAGAATATCGAAAATTAAAATATCGATTGTAACAAAATATCGAAAAATGTTACATCTACGCTTAAAACGTCGAAGATTAAAATGTCGACTGATTTAAATGTCGAATGATTCAAAATATCGAAAGACGTTATGTCGAAATTCAAAATATCAACGTTTAATACATTGCAGTTCATAATATCTAAGTTCATAATATCTACGTTAAAAATACCTACTAGATGAAATATCGGACAGAAACCGGATAAAAAGTCGGACTCTCTTTTGCATCCTTAGTCAAATTGCTGATAACCACCTACCAAGGTAAGTCGACGGAGCCCCGCTTCGCGAGGTTCCTATTTCTGTTTGCAAGGTTTAAACTAACCTAACACGAAGAGAATGGCGGGGTCTTTCAGACCCCGCCACCCTCTTCGAACCTAACCTGTCCGAGTCGGGGTGCCCCAAGTCCCGAGCTCGCTTCGCTCGCTCTTGCGTCCTTAGTCAAATTACTGATTACTACCCAACAAGGTAGCTGGATGGACTTCGGATGCAAGAGCGAGCGAAGCGAGCTCGGAACTTGGGACACCCCGACTCGGACAGGTTAGGTTCGTGTTAGGTTACTTTAAACCTTGCAAACAGAAATAGGAGCCCCGCGAAGCGGGGCTCCGTCGACTTACCTTGTTAGGTTCGATATTTCGGACATTCGATAATCTGTACTTCGATATTTAGGACATTAGATAATCTGTATTTCGATATTTAGATCTTTCGATGTAACTTAAGTAGATAGTTAGATTTTAGATATATTGGACGTAGATCATTTAATCATTCGATATTTAAAACTTTCGATATTTTAATTTTCGATTTTATGGTCACTCGATATTTTCATTTTCGATATTTTGAACATCGATATTTTAAGCGTAGATATTTTAATCTTCGATATTCAAATATGTACCCTCCGAACTAAAAATATTATTTTTAAATCTCTCACATTCTATCAAGTGGGGTATCCAATTAAAGGATTTTAAAAATGGTTTACCAAAATATATGTAACTTATATGTTTCAATTTAATTTGGACTGATAAATGCTAACAAAAACTAAAGATAGTAAAATAAAATAAATATTTAAAAAAACAAAAAACCCGACTGCGTAAAAAAACTAAAAAGAAAGAAACAAGCCCAGTAGTTTAGAATTCACTCATTCACACTCACAGTCGGGGCCCCTTGGGAAGATTTGATTGGTATAATTTGAATGGGCCCCGACTGTGAGTGTGAATGAGTGAATTCTTTCTAAACTACTGGGCTTGTTCCTTTCTTTTTATTTTTTTTATGCAGTCGGGTTTTTTGTTTTTTTAAATATTTATTTTATATCCTATTATGACCATACGTCATATTACTGGAATGCAAAGGGCATCCGAAAGAACAAGGTGGTTTTCAGTCATTCTAGCCTGACATTCACTTGCGGTCCACACAGAGTGGGAGGACTCATCTGGTTTTCCACCTCAAAAAAAAAAGTCAAAAGTTATGGTTTTTTTAGGCCTAGTTTATAAACTTTGGAGTATCTATAGCAACATATCTAAAATATGTGACCTACAAAAGTTTCTACTTCACCGGAAACCTTCATGGCCTCAATATGCAAATATGAAACTTATCATCATTGATTTAAATAACCTTTTACAGGGTCAGTTAATAACTCTTCAAAGTTATTCTCGTATCGGCACAAAATTACGAGAAAGCGGTTTGACGTAGGATAATTAATCAATATGCATCCACCAGACGCATAGTAATGACGTAGCTAAGTTATTTCTTAAGTGGTTTTAAAACTAGTTTAGTAATGCCACTCGTAGAGCTTTTAAATATTAACTACTTACATGTTATATTCAAAACACACATAAGTATAATCTTCGAAGGGTAAAGAGTGTGGTCGACTTATCTCATTACCGTGACCCCGAACATAAAGGGCTATTGAAGGACACCGTGGATTTTAGTCAGTACGAGTCTGACAGACACTCCCGCCCTGCCCGGGGTGGGAGGACTCACTTGATGATTTTACCACGTAAAAAAAAGGGTAAAGAGATATAAATAAGTCACCATATTTCGAAACTTATAGTTTAATATCTCATATAATAGGATAAAACCCTATTGCCATCTAAGGGACACAAATCCAGACTCCGTGATGCCACTGAGTAATTCTTGATGAGAAAACCCAATTACATTGGGAATAGTGCCCAGGGTGGGTATTACAACGTCTTAAAACCAGGCTTATTCCTGCGAGTGAAAGTGACAGAGCTATATAAGTCGTCTAGCGTCATCTCGTTACTTACTGCTCACCAGCAGTGGCGTAGCGAGATCGAATCAAGGAGGGGGCAAGACACTTGATGTGCCCCTTTTTCAGGACGAAAAATATAACTAGCCTCCACTGCTCGCGTTAGTCCCCCTTGTTGTAAGATGACTTGGTTCCTCCTAAGTCACCTATACCAAATGTGACTGTGTCATGACAGCGACATCAGCTTTGCGAGGCCTGTTGGACTCTTTCAGTTCCCGACTTCCCACCATCAGACACCACAACTATATAATTGTTGGTCATGTTAATTTCACGTTCAGAAATGTTTCACTGCTAGAAAGTGCTAATTGGTGATCGTGGTTCCAAGATTTTTCTTTTTTTTCTCTGAGTGCGAGGCCCCTTCATATGCGAGGCCGGCTAGGGTCCGCTTCGGCCCCACCTAGCTACGCCACTGCTCATCAGTCGTGTTACGACCTATTAACGACCTTGCCGCTGAGAGCGGTGACTTAGCGCGGCCACCCCGCGCAAGCAGTAAGAAAAAATGTATAGAAATGTTTGAATACGCTATACGAGGCGCTGCCAGTGTCAAATTCGCGTACTTACTATCGTAAGAAAAATATGTCTTTTTCGCGCCGCCGGTCGCTCCGCTCATGGATAAGCTGTGAGTGACCACTTAACTGAAAAATAAGGCACTTTCTTTGTCAAGCTGAAGTGGCAATGGGCAGGCTTTATTGCTCGCAGAGCAGATGGCCGATGAAAAGTACTAGAGTGGAGACCACGAACTAGCAAGCGCAGCGTAGTATGTCCACCAGCAAGGTGGACAGACGACCTTATAAAGGTCGCCGGAAGACGCTGGATGCAGGTCCACTCATAATCCTATTTAATTCTTCATCCTTATAATATGCGAAGTATCGACTAGAAATTCCTCGAACAAGGAAATTCTCGATACATACGTTCAAGACGAGTCGTTGACATCACACGCTACTTTGTTTACACGCATTAAGGAAATGTCGTGTTCTGCATGGTGAGTGAATCGATTTAAATACCGCTTTTCTTCGAAATCGATTTTTTATTTACTTTTTAAAAGCTCACGTACTTAGTAAGCAAACGTCTTGATTTGAAAAAAATGGTATAAAAAAATAGAATGGCTTGGCCATGCTCAATTAAATTTTATTGAACAGAGAACCTCGTACAAATTCCAGTTACATTAAACAAATGGTCACATTCTCTTAATTTCATAATTATTATTGTAACAGTACTGAAAGAGAATGAACGACCTTGCGATTACTATGACCATAACACAGTATTGGTAAGAAATCTGTATAAAGGTAGCGGTGATTTTTTTTTAAATTAAGGTGACTTCTAAAACACGAAAAAGTGATCGGGATCTTGGAGAAAGTGTAAAATGACTTTTCTTTCGGAAGTCGGTTTGTTTCTTAATTCCTCGACTTTTTTGCCACCGACTTCCGAAAGAAAAGTCATTTTACACTTTCTCCAAGATCCCAGATCATCAGATTTGACCTGATTACCATGAAACCATCCGTAAACCCTTACAAACAAAAAATATTTTTCCAAATCGGTCCAGGCTTCATCGAGAAATCGGGGAAAATATACACAAAAAAAGATTCCAATGAATTGAGAATCTCCTGCTATTTTTAAAGTCGGTTAAAAAGTTTTCTAATTTTTCGTAGCGGTGTGGTGTTGGCGTAGCGGTTACGCTTGTGCTAACAGAAGACATCAACGCATGCTGAAATCGTTTACCGTATCGTGTTTACATGCTAACTTGATACATGTAACTAAAATGTTCTAGAATTAGAACTGATTACTTTCATTACCTGTATTTTGTAATAAATTAAAAAAAAATAATAATATATAGATAAAAAAAATAAGATAAAGCAAAATGTTACTAATCTTAACTATGATTTAGTAAGGACACAAAATTGAATACTAATAATTTAGTAATTAACTTTCATAGAGGTAGTAGGTAGCGTTCCAAAATAAATCACATGAATGAACTATAATCGCACTCTTGAGTCATAAGTTCTATAGCAGATTTTAGCAAGACAAAATAGTTTTCTTTTAAATTTCTTACTTGGTCGTTTGTCAGAATTCCAGACTAAATCGAATTCAGATACAGGACTAATTAGAGTAATTGCAGAATAAAACATTTTTTTACTATTTGTTGTGGCGCATATTGCTATGATATTAAACCAATACACTATTAGTACAGTCCATGAGTGCGAAGGAGATGGTGTAACTGCGCGGGCGAAAGACGGAGTGCACCGATACTTTCTCCTCTTGCACTTGTCAATGCGGTCACTGTCACTTTTGTATATAGCACGAAAGCTCACGTACTTATATGTTCTTTTTTAATTTTATCCTTCATATAATTAGGCTTTTCATTTTAATAGAAAACGTTGGCTAAGTTTTCCGAAACCTGTTGACCTGCACAGCGATGTCAACTTATTAATAAAACCCAAAACTGGTAATACATTTTCAAGTACACCTTTTGTGTGGAGAGTCTTGAAACAGATTTCAAGTTAAACCAGTTTTTCATGCTAGCGATCTGCACCTGCTTCGCTTGGATCCATAAGTATCCTATCGTTCAAGATGGTATCAATAGTGCACACTTACAAAACTTCACTTAAATCAGTAGCGTGGTTTCGTAGATAAACGTATGCATTACTTAATACACAGAGCAGTCACCAGTGGTGGCCCAGGGTATCAGCCCTGGCTTACGAGTCGTAGGTCGTGGGTTCGAACCCAACCTGGCGCATTACTTTGTGTAATTTATTTCATCACCACTGCTCTCAAAACGGTGAAGGAAAACATCGTGAGGAAACCGGCATGTCCTAGAACCATCAAATTCGACGACATGTGACATCTACCAACCCGCACTGGGCCCGCGTGGTGTATTTTGGCCCACGTACTCCCTCTCCCAGAGAGGAGGCCTGTGTCCCAGCAGTGGGAACATTATAGGCTGATGATGACATGACATATTACACATTAAAAAGAGAGAAGAACTACTACCAACTAAAGAAGCAATTTCTTATGCTCATGCGCAGCCATGGAATATCTTGGAGGCTTGGACAGCAATTCAATTCAATATATTTATTTGTGAACATAGGTATTTAATAGATGTTACAGACCTGCGAACATGCACGCAGTCGAAATAGTAATGCTGTTTCAAACACATTCGAATGCAAAGTAGGAGGAAAAACTAATTCAACACATCAATCTTTTGGAGCACTACCGTCGTCCTATTGAAATATTTTGTAATCAGCGTAAAGGATGTACTGATTAATGTGTGCAATGAATGTTGTCAATATTTATAGTCCATTGTCATGGTTGCACTTATACTTACAAGGGTGTGAAGCCAGGCGATTGTATCATGGGGACATTATTTAAGTCGCTCAATATTTAGTTGTGGAGATGTCACAAATTTCCATCAACTGTCCTGACCTCTGTGCTTCATTATTGCAGTCGAACTCAGAGCTATTCTCTAAGGATAAAGCCTTGTGTGCAGCGCTGCCCTGTCGTAACTACAGTGCACTAAGCTACTGATAGCGACGTTTCGCGGCACTTTATCAACGCTCTGTCTCAGCGACGAGCATGAAGACTAGAAATGTCCTTTACAGAATTAGATAGCTGAAATCTACGCTGTGACTGATGATCAGAGGCCTAACCACGAGCTCTTAGCGCGATCCAGTTTAGGCTGTGGGAAAGAGACAGAGCTATACAAGTCACCTAGCGCCATCTCTTTCCCACAGCCTAAACTGGATCGCGTTAAGAGCTCGTAATGAAGAAGATCATAAATAAATAAAACAAACAAACTACGCGACCTAAAAACTTTGATTCAAAATTATTTTTGATCTAATTTCTTTCGATCGAGATTTTTCTGTTATGTCATTTATGTCGCTGACTGGAATAAAACGAAAGCGCTGTAATTTTTGTGAATCACCTTGAAGTGTCATAATTATATCGGGTGTACTTTCGTCTGCCCCCCTCTTTAATATCAATCTGTGAAACGTATATTGCATAGTCATAGTGATGTGACGAGTCCGTGAAGGTAACTCTTGACTGCTTTATTTAAATTCTACCATATTAGAGTATGTGGAGCAACGGTCAAAGTCACGCCAAACGTTATGTAATGAATTTTGATGATGTTCTCAACGGTTGTATCCAAGTGACATCACAATATTACATTTATGGATGTTACTACATATTTAGTTATATATCATGAAAACACAATATTAAAGTATCTACAAATAGCTAACAAATACACATACATTAATTCTTCAAGATGTACGAGTATGTTACGTCCATATAATTAAAACTAAAATCCTACTTAGTACAAATGAAAGTTTTCTACTTTTTAGACTTTAAACGCAGTGCGTAGTGTATGTTTACTTTTTTTATGTAAATACTTGTTGTTTTATGTAAGATATAATTAAACTGGGCATAAAAACAGCTATTAAATGCATTGTCTGCATAATTTATAGTACATATTACTTGGTCGTTGTGTGAAGTTATGTGCAGATTTCGCTTTACTTTTTGAGCCAGTCAGAAAGTAGTTCAAGTTTTTCCCATGGCAGTTTTACGCTGCATACAAATGCGACAACTCGTGAAATAATAATTGAGGACGAATATTAACACTCGTAGGATTGTTTCGCAACACTAGTTGTAAAAGTGTGATGTAATTAAAAGTTGATAATCGGAAATAAGCTATATTTCATCACGATAATGTGATATATGCGAGAAAATTGCATGATGAGTTGAAGACGACTTTCGAATAGGTCATAGGATCTCATATGTTATTTAAATTAATTACGATAAATTTTTTTTTAACGTTTTGCTATAGATGCTTAATGGCATGTATTTTATGTTAGAATCTAGTTATTTAAAATTATATAATTTTGCGGTTACAATAAATTAGCCAGCATAACGCAGCTGTTGCCTGGGGACCACTTACTTTCTCCGCACGATTCGGCAATTTCGCACTATAATTATTATTCCTTGTTATGTTAGTATGTGAGATAACAAGATTTGTTGATAACAGACGTGACTTCGATGAACACTTACTGATATACTTTATAAAATAATAATTACTTATAGTTGTTGAATTGAGAGCACTGGTCGGTAAGGTAACGGTAAGGCGAACTTTTATAAAACCATTTTTTGTTGATTGCTAAACATTACAGATTATTGACTTACACTGATTTCTCCTTTGTTAACCTACAGTGTGTACATATTAAATATTTACTGCTTCTCTAAAATGTAGGTGCAGTCAGTTAACAAAGCTGCACCTGGGTGTGCTTTGTGCACAAATAATGTGCATAATTGCTCACAATTAGTTGGCACACGTTCGCCTTCGAATGCCCACTGCAGGTACAGAACCAGTTGGCCACTTTGAAATCTAAACAAAGAACCGTAGAAAATGTGAGGAACTAGGTAAGCTTAATACCTATTACTTCAACAAAGATACCTATGTCAGTTGTAAGGAAATGCTGATAAATTATATCTTACTCAATCAGTGTTTTCTTATTTTATTCGAAGACTTAATTGTAAAGTTCCCTATTTATTATTTAGATATTAATGTGTGTCTGTTTTCTACTGGGTGTCTAAAAGGTCTACTTTAGCAGAATCATAATACGAATTGCGATAAGATTGTTCTGTATCTATTACTAATGATCCGCCCCGATTTCGCACGGTTAGGTACTAATTTGCGTGTTTACGGCAAACATATTTATAAATCTTCTTCTTTTCTATCTATTAATGAAAACCGCATTAAAATCCGTCGCGCAGTTTTGAAATCCCACACACTGTTCCGAAAACTGGGTAAGTAAGCTTGTTTTTATGTAAAATAGGTAAGTTTAAGGAAAGTCGGGGATAAATAAAAGTGGTTTTTACTCGAGATATCGATCAGTCGAGACTCAAGTGATGTTGATGGAATTGGGGTCACGATTAAATAGGAACAGGCTCCGTTCTCGTTGAGAAGACGTGTTCAGTAATGGGGTCACAGGTGCAGAGAAAGCTTCCACCGGTGCAGTATGCAGTAATTACAATAAAGTGTGTGCATCCTCCTTTACGGGGTGAGCCACAATTTTTAAGGAGAGGTCGTTAGAGAATTTAAGAAAATAAATGAATAGATTAGATTGTTAAAAAAATCAACGCACTCCACTGTGGGACTTGTTAATTCAGAATGCAACTTTATTTAGTATAGTTTCTTTTCTGGGCATTTTCTATGAGTGTCGCTTCAGTATTTTACAAAGTCTCATTAACAGAAAAAAATGCAAATGCACTTTATTTTTCTTGTTGTATATGCGTCCTTTGTTCCTCTATGAATCGTGTCACTTTTTTTGCATCTCAGCTCTGAGTAATTCCAAATACTAATAATACACACGAAAATTCGAAAATAGATAAGTATTATAAAATTTAATAGTATTGTGACTATTGTGAGCAATGACATTGACCTGACCGAAATGTTTAGTTGGCCGTCGCATCACCCCAAATTAAGTCCTCAATGATAAACATAGTGGATGAACACAGTGTTCTCAATATTGACTTTAACTCATTCAATTATTATTTAATCGTTCACCTTTTCAACATGCAAATGATTGTAACATTTACTTGTTACCAATAACAGTATTGAGAGCTAAATTATTGATCGATTATTCAAATAAGAACTACATAAATATTTGCTTGTTTAGTTGTGCAATACTTACATTTTTTTGATTTAGAATTTTTTCCTTTTTTTATTACTAAGCATGCTAATTTAAATACATATTTGCATTTTTGCATATTAAGTAGTGTTTTAATATGATAATATTAGATACTTACGTATTTCCTCTCTTTTTGCAAATTGTAGATACATAACTTTTTGAATTGTTGTACAAATTAAACTTTCTTCCTAATATACATTATGCGACGTTAATACATAAATAATCTACATAACATGTTTTGGTTTTAAAATTCTTACAAACATAATATTTTCAAAAGAGTACGTTATGGGTGGTATCAATTGTTTGTGAAATATCGAACATGAGTCAACTGTTCTTTTTTTCCCTCGTCTCATCTAGGAACAGCTATATGATTACACACTATCGCATATCATTACGATGTTCGATGTTTGTATTATGGCGACTTTATTGGCTTTAAATTTTGCTGTATCTTGCATGAAGATACACATTTGCTCTAACATTAGTATCGGTGCCAGAGTATCACATTCTTCCCTCTGGCCCAGCCTGTGATACCTATCATTGCCTCTGACGAAAGTAAATGAGGCTTTATCGTAGATTAATAAGCTGATTATATCCCTCACCGTGTTACGTAGTCTATGTTATACCTACTTTCCAAACACGTAATAGTTTATTGGACTTTTCAACACTGAAAATATTTAATCGAGTAAAAGCAACACCGAGATTGTAGAAACACTTGCTGTTATAGAAGTTGTTTTATAAATATTATCTGACACTTGGTCGCCATTCGACCATAACATAATTGATTAAAAAAAACCAAATAGTTTTTTACATTCCTTTTCCGAATTTTATGAACTGTCTTTTAAATACTCCTTCATCCGCGTAATTTTCGTGAAAACTATGTTTTTTTCTTCTTGGTTTTAAAAAAAATAATCTGTAATAGTCCAGACTCCAGATACTAGTATCACAATGTAAATAAATATATTTTTTAGCACATTGTAGAAACCATAGGATTTGATATACACCTAAATACCACTTTATTACTGACTCACTATTGCTGTGGACAAAAGCAACGACGATATAATACTAGACTCCTAACAGGCGACCGATGTCTGCCAACACATTAGGCAAAAAAGTCTTATATCCGTCTCATTTCGACCAATCCTGTGAGCCGTAAACATACGTTGAGACAGAACAGACCTTGAGTTAGCCAATCACAACGCAGTACCCCGCCCCCCTCGCTTACGTAGTACCTCAGCGAGTTGGCAGAATAGTTTTGTTCGTAAGATCGTGCAATGCGTAGTCTAGTATTATATCGTCGTTGGACAAAAGGCTCTTCTCATTCAAAGAAGGCACAAGAAGGCAAAATAATTATTAAACCTTACTAAGGTACTACCTTAAACCAAAGTAACTACCTTAAATAAGGTAGTCATAATTAATCGAATTATAAGAGCTATGGCGCATGCAAGTAGGTACCTAGTCTAATCATCAAGTATGTGTACCACTGTTATGTGTGTGAACTGCGATATAAAATAAATCATAATGATCTTGTCTATTGTTTTACACTGTCAACTACGACTAGAAACTACTACAACAAGCCGTTAACCATTAATCATATTTCTTATTGATAGGATTAACTTGATGGCATTAAAAACCTGCTCCAGTAATCTTGAATGGAGAAAGTATGGGACTGTTCTCACAGCGCCTGCTTCATTGCCTCTCATTTATTTATTACATAAACACCCATGGATGAGAAGATTTTTATTAGAGATTGTGTCTTTTTAATTAAAATTAATTAAAATCTTAAAATTACAAGTTTGGCAGACTTGTGTAATCGCATATTTATTATTATTTTAGTCACTGTGTTATGCTATAATATCTTATACCTAGCTAACTTTTTTGCAAAGCCAAGCGAGTTGCACTTAGCATTTGAAGAGGGGAATGTACACACGGCTACCTACACATCAAGCTATTCAAAACCAGTTTGTCTTGGAATCGCTTTATATGATCTTTCCGCACATTGAGCGGTCAGCTTATACTAGTTTTGCATAACTTGATGTGTGAGCATAACGTGTGTACTATCTGTATTTTTTATGAAAAAACATTTTTTTATGATAACGCATAGTAAAACTGCTAATAATAGGTACAGACGCCAGCAGGTCAACCTACCCGAATCTGTCAGATTTTACCAATCAAACATTAACCTTCTACCCTTGTGATAAGGTTGAAATTTTATTAAAGAAATCTGACAGATTGTGGTAGCTTGATATGCTGGCGTCTGTACTATGATTAGAGGTGAATAGTGGGAATCAGGCCGATAGTAATGGCGTACATCGATAAAAACTTGAATTTGACATTCTTTACCGGTATTTGATAAGATATTTACAACTTTTGATTGGATAATTGAACGTCAGACGAACGTCAGAACAGATTTAACGTAAAAGTTGACACCATTGCTCGATAGATGGTGTTGATCTCCCCTTCTGAATCGCGCTATGGTTTCGTTACGTGAGTTTGTTTAGGGTGCCTCGCTTTACCAGGGGTCGATTAACAGAAAAAACTGTTAACTGAAGTTACATTATTTTTGATGAACCTCTCCGAAGTCACGTTCGTGAGGTTTCGTTTTAGATACAATGCGTGAATACTATTAATGACCCTTACGATAGTTACGTTTTGTCACGAGTGAGTTCATTATTTTATTCATCCCATTTTATACGGTATCTACTTATTACAAGTCGACTGAAATGCACTGACTGATCAGGTGTTTAAAAAATGAAGGATAATATCTAAGTCCTACTAAAGTAAATAAAACAGGTTTCAACTTAGGTTTTTTAAAAGAAATAAGCTTGAATTTGGTTGCAACTTACTCCAATACCTTTACGCACACCACACAGTTACATAACACCACATAGATACAAAGAGCAACATCGAATATAGGCACTCTTGGGCAATGGTTTCTTTTCCTCCCAGCTGATTGAATATCTTTCAAAATAAAAAGACGTGGAAGTGCGTCGGTATGCCGTATTACTTCCTCTTCGTGGGTGGTGCGTAATAATATCTATTGTTGATTTCTATAAAAGCAATCTCAAGTGCAATCATTTAAAGAATCGTTGTTCGAAGACAAGTTGTGACTACAACCAGTATTTGGTCACTAATCATTGATTAATATCGACACCGGAAGTATCAATTAACGTAAGGGACAAAATACGACTTTTCAGGAGAGCCAAAAAAACGATTTTTATTTTTTTATTTTGTCTATAACTTTTTACTGTCTGGTCCAATTTTTATGGTGTTCAGAGCAAAGTTTCTTAGAATTTCCCCTTCTTTCTTGTTTTATACGAAAGATTTAGGAATACCCAGTAGTTTCAAAAATAGCATGTCCTTTACATTTAAAAAAAATGTTTAGATGACCGTTACGTTACTGAAATTTTATAGATAATCCGTCGAGCGTAGTGTAGGCAGCAAGAGAAATAGAAAATTATACGAAATTTTATTGTAAAGGACTTTATCAGTGTTGCAATTTAATGTAACAATAGATTATCTACTACAATTTATACAATTTTAGCACTATAGAAATGAGATTAAAGAGTAAATGAGTTCAGTTTCAGGTTTTACTGCTAGCTATAGCAGATTTAAGTCTGATTTGAGTCGGACCGCGTCTTACTACTCCGAGCTAGCTCGGTTACTAGGCTCAGAGTAGTTCTACATAGTTTTAGATGTTTATGAAGCAGGATTTACCTGTTCACTTTCTCGGAGAAAATTGCTAGATGTGCGATGTTCTTCGTGATCGCTGAATCAAAGGAATAGTCCAAA
Source organism: Agrotis clavis (assembly GCA_954870645.1). NCBI lineage: Eukaryota > Metazoa > Arthropoda > Insecta > Lepidoptera > Noctuidae > Agrotis > Agrotis clavis. The sequence continues at coordinate 16,294,508 of OX940921.1, forward strand.
TGCTTCTCCTTCTCACAGATTACTATCCTTTTGCTATAAAAGACTTATGTTTTTCCCGTCTTAACTCTTCGATTAACATGTCTCTGACAATTTAGATACTATTTAAAACAAAATCCGTTTTTTTTCTTTGTTGTCTATAAAATATTTAACAGAATTAACCGCACTATCCGAGTACACTTTGTATGCAACTTACTCGTTTAAGCCCACTCGGTCCGAGCAAACTCTGACCGTGTCAACGCGGCTTTAATTGGCTTTATAATTTGATTATATTAACAATTTAAGTTTTCTTGGAATTTACCTTATTTTTCACTTTTTCTCCACCTAGCAAGAAGTGATGATGTGTAGATAGCGGCTCTGAAGAGGATACCTATCTTCTTCAGAGCCGATGAATGAATTAATTTAATGAAAACGAAAGGTCGATGAATTAAGGCATAGGAATTGTGCGAAACATGATATTAGTATGATAAAGTAGAAGTGACGAGTAGAGAGGACGTAAGGGGAAAAGATAGAATAAAAGGTGCATGGGTTGTGTGAAAGATGAAGCAATAAATATCTGTTTGACGTATTTCATCTGCAGTAATTTCAGCTCATTTCGACTTAGAATGGAGATCGTGCGCTGTGGTGCTCCTTGGGTGAAGGAAGCTTATGTCCAAAAGTGGTCTTTAATATTTAGAAATGATAATGGTGATGAATTTCACCTGCAGATTGATTTGTGTTATCTATAGTTTATGTATTTTTTATGTCTAATAGCCGTAATTTTCCAAATCCCTTCACCCTTTTCTGTTGCATTTAAATTTATCGAAGTAATTTTTCGGATTTTTTATGTCGTAAGTGTCACGATTCCTAACATTTCATATAAACTTCAGATTTCGTCAAATTTTTTTTTAAAGTAAGGGACATGTTGTTTACAGTGAGAGGCATTTTATTAACAGTAAGGGACATGGTTTTTAAAGTTAGGGGCATTTTATTTAAAGTAAGGGACATTGTCATTTAAATAGACTTATTTTTGACTAAGGTAAGGGTGTAAATTATTTAGTACGGTGACTTACTTCAATTTTTTGAGAACAAGAAATATTAATGACTGTTACATCACATTTTTTTTCAGAAATCGTTTTTCGCGGTCAAAGTTTTTGTACTGTAAGGGACATTTTTTTAAAGATAGAATTTTTTTAATAATACCAATCGATAGAGCGCGAAATTCTGAATCCAATGATACTGAACTCATTTTCGCCAAAATGTCCCTTACGTTAATTGATACTTCCGGTGTCGATATATCGAACGTTTTATTAAAACAGTGTTCTTCCTGTGAAAGTTGGCTTACAAGATAGTTATTAATATGAAAGCCTACGAATAAACTGCTAAAATAAATAATTAAAGTTTGTAGTAATGATAGTGTTGACCAGGCGTAACGTAACAGTCAATTGTACGGAAAAAGCTCCGGTTAGGCGAGTCTTAACAGCTACTTTTGCTCGTTCACCTAGATTGGTATTAGGTTTTTTCAATTAAAGAATTTAGCTTGATTTATAAGGAGATATAGTGATTGATGGATTTTCCGCGATCGGTGGGAATTTCTTATTATTATCAAATAGACTACAACTTTTTTTTTATCTTAATTAAATGCTCATGTTGACAAACATTGTTGAAAGGCGGACTTTGCCTTAGGCATTTTCTACCATTCTACCTTAGGGTGATGCAGAGAACTTAACATGTGTAGAGAATGTGTGAAGATATAACATTTCAGTAGAAACAGTAAAAAAAAAAAAAAAGCGAAATATGTATCAAATTAAGTAGGTATATTAAAAATAATGTTTTTATATTCGGCACCTCCACAATTCATTGTAAATTAAGAAAGTTACTTCCTTGTTACTACGTTTCAAATTTCTAACCTTAAAAATATTTTTTACTAAAATTCCGGACTTCATACCTAGAATAATAATTAATTAAAAGGCTGGCTACTTCCTTAAAACTTGAATCACAATATAGTATCTTACTATTAATTAAATTAACGTCCTTGGATACCTAATGTTATTTTAATTTTTTAGTCATTACGAACAGTACCTACTCGTATTTGCAATAATTTGCATTTCCAACGGGATATCCTCATGATAGGTAAACAAACTACCGCATAAAAATGAAAGTGAAAATCCGGAAAAAACATTAAATAGAAATTTCATTCGTTTATTCAAATCAAATATACTATTTTCATTAAAAACAACAATATAGTTGTTTAATCGTTAATAGAAATTCTGTTCACTGTAATGTAACCAACCAGAGATCTTTTAAAGAAACGTTGGCCATTATTTGCAATCCAAGTTTTTAGTTAACTTGTTCACTTAAAAAAAACTTGCTTAGGTACTGTGTATCGAGAAAAACAACTAGCAGTTGTAAAGAGTATTTAAAAGTTAACTCATGGAACAACCCGCCAGGTGCGCAAGAGTTTACTAGAAGTGCAATAGAAAACACCGAGTGCACCGACCTTGTTGCCACCGGTCTCCAGCGCATCTGTCACTAGAATAGTAAGCCACGAGGTCACACGTACTGAACTTTATGGGAAACAGGTAAACAAGCAAGATAAAAAGTATGCCTTGCTTTCTTTAATCTCGTCCAGATAACGGCGGCGCTGATTTAATGAAAACGTGCCGACGAATCTGGTTCAAAGGCAGCTCAATTTAAAATTGGAAAACTTTAAGTAGTCGTACACCGTAGTCCCAATATTTTCGGGAAAAATCATAATCGTTGTGTTCAATTTGTAAATTAGTGGAAGGGAAATGAATGTCTATCGAATTAAAAGCTATCTTCTCATTCCCGGCTTCAAAATAATAACAATAGTGGCAATTATGAATTAGATTCCTGCAGACAATATTAATTGTACAATTAACTCGAAGAAACAATACAACTTATGATATGCAAGTTTGATTAATTGCTGTGCTCTTGTTAAAAGTGAAGTATATATATTATTCGAAATCGAGGAAGTTAGATAAGCCTTATTTTCAGACATCGAATACGTGCTAGTAAATCAAACGAAAAATGATTAAACACCTATAATTAGATACCACAAGTGAAATGCAGCAAGTTTCGTGGAACATGGAATTATAATTAAAAGTTACATCAAGGCTATGATTTTGGTAAGTACAAAAAACTGAATTACACAATTGTCTCTACTCTGTTACAAGAAAAACTTTTTAAAAAAAAGGGAACCGACTTCAAAACCAAACACAAAAAAACTGTAAAATAACTTTTCTTTCGGAAGTCGGTGGCTTTGTTTTTTTTTTTTCATTGACATTTATGGCCACCGACTTCCGAAAGAAAAGTTATTTCGGCGTCTTTGAAAATCCACAATCCTATTAAGCAAAACGGATCTATGTGAGCAACTTCACGAGATATCCATTATTGTTATATACTAAAACCTTCCCCAGAATGTAACAAATACTTTTCTGGAAACTGTATCAAAATCAGTTCAGCCAAACGCGAGATAATTGCGGACAAACATGAAATCGTCCCTTAAAATCTACGATCCAAGTAAGCAAATCGGATTCACGCGGGCAACGTCACGGGATATCTATTAGTGTTATATACTAAAACCTTCTCCGGAATGTAATGAACAGTTTCCTGAAAACTGCATCAAAATACGTTCAGCCAAACGCGAGATAATCGCGGACAAACATACATACATACATACATACATACATACAGGTCGAACTGAGAACCTATTTTTTTTTTTTGAAGTCGGTTAAAAAACGTTTCCGAAGCTACATACAAATTAACTCATCTGTTGTTTACAAATTCGTTAAAGACCGACGTGTTTTCACAACAATACATGCTATTTGCATGTTTACGCCACTCTGCTGGGAATTTTCTTTTTCCAGATGTTTTATTCACACTGACAGTTCTATGGAAAGAAATAAGCTGTGGTGAAAGATACTCTGTGGGGAGAAGGTACCAAGTTACGTAATTAACACATGTCATAGAATGTCTGTAAGTTAGTAATAGTAATGTTAGCGTGGGAGGTAATGAATGCAGCTCAGATGCTGTTTGTACAGGACTGGGTCAGTTGGCACTCAGCGAAAGTATTTGTTTTCTCTTGAGAGTCGGTCTGGTTTAGCTTCTCCAGCGGCGACCGTATAGAATTTCTTTTTCCAACAGCTCGATGAAAGTTATTAGAAAATTGATTATTGATAGCTTTCAGGTTGGAGGTGAGGATTTGATACGTTAGAAGGAAATTAAAGAAAATTTGCCATTTAAATCACGTTGCGCATAAGGAAAATAAGTAAATCATTACGAATTACCTCCTGGATGCAGTAGCACGTGCTACAGCAATAATAACTGTTGAGAATATTATCTATAAAGCGGTAGACGTGATGTGAACACAAAATAAGCTGCTTATGACACTAAGTAGAGAAAAATACATTTTTTATTCCACAGAGAAACACCTGCTGTACTTATTTATGCTAAAGCGTAAATGAATGCCAGTGCAACTTTCATAAATGTAAGAGCGCTACAGAAAGCAGGGATTATCTTATCAGTGCGTAGTTACAAACTGTGCAAGTTACAAAGCCGTAGGCATTGTTTCTGGTTCACTGATTCCAATAGGAATTAGAGTGATTCATAACACAATCACCCATCCATAGATAACAGGGTAGACAGAGCATTAGAAAATAATGATAGAATAAGGAACGTTGATGATTGTGTAAATAATCCGGTAGTATGAAACGATTGGCATGCAATAGGCGTCCGAGCTGAAACCTCGATCATTGCTATGCGCGACACGGTCTGATAAGTCAAATAATTTATCAAGGCATCTAAGAACGTGTCTATCTCAGACATTGTCACATTGTGTGAGAATTAAATTTATGAGTTTAACTAAAATGTTTAACGGTCAATTCTTGCTAGAGTACCTATAGTCTGTCATAGCAGAGTTGAAGTTACATCGAAGCGTTGCGAAAATTATTCACAATTAAAGCGAAGTTGCACGAAACCTATCTTAGCGTTGGTGTGCTCAGACGTCTTTTTATCATAAAAGAAATACGTTGCAGAAACAAGGGTGAATTTGTTAAATTGCTATGTTCCGTTTCAGACTTTTCGGTACGACTTTATGCAAGTACTATGTATATATGAATTGACCCTAAGAAGTCATACGATCGAGATTTCTCACAGCCAACAAGTTACTCTACTATTAATAGCCTAGTCACTTCTAGTATGCAGCTTTTGCTTCATGGGAGGGGTTAACAAGAACATCAGTAATGTTGGCCACTCCTTGCTCGTATTCTATGATTTGTATATTAACAACAACTTTTATGTCAAGGAAGGAAGTTAAGAGGAAGCTCGTTTGTTAGTGGTAGTTAAGTTAAATTACTCTTACCGTTTACCTTAATTTACAATTACAGAACTAGGAATGTTCTACTTGAGGAAGCACTTGTCAGTAATATATGTACGAAAGTTAGTCTGTTTTAGATTGAGTTTAAGCAGAATTGTCTACTTTAACTTAACTACTAACAACAAACGAGTTTCCTCTTGATTTCCTTCCTTGACTTAAAGGATGTTGTTTGTTTATTTAAACCAATAAATCATAGAAGAAGCTAACCGGCATTACTAATTTTTTTTACCCCTTGATTAAAGGAAGAAAAAAGTGCAAGCGTGTGCGACACCAGTGGTTCCCAATATTTACTTGACCATGACCCACAAAAACGTCCAAATTCGGGACTCTCCTTTTGGTGTTCATGATGAAAAAGGGGCATCACTATATGAATGAAGGATCCTAATACCATTTCGCAATGCAGAGATTAGAATTTTCATGTTGAGGAATTATTTTTTAGTACTGTATAGTGATACCACCGTTTGTGTGTTTTATGTAATGTAACTTTAGTTTGATGACATTGAGATGAAATTGAGAAATACTGTACTGAATTTAAAGGGAAAAGCTGGATTAAATGGGGAAAAACGCATTATGACACTAATGTCTGGAGTGGGTTACAACCGATTCACTTTTGGAATGCGAAAAAAATTACAAATATTGTGTATATGGGAAAAAACGACGATGCAATCGTTATGCGTTGTGTATCTACTTTGTTTATTTTAAAAATCACTCACTAACGTCTTAGTAAGGTCATTTACACATAATGTTTGCTATCCAAATATGTCATAATGTCAAGTTGAGATGCTGAAGTTGCGAGAATTTATTCTAGAAAAACATCGAACTTCGGGCTAAGTCAGTAGTTCAAGGCGATGTTTTGACAGCATAACGATGCCATAACCGGCACAAATATGTAAGACAAGAATAAAGATTACCGTATTCCGGACACAAGGAATTATCTGCATGTCCACATAGGTAAATTGTAAGAAAATTGTCTTTTGATGCAACAACGAGGAAACAGCTGCAATGCCTTGTTTATAGGTTATTATGAGACAATAGTTTGGGAGCATCGGACTAGAACTCGAACGTAACACTTATGAGTGTTATGTCACGTCATATTAAGGTCGTTGGTAAGGCGCCGGCGCATTCGGTAGCGCTTTTCGAGGTCTCAAGAGAAAAAGAGGACCGAGATGGATTACTGTCCTACATTGATAATGTCACTTTAAATTATATTCGTATTGAAAGAACAATTTTGCACGCTACCTGTTGTTCTGTTTGTTAGTTATGTAATTTGTTAGCACATGGTTAGAGGTGTTTTGGTGATTTTTACTGAAATATATTAATATTATAAAGAGGAAGAGTTTGATTGGTTCAACGCGCTAATCTCAGGATATAATTCAAGATATTGTTGTGTAGGAGCTGAGCAGCGGTTGAACTCCATTTAAAAATAATGTATTGGTACCTTGACTTTGGATGTGCCTAAATAATTAAAAATTCAGTTTCTGATTCATGCCTAATTAATTAGTCAAATTAGTTTGACTAATTCTATCGGGTTCTATTGGTGATACATAAGAAGGTAGGTTAATAACAGATTAGCTTTACGTATCTTAAAAGTTTTAAGATACGAGTTTTCACAAATCAAGTTGAATACGAGTCTAAATCCTTTACAAAGTCCATAATTATGGACCAGATGGTCACGACTTAAAACGAGTTGCAAATAGAGAATACCGCACGCAAGTACGCACTTAGTACACTTGTACTCAAAACAAATCAGTATCAATCGTGCTCGGTGCAAGCCACGAGAAACATAGTGTTACTTTTGTTACCTATGGTGTCGGTTAATGCAAAGAACGTGACGCAGGGGAGGTTACAATTATTATACAAGAATATAAATAGATAAGACAACAAGGCTACTCGTTCTAGCTACCGAACTGCGAATGGGACCAACTGTGAATGGGATCAAGTGCGAATGGGACGAACTGCGAATGGGACCAAGAGCGAAAGCGGGACGAAGTGCGATTGGGACGAAGTGCGCAGAATCCCTTTTATTTACCTATTCTTTGTTATAAATCTGAAATTACTTGACATTCAAGAAATTCAACTGTTATTATCTATTAAATTGATTAACAATTAATTACATAATGTTTTAGAAATGACTCTATAATCGACGTTAAAAATGGAGTTATCCAAATCATTTGTCACAAAAGGCGTTGTTGATAATCGTAAAATTAACTGTAAACTTATAATTACTGTAGTTATATAAATGGCAGACAGTGGTCGATTGTCGAGCGGATAGTAACTATAATGTGATATTGTTTTCATCACGCTGCAAGCGGAGCGTCATGTCGCGATTTTTGTAGTGCGAAATACGAGCGTTTATTAAAAATATAGCAGATAAATCGCCACTGGCCAAGTCAACTTGATCCAAGGCAATGCACGTCTATGTAGGTGAACGACATTTTTATAAAAGTCAATCCTTGAAGCCATCCAATTTAATCTATTCGTAAGTTTTTAATCAAAACGGCTTGATTACCTTGGCATGGTTCAATCAACTGTTTGAGACTTATTGGAATACAAAAATAGATTTGTTTTTCATTAGTGTTGTAATATATCTTCCTCTTTATACGATCAGCAGCGTCCATATGTGATGTGATAGTTTGAATCAAACGTTCATAGACGGGACACATTGAGGAAAAATAAGTTGAAGTCATTCGTCCAAGCATGTAAACAAGTGAGTTTGATCACAATGCTATAGACGAGCTTTGTAAACATTTCTACACTGTCTTGAGTTGAAACTATTTGCAAAACAATTTGATCTGAAAATAACATTTAAGTACTTAACAACTATAGAAGAGGTTCGTAAACAGTTGCGTTGTTATTATCATGTTAACATGGAAAACAAATAAGAATCATTGTGCTCAAACGACCACTTTAAGCAATTCTTCCAAAAGTCATTAATTTCGTGAATTCTTAGAAAAATCATGAGCAATAATTTTAGGTAATATTTGTAAATTGGTTCACAATGCACAAGCAGACTCTTTTACAATTGTGAACCATGTCTAATTTGTGTTTTTTTTTTATAAACTCGTACCTTTTGCTCAAGGGGGAAGGCGATCCTTACATAGATACTTCTTTTATCTCTTACATTTTTTTTTTTTAATATCTTTAGTTAATATTAGCAACAATTCCATTTACGGATACTTTAAATCTATAAATGTAACGTATAACGGATACTTACGTCTAATTTATTTCTGTGTTTGGTTTTAATACGCCTCGTCTCAATTTTTAAGGACCCACCATTCGCTCTCATATTCACTAGTTAGTGGAAAGTGAATATAGATGTGAGTACTTTGGGAAATACTGAGATAGAAATAAGTGTACGCAAAAATTAAATTATGAATGAAATAAACAAAAGACTCGAATGTTTTCTTTTATAGTTAGCAATTAAGTACTGAGTTCCTAATTCATAGCCCTTGTTTCAAATACTTATTAGGAAATTCATAGAAGTTTAGATAATTATAATTGATAATAAACTTATCAAAGTTTTAAATCTTCCAGTTCATATTGTGTGGAAATCGATTGGCACGTCAAAGAGGAAGGGTATTCACTTCTGAGTCGCATCACGTTTGGTTTTGCATTACAAACGATACGCTGATTGTTGATCGATTCAGTTTATAAACTGGAAGTCGTATATCATTTTATATTGACACAAAGGGAAGTTTCTCTTTGTATAATATTACAGGTGTTGGAAAATATTCACAATAAAGTCTTGGCTACGACATTTATGGAAGTAATGTGATATAAGTGTGTGACAACTGTATCGGAACTGTTATAGGTAACAGTTACTTATCATCCGGCAGTTATTATGTTGTTGGTAAGTAAGTAATATTTAAGTTTGACCGTAACAGCTATGTAACGTGCCGTAATGAGTCGGTAAGATCATAGATTACTATACACGTAACTGATAATCGATACTTAACATAGGTATCTATTTTGTTTTGGAATATGTATAATTGAGTTAGGTTGAATGACTCATATTTCCCTACATACATATTTATTTCTAGACTGTAACAGTTAAAGTAGTTTCAACTTTCATGTGTGTAGAAATACACTTGTGTGATTTGCCTACATTGTCGCATTGTGTCCTTTTACTACGCCAATTGTTGTGAAAGACAGTTGTAATCGAACCGAGTAACCCGGTTTTATCTTTCACAGTGTTCGTCTAATGCCGTAACGCAGAAGCGGAGCATTTAAACGCAGGGACGTAATGTTCTGCAACGGTTGTGCAACTGATTTTACATATTCACCTACTGCACTGCAGCTGCCGTATCAAACGATACTGTTGTGCAATTTACTATGAACTTTCACACTTCATCAACTCTTCCTGGGGACCTATTGACTGAATCGCGCATTAAAATGTTATTAAAACTACATTATAGATCGCAAGTATCAGACAAAAAGTATCGTGTACAAGTAACGAGTATGTAGTAACTGTTATGTTATATTACAACAACCCATCCATCATTATAATACTATGGTATTATCATCATGCAAAGTTCATTCTGAAACTCGACAAGTGCGCCTGACTACCGCTTCCTTCTAATTTATTACTAGCTTGAATTGATTTGGATCAGCAGACACATAATTTCATAATATGCGGAAAACAGAAATTACTGAATTTCTAGAGCTTGAATCGAAAATTATTATAGAACTCATTCATAATCTAGTCTTCTTGTTTTTGATAACTAAGGATAATAAAATATGCAAGCTGAATGCTTTTATTAACTTAGCCTGCTTTAAAAATCGATGAAACTCAGGAAATTAAGCGTTAATTAAGCATTTAAGTGTGATCAATTATGTTCACAGCTTTCTAATACCAGTTCGTCGGTTGTATCTTCCAATTATTGACTGAGAACATTAATAACAAGCTGTTGTAGTTTCCTGTCATTCAGCTGCGAATGAATGGACGATGAGAAAAATTGATGTAAAATGCGATGAAGACGTTTGTGCAGCGGCACACGTAACGAATGCACCGCTCGCGTGTGAAATGGCGCATTGATTAAATCACATGCTTAGCGCCTTCCAACGATGTAGTTTAATTATAGCATTTTCTGTATTTTCGAAGGTTCTAGTGATTAGAAAGCGATGCGTTTTGCAAGCGGCCGCTGCGGGCCCACCGCGCGGTGTTGGCGGCTCCTTGCTTAATGCAACGCACGTGCTTGGCGTGCGGAGCACCCAAGGCTTTACAACAACAAATATTGAGTAACTGCCGACCGTGATAACGATCTATTGATATATTCAATTAAGTGCAACCGTGCACATCTGTCAGTTAATCCTTAACTACCTGTTGCGAGAAAATCACCGGATTAAATGTTGAAGATAAAGACTTTACAGACTTTAACTCGTGATATTCATTTTAATGAGGAAATAGAGAACAGGTATATCATTAAATAGATCTGTGAAGTGTAAACTATCGCAGACGTATCTAAAATTAAAGTAACTACTTAAGTACGTTTAATTTCAGTTCTTGATTATCAAATATAGAAAGTGGTTTTAATGTTTATATACACATTTTAGTCAGAAGAAAATATACGGATTAAGCAATGATAACTTAAGTGTTATGCTCTCAAGTGTTTTAATTTGAGTAAAGAAAACACCAATTGTTACAGTGGGTGTCGTGAGGAAACTGAGATTGAACAAGGGAGATGGTCAACATCCACTTGTGTAATTCCATTGTGTTGTGATCGTATGGAACTATGGAACCAAGCCTGGCAAATGTTTGTCTCAATTATTGTGCAAGATTTTTCAGCTGCTGTTTTGATAACAAGCATCGTGCGATTTTCCAGTCGCAAAGAGGAAGAACTAACATGAGTACGAAGGCTCTTTTGCAAGTTTAGTTTTTCTAGAGCCACAGGTTGACTGGCCTGTTGGTCTAGTGGTTAGTGACCCTGACTGCTATGCCGGAGGTCGTGGGTTCGATTCCCACCCAGGACAAATGTTTGTGTGATGAGCACGATCATTTGTTCTGTGTCTGGATGTAATTTATCTATAATATGTATGTATTTAGAAATATATAAGTATGTCTATCAGTTGTCTAGTACCCATAACACAAGCTCTGCTTAGCTTGGGACTAGATGGCGTTGTGTGATAGTTGTGGAATATTATATTATTATATTATATTATACAGGTTAAGTAAGGTAGTGTTGACTGTAAATAAATGCATATTAGATTTTTAAGTAAAAGAGGAGAGTAATATACCGAAGTTTGTAGAGGCGCGTCGTATTTTACCTTTCAGCTTACCTACGACTTCATAGATACCATTAGTCGGTATTACGGTAGACACGGCCATTAACCTTACAAATTCCTATTCGCAAAATGTATAAATAAATTCAAATAGCTTCTAATTATGGAAAACATATTTATTATTTTGCGACATACTTGTAATATTATGATTCTTTTATGAACATGACGTTTTATGAAAATGTATGTTGATATGATAAAAATGTTACGGCTAATAGCCGTATTGCGACTATACCTAGTTGTAGCCGGCTAAAACTACTTAGGTGTAGCCGCACTTCGGGTATTAGTCGTAACATAATATAAAAAAGTGACATTTTTTTGATCTCAAAAGCACAACAAACCTAAATTCTGTATACTTTTAGGTATTTGACAAAGTGCGTAATTTTTTTTTACTAACAATGATAAGAAATCGGACCACTTTTGCTATGATAAAAACAAGTTCTAAGTAGTGATAAGAAGTTCGTATGTTAAACAATAAACAGCCTTTCGCAATGAGGCCGATAATGAAGAATGGCAAGTTAACGTAATGATAGTTTTGAATTATTACGTAGGAACTTGGAAATTGATTGCGGTTCGCATTCAGGCGTAGATGGTTTTTTCATGATTCGCTGTATTGGTTACGAACTCGGAAACAGTTCCTCGGAATTATAGGCTCGCGAGTATATCTTGACATAACGTCGTTGGTGGAGCCGCCTGCGCTTTTGTTTTTATTTTTGTTTTGACAATGGACTCGAAATCTAGTTTCATTTCTTTCAAATCGTGCTACCTTCGTGCCCTTTATACATCGAAATCGTAATTTGACGAACAAAGGAAGTGTTTTCCTTAATTTTAATCAAACTGGTGTGAAATAGCAACATTAATAGGTGTGGAAAACTCTAATTTCCATGGAAGATTTAAAGTTCGCTATGTTCTTCCAATGAATTAATAAATGTCAGTTGTTTGTAATTTAATTGATGTGTTTACTTTTTTTTTATTTATCGTACAAGGCCCTTTTGTATTAAAAGTTAATTTTGCAACGAATAATTTACGACTGTAACACCGAGAACTCGTTACATATTTCACGTTTAGGCGCGCGGTACACATACGCGGAATAATGAATATGTGTAATTATTGAACAGTGAAGCTATTATTATTTCACAAAAATATACTTATTTCAAAATTACAGCCACTGTAATAGCTATAGATGTTTCTCACTCACCCAAGATCCTGCAGTTAGTTTGTTCGCCGCACGCTCCCAGATTTCCCGCTTTTCTTTACGCGTATGTTTCACTGCTGAAAACGGCCGTGTGTACACACGAGGTTCACATAAACAACCACGGGATGAGACTGACAATCGCCCGTTACTTAATAGTTTTATATAACAATCAGTTGAATTTACTTGTAGTTACACTTTGAATGGGAATGGCTTTAAATGGAATCACGTAATTTTGGAGCGTTTCCGAGTGTTGTAATACAGGCGAACGTACGCGCGTGCGCGGTTCGGGAAAGTGCTTCGTGGACTGCCTTGCGAGCGATCGGCGCGCGCTCTGCCAGACCGGCTGCAGACGCCGCACCACTTTCATTATACCTAGTGTGCAACCTGATGAACTGCGAAGGCATTTCAAACAAGCTTTGGTTCGCCTCTATCTCGTAGCGACAAGAGTAGCTTTCGCAGCTTAAAATTAACGCGCGCTTGACCGTACATGTATCGTTCTTAAATTTATTTTGTTGATTGATGTCTAGATAATTTAAAGATTGTAAAATTGTTTGATAGCGATCTCTAGTGTTACTTTGTAACTGTTAACGCTTAAGTGCATCGATAGTCTGTAGACAGGTGAAATGGCTGAGAATAAGAAAGTCTGCAAATGATTTCATGCAGCTAGATTTATGTTGCGCATGTCAGATTTTATGTGATGGAGCTTTTCTAAGTGAAAATTGCAAATTGATTGATGTTTTTTCAAAGCATGAATCTTACATCTATCTACAGGAATGAATGAGATTTAGTCAGATATCAAAGCATTTTATAGATTTCTTTTTATATCGAGTACACATGACAGATATTTTTAAAAACATACTGTAGATTTTAGTTGTGCTGCTATTATTACGACTCTTACTTCTAGGTACTTATTGTTATTCTTTATTTTTAACCGACTTAAAAAAATGGGTTCACAGTTCAACCCGTTCGTATGTAGACCCGTTAGATGCGGTTTTCAGAATAGTGTTCATTTACGTTCTAGAGATGGGTTTTAGCGTATAATAATCGTCTGTATGCATCATTTATTGCTAAGGTACTTAGGGTGGAAATAAAAACGGGAAAATAAATAACTTAAAAAAAAGTACCCGACTTCAAAATTGAAAACTTGGAAGTTGGTCGCAATATAAAAAAAAATATATATACCAAGCCCACGTCTTAAAAAAAAATATTCCCAACATGCGCACGACAGACGTTGATGTCTAATAAGATGGATGGGACAATCCTAAGGAAAATTAACTGTTTACGAAAGTGAGTGGTCATTTTAGGGAGTTGGGATGTCCAGAGGAAGCTTTCTTCGGTATTTTATGACGCACTTCAGATTTCTTACGTGTCTGCTCTGTATTAATTTATTTTATTCCAATCCTTTTTAGGTAGGTACATTATAGTCTGGACCAATGATTGTTCCGGGCCTGGGTGTTTGTAGGTATAGATGAGTTTCGATGTTTGTCAACAGACCCCCGACACAGGAGAACGACCGAGTTATTTAAAAAAGTGGTCTTTGGTTTGATTCCATTTTTCCTTCATGAATAATTTAGTAGCAGTCTCTGAGTTTGGATTCGTACCAATTTGATGGAAAAAGGCTCCTCTCTATTAGATGGGACCCAGACTTATTGACGAATTGTAGGTGTGCATTAAGTTGACCTTTGCATATCTTGTCGGGCATAACAGGTGTGATGTTATGTTATAAAAGGGTGGCAGTGGGGTATTGCCGACGTCGCAAGGCTGTCTAAGCTCACAAGGACTCATTTGATGAAAAAAAAAACTTGAGAGGTGTCAAGGGACACCCGGATGGAACGAAGTTCTTTTCGATTAATTAGTGAAGGAATTGTAATAAATTTTTTTTTTTTTTTAAGTTATATAATATTTTTTGATTTTTGTTATTTGACATCTGGGATTTCTATTTTTATAGTAATATCGGTTTCAACACCCTCAAAAACAACGAAAACGACATCCATGATGAAAACCTCGATAATTTTTGCAGCCGCCACCTTGGATTTACATTTTGACTGCAATATTGGATTCAACACCCTCAAAAACCATGAAAACGACACCCATGACGAAAACCTCGATAATTTTTTCAGCCGCCATCTTGGATTTACATTTAAACTGCACCATCGGTTTCAACACCCTCGAAAACCATGAAAACGACAACCATGACGAAAACCTCGATAAATTAATGCAGCTGTCATCTTGGATTTACATTTTGACTGCACCATCGGTTTCAACACCCTCGAAAACCATGAAAACGACACCGATGACGAAAACCTCGATAAATTTATGAAGCTGCCATCTTGGATTTACATATACATATATACGTTCGTGGCAACACTGTCCGAGTAACATGTCAAATTTTTGTTCCGTATTTTATAATTAAATTAAATTATTAATTAGGCTGTAATCAACTATATTTCGTGTGTAATCGTATTGTTATTGTGTCAATACGCAGGAATATTGTTTTCTTAATAATTGGACCACTATAAAAAGTTTTCGGTAACACAGTTGCCGGTAACCTAACCGGTAACCTTAAACAATCAGCTGACGCACGTACTACGGATCTAAACGGGGAGTATCGTTCACTTTTTTACTTATAAATTGCACACATTTGTTATTACTGTATTTTAAACGCCAATTCCAACTCATTACAATATTTTTTGCTATTTTTGCACTCCTTTGGTGGTTGCAAAATCATTTGTTTACATAATTAACTTTCTAGCATATATAGAAGATTGATTAACTTTCTAGCAATACATAGTTAATAAATATCTACATGTATAAACCTTATAAGATACTTAGTGAGCATTATTGTCTATATGTACTTAATGACTATTTTTTTTAAGTCTAAACTATTTTTTTTGTGCACTTAGCAAAGTACCCACTATAAGAAAAAAAAAAGTGCTTTAAGACAATAAAACCAATACAGCCAATAAAATACAATTCCCAATTTGTATTGATAGCATATTTTGATGCTATTAAATCAGCCTACCTTATTTCAATTCTTTACTTAGCACTTTTTCCCTTCGTTTTTACAATTTCATGTTTCCCCCTTTTTATCACTAACTTTTCTCCATTGATTTATCCTGTTCTCACCGTTTCTATTTCTCAATTTCAGTAACCAATCCAATAACCATGCCTGTGATGACCCGTAAGGCTGCTGCTCAGGATATGGAGCTTAAATTGAGAACAGCTCTCCATGAGCTTCAGGAATCCAATCTCAAAGTCCAACAACTGTTACAAGAGAGAGAAGAGAGTGAGGTGGAGATCGTTAAGGTTAATACCAATAACTCAAGCCTAAAACGGGAGTTAGTTGACCTTCATCAGCAATTCTTGGACGTTGTTGATGAACGGGATCAGCTGCGGATGGTCATGGATGGGTTCAAGAATTGCTCTAATTTGTATGAGGAGGCTTTATGTAAGGTTAGGGACCTAGAAAATGAACTTATTTATGCTAATGATTTGATTTTAAACTTACAAAAAGAAAAAGAAAGTTCTCAAATTATTCAAACAAATAACTTGTACAATGAAATATTAAATAGTAATTGTAACCCCTCTCCCTTAATTACTATAGATCTGACTGAAGATTCTTTATTAAAACAAAACTACTCTCATAAAACTAGTCAAAATAGAATAAAGAAATATGCAAAATTAAATAAAATAATTAAAAAATGTAATAAATATAAGAAACAACAAAATTACTTTTCTAAAAATATTCAATTAAGGAAAGAGCGTGTTTCATTAGTTAGTAAATTAAATAACTATCAGATTAAATTGGAAGATAGTATAAATATTTATGAAATAGACACTCAGCGCTTACAATCTGATATACAGTTTTTGAATCAGTCACTAAAATCTTTGACTAATAAATATGAAAGCTCTAAAAATCAAATCAAAGAGCATATTCTTGCCACAAATCAATTGGTGGACAAAGTAGACTTGCTGACTCTCAGCAATACTCGGTGTTCCTGTCAGATGGAACCCAATCCGGATGTCCTCCAGCCTGAAGCAACGGAGGACCCGTCTCAAGCTGTGAGGACTCCGGACAGTATCAGCTGTCAGAACTTAATATCTGACATTGTTCACAATAATCAGCCTGAGATTAATAGTTTTGTATCTTCAAATAGTCATAGTGAGTGTCACTCAGTTATGTTCTCCGACAGTATAGGCAGAGGGCTAGGTAATTTATTAAGTAATAATCTAAGTTATTGTACTTTAAATCATTGCATGCCACATTCAAACTACAAAGAGATAATGGCATCAGTCGCTAAAAATGTGTGTTATCCTAATACAACCGTTACTATATTTATTGGCAATAGTTCTAAGATTGGAACAAAAGACATCACTGACAGTGTAGCAGAGTTGTTAAAATTAGATTGTAAGAAAATTATTTTGTGTGCATTTCCCTATTTTGAGAAGTTATCAAACAGACAAAACAATCATATACATAGGCTGAATAAGCAGGTACAGTTCTTAGCAACTCATTATAGTGACAAACTTTTATACTTAGACATCAACACAGTTGTTGATAAACTTAGGTCGACTCAGGATTCAGCGTATCTGCCTATTAGATATAGACATATAATAGCTAGTCTATTAAGTTTTAATATTCACTCAGACATAAGTAGTATGTCTTCGTCTTGTTGTGTACATATTTATCCTAGTATTAGTTTTAGTAATAGTATTAGTTGTACGAAGGAGGACCCATGTGTCACCATGGAAGATTCCCAATCTCAAAGTGGGACTACTAGTAGTAGGATATTTTTGCCTGGTGATGGCATGGGGGTCCCGGGGCTCCCTCCGGATAGTATTTATTTTTCTTTAAACTTTTAAGTAAGACAACAGAAGGTACCATTAGCACTATAGCATCTCCCACAGACAATGTATCTTCTTGCAACCAACCATATAGTTTTAAAAAAGGGCCTCCGCAGAATACCTTGAAATTGTTCCATCAGAACATTCAAGGTATCTCTTCGAAATTATTAGAAGTTGAAATGTTTTTAGAAAAAACCATGTTTGATATTATCTGTTTTACTGAACATTGGTTAAAGGACTATCAAATGCTATTTAATTATGAAAACTATACTGTGGGTAGTTGTTTTAATCGTAAAAATTTGCTGCGTGGTGGTTCCCTAATATTAGTTAAAAACTCTTTAAAATTTCACCAACGTAATGACATAGTAGGTCTTTCAGTTGAACATTGTATCGAACTGTCCTGTGTTGAGCTAGATAAGCATGTAATAGTGTGTGTGTACAGACCCCCTAATTATCAAAATTTTTCCTTATTTGAATCTAGAATGGAAGATGTTCTGGCAAAACTTGCAGTCAGGAATAAATCTATAATAATTTGTGGTGATTTTAATATAAATATTTTGGAAGAAAATTCAAATAGCAGTAGGTTATTAAATCTTTATAAGTCATTTGACTTGACTAACATTTTTACAGAGCCAACTAGAGTTACTCCATCTTCTGCGACTTGTATTGATAATGTTTTCTGCAATTGTGATTATTTGGATAAGGCCATAGTTAATTGTCTGCCGTCTGATCATAGTGGGCAGACGGTAACTTTTAGATGTAATACAATAAAGCAACAACTTGAGATTAAATTTAGACCAGTAACTTCTGCCAAATTAAGTAGCTTTAATAATTCCCTACAGAACAAGCTAAGTGTAATGAATATGGACGACATTAATGTTAATAAATTCTATGGTAATTTCTTTTCAATAGTTCATACTGAATTCAATAAAACTTTTGAAAAGAAAACAAAAAACATTGAACCCAAATTTGTATTTAGTGACTGGGCGACTAGAGGTATTAGGAAAAGTAGGGAAAGACTATTTGAACTGTATGGCCTTAAGCCAATTATTAACACTGAAACTTTCAATAAGTATGTTGCTGCCTATTCAAAATGTTTTAAAAATACTTGCAAGGCTGCTAAAGCCATGCATATTAGCAATAAGATCAAATCGTCAGAAAATAAAATAAAAACGGTTTGGAAAGTTATAAATAACGGGACTGGCAGGAAAAAAAAGCCCAACACTAACTATGCTTTGCAGACATCTTGTGGTCCTATAAGCTCAAACCTGGAAGTAGCTGAAGAATTTGTTAAATTTTTTACTGATATACCGGCTAGGACTACGGAGGCTCTAAATTCCTCACCTGATATTTCAATAGGTTTATTAAAGGCGAACGTTTCTGGCAGCCCGGCTGATTTTAAGTTTAAACATATAAACCCTATGACAGTTATTAAAGCTTTCCGGGAAATCAAAATTAAAGCGACCGAAGATTTATGGGGATTGTCTATCAAAGTTTGTACAGGCATTGTGGAAACTGTAGCGCCATATTTGGCATTAATTTTTAATCTGTGTGTGGATCAAGGAGTTTTTCCTGATTTGATGAAATTCAGTAAAGTCGTGCCTCTTTTTAAATCTGGGGACTCCAAAGATACTAACAATTATAGACCTGTATCCGTGTTGCCAGTCTTTAGCAAGATATTTGAGAAAGTAATGCTAAATCAGATGCTTAACCACTTCAACACCTACAAAATCTTACACGATCAGCAGTATGGTTTCACCAAGGGACGTTGTACAACTGACGCCGGTGTCACCCTATTGAAGCACATATTTACTGCATGGGAAGAGGCACAAGACGCCATAGGAATATTCTGTGACCTCTCCAAAGCATTTGATTGCGTTAATCACGATACATTACTTTTGAAACTTGAACATTACGGACTAGGTAAACTTGCGCTTAGTCTGGTAAAATCTTATTTATGTGATAGGCAACAGCATGTTCAAATAAATGGTGTAAATTCACAGGGTTTAACAGTTAAAATGGGAGTTCCACAAGGCTCAATATTGGGTCCTTTTCTCTTTCTTGTATATATAAATGATCTACCCTATATACTTAAAAATCAACTACATAATATAGTGTTATTTGCTGATGACACATCCCTAATTTTTAAAATTAACAGGCGAGCTCAGAATCTAGATGACGTCAATAATGTCTTGCGTCAGATCCATAACTGGTTTTCAGCAAACAATTTAGTATTAAATGGAAACAAGACTAAATGCATTAGATTTGCCTTACCAAATGTAAAAAAATAGTAATTATGACATAGTGTTGAATGAGGAGATACTAGAATTCGTCGATAAAACGGTTTTCCTGGGAATAACACTTGATTCAAGGCTACAATGGGGCCCTCATATAACAACACTTGCAGGGCGATTAAGTTCAGCAGCATATGCTGTCAGGAAAATTCGCCAATTCACTGACGTTGATACCGCGAGAATTGTATATTTTAGCTACTTCCACAGTGTAATGTCGTATGGTATTTTATTGTGGGGACGGGCGGCTGACATCGAGTCCATCTTTATTCTCCAAAAGAGAGCGATCCGAGCTATATATAATCTCCGTAGACGCGATTCTCTAAGGGAACTGTTTAAGGAAATTAACATCTTGACGGTTCCTTGTCAATATATCTATGAAAACATAATGTACGTTAGGAAAAATCTGCATCTTTTCTCTAAAAGAGGTGACAGACATAATTATCATACTAGAAATAGGGACCAATTAGTTCAGCCGGGCTTCAGACTCGCCAAAGTAGACTCTTCCTTCATGGGGTTCTGTTTAAAATGCTATAATAAGCTACCACAAAACGTTCTTGAACTGAATGAAACTAAATTCAAAACATGCATTAAACGCACACTTTGTAAGCAGGCATATTACAAACTGAGCGACTATATCGCTGATAATAATGCTTGGCTCCATGCTGGTCCTGCTCCATGAGACAGTGAATGTATAAATAAATTAATAGTGGAAGTATACTTAATACCATTGTTGGAGCTGCTGAAGATTGTACAACTGTATTTGCATTGTATAGATTCAATCTTCCTTGTATTATATAGCTTCATAGCCGACATTGTGTGAGTACTATGTACTTCAGAGCTGTCATTCACTGAGTACCTACGTCTCTTGTTGACTTGAATGACCCTGGCGGTTGAGTGTGTCATGCTCACTCAAATGTCTCGCTGATGGTGGCGCGTGTGTCGGATCATTTGGCTCCCTTTAAAATGGTTGAGCCGAATGGTGCTGATGCATGTGTCATGTTCGTGAACGGGCGCTGTCAGTTGCGACTGGTCATCTCTTAGCTGCCACGGTTTATTTTAATTTATTGATTTTTATTTCTGAATTGTCTTTGTTTTAAATTTTACTATGGACACTTTTAAACTTGCTACATCGTTCTCACATAATGTACCATCTAAGAATAAATGATGTAACAATGATTCTGTAATAATTTTGGCGATCTGAAAAGAGTGTCCATGGAGTTTCTTGCACGTTCTTCTCCATAGAGATCTACGACTTGGAACGTGCATCTACGGTACTTTCACAGTTTTTATGTCTTGTGACTGGGACTGTAGCACCATAACTTTTCAGTGTTTAATACTTAATATTCCTTTAGTTGTCTATGACAATTCAAAAGTGCCTGTAACTGGCCTACTTGAAATAAATGCTTTGATTTTGATTTTGATTTTTGATTTTGACATTTTGACTGCACCATCGGTTTCAACACCCTCGAAAACCATGAAAACGACACCCATGACGAAAACCTCGATATTTTTTGCAGCCGCCATCTTGGATTTACATTTTGACTGCAACATCGGTTTCAACACCCTCGAAAACCATGAAAACGACACCCATGACGAAAACTTCAATAATTTATGTAGCGGCCATCTTGGATTTACATTTTGACTGCACCATCGGTTTCAACACCCTCGAAAACCGTGAAAACGACACCCATGACGAAAACCTCGATATTTTTTGCAGCCGCCATCTTGGATTTACATTTTGACTGCACCATCGGTTTCAACACCCTCGAAAACCATGAAAACGACACCCATGACGAAAACCTCGATAATTTATGCAGCCGCCATCTTGGATTTACATTTTGACTGCACCATCGGTTTCAACACCTTCGAAAACCATGAAAACGACACCCATGACGAAAACTTTGATAATTTATGCAGCGGCCATCTTGGATTTACATTTTGACTGCACCATCGGTTTCAACACCCTCGAAAACCGTGAAAACGACACCCATGACGAAAACCTCGATATTTTTTGCAGCCGCCATCTTGGATTTACATTTTGACTGCACCATCGGTTTCAACACCCTCGAAAACCATGAAAACGACACCCATGACGAAAACCTCGATATTTTTTGCAGCCGCCATCTTGGATTTACATTTTGACTGCACCATCGGTTTCAACACCCTCGAAAACCATGAAAACGACACCCATGACGAAAACCTCGATATTTTTTGCAGCCGCCATCTTGGATTTACATTTTGACTGCACCATCGGTTTCAACACCCTCGAAAACCATGAAAACGACACCCATGACGAAAACCTCGATATTTTTTGCAGCCGCCATCTTGGATTTACATTTTGACTGCACCATCGGTTTCAACTTCCTCGAAAACCATGAAAACAACACCCATGACGAAAACCTCGATATTTTTTGCAGCCGCCATCTTGGATTTACATTTTGACTGCAACATCGGTTTCCACACCCTCGAAAACCATGAAAACGACACCCATGATGAAAACTTCGATAATTTATGCAGCGGCCATCTTGGATTTACATTTTGACTGCACCATCGGTTTCAACACCCTCGAAAACCATGAAAACGACACCCATGACGAAAACCTCGATATTTTTTGCAGCCGCCATCTTGGTTTACATTTTGACTGCACCATCGGTTTCAACACCTTCGAAAACCATGAAAACGACACCCATGACGAAAACCTCGATATTTTTTGCAGCCGCCATCTTGGATTTACATTTTGACTGCAACATCGGTTTCAACACCCTCGAAAACCATGAAAACGACACCCATGACGAAAACTTCGATAATTTATGCTGCCGCCATCTTGGATTTACATTTTGACTGCACCATCGGTATAAACACCCTAATATACATATATATAATTTATTATATTTAGGGCTGGTTTTTCAATAGTCAGATAACCGTTAAGAGCGTATATTCCGAAAGCTGGCAACGTCGCAAATGGTTGTCAAATATTAACAAGTTTTAATTAATTTAGCATTGTTACTGTATGAAAATAAGAAATATTATGGCTCTGTAGTGCACTACAAAATTGATAAGGGAATGCAAAAATTAATATCGTAACACCGAATAAATAGTTTTAGATGTAGAAAAAGCATTTGGAAGCTTTCCAAATGCCTTTTATATACCGGAAACGGTTACAACATCAAATTCAGTGTTTTAATTGCATTCCTATATCATTTTTTTAGTGCACTACAGAGCGATATTTCTTGTTTTCATACAGAAAATTTGCCAAATTCATTAAAACTTGTAATTATTTGA
The DNA here is from genome assembly GCA_954870645.1 of Agrotis clavis. NCBI lineage: Eukaryota > Metazoa > Arthropoda > Insecta > Lepidoptera > Noctuidae > Agrotis > Agrotis clavis. The sequence continues at coordinate 16,317,774 of OX940921.1, forward strand.
CAGCTTTTTGCGACGTTGCCAACTTTCAGAATATAAAAATGGCGGTTTGACAGCTTATCTATGGAAAATATGTCATACCGTTATTTTTATTCCTCAGGTAACGGTTAACTGACTATTGAAAAACCAGCCCTTAATATTATATATTTTTATATTAATATTTACCAATTTAATATAATGTATTATTTATATCTCCACTCCACTCCACTCCACTCCACACCACTCCACTCCACTCCACTCCACTCCACTCCACTCCACTCCACTCCACTCCACTCCACTCCAGTCCATTCCATTCCATTCCATGTTAATAAACACATTACCCTCCTTTGCGTCGCGCAGTCGGATAAAAGTGTCGTGATAACTTTTCGTAAGAATTTCCGTCTAGCCCCCTTTCACAACGCGCGTTATGGAACTTCGTTCCAAAAACGGAGTAGGGTTTGTTATTGTTTTTGCCATTGCATAGAAGTACAGTGGTCACCAATCGATCGAAACTTAACTGCAACTGCACTGCAACAGCACTTCTTTAGTTACGTGAATTGCCCTACTGAGCGGAAAAACAAACGATGATCGTCATGAACGATATCATCGTAGCCTTGACACAGTGGCTCAAGAGAAATGAGGCTGTTGTAACGGTTTGGGCAGTTAATTACGATAATTACATCATTATCGCTTTATTAAAATGCGATGACATGATATTAATTCAAGTTTGTGATTTTATATGTACACGAAGTGTGTAGGTAGGTAATTTACCTTTAATAGCGTGATTTTTCAGTAGGTAGTCGGCTTTGAGTTTTTAATTTATTTTTCCTTTAACCCTTAATTCGGCAAGAGCAAAAATACTCGAAATTTTGATTTTTTTATTTATTTTTGTCATCCTTAGATATTCCTAAAACCAGGAAAAATTATGAAAAAAATCTAGTATATCTAGATTTTCAGTAAATGCATGTCCAGTATACTGGACATTGCCAGGTTCTCTGAAAAGTAACAAAAAATATTGATGTCCAGTATAGTTCCCATTGTCGAATTAAGGGTATGTTTTTTTAAATTTATAAAAACTTTTTTTTATATAAATATGCTGTTTTATGTATAATGTTCGATGCGTTTTGGCTTACAAAGTCATGCTTAATCCGCCCTTAGGTAAAAAAGTGTCGTAAAGGCTCAGCTTTGAAGAATGATCCCTTTTTTCAGCGGGTTTTTTCGTTAGGAATGCTAAAGAAGGGAAAAAGGTTTCGCATTTCAGGAAAACATGGATCTACCTTTGACTTCTGTTCATCTCTAGCGTATTCATGTAAGAAACTTGACAGTAGTAAGAGGAGAAGCGAATTTGGGCTTCACACAATTTCGGAATATATCTTAGCAAGTTCATATGAGAAGTCGATTATCTAAGATTCACTGTGCCCTTCGATCCAGTGGAAGGTGGTCCGTCGAAGACAGGGTTTTAGGATAAGATTGCTGTTAGTTTCGTTGCTATTTAGAGCTTTGATATGGCTGTGCTCTCAAATAGACATCACATACCATAGTATTGCATTCACATTGGCCTGACATCTGTTGAGGCTGCTGTAACGGCAACTCACTCGCACTGGAAGGTCGAGATATAAGCGCCTAACAGTGGAAATGTCAAATATGCTGTTGAGGGCAAGGGAATGTACACCAGCTCTAAATCATATTGGTTTTTGAGAGTCCTGTGTAGGTGCATACTAAGTTCATTATTTATTGGTTCAATTTCTGCCCCCTTTTGTTTTATATCGTAATTTTTTATTGAAAATCATTCTTTTTAGGATGCGGATATAGCAAGCAACCAATAAGTGGTGGAATCTCTATCGGCTGATCCAGTATACAGGCGTAGGTCTTGCCCAATTGGTCTAGGTGCATAAGTATGATAGCAGCTTATTTTGCTTTCTGATAAGAGAATAGGCCAACAGGTACTAATTGAAATATTTTAAGTATTACTGCAGTCGGCATGGTAGTTATGCAGCCATTTGTTGCTGGGAAGACTAGTTTTTAGAACCTACGGAGCCATAAGACTGTCTTCAGGAGTGCCATCCCTTGTTCACGTGCGCTAATTTGCCACTTATTTTGAGGCTTGTTGAGTTTTTTTGAATACTTTTAAGTTATATTAATGTGAGTTATGAGGAAATTAAGTGTAACACACATAAAATGGACGTAATCAAATAATATCATATTGAAATTAAATGTCCGTATCATTGGCAATGTCCAGTATACTGAACATAACTAAACCATACTAAGGTACTGCAAACCTGGCAATGGGAAGTATACTGGACATGCTAGTTTGACAAAGAATACTGCAAAATCTATGATAAATGCAATGCTTGCAGTATGTGTATACGTTTGTACATACCATCTGAAACGTATAAATAAAAAGTCATTGCCTATTTTAGAACAAAAAAATCGAGTAATTCTAGATTTATCAAGAGCGGGTAAACGTCGTTCGACCTGCCTGACATTGCGGAGACTACTGCCTGACCGGGTGCAGGTGTCCATTGACAGTTATTTTTAGGGTAATAATACAGGATATAACTATTCTATCTGATGTAAAAAATCTTTAATATGGTTTAAAATAAATGCATCAGATTTTTTCAAAGTCCATGTCCAGTATACTTCCCAATATCGAATTAAGGGTTAAAACCATAACAGGGAAGTTTTCTGAATCAGAGTATTCGATAGTAGGTAGCTGTTCGGAAATATCAAACATTCGTCTTCAAATGGGGGATTTTGCTAACGTAATTCGCATGATATTGTCATATTTTTTGATATTGTAGTTAATTAGATAAAGAGGATAATCATAAAAATAAGTACAACAAGTTGGTTAAATGGCAACCGACCTGCCCCGGATAAGGGACTGTGAGACTCGTACTGACCGAAATCCACGGTTTTCCTTCAATAGCCCTTTAGGTTCCAGGGTCAAGTTACCAGTTTTGATAGTCCCACGACCCCGGCTGGAAAAATGGCAGCATTGATACAAAAGTTAGGAAGTACCTAATTATGGTTTTGGAAGATCTCCACCATTCCATCCATTCGGTATTGACATTATTTTGTGCGGCATTGTTTTCTTCCTTTTATTAAACTAATATGAGCACAGCTGCACAGCTCCATCACGCTGCCTTTCCACTGAGGCGGAGCGGAGCAGAGCGGAGGGCGATTCACCAATCACAAGGCTTGAAATCCACATCTCTTCTCCACTCAAGCCATGTGATTGGTGAATCGCAATCGCCTAAATCCAGTTGGCAGTGCCCTTTCATTCGAGTGCAACATTCTCAAACTTCAGCAAAATTGATGCCTAAAAGGTCAAATGTTGCAAAGTTGACGTAAGGTCCAGTGTGTCTGGTTCGACGGCGGTGTGTTCCACGCGTGCCTCAAAGAGTGTCAGCACAATGACGGGGCCCTTAGAGGGCCAAAGCCTGCCGGCGTCGCGGGACTAACGAATTACCGTGACCCCGGAACGTAAACAACTATTGAAGGACACCGTGGATTTTAGTCAGTACAAGTCTGAAAGTTCCTCCTGCCCTGCTCTGCAACCAACACGCTAAAAAAAAGGTCCAGTGTGTCTACATCTTTGTAATAAGTTCCTATATAGTTAGGTTCCTACCTTCCATATTCTAGCCATTACAACATATTTTTCGTAAGAAGTTAGATACCATGTACGTTCCAAATAGGTTTCGTAAAGCCCAACCAGGCTATTCCTCTCTATCTATTCTGCAATACGAAGACAGGCGTAATTATTATTATGCAAAGAAGACGCGAGATTCACTCGCCAAACCACGCGGTCACACGCGATGCAGTTGGTTTAACACTTACAAGTATTTTTGCTTTAAGTGCCAGTGTTTGTTATATAATATTAGACGTACCTTCTCCATATTGCAGTATTGCTACAGCTATTATCTGTCTAGCCCAACCAGTTTGCACGCAATGTCCAATATTTGTTGCAACGATCTGATAAATGGCGCCAAGTCTGCAGTTAAAAAATTGCAAAATTTCGGTTAGGTCACTCTTTTCAGAGCACGCTCATTTAATGTTGCAGTTACTGTCTCAATAAAATAATATTAATGTACATATTGAATTCATATTTTGCTTTGAATTTGTGTCATTACATGATGTTGTTTTTCAGAATTTTTGTTACAATAACGTAACTCTATATGTATTATGAAACTGAAGAGTTTATTTGGTTGAACGCTCGATTCTCGGGAACGACTGGCTCAAAATCACTATATAATAGGACAGTCCATTTGTCGAGGATTAAGGCTATTAACATTACGGTACGACCATAAGGAGTCTAGCAGAACAAACCCAATTTACTCGTAAAACACTGGTTTCCACTTTGAAATAAGACCTATTTCGTAATGGTATGGCTTCCAAAATAGAAGTCTAATGAAAAGGCAAAAGTTTAATCATTAGGGTAGCAGAACATTGCTTTTGAATATTGCTTAGTGTATAATACTATTGCTCGTGACTGTACAATCATACAAGCAAGGAGTCTATGTGTAACCTTTTTACATAAAAGTGCATTAAATTACCTAGAATTATTATAAACCCACTCTGTATCTATTTATCTGCTATCTATAGATAACATTGTTACATAGAGAGGTACCTAACCAGCAATTAAACTTTCTCCTGTTTTTATTTGTAAGCTGATTATTAAAACGACCCAGCAATTACTTTGAATTGAATACATAATCTTAATCATGGGACTTGTACCTACTTACTATCTGTGGTAATTGTAGGCGTGTCCAAATTGCTGTAAAGAGATCATAAAGCTTGTTATTACATATGATGATGCTAATTACTTGCGTTATTTAAAACAATTACGTAGGTGCGAACTACCAAAAATGGTTCTAAGGCGCTAAAATGGTTGCGTGATTAAATAATGTTTAAATGACGTGCGTGTTAAAGAGTATATAATAACTATGTTATAAAATTGATCTAATAAATACTATGCCTATTGAAATTTGTTACATTGAAGTCAAAGTCGCCATCGAAGCCTAAAATATAGGTAACGTAGAAAAGATAAAATGAAAAAGGTTTATGTGCCAAGATAAGACAAAAAAAAAACTATATCTGAATACAAAAATGATAGGTAGTGTATTATGAATTCGTGTAAACATACATAAATGTAGGTATTAGTTAACCCATAAATCCATATAAGTAGCTCAACATAATTTTACCAAAATGGCGTCATAGTCTAATGGCCTCTCAATCCTTATGCCTACGAATTTTTACAAATTTAACCTTATGAATACGACAAGGACAAATTATAATAAAAGCAAACAAGCTTGGATTCTTGGTACTGTCCCACTGTTGTGAAAAAGCTTCTTTTCAGTCAGAGAAGGAACAAGCATTGATACGTGTTGACAGTTTCAACCATAGACTAAGTTATCCCTCACGATTTTTCCTTCAACGATGTTCAAAAAAACAAAATGTTTTTAATTAATAACCACAAAGCTCGATTAACACTTCTAACTCACCGTGTATGATAATGGAGATATATCGTCAGACGTCAAACTAGGTTTTTCTCGCAAGTATGTAGGTAGAGACAGTAGCGCAGCAACAGTTACATAAGTCAACATAAATGATGTGCTTATAGATTACGGCACCTGCCATTTGCGTTCCATTTGGCTTTTTGATTCATCTAGCTAATATGTATGTGTAATTAATATCTAACTAAGTACATCTCATGTCAAAGAGCTGTAGTTTTTTGGAGTGCAATTTTCATTCCAGAGAGTTTTAGGAAAGGATAAAAGCAAATAAAATAGGGTAAAAGAAGGCGCTTTCAGGAAGCGTTATTTATATAAGTACCTACAGCATGTTACTAGTATCTATTTCCCAAATCGCCACTCCATTTGCCATTTGTTGCCTAGAGTTTTTCCTGCTCCTACTAAGTAGGTACATTGCGAATACCAATAGTGGATTCCCATTCTTCTAAGAAGGTAGGTTTTATTCCATTTAGTCTATTTAGTTAGCTTCTAAAGCTGACTGAACTTGAAAGCCTTGTTAGTGAAAGAGCTAAATTGCATCACGTCTGTATCCACAGCTAGAAACTGCATTCTAATAAGCTTCAAGTTGCCTAAGTTTTAAGGTTAGGTATTTTGGTTACAAGTTGATTTTGCAATCTCAATCAAATATTTTAAGCACATACATACACACACTCACACACCTCAAATGATTTTTTGTGCAATACGGTGTTAATTATTTATAATATTTTGGAGTATGGTGTCGATGTTAAACACATACGTTCACACACGAATTTAGAGTAGGCAGTGCTTTATTCTGCATTCGATGCATTTCATGTATTGCTGTAACTTACCTACAATCAACGATAAAAAAAAAATCTAAAAACAAAATAGTGTCTTAATAACGAAGTCTACAGCTATTAACTGATAACCATAGGTCGGAATTAGGTAGAGTTATTCATGCACTTACACTGATTTCATACAGCGAAAGAAGAAAGTGGAATGCCCCAAATCCCGGAATTACTTTTAGTGAGCAGAAAAATCCTGTAAATTATTATCTGTGTGTGTCTGTTACGCCAGTGTTGGACGTGATAATTTAAATTAATTACTCGTAGTTAGGTAACGCGGCTATGTAGATTAATGCATTTCTTGTCATACTTAGGCATTTTCCAGCCGCTGACCATTGTAAGTGACTACCGACTAGTTAATCACGTTTATGTAGGTGGGTACTTAATTAAGAACTCAATATATAGGTAGATACATATCTACTAAGTTACGGTCTAACATGAGTAGATAGCATAAAGAGACCAAGCTTCAACGAATGAATTCAGAAGTTCAGAAGTGATGGAATGGAAGCCACGTGTCGGTTATTGTGTGGGACAACTCTTTGGCAAGATGTACCGACAAACTAATAAAGGTCAGGCTGGATGTGGAAGGTGAAAGGCAGCGCAGGTTGGCAGAGCTCTACACCCAGCAGTTGAGAACTTCTAAGTATAGACTTATCAGATTGACTGGCTTGAATCTTCTGTCAGAGGCATAGAACGTCAAAAATTGAAAGCTGGTGGTTATGAAACAGGAAAAGTACCTTCCTACATACGGCAAATTGCGTGGTACTTTTTTTGCATGTAGCAATTGCACTAGGACGAGCGCCATTGACGACTGATGCAGATCATACAGATAAAAGTCAAGGATTGAAACAAAATGTGAAAAAGTAGGTTCCCAAGACTGCTACAAGTTCGGTCTCTGATTCTTTATCTATTCTTGTGTCATTACATCGTGTGAGTAACAAGATAGTTTTAGACTGTGTTAGTAATCCTCACTATTAAGACCTTATGACATCACTAGAAAATGTATTCCTCGTTAATATGTTATTAAGCTCGTTTACCTAATTCTTACTTAACCGTATAGTTCGGTACCGCCCCCGAAATGGGCGCGACAAGTAAACCTACGCTGGCTCAATAGTGGGTCCAAAAGGGGCAGACGTTGTAGTCATACGACATCCTCATTATAAATTAAAAAAATATAATATTCCCTGCGTAAAATCCTATGAGTGCGCATTAATTAAGAATGTTCAATAAAAATCTGATTTATGCACGAAATTAAAACTTCTACATTTAGCGCTTATTTTCTTAATTTACCGTAACAAAATCCAAAAGTGTAAATACGATCTTCGCCATTTTGATGGCTGTGCTGGGTAGGGCTAAAAATCATAAAAAAACGTGGTTTTCGGACATCCAACGGATCATTATAGGAGGAATGAATAACTTCTCATTTAGTATTGTAACGAATTCATACATCATTCAACATAAATTAGCAGTGGTAATGAAGAATTTGATATCTGAACTCGAACTTTCGCGCCACTTTTGTTTGTTTACATCTGGGGGCACGGCAGTGCCCCGCCAAGTCTCGAGCAAAAGGGCACGGCCGTACCATCTTTTCTCGAAGCGATTCGCGGCTGTTTCGCCCCCCCTATAACTTCGACGTGGACAAAGCTAGGAGTTTAGGTTTTCGGTGAATAATAGTAGGCATTAGAACAAGCTTAAGTTCGAAATTACATGCCAATTGAATGAATAGTTTAGGAGTTACGGTCGATCAAAGTTACACCATTTTGTCACTCACTCACTGACCGATCATCAAAAATCTAAGGTACTTCTAGCAGACTTAGAAACTTCAAATTTTGCACCAAGATAGGTCATTAGCCACATATAAAGGAAAAATTATAAAAACATTAAAAAATAATATACCTTAAAAAACAATTTTATATTTGCGGTTTGGCAAGAACATTGTGTATGGATTTTGACTGCATTGTTAACTTTGTTCGTTGTTTAAGTTAGTATTCAATTGGATGAATACATACATAGAATAGAAAGGAATAATATAAATGTAATACATAGACTATAATTAATATAAATTAATACATAAAGTTCATAATTCATTAAATTAATAAAGCTAAAACTCCATTGTATTGCGATAAATATTGTATGCGCGCTCGATAGATGGCGTTGTACCTGTCTGAATCGCGCTATGGTTTCGTTACAGAGCGCAGTCTAAGTAGTACTTTAAAATAATTCAATAATTTTCATTTGATAGCGCCATCTATCTATGAACAACCATTTCGAAACTAAAAAAATATTGTAGAGATATTCGGAGTAGATTTATTATTGTTACTGAAACAGTTATTTAGGAAAATAGTTTATTAATATAACATAGACATAGTTACATATCTAGTTGTTTACGTGTTATTTAGTTTAGTTATATTTTTAGTTTGTAAGTTAGCAGATATATATTTATTTAGTTATTTGTAAGTTAGTTTAGTTCTATTTAGTTTGTTAGATAGAGAATGGGTCCTAAGCAAAAAAGTAGCTGAAGTCCAAGAAATTATGAGGACACCTAAAAAAAAGAAAGAAATACACTTACAAAAAATAAATGAGATCCCACCAAAAACATTAAATGTAAAAAATGCCAAGTCTCTCGATGCAGTCTTTCCATCGTAAAAAGTTTTGAGATCTCACAGAAGCCAAGTCCTATTAAAATTATTTTGTAGTTTTAAATCAACATTTAGTAATTATATCAATAGTTTTCTTTATATTATAACTATAGTGACTTGGCAATGAGCACAAATTAACTTGCTGCCTGAGCATCAGATTATTTGTTATGTGTGAATCATGATGGTCACTACCGACTACATGTTACAATAATTACAATAATTAAGAATACCTTACGGGCCATCGCTTTATGAAAGTAAATGATGAATGTTAAGAGAATATATAAAGTAAAAGAGAATGTTTACGCATGCGGTGTGTGTAACTTTCAACTCCTCCAAATATGCCGTTTTATTTGTTTTTACTTGTGCTCATTGCCAAGTCACTATAGTTATAATATAAAGAAAACTATTGATATAATTACTAAATGTTGATTTATAACTACAAAATAATTTTAATAGGACTTGGCTTCTGTGAGATCTCAAAACTTTTTACGATGGAAAGACTGCATCGAGAGACTTGGCATTTTTTACATTTAATGTTTTTGGTGGGATTTTTATTTTTCACTTTGATCACATAAGCGTGCTTATACTCAATAACTATTAAGATATATATCATGCCAAATGTTATAAATAACGTAAAAAAGTACAGATCTTGGCGTAATTCTCTATTATAGGGCCAATAACACGTATTTTTCATTACCACTACTCAATTTGTGTTCGTAAACGACAACCATGTTTATTTTTTTTAATCGTAATGATGTGTGAAAGCGAGTATTCTAATCGATTCCATAATTGATTTTTTTGTCAACTCGAGTGAAAAAAATAAGGAAACTAGGAAATCGATTAATAAAAATTAAAATAAATTTGTTTTAAGCTTAGAATACAATTATTATCTATTATAATATTGTTTAAAGCTTTTATAATAATATTACGTACATTGTCATTCCCAAAAAACAATAATAGACAGAGGAACAATGTCAGTTATGATTGTTTGAATGCGCGGCAATTATTTAATTCTAAAATTTTGAATTAGGAATGCGCTCGCTGTGGTACTTGCTATTCAAAATATGTAATAACATTTTAATTTATTAGCTAATTTTTACTGTACCTACATTTTATTTTGTACAATAATATAATTTTTAAGGTTGAATTAATATAGAATGCCTTGGATCTTGATAGGCTTTTTATAAATGAGTTTGTTTCTTACCAAATAAAAGTTTTTTGTTTTTTATCGTGGTAATCTATAATAATATCGTGGTAATCGTGGTAATAAAAATCATCAAATGAGTTCTCCCACCCCGAGCAGGGCGGGAGTCGGGAGGGACTGTCAGACTTGTACTGACTAAAATCCACGGTGTCCTTCAATAGCCCTTTATGTTCCGGGGTCACGGTAATGAAATAACTCCCGCGACCCCGGCAGGCTTTGGCCCTCTAAGTCATTATGCTGACGCTCTATGAGGCGCGTGTGGAACACGACGCGCTGTCGACCCGGGCATGGTCCATGGTCCATGGTCGGGCATGGTGGCATGCCGTGCCTACGGTGGCCGGAACTCGTCGTCTGCCGGCTTCCGACGCCGCGGGCGTCTACCACTGCGGTTGGGGCGGAGAGAGGACGCTGTCCTCTCCCTCTCGAAAGATAGCCAAATTAATTATTTTATTGTACAAAATTGTTTCGTGAGATTGGTTTGGTCATGCAAGTATTACACGTCAGAAATCGAGCTTTTGAATTAAAAAAAGAAAATGCTAGGTATATTTTTACACTATTCGATCGGTGAAATAATGATAATTTGGTAAATATGAACTAATATACAAACAATAATTTAGTCATTGTACAGCAGATCAAAATCAAAATTCGCGCAAACTCACTTAAAGTTCGAATTTCAAAAAATTATTTAATGTATTTGCACCGCGAAGTGATAATAAAAATTTGAAATGAGAACAGTATGTTGTTCATTGGTATTCTCTCTGTTAGGAAACTATATATACTCCATGCTGTTTTAAAATTACACAAAGTCCTGCCTTATGACCCCCACCTTCAGAATAGAAGACGAAAATACTGCGCTGCGCCCGTTAAATGTTAAGACAACATATGCTAAAAGACAATTCACCACAAATTCCGCTGAGCTTTATAATAAAATAAATAAGTTAATTAACATCTATCCCATGGCTTATACGGAGTGCAAAAAGCGACACCGGAAGTATCAATTAACGTAAGGGACAAAATACGACTTTTCAGGAGAGCCAAAAAACGATTTTTATTTTTTTATTTTGTTTATAACTTTTTACTGTCTGGTCCAATTTTTATGGTGTTCAGAGAAAAGTTTCTTAGAATTTCCCCTTCTTTCTTGTTTTATACGAAAGATTTAGGAATACCCAGTAGTTTCAAAAATAGCATGTCCTTTACATTAAAAAAAAATGTTTAGATGACCGTTACGTTACTGAAATTTTATAGATATTCCGTCGAGCGTAGTGTAAGCAGCAAGAGAAATAGAAAATTATACGAAATTTTATTGTAAAGGACATTATCAGTGTTGCGATTTAATGTAACAATAGATTATTTACTAAAATTTATACTATTTTAGCACTATGGAAATGAAATTAAAGAGTAAATGAGTTCAGTTTCAGGTTTTACTGCTAGCTATAGCAGATTTAAGTCTGATTTGAGTCGGACCGCGTCCTACTGCTCCGAGCTGGCTCGGTTACTAGGCTCAGAGTAGTTCTTCATAGTTTTAGATGTTTATGAAGCAGGATTTACCTATTCACTTTCTCGGAGAAAATTGCTAGATGTGCGATGTTCTTCGTGATCGCTGAATCAAAGGAATAGTCCAAATTCTTCTCCTTTTCACGGATTACTATACTTTTGCTATAAAAGACTTGTGTTTTTCCCGTCTCTGACAATACAGAAACTGTTTAAAACAAAATCCGTTTTTTTTCTTTGTTGACTATAAAATATTTAACAGAATTAACCACTATCCGAGTACACTTTGTATGCAACTTACTCGTTTGAGCCCACTCGGTCCGAGCACACTCTGACCGTGTCAACGCGGCTTTAATTGGCTTTATAATTTGATTATATTAACAATTTAAGTTTTCTTGGAATTTATTGCTACCTACCACTTTTTCTCCACCTGGCAAGAAGTGATGATGTGTAGGTAGCGGCTCTGAAGAGGATACCTATCTTCTTCAGAGCCGATGAATGAATGAATGTAATGGAAACGAAAGGTCGATGAATTAAGGCATAGGAATTGTGCGAAACATGATATTAGTATGATAAAGTAGAAGTGACGAATAGAGAGGACGTAAGGGGAAAAGATAGAATAAAAGGTGCATGGGTTGTGTGAAAGATGAAGCAATAAATATCTGTTTGACGTATTTCATCTGCAGTAATTTCAGCTCATTTCGACTTAGAATGGAGATCGTGCGCTGTGGTGCTCCTTGGGTGAAGGAAGCCTATGTCTAAAAGAGGTCTTTAATATTTAGAAATGATAATGGTGATGAATTTCACCTGCAGATTGATTAGTGTTGTCTATGGTTTATGTATTTTTATGTCTAATAGCCGTAATTTTCCAAATCCCTTCATCCTTTTCTGTTGCATTTAAATTTATTCGAGGTAATTTTTCGGATTTTGTATGTCGTAAGTGTCACGATTCCTAACATTTTATATAAACTTCCGATTTCGTCAAACAATTTTTTAAAGTAAGGGACATATTGTTTACAGTGAGACACATTTTATTTACAGTAAGGGACATGGTTTTTAATGTTAGGGGCATTTTATTTAAAGTAAGGGACATTGTCGTTTAAATCGACTTATTTTTGCTTAAGGTAAGGGTGTAAATTATTTATTACGGTGACTTACTTCGATTTTTTGAGAAGAAAAAATATAAATGACTGTTACATCACATTTTTTTTCAGAAATCGTTTTTCGCGGTCAAAATTTTTGTACTGTAAGGGACATTTTTTTAAAGATAGAATTTTTTTAATAATACCAATCGATAGAGCGCGAAATTCTGAATCCAATGATATATATAACTCATTTTCGCCAAAATGTCCCTTACGTTAATTGATACTTCCGGTGTCGAAAGGCAATAGTTGAATGTTTAAAACTGAAGACCTATGATGAAATTGAACTATTTCTGCAAGCTACATCAACATCAATTTGAAATAAAAGTCTTTCACACATGCACCGCACACACACACGCATACAAACGCGTAGACATACACACATACACTCACACAAATACACATCACATACACAAATAAACACACACACCCACTAATTTTTTAGTATTGTTATTATTAGTTTGTTTATTTTATATATTTTTATTGGCTAGATTTTGTTATTATTATTTTTTTGTTTTTTTGTGCACTACTTTTACCATTCCTTAAATTGTCATCGAGGAGCGGGGCCTCCTAGCACAGGTATACTTTTTACTTAAAAGGGGGTCCCTGTGTAAGATTTATTGTAAAAGTTGTACAAGTTTCTGCAATAAAACTTTTTATTTTATTTATTTATGTTGTGAACATGTAGCGAATTTTTATTTAATGGAATATGATTCCATCCCTCGTAAAAATCGAATTATTAAAAAAAAATCCTTATAGTACCTCAAGTTTGTCGCATGTTACTACTTCACAGAATATTGATAGTTTGATTGCTGAATTTATATTTCAAAAATTTATTTTTTATGGTGTTATTTAATTTTTATCAAATCGACTTCGAGACTTCCTTCAGGATTTTTCGCTATTCCTCATAGTTCAAAATTTAGCCATCCACGCCCCGTTGGAAATTCTAATTGTTTATTACTGCAAGGAATCATTTAGAAGTACTCCCATCTCTCAGCATTAGATCCGAACCCGGTGTTTGTCTTTTCACGTATTTTAGATCCGTTGTAAAAAGATAAATTTAAATTAATTAACGAAAACACAAAATGGGTATAGGTAAAACCTTATGATTGAATTTAAGTTTAGAAGACACACATGTTTAGCCTCCAATGAAACACCGATATTTATTACTATATAAAACATAAAATTAAATAAATTATTGCGTAAACGACAATACTTGAAATATTATAACATGATTCAGATTTAGTTTCATAGACTTATTGCATGGACTGAGCTTTCTATAGTCAAGCGGATAAATCAGTCCATGCTCTATGTCTTGTTTTACTTTTTTTCCATGTTCGATTATGTTGCGAGTATCGATTAGGCTGAATGAACGTTTTTAATCGTTTTGTGAACATTGGGTTTACGGTCAGCACTAAAAAGAGTCATGTTGCAACATAGTTTTTGCTAATTTTTATCCAGACTTTGATCGTTATTATTTATAAAAAAACTTTTTCAAAAAAAAAATGCAACCGACTTCAAAACAACCACAAAAAAAGTTCAAAATAACCTACAAAAAAACTTTTCTTTCGAAAGTCGGTGACTTTATTTTATATTTCATTGACTTTGTGTCACCGACTTTCTAAAGAAAAGTTTTTTTGTAGGTTATTTTGAACTTTTTTTGTGGTTGTTTTGAAGTCGGTTGCATTTTTTTTTGAAAAAGTTTTTTATTTTATCCTTTTTAGTTTCACTATTCAACCCAAATTATTGTCAAATACATAATTTTCTTACATGTGCACTAAAATGTTGTAATCCGTAGCACCGGTAATAACAAAACAACGCCCATGGATGTATGTACACAATGAGCTAAAAATATTTACTACTGCACCAAACTAAATGAAAATTTTATGGGATCAAATGGCAGATAAACTGTATCGAACAAAAAAAGAATCATCGAAATCGGACCAGAAACCTCGGAGTAATCGGTGTAGACAAAGTTGAAAACTTTTTAGGTTTTTGTTGTTTTTTGTTGATTTTTCAAAAAGTACTAGTCCGATTTCGATAAAATTTTAATGGGACCATTTCGGAAGTATACCCTATCCAACAAAAAAAGAATTTTTCAAATCGGTTGTGAAACGACGGAGTTATGCCCGAACAAACATAAAAAAAAAAAAAAAAAAAAAAATACAAACATCCGAATTGAGAACCTCCTCCTTTTGGAAGTCGGTTAAAAATTATGTATGAACACCAGCAAATCTAATAATGTATATAGTAAGTTATTTTATTTATTTCACTGTGTAACTATTATTATCATGTGATAAGCTTGTTTATGTACATATTTTTCTGCACATCTAAATTACCTAGTTTTTGGAACGGTGTAGCATTTTGTATGTTACACACATTTTACAACAGAATGAGGCAGTTTTATTGACCTCAACATGTTCTTAGAGATATTGCTCACAAACTTATCGCATGAAATAGCTGTAGTAACATATTTTTGATCAAAAATTGGATGCTGAAAGTTGACAAAAAATCTTGTGTAATAGCTCAAATTTCGAATCACCCGGTCGACTCAGCTGATGTGTCATGTGTCAAAATGTTGTCGTGCAGAGTGGTTAAGTGCAACAAAGTTGTAACATAAATTAACTTGTGGGTGGATCTTCCTACCTACATAATAAATTTATTATGTGCTTACATAATAAATAGGTATTGCATTTCGTTTACTATTTATTTTCGTATGCCTGATTGGTCTAGTGGACGCATGCGCGACTGCTGAGCATGAGGTACAGGGTTCGATTCTCAGGTCGGCCAAAATGATAATTATTAGGTTTTAGCCCATAGAGATTTCTCAGTGGCAGCTACAGCAGCAGCAGCAACAGTGTAGTGTTTGCGCATGTGATGTTTCTATGTTTGAAAACGCACCCACGATACAGGTAGAAGTTCCTATTGTGGAGCAACTTTTTTAAAAAGAAAAAAAAATCTTTTTGTAAAGATTTTGTTTTAACATGTCGAATGTAAATAGGTAATTGATTGATGATGAATACCTAAATTAGTAAGCAAATCAGCTGTATTTAATTTTTAAAATAAAAGCGAATTTTATACATAAAAACTTTATTTGTACATTTGAACTTTCATCCAAGAGTGATCATATTGTCTGTGGTCTCGGCATGTAGCTGGTGGTTGCTCGAGGTGGACGGAGCGACCTCGTGGTGCGGGCCCACGAGGCAATACTGCAGGTTGCAACCAGTTTCCACCGTGGCGCCCGTGTATACCACACAGTCTTGAAGGACACAACTGAGAACAAAATAAATGTACTTAGTAAGTTTTATTCTATTTTATTGCCTTATGGATAATATCGTCAATCATAAATAAACACCTCCGAGAGCTTTGCAAAATTCGATAACTATGAGTATCAATAACTGTCGATTGTCTATGAACTTTGATAACAGAAAAAAAATCCTATACAACAGTCAATAGTACGAGTAGTACAAGTTTAGCTGTTTAGTCACTAATAGTGAATTTTTTCCACGTTACGCAGTTATTTATGAAAACAATTTATTGTATACTTTAGGGTCAGTTCAGACCGCGACGCGACGATGCGCGCACTCTTTTAAGAGCCATTCAAAATACGACTTTATTTTCTACACCAAAAGATACATATTTCGTTGCGAGAATTTAAGGCGCATAGTACCCTCAATAACCTTGAGCATGCGGGCGGAGCTAAACGCACACTTTCATATCTGCACCGCACACACTAATATGTCCCGAGCGTACCGCGATACCTCAAAACGATATCATAGACTATGCAGCGAGGCAGAAACGACGTGCGCGGCTAGCCGGCGGGCGCGGGCTTTTTTGCCTAAAATTTCAGAACAGAATGCCAATTGCACGGTACATTTTTGTTTAGATGAACACAAGATATTTTTAAAAGACTATACGTACCTACTTATACAGCGTGTTTCTTTATTTCCTATAACTTTAGGGTTATATTTTAGACGTAAAAATAATACAAAAAATTCTGCATTATGTGGTCCAAAAATGCATAGTTTCGAAGATATTCTAAATCTATACTAATATTATAAAGCTGAAGAGTTTGTTTGTTTGTTTGTTTGAACGCGGTAATCTCAGGAACTACTGGTTCAAATTGTAAAATTATTTTTGTGTTGAATAGACCATTTATTGAGGAAGACTATAGGCTATATAACATCACGCTATCATCAAAAGGAGCGGAGCAGTAAAGAGAAATGTTTCAATATCGGGAAAATGTATTCCATTTCGAGAACGTCCGTTGCGTGCGATGCGTAAACGGTTAAACATACGCAAAAATTATGTACTACGGAATTATTCCTGATAAAAAATTCTAAAATAAAGTCCGCGAGAGCATATATTTATCTTTTAAGGTTAAGTCATTATAACCTTTTTTATGGAAATCAAATTTGATTTTAAGTAATGCATTATTTGCGATGGTATTTTCATTAACACGATATTAATCCTTATCCAAATAAATACGTTAATCATCACAAGCATTGAATTTTGAACAAAATTGCCCTTGACATCGTTTGATTTCAATGAATATCTTAGGAGATATCATAGTTTCAAAATAATACCACAACAAAATTAAGAGTAATACCTAATAGAGCGGGAGCCAGCAACAGATTTCCATGACCAATTTCCTCTCAAGCGATAATAAGCAGACTACATAAGGGAGTCGTATCATAAAGATTCGTGGAAGTCAGCTGCGGTTCCGTCGGTGGGATAAGCAGCAATCGTCGTTCAAACATATAGGAAAAATATATTTTTTTAGTCATTTCCTCCCAACTGAAACCTGGTTTATATCGAAGATTACCTTAAAAAATCACGAAGAATAAAACAAATCAGCTGACTGTACCTTGGTGGAAAACACGTCAGCTGGTCACGCGAACATGTAATTTTTTATTTTTATTTTCAGTGATTTCCTCTCAACTCAAATTTTGACCTGATGATAGGTAACATTAAGTTTTGGATAAAAACAAACGTCACCTGGCTGTATCTCGGTGGAAACATCGTCAGCTGATGCTTTGTAAATTACAAGCAGGACTACCGCTCTCAGCCTAAATGTGCATTCAGTTCAATGTTTTCAATTCCTCCCTACAGAAAACTTGTTTATATTGACGCTTACTCAATATCACGAAGAAAAAATACATTCAGCTAATGTTGACAGACAGTTATGTATCAAAATACAGAGTTATTCTTATTAAGCTGGGCATCAGGGACATATGTGATTCCGTAAGAGATACGAAAAAACTTAGTTAGGAGACTTTAGCTCTTTTTTCATAATAAAAATTCTGGCATTTTTAGTTTTTTGGTCAAGTGTGAATTGTCCACTAAAATGAATTCACAAGGAACAATATTTCATCATCATCATCTCAGCCGTAGGACGTCCACTGCTGAACATAGGCCTCCCCTTTTGATTTCCACTTATACCGGTTGGAAGCGACCTGCATCCAGCGTCTTCCGGCGACCTTTATAAGGTCGTCTGTCCACCTTGCTGGTGGACGTCCTACGCTGCGCTTGCTAGTCCGTGGTCTCCACTCTAGTACTTTTCGACCCCATCGGCCATCTGCTCTGCGAGCAATATGGCCTGCCCATTGCCACTTCAACTTGCTAATCCGGTGGGCTATATCGGTGACTTTAGTTCGTCTACGGATCTCCTCATTTCGGATTCGATCACGTAGAGAGAGAACAATATTTGGATTATTCTCTACGAACAATATTTGGATTATACAAAATATGCAATACCTTAAAAACTACTTAACCGATTTTCATGACACAAACTGTACAATTGTTTTTACAAGACCAACACATTAAAATAAAGTCCATTGCAATAACCCCAAAAAACAAAAAAAAAATACATTTTCAAGTTACGTACTTATGATCAACATAATTATCTCATATAAGATTTATTTTTTAATGCCTTTCGACTCTGTTTCATGTAAAGATCATTTCGTTGTATCGGAAGACAAAAATCAGGACGGCGGAAATTAGTCAAAGGACATCATTTAACATTCATCACGCTCCATACATTTTTTGGGCTTTCCTGAAAGTGCCGGCCAAAGTATTGAAAGTCGGCGATGAGATCACCGCTATGACGAGAGGTGTACGTAGTGGGAGGTGCGACAAGATGTAAATATTGTTTATAAGGAGATTCTCTTAAGATATTTTTTCTAATTAGAATTTTTGATTATGTTATTTGTTTGTGCTAAATTCTTATTAGAATACTGTATTTCTCTAATTAGACTTAATTAAAATACATTTCTTACCGAAACTAACTAGAAAATTGTACTAAAGTTTGATAATTAGGTTAATCATAATTACGTTACTTGAAAATGTATTTTTTTGTTTTTGGGGTTATTGCAATGGAACTAGTGATGGGCAATGATAATAATCCGGTTAATATCATTTGGCTAATAATCGATTTATAGCAGTTAGTAGCCAGTTAATAGCCATTATGGATGATAACCCTGCTGTTAATGTTATTTAATATTTTTAGTGATTGAACCCATGATTTTCAGGCTTAGGCCTGTCAGATTAGACTTCATTTTCATCATCTTTCTTTGTAGTAAATAAATGTGCAATTTAAAAATAATCGGGCCCTTTTAAAAAAAAATAATCAGCTATTTACGGGTACACTACGATAACATGAACTTCAAAATACCGATTTTATTTTCGTAATTCCGAATGGTTCAAAAATCCTAATATACCAACTCTAAATGATCAGTATTCGTGTTTTCATAAAAAAAAAACAATATTCCTAACGTAAACTTCTCAAAATACCATGTTTGAATAGATCGAATAACAAAAAGACCGACTTAAATTTTTCAAAACTTAAAAAAAACATGAAAACCGATTATTAAAATACCGATTAATTAGAATTCCGAAAATTTAATTACGTTCGTTCTTGCATCCTTAGTATAGTTGCTGATTACCTCCTATCAAGGAATCTCGACGGAGCCCAGCTTCGTGGGGCTCTTATTTCTGTTTGCAAAGTTTAATGTAACCCAACACTTCGAACCTAACCTGTCCGAGTCCGGGTGCCCCAAGTCCCGAACTCCTTACAGTTTGTTTCATGAGAATCGGTTAAGTAGTTTTTAAGGTACCTATTGCATATTTTGTACAATCCAAATATTGCTCCTAGCGAATTCATTTTAGTGGACAATTCATGAAAAAAAAGCTAAAGTCTCCTAAGTTTTTTCGTATCTCATACGGAATCACATATGTTCCTGATGCCCACCTTAATAAGAATAACTCTGTATTTTGATCCATAACTGTCTGTAAACATTAGCTGAATGTATTTTTTCTTCGTGATATTGAGTAAGCGTCAATATAAACAAGTTTTCTGTAGGGAGGAATTGAATTGAACTGAATGCACATTTAGGCTGAGAGCGGTAGGCCTGCTTGTAAATGTATAAGCATCAGCTGACGATCTTTCCACCGAGGTACAGCCAGCTGACGTTTGTTTTTATCCATAATTTAATGTAAACTATCATCAGGTAAAATTTGAGTCGAGAGGAAATCACTGAAAATAAAATAAAAAATTACATGTTCGCGTGACCAGCTCACGTGTTTTCCACCAAGGTACAGTCAGCTGATTTGTTTTATTCTTCGTGGTTTAAGGTAATCTTCGATATAAACCAGGTTTCAGTTGGGAGGAAATGACAAAAAAAAATTTTTTTTTCTAGGTGTTTGAACGGCGATTGCTACTTATCCCACCAACGGAACCGCAGCTGACTTCCACGAATCTTTATGATACGACTCCCTTATGTAACTAGTCTACTAATTATGACTTGAGAAGAAATCACTGACGAAACTTTGCTCTGGCTCCCGCGCTATAATGACTGCCTGGTCATGTCATAATTGCGGCGGTAAGATCCCTCTTTGAGAAGTGGTTGGAGATGCGCTGCGGCGTCCTCACCTTCAAGCTGACGCAAGTCCTCCCGGGCACGGTTGTTGCGGGAGGTACTTCAGGGATTCGCTGGCAGGCGAGGGGAATGAGGAGTAGTTGGAACGCGCTCCGTGGGTTATTTTCTTATTTGTAGGAAATTTAAAAACGTGGGTTTAAATTTTTTAAATCTATGAATTATTTTATTATTTTTTCGTAGGTATCCCAATCAGCAAACCCTTTCGTTTAATACCCATATCATGGGGGTGCATTTCAAATAGTCAATCCGCCATCTTCGATGTCCGCCATGTTGGATTTAAGACACATAACAAATTTTTTCATATTCCTAACAGCAAAACCTTTCATTTGATACCCATATCATTGGGGTGCATTTCAAATAGCCTGTCCGCCATCTTGGACGTCCACCATATTAGATTTATTTAAATTTATTTATAAGTCACGTGACTATTTTTTTTCGTATTTCTGACAGAAAACCCTTTCATTTAATACCCATATCATCGGGGTGCATTCCAAATATCCAATCCGCCATCTTGGATGTCCGCCATGTTGGATTTAAGACACGTGACTATTTTTTTCGTATTTCTGACAGAAAAGCCTTTCATTTAATACCCTTATCATCGGGGTGCATTCCAAATAGCCAATCCGCCATCTTGGATGTCCGCCATGTTGGATTTAAGACACGTGATAATATAATATTTTTTGTACAAACTAAATAAAAAAAACTTGAGAGGTGTCAAGGGACACCCGGATGGAACGAAGTTCCTTTCGATTAATTAGTGAAGGAATTGTAATAAAATTTTATTTTTTTATTGTTATAATAATATTTTTTGATTTTTGTTATTTGACATCTGGGATTTCTATTTTGATAATAATATCGGTTTCAACACCCTCAAAAACAACGAAAACGACATCCATGATGAAAACCTCGATAATTTTGGCAGCCGCCACTTTGGATTTACATTTTGACTGCAATATTGGATTCAACACCCTCAAAAACCATGACAACGACACCCATGACGAAAACCTCGATAATTTTTTCAGCCGCCATCTTGGATTTACATTTAAACTGCACCATCGGTTTCAACACCCTCGAAAACCATGAAAACGACAACCATGACGAAAACCTCGATTTTATGCAGCTGCCATCTTGGATTTACATTTTGACTGCAACATCGGTTTCAACACCCTCGAAAACCATGAATAATCTTCGCGACTCCACCCCACTCCACTCCACTCCGCTCCGCTCCGCTCCACTCCGCTCCACTCCACTCCACTCTTTGAGCTCTAGCACTCTTTCGCAACGCGCGATAAGGAACTTCGTTCCAATAAACACATTACCCTCCTTTGCGTCGCGCAGTCGGATAAAAGTGTCGTGCCAACTTTTCGTAAGATTTTTTTCCGTCCAGCCCCCTTTCACAACGCGCGATAAGGAACTTCGTTCCAATAAATAATAAAATTTATTTAGCGCATAGGCATACACAAAATTACTTTTATAAAAAAAAATGTGCTAGGGACTCATAGCGTGAGACTTTGTCCAATAAGTATAATATGTATAAAGTAACATAAATTAGTACCTAGTATTGCTCTACGAGTTGAGAATGTACTCTCGCGAACATCTACGGCTGACCCTCAGATCAACTGACCACTAATTATCTAGCAAAGGCATTTGTTACCAACTTGCATAGCTTGATAACGTCACTCCTAAAACAAACCAACTATCTATTAATTTTATGATTATTTAAATGTTTGTTTACGCTATAATAATAATATCGGAATCTTACTTTGCTTGATATAATGTTTGTTGTCCTGCAATAGATGTAAGTATTTTATAATTTTACATTTCTAATTAGGTGGATAAGTTTCATCCATCATAAACTGCACCGTTAATATAGATATTTATTTATTTACACAATATTTTAAAATTAACAAAATGTACAATATAAACAGTATTACACAAAAAAAGTATTTACATTCACATAAACACCAGTCAAAGTATCAATAAAGCGTCCATGCGCGGGCGGGATCAATTTGGATTACCTGAAGCGCGTTACTCTATAATGCACACTAACGCAAAAACCACGTAAATACTTGCACAAACACAAACGTGTACGCATAGTCGAACGATAGCGCGAGCGGAGCAGCGAGCGACACAGCCTCCCCGTCTGAATGCTAACGCGCGACTGCCCACAGACTACTTAGAGATACTACGTATCGACTGCCGCGGGCCGCCCTCGCCCGGTTTTATATATGGAAATCTTAATAATTGAATGTTCCTTGTATGAAGTCGGTTAAAAATATTGACTGATTTACATGAGCGTTGCTCACTTTGTAGTAAATTTTAACACCGATTGATCTATTCAAAAATATTTTAAATAAACGAAACCGTTTAGAAGTTCTGAGCATTTATTTGAAAAAAATAGCGTGTTGTTAAATATTTTTTTACAGCTCAACTATTTGTCTTAAGAAAATAAAATTTACTCACATTGTTGTACATGAATCTACAGTAAACATATTTTTTTTTTCAATCTTTACACCCAGCCGTTAATGAGGACGATGCTTTAGAATGTAACGTTTTTACGGCTTAAAAGGCGCGAAGGCCCTTAAGCGGCGTCAGCGGCGCCGCGCTGCGCCGCGATGCGCCGCGCGGCGCATCTCAACGTAGTGGTGAGTCGCTGCACATCTCGACGATGCAAGATGTTAAACTGGGAGCTAGAGGTGTCTGAGTATGCGTAATGTGAGTGTCGAATTTCGCCAACCGATTTAAGTGACGAAAAGGTCAAATAGTAACAATGTTTATCTTGCCGGTCCATTTTTTACGCCCTCTTCTCTTATTCGTAAACGGAATGTATTGAGTACATGATTTAAAATCATTTTAATGATTATTTCCGTAATAATTTATAGAAAAATCAGATCACAGCTTTTTGCGGGACAGATAAAGCTCATAATATTTAATTGCATAAAAATATTTTTTCCAATCAGTTAGGAACTTGTTCTGATTTGCTGAACTGAATTAAATGAAGTACTGAACTAAATGAGTGGACTACTTCATCAAGCGAAAAGATACACATACTTAATGCAGGCAGGATATGTATTGTCACTATTTTAGTCCAGTCAAATTAGTAAGTTCACCTCGGAATTCGAGATACCCAGCTGTAAGTCTGTAAATACATGTATTAGGACACCCTTAAAGTTGTCTCAAAACCTACATATGGTAGGGTGTACGCAACTATAAAATTTCAAGGTCAATATATCATATACAGGGTTACTGGTTAAGTCGACCTAGATCCTTTGAGGGGTTATAGTAGACGTCATTTTTGACTGATTTTACTATGGGAACCCCTATCCCAATCCTTACCGTTTTTAAGTTATTAGACTTTTAATTTTTTTTTTAAATATTCCACCTCGGCGTCATAAACTGGTTATTGTAAGAATTTTACGATGTTTAGGACGCTAAAGTGATACTTTTTTGATAGCTTACGAAAGACTCATTCTATTGAAACCTCTATATTTGATAAATTACTCATATCTTGGGAAATAAATGACTGGAAAGTTCAAATATGTATTGAAAATTTTTTTGGAGCTACCCTTGTCTTTTGGGCCAAATTTCTCTAAATAAATTTACGGTACTTGATTGGCAGATTGCAGCAAAAACACTCTGCTCTGCTTAATAGAAATGTACATTCGAATTTTGAACCTCCTTTTTTTATGAAATCGGTTAAAAGAGTATTGACGAGTTTGGTTAAAAAACCACCTTGTCAGTATCAACCTTTGTTTTCTGGACATTACTTACTAAAAGTGGATATTGTGTGGTACCATTTTAAAAAGCTAATGAGACAAAAGTGTTTTTGCTGCAATCTGCCAATCTAATACGTACATTTATTTTGAGAAATTGGGCCCGAAAGACAAGGGTAGCTCCAAAAAAAATTCAATATTTGAACTTTACAGCCATTTATTTCCCAAGGTATGAGTAATTTATCAAATATACTAGTTTCAATAGAATAAGTCGTTCGTAAGCTATCAAAAAGTAGTATCACTTTAGCGTCTTAAACGTCGTAAAATTGTAACAATAACCAGTTTATGACGCAGAGGTGGAATATTTTTGAAAAAAATCAAAAGTACTAATAACTCAAAAACGGTAAGGATTGGGATAGGGGTTCCTATAGCAAAATCAGTCAAGAATGACGTCTACTATAACCCCTCAAAGGATCTAGGTCGACTTAACCACTAAGCTGTATATGATAATTTGACCTTGAAATTTTATAGTTGCGTACACCCTACCATATGTAGGTTTTGAGACAACTTTAAGGGTGTCCTAATACATGTATTTACAGACTTACAGCTGGGTATCTCGAATTCCGAGATTCTTACCTAATTTAAGCTAAAATGACTGGACTATTTAGGGTCTCAGGTATAAGAATTCGGTCATACATAGTTGCCTTCATTCGGGTTTTGTATACTCAACTACCTCTAGCCCCTGGACTATGTAACTGACACCAAATGGACGACTGCGGGACGAAGGGAGGTGGGGCGGGAAGCACGTGGCGAATGTAGACACTCCGCTGCACCGCGCGGCGTTTGGCTGCGCAGCGCGGCGCATCGCGGCGCAGCGCATCGTCGCGTCTCGGTCTGAACTGACCCTATAGCATTCTATTATGCATACTACTAGCGCCATCTAGTTCTAAATATCTGAACTAGGTAGACAACAGTACCCTTAGCATGAGTTCTCACTCTTTTACTTTACAGCGTCTTTCCAGTATTTACAGCGTTTCTTGTATGAAAAAAAAACTTGAGAGGTGTCAAGGGACACCCGGATAGAACGAAGTTACTGTATACACTCAACAAAAATAATCGTCGCGACTCCACTCCACTCCACTCCGCTCCGCTCCGCTCCACTCCACTCCACTCCACTCTTTGAGCTCTAGCACCCTTTCGCAACGCGCGATAAGGAACTTCGTTCCAAAAAGTGTCGTGACAACTTTTCGTAAGAATTTTTTCCGTCTAGCCCCCTTTCACAACGCGCGATATGGAACTTCGTTCCAAAAATGGAACAGCGCCTCTGGTGTGCGAAGAAGGAACAAATTTTTTCCTTGAAAATTGTCAAAGTTCCAGTTTACTTTACGTCTCAAATACTGAAAACTCGTGATAAGGGTAGAGATGGACACAATCATCTATATATTTAAATAAAATTGGAGTGTCTGTTTGTAATATTGAAATAACCATTTTTTACTACATGCATACGAATATAAATATACAGTACATAGCATACACCAAAATAACATTTTTTACAATTTTTGTCTGTCTTTCTGTTTGTAATGGCTAATCTCCTACATTGCGAAAACGCGGGCACAGCTAGTAATAATCTAATATGTGCTTGGAGATCAGGGTCAGCTCAGACCGAGACGTGACGCTGCGCGCACATTTAAATAGAGCTACTCAAAATGTGACGTTATTTACTACAAGAAAAGACACACATTTGAAGTATCGTTGCGTCACGTCGCGCCGCCTCGCGTTTTGGTGTGAACTGACCATCAAGGTGAAGAATCATTTTTACTTTCAAGACAGTCATGTTATCATTAATTGTGACCTCATCATAACATGAATGTTGGCTCCATAATAAGAAACAGCTTACCCTTCTTTGATAGTCACATTGTTCATCAAGATACAGTTGCTCAATCTAACTTTGTTCTCAACTGTACAATTGGCACCAATGAATGTATTTTTGATGGAAGTCTTCTCACTGACGACACTTTTCTCTCCGACTGTACTGGTCTCATCTATTTGTTTGGTTTTCACTTCACTGTCTGGGTGGAATCTATCAGTTATGGGAGTCCCAGTCAATTCTTCCCATTTTGACAATATCTGGAATATTCAGAAAATAATTTGATGATTATTTCTACAGGCTAACTATGAATAAGAATACAAGAAATACTGGGAATATATTAGTAGCTTTCATGTAAGTGTTTTAATGATAATATTAAATTCTGAAAGTTGTTCTGAATGATCTATGAAAACAACAAAAATATCATGTCTTTATAAGGGAGACCCTTTAAATATCTATTTTATTTTGATTTTAGTATCTCTTGTTACAGTGACATAACTGTCGCGCTAGCGATAAGAGCAGTAAGTATGTTTTATGTTGTTAGGCAAAAAGAAAAAAAAGAATAAAAAAAAAGAATTAAATAAAAATAAAACATACTGCTCTTATTGCTAGCGCGGCAGAACAGAAATACATCTGTGAAAATTTGACTGTCTTCATAGCACAACTTATGAGATACAACCTGGTGACATATGGACAGACAGAGGAGTCTTAGTAACAGGGTCCAATTTCAACCTTTGGATAAGGAACCCTAAAATGGAACATCTTTGAATATCTTTGGTTGAAAATGGGTAAACTTTAATACTGAACTTGTCAAAAAAACACTGTATTGGATTTTTCTTACCTTATTATTTGATAGATAAAATGATGAAAGTGTGTTCACTCTTATGCCAAATGTGTTCTTGCTAGGTATATGGGCATAGCACCTCAACAAGTCATTGTAGAAAACACCTTTACTTCCTAGTTTATGATCATTGTAAGCGGTGAGCTCCCTTAGTTTACTCTCATAACCATTCTCTACTGCAAAGTCAAATATATCTTTAGTGACTTCTATATTTTTCTCAGAAGTGCCCTTTTGCTCTGCTGGTTTTTTAGGCTTAGACAATTGCTTTTTCACTATATGAGGTATTAGTTCTCCTTTGATAGATGTGAACTTGTCTGATTCTACAAGGTAGTCTAAAACCCACTGCTTCATCACATACACATGGGCGTCTAGCAGTCGGCTGTACATACTTATAGCATCAAACTTCTTCACCAACATTCTCGGTATGGTAACATTCTCCTCAAAGTCACTGGCACTGGCTAAGAAGACAAGTCTTTGTGTTTCTTTGTCTATACAAACAAGATCTCGGTCTGGTTTTGCCTTAGTTTTTGGTCCTGGGAGTTCAATCCATTCTTCTGGGCCATTGTTGAAGAATAAAGTTGTGAGGGCAGCATCGTACTTTCTATGAACATTCAATACTTCATTGAGATTGATGTTTGTGATGAGGTCCCCAGAGACAACAAGTAGGTCAGTGGTTACTCTGCTACTGATGTGTTTCAGTGAGTCTGCGGTACCCCAGTCCTCATCCGAAGGGATTACTATTAATTCATATTTAATTTTTAAAGGACATTTTTCTAGAGCATTTAATATATTAGACTTATCTTCATCCAGTACAACCACAAGGGTCTCTGAAATGAACACATTTTTAATGAGAATATGAAACTTTAATAAATTGCAATGTATAATTATTATTGTAACGGCATATATATTAAAGCTAATAATTAAAAGGCAAAGCATATAAAAAACAAGCACTTTGTCTGTGCTCTAATATAACTGATAGTTTACTTTAAAAAAATAAGAACAAAAACCCTACCTTGAAAACCGATTTTCTCAAGCAAGTTCAAAGAGTACCACAGCACTGGGTAGGGCCCCACGGGTAAGATACACTTGGAGACGGAACCACCGACGTCAGGCAACCGGGAACCTCTCCCCGCAGCCAGCACAACAGCTTGGAACTCAAGTATTTTGTGCATTCTTAAAGGTACGTTCAATATTCCTGTAAAAATAGTTTATAACACCACTTAGTACTTGATTATTTTAGTACAGATATATAATTATGTATGATTTTATTTAGTGTTGAATTAATTTACCTTGCAAATTTATATTAAATTAATATTCGTAGGTTTCATCATTCATTGAATAACCCCACAAAATTCCACAATCTTGCAATTTACGTCAGGTGGACACGTCAAAATGACATGACAATGACGTTGACATTTTCTGTGACAAGCACAGATTATTAACGTTAAGGGGAATGCTCCAACCAGCCCGCGAAATTCAAATTTTCTTACGTTTTTTGCAATTTGCAGGCCAGTGACATGTTGTAACTTTATCAAAATATGAATTGCGGTAATAACAAGTATAATTTTAAATATAAAAATTATCAAAACATTCGCTCCACCAGCTCTCACATAGAAAAGCTGCATCTTGTTAAAATCTCCGAAATCTAACTTAGATGCAGCTTTTCTATGCGGGCAACATCGAAGCAATCACTTAAATAGCGGTCGATTTAAAGGTGGACGCACACTTATCCGAGCCGAACGCGTCGAAGGAGTCGAACGAAACGAATTTTTTAATTCTGTATAATTATGAAATCTCATGAAATCTCGCACACTTATCCGCGCTGAATCGTCCGTATTGAACGAAAGGATTTTTAGATTTCTTATACAGAATTCTTAAATTCGTTTGTTTTGTTCGACGCGTTCGGTTCGGATAAGTGTGCCACCTTTGTTTGTTTGATTACGTTAATTTTACCATTTACTTACCACCTTACCACTTTTTTTGTTACTGGCTTGAAGCTAAAGTTATGTTAGTCCCCTTCACACGAGCAGTCTTTATACGGGCGTTAAAAAAACAAACAAAAAAAGCAGCAATAGTGGTATCGGGTACCAATACTACGATAATTAAAAGTATGTTCATGGTTAGGTATTGTTTTATTATATTAAAAAAATATCCAACTTCATTAGGCCAAATCAATGAGCCTGGAAGGAAATATCATCCGCCGGTGGAGTTACAGAAATGCCACCAGATTCATCAATGCTATCAATTGGAGCTGTTGAAAAACAAAAGTACATTAAAGTTTGATACTCTGATACTAAAGTGTTCCCAAGCTATCTTTGCACTCAGTCAATTAGAACTACTTGTATGCTTTAAAGTGTTGACAGATGTGGGGACAGGACGACAGCAACACGATATTGCGCGCACACTAATGTTCATCGATTTTCGACTTTGTGATGAACGAAGACAGTTCATGTTCGATTGGGATAATTTGACAGATTAGGGTAGGTTGATGTGTTCACGAAGACTGTCCGTTTTTGGACACCACTCTGTCAATAGCATAGTATGACGATGCAACGTGCACACTATTGGACAACAGCAACAGACCGGTTTAATCCGAAATCGCATTACATTCTTAACTTACCACGTTTTGCAGACTCCGGCTCCGGTGTAGCAGGTGTTTGGGGGGTTGGCCTATTGCATGGCAAACATGGTAATTTTGTGGTTTGGTCATCCACCATGTATAACTGGAATATACATTTATATTTTTATAAATTACTTTTAGTAGGTTTTATTTTTAAATACTCGCAGCACAGGAATTTCCCTTGCATCGTGGGAGCATTTTCAAACACTAACAAACACAAAACCGTTACCGTAAATGTTCAAACAAGGGAATGAAACATACATCGTCGTAGTGGGTTGCGATAGCCTAATCGATAAGGTGTGTGGAGTACTTATCCAGAAGACATGGGTTCGAGTCCCACTCGCAGTTGAGTTTTTCTTTTCTCAATAATATCTTGATATACACAAACAGCCAGTTCGGGAACTACCAGCAAGCCATATAAATAACTATTTCGTACGGGAATCGAAACCGCACACACTACACACGAAGCGGGTCAGACAATCGTTCTGCCATTGCGCCAACCGTGCCGACTAAATCACATCATCTGCCTATAATGTTCCCACTGCTGGGACACAGGCCTCCTCTCTGTGAGAAGGAGTGGGCCATAATCCACCACGCGGGCCCGTGCGGGTTGGTAGATGTCACATGTCTTCGAATTTTTGGTTCTAGGACATGGCGGTTTCCTCACGATGTTTTCCTTCACCGTTTTGAAAGCAGTGGTGATGAAATAAATTACACGAAGTAATGCGCCTGGCGGGGTTCCACTGGGCCACCACTGCTCTCTAAATACTGCTCTCGTCTAAATACTAAAGCGAAAATAAAATGTATTCAAACCTTTCCATCACTCCCTAGGGCAGTATGAATCGTTCTATTGGCTGGCTGGACAACCAGGCCTGGTAGAGGTTTGTTTAACCCATCAGTTATCATAGTATGTGAACCGCCGCAGTACCGTTTACAAATATGAGATCTGTTGGTATACATTAACTTCGAATGAAAATATTCTTATTGACATATAGACTAGACTAGCTGTTCCCCCCATTTTGAGCCCCACTGCTCTGCTACTAATTGGTCGTATCGAGATGTCTACCTCGATAAATGGACTATCCATCACAAACATATTTTTTCAATGCGATTCCGTAGTTTTTAAAATTAGCGCGTTCAACCAAACAACTTCTTCAGCGTTACAATATTAGTATGGTGGATGGATTGTACTAGATGAGCAGGAGTTTCAGTTCCATTTAGGTGAGCTCGCTCAATCTTAGGCCTCATATTTCCTGCCGGGTGGCGGAATTAACGAGCTACCGTGACCCGGAACGTAAAGGGCTGTTGGATTTTCGTCAGTACAAAGTCTGACAGTTCATCCTCCTCTGTCTTGGGTGGGAGGACTAATTTGATGATTTTACTACACAAAAAAAAAGGCCTCATCTTTGCCTCTAGGCTAAATTGAAGCTAAGAAGCAAGCTCATTAGGTACTACATAAAAAAAAAAAAAACTATTTTACCTCGGATCCCTATCGTGTGGTATAGGCATATCAGGAAAACAAGGTTTAGTATCTCCGGCTCCTTTGGTTTTTGTTTCAGCTTCAGCCCCTTCAGCGGGTTCTCTGGCCGAAGGGAACTTTGGCAAGGCTGGCACCTTGTTCACTTCTACTAAGTCCATGTGAGCTGGAGTTCCACAAGATAAACATGTCGTGTCTCTGAATACTTTCTTGTTGAGTATCGCACTCTTTGGTTCCCCAACTATTTCTACTATTATTTTTATGCGGTCTTTTAACATGTTCAGATACTTGTTGATATCGGTTTTCAAAGTCTCCACTTGAAGCAGATCCGCTTTCTCGTTAAGCACTTTTACCATGTCTTCTATGGATTTCTGAAATAATAATGTTAAGACTGCGAAAGAGTATTATTTCTAAAAAGTTTTTAAAGTGGACTAAGTCGTTGTTGCCTTCGGGCATGCCGAAATCGCTACGGTAATACCCCTCTTTGAGGAGTCGCTGAATAGGCGGCACGGCGTCCTGACCTACCGCCTGACGCAGGTTTTCACCAGATACAGAAGTTTCGGGAGGTACCTGTGTCGGATGAGAAAGGAAGAAACGCCTGGGTATCACTACTGCGAGGATTGCCCGGAGAACACGGTAGAGCATACGGTGCAGAACTGCCCCGCTTGGGCAGAGCACCGTCGTGTCCTCACGACGGCGACAGCGACGAGCCCTCTCACGCCCGGCATTGGTCGAGGCCATGCTGCGGGGCGAGACGGAGTGGGAAGCGGTCGCGTCCTGCGAAGCAGTCATGCTCGCGAAGGAGGAGGCGGGCAGCGTGAGGGAAAGGACAGCGTCCTTCCTGCACCTCAGCCGCAGTGGTAAAAGCCCACGGGCGACTCGCTGTCCGACCATGGACCATGCCCGGGTCGACGGCGCATTGTGTTCCACGCGCGCCTCAAAGAGTGTCAGCACATGACGAAGGAGTACAGGGCTCTTAGAGGACCAAAGCCTGCCGGGGTCGCGGGATTAACGAATACCGTCACCCTGGAACGTGAGGGTCTATTGAAGGACACCGTGGATTTTAGTCAGTACAAGTCTGACAGTCCGCCCTGCCCTACCCTGGGTGGGAGGAATCATTTGATGATTTTAAACGGTAAAATGAAAAAAAAAATTGTCTCCCTTTTTATTCTACTAAATGTAAGGGGGACTGCTGAGTGTGATGTCCTAGGATTGATTTATTTCCCAAAGGAATATTCCTATGGCAGCCACGGAGTCAGATTTGTAGTTAGTTGATGATGCCGTTTTATTACATGGAACTTAAATATACTGGCGAAGTGTGGGATTACACGTGATATTTTCGGGGAACGGAAGCAAGTAGGTACGGAAACGAATAACTAACCTGCCAAATATTCTCCTGGTTATTAAATGTATCATATGCGGCCGCTATACGCTTCTCGAAATCACCTCGTACAGCTTCAAAATGTTGCAACGCAACTAGTCCGTTCAACTCAGATATACCAGCCTTGTCTCGCAGTGCATCTGCTACTTCATCTCGATCCGATTTCGTATCCCTCAACATTTCTATCTCTTTCCACAATTTCTGATAACAAAGATAAACAAATTCAATCTTTTTGTGTTCAATGTAAATAATACGAAGTAAGTGGTATTAGATACTAACTTCCAGATCATATGCTATTGAATTTTGAATATCTTTCAATTCTTTTTGACGGAATGCAATAGATTCACAGTCAATCTGAAAATTCGTGAAATTGTTATGCAGCTCAGCAATAGCTGTAAAAAGAAAACATATTCTTAATAAAGTTGTATAAAAATATGTTGATAAATCAATAAGTTATTTTGATCATTTCAGTACGAATATGATGAATTCATACCTTCGACGTCTCCACCAGAGTTAGCTAACACTTCACTCATAGTATCCAATCCTATTTCTAAATCGTGTTGCATTTGCGTCAATTGCTCTTGATAGCTCGTCATCTAAAACCAGAACAGAGCGCAGAATATACTCACTACATTATAAAACAAAGAGCCGCGTTTTTGTTATCTGTTCACAATAGGCTCAAAAACTGCGCCAAGCATTTTAGCATGAAAATGCTTATGTGCACATGCTTAATAGACAGAGTGATTCATGCCAAAAATATAAACTTTTTTAGTTCAGACATATTACTACAAAAAACTTAAACATCTATTGAACACCTGTCTAAGAAAGTGTGAACTGCAAAACAGCATTTGACGGTGATATAATGGTCGTTTAAAATGTACACAGCTCTACACAGCACTCTAAGGCAAAAATTGCTGACGTTACTCAAAAAGCCGCTAAGCTGAAGCACTGGGCCTGTCACGTCTGTTGCGTGTCCAATGACCTGTGGACCAAGATATCCAGTTTTTGGACAACCAGAAAGCGTTGCAAAACTTGTAGAAAATGGCGGGACGAGCTAGAAAAAAACTTACGACCAGTGCATGGTCTACTTTATCTCTGGATGAAAGTCTTGGGGACAGTCCTTTGCTAAGCTGAAGGATTATGTGTGCTTGCGGTATTAGTATCTGTTTCAGGAAATAAAAAGTATCTCACCTGAGAGGAAAGGCCAGTGTCAAGCGCATTTATTTGGTCTGCATACTGCTTAACTACATTTTCCAAATCAGTCATACGCGAAGTCACCAGTATAGCCTGATCGAGTTTTCTTTCTGTGTAGGTACATAACAATATTTTTTTAATTTTATGCTCTATCCGAAAACACTACAAGCCAATCATAACAAAGGGGGTTTACATAATTATACATACATCCAAAGTACGTAAATTTTAAATCATCATCATCATCATCAGCCGGAAGACGTCCACTGCTGAACATAGGCCTCCCCCTTAGACCGCCACGCCGAACGACAATTCGCCACTTGCATCCATCGGCTGCCCGCGACCCTCACGATGTCGTCGGTCCACCTAGTGGGAGGCCTGCCTACGCTGCGTTTTCCGGTCCGTGGTCGCCACTCGAGAACTTTTCTTCCCCATCGGTTGTCAGTTCTACGAGCGATGTGGCAAAATCATTTATTTTCAATTAGGCCATCAAAGAGGCACTTTTAAACGTCGATTTTTAAAATTAAGGAAATGGGATGGGATGGGATTGAATCTACACCCATTCGCTAAGGTAGGTTGTATGAAGAAGAATGGGCAAGAAACTCCATACTTACTCTTTTTAAAAATTTTTACAATATTTTTTTAACATCATTTGAAACAAAGAATGTGAAATCAATGTACCTTGAAAATCTAGACTAAAAATATAAAAATATTGGCCTGCCTATTGCCACTTCAACTTGCAAATTTTATGAGCTATGTCGGTGACTCTGGTTCTTCACCGAATATCCATGTTCCGGATTTTATCCCGCAAAGAAACTCCAAGCATAGCTCTTTCCATTGCTCGTTGAGTGACTTTTAGTCTCTCTAAAAGGCCAGCAGTCAAAGACCACGTTTCAGAGCCATATGTCATCACTGGCAACACACACTGGTTAAACACCCTTGTCTTGAGACACTGTGGGATTCTCGATGAGAAGATATCATGTAACTTCCCGACCGTTATAGAAAAAAGAAAATTTTAAATGCGGTTGGACAAATATAGGTGAAGATCAAGATAATGAAAACAAAGATATATTTATTTTGTAAAAACACGAGTCATACATATACAGTACCTAATACAGGTCTTAAAATAAAATAATTTAGCTACACGTTTTGCCATTTAGGTGGACAGATGATCTGATGAAGACCACAGGATCGCGCTTGATGTAAGTCTATAAGGGAGGCCTGTGTTCAGCAGTGGACATCTTACCGCTGATATGATGATTATGAAATGTAAGGGAAATATTTTTGTTATGTGAGTAAGTAATGTCAATCTGTTATGCATTATAATAAAACACAGACATTATAGTTGCTGCGCGCTGCTCGCACATCCTTATTTAAATGGTATGAAAGTTTAAAGCTAAGAACATGTGACGTTTGTGACCGTCATGCTCTTGCGTCTTTCTCCACACCTATCTGTCCAAGATAGCCCTTAATAAACTTTAAAGTTGTAGAACTATTGACTCTCGTTAATCCCTTTTAAATTACAATTGCAGATCTTATATGACTAAGACAAAATAAATTAAGCTTTAATTTACCCAAACCCGCTGACTGGTAGTATGCGGATTCAGCTGTGGAGGTAGTCCGTGCCGTTTCGGCTTTCAGTTTTTCTATCAAAACGATACGTAAATCTTGAGTTGCTTTTCTGTAATGTATAAACTATAAATATTATTTTTTACTTCGTGTTTAATCTGTATTTTGGCAAATTTCAGTGTAAATAGTGGCAAACAGAGGTTACCAGTGACTAAAGTGTTTTTTTGGTTCATTTCTTTTGGAGCGGCAAAATCCCTTCGCCCGTTGAGCGAAAGGGACTGTCAGACTATTACTGAATAAAGATCGACCATGTTCCTTCAACCCTTCACGCTTCAGGGTATCGGTCATCTTCTTCGTGTCGATGATTCCTTTTAATTAAATGAGCTTCGCTCAAAACTCTTCCGCATTTACGGCGTTGGTGGCGGCCTCTTAAAGTGCCGGTGGAATTTCAAAAAGTACAAGTGGCGAGGTAGGCCATCGTTAGTGATGAGGCTTCGCAGTCTCAAGCTTCTTCATCGGTATTCTGGTGGTATGTGTACATGGTACCGGACCATGTTGTACTTGCAACGACCAATCTGGTTTCGCAATCGGTTCCAGTTCTTCCGAATGGGCCATGGAAGTCGATGGCCAGCTGGGAGCTTTTCTGCAGGCTCACCACATTTACTAACCAAAACGACTACCTACACCCTCATGACATAGAGTAGATCAAATTCAACGATCGCATCTTGCGTTGCTTAACATATGAATTTCTGTCTTAAATAAATTTTTATTTTTAGTAGATAGTATAGCGGGATACTTCAAAAAAACAACGTTCCCCTATTTAAAAAACGTATAATTCTTAAATATTTTCAAAATGTAAAAAAAAAAATAAAAGAAATCAGTTGGGTTGCGATTGTGCCAGGTTATCGATAGTATCTAGTATTGAATTATAAAACAAATTGGTTGCACACAATTAAAACTGAGTTATTATGCGATTATGTCAGATTAACCAACGAAAGTATGAATTAATTGTTACTTAATTTATTAAGGGAAAACCAAAATCTTGAAATTTAGAGGTAAAATAATCAAGCGAACCTTGCGGTAATTAACTAATTGGCCAATGCTAATTAACGCGCCTCGGTAAGAATAGAAAGATTGTGTAAGATAGTGGTTTTTAAATGCCTAAATCCTCACACATACCCTGAGTAGGGGTTGTATTGCTAAGCCTTACATAAAAATATCAATTTTAACAATAAAAGAAATAAATAAAACAGTAAAATGGAAATGCTCAGCTGGATCCTGTCAGGATGACGAGACGCGCTGCCGGCCTGCTGCGGAGCACCGTGTTGATAACCTCGGTCAACACAGAAACAGGTCTTCAAAAAAAATCTGGCTCTGGATCACATTTGCCGGCTTAAGAGCCTGGCAAATTCAGGAACCGGAAATGGCTGTACGCGACCACACCGGGTCGCGGCGGAGCGTTGCTCCAGACTGCTATCTTATAAACTTGTGGGTGATGCCGTACTCAGCGTTTCCGAACCATGAGAAAATTTTCAGATTACGCCATTCCGGCGAATAGAAGAGCAATATATTTATTTTGCAGCACTGATATACTCACTTCACTGATTTAAAGCCCAGATTTACAACGAAAAAATAAAAAATTCAGCGATTAAACGTATCGGGCAACAATCCACAACCAACTGACACAAAGAAAAAAATCTTCACTTTTTTTCGAGAACAGAAACAAATTCAAATTTAAAAAGATTCAGAACTTAAAAAAAAAATTGAGTCCAGGCTTCCAAAAACAGGTTGCATAACAATTTCTATTAAAAAAGGTGCTACTCAAAAATGTAGCGTTTTTTTTAAAAACGCTGCAGTACCCCCTTTCCAAGAAAAAAAAAGTCCGGCAATAAGCAATACAAGAAAAAAGAACAACTAGCCCAGGAGGATAAAAGGGAAAAAACCAGAGGAAATTAACCTAGACTAGCCTAAAACACTATCCCTAATAGTTGACCTAAACTAAACCTAAGATTGTCCGGTCAAGAAGATAACAAGGAAAAATTAAGTCTAAGTAAAACTAAGCTAACTTAACAGTAGTGCAAGTAGCAGCTACCTAATTATACAACTAACTTCATACTAGAACGACAAAGTCAACAAAGTGACCTGAAAGAGCCAAAAGAATAAAGATAAGACCTAATAGTGCAAGTAGCAGCTACCTAATTATACAACTAACTTCAAACTAGAACGACAAAGTCAACAAAGTGACCTGAAAGTGCCAAAAGAATAAAGATAAAACCTAAGGTAAAAATAACACCTAGTTGACAAACGCGATCGATTGAAAATAATCTAACAGCTTCGGACAAAGAACACCATGGCCTAAAAATCGACACCAGACAAATCCACAATGAGTCTATAAAGGAGACTTCAGAAAAGAAAAGACAAAAAAAAACAAAAATATCTCAAGTCAAAAATAAGGCTTGGACATAAGACAAATGAACTTCAGTTCGAACAAAGGAACGTGAGTCTTTGAGAATACCAAAAATCAGCGTTCAAGTTCAAAGATACAACTTGAACGACCAAGTAGTACTCCGGTTCAAACCAGGAACGGGAGACAAAGGGAGGTTTTGGAATAAACCGGACTCAAGATATAACTTGAGCCTAAAGTCAAATCAAGTAACATTCGAACTTAAGAAAAAGTTTCAAAACGAAGATAAAAAATTCGATAATAGATTTTATCGACACCTGCACATCACTAAAGAATGCACCAGTATGGCTGAGTTCAAAGATTAAGAAAGTGACAAGTCTACCATTTCGGATAGGTTAAGCACAGTAATTAATTAACACAACGCCCTACCAAGTTGTGAAACACGCCATCTATAAATCAATTGTTTAACTAGATGCATCGAAACAACCAAAGAAGTTTTAATACAAAATTTAGAATAACGCCATCTATGATAGAACTAGCTATGACGCGACTTGACAAAGTACTGGCATAAAGTTTAGAAAAACGCCATCTATGTACGTTTATTGGAACTTAATGCTAGCAAAAACTCGACTAAAAAAGTTCCAACACAAAAGTTAGACCACTGCCATCTGTAATTATTTGTTGTTACTGAACCAATAGACAATTTCTAAGGGTCAAACTGAGCGCGATAGAATCGCTTGAGTCCCGTACAAAATACTTGAATAAAAAGATAGAGAAAAAAAGTTACTTTAGGATATCTTTAATATGATATCTACCAGAATGTACGGAATCACAGTCCTGTAGCAAATAAGTAGTCCTAGAAATAACTTGCAAAACACGACACTTAACAAAACGTGGAGCTAGCTTTCCAGAGAAAAAGTCTTCTCCAGATGACCTGGAGAAATTACGTCTCCATACAGTGTCACCAACATTTAGAGTAATAGCCGACCGATTGGAATTATAAGCTTGGGAGTTACGGAGGAAAGCCATAGAAAGATTATCAGCCACCTTCGCATATACCTCACGAAGAGAAGACAAATTCGAAGCGTGACGAGTCCGACTGTCCGCTAAATTAGAGCTTTGAGTCTGACTATTAGCACGGCTAGAATCCATAAGTACTTCCCTACCAAACATGAGAAAGTTAGGCGTGAAGCCAGTGGCTAGATTGACACATGAGTTAAGATAGAGCTTTACTCTAGGCAACATCTTAGCCCAACATCTTTGGTTTTCACCAACTAAAATCCCTAAGCATGTTACTACACTTTGGTTATAGCGCTCAACAGTATTCGCTTGGGGTGTATAATAAGGTGTAAATGTAGGGGATTCAATATGGAAAGATCTGAGGAAATTTAGAAACTGACTACTGCGAAAAACAGTGGCGTTATCGCATAAAATAGAACGAGGTACACCGAAGTTAAAGAAAATTTCGGACTCTAAAGCTTTTATAACAGCAAAAGCGTCTACTCTCTTAAGAGGAACAAGCCACACGTACTTTGAAAAAACATCGACCATAGAGATAATGTACTTATTACTGTAATAAGCGAGGGGCAACGGTCCAATCACATCAATCGAAATCATCTGCATGGGCATGGTCACTTGCTTAGGGTAGCAAATCAGTCCGCGAGGTTGCGTGTTCGCGATCTTATACGCTTTACAAACCTCACATTGTCTTAAAGTGCTAACGACGTCACGGTACATGTTAGGCCAATAAAAGGTTTCCTTAAGTTTTAGGTACGACTTGGATACACCTGGATGTATTGAAGGAAAACTATTATGTACTTCCCAAATCGCAGAAGTAACCTTTTCAGCTGGCAAAACAACACGCCATGGGTCGGAAGACAAGGGACTGGTGACAGGCATACGTCTTAGTAAGACACCGTTATGTATCGCGTAAGCTGGAAACATTTGTGGTGTATCACGGGCACCTAAAAATACCTTTTTGTACCAACGGTCGTTAGTATGTTCTGGACCCTGATCAAACGACACAGGACTAGCATATAATCTGGAAAGAGCATCTGGTACTATATGTTGTGTACCCTTGCGGTGTATGATATCGAACGTATATTGGGAGATCATAGTAGCCCAACGAGCTAAACGACCTGAGGGGTTGTTCAAAGTGAGAAGCCATTTAAGGGCCATATGGTCAGTTATGACAGAGAACTTGAACCCATCCAAATAGCACCGAAAATGTTTAATAGAATCTAGAACTGACAAAAGTTCGCGCTCTGTAGTGCTATAATTACGTTCAGCTTTGGAAAATAGGCGCGAATAATAAGCGATTGGATGCTCTA
The DNA here is from genome assembly GCA_954870645.1 of Agrotis clavis. Taxonomy (NCBI): domain Eukaryota; kingdom Metazoa; phylum Arthropoda; class Insecta; order Lepidoptera; family Noctuidae; genus Agrotis; species Agrotis clavis. Next base: position 16,357,890 of record OX940921.1, read on the forward strand.
CATCATCAATTTTTTGTGTTAAAACTGAACCAAGACCAACAGCAGACGCATCACACTGCAAGATGAACGGTTTCGAGAAATCTGGACATGCCATAACAGGGGTATCGATCAGAGCTTCTTTTAATTTTACAAAAGCCCGTTGAGCCGCGTCGTCCCAACTTATTGGATCACGACCTTTTCTCTTACCAATTAACGCAGTGAGCGGAGCTATTATGGTAGAAAAACCATTCACAAAACGCCTGTAATAGGAACACATACCAATGAAACCACGTAAAGACTTAGCAGTAGTAGGAGTGGGATAATCCCTAATAGCTTCGAGTTTACTGGGATCGGTTTGAAGACCCTTCTCATTTACAATATACCCTAAGTATTTTAATTCGCTCTTACAGAACACGCACTTTTTTAGATTAATGGATAAACCAGCCTTCTTAAGACGAGCTAGAACTTTCCTGAGAAGCGCCAGGTGACTATTAAAGTCCTTGGAAACTAAAATTAAATCGTCGACGTACCCGAAAACGCAGTCGTCGCTGGTAGAAGTAAATTCATAATTGACAATCATGTCAGTAAGACGTTGCATCTCAGAAGCGGCATTTGTAAGGCCAAATGGCATTCTAACAAATTCGAAAAGACCTCGTTGTGGAACAATAAAAGCGGTTTTCTGACAACTCTCTTTATCTGCGAGCGGAATCTGCCAAAAAGCACTCCTAAAATCAAGAGAGCTTATGTATCTAGCGCCTCGAAGGTTATCAAGAATATCATGAATGCGCGGGAGTGGGTACGAATCTCTAATGGTCACACTATTAAGCTTCCTACTGTCAACACAAAAACGCACCGAACCATCACTTTTTGTAACCATAACCACTGGACTAGCCCATGGGGAACGAGAGGGACGAATAACACCCAAGTCTAGCATTTTATCGATCTCCTCGTTGAGAATTTTTAATTTAACTGGAGATAAAGGATAATAACTTTGGCGGATAGGAGGTCCTGTTGTATTGATTTTATGGGACAGCCAAGATGTTTTTCCCAGGCCTATTTTTTCAGAAGAGATGTCTTCAAACTCATTAATGACTTGCTGAAGGTTCATCTCTTGTTCCAGTGATAAAACGTTGCGTGGATGAACGTATCGAACCTCGCTAACAGAGGAAATTTGTGGAGGTGAGTGCTGAACAGACGGGAGGTACATATTACCTCTAATATTTTTATCAAAAGCTTGACTAAAAACAGACGTTAAACCAAACTTATTCCAAAATTCGATACCTAATATCACGGAAGACGACATAGAACTTGCCACTAAAAACTCATGCGTAAAAGTTGTACCGTTAAACTGAACTGGGAGATAAACAGTACCCAGAATATCGATAGGCGAATTATTAGCCGAGATTGCACGAGGACAAGCATCACTCGCGTTCAAAGAAAGACCAAATTTCTGTATTAAACTATGACTAATAAGCGACATCTGTGCTCCAGAGTCAAGTAAAGCCTTAACAACCTGGTTACACAATAAAATTTCAATAAAAGGTCGATTATCAGTCGAATCAGTAGATATAACCGGCGACACTGTACGGTAAAGAGCGTGCCGTCGGTGGCTTAAGCATTTTTTGGATTGCACTTAGGACAATCACGTGTTATAAAACCTGGAGTGCGACACTTAAAACATAACATGCCGGTGACCTCCGGGCAAGAACGGTATGAGTGTCCGGGTTTGTTGCACTTAAGGCAGTGTGGTTGAGACAGACTGCAGGTTGGACAACTCTGAACCTTACTTTCACTTTGGTGGGATTTTGGAAACTGGGAAGCGTGTCCAGAAATAGGTGTCGGGTAAACGGTACTATCAAGACTAGCGACTGCTTTTGGAGTTTTAATAAAAGATTCAAAATGGGAAGCGGCCTCAATCAGACTATTTAAATCTGGAAACCTCTGTATAGACAAACAGGGGGTGTATTTAGGTAACATATTGTGTGTAATAATATCAACTAACTCTGGTTCCTCAATGGGTTTGACGAGTTTGGCATTAAGGTACGTCACACGGATAACAAACTCCCTCACAGACTGCTCAGGTCTCTGCCTAAGATTACGGACCTCTTGTCCAGTCCTGAATTCAAAGTCAGCTGACCCGAATGTTCTAAGGAAAGCCTGTCTGATCTCTATAAACGTCAGACCGGGTCGACGAATGGACCTATAGTATTGTAAAGCGATACCAGACAAAACCTCGTGGAAACGCCTAACGAGATAACTATCCGTTAGATTGTCAGCCTCCCTGCATTCTTCTAAACTAGAAAAAAAATCGCGAACACATGTCTTGCCATCAAAAGAAATTTTCCATTTTGACAGAGAGAACTGCTTGACGTACGGTGGACCATCATCGGATCTGATTGGTGAAGGCAGCATAGACTGGTTGGAACTACGAGAGACTCTAGGTGGAATAGGAGGTGGCGGTCGAGAGATGATAGGACTATCACGATGCGGAGTCTCGCCAATGGAATTTCCTTCTTCAGACATGATGTAAATAAAACTAAAACAACCCTAGGCAAAACACGAGCATAAAACTAGAATAAGTACGACGGCTGTGAATAAAAAGTCGATTTGATCCTAAGCAAAAAATAGGCACCCCAAGTACAGCTGGACCTAAACACAAAAAAAACTAGACACACAGCGACCAGCCGTGACCGGAATTGCCAAGCTAGGAAACAAAAGACACAACTAAGAACAGACAACAACCGTGCATACAGAGCTTACCTTTGCAACACGACGCCTATAAGTTCATACAACACACTCATACACTACGGGTTCTAACAACCGCTAGCTAAAGGAAAACAAATTAAACACAGGGGATAATAATTAGGTAAATTATGTATTTGGTGGGTGAGAAATAAAAGAGGGTTGTGTGTTTTATAGTTCACAAAATTATTTTATATAAATGATGAATAATTACAACTCACACAAGCAAACAAAGCACAATACCCCGCCAGTTCTTCGTGATCGTATCTGTAGTTCAGGGCTCGTGATGTATCACCATGGGAACAGTCCAGGCTCTAGGAATCTCTTAAACTGGCCACTTGGGTAATCACGTTAGAGTCCTGAAACAAACAATAGGAATAAACAGAGAACAAATTAGCTCACACAGTGGAAGAAATTATTAGCTCACTTGGAGTGAGCTACCACCCTCGATTTGCAAAAAAAAAAAAATTATGTGATGTAGAGTTAAATAACAAGTAGTATGGACAAGAAAAATACTTACTTTATTAGTTCGGGCGCCATATATAGCGGGATACTTCAAAAAAACAACGTTCCCCTATTTAAAAAACGTATAATTCTTAAATATTTTCAAAATGTAAAAAAATAAATAAAAGAAATCAGTTGGGTTGCGATTGTGCCAGGTTATCGATAGTATCTAGTATTGAATTATAAAACAAATTGGTTGCACACAATTAAAACTGAGTTATTATGCGATTATGTCAGATTAACCAACGAAAGTATGAATTAATTGTTACTTAATTTATTAAGGGAAAACCAAAATCTTGAAATTTAGAGGTAAAATAATCAAGCGAACCTTGCGGTAATTAACTAATTGGCCAATGCTAATTAACGCGCCTCGGTAAGAATAGAAAGATTGTGTAAGATAGTGGTTTTTAAATGCCTAAATCCTCACACATACCCTGAGTAGGGGTTGTATTGCTAAGCCTTACATAAAAATATCAATTTTAACATTAAAAGAAATAAATAAAACAGTAAAATGGAAATGCTCAGCTGGATCCTGTCAGGATGACGAGACGCGCTGCCGGCCTGCTGCGGAGCACCGTGTTGATAACCTCGGTCAACACAGAAACAGGTCTTCAAAAAAAATCTGGCTCTGGATCACATTTGCCGGCTTAAGAGCCTGGCAAATTCAGGAACCGGAAATGGCTGTACGCGACCACACCGGGTCGCGGCGGAGCGTTGCTCCAGACTGCTATCTTATAAACTTGTGGGTGATGCCGTACTCAGCGTTTCCGAACCATGAGAAAATTTTCAGATTACGCCATTCCGGCGAATAGAAGAGCAATATATTTATTTTGCAGCACTGATATACTCACTTCACTGATTTAAAGCCCAGATTTACAACGAAAAAATAAAAAATTCAGCGATTAAACGTATCGGGCAACAATCCACAACCAACTGACACAAAGAAAAAAATCTTCACTTTTTTTCGAGAACAGAAACAAATTCAAATTTAAAAAGATTCAGAACTTAAAAAAAAAATTGAGTCCAGGCTTCCAAAAACAGGTTGCATAACAATTTCTATTAAAAAAGGTGCTACTCAAAAATGTAGCGTTTTTTTTAAAAACGCTGCAATAGGTAGGTTTGTTATCACCCATCACACTAATTTAGCTTGTATGTACATCAAAGGAAAGTTTCTTTAATGATATCTTGCGTCCAGGTTTTGTGTGGGTCTAATGTTAGATTTTTGGCACATTTACTGTGATGACTGAATTGACGCGCAGTAGTATTATATTAGCCTTTCAGAGAAGTGGAAGACCATCGTTCATAATAACTATGCCTAGGTATTAAATACATCCACAATGTCTTACCGTAAATCGTTAAAAGTAACATAAGCGCCACCTTCTTCATCGCTTTCGTCTTCTCCATCTTGTGTTACACCCATGCGTGAGGTTGGTGCTATTGAGGATTTAGCAGTGTCCACTCGCGACGTTGCATTCAAAGTACTTTTAGTGCTTTTAGTGCTTTTTGCAACACCGCCAATGCTACTTTTAGTGCTTTTTGCAACACCGCCAATGCTAGAGGGTTGAGGTCCTGTAGCCATTTTTGGAGTACTTGGCTGTCCCATTCCCATAGTACTAAGAAAAAATTGATCCATGCTCTGTAAATGGAATTAATAAGTACTTAAAGTATTGTCTGACAGAACCAAGTCCTTATGTATTATTTTCAAGTAATGGTTTTCATTATCAATTTAGCCTATCTATTCCCAACTTTTGGGGGCGGCTTCAAGTCAAACCGGATGTAACTTAATAAGCGGCTGCTTGTCACAACCCAATTGTTAGATAATACGATACCTCTTGGTAAGACGGGTTGTCAGACTGTCAAAGATATATGTTAGTGACAGCTGGGAGCAAGGGCTCGACGTGCTTCCCGAATCAGAAATAATTTGAAACGGTTGGCATCCATCTAAGAACCGACCTAGTCATGCGGCTTAACTTGAAGACCGACCCATGGTGTGGTTACTATTACTTAGGCACCAACTTCTTATTAAATGGCATATCTATAGAATTGCTGGTCTTACCAATCTACAATGAATTAATAGTTTTTTTTTAAACCATATAAAAATATTTTTTCTTACATATGGTTCCATGCCTGATACTTGGGCCAACTCAGTAACTATTCCAATCATTTGACTAAGAAGCTTTTCCGTTGCTTCTAGTCGAGCAGAGAGTTGTAATGCTGCCATAGCGTCTGTAAGGGAGGCACCCTTCCGAAGTTCCTCCATCAACTCAGCATGTTCTGGAAATCCAGGCATGCCAGGAGGTAGCAACTTCTTTTCAAGCTGACGTACTACATTTGCCACATCCTCAAATTGTTCTTGCGTTACCACGGAAATCTGAGGAGTGCGTCCAGTATCTGGTTTTGAAAAAAGTAGAATTAAAACACTGTTTGAGTAACAAAGTTATTTTATTTGTAATGCGTCGTCATAAAAAATACCTGATGCTCTTGATTCTTTACTGGACACTTTCTTAACTGTAACGAATAATTAGGTTCATATTTTGACTTTGAGTACAGAAAATCATATAATCTAAAAATAAAAATGGACATCTTACCCACAAATAGTGTTTCATACGGTTTTGCTGCAAAGACATACAAATATTAATTTTATTTATAGGTAGGTATTGCTAGACCTTCATAAATGCACCATACTCACGTAAAGAAGTAACTGAGGCCATTGGTGTAGGGGACTTTGTTCCTTCTGCCTTTGAATCAGCTCTCTAAAATTAAACAAGCATAATAAAGCTACAAAACCGGTAAAACACCTTTAAACAAAGCCTTTTGGGCAAAACGATATTATAATAAATTAAACATGTGAGTAAGTTGTGTGGTGAAGTGTGTATTAAATATGTGTGTGTTATAGTAAGTGGGTATATCTTAAAGCTTCTTTCGAGCGTCCACTATGGAGCGTGCACATATACAAAGGGGATGGTCGCAGGGAGATGTAATTTTTCTTTAAAACCCACCGCAAGCGCCAGCCTGACGATAAAAAAAAAACTCGCCCGCCTATATCTTTCACGCAAGTGTGATTTATTCAAAAGCTGCCCATTATTAAAATGTATGCAGTGGTCGTCTTTCGGATGATTATGATGTGCGATAGGTAAACGTGTTGTGGTTTGCATGTACTTATTGCTTTTATTCAAAATATTTTTTTTTCTTATTGGGCTTATTTTGATAATAAATTACTCCGAAAAAAAAAAACTATATTTAAGTCATGTATACGTATGTAGGTACCTATGTGGGTGAGCATGAAATTTCTCTTAAAGCTTACTATACATACATACTGTACATAAACATTGTTAATATAAAATTACCTTAAGCCATTTCTTTACATAATTTATGGATAACTTACCAAAATTCCAAAGAGCAAATTACAAACTCAGCTTTCTTGCTAGAAAAATAACATAAAAAGAAAAAACAACAATAAAAAAATATTTCTCTTATACGAAGAATTTTATTGCACCTGATGAATAACACGAAGCAATCTCTCCCTCTGCTCTTCCCAGGGACTTAGGATACCAGGATCTATGTTTAACTGAAGAATATATACTCATTATGATGTATTTTTTTAAAAATCATGCAAACAAGTCTGGTTAAAAGCAAAACTACACAATTTACCTTTTGAGATGATGTTCTTGAAGGTATGTTCGCACTCACCCTATCCTCAGATGATGTTTTACCAGTAGAAGTCTTATCCGTTGATGTAGTTTTATCAGTAGAAGTCTTATCTGTTGATGAAGTAGTCTTATCCGTCGAAGTTTTATCGGTAGATGTTTTATCCGTAGAAGTTTTATCGGTAGATGTTTTATCCGTAGAAGTTTTATCTGAACCGCTACTTTGTTGTCCACGACCTGTCTTCTTTCCTTTAGTGTGAGCGCCACCACCTGAGCGAGCGTCAGCGCCAGTACCACCGCCACCACCAGTACCAACGCCAGCGCTAGCACCATCACCAGGTTTTGATTTGGGCCCACCATATTTCATTTTAGTTTGCTTTCCTTTCTTTTGCGATGCATGTATTTTGACTTCAGTAACACTCAGGGTATTGGTAGGGCGCAATTGTTTTAAATTATCCATTTCAACTTCAACACGTCTCTCTAGTATTCTCAATTGTCTAGCGATAAGTAAAAGTACTGTTTCCACTAGTTTAAAATTAACGCTATTACTCTAAAACAAAACAACTATTTAAAAAGTCGACAATTTAAATATAACTTAGCCACTTGAACGTCCACGCCGTGAACCGTCAATGCACTAAAACGTCACGATGCGAGTGTCAAATTTTGCGCTATAAATTGCGCAGTAACTCTTCCGATAAAAACGTTTGTCAAAAGAAAACTATACAAGCTATAATAAAATTAAAAATACCGTAGCATAGCATAATGTATACACAATATGATTATTTAAAAGGATATGCTCTAAACCCAGATCAAATTACTTAAAATAAATAGAGAATCTTAAACAGTACACATTTTTCTCTCATATTCCGAAATTATTGTTTATTTATAATAATTCCAGGCAATTTGTAACAGTTAGAAATACGGTGAAAGAAACTAGATTATATTTCCATGAAAACGATACCAAAATATTAGTATTTGATGCATCATAACTATTTTTAATAAATGAAAGAAAAGAGGTCTGGTTATCGCGATTTTCGGAGCAAGTGCGAGACCTTGAATGAGCAAAATGGCCGCCCGGGGCTGTGCAGACGAGATGCTTTTTTGATTACCTACCTAGTTTGTCACTTATTTAAAGTGTGTTAAGTACGTGCATGTATATGCGAAATATAATAAAAACACTCATGCGTTAATATAAACAGCCCAGTAAAACAAATTAAGTAATTTTAAAACAAAAAAATCCGACACCAAAAATATCTCGTCTGCACAGATCTTGTACATGTAAACGTTAGAGTACACTCCAGTGTCGGCAGCGTGAGCGCGTGCAGTCGCCGTGTTTACTTACTTTGAATTTGCATGTAATCACTATGTATTATATTAATTGTATTAAAAGTATGTATTTATAGTAAATCTAGATAGTATAATTAAACGAATGGCATACATTCAATCACAAAATATGTGTTCACTTATGTTTTATCACTTAAAATTTGCGGCCACTTTGACATACGACGGACCATCTCCAATGTAATACATCATTTTTTAAACCATGACGCCAATGAAACTATGATTATTTTATATCATGGACACGAGCAAATCTTAAGGAATATCTTGATATAATACACTATACGATCTAACTAATAAGAAAAAAGAACTAACGACATAACTGCGGACAAACCTCGCCGTGACGCACACACAAAATCACTCAAACTTCAAACTGAAGTATAAATACAGATTAAAAAGATTTGAACTGTTTACACATGTCAGTGCCAACTAAGTTTAGTTCCGCGTCCGAAACGCCAGTAATATTACAAAAAGGAGCTTTATTAAAGCCCTTTAAAGCTGATTTTCATTAATTCCTATAGTCGACACTGTAGTGTACCGTAACGTTGTACTACAAAAATTTTTTTTACACTCAAATGTCTCCTGGCGTTCAAGTGGTTATGAACCTAAGCTTACAAAAAAAACCGGTCGCGGGACTAACGAATTACCGTGACCCCGTAAGGGGCTATTGAAGGAAAACGTGGATTTTAGTCAGTACTAGTCCGACAGCCCCTCCCGCTCCATCCTGGGTCAGGACAGGTATGATGATTTTAGTACGATCCTACAATAGAGGCTTAAAGTTATAATTTTGGTTTTAATACAAGAAATATACCACTTACATCGAAATCGCCGAAAGCATATTCAATTATTTCTCTAACATTCATAATATCAGGAGCTGGGGCATCTTTCGCCGCCATGATTAAATCAATTATAAAGTTAATATAACTAATAGCAAAATTATCTCAATATTTCAATTTAATATTTTGATCCAGATGGTCTTGTAGTGACCACAGTTGTGACAGAAAATATGTCAAGTTTAAAAATAATACATTTTAAACCTCATTTTTAAACTACATAATTATTATGGCTACTGACTGCTGCGTGGACCATGAAATATTGTTTTTGGTAGAAGATTTTTATAGTTTTGGTACTTTAGCAATATTTTGAACTGAACGATCAGTGGTATTTCGGCGTTTTTGTAACTTTAATCGTAATCAGGCAGAACAGGATAAGTATAACAACAGAGCAAAGAGGTATAAAATGGAAAGGAATTAATACAAAAATATGATCCCAGATCCGATCAGTGATGCGAAAAAGCAAGTTTATAGTATGTAGTAGAAAAAATAAGAAGTGACATATTTGGAACTAACTTGGCTTGTTTTTACCGACTTCAAAAAAAAGGAGGTTATCAATTCGACCCGTATGTATGTAATATTATCAGAACTGCCCAGTTTTCGTATATGTACTTCAGACGCTGATATAGACAGCGTCTGAACAAATGTACCAAATTTCATAAGTGTATGTAGGTATGTATGTATATATGTATGTATGTTTTTATGTTTGTGCACGCATATCTCCGGAACTACAAGTCCGATTTAAGTAATTCTTTTTTTGTTGTACTAGGTATTGTTCAACTTAGGGTACACTGCAAGTTTCATCAAAATCAAAAAATGAAATAAAAATCAAAGCCACCGACTTCCGAAAGAAAGGTTATTTTAAACATTTTTGCACTTATTTGTTTTTGAAGTCGGTACTTTTTTATAAAAAGGGGTTTTGCAATTGTATTTCCACAGGTTATTTCAAAAATGTTTACCAGTGACCCCCTGATGGTGTCATTCAAGAGCCAAATAAACAATGCAGTAGTATAATAAATTGCTGGAAATATTATTTTTAACCGACTTCAAAAAAAGGAGGAGGTTATCAATTCGACTGTATTTTTTTTTTTTTTTTTTTTTTTATGTTTGTTACCTCATAACTTGCGACTGGGTGAACCGATTTTCATGATTCTTTTTTTATTCGAAAGCTGGTGCTTTCCGTGTGGTCCCATTGTCACCATTTCAGGATCTGATGATTGGATCTTGGAGAAATCGAGGGCAACCCTCAAATTTTATTGGCTGACACATAGTTTTTCGCAAATCTTATGAAGTAATTCAAGTATTTGCGTATGGAAATCATCATCTCATGTACCTGAGCTGATGATGGAAGGTACAACTCCTCAAGTAAGAAAACTATGTTTGTGTTCGCATATCTCCGGAACTACAAGTCCGATTTAAGTAATTCTTTTTTTCAGATTCAACTCAGGGAATACTGCAAATTTCATCAAAATCGGTTTAGTAGTTTTTGAGATAGGGAATGAATTAAAGAGATGTTAACGATGTTATTACCGGTGCTACGGATTACAAAATTCTAGTGCACATGTAAGAAAATGATGTATTTGACAAGAATTTTGGTTGAATATTTAAACTTAAAAGAGTAAAATAAAAACTTTTTCCAAAAAAAAATGTGACCGCCTTCAAAAACAACCACAAAAAAGGGTAAAATAACCTGCAAAACTTTTCTTTCGGAAGTCGGTGGCAAAAGAGGCAATGAAATTAATAAAAAAAGTCACCGACTTCCGAAAGAAAAGTTTTGCAGGTTATTTTACCCTTTTTTGTGGTTGTTTTTGAAGGCGGTCACATTTTTTTTTGGAAAAAGTTTTTTATTTGCTTAATTGCTGCGGTTTGGCCCTCTAACACCTGATGTAAAAGGTATACTACGAGTAGTTCCGATTTTCGCCATGCGCAAAGTTATCATGCAAGCACTCTAGTAGAGTGTTCGTGTAATCCTTCCTGTGCGATATCGATAGCGATAATCATCATCATCTTCAACCTATGAAGTCAGTGTGCTGGGACACAGGCCTCCTCTTTGTGAGAGGCAGTACGCCATAATCCACCACGCGGGCCCAGTGCGGCGTGGTAGATGTTAAATGTCTTAGAATTTTTGGTTCTAGGACATGCCGGTTTCCTCATGATGTTTTCCTTCACCGTTTTGAGATAACAATAAAACGTATGTTTAAAAGCTCTGGTACAGAGATTTCTCTCACGAAATGATGACGCCTTGGATTAGATTCCCAGGTCGAGCAAAGTGTGAAACCTATGGTTTTATCTGATTATTTAGCTTTTCCATAGTGACGACATACTTCAATAGCAGCCTGTGTCGGGATTTCTACTCGGGTACTTACCGATAAACTCATCAGAATGTTATAGGGAACGAATCTGTTGTTAAGTAACATGATTGGCAAAATACTCGTATGAGTATAATATTATCATCCATAGTTCACCTTTGTTTAACGCAAAGGGCATTACAGGAGTGATGGTAATACGATGTCCTGATATTTATGCTATTTATTTATTTATGATTATTGTTGCTTATAGGAGTACACTATAATATAGATACCTAGGTATTTGGTCTTACTAAGGACTTACCGTTATTATCGCTTGGGACAAATGAAATAAAAAGCTATAGAAACGTCAAGTATATTTTACGATATTTACAAGGGTTTCCTTCATAAATATCCATAGGTACTTACAAAAAGACATGAAAAAATATAAAGATATCAATAGGTATATCAAAACTCGTACATATTTACAATGTTTATAATAATTAGAAAACATATAAATACTAAAGCTCCCTCTGAACTGGTCATAAAAACAAAACATATTTTGTGTTTGTTGGTTTGATTAGCCTGAAGTATACAAGATTAAATTAGATGACAATGTCAAGTTCTAGTCTATTGGTCATTTTTACCACCTATTCGGAGGGAGCTTAAATTGATTTTCTTAAAAAGACAAACTTTCAAGACTACAAATTCTCAATTTTGTTTTATTTCGCAAATAATTCACTTATGTGACTTACAATAGTGCTCCTGAAAAATTGTTAAAAATTTTCTACCTATCTAAATATGAAACTATGCATTTATCTATTTATTGTATAAAGTGAGCTAATTTAATTAGGCACGAGTCCGACAATGAGTAGAGCGCGAGGGGGCGCAGGCGGGCGCGGGCGCCTCGCGGAGCGGCGGGGGCGAGGCGGCGGGGGGCGCCCGCTCGACATGACTAGAGGTTGTCTGCAGCGCAGACGCCGACGTCGGCTTGGTTTGTTCGATATTACCAACATTCGTTTTGTGATCTCTATGAGTCTTCTCCTCAACGAAATCGTTCTTTGACAGTCTATCGTGCTTCTTATACTTGTTCAGTTCGTGAGGCACCAGTACTGCGAGTGGAGGTACTGGTGGATTGTAGGCGTGGGGCTCGTAGTTGTCATCAACGTAGTCGTTGGGGTTCCAGGCGGCGGTCGTCGTTGCCAGCGATGCCTCACTCGCCGCGATCCTGGTGGTCGTCGCTCGAGACGTCACTGGCGACGTTGTGATTGTCGATTTTTCCGGCATTAATTCGGATGCCACAGTGGCTGTAGATGGAACTGTAAATACATTTCTATTTTTATTAGACCTAGTTTTTCGTCGTTTTTGTAGTTTTGGCACATCGAGAAAGAATGGATCAAATATAAGATCAGATTCTTTATAGTCATCGTAGTTTATCGGCACTATTGGTTTTACCGCGCTCACAACGTTACCAACTGTATAGTTAAGTCTTTTACCATTGCTATCACTGACCGACGCACTAGCGGTAACAATAACTCGCGGGGGGCTTTTTAATTTGATTTGTGGTTTTTCGGTCACATTTGGTGGAGCGACAGATCGTGCTGATAGCGAAGATTCTGTGTCTGATACCGCATCATCACTTCGCTTGCGATCATAATAGAAGGGATTAAACGGCAAAGGTCGTTGAGGCAACGATTGAGGATAATTCTGATGTCTATTTTGCTTGACAGATGTTTCGTGCCGCTCGGAGGGTTGTGACGTTGGTCCAGGACGTAACAATTGATCTCGTGGATCAAGTGTGGTTGCTCGGAATGGTGCTGGTTGAGGTCGTTGCACAAATGGAGCAGGCCGTTGTGGCGTTGGTCTTGGAGCTGTTCTAGACGACTCGTATTGGAAGTGGTCGAATTGCTGCGGCGGCGCATGTGTTATAAAAACTCCATCAGCGGGCCGAAAGCTTTGACGTTGAAAGGAGATGGCTTCGGACCCTGGTCCTCGATGACGGTATATAAATTCTTGTGGAGAGAGTAAGGATGGGTCTAGAGTTGGTAAAGATGGCGCAGAAGGTGCAGATGGAGCAGAAGGAGCGGACGGTGCGGATAGTCCGGACGGAGCTGAGGGAGCGGATGGTGCAGAAGGAGGATAAGAAGGCGCGGGGGGAGATAATGAGGATAAAATAGGGGAAGGTGAAGAAATCAAGTGTGGAATTGGAGACGGGTGACGAGAAGATGTTGACGGCAATATCGTAGTAGTTGGTCTGGGCGTAGTTGTAGTGGTCGTGGTAGTAGTTGTTGTTGTCGTCGATGTTGTGGTTGGTTGCACCGTCGTCGTCGTCGAATGACGTGCGTTATCTTCATAGTCGGGGTCTTCGTATTCTTCTTGGTACTCTGTAATCATGTTTAATGAAATATTAGTATGTACGAGTACAGGTTTGACTTTTTTTACTAGGACATAAATTTTTGGGTACCAAAAGACTTTAAAGTTCTTTTTTTTAATGTCGTAGCTAAACAAGTCCATAACTAGATTTATTACGTTCAAAATCACATACTATCTAGACAGTGCGTACCTTCAGTAAGCTCCTCATTATCTGAAAACGGTAAAGGCGGGTGTGTTGGCTTAGATTGTTGGATTTTTGGCTCATCTCTTTTTATATCCTGAATTGGATCTTCCGTTGAATCTGTGGCGTCTGTCGAATGTCCCTGCGTTCTATCTTGAGTTGTCGTTGGACTATCATCTATTGACGGGTCAGCTTCTTGGTTTGGTTTAGTATGTTGTTGTGACTGTTCAGTTGGTTGTGCTTGAGGTTTCTGTTGGTCTGGCTCTATGATCGGTGGCAAAGTACTGCCATATAACTCTAAATTTAAACCGTAGAACTTTTCAGACTTTGTACAATCTACTTCGTCGACTCTCTCACACACTCTTGTCTCCTGAAATGAGAAATAGTACGTTTGTTAGAATCTATGCATGCTTCAATTGGACTGTTATAGCAACTCACTCTATCAATATCAACTGTAAGTTGTGAGTACGCAGTAAGTGAAACTATTGTATAAAATTCTCAATGCAACACTGGTAAACTTTGGTGATTTAGAATTTTCTTTATAATATATGTAATTATGTTCTTTCGTGTCTGTATAGTTACAACCGAGGCCACAAATTCTTCACTTAATCGCTCGCATGCAACACGTGCTGCCTACAGACTGCTTAGTGTGAGGTAGCGTTTATATTTTGACGGCACGGTTAGCCATTGCGGCTGAGCGATTGGACTGTTGCGCACCGTATCGCGGGTTCGCACGGAACAAATACTTGTGGGTAGTTCTTCAGAGACAAAATTTTCGATGTCTGTGGGTATATTTCTGTAACCAACTAACAAAACGGCATGTAATATTTTTTTCTGTACAGTTTAGCTTTAGCTCTACCTGGGACAAATTATATTTTTTTAATAGTAGCTATCTAGATACAAAATAAAAAATTTTGAAGTCTGTTCTCCTGATTCATATAGGGCGTCCGTTTCCCATTTTCCGGAACAAAATGGTCGATGTCGCATTTTCCTTTTGATTTATCAATATAAATTAAAGTTATATCGAAAGGTAATTAATTGATCTCTTACAAAAAAAATACATATTAGATATAACTACGTTAGTGTGTTTTTAATTAAGTAAATAAGAAGTGTCCGGCGTATAATACTGATTCATGTGGAGTAAGCTTCGCTTGACTGTACTTGGTCGAGGAATAATGATGAGAGTCTGGGATCCCACGTGGGGGGAAACCTGTCGTACAACGGACATGCTAGAAGGCGGACGTTTGGCTGGTTGGCTTAGAACCTGGTGAAACAAAGGTAAATGTCTGATTCATCTGTGCTTGGTTTAGGTACCTTGCTGATTACAATGCCTAATTTATTAATTTTATTTTGCTGTTTTAAGACTTTAATCTGAGTTTCGTGTGATGCTTTTGGGTTACAGATTCGTGTAGAAAAATGATAATACTGAAGTCTGTATGAATGATGAGTTAAGTATGATTTTAGGCAAAATCATGATTCATCTGTGCCTGATTCATATGTTCAAAAACCCATATGAATCTGAAAATAAATTAGTTTTCCTCCTTTCCAGCCAGAAAGGAGCACTTTTGTTACGTTATTTTACTTTTCCATGTCAGTAGAGTGTGTGTGAGATAATTTTTACATTATTTTTCGGTATTTATTCATAAGTCAAACTCTATCTATTTTTTTATTTTATATTGCTGTTCACAACAATGCCACTATCAATAGTAGAAAAGATGGAAAAAAATATATCTATGAGAAAAAGAGACTCATACGAATTTTTCATCCTTCTAAGATGGAAAATAAGAAAAGATCCAGACAAGTATGCTGCGTGGAAATTAAAAATGAAAGAATTATATTTGAAAAAATAGAGGGAAAAAAACAAAAGTAAACAGAGAGAATATTACAATGTAGCATTAAAATAACTATCTAGTACCTATTTATAACAAAATTCTCGCTTTTCTGTAAGTATTTATTTCTGTAATTGTTAGTTTAAAAACAAGAATTTTATTGTTGAATTGACCAGATTTTTTCCTTGATAATTATGATCACTGTTATAAATTAATTGTTCTATAAAATAATATTATTGTTGTTATAATATTATGATTATTTTCTTAATACAAAGCCCATTTTTATTTAAAGTTTTCCATTTTTATTTCTGTTCCTGATCCATCTGTAAAATTCTGATTCATCTGGGCACAAAATTTTTAAACGTCGATATCTTAAAAACTACTTTGTAAAAAGGAGTCCCACAAACAAATAAATGTTATTTGGAATATCTATTTTCATATGAACATGTGTTACTGAGCTGAAAGTGAAATTAAAATTTGACCATATGAATCAGTCAAAGAATCAAATTTCGAAGAACTACCCTTGTATGACCTACAAGTAGTTGTTCCGGGTCTGGGAGTTTGTGTTTGTGAACCTCTATGTTTGTAAACCCACCCACTACATAGGCGAAATTCCTAATGTGGGGCAAAGGTTTTAACCTGATCAAATCTGGTATCTGACCTGATCAAAGACGGTGCCATTAAGGCAAAGGAACTTGATGTCCATGGGCTCTTCATTCTGGCCCACTGTGCACACGTGGAACATCTGGCACGAGGTCTCCAGGTCCGCGTAGTACCCACCGATAACCTTGCCCGTGCACGTAAAGTTCGTTTCGGGCAAGTTGTCAAAATCCAAGTACTGAAATGAAAAAATAAATACGACGTGAGCAAAAACTTTTTGGGCCACGTTCAGTGTATTGGCAACAATAGAACGGGTTCAAGTATGATTCGCTGAAGTTTTTTGTGCGTTGCCGATATAGAATTGACTTTATTGTTGACAAAATAAATTGATTTTATTTAAGTTGTCTACGTGCATTAACGTATCTCTTAATTTACTTCAAACAATCAGTGTTAGCTGATAAATTGATTTAAGAATCTTTTTTTAATATTACTTTTTTGAACAATATACTCACACCTGGTTGAATTGACCTGGATATTCGAAACTCGTTCTGGAATATGAATATCAGCAACCACAGCCAAACTGAAACCGAAACATTGTCCAATATTATAAATTATTCCCGCAGTGCTGATATAAAACGTAGTTATATGCAAGCACAGATGGACACCGAACAAACATCCAATCATTTAATAGATTCTTTTGTTAAAAACGATAAATGAATCTTAAACCTAAATTAATTAATTAAAGATTTTAAATGTCAATGAGGTACACTCAGTACAACATTAACCTTTAACAGTTTACAGTGAGAACTAAGTCGTAATAAATGAACAAGAATTATGATAAGTAAAAGTTAAATTAGCATATCTTGAAGGTATCTTCACTAGAAACTAAGTACTGTGTTAGAATATTGAGCAGTGAGCTTGATTTCTACAGCATTGCTGGAAACGCAGGAAACGAGCCGGTCATAAAAGTCGCAACTTTAGTATTTTACGCTCATGACTGTTCTGTGGAAATGGGAAGCTTTAGAGAAAATTACTATTATAACTTGAGCGAGAAGTAATATCGTTTTGTCTCTGAGATTATTTTCTATTAACTTTTATGACACAATCAGTGTCACATTAAGTATTATCTTTGCTTTATGCAGTGCTGATGGCATATGCCAACGGTTACCAAGCATATGACGTATCCCCATAAAGGGCCAGAAAAGGATCACAATTGACCAGGTCGCGATTAAAAAAGCTCGCACTGGGCGCATAAGGGGCACTGGTTTTATGCAATCATAAGAATTCATAATAAGATAGGACGACAATGGAATATTCTAGTTCCGACTTATGTGACAAATAACAACATAATTGTTTGCAGTACTCCGCAATTTTCTATCAAGCACTGGCAATCACAATAACTTCGTTTTGTTTGTTGAAGTTTGCGATCACCTTGAAAAATCGACATCTTTTTTGTTACGGTAGATTATGATTCCTTTCTTCTTTTTAGATTATTTATCAAAAAATAGATTTAGATCATAAAACAATGAAACAGTTCAATTACTTTTCATAAAACAAAAAAAAAATATCAGCTTATGTTAGTGATTATGATCACAATTTTTTTTATGTGTGTTCATCTGTCTTTTAGTAGATCAGAACATAATCTATTATTGTTCTTATAAACATTCATGTCAATCATGTCTTAAGTAGGAACTTTAATTCTTCATTAGACATAGTAGGTATGTCTAATGAAGAATTTATTTATAAAAAGAAGCGAACCTTGTAAGGCAGAGGCGGTGCGCACGACAAGCGCGCCGCCGCCTGAGATCCGAGCCTGCCGCCGCATCTGAAAGTAACAGAAAATTCGCATTAGTATAAAAAAAAGTCTGATGACAGTGGAACACTCAGGAACAGTAGCAGTAGTACAAAAGAGCAGTGGTTGTAACGGGCTTATGAGATAAATGTCGTGGATTTTAACCCAGACAAGTAGGTGTCTTTATAGTATTCTATTTCTATAATTGATGTAATTTATTTCATGCCCGCCAATTATTACATAATTCATGTAATTTATTTCATGAAACCATATTTTGGATTTTTCGAAACCGTGCAGTGTGTTTCAGCATTTACAGATTATTCTTTTTGAGTGACAAAACTTTTGTGTGTTTCGTGTGCATCTAAAAAGTACGAAGTATCAAAGGTGCAACTGCACTAATACACCCTAACATGTTTTAATCCTTATAATCATCATCAGGCTATAATGTTCCCACTGCTGGGACATAGGCCTCCTCTCTGTGGGAGGGAGTGGGCCATAATCCACCACGCGGGCCCAGTGCGGGTTTGTAGATGTCACATGTATGTCTTCGAATTTTTGGTTCTAGGACATGCCGGTTTCCTCACGATGTTTTCCTTCACCGTTTTGAGAGCAGTGGTGATGAAATAAATTACACAAAGTAATGCGCCTGGCACTCGTAAGTCGGGACCGATACCACTGGGCCACCACTGCTCTTCCTTACACCACTGCACTATATTCTATGAAATTCACTATATTCTAGTACATTGTGGGTGCTTTTTTAAACATTTAAAACTCCCGTACACGAACATTGCAATTTCTCTGGATTTTGTCTGGAAGGGGTGCTGTAATATTAAATCGCATATAAAGGATGTGCTTTGGAATATTGACTGAAACGAACCGTCAAATAGGTTAAAGCATTTACAAAATACTATGTAGACATAGTAGAGGTGCTTTCAAAAGAAAGCACCTCTATGTCTACATAGTATTTTGTAAAGGTTTACTCTAAGTCTTGAAAACTAATGTTCTATCAGTGATAACAAAAACGTCAAAAAAGTGTTACTGGGTATAAGGTATTTCAAAATTTATAACAATCGTGGTACGCAACTATGTGGCATAGTTTTTTCCTAGCTAAGCTTCTCAAGACAAACTATGGTACACACAAAACAAAAACAACCAAATTCAATATTAAAAAAAAAAACAGAAGTCTTAACGGAAATCAGTCTCTTCTCCTTGTACATAAGCAGAGGTGTAAACAAAACAAAATGTAGAAAATAGGTAGATCGCGGTGTTCGCACGCGCATCCACGGAACAATCGAGTTGCGACACTTACAATTAGCCATCCACTGCGACTTGTTCCGATATGCCTCATCTAAACTTACATAATTTTATAATTACATAGGCTTCGATGCATAACAATGATCCAGTTTTCTTAATTTTGGTCAATTTACACCGAGACGCGCCCGCGCCGCTGCGTGGCGCAGTGCGACGCGACACCGCGTGGCTCAAGATCTAACTCTACTTACTACACGATATGATACACGGTATCGTCGCGTCTCGGTGTGTACTGGCCCTAAGTCATTGAGCGTTTAGCGTAATTCATTTTAATTAAAAAATCTCATGCCAATCTTGATTGTGATTATTGATCATTTCAACTATGACTTTCGAATGATAAGCTCTATTATCAAACCTTTTTACGAACTATTTCTTCATTAAACTCGTACTAATAACGTGGATGCTAATTCTAGTTATAACCACATCCTGTATGTACTGTTGTATGAGACTTTTTTTTTATTTGTGGTGTAAAATTGATCAAATAGGTCGGGATAGTTAGACAGTCGACTGTCTTACTATCTCGACCCATTTGATCAATTTTACCCGTAACCTTGGAAGACCCTGAATTTGAAAAAGTCTACAATCACATCACCTCACAGGTAAGAAACAAATCTATACTATTATAAAACTGAAGAGTTTGGTTGAATCCGCTAATCTCAAGAACTATAGCACGGTAATATTATTATACAGTACTCCGACTTCATACAAACGGACGAAACGCGAGCTATGCCTACGCGCCTCGATGTCGGGGCGCGCTCGGGGCGCAGACAGTCACGACTGTACCGCAGTGACGAACGGACGGTGTGTTGTTTTTTTAACAATAACCGCGCGATTTTTACACTACAAATCAGTTCAAGTACATTTATTTAATATGACGAGTAGTAAATATTGTGCTGTTTTTGGTTTAATTTTTAATTAAGCTTTATATTAGAATGCGGATTTATTATATTTTAAAAGTTAAAAATAAAGAATTTCGTACGAATCAGTCGAGGCGCAAATATTTTTCCGTCGCAAAATAAGCCCGAATTGTTTTTCAAACAAAAACATGTTTTTTTTTTTAATTAAATCTACCAATCAATAACCCTCCTGGCGCAGTCGGGTAAAAAACAACACGCATTTTTATTGAACACTTCCTATCCAATAAACAAAGTATTTTATTTGTTTATATAAAAAAGTATACCTATTTACAACCACAAAACTAAATAGAAACAGAAAGTAGGCAAATGTAATTAAAATGCTGGAGACGGGCAGCCAGCCCTAACGCATGTTTACGTACCGCGCGGCTGTAGGCATTTATTTCTATCATGCGGCCGAGTTCCACTACTGTAAAGATAATTATACTGTGACTATAGGTTCGAATTAAAATTATATTTTGTGTACGGTAGTGCATTTATCGAGGAAGACTAAAAGCTATAAAATATCACGCTACGATTCAATAGAAGCGAAGCAGCGGGGTGAAACCATGCACGGGGAACAGCAAGTATTCAAATAAACAAAGGAAATAAATACTGAACTCATTCTGAAATAAAAAATCTAATTTAACACGATAGCAAAACATATCAATTTCCGGGTTTTGACAACTTGAATAGGTTCTGTGCTCATAACATTAAATGTTGTATCAATGAGAAAAAGTGACATGGACATAAAAATGTGATTATAATGTCAAGGTCTTCCAATCGTCAATGTTAAAGAAAACGTGTTTAGGAATGCGACATAATTTATGGAGAACATCTATCTATAGAATACTTGGAAGATAACACACATTTAGGTTATTTAATTAATCAATTAAATTCACGGGGCCGTGAATGTGGATGGGTGGGTATGCGTGAAAGCCGCGTGAAGGAGGCGTGAACCCTTTGTCGCGGGACAAAATACCGACACTGATCGCGAACGCGCGTGAACCCCGCGAAAACCATCCACATTCTTATTCGCGCCTGTTCACGGGGCTTCACGACACTTATGTGGAGCCGTCATAATAGCCAAGAACGTAAGATCTGGCAGCTCATTTGTTTAGTTATTACATGAGCACCTTTCTACTCCAAATAATTATATACGTACCTCTGCTCTTAATACACGAAACGTGCACGTTGATCGAACATAATAGAAAGTATGTCCGACATTTACTAATCCCTTTTTATTAATAAAACCATTAACAAGGCGATAATTGTGATGTAACGCCCATTTAATTCGTAGCAACCGATACGATTATTCAGAACAAAGTATGGGTATCGAGACTGCGTGATTTTGAACTAACTATATAATAAAAAAATCGTTACGAAATTCGATTATGAAATTGCTAAACCCGATACAAAAATCTGCGAAAATCTACCTACGAAAATCTAGATCCAATGTTTTTTTATTGTTGCTCACATTACTTCGAATTTGGTTGGAATTTGGATTTTTTCATAATATCTGTCGTGAATTTTGTGAATACACGTATAAATTACTGATTTACCTATAATGATTCACAACTTCGACTTTAGTTAAGTTAATTGAGGTTAATGGTTCTTGTATTTTTTGCGCTACGTTAATTATGTTAAATAGAGCAAAATTAATTATTCAGCCTATTGTAACGTTGACTATTAGTAGTAACATTATAGTACGAATAATTTTGCTTTATTACTAAGAAATATTGTTCTGTCAGTATTATAATAATACCAGTATTTGCGTCGTAGTAAATCACTGCGTGATTCTAGGGACAATCTCTATTCCTAAAAAAAGTTGAATACAGCCAGTGATTTGCTCAGTGGTGTCCGCGACATATAATAGCGTTGAGTGTTATTCGATACTGTGAAAGCTGTTGCAATGGGCAGTTGTGTCAGATTGTCCTAGGGCGTGGTTTCCTTGATGTAAGCAGTAAGACCAACGGCCGGTGGACCGGAGCGAAACTGGAGCAAACCGAGCGACACAAACGCTAAGGCTGTGTGCATGACGTTGTGCGTTTAGGACATAACTGTGAACACAACGTTTGTACACTGGACACGTAACTGCCGCTTCTATTTAAGGAAAAGTGTGCTGAAAATGTATTTCGGTTTCAAAAATTTTTCTGTTGCCGAAATTATTTCATAACACAAACATGACCTTTTTTCCTATTTTCATGACAATCATTATACAGACCTTCAAATACTTTTTCTTCAATCTTTTGAAATAAAACATATTAAATTTTAAATGCCATGACGTCTGAGCTTCACCCAGAACTGGTCGCGACAATATTTTCACGAAATCATATCTCTCGGTCTAGAAATCTGTCTAGAAAACCTGTTTTTAAACTCGTAAAGAATGCTTGACAGATGTGTTCATAATGGCGATGTAATGGCTAAACCGGAAGCAAAATTAGGCTTATAGCCATTATGATCCAAGCGCGAGGTGTTTAGTAATGATAGCAATTCGACATGTCGTAATAATATGATACCATTAATTAAATTCCAAGGGAATGTATGACGGGACGCAAGTACTTGGTGCCATGTAAACTATCTTAGTATAAAATGCTTTACGATTTTGCGTAATGCCTTGAAAAGCGACTATTTAGTGTACTTGTAGCAGTGGGTGCTATTTCCTTTTACGACAATGTACGGCCTAAATGCGAGCACAGCACCCCCGAGCCATACGCAAACTACGGCAGAGTTTTATTGCCGATAAAGTGCAGAACAGTGGCACAATATTGCACTTTAAAGTACAATGAAATTGCATAAATGTTAAGAAAAGTATGGACATTTAAGGTACCATTATTAATTTATAGTTGAATGGTGCACACTAATTGACAGACGCATTGCATATGGCCATATCCAGTAAGATGAACCAACGACTTTCAGAAAATAGCGAAATTGCTGGAGTTTATTCACAAACTCACGTGCAGCAATAAGCATCTAAGTCATATAGGTAGCTATTTTTGTATTTTGTTTACCAGAAAGATCAAAACTAGCCACGCCAAGTGAGCAAAAAGATGATTTCTTTCATGGCGCCACCAAGATTTTACTAGATTTGTTCCATGTCTCTAAAGGAAATCAGGAAGCGTCTACCATAACATAACATTACGCAACACAAGAATGATATATGACGAGAACTTTCATTAAAACAATTGAAGCAAATTGCTGATTGTTTATCTATATACGTATCTCGTGAGTACAATTTAAGAAACAATCTGTTGAAAGATATAATGGCTTTTATTATTGTTAAACGCAGCTGCAGTTGAGATCGTATAGTAATTAATATGAACTTGTAATTGTTGTGTCCGTGACTGTACTGATCATATTATGCGAATTCTTTTATTTTCAAGAGTACCAAGTGGTACACCCTTTAAAAAGGCACAAAAGGTGGCGGTAAAAAGTTATTATATAAGGGAAACCGTCAAAATCAAATATCAAAGCATTTATTTCAAGTAGGCCAGTTAAAGGCACTTTTGATTTGTCATAGAATAGACAAATAAAATTTAATTAAACACTAAAAAGTTATGCGTCATAACTTTTCATTGCTTTTTAGGGTAAGCTGGTTAGGGATCAGGATTTTAGACTCATATTATGATTAAGATTTTGGTCATGGTCACGGAGACTGGATTTGTGATCGATTATTAGCAACAGATAATAAGGCAGTGGCGGATTTGCAGTCCTAGCCGCTCTAGGCTCCACACCATGTGCCGCCCCTTTCTCAGCAACCATCATAATATAAACTGAATTATCAATGAATTTATTTTATGGCCCACTTTAAACTGATTCAGAAAATAGGTGAACGTTAGCTAAAAATTGCTACTGTACTGAATTTTCTGAGGTTTCAGGGATTATTGGACATTTAAAGAAAATATTTATAACGGTTCTTGTATTTGTAACGGTAACGTATGTTTAACTAAATGTGCGAACTTTTTATATGCACAAAATTTGTTACACTTTAATTATAGATAATATGTAATAGTGAAGTGATTAAGAAAAATAAGATACGCGACCGAGCCTTTAACATATTGCGATATTTTGTATTTGAGTTATTTATTTTTATATCGTCTATATGTTAAAAAAATCACTGATGGTAACACCATCGACTACCACCAACGACAACCATGACACGATTTGCTGCTCCTAATATGTGGCGCCCTAAGCCCGGCCCTACTGGGCCTTAGGGCAAATCCTATATTACATGCACTTTCAACTTAAAACATCATGTTAAAATATGAGGGTTTTTTTACAACGGTATAATGTACCTCTACCTCACCCTACGAGGATTACAGGCCTGATTTTAATTGTAGAAACACCATTTTTTTTTTCCAATTCTATCTATAGGTAGTCACATCTCATTTTCGGATACCCAGAACCTCGTGTAAATTAATTAATTGAACTTAACTCTTCAGGGTTCAACGTTTGTCGATGTCCGTCAGAACTTCTGTTCTCAGTAAAGTAGTTAATTGAAAACATGTTGTGGTGTGTTTGTAGCGCTAAAATTATACTGTGGTCAAATTGTAATGATTTTAACCACGTGGGTTATTGCACTTTGTGGTCGGTTTCCCACTCAACTCAACGGAAGCTTAAAATAGTTTTAGAATACTTATTCTACCTAGGATGTTACCGCTCGCAAAGTGTTTAAATTGCCTGCTAAAAGTCTAGTAGGCACTTACAGATGTAATTCTAAAACTTAGAGTTAGATTATTTGTATTCGTCTAGGTAATTATAACCTGCCAATGAATAGGTAGTAAATTATATTGTATCATTATAATTGCCATCCTAAAAACGTTGCGTGCACAATGGCATCTAACAAATAATTGAAATCAATATAGATTGAAAGATTATAAATGAGGTACTAATTAAAAACACTTTCTTCAACAATCAGAATTAATAATTCACTTGATAAAAGTATCAAACACTTTGAACACGGAAGCGGCGGTTCATTATTACGACCAATAAGGAGTAATTAGGCAATTACAGCTATTGTTCTGTTAATTAATTCCATTCAAGCCTGTCGGCTTGAATGCAATGCCTAAGCATAGCTTGTCAACATTTTGATATCGTTACTCCACTTACGTATATCGGGATCAAATTATTGCAATACCATGTCTTTTATATAACTTTATTGCCGTCGGAAACAAATCGATATAATCGTTTCTAAATACTCGTTCAATTAAATTTAAATCGAGACGTGAGCGTGACTACGTACTTATTCTATCCGTTCCTATCCAATTAGCATTCATGCCAAAGTATGGACTATCACCGCTATGTCAACTAGTGTGGATAAATTGACTTGCAAGAGGTTAAAACACCGTGAGCTTCACTAAAAAGGAACAAATTAGAATTTAACGGTAAATGGTGCTAAACGAAACGTCACTCTTTTTTGTATCGGAAAACAAGACATAAGATATAAAGTAGCCGATCTAATTTCGTCGGTGACACTTAAGATATGAATCAAAATAACCTCAACAATATTTTGAAAGAGAATTCCACCGTGAAGGTCATATCCCACTTCTAGTTTATCGTTGATCATTTGATTAGCAATTTAGTTTTATTTAAATGGATGTGACCGAGATTTATTAACGGTCGTCTATTGGTCGTGACTTAATCTCGCAAGTTTGCACAATGCCCTATGTCTATTGAATGGTATTATGTGTTACGTCGAGATACAACAAAAAGCAACGCATGAACGGTGCACCGATGTAACGGGCTCGCTTGCCCGAGCCGGCCGCACTCCGTTATGTCATCAAGTATGTTGAGAGCAGCGTCCGCCGGTCCGTAGCACCTGGTGTCTGACTGAATGGCGGTCAGTACACTACTTCAGACTACACATACCACGCTTCATCCACTACTCCATTACGGTACTCGATAGACCCAATTAACATTCAATTCAGACATTTATGAGAAATATATGATCTATAATAAGATGTTGTTCGTCTTCAAGTGCCTTGCCTACATAATCAGCCTAACCGCAATCGACTTATATAATGTTTTAGTCATAAACCCACAAACTGGTATAGTATCCCCGCGGATTGAGATGTCACGTCTCGCCTTACTCGTAACAAATGACATCTACCAAGTTCTGACATCGGCGACGGACACTCACGAAACCACTCTGACTCTGACCCACATGATCCTTTCAATATGATAATGTTACATCAATATCGTATCGAATTCGGACCCGATAAACACAATGATATTCAGGAAGACAATCGTGACGGAGAAAATATGATAAAAGAACCATTGCATAAGAATAAGAGTGGCCTTTGATCAACGATTTGTTTTGACCACATTGGCATGTCAATAAATGGTCTCAGCGGTCCAGTTTTTAGCGTATGACAATTGGGGTCTCGTAATATTACGACATGACAAGTATAAATAAGGAATAAGCATGAATAAGTAAGTCAGGTTTTAGATAGAGCATGCGATAGTAACAAAAGCACAAACAATGGGTCGCCTACACTAAAGACAATTAAGTTAATAATTGTGACCTATGTCGACACGCGTGGCGAATATTACCTGTGCCGTATTAGGACCGTTTAACTACCGGTTGTGTACTTAATCCCGAGCCTGATTCACGACACGATTATCCTTATCAATTACAGAGACGCGTTCTCGCCTACACCACTCGTATGCTCAATTGTTGTACCTTTATGGGAGTAAGGTATTTTTATTGTTAACTCATCTTAAATCACATCTGTTGACGTTACACAACGTGTATTTTTAAGGTCGAGGATTATGCATTCAACTGTATCAGGGGACGAGTAAAAGCTCTCTACGTACCTACCTGTCTGGTGTAGTGTAGTTGTAATTGTTGTGACGGAGCTCGGACAGGCACTGTTTGTACAATAAAATAGGACGAGAACGTCTGTCCTATTAAGGTTGGTGACAATACTAAACACGTGTCGGGATTGTTTATATACTTATACCAGTACTAGACAGTTGGGTCTCCAAAGCTGATTGACAGTGAATCACTTGTTACGCACGAAACTCATATTCACAGGATATGGAACAATTTATGTTTAACCACGGCTAAGTAGTCCTGAGTAATGTTTTTGTGATAAGTACCCATGTTTATTGTTACGCAAGGTTCTGTTAGTACATCTTATGAAAATTAACTATTCATAACAAGCAGACGTGGAAATGAAAATGGAACAGTCTTACATATTCCTGCATTTATAATTTCCCTAAGATTGCGAACTATTGGCGATAAGTACTAAAGATACTACCTGTAATTAATATTGTTGACTAAACACAGATTGAATGAGTCGTGTTGAAACTAATGCATGAAAAACTCTATTCACAGGACTGAATCGTATTGTAGAAAAACGGTGATTGTCTAAGAGTCAACTGTAGAGGTCGTTGTCCGCCAACGACTTGGCAAATAGTGCGTATCCTGGATGACTGGTTGTCTACTTTGAAGAATGCGGGATGAAGGTCGGAGAAACACGCGGACGAGACGGGATGAGAGACGGTGTGTGGGTACCGACAGTTAAGGCTACGGTCACACTGATTAGCAATTGATTATTTCAGATTTTTTCTATTTTCTATCAATGAAATTATGTATTCAGATGTATATAGATATTAAAGCGTCTTTAGCGAGACTTAGTAGATATTTGATTAAGAGACTGAAGTTACATTATATTTTGAAACTTGTAACAATTTGAAAACTGTTTCATTACAATTGCTAAAATGTTATAAAATACCTGCGGTATTAATTGTTTCATGGTTAATTTATAAAATGTAAAGAACGCGAACCGTGTGCACCAAGCTCGTCTCCATTGTACCGCCTCCGTCGCATTCCACGACGTTTCCTCTGTCATTCACAAGTTTTTTTGTTTGTTTGTTCCTCAATTTACAATGATGGATAAAATCTTCATTGAATAATTGCAGTCACGTCGCCATTACATTGTTTTATTTTTCTGATGACAAATAGTGAGATTGAAAACGGATGAGAGTGCAAGCGAACGTTGATACTCTCATAATTAAATGTCAACTGTTGCAGTCAATTTTACGTCACCACTGCTCAGATCATCTTCACGCATAATTTACAATTATTATACTTAATATACTTAGTTGTTTCGTACATGTTCTACTGCTGACATTTAGAGCCTAGTAGCAGTTTCGACAGAAAAGTTCCCATGCGTCCGCTTACGGTTATATAATAATTTAGAAGAAGACCGCGTCAGACATTTGACCTCACTGAGCAATACCGAGACGTGTTGCACTTACATAGCTATGTCCCTGCATTACTGTCTAGCTCCATGGAATAGCATACTGTCTGCGACATATTTGTTTATCACTTCTAAATCTATGTAAACAGTTTTGAATTAAGTAAGGTTAAATAGTTTTTGGGCGACAGGTATTCTCATTATGTCACACCTTTTATGGGTAACGATATTTTTATCTGTCCCAGATTTATGGCACGTAGATGGCGTGTCGACTTCTAAGCCTCATTTATTTTAACAATCAACTAAATGCTTATTAAGATTATGTTTAAATGTTAATAGAATGTTATTATTAGTCAGACGTTTCTTTGATGTAATCTACCAAATGAATTATATCTTTCAATGCGGTGAATCTAGCGAAGGATTATAATATAGAATGTTGCCTAATTTAAGACGAATAGTAACCTATTGACTGCTGTAGAGCAGCTGTCATCGTATATTTTATTAATTCTTGAAATCACTATAATGAAGTGGAATCATGAGATTTTTTTTTTAATTTCATCATAACTTGTAGAGAGGCTTGTGGTTCTTACGTAAGTTGTATTTTCCTTCGTCTGGTTTTGTTCAAGTTTCGTCCCAAGGAATTTTTGCTCTATTTTTCTTGAAAACATTTTTGCGTCGTTGTATAAAGTTCTTTTCAAGTAGTAAGAGTAGCATGAAAGTATTTGTTTGTGGAAGTTTTTCTAGTCTTTATTACGCTTATTGTGTTTCGCTCTTTATCCTTTTTAAACCCCGACGGAAAAAGAGGGGTGTTATAAGTTTGACATATATTATGTATCTGTCTGTTTGTCTGTCTGTGGCACCATAGAGCCCGAACGAATGAAGCGATTTCAATTTAGTTTAGTTAGCGAGTGTTCTTAGACATGTTTGATGAAAATCGGTAGAGCCGTTTAAAAGTTGTGGGGGTAAAAGTGGGGAAGGGTAACCGAGGTTTGTAAATAAACTCGAGTGGGGTCTTAAATGAAAGCGTACTGAAAGGGAATATTGATGACTTAATCGAGAGTGTTTTTAAAATGATACCTATATAATAAGCGTGTACCTATAAAAAGTATCAAATAAAAATTAAATTAATAAATTAAAAAAACCCCGACACAAAAACCAAGATTCTTTATTTTTTTTTTATAATTAATAATACATAATTAGGTACTTTAAGATTGAGTTGTTTTTATTATTTACCTATTACTTTTTAAAGGAATCTTGGTTTTTGTGTCGGGGGTTTTTTAATTTTTTTTTAAATAGTTAACAGCTATTCTTTTTTAATTTATTGTCTTGTCTTGTCGTGTCTGGGGTTCAGTATTCAGTATGATGACATGAGTCTTAAATCTGAATAGCTATCGACTGTTTTCTAAAAACTCCGTATGACATATGTGCGAAACGAACACATGAATGTAACATAGAAAGCCTCATGTTTTTTGTAGCGCGATACTCGTATTTCCGAAATATATATTTATGTAGTTTCAAATGCTGCTGGTATTTGATTTCCCATGTTTTCGGCGTGTTGTGAATGAATTATTTATTAACTCTTGCATTACTAGTGAAATAAAGCCCTGGCGGTTATTTGTGAATTAGTAACAAACTGTGTCTGCATACCGACGCCAAAGATTGACCGACGCAGATTTATAACTACACTAGGTAGTAATTAAAAGTTTTGTCATTCAATCCTCCGTATGATGTTCTTCTCAGCGGAAATCGTTCCCATGACCTTTAGTTTCGTGGCCATACGTTAATCTTTTTTATTTACGAGTTAGCCACTTGCCTTCGGTTTACGTACATTTATGTATGGTAGGTACTTATCAAACATCATCTATTGCGTTTTTGTAAATAGGTCGAACACTTGTTAATTTGTGTTTCAAGTTAAATAAATGTTGCTATATGATTAAATATCCTGTTTCCTAACAAATTTTACATGCAGAAATTTAACATAATGTGATATGAATTTATTTAATAAAATACATAATTTGTTAAATGTGATACAAATCTATAGAAATTTAATACGTTTAACGCCCTTCAAGAAACCTAAGAATATTGACCTGGCGAGGTTTTAAGTTATAATTTAGTCAGTTTATTAGATCACAACCGCAGACAACAAAATATCTGTTGAACAACATTTTATCGTTAATGTATCTAGCGCCATAATTTACTTGTTTGATATTCAGCTGACAGGTTAAGTCGTCAGTATCTAATAAGTAATAACTTTGTACATAAAATTAATTTATTAGTTGTGGAAGGGGAGGTCACCTATGTCACGGAAAATATCTCAATAAATTATAAAGTTATCATTTCATGTTGATCTGTGAGTGTAAGAAATTCGTTTTCCTACACACCAACGCAGCTGATTGTCGCTTTGCGCAACTTCTAACAGATTCACGCAAGTTATACCTGACTGAGGAAAACTACATGAAGTCATTGTAATTATTGTAACCTTTGCCCGCATGATTTACAAAGCTACTGTACCCGCTATATAATTACGAAAAGCTATCGTTTCGTGTTCCAACTAAACAAAAAGAAAAACATAATCACGGACAGAATGCGACTGTCGCGCACGTACAAAAACTCAGAATGCAACAAAAAGACGTAATATGATATAATTAATGTTGTACAATTTGTGTTGTAGGAAACTTCACGGGCGAGCAAACAGCGCGTGCACGCTTTGTGATGGTAGACCCACCTCGACTTCCGCACGCGGTGAGAGCTGCTGTACACGATCTCATCGACAAGGGATGACGCGCAAATTGCTGCAACATGCCTCACATTGCCATCCTTGCATGCAACCAAAACGTGAATGAGTGCACACAAGAAAGGGAAATAAAACATCTGACTCATCATGATAGATCTTCATTTCGTTGTTACTTTAATGGCAGGTCAAGATGGGTATCACATTACAAGATTTTCCCCACTTAAAGCTTGTTGTTTAAGGAAGGGCTTATTACGTATTTGGCAAACACATTTGGTACACAGAAAAACGTGTAATGGAAAGCAATAATGACATAAAATGTGCGTAAGGACGGAAAATGTTCGAATTAAAGAGAAATTACGACTGTTACTTTGGAAAGGTGTCCAGAAAATGCTCGAGTCTACACGTTATTTCTACGTTTAATGTGTCGATAATTAGCTAATTTATAAGATGGGAGGAGCTGTCGCTTTGTCAAATCTCAAGATACAATGTGTGCTGATATGTGGGGCGTGGTTTGTCTGTCGGTGGCGGTGTCACACAAACAATGGTGAAAGCAGAGCATCAATCGAAATCATCTACTCTAAAACATAGACACAACAAACATAACTACGTGTGGAAGACAGACAGTGTAACCACTTTCATTGTTATTTTAAATTCGGTTTCTAATTGTAATCACGAATATGCTGATAATTGTATCGTTAAGTTCCTTGTCGTACCCACTCATTTGCCAGTTATTAACGCAGTAATTAGATGAAAGTTTAGTTAGTTCGATATGTAAGGCCATTTAATTCTAGGAAAACTCACTTACTTACTTACTTCATTTTCGATGAGTGAAACATGAAAACTTTGATAACGTGAAAATGGACTTAAGAATATTGAGTAAGTTATTGGGGCTTAAATACTTATTAACGAGCGAAAATCTGATATCCGTTGAATTCTTCTCAAGATACATCTCAAGATACATCATCTGCATCATCATTGCATGCGGAATTACCTACTGTTGATTATAGACTTCCCCTTTCTTCTGAGACACCACCCTAGTATTCATGGCGTGCCTCATCTAGGTATTTTCAGTGAAAATGAAAATACACCTTAAATAGGTGGTCATTCTCACATCTAGACAGTTACTCTGACCACTCAAAAAAACTTGATCTAAGAATTCACGCCATAAAATCTTTACTTTATTCATCAACTAGCTTCTGCCCGCGACTTCGTACGCGGATCCTGTTGCTTATGCCAGCGACGACGGGATCGTCAAAATCGAAGATCTGAAACGTCGAATTCTAAGAGCCTGGGGACGGGAAAACAACGGGATGCGCGAGACGATTCCAGACGTTCCAGATCTTTCATTTTTGTAAGTCAACAGGAAATGACCATCAGACTAAACAACTTTTGCTCAGACGTCATTCCTATACATATATGTTATAGTGTAGCTGGGGTCTTGGAGTTCCACATCAGGTGTTCCAGATATCAATTTTCATACGTCAACAGAGAGTGCTCATTAGGCTGGACAACTCTTGCTAAGACGTCATTCCTATACATATATGTTATAAAGTAGCTGGGCTGTTGGAGTTCCACATCAGGTGTACCAGATTTTCAATTTTTATAAGACAACAGAGGTTGCTCATCAGGCTCAACAACTCTTGCTAAGACGTCTTTACTGTATATGTTATAGTGTAGCTAGGCACTTGGAGTTCCACATCAGGTGTTCCAGTTCTTTAATTTTTATACGTCAACACGGAGTGCTCATCAGGCTGAACAACTCTTGCAAAGACGTCTTTAATGTATATGTTATAGTGTAGCTGGGCTCTTGAAGTTCCACATCAGGTGTTCCAGATCTTCAATTTTTATACGTTGACAGAGAGTACTCATCAGGCTGAATAACTCTTGCTAAGACGTCATTCACTTATATGTTATAGTGTAGCTGGGCTCTTGGAGTTCGACATCAGGTGTTCCAGATCTTCAAATATTTATGCAGCAATAGAGAGTGCTTATCAGGCTGAACAACTCTTGCTAAGACGTCGTTCCTGTATATGTGATAGTGTAGCTGGGCTCTTGGTGTTCCACATCAGGTGTCCAGGACTTCAAATTTATTCTCTCTGCAGAAAATGCTCATCACGTGGAACAATTTTTGCTATGGCACCATTTCTGTATCTCTTATAGTTAAGCAGGTCTGTTGCGGTTCTGCATCAGGTGTTCAAGTTTCCAAGATAAATTATAGCCTATATGTTAACCGGACTTAATACCTATACAACAAAAAAAAAATCATTCAAATCCGTCCAGTAGTTCCGAAGATTAGCGTGCACAAACACACAGACAAACAGACAAACCGACAAACAGACAAAAAAAATTTTAACTACATTTTCGGGTTCGGCATCGATAAAATAACAACCCCTGCTACTTTTTTTTTGTATGTTTCCATTGTACAGACACCACTTTTCTACAAATTTATTATATGTATAGATAAATAAACAATTCCACTAAGTAATTATTCAGGCGGCCACAACACGAGGTGTGCTGAAGTGGCGAAAGCATCGAATAAACCTTCAGCTGTACTCCCCATAAAATGACAATAAAACTTGAATCGTGAAATGATTAAGTTCTTTCATGCGAACATCAATGGAATTCCTATGATTCATTCATAGGATGCGGGGTTCCAAGTAGTGGGTGGTGCTGTGCGTACACGCGCATCGACTGCAAATCACTGCGGCTTTCCAAGGGCACAGTATTCTATGTCTTATTGTAACCTTCAAGGTCGTTTTACATCATGTATGCGTAGATTGACAGATAAATTGTCTATGTGTAGATGGATGGACCCGTCAAGTGTGAAGATGAAGATTACTCATGTACACGCTAATCTACGTACAATGGTAAGTGTTAATGTAAAAATCTGATGTTCGTTAATTTACTTTGTAATTTTATGCTTAGAATACGGCTAAGACACAAAAGGGTCAAGGTCAAAATAGGCGTAAGTTAAAGAGAATAAAAATAAATCTCAAATTGCAGCGTATGATGAGCACTACAATTCATACTATCATTGTGACAAGTCCCAAAGTCGCCCATGTTACTTTTTAACTTAAGCTATGAAGGCAAATGACAAATGTGCATGTAAGAGATATACGATTGTCAAGTAGGTAGAAGTTACAAAGGATAGGGTACAAAATCTAGCTCGTCTGGTTTCCCGAGCTTTATCCTCCCCCGTGTGCTGTTTGATCCAACGGATTTACGAGGGTCGTACGATAATCTAGTTACGTTAAATAAGTTGAGCACTTCTTTGAGGTCATGAATTTTGTTCGCATATGTTGCTAGTTTCGAATCACTAGTAGTCAAGATTTTACAAGGAATGTAGGGATGATTACGATTACCAACCAATAGAGAAGTATGGAAGGAATATATCTCACATAAATGGTGTTGTCATGACTACGATAATGTTTGGGTGAGACCCATGCCCATCTGTGGGCTTCTATTACCTACTGTGGACTGATTTGCTATCTTGTCTGCCGCTGCAGGGCTTGCGACGGCGACGGCGTCGCGGGCGCAGCGTTGCGCAACAAAACAACGCACTCAACCCGCTTTTACTCGCCGCTCGTTTACATGGAACGCGTCAATTACGTAAAATTGTATCAAAAATTGTATTCACGTACCAACTACCACTGGTATGTGCTCGAAAAGAAACGTTACCACATCTCTCTATAGAAATTTTGATGAAAAATGATTGTTATTTAATTAGCAGTTCACCATGTCAGATACAATCGTACAAGTGCAGATATCGGTTGTGAAATGGAACATCGTATTGTAAATGTGCGTAGAGGTCTAATAATTATAGAGTAATACAGCCAGTCATTAAAACAATAATAACATGGTCTGTCGGTAATGATACGTCTAAGAATTGAGTAACATTCCTTTTAGGGTTGCGTAACTAAAGGGAACTATCACACGAGTATCATGTGTCAATAAAGGAAACGCGTAAAGCTCTACATTCCTGAAACATTAAAATTCGTGCTACTCTCGTTAAAGTGCTTGTATTTGATGATTGAATAACTTAACGTGTCGAATTGTTTCCATATAAAAGAAAAGCAAGTTTAAAAATATTTTCACTACTAGATCAACTCGGTGCGCGACCCTACTTATGCAAGACAAAGCCAACTTTTACTTTCATCGTGACGCGAATAAGAAATAAAAACAAAGCGGTTTTTCTCCGAACAATGCAGTTTTAAACCAATAGTTGATGAGAGTATGTAAGGATAGTAGCAAGTTGCTACATTACTTATACTTAAAAAACGCGAAAAAGGCGTGAAATATTATGAAAGAAGTTTATGCAATCTTTACTTCTATACTATAATTATAATATTATAAAGAAGAGTTTGTTTGTTGGTTTCGTTCAACGCGCTAATCTCGGGAACTACTGGTTATCGAGGAAGGCTAAAGGCTATTTAGCATCACGCTGTACGGCCAAAAGGAGCCGAGCGGCGAGTGAAACCGCGGCGAATAGCTGGTATTATAATAAAACTGTTAAGTCTCCGCTAGTCGAATACACGACACTGCATAATATTGACATTGGCCCTGATATTTGAACCGTAATTTTTAGTGATCGATTATATCTCGTGTCGCAGCTTGCAGCCATGATGGTAATTAGGTACTCGTTAGGCCTCGTGCCTGCCGGGGTCGCGGAGCCTGTCGGGGTCGCGGGATTATTTCCTTACCGTGACCCCGGAACAGAAAGGGCTATTGAAGGACACCGTGGATTTTAGTCAGTAGAAGTCTGACAGTCCCTCCCGCCCTGCCCGGGGTTGGAGGACTCATTTGATGATTTTACCAGGCTAAAAAAAAAAAAGGCCTCATATGGTGATAATTTTAACTTGAGTATGTTTTTTTTATATGACGTGCCCTAATGCGGTCACATCATAAAAAATACAATATAGCTTAATACTAAAGCTAATGAGTAATTCTATTTTGACTTAATTTGCTAGGGAAAGTAAGCCTAAGAATGTGTCCATTAACACTTTTCTTATTGTCTCTATAAGGGGAAGACACTTTGTTCTTGTGTTCACTTAAGTATGTATGACGTCACTAGGTTACCGTAGCTGGTTATCATCATACAACCCACTTCTCTACCTCATAAGGGTTTGTGGTACAAGGCTCTTTAAAATTCACGCCGGGAACATTTTAATGGATACGGAATATACGGCTGTGGAATTAAAAGCGTTAATTATTTGAGAGGGAAATTAAATAAAGTAAAATTAACTCTCCTTAAAAGTAAGCAATTAAGTAGTTTTGTAGGAGTTCGTATGGATAGTGAATGCCTACGCTCATTGATACAATAATTGAGAATAAGGGGTCATGATCGAACTGATATACCTATATATTTTTTTAGGTATATTTATTTTGAAATAAATAAATAATATTAATCATTCATACAATGTTTTAATTTATTTTGTGGATAAAAATATATACAACATGATAGAAGAAGTCTAAAAATATGTATAAATAAAAAAAGAAATGGTCTTAATAACAAAAAATATTGAGAAAAAAATAATTAGCGGTTTACATACATCTTCATACAAAAGCTCAAACATCCATTAAACAAACACGAAATAAATAAATAAAATACGGACATGAATTAAAATAAAACTGTCATTAATATATTTCTAATCGCAGAATTAATTAAAAATATTAGGTAAACGATCATTTCTTCAATAGAGCAAACAGAGCTTGGTCGTTGGCGCTTCGCCCTTGACATTTCGTTACACTTCTCCGGTCGCGGGGCATAGACAACAGACCTTTAACTAAATGCCTTCATCTTCTAATCTAAACGAATACATTTCAACTTAAATTCATAGCATTTTTTTAAAATTTATTACTGGCTAACTCGATTTGCGTATTAGCTGCTGACGAGTTAACTATTCACGTTTGTTTTTTTTTTTTAAATTATGTTCTCTTAATGACAGGCAGAAAATAGTTGCTAGGTTTATGTTTGACCTAGGCTGTGTCTAGACTTTTTCTTTTTATTCTTCGCGTATATAAAAGCCAGTCTCAGTGAACGGGTTTTGGTGCGGTTTTATGATGCAGCAAGGTTTCTAGATAAAAACTAGATAGCAATGTTGTAAGCTTTTAGTTTTTGATCTAAATAAGGTTTTATCAAATCCACTAATAGCCACGTTTTATGGGCACAGCATGAAATTAACATTTTAGACTTCAAGGTTATTGGAAAGTGTAAGAATGCAAGAATTCTTCCAAAATGAATCGGATCGCGAAACAAAGTTGATTATTTGGCAATATTTCAATTTACTTTGACCCCAAATTTTGAGAAACAGTTATTAAAAATTTCTTTCATAAGCAAGTTTACTGCTGTTCATGTAGACTGTATTATTTCATTACCCCAAAGTAATCGTCATCTGCTTAATATGGAATTTCCAGTATGAATAAACTGCAATACTATATCGAAACATACTGGTGACCAAACTTCTTCAAATTTCGTTTCATCTAAGCGTAGCCTACGTGACTGCTATGCGGATCCTACGCAGATCTAACGCGTCGCCGTCATGACGTCTACACAGTTTCTACACGGAATTAAGCAGCATTGAGAACTTATGCGACGTTTACGCAATGTCTTCGTAGCTTCTATGCCTATGAGTTCCATTGTTGAAAATGTAATTCAACATTGTAATCCTTTTTTTAGATTTTCGTTTTTATTTGATTCTGTATCCTTTCTGGAGTTTATAAATATGCTTGTTAAACAGGTATTCGAACATATGATAAGGTTAAGAAGTCGTTAATCATTAATTAATTCTATGAATAACTCATAAGGTAAAACATACGTAAACTTAAGAGTAAAACCTACCTATACAACGTGTAACGGTAAAATGGTTAAAAAAAATAAAATGGTTTTTCATGCAAAATGAGAAATTGATCGAGCCCATCAGTATGAACAACCATTTTATTTTTATTTTTTTTCCAAAAGTCTTAGATCAAAAATTGTTCAGTAACATGGGCTAAGTTACTCCACGAGAGGTTTTGCGCATTTAACGTTACACGTTGTATACTACGTAGAGAAGAGTTTTGAGGAGAGTCTAATAATTTATCGGGCATTTAAATAATCTAAACTGTTGTATAATATAATACACGTGCTTTATTCAGATAGATAATAAGATAATGTAATATTAAGGACAGCAGTGTTGTACCGGTATGTGAGTTCCGGTAGCAGTAAGTACAATCGAGCACACAAGGTCGGCGCCACTCGCGGTGTTCGGTTGCCTGTCAATCACCACTCACACCTTTGCGTTTGTAGGCACAACGTAGCGCAAAGCGTTGCGTTTGTTGAACAACGTGTTTCAACTGTTTGTTCCTGTTGTTCATATGGATGATGTTTGAGATAAACACGTAAATAGCGTTGTAGCTTTATGGCTTTCAAAAGTGATCCAATCAAATGCAGTTATGCCGAAGTTAGTGCGTGCAGACGACTGTTTTCTACTATGTAACGATATTTAGCTAGGATTGTGATTTTCACAGTATAATGGACTTAAATGTCTCTCTAACGGTATTATATCAATCCCTTTTACCTACACATAAATTAATCCCTAAAGTTTCAAAGTTTCCGAAAACCCTTTGCATTCAAATAGGCTTTTGTAAATCAGATCAATTTAACTGTTATCAAAGCTCACGTGAAGCGACGTGATTGGCATTTGTTATCAACCAATCACAGCTTACTTGAAAATCCGACATGAATTGACTGATTAGAGACTTGTTCAGGATTTCAGGAATCACTGGTGTTGAGTAGAGGCGTTTGTTTTGATGTGCTCAGCTACGACACGCGAGAAAGTAAACTAATTGAAGCATTTTAAAAGTTAAATAATCGTTTTAATTATTTTTTTTTGGATTTATAACATCTTTCCTTTTGCTTCTAGAGCGAATTCGTGAAATGTAACGGAAATGTGTAAACGTGTATTTTTAATTTAGTGAATTAGATGCAGCTTGTTTGTATGCAGTTATTTTGCTTATTGACAGTTAAGTATGCATTGAGACTAAAGCAATGCACTGTATGCGTCAATGCGTACATTTATAACAATTATGTAATAGGAAAATGTATTATTTTCCATATTTATCTGTAACCGGTTTGTAGAATATCCTACGAAGCTATGGCAGGCTCTTGTTTAGGTCTATTTTGTCATATCATATGACGTGCCAAAGTTTCAGATATTTTATTTTCCAGATTGTTAATTGGGTTAAAGTTTACCCTACTACGCCAGAAGGTTATCTACGTTTTAAAAAGAAAAATGAAGAAATTTCCTTATCCTTTTTATTATGGTGGCTGTACACTGTTGCCGAGACACTTCGAGATAATTATGGCGAGCAGCGCTCTCTTAGCCTCCGTTTTCCTATTTTACTTAGCCTCGTGCCGCCTTATTGTGAGACGTCTCGGGAGAAATACAAAGAGAATCCTCGATCGAGAATTTACAGCTACCACAAATGGTAAAATCAACCAACAGCTGCTTAAAACATATTTATCTTATGGTACATCTAAAGGGATGTTCCTATGGGCAAACATTACCCCATTAGCAACCATTAGGAACTCTTACTAGGTAGAGAGTGTAGCGACATAGGCAACTAAGAACTTTGTTGGTTTTTCACACTTGAGCATGTGTTAAATGTAATAAAGTTAGACCAATTTAGGAACACAATTTTGCGCAAACAAAAATAAAACGTAGAAACATAGTTGATTTACATATTATATTAAAAGAAAATCGCAATTTCTTGCCACATAATCCTACGTTTTTTGTCCTTACAAAAAATGATTGTTTACAATTTGTTTCGCTGTTGCCACACATAATATACGTAAAGTTATATTTATGTTCCAATTACGGTTTATTTGCTTGAATTTGTACAAAAAATACTTACGATGTTGGTTTTCATAAAAATAGTTATTAGTCCTTCTGCTTTCGCAAGAGAGTCGACTTTTGCGTGTCTGTCCATGGACATGAAGAACATGGTTACTTCAGGTGAAATCCATTTAATAGTAGAATGATCTCTGATAACCAAGATATACTATGAAGTAGATCTTGGAGATCATACCTTTATGTAGGCATTGCTAAAGAAGGCTGTTACAATTGTAGATGTGCAATAATAGATATATAAATGCACATTTGATTGATTGATTGAGACTGCCATGCAGTGGTTGATCCAGATTCATTTAAAAGATCGAATGGCGCAAATCTCGGTTACCAGCACTTTCAGAGTACAGTGAAAGCGCTAAAGTAAGTGTGTAAGTAAGTCAAAAGCCTTGTGCTAATTACCTACAGTTAAGGTTATACGACAAGTGCTAAGTTGAACAGCTTAGCCGGACATACTTAAAGTAAGATCATTTTTAAGATAAATAATTCTGTTTTATTTACGATCTCAGCATAATCATGCTGCTAACAGAACCAATTTAGGCGATAAACAAAATTTAATTACTTTGTGCAGGTTTCGTTTCATTTAATTTTAGTGCCCACTTTCATACAAAACATTTTAATAAACGTTCAACAACAGTAATAAAATTACGCAAGTAGCTCTTTTGATGATAATTAATAGAGGAAATATTACGAGTATTTCGGATAGTTTTGTGAAAGTTTAGTACCTGGTATCGTTACCTGAATATCAGTTAGTGTTAGTCAGAGTTAGAAGTAAAAAAGATGGTTTACATTTGAAACAGACTGTCATAACGACTTCTGAAACGATCACAGTCTGGTTACAGACGCGTTTGTTTGGAAGCGGAACAAATTGACAGTCGAATTACGGATTCCTGCGACGACGGCGCCACTATTTTACAAACATTACATTCTGACTGCAAAGTAGGTCGTGACAATATGGTTTTGAATGTTACCATTCGCGAGAGTCATTAGCGATCATTCGTACAGCTCCGACCATGATTGATGACTTTGATGAGTATCGATCGTAATAATATCGCAATCACTTGCAATAGAATAGAATTATTGTTTTGTAAAGCTGTATGAACATTTAATAAGTTCAAGTGAAGCGTAACTGCGAGGCGGTTACAAAATGTTAAATCTAAAATGAGTAACACTGTTGCTGTAAACGAAAATCATTTAAAATCGATAAAGCTAGAGGTACGGTGTGCAGTAAGTGTATTATCTATCGATTACTCAGATACTGTAGCACCGATACAACAGTTAAAGTAATTACCAACGGTCGTGTCTTACATCATATATTATCTATACTAAAAAGCTAAGCAATTAAGCTCATAACAAGCTGTAGTTTGTTAGTAGCAAGAAGCTTATTAAATAAATAATATTCTGACTACAATGTGTGCTTAATACGTGACACGTAAAGGGGTCAATGAGCACCTTCATATAATAATAATATAATAAGGCATTGAATACGGTTTTATAATATAACAAAACGTTACGCGTTCTTTTGTGACATTTGTTCGGTACGATTCAATTCTCTGCGAGTGGAAGTTAAGGCCGCATGTCTGTGGTGCAGCTCTGCGGGGTATCATGGCGTCTGCAGCGCGTGCAATGACTCCGTTTTAATTAATTGCACACATGACGGACGCTCGCGTTGCAGACCATTTACTGTGGAATGGTTCTTATCACAAGACATTAGTTAATGAAGCTAATT
Organism: Agrotis clavis; assembly: GCA_954870645.1. Lineage (NCBI taxonomy): Eukaryota > Metazoa > Arthropoda > Insecta > Lepidoptera > Noctuidae > Agrotis > Agrotis clavis. The sequence goes on from OX940921.1 coordinate 16,399,749, forward strand.
TTAGATCGGCGACGGCGCGACCGGCTCGTTGACCTATCAACTTGCAACTGAGCTATTCACTCGTATTATTCGATTTCAATGCAATTACAGATACAGACACTATTGCAGTTTCAGTGTTATTATTTCCTGCTCCGCCTGAAACATATTTTGAAACTCTGCTATAATGAATCGGTTAAAAGCGTCCACTCGTAAGAAATACTTGATATCGGTGAGCGCTGCAGTCGCATAAAAAACGTGACAAACTGCGAAATTGTAAGCGCACTTCGGTGTGGCAAACTCTCTCTAGATGTAATATCAATTTGTTGGGTGGCCTTGGCACACTAACGTATTAGAGTTTCTCTTGACAAAATGGGGGCAGAACGTTTTGTTTGTAACTTAAGATGACAGCATGAATCGTCCGGGAAATCCTAGTTGCAGCGCCGCGTCGCGTCGACGACGTAATGTTTCATCGAGCCTCTCATTAAACCGTCTGTGCGAAGTTTGTCGCAATGTCTGCTCACCTAGAACAGTTTGTTTACAATGCTCCTTTGAAAGACTGTGGTTTGTCAATATAACTTGGTAAAACAAATGGGTGGGTGTATGCCTATTTGGTGGCTGACGGTATAAGTGTGGCGTAATTAGTTAGCAAGTTGTTGGCAGAATCAAAGCACTATATCTTAAATACTTGCTTGTAAACTTGACGGATACTGACATATTAATTGCGTGTTGCTATTATAACAATGCATTGGCTCTCAGCGAACAAAACCAATAACATGTGACTTTCATAATCCTAACCTCATTTCTATTTGATAAGTAGATAGATGTGGTTGACTTAGCTCGGTGGGACAAAAAGTATAATGAGGCCGTGTGGCTAGTCGGCGAGAACTTGTGAGCAAGCCGTTATTATAATATGGACATACTTATTTCTCCTACAATGTACCACATAGTGTCAGGTAGATACCACTATGAGCCTTTGCACACCACGTTTTTTAAACGCGCCGTTGACGCGCGTTTGTAGCGATACAGACGAGACGCGATACGCACGCAAGTCAGATGCAACCTGTAGACCTTTGTATACTTTTATAAATTACAAACGAAAACAAATCGCTCTGTTTGATAAAACGCGCCGTCGTCGACGGCGACGGCGCGTTTAAAACGTGGTGTGCATAGGCCCTAAGGTAAAGGCAGGGTAGAGACGAGCCTCTTCAGAATAAAAAGCTTTTAAAATTAACGCGTCGAATGTTATATGGCTATAAAGGAACTGCATCCTTTGAAAAGCAGAAGTAGGGAAATAAAATGGGCTTAGGTATTTCAATACTTGTCGCATACACAGGTAGGTTTTGTATATTAATTGTCAATTAATGAAAATGTAAAAGGTGTTGAAGAGCTATTAGTTAAAAATGTAATCATAATATGAATGCGTGTGAACAATGTGTTAACAGACCTATAAACAGCATGGATTAATATTTAACCCCAATCTAGAATTTTCTACGGTGCCGTGGGTGCGTTTACAAAAAAAAAGTCGCATATACAAACAGCCAGACCTAGAACACCTACTTGTGGATCATTTAGATAGTTGTTCTCGCGAACCCAGTTTCGCGGTCGATCGCTCGGTAACTATAGTAACCATGCCGTCGAATGTTTCATAAATACTAAAACAAAAGAAGAAACAGTGACTCTTACCTCAGAGTAACACAAAGCGCAAAGAGGTCGTGTGGCTAGTCGGAGGCCACTCGAGAGCCCGCCCGCATGGTGGTGGTCTTCACGTCATAGTAGGACGGCGCGATACCGATACTCCCGGCGAATCATGTCCTGCAACAAAATGTACCTGGTTAAGAACCGTGTATATGCTATCATCATCATCATCCATCATCCGACTACAAGACATACGGCAATGCGCCATCGATATAATATATAGTGGACATCCCTCCGGTACGTACAAAGAGTTTTGCCAATACCTTTATTGTACGCACAGCTAAGGAGTGGAATTCCCTGCCGGCCGATGTGTATTTCCCGACAGATATAACCTTGGGGTCTTCAAGTCAAGAGTGAACAGGTTACTTCTAGGCTAGCGTGCTTCACCGTCGACCACATCTTCGCTTACCATCAGGCGAGATAGTGGTCAAACGCGAACCTATCTTTAAGTAAAAATAAAAAAAAAACATCATCATGATCAGCCTGTAAATGTTCCCACAGCTGGGGCACAGGCCTCCTCTTTGTGAGAGAGAGTGGGCCATAATCCATCAAGCGGGCCCAGTACGTATTGGCAGATGTCGCATGCCTTCGAATTTTGGTTCTAGGACATGCTGGTTTCTTCACGATGTTTTCCTTCACCGTTTTGAGAGCAGTAGTGAAAAAATAAATTATGCAAAGTAATGCATCTGGCTGGGTTCGAACCGTCGACCCACAACTTTTAAGTCGGGGCCGATACCATTAGGCCAGCTCTGCACCTATAGCTACCATTTATATGCTGAATATTATGTTTAACGTGCTTTTATCCTGAGTTACAGAAATGTTAGTGTTTTTTTTTTTTTTGATAAAATCATCAAAAAAGTCCTCCCGAACCCAGGGCGGGACAGGAGGGACTGTCAGACTCGCACTGACTAAAATGCGTGGTGTCCTTTAATAGTCCTTTATGTTCTAGGTTTACGGTTACCTGACAAGACCGCGGCGAGCGACCACCACCACCCGACGTGTGGGGTACGCAAAGAGAATTAGGGGTACGTAACACCCTGGCCAAATAAATTAAATACGAAGTCCAGATAAAATCACGGAAATGCTCGATTTATTTATTTTACGAAGCTTATGGAAACGTCAGTACCCTGCATTATAATAATATGACTCCTCTCACAAAGGAAAATATAAGGATCACTTGACCCCTCTTAAATGGACGAATAGGGAAAGAGGGGTCTAGTTTTTATGAGGATTGATTTACATAGGTTTGAAAATACCCGTAAAGAAAATACAAATGTAATTATTTTTGATTTTCAAAGCACACGCCGTGATTTTAAGTTAAAAAAAGAAATGATATTAAGGCATCTAATTAAAAACAAAATTTAATTTATCATACTGCACTGATCTTAAAATATAAAACTAATCCTTTAGCTAGAAACTTTTCTGTGCAACGCATTGCTTAAGGCCAGGTATCTCGGTATCGACCTATTTTTGATTCAACGGTAAACAATCAAATATACCTTTTTTCGATCTGAAAAAAATATATGTTATAGTTCAATAAATTGTCTATGTTATTTCCTGGTTGAAAACGCGATATTTATAACTTGACTCGATCAAAAAAAATCGCGAAAATAGAGATTTTTTTAACGTTTTTTGAGTGGTACTTGAAGTAGATCAAACTTTTGGTCCTGAAGAATATATCAATAAATAAAAAATGATGTTTGTCAGAACTTTACCTGGTTACTTTTTCATTGAATAACAATTTTAATTTATAAAAAGACGTCAATGTGTTTGGGCACATACGCCGTTTTATTCTAAGCACACATTCACTATCGTCCTCTCATCTTTTGCTTTTCAAAAGTAGTGTCATCACTGTCGTTCGTTGACGAATCAGTCGGCCAGCGTGGCTCTTACAGACTAGACCTATGACACTTTTTTTCTGATCAGGGCTGTCAGATTTTCGTAATAGGAAAATTGGAAATTGAGAAAAAATCGAGAAAATAAAAACGAATGATGCGTAGGCTTATAGATTATTCAAAATATGTTTAGGCATATATACGCTGTGTTTAATGGGACCTGATTAAACGGACATGGCTGTAAAAAAGACATATAAACTTTCTATTTTCAATAACATATAATTATTTTCATTAATAAATAAGAAAAAGAAACCGAACTTACTGAATTTCATCGCAGGAAATTCCTGACGACCCCTACAGAGCAAATAATGGATTTGAGAGAATGAGAATTTTGGAATACGTATCGTATATATTATATCCATTACGAATTGTTTCTATCAATATAGTAAATTACTCACAGATACCTATATCAATGTTATCGTGATATCTTGATACGGTTCTTGTTCATCGTTCTGCAATATTTTGCATTATCCATCGTCCAATACTTTTGGATCTTTATAACATTTCATTGAACTAAGATAATAGCACTGAATTTCAGTCAACAATAATTTGTGACAATAAATGTAAATGAAAACAACCACTAATCGTATCGAATTGCAATATAGGATAAGAAGCACTTCACTTTTATTATTATTTATTTCATTTCGTCACAGATTTATAACAATTTCGAAAAAACAGAATTAAAATAAATTAAATGAAAACTGCTTGTCAATATTTTGAATACTTCAAAATTACATGTCACCTACAAATAAGGCGTAGCACCCACCATGCGAATGACCACAAAGTACACTGCGACTGCGATGAAAAATCGGTGGTTGTTGTTGTCTCACCATAATTATTGTGTTCAGTACAAGTTGTTTGTCGCTCTATTTGAAAAAAATTCCGACGTGGTTGAAAATCATATCTTAAACCAAACATACAATACAGTTTTTTTTTTAATGAAGGTAGACGTACTTGTCTAGTATATAAACATAAAATTAAAAAAAAAATAGTTCTTGATCGTTATTCTAAGTTTTGTGGCGCGTCCACAATCTGTTTTACTAGGAATTAGCATCGCTTAAACGAAACTATAATAGTTTGATAGAAATTACTATTTTTAATTGTATTTAGTAATAGTTTTTCTAAATAATGACAATTTTATTTTTACATTTAGTGTGATATTTATTCCTAGAAAAGATGAGAAAGGCGCGTTCGCGGGAAATTTATAATTTTTGGTTGCTCTAATAGAACGAACAGAGGAGGATGGCACTACCATCGTTCACTTCATTTAGTCAGCTGCTAAAGTGCTGCAGTAACAGAAGTTCTCCATCTTGTTCTGATTTCCCACCAGAAACGTTAGGAAGTCTTTTTATGGCGATCGGACAAAAAACCTGCAATTTTGGTGTTTACATGTGAATAATTTGGTGTTGTAATTTAAATGCATAATAGAACTTAGAATGTTTTCAAAATTATACAAATATAAATTTCATATTCTTTGTAGTTTTTTTTTTAATACATTATTTATCAATTAATGTTTTTCCATGCATCAGTGAAAAAATTGTACTTAAATTATACAAAAAACATCGTATGATCATGATGGTGATGAATTGATGATAAAAGAGATGAAAAATATGTTTTTAAATTCAAATCAGTAAATGTTTTATTATTATTTATTAGCATTTTTTTATTTATTAATTACTACTACTGATGTCCCTTTTACACGGTGCTAGTGTCCGTCATTTATATCAAAATGCATCAAAAATTTGTACTGGTACACACGCCCAGATGCTGAAGGGCGACCCGCTTTGTATACGCATGTTAATAAAACGCTTGTGTGCTTGGGGCTTAATAGATAATTGGGTATTGTCATTTTGGCACGGTATGCCAATGCTAATGAATTTTCTACAAATTAGTAGTTTTTTTTGTTAACTGGGGACGTCAGAATCTGTGTCAAAATGTTATAAAATATATTTAGGTCTCTGAATGGAAAAAAAATATTTGTAAAACATTTGTCTGCATCAACAGGTATTTATATCTTTTTTTATTCGTAAATGTATTGACATCCTTGTGATAAAATATTTCTACTTTTTTTTTTTTTTTTTTTTTAGCGTGGTAAAAATATCATCAAATGAGTCCTCCAACCCCGGGCAGGGCGGGAGGGACTGTCAGACTTCTACTGACTAAAATCCACGGTGTCCTTCAATAGCCCTTTCTGTTCCAGGGTCACGGTAAGGAAATAATCCCGCGACCCCGGCAGGCTTTGGCCCTCGGAGAGGGGGGCCCCGTCATTATGCTGACGCTCTTTGAGGCGCGCGTGGGACACAACGCGCCGTCGACCCGGGCATGGTCCTTGGTCGGGCAGCGAGTTGCCCTTTACTCGCTGCCCGCATGCCCGCGCCTACGGTGGCCGGAGATCGTCTCGCGACGTCCGTCGCCGTGGGCGTGCACCACTGCGGGTGGGGCGGAGGGAGGACACTGTCCTCTCTCGCTCGCGGCCCGCCTCCTCCTTAGCGAGCATTACTGCTTCGCAGAAGGAGGCGACCGCTTCCCACTCCGTCTCGCCCCGCAGCATGGCCGCGACCAATGCTGGGCGCGAGAGGTCTCCGCCTATCGCAGCCGTGAGGACACGTCGGTGCCCTGCCCAAGCTGGGCAGTCTTGCACCGTATGCTCCACCGTGTCCTCCGGGCGATCTTGGCAGTGGTGACACCCAGGCGTTTCCTCCTTTCGCATCAGACACAGGTACCTCCCGAAACTTCCGTGTCCGGTGAGGACCTGCGTCAAGCGGTAGGTCAGGACGCCATGACTTCTCTCCAGCCACTCCTCAAAGAGGGGTCTTACCGCCGCAATTGCGGCGTGCCCGAAATATTTCTACTAGAGTAATAAATATATTTTGCGTAAAGGGAACACTGTAAGAAATATTGAAGTTGAAGAAATGAAATACATAAAACTTTGGTTTCCGCGATAGTGGCGCCAGTTGCGGCGAAGTCGTCAAACTTTCACCGCTCATCGAACGACGATTTTGCATAATATGGGAGCCTCAATATAGCATTAATACAGTACTTAATGTTAGTGTACAAAATTACAAATACATCAATTAAAACAAATACGAAACACACTAAAAAGCAATTGAAAACTGCAACCAAAAACGGTCGAAAGATTCTAAATCTTTCCAAATATCGATACTCTAGTATTGGAAAACCGTAAAACCGAATTGCCTTTACCTACAATGTAAACATGGACCGGGTTTTGCCATTTGTTTTTATAAAATAAAGGTATCAAAAGTTGTATAGAAAGGAAACTAGTTGTAGGGGGCAGTCACCCTGCGACCGTGAGCTATAGTGAACGACACGTCGGGAAATGGATAAAGTTTGCATCAAGAAATAAGTCTCAAAATAAAAAAAAATACGTAAATACTGACATTTCCTTTTGACTTTCAGGGTTCCGCACCTCAAAAGAATAATAGGGTCATTTTTTATTCAAATACCCAGGTCTGCATTCCCATGACACAGAAAAATTCAAACTCAGTCAACGCTATCAAAAGATCCTCCATTTCGCCCCATATATTTTGACGTTCATGACGTAATCAAAACCTATCTGTTAACCTGTCTATCAAAACCTTTTCGTTAACCTGAAAGCATGAAATTCGGCAAGAAGTGAGAACACACAGAGGAAAATATTTGAAGATTGAGTACTTTATAATAATAATAATGAGTACTTTATAATATCTCACAACTACCACACAACGCCATCTAGTCCCAAGCTAAGCAGAGCTTGTGTTATGGGTACTAGACAACTGATAAACATACTTAAATATTTCTAAATATGTACATACATATTATAGATAAATTACACCCAGACACAGAACAAATGATCGTGCTCATCACACAAACATTTGTCCTGGGTCGAATCGAACCCACGACCTCCGGAATAGCAGTCAGGGTCACTAACCACTAGACCAACAGGTCAGTCCAATTGAAATTTTTATACTTTTTATTGCTACAAAATGCATTCGATCGCAAAATTTAGTTATTCTACTCTATTCCTGTGATGAACGAACTATTTATATAATATCTACAGTTGGTACGGAACACTCCGTGCGCGACTCAGACTCTCACTTGACCGGTTTTTATGTTAAACAAAATCAGTAAAAATGTAATATGCATATTAATAACAATTAAAGCGATGCAATTATAGACTACGAGGAATTTGGCTATGCGGATGTTACTTTGTATTGTTATTGCCAGACAAAAGTTATGTTTATCTTCTACATGACGATCTCAAGTGCATCATCATATTATTCTTAAGATTACAGTATTTATTATGTCGTACACATAATAAATAATATAATCAATTTTTTTTAGAATTTTAAGTCTTCTTCAAAATATCAATGGTCCAGTATAATCTCCACCACACCTTTTATTAAGGTGGCAAAATCATCGAATTATGAATCTGGTGCGCCCTGGAAAGAGCGCAAGGGACTGTCAGATTCGTTCAGACTAAAATCCACTGTGTTTTTTTTTCAATTACCCTTAACGTTGCATAGCGAAACAATTTGAGATGCAAGGTACTCGTACAGAACAAGCTTTATAATTACCAATCCCTACCCCAATCTATAAAACTTTAAAAGATTTATAACTTTATCACGGTTCATTTTCGATTGGAAAGAATAGGTTTCACACAGGAGCTATTTTCGTGTTAACTCTTGTCCTCATGACAGAAGAATCAAATCAAATCAAATCAAAGCATTTATTTCAAGTAGGCCAGTTACAGGCACTTTTGAATTGTCATAGACAATTAAAAGAATATTAAGTATTAAACACTAAAAAGCTATGGTGCTACAGTCCCAGTCACAAGACATAAAAACTGTGAAAGTACCGTAGATGCACGTTCCAAGTCGTAGATCTCTATGGAGAAGAACGTGCAAGAAACTCCATGGACACTCTTTTCAGATCGCCAAAATTATTACAGAATCATTGTTACATCATTCATTCTTAGATGGTACATTATGTGAGAACGATGTAGCAAGTTTAAAAGTGTCCATAGTAAAATTTAAAACAAAGACAATTCAGAAATAAAAATCAATAAATTAAAATAAACCGTGGCAGCTAGGAGATGACCAGTCGCAACTGACAGCGCCCGTTCACGAACATGACACATGTATCAGCACCATTCGGCTCAACCATTTTGAAGGGAGCCAAATGATCCGACACACGCGCCACCAAGATTGCAAAAAGGACTACAAAAGTCCCAATGTCGTCGTCACCCCTGAAGGGTATGAGTACAAGGCTTCGTGAGATATACAGGCTGCAGCACAATAGGTACAAGTATACAGAAGTTGTTTTATTCGTATCGATGTTGTCCTTGTCTACGTTCTACTGTTTCGGGAAAATAATGCTTGGCTAGGCTTTCAATCATTCTTCCCTGTTTCGGATTTGATTGTTCATTTTTGCCTGTTCATTTATGTTTTCAACTGTCATTGCTGTTGTGCTGATACACTTAATTAAATGAATATTTATTACTAAGACATTAATCTTGATCAAATTAATGATGATTCAACGACTCGGACTCACAGATTTCGAAAATAAAATTATAATTGATGTAGGTGTGTAATTGGTCTAATAAAATTGTGGTAGGTTGTGATGTATTGGTTGAACTAATGACTTGAATGTCATTTTAATCAGAGTCACCCGCAGCTGGTGATTCTGATTTAAATGTCAATGTAATATAACATTGGAATGCATCGATAACAATAAATCGATGTTGGAATGCTGTGAGAAATCGATACGTTGGGATCTGAATCGATAATCACGGGTCGAGTCGTGCCGGTGACGCTACGGTGCTACGAGATGCTACGCCGCGTTCCGACTCATTAGCATTGACTTTTAATATAGAAGGAAAATATTGGTGGTAATGTTAATTTGTTTATTACTCAAATTCGCTTGAATTGTTTATTTTATAAATAAATTAGGTAAATATAATTTTATATTAATTGTTTTAAATAAGGAATATAATAAATAGTTATTTAATTGCGAAGATAATTAGGTAAGAACACAATTTTTGAAAGGCATTTTGCGCACCTGCGTTCAATTAAATGCAAACATTTTTTGATTACTAGTCTAACTCAATAATTGACCACTGATAGCTATTTATAGCTCAATCATGACGTCTTTGTGGGTCACGGAGTCGTTACCTATGGCCTCAATGGGGGTCACTTGTCAAGACTACAATGCACAACCTGTCAAACTTATTCACTGATTGTTGCCTATTATCTGATGACTTTTACATAACTCGGAATCATTATAAATTATACCTCTAATGTTGACGGTGACAGCGGACAATGGCAATCAGATATGCCTGCCGTTTGTGAGTACCAAATGGTAATATTCGAAACGAAAAGACATCGTACTATTCTATCTTGAATAAACGACGATTGTGACGATGAAATCCTTTCAAAGGTCACACGGATTACGTAATAGGTCTGCTTAGCCGAGTTTTTGGCAGGCGCTCGGGAAATGCCAAATAGACAGAATATCCATGGGGACAAATCATTTGCAAAAATCAGGTTTTTCTTAATGGACGATGGCGAAAGAGGTTGGGTCATCTCATTAAGGTGATTGAGAATGTTAAAGTTGATAACTCGTCGAATGCCATCCGACCGGTTGGGTTAATGTCGGCACTCGGGTGCGCCCGCGTTCACGCACGAAACTTGATATAACGTTGCCAACTAATTTATTCTTTTTATCCTTTAAATTAGTTTTAGGCGACTGAGTGGCTGTGAGCGAGTGGGCGAGCAGATATCGTGAAAGTCGTCAATGTGTCAACAGGTAATAGGTACTAACATAACGAGGTCATAATTGAAAAGTCTATATTTAAGATATACATATAGGATCAAAATCATTGATTTTAAAGATAGGCAGATGAAAGCTAAACTATTTTCTGGGTGACCAGACTATTGTCCGGAGGTACAAAAAGCCAGAATTTCAAGGCATGCCGCGGGGTCGCGCGCCTCACGCCCGGCCTCGACTGCCAAATAATAACCAATCGTAGACAGATGCAATAATTGTTCACCCACCGTGAGTAGCTAATAGACAATGAGAAAACATTACTAGGAAAGCTATCTCGCCTCGTTTACCACGCGGGGTGCCATAGACATGCCATAGACAGCTGAAGATAACATGTCTCAATCACAATAGCAAAAAGTGTTAAAGGTAGTTACTTAATGAAGTATTGTTCGACTTAATTCAATACGCAGTCGACACAATTGGGCCACATTGTTTTAATTTATCATATCTATCATTTAAGTCAATGATATTTTATCGGGTTGATATAATGACCTTGCTCTTCGGCTAATGGCGACCTTAGATATTTAAAACACGCTTTGTAGTTTTGTAGTCTTTTCAAGTTCTGAAATGTTTTGTTAACGCACACGATTTTGCTTAAGTAAATCGGATTGTTTGTACGAGTAGTTACCTTGCACCGGGTTCAAGATTTGGTCGCGGTTGAACTCAAGTGGATTACCAATGTGCAAGCTTACCGATTGCTAACATTAGGTACTCGTATGTGTGCACTCCATTAGCGAAACGAATCGTAATTCATGTTATTTGCACGTTTCATCCTCATTGTTGAGCCTTCAAACCTTGACGAAACAAGATTAAGGCTATTCTTTGCACAATTCGGTAGGTGCGTTACAATAATCGAGTTTCCGCATTTCAAAATCAAACAATAGCATTTTCGACGGGTAAGAAACACTGCCAGACACAGCTGATATAAAAATTGTTTGTTCATTTTTTATCCAAACCGGTTATAAGGATATCGAGTTTGTCGTTAGCTTATTCGATTGGTATGTGTGGTCATTATTTTCGCAGTTTTCCTGGTGCGATAATTTCCTTCGGAGGAATTCCTACACCGGCGCAGGCGCCAGTTTCACTTAAATGCGGCTTCGTTAAGCGCTGCACGCATTGCTTAATCGTCATCGGTTTATTGAACAATACATTAATATATTATTACGCCGACTGCACACACACTAACATGATGTCACGAATCGTAATGTGCACCAATGTAATGTAATACATGCTGCAGCAAAATGTGAATGCCAAATATTAATGTGGCAATGAAAACTTTGTTTTTATGAAAGAAAATTGGCGGTAAAAATTAAGTTCTCGTTAATATTAAGGAGATGCTCTAAGTGCTTTTACATTTCTTTGAAATTAAAAACTTGAGTGTTTATTCTTCACGTTAGTTGAAGAATGAACACTTCAATTTTGAAAATCTGTTTAAAACAAGAAATGAAAGTACTGAAAATGTAACACAAGATGACGCGCTAGTTTTAAAGAACTATGCGTGAGCATCTGACGTAAATACCGGACTTAATTATTGAACTAGACATACAATGGCCGCAGAATGCTGGCCGTGGGAAAGGAGCTGACATTTAGCTGTGAGCGCGACCGAACATCTTCGGTTACCTAACGACTCTGAGACACCTCGTAAGGGCACACCAATCATTAATATATTTAATGGTTTCACATTTACTGAGTTCTGTGACATATACTTAGTAATAGGGCTGATTTGGTACAAAGTACTTTTGCAATGGCCAAGTACTTAATATCAAATGTAACAAAAGATACTGCAGTCACTGTCATTTGTTATTTTCATGTTTAACAAAATGAACAACTAGTTTCTGAACAAAAGCATTTCCTTACAAGCGTTCGACTACATATTTGTTCTTCTGAATACTGCATGGAAACTTAGTCGATTTATTTTACTTTTCGTGACCAATGAACAATGCAGAGTAAATAATTTGAGATCATAAACAACTTGTCTTTACAAGTAAACGACGATTGTAAATGTGACTGTTAAAATAACAATAATTGTATACTGGTATTCACTAATTCGGTAGCTTGTTTAACGACGTGGTACAAGATCGGTTGAATAGCAAGTTTTCGAAGTAGGTCTCAGTAAAACAGTGGCTCGTCTCCTTAATTCTATTGTCATGGTCACGTCATGATAATGTCAAACATAATTTGTAATAGTTGAAAATATTTTGTGTAGTGAAGTTACAAAATGCGTAGAGTTAACAACTTATGCGGCAGTTTGTAATGCTTCGCGTGGTTTGCGAAACGTTGGCGTTGGCGGTTGGTTGATGGAATGTGCTTGATATGTGCTAAGTAATATCGTACTTTATGTAAATAGAAAGGTACGTCATTAAGAAGTTTTCGGTGTTCATTCATAGAAATGTTGGTCACTACGCCGTTTGGCATCACTTCCGAGTTATTTAAATTAGTTGCCGAAAAATATGAATGACTCTTATATTAGAGTATATATAATAATATATTCAAGTTCGTGAGATTAGTTGACCCAGCAAAATTAATTACAATTACACCATCTTCGATTAAATATTTCAGATAAGTACTAAGAATTGCAATACAATTTGTCTGAATTAAATAGTAATCTTAGTCTGATGGTCATGATGTTGGATTTCTATTGATAACCAATTTAGCATAAAAGTAGCAAATCATTCAGTGATTTTCGAATTGATATTCAGTATATCTTTAAAAATAATATACCTATACATATGTTCTTAGTTTATTTATAAGAAAAATACTAGTTCCAAGAATGCATTTAAATGGGATACTTAACATTGGCCGTCAGTAGATCCTCTAAAGGAAAAAAATATGTGTTTAGCAGGCATTATGCACGCCAAGGAACTTTATTAATTAAGTTTCTAGTATCTTGGGTGTGTGTTTAAACATGAATGATACCTGTGTATGGAATTAGTTGAGTAATGGAATAAGGCTTATACATACATACATATATTGAGAAGAAGAATTGATGGATAAGGCTGGAAAGACAATACTGAGATGATGATTAATGGGAAAGTAAGTAGGCAACCTGTTACCTATGATGACCACTGAGTGAACATTCTGGCAGTTGTAGGACTCACCAGAGGGTCTAATCTCTAAGCACGGAAATACGGAATCCGTGGTTTCGGACTTAGTTTTCGGCGTTTGGACAACGAGCACGAACTAAAAATGATATTACGATTTAACATTACTTACGAACTTTATATTTTTTGCGTTAATTATGTTCGTACATCCGTATCCGTACCCGTGTCTTCTTTAACGGCCTTAGAAAATAGACCCCCAGGGCCACCTGCCTCGTAGGAGTCCAGCGCTAAATAGTTTTTACTATTATCCATCAGTGCACAGGAGTTCCAGTTGCTTTTGGAGCTTTTGAGCTCACTCCATTTAAGGTCTCATCTTTGTGCCTGCCGGGGTCGCGGGACTGTCTCACCAGGTAACCGTGGCCCTGGTACGTAAAGGGCTATTGTAGGATCACCGTGCATTTTCATATATTGTCTGTACGAGTCTGACAGTTCCTCCCGTCCCACCCTGGGCGGGAGGACACATAATATTATAACGATTTTACCACGATAAAAAAAAAGGTTTCATCTTTGTTCTGGATAAATTAAATAAGTATGGATGGTCTATATAATTATGCTGCCCTGAGTTCAAATAAATATAAATAGGGGCAGGAGACTGACGAATGATGATGATTTTGAGATTACAGCAAAGATTTACGTCCTGCTGTTTGACTTCTTGTGAAGAGATTCATTGAGTAGATTATGCTTTATTGTACATCAAAATTGATACACACCTATTTTTACAATATTTTATTGATCTGCTCATTATCGGTTATTTATTCTGATCTGTTGTCAACTTTCACAAGATTGGATTAACAAGTAGTTTTTATTTACTACGTCTAACAATTGACAAGACACCGGCTCCTTAAAGTAACCAATGATGTCGAAGCAAAGGAAATTGTATAAAATTACTAAAAACCGGTTTCTTCATGTAAAATCGCAATTAACATTCTTCGAACTTCTTGCGTATAAAACAGCAGTCGTAATTCATTTGTCTCTATATTTTTGCTGTATAACGTTTTGTTAACCAACACAAAATGTATAGTATTGGAGATCCAAGTTGTAGGCTTAATCAATTAATTTTATTAAAGTTGACCGGAACTGTATACGTTTCAGATATGGTGTTGTGTAAAATCCGTTGCAAAACGTAAACATGATCAGTAAATTACTAGCTTCGGCGCAATTACGCTGGCACGCAACAGTTTTCTGTACATTTGCTTCACCCCGCCTTCATCGTTGTTATTTCATTATGTTTTTTATGAAACTTCTTGTAGTTCACTGAAATGGTTATGTACTAATTGCAGTTTTGTACGCAGTTTTTCCGATGAACAGTTACATTATTGTTCAATTAATTCGCACCAAAAGCGTGAACACAAATAATCAGAGAGCTCGTACGATGGTACACTTTTAATGTTTGCCATAATAAAAATGATTTCATCATTTGTTTTCGGAGCAAGCCAAATAGTGGGTTAATCAGGTATAGTCCAGTCATTAAAGCCCAAACCCGAAAATAATTAGTAACTTGCTGAAATTTTAGGGGGTTCTTAAGGAAGGTAAAATAACATACCGGGTGATTTTGCAGCGTTCTGGGGTGTACGGAAAGGGTTGAAAAGGGGTGAAAAGGCGTTTTTTGCTAATAACATTGCCAAAAAAATTAGTAACACGCTGCAAATTTGGAATATGGTTGTTCTTACGGTTTTGTAACGTGTATTAAATTTGCAGCGTTTTGCAACATACGGAACATTGTTTTTTTTTAAAAAACAGTGCAATTAGTTAAAAACAGGGGTAAGAAAATTAGTATCACGCTGCGAATTTGGAATTAGGTTGTTCTTACCGGTTTGTAACGTGTATCAAATTTGCAGCGTTTTGCAACATACGGAACATTGTCTATTATTGAAAAAACAATGAAATTATTTAATCACACGGGTGAAAAAAATTTGTAACTCGCTGTAAATTTGTAATTAAGTTGTTTTTACCGTTTCGTAACGTATATCGCACTGTTTTTTTAATAATAAACAATGTTCAATTTGTTGTAAAACGCTGCAAATTTGATATACCTTACGAAACGGTAAAAACAACTTAATTACAAATTTACAGCGAGTTACATTTTTTTTTCACCCGTGTTATTAAATAATTTCATTGTTTTTTTAATAATAGACAATGTTCCGTATGTTGCAAAACGCTGCAAATTTCATATACGTTGCAAAACGGTAAGAACAACCTAATTCCAAATTTGCAGCGTGTTACTAAGTTTCTTACCCCTGTTTTTAACTAATTGCACTGTTTTGAAAAAAAACAATGTTCCGTAGGTTGCAAAACGCTGCAAATTTAATACACGTTACAAAACCGTAAGAACAACCTTATTCCAAATTTGCAGCGTGTTACTAATTTTTTTGGCAATGTTATTAGCAAAAAACCCCTTTTCACCCCTTTTCAACCCTTTCCGTACACCCCAGAACGCTGCAAAATCACCCGGTATCTTATTTTACCTTCCTTAAGAACCCCTTAAAATTTCAGCAAGTTACTAATTATTTTCGGGTTTAGGCTTTAATGACTGGACTAGTAGGTATGGGTCGATTCACTCGTTTTGCGAAACAACTATCCACCTGTGTGACAGTCAAACTTTGCCAATAGCTATTTATTATGTGTTCATAGTTTTTAAAGGTCGACGTGAATCGTCTACAAAGGTCAAGTATTTAAAAAGTTAATCATTCATTCACATAAAATAAGTTATTCACCACATTAAAAGCGTACCATCAATAGAGCGAACAGGACCTCCGGGCCTTGTTTAATGCTCTCAGACAAATAAAACACTGTAGACTAAATGACACAGACAATGCAGTAAGTTTTAAAAATAGTCATCAGGTTTGTGTTGCCGCTTGCTACGAATTTCACTAGAAACCAGTCACGACTTCTTTCAACTTCTGTTGGCCACTGAATTTTTACTTTTTGTGACACCTGGCGGAAGCCTACCGTCACGATACAGCTATTAAATCCGGCAGTCTATTATTGCGTCAAGTTGAATAACATTTTAGCTACGCCTATCTGTACCAAGTCGGTACGGACACGGACATTTATTGTACATTATCACTGGCCTGTTCAAGTTTCGAGTGCCACTTGGCTTGGTTTCGGACCCCGCAGAGAGTCAAGCCCCGTCACTCAGCTGCCAGTTTGAATTTGCTTCGGTCTATCAAAACTTTCAACTGCATAATCCTAAACGTTCTTGTTTTAACAACAAAATGCCGCAGTAAGATCCCTTTTAATGTTGCATTGTGCAGTTCGGTTTTATAGGTGCAGAGAATATCAGGAGATCGGCTGCGAGGTGCAGCGGAAGGCGAATGAGTAAATATGTCAAGAATTCCGATGTGTAAAGTTTAAATGGAGGAACAATAGAGCTGTGGCGGGTCGCGCAAATACCGCGGTGTTACAGTATGGAATGCGGTGCTATTTTGAAAGGGGCACGTGCAAGGTCAAAGGTGCAACCACCAACCGACAGACAGTTGTGTCAAGCAAGATATCCGTTCTAATACGTCTACGTTAATCATTCTCTTGCAACAACAATTGCTAACACTCACCCACAATATCGCCGATAATTTATTTGTTTTATTGCAGTAAATCACCCTGGCTACGATCGACTTTATCGACACTCGTAATTATGTTGTTATTTATAACTTGCTCGTAATGGTTGGGCGTTCGGGCTATTATGAGATTTTTGTCAAGAAGGCAGTCTGCAACTCTGCAGGCGAATGGTAATTGATTAGCTGCTTTGCAAATGTAATTTGACTTATTGTAATAGATGATGATAGAAAGTTAGGGATGGGAATAATGCCCGCAGTGTCGTGACTGTCGACGATGGCGATAACTTATCACGCGGACACTCGAACAATTAGCTGTCTGCGCAACACTTGCTATAGCGCGCGGATCATGGCGCATGACGTATGCAAAGAGTGCAACACAACATCCTATAGACACGATTGCTACTGGTGACATAAAAAAAACTTTGAATTTGATTCGAATTAAGTTCAGAAAATAAAATAAACTTAAAATGACTAAATCTGAGCATACATTAAAATTACTAAATCTGAGCATAAAAATTGTGAAAAAAAAAAGATATAAACCTTATAAATCTGTTATACAGTTAGCAAGCGACCTTATAGGTCAAGCCAAACGATATCTTTCTTTGCTCGTGGGTGGGCACAACGAATATTTGCAAAAAAATGTGACGCAAAAACTATGTAGGCGCAAATATTGCGACGCGTTCACTTTCACTAGATATTTATATAAAGTTACACAGTGCATAAAAAATGAAGAATATTTCTATATTTTGTGAACACAATAGCCGTTTTCCATTAGGTACTATGGTGCTAAAGTTGGACAAAAAAATGAAGAGTAAAAGTTATGTATGCGACGCAGGGGACGGCGAGTTTGCAAATAAAACGAAACTCTGCGAATGTTAGTGATTAACTAAAATGAACTTATTTGTAACGACATTGGTTTTCAATTACAATGGCGTGTATGGAGGTGGCATGCGGCGTCACCGCTGGAGTATTTACACACGGTGTAGGTCGTCGACCCGCGCATCTCCGCCGTCGCGTGAGCAACCGCCCCGTGATTACTTATCGCCCGTTATTAATAGCAAATAACAATAATTCCATTAATTGTACACATTACTGCTCCTATATCACAGTAACAGTCAGCCAAATACCTACTGATTAATGTTGAAGAACAATTCTACTCGGGCGCACAGATTGGATATCGCATCACTGTTTTCCTGAAAGCCAGTCCAAGTAATTGTATGGTATTATATATAGATATACAGAAAGTGTGCCAAAGCGTTGGTGCATGAGGGAATGTTAAAACAATAACAATTAGTTTTTACTGCTAGAAATGACAGTGGGGACAAGATGGGTAGCAATTCCTCGTGGTTTCATTTCTTGCAGTATAATTACAGCCAGCCACTCGGGCTGACTGTTGTGCCATCAAAAATAGGACAGCAATTCTTGAGCAGAAGCAACTCTTTAATAGAGGATTTTTGTAATCTCTGTTTTTAGTGTGCAATCTCAATCTATGATCTGTTCTGATAATACGTTGCAGTAATCAACCGCATTGTTAGAAAATGAGTTTTTACATAAGATTACGTGTTATTTTTCAGACGAATTATGTAAAATAGTTTTATGATACTAGAACACGTTAAGCCTGACAAATAATGCGGACAAATGTTATTCAGTTTTCGTTGTTAGCACTGCCAGAGTTTTACGACTTCCTCGAGTTTGACGAAACCCAGACTAGGAAGTTCTTTGACGATGTCAATAAAAGGCAAATCGACATTATAATTATAGCAGTTTATATTTTTCGCATGTTCGTACGCATTTTCTGTTTAATTTTTTAAGCAGTTTTTGTCCCATTCATTAGCCAGTGCTTGAATAAAAAGGCCAAGGCTCACATCTACATCACGAAACTGCTCAAAAACGGGTTGTGGTGTTAAATAGGTCGTCTCTGAGTGCGGTGGCACGTACTTGCACGTAACGTTGCAGTTGCTTCACCGTGCGCTTGCGTCAGCGGGCACGATGCGCGCGCGCCGAGCGGGGTGTCTTCCGCGACCCGACGACCTTCACGATTCACCAAACAAACTCCAACTATTAAAATTTCATGTTTCGGCAAAGAGTAAGATGACTGTGATGGCAAATGATAGTGACAAAGAAATTAGTTGAAGATGCAGCAGCTCTCTCTGCCAGAGGGAGTTCGCGCAGTCAACTGTCAAAATCATGCGCTGAGTTTTTTTTGCCAGATTTCATGGCAATGACACAAGTATTTCGACACATAAAAACTTGTTAACATTTTGATGACTTTAATTAGCAATACCTAACGTTTTACTGTAATTGATGGAATCATCAATAGGAAATTAATTTATCGATTGAATGCGTCTCTTTAATTGAAAAATAGTTTAAATAAAAAAATTAGGCACGCCATTTTAATGTAAAAAAGTTCTGAAAGCAATTTATGATTAGTTATAAAAAGTGAAGGCCGGGATGAGTCAAAGTCATCACTTGTCTGATACATTAGAGAGCCGGGCCGAGGTCGCCGGTCGGCAGTGGTCGGCTGCGGTCGGCAATGGTCGGTGTGTTGGCCGCATGCTAAACACCTGTCGAAACACCTCGTTATCCAATGTTGCTGACAGAAAACACATATTGCACTACTACTGGACGAGAGACGTATTGTCAAGTTACGTACAAGAATGTATTATGTTGCACCTTATTGTATTCTGTTTAGATGCAATAACAATGGTTGTTTATAACCTGAGTAACTTAATAAAATTCTGTTACTGATTTATTATTTTATTTATCAATTTTGTTAAGGCTCCAAGCTTTCAGTAATTACAGAAAGTGAATCAAGGTTGTTTTTTGAAATTTTCAGGTAAAATATTTTCAAGCTTTCTGTACGCGTTGGGGTCGTGGAAAGTGTTCATTGAAGCGGGACGCAAGTGCGCGCATTTATTAGTTACGCCACCACTTAGAGGTCACCGCTACCTGACCAGATTGATTGCTTTATTTTCAATAGTTTATTATTACTCTTATAACTTTATGATGATTAACAGAATCAATGATATCAATTGAAGTACCGAACCGACCGGTCCGATTCGCGATCGGCAGCCCACAACCAATTTCCTCACATTGAAGTTAATGCAATTTCATAAGATATTTAAAGCTCCAATATTTTGAAACGCTCTAGTTGCTGACTTGAGATCAATCTGAGTCTATTTGCTTGTATCGACGATTTAATGTTTCATATGAAACGACTCATACATACTTAGCATTGTAGAACGTGAATGCAAGACTTTAAATGCGAGCAATATTGTTTTATGACTTCGACGGATCTTGTGAATGCAAATGGTTGAGGAATGTGGGTATTGCGTATAAAATCTAAATGTTTTGTTCTGCTACGTGACCGGACTGCCAAACAGCGGCGCGGCAGCAGACATTGCCATCTTTGAAACCAATTACAACCAACATTGATCGGTGGTAATCACTGTGTTTATCTATGCGGATGCACTCAATAAGAAAATGTTAAAGGTAAAAACAATCTAGAAAATGCTTATTAATTCAGTCAATTAAAACTAAGCTTTTGTAGCTCAGAATAGAGCAATTGTATATTTATGAAGGGAAAACGATTCAAAAAACGGAGTCGCTGTTAAATGTAGCGTTATTGTATCCCATTGCATTGCAAATCAGTAGGGGAAAGCAAAATAATCGAGAATGTACTATTGTTATTCGTGAGCGAAATATGCATTAGACGATTATGGTGGGGTGCTATGACAGGAAACCTCCACGTGCGCCCGTGGACTGGAGTTCCCTCTCGGATACGTCCGGGGGGAAGACCAGTTTTTCGGGCCGGTGCACCCTGGGATGCGGGCAAAAACTCTTCCTTAGGCACTGTGTGCCTAAGGGGTCTCTTTGCCCGTATGCGAATAGCCTGTCGTGTGGACGCTCCAACGCGTGTCCCTCTGATTAGCAGAGGGCACAGCGGTGGAGCGGGCTTGCGGACGGTGAGTTATGGGTAGCTCGCCGTCCGACCAAGGACCAAGCCCGGGTCGGTGGCGCGTCGTGTTTCGCGCCAAATGCCTGCTGGGGTCGCGGGTTTTTTCTTAACCCAGGTTACCGTGGCCCCGGAACGTAAAGGGTATAGGAAGGAACACGGGTGGATTTTAGTCAGTAAGAGTCTGACAGTCCCTTCCGCCCCACCCAGGGCGGGAGAACTCATTTGATGATTTTACCACCTAAAAAAAAAAAAAAAAAAAAAAAAAAAAAAAAAAAAAAAAAAAAAAAAAAAAAGACGATTATGGTACGCCTTTATTTTGTTTTGTGGTTCTGAAAGATTGCAATTTCTTTTAACAAATAAATTGTCCCATCAATGCAGGCCCGTGTGTTTTCATAAAGTGGTTTCCAAGTTCAATGATCATTATCATTATCTCTATTATGGTTAAATGGGTCGTGAACTTAAAAGCAGGCGTGGTCCCAAGGGGGTAGGGTGTCATAGGGGTCATAACTCTTCCTAAAAACAGGTATATTAAAAAAAAGGTAGGAATATCCTGTGAAGTCAAATTCCGAGCACCCTATCCGGAGTGGAATGTTGACATATTCGATCCCCAGATTATCTGGCCGTGGCCTTGTGCGACTCCCCCAGAGTCTTTGATCATCCCTGCTTAGTCCTCGTTTACACTGAGGTTCTTTTTAAAGATACACTTTATTGTATTCGACAACGACGTATGTTGTTGTATGAGCGAGTTCACACACAAAACAGTGTTACGGATTCAGTGAAAAATACGGATCCGGCAAAATGTACAGCCTCTAGTACCGACGGATCCGTCAAAACGATACTGTGAATGCTGTCTGAACATCACCTTCAATAGCGACGCATCCATTAAAACCGATTCTGTAAACACGGATGAGTTGTCGGAACGAGCGTTTACAGGTTGTATGTTGTTATTTGTGTTGCACAAACAGAGTTCATCTCTCGTCATGTTTTCATTGTTGATACAAAATAATAACAACATTATGACATCAATTTAGAAGAGATATTAAACAGATCACATTGAATAGCTGTACCTCTTTAGGTGACAAGTAATAAATGTGTTAGAAAAAGCTTGCTACGCCAAATTTTGATGGAAGAAGAAGACAGATTACGTAGATTTCAAAGAAGGTGTAAAGGCAGGATAATGATGATTAAATCGGGTTCAAAAACCAAGAAAAGTTCTGATTACTTGTTGAAATCCAATCGAAACTTATTTTCGGCTCAAAGGAAAGCACTTCTGGCCAGAAAATTTCGAAGTTGCATGATAGTCTGAACATAGTACCGCAACTCTGAGTATCTGAGGAACTCTCTTAGTCCGGCAACGAAGATACAGGACCGAACAAAAGTAACTAGAAGCTTTTGAGTGAATTCTCAAAACTCCCTATTAGTTAGAATTCATAAGTTTCGACAACACATCAGGAGTCGGGACAACTGTTCATTCATGTTGTCAGCAATTTTAAGTTCATAAACTACCTAATCTCTTGTCCGTAAGTGATCAAGAGTAGAAATCGCCCAAAGCTTTTGGCCGAAGCTACGGGTTTCGTAAATTCGGCCAAGGAAACTGAATGAATCGGGAGGTTTATAGTCAGTACCAGTCTGATAGTCCCTTCTGCTCCGTACAGCACGGAAGGACTCATTTAATGGTTTTCTGCTCTAAATAAGTGGGCCAGCGATGATTATAAAAGATGCTCTAGAATCTAGAAGATCCTTGGTTTTCAAGAATTTAAGTATAAAAATATCTAAGTAAATCTGTTTGATTCAAGGGTCAGCGTAGGGTCAGTGTAGTCATCTTAGAAGTTTTTCAAGAGTCATGCGTCTTTGTTAAATACACCGCATATAGCGTTAAGTCTTATTTAGTCTGCCAGAGTCAGTTAAACTTTTGGGAAATAAATGAGCATAGCTTGAAAAATTGCACAAACATACATATACGCATAATCTGGCAAAAATGTGGATATGTTCATTGACACAAATGCATCTTGATCGGCACGTAACCCTTGCATGCCTTACAGTGATAAATTCGCAAGTTATGTTAACCTGATGAATGCGAAAACGTTTTTATGAATAACTAAGTTGGTAGCTGTTGTCACTAGAGCAAACATTATTAGGTAACAAATATCAATAGAGAACGTAATGCTTATTTATATAGAACCTGTTACCACAATCAGTTTCCAAGAAGTATGGTGGAAACTTGATTTACCGGCCAGGCTTTGTAAAGTAGGCTTTGATATTCAAAATAGGCAAGCAAATTAATAGCAGCGCAATACTTTTTTTGTTGAAATCGGCCTATTTATAAGTTGTTCTATATACATCGAGTGTGTCAGAAGTAAGCGCGGGACACGTGTCTACGAGAAGTTTGAAACCAGTTCTATGATCCGATTGCAAGTTGATTTAATCACTCGCTCACCGACTGGCCGGGTGACCACATAGCAGCCACTGGCGGGAAACGCACGACCACTTTCATCACCTCATTAATAATATATAAGAATATCGCTCAACAAGCTGATACATAAATACATGAACAATTATTATGTGAAGGAAAAATGTTCGTAAGAAACAAACGGAACTATAGAAAAACTTAGGTAGAAGGTTACAATAAATCCCAAACAAATAAAAAAAAACTTACGTTCAAGTGAGCGTAACATCCAATATTGCCGGCAAGTACAAAACTACAAAATATTCAAATTCTCATTAACGTTATTGAACTTTTGCAACGTCATAAAATAATCACGAAAGTTTTAGCAAATCACATCAATTTATCCAATAGGTAGCACCGAAAATATTTGTACGCGACACGTAGCGGAAAACTTTTTTGTAGTCTACAAACTGCCACTGTCGTTGGTTTCGAGTCGGAAAAGTAAAGAGAGCGATATGTGGTTGCGCGCGGCTGGAGTTGGCAAAACTGACGTACGCAGCGCGCCAGCGCCGCCAAGGTATTGTTAAAAGTTACTTTTACTTGCGAGACTTGCGGCTTGCTTGCGCCTGCGTCTCTAGCCGTGCCATGCCGCCGCGCCGAGCCACTCGGGGACCTTGCGACCGTCGCGCCACCCGTTTCACTCATAACATGACCACGAAAGAGAAAAACAGAGGTCTCTCTCCTCCTCTCTGATATACCATTAGGAAAAATTATATTTACCGTGCGCCTAGGAATACATAAGAACATTTGTGCAAGATTAAATTATTGCTATGCAAAGTAATGGTCACGGTTCATTGAAATTTTAGGTGAGTATTGCCTTATTTCCTTGCGTGGCGAGCCAGTGGAATGAACGGAAAAGTGATGATTACCAGGGCGTCAAACACCGTAATTGTTGCATGGAATTTGTTAATTACTGTGAAGTAGACTTAACAACCAATAGAATTTTCATTTTACGATTATTAGCACGGTCAATATTTGCATTCATAATAATAGTGATGCAGACATTATCATTAGCTTTAGAGACTAGACTAATCTCATTTGCATGCGTGACCAATGTCATGTGAATTAAAATATCAATATCGAGTGAATTATAGACCTTGATCTGAAAGCTGCCTATTGCCAACCAGATTGGAGTGTATACATATTTTTGTTGTTACGTGAAATGATAAAATGCAACAAATGCGATTCGTATGACTATTTATAAAAAATAGTAGCTTTAGGTTTACAACTACTAATGTTCAAGTCATAGGCGAGGACACTGGCACCCTAAACACAAGTTAAATCTTACATTGGGTGCCAGAGTTCATCGTAAACACTTTTGTCTTCGTAGTTGTAACGCTGCTCATTGTTTAGATTTAAGTGTTTTTGTTCATTTTTGAGGTAATAAATATTTTATTATTATTATTAGAAAATAAAAGAAATGCATAGTACCTAAACAGAAAAAAAAAGGTAGGTAAACGTACGTGTGTATTTGTGTAGCGTGGATTTTTTTTTATCCTTATCCATTCGTATGCAACCTTTTTTAAATTTGAAACAGCTGTGTCTGATATCACTGTGCCGAAAATATTCAATGCGAATAAATGAGGAGAAAATATTTGGCAAAGCGTTAAAAATATTTTGGGAACAAACGCCCGGGTGTCACCACTGCTAAGATCGCCCGGAGGACACGGTGGAGCATACGGTGCAGGACTGCCCCGCTTGGGCAGAGCACCGCCGTGTCCTCACGGAGGCGATAGGCGGAGACCTCTCGCGCCCGGCATTGGTCGAGGCCATGCTGCGGGGCGAGACGGAGCCGCGGAGTGGGAAGCGGTCGCCTCCTTCTGCGAAGCAGTAATGTTCGCGAAGGAGGAGGCGGGCCGCGAGAGGGAAAGGACAGCGTCCTCCCTCAGCCCCAACCGCAGTGGTAGACGACCACGGCATCGGACGTCGGCAGACGATCTCCGACCACCGTAGGCGCGGGCATGCGGACAGCGAGTAAATGGCAACTCGCTGTCCGACCATGGACCATGCCCGGGTCGACGGCGCGTCGTGTTCCACGCGTGCCTCAAAGAGCGTCAGCAAAAATGACGGGGCCCTCTCTCAGAGGGCCAAAGCCTGCCAGGGTCGCGGGACTTATTTCCTTACCGTGACCCCGGAACATAAAGGGCTATTGAAGGACACCGTGGATTTCAGTCAGTACAAGTCTGACAGTCCCTCCCTCCCTGCCTGGGGTGTGAGGACTCATTTGATGATTTTACCACGCTAAAAAAAAGCATTAAAATATTTTTGAAATTCGAGAAACAAGATACAATATTACATTTTACATTCTATGGTACGATAGCGAACAGGCGTGAGTGTGTTATGAATAAGTCAAAGTGCATTATCGTTGACACATTTACCTCCTGGCGAGGTTAATCAAATTGCTGAGTTAGCTAATAAGTTGTGTTTAGCGCCAAAATGCTAAAGAATTGGTGTTGTAACTTGTGCTCAAGGGTTTGCATGAACCGTATTGTCTATGAGGTGATGGAGTGGAGAGCCCGGCGCGATCGTGCCCACCGCGGCCTCGGACGAAACCAAATAATCTGATACGGTTGATACGCCCGCATTACAAGATATATGAGCCTGATTTGAAATTTTACTAAATACCTGCTACACTATACGTGACCAGAACTTTTGAGCTACTTTCGCAACTGATCCGTCCTACATGAAGTGTTTGTAAGCAAGTGCAATCTGATAAACAGAATGTCATAAGTTGAGATTGGCGCCAAGAGTTCGAGCAGGATATCAAGGTAGGTAACTATTAATAAATCTGTTCGGTGCTATGTTGTTTAGTTGCTAACATTTATCAGTAGCAGTATCTATGATTAGTATGATCGGCACAAAAACACGAACGATAAAAAATTGGGTTCCAGACAGCCATGTGAAAAATTGTCGTGTAATCTGATCGCGATGCTAAAGAAAATGCACGATATTTTTATTGCCCACTAATAATATAAATTTTCACATACTAAATTGAATTAATATTTTTGAACATAAATAGTGATATTTGGTTTGTATACCTAAATAAGAAATCATGAAATCAGCCTACTACGGTTTAAAACCGCAGTTCAAGTAGTAATTTATCACTGCTACCCCACTTATCCTCTTAAAGATTATAACCCCAAAATTATGTATGAATATAGACGTGAATGATATTACGGCATGATAATGTATAAAACCACTTGAGCTAAGAGCTTGTCAAGAAAACTGGTCCAATGTATACTAAGAGCATTTCTATAGTGACATCGCTGACAGCTCACAAGGGTCGCGTCTTGAATATGATCTCGCTGTCGCTCGGATATTGAATCCCGAGATGTGATTGGCTAGTGATTTATATTTCTTTCGGGCTGTCAACGAACAGCGGGGGTCTGGCAAATTGGTTAAAAGCTACTAGACTGAAATAATGGTTATGTTGAGTTTTGATAACGATATCCGCTTTTCTTTCGACGATTTTCCTCATACGTTTTTTGTAAAAAACAGGGTTCGTAATTATTATTATGATAATTATTTTTACATATTATAATTAATGATAAATTATTTCTTGTGGCAGACCATACTATGGGAAATGAAGTAAGTTATTCGTGTAAAATTCTGTTATTGCGATAATTAACGGCTTTTTCCCGTTATTGTGGCCCAACATTGAAGTTCTGATAAAGAGTGAATGACTAATTTAGCTCCTTTATAGATTTTTAAATGAGCTAAATTAAATTCATGGCCGTAAATCTTGCCAGACTAAGCAACAAAGCCAGATAGCAACAGTGACATACAAAATTAAGTTTTCATTCCCCGTCCACTCCACTGTTATGAACAGCAGGCGTTCAAATGTGGGTTTCCTGTCGGTTGCCAGTTTTTATTTGACTTACGCCTTCCTGATTGTTATTACGAGTATCACTTATTATTCGTCTAATTATATATGGTTTCGCAAGTGGATATGGCTATCGATTTAACTAATAACTGGAAACTGTTGAGAGTACAGGAACTCTTTTGTTGCGGTTTCTTGATTAGAAAAGACATGTAGTCTAACCGTAAATCTGAATAACACTTAAGTTAGGTACTTTATTTTTTAGCAGAAAAACTATCAAATGAATCCTCTGGCCCTGGGTGGAGTACGCGGAACTGTCAGACTTTTACTGACTAAAAATCCACCCTGTTCTTACAAGTGCCCTTTACTTTCCAGGATCACGGGACCTGCTTGGACAATCCCGCTCCCCACTGTTTTACATGCAACAACTTCCTATCTGAATAAGCTGAAGGGAGATTATTTGGTGAGACAGGCAACTCAGTGATAGAGTCTTAAAAGTCTCTCAAAACGTTACCTATGCATGCTGTAATGCGAGATGATGTGTCACTACGTCTTGTCAACTTTAGTGGTGAACTACACACATCAAAAGTGTCTAGGGATCAAGCATTTTTATGCGGATTTCTTGAGATTGAGATGTGGCTTTGTAATAAATTTATGATTTTATAAATTTATATGGATCCTTTTTGGTGCATTTCATAATTTGAATCAGGAACTGTAAATCAAATTCAAGTAAAAGATGAAAATCAGCTGTCAATATTTTCCCTATAAAAACATACAACGCATTGAAGACATTATTAGTGCTACTGTTTCCCTACTACTGATTAAAACCAACGTTATTATGGAGCGGCGACGTCATTTAAGCAGGGAAGAAATGCTCAGAGCCGTGGGAATGATAGAAGCTGGTTCCCGGCAACGTACTGTGGCTTTAGCTCTGAATACAAGTCAGAGTGTTATCAGTCGACTTTGGACACGTTACCGAAGCACTGGTACCGTGGCTGAGCGCCATGGAGGACGGTATCGCTGCACCACACGGAGACAAGACCGATACATTCAAATCTTAACTCGAAGAGCTCCAACAATAACCGCCATGATGTTAGCCGTGAGGCTTCATCACTCTTCAGGGAACTTAATTAGCGACCAAACAGTCAGAAACCGCTTGCATGAAGTGAACCTTCATTCCCGAAGACCGCTACGGGTACCACCTATAGCAATGCACAATCGTAGGATTCGATATCGATGGGCTCTTGAACACAGAAATTGGGCAGAAGAACAATGGCGTTTCGTGTGCTTTTCTGATGAGTCTCGTTTTGGTATGAGACCGGATACAAGACGTATACGACACTGGAGAACCCCTGGACGCCAACAGCGATTAAAATCCTGCCAGGAAGTCCATCCTTATAGTGGTGGAACCATCATGGTATGGGCGGGTATTTGGATCGGCGGAAGAACTGAGTTGATTTGGATCAGAGGCAACCTCAACGCTCAAATTTATGCTGAGACGATTGTATCAGACGTCATCGTTCCTCTACAAGTGCAAATCGGTCCCTTATTTCAGTTAATGCATGATAATGCACGACCGCACACCGCAAGAGTTGTAAGACAGACTCTCGCCGCAGCTAACATCAATGTCCTGCCCTGGCCTGCTCAGTCGCCAGACTTGAACCCGATTGAGCATGCATGGGATATGCTACAGAGAAGAGCTCTGCCGAATATGGAGGGTATCCAGTCGCAAGAAGACCTTTTTTTGTTGTTGCAACGAACATGGGCGGCCATTCCACAGCGTGATTTGGATGAACTCATTTTGAGTATGCCAAACCGATGTTCTTGTGTTGTTAGTGTTCGCGGTAGGAACACGGATTATTAATTGTTTAAGTTACCCAATAAAATTTTAAAGAAAACTGTTATTTCAGTCTTTTTTTCGAACTTTAATTTTAGTGATTCAAATGTCAAAAATCCCTTTATTAGGAAAATGGCAAATTTCTTTATGAATGCAAAGGTGACTTGGTTTATCGTTACTGTGACAAACGATAACACTTTATTTGATGAATCCTTAAAGAACATTTTAATCAATATCAATCAGGAGAAAAGTTATTGCAAAAATATATGTTGATCCCTAGACACTTTTGATGTGTGTAGTTGCATCATTTCGCATTACTGCATGCATAGTTAACGTTTTGAGGGACTTTAAGACTCTATCAGAGAGTTGTCTGTTTCACAAAATAACCTCCCTTTACTATCACAATTAAGTTACTGGGCAATACTATAAAGGCTCCTAGTAAGTTTCTTCCTGTATGAAGTGGAAACATGGACCATTTTGGCGCGAGAAAGACAGAGGATCGATGCATTTGAGATGTGGTGCTGGAGACGAATGTTGAGAATACCGTGTACTTCGAAACGCACCAATGCATCGATTTTAAGTCAGATTCGAATAAAAACTCGCTTGTCGACTATATACCAACAACGCATCCTCTCCTATTTCGGCCACCTGGTTCGCAGAGGCGATGAAAGCTTGGAGAAATTGTGGTTGGGGACACTGAAGGCAAACGATCGCGCGGTCGTTTATCAACTCGATGGACAGATGTGAAGGAATCATTGTCCTCTAAATTCTACTCGGTGGTAAAGGATGCGCTGGACAGAAACTGGTGGAGGCGGATCATCCGCTCCAAATGCAACTCTGAAGCTGAGCACGATCCTCAGACATGAGGGACCGACTACAGAGAGAGAGTAAGTTTTTGAGTTCTCGTATCTCGGAGATATTTATGAGGTGTAGCAAAATTTCAATAAATATATATCGCTGTGGTGTTAGTTCGTGAGGAAGCCCACACGTTAATAATAAATTCCATCGGTGTGTGGCGCCATGACGGGGTAGGTTGCGCCACCTGTCAGACGCGGCACGAACTACCGCTGAGCGCCCGCGCCGTGACGCGGTGCAACCAAGTGCCAACCATTTACCGCGGGAACTGACATTCTATTGAATAAGTGTATGAGAAATAAGTGTAATGATACTTTGCTTTTTCCAAATAATGTGGCCTAATAAATATTTTTAGGTACTTAGAAGTGTCAGCTATAGCTATCGATGGCTTACGATGTAGAGCAGATTTTTTTCATAGTAATCGACTTGATGGTTTCGCGGAACCCGTGTCCCTGGAACGTAATAAAGGGCTATTGAAGGAACTGGTACGAGTCTGACAGTCCCTTCCTCTCCACCCCAGTCTTCAGGACTCATTTGATGATTATCACCACGTAACAAATAATTAATCGAATTCAAATGAATGATGATAATCTACCCATCCAAAAATACACTTTCGCATTTACATTATTAGTTAGATTACTAAATAATGACAGCCGAACGGGTTCATCTATAAGGTCAAGCCTCGCGTGCCAAGGTCGATCTGTGGATAGGTGACCGACCATCCATTACTGTTTGATTTGAGAGTTATCTTCATATCTCGCAAAAAGCCGTAGTGAAAGTCTGACAATCAGTCTTATTTAAGTTTATCGTATTACTTATTAACTGAGTGAGAGACCTGGTAGCCCAGTGGGCAGTGGCATCAGCCTAGACTTACGAGTTGTAAGTCGTGGCTTCGAACAGTTAAGTGCATTACTTTGTGAAATTCATTTCATCACCATTGCTCTCAAAACGATGAAGGAAAACACCATCAGGAAACAGGTATGTCACAGAATCAAAAATTTTAAGAAATGTGACATCTGCCACCCTGCGTGGTGCAATATGGCCCAGACTTTATAGGCTGATGATGTAAGTATCTGGGTGGTAAAGATAAGATACGCAGATTGGACGGCAGGCGCTTCAAGTAAAGTACACCAGTACTTTGCTTGAAGCGTCAATTCAGAACCGGACCAGATGGTTACACTGAAGGCCAACCCCAACATAATCGGGAAAAGCCAAAGCAGATAAAGATGATGAATATATTTATATTTAGATAGGTACCAAGATTATTTTGGGGTTATAGTCATCAAAATATAGCGAGTTGCGGAAGACAATCTATTCCTATTAAGTCCTTCGCCATTACGTATGGAATGCACTTACAATTGCTTTCATAATAACAATGAATTAAAAACTCACGTTTTAAATAGCAACCACATAATTAATAAGTCTGCAACGTTATTATTAAATGTAACGACCTAACGACGACGGTATTATAAGACAAATCTGTTTTGTTCATTGCCGAGTCGATCACGGTCATTAAGAAAGTTAAAACATAGTTATCACTAGCTTCTGCCCGCGACTTCGTACGCGGATCCTGTTGCTTATGCCAGCGACGACGGGGTCGTCAAAATCGAAGATCTGAAACGTCGAATTCTAAGAGCCTGGGGACGGGAAAACAACGGGATGCGCGAGACGATTCCAGACGTTCTAGATCTTTCATTTTTGTAAGTCAACAGGAAATGACCATCAGACTAAACAACTCTTGCTAAGACGTCATTCCAATATATGTTATAGTGTAGCTGGGGTCTTGGAGTTCCACATCAGGTGTTCCAGATCTCAATTTTTATACGACAACAGAGGCTGCTCATCAGGCTCAACAACTCTTGCTAAGACGTCTTTATTGTCTATGTTATAGTGTATCTAGGCTCTTGGAGTTCCACATCAGGTGTACCAGATCTTCAATTTTTATACGACAACAGAGGTTGCTTATCAGGCTCAACAACTCTTGCTAAGACGTCTTTACTGGATATGTTATAGTGTAGCTAGGCACTTGGAGTTCCACATCAGGTGTTCCAGTTCTTTAATTTTTATACGACAACAGAGAGTGCTCATCAGGCTGTACAACTCTTGCTAAGACGTCTTTATTGTATATGTTAAAGTGTAGCTGGGCTCTTGAAGTTCCACATCAGGTGTTCCAGATATTCAATTTTTATACGTTGACACAGAGTACTCATCAAGCTGAGTAACTCTTGCTAAGACGTCATTCACTTATATGTTATAGTGTAGCTGGGCTCTTGGAGTTCCACATCAGGTGTTCCAGATCTTCAAATTTTTATACAGCAATAGAGAGTGCTTATCAGGCTGAACAACTCTTGCTAAGACGTCGTTCCTGTATAAGTCATAGTGTAGCTGGGCTCTTGGTGTTCCACATCAGGTGTCCAGGATCTTCAAATTTATTCTCTCAGCAGAAAATGCTCATCACGTGGAACAATTTTTGCTATGGCACCATTTCTGTATCTCTCATAGTTAAGCAGGTCTGTTGCGGTTCTGCATCAGGTGTTCAAGTTTCCAAGATAAATTATATCCTATATGTTAACCGGACTGTTAAGTCCGGTTAACATATAGGCTATAATTTATCTTGGATTTGAATGATTTTTTTTTTGTTGTATAGGTATTAACCTATACAACAAAAAAAAAATCATTCAAATCCGTCCAGTAGTTCCGAAGATAGACAAACAGACAAAAAAAAATTTAACTACATTTTCGGGTTCGGCATCGATAAAATAACAACCCCTGCTACTTTTTTTTTGTATATTTCCATTGTACAGACACCACTTTTCTACAAAATTATTATATGTATAGATTATGATACACTGTTTTTTTAACGTCATATGACGTGTTAGAGCAATAGTCGCTCAGTGATTACTATGCAGACAAACATATTATATTAAAAAAAGTTCGGAAGCGACCGCTATGAAAAATCGAAATCTGTTTTGTTACGGTAGATTATAAACATTATGATTATTTCTTAAAAATATAGTTATAGAATATAAAACAATAAAACAGTTCAATAGTTTTTCAATAAAATTAAAAAAAAATCGTATTCTCACAAACTTTTTTGATATGGGTAAGAGGAGTTCAAGGACGTTGGTACAAACCCAAGTACGACAAAGACTTAGTGTAGTTTATTTCATCACCACTGAGTCCAAAACAAGTAAATAGCCAAATAACAAAAAAAAACGAATACATGTGACATCTACCAACCTGCATAAACCCAGAAAGAAAGGCTATGTCACGCCTGTGGGAATACTACAAATTGATTATGCTATTGATTTGTCACTGCGCAACACACCACGTTAGTCAGAGAATCTGACATTTGCCAAGATCAGACGAAGTTTGGCCATAAAAGCTTTAGTCATAGACAAACTCTTGACACGATAAAGGTCAATGCTATATTATTTCACCTGTACATATAATTTATGGTCAAATTATTAATGCTTAATAGGAAATATAGACAATACACGGAAACATGGCAGAAATTAATATTTTAAGCCTTAAGCGACAATGGGTATTGATCATTAGTTTTGGTTATAGAAAATGTATTGCTTATTTTTAAGTCGTTCTCGTATATAATTGAAAGAAATTGATTTGTAAGCTGAGATTTTTTCACTTGATCTATCAATTATATTCTGCAAAGGTGAAACATAATTACATGCAAACTATACCTAAATATGTCAGTGTGTCATTGATGTAAAATATCTTATTTAAAATGGCTTACCATAAATCAAATAACTTGATAATTCCATATTGATGCATCTTTTTTATCAATTTATTCTTTTAAAGTTTTTTTGGTATTAAATTGCAAGCCATAATTTATTGATTTTGATTGTTTTGTAATGGATATATCTTATTAGATTAATTTGCTTTAAATATCATTGCTTGACAAGTTGCAATTTTCTCTGTATCACATAATCGACAAAATATTTAAATCCACGACATAAAACCAACTGGTTTTCACTAAAAAACGATTATAAAAATCTAACAGCTAATGTCATAATATCCTGTTACATAATTATTTCTCCGGTAGGAAAGTTGTAACAAGATAAATATGTTAATGTATGAATAAATTTGGGTAATTGAATTAAATTGATACTTAGGTACAATAGATAGCTGTTATAAATATCTGTCAACTAATAAATCAATAGACCTTGCACCTATTAAGGCACACTTAAGTAGATTTGCTTATAGTGGGTGGATTTTAAGTAAGAATTAAATCGGTCAAGTGCGAGTTGACCTCACGAAGTAGTTCGTAGAGATAGTGTAAGTTGCTCAATGATTCATAATACAAGTAACTCTAGTGACATTATGGTTTTATGAAAAGGTGAAACATCAATCAATACCTTTCAGTTTTTTGACATCACACTATTTGTTACGATAGTGGAAGACACCTTTTATTTTTTGTTTATTAACACATAAGTACTTATGATGTCCAGATTTATTATTTGAGTTAATTAATTAATAAATAAAAGTTAGTAAATAGGGTACTTCAAAATTTCTCGTAGCCTCGTCGTAGACCCCTCTCCGTAGAAGGTCTACGAGAATGTTAAATATGGATGATTTTCATTAAATTATATTTTTATGTCACATTATTTGGGACGGTAGGTTTTAGGATTTTGGAGTAGCGTAAGGCTGAGGAGATGGTGAAATGTTTTAGACGGCTTCTATGTCAGTTGATGTTAAGAAGCACAGAGAGAATTGTAAGGAATTAGGAGATAACTTTGCTCTGGAGTGGAACAAAACGGGCAAAAACAAACAAATAAATTATTTTAGTACTATTGCAGTCCATCAACGTACTTATGGTAAACTAACTTGCGTTGATGGTTTTAAGAAACAGCAATCTACTTATTTTTTACGTCGGCAAGTGTAAATTTTATTATTCTTTTGAGAGCATAAAAAACGTAATAGGCAAATCTTGAAAATGCAGGATATCCTTTCTTTATTTACATAAAATATACCGTATTGGACATGACAAACCATATAACTGGACGAAAGTATAAAATATTTAGGTATGTTGTTCTGTATGTTGAACATAAAATGATAAAAATGAATATTAAACACAAGTAGACACCAAAACTATGGAAAGCAAATTCAGTCTTATTACAAAAACAACGCAAAACCCTGGTTTAGACCAGGACTATCAAGTCTAGGCTTAAGTGCAAAACCAAGGTTTAAAATTATCCGTATTACAAAACATAAATAAACCTCAGACTTCTTAGTACCGTCCTTTGAACCGTGGTCCAAATACCAACCACAGATTAATACAAATTTCATTCGTTCACCATGATATCATTCGATTGCAACGTTCCGTTTTACCAGAAAATAGAATTTATTGATAATTGTTTATGATTCATTTATTGATGTTTAGAGATGTTAAAAAAAATTATGTGTCGGTATTTTTATAGATCTAAATATAAGTCATTTACTAATACTGCAGTTTGATTTTTTAAGTATTTATTATTTTATTGGATTCTTCTCTTACGTACCATCTAAAACGCGTAATGAAACGTAACATTCTCGCGCGTCATATATACCATGACAAGTGTATTAATTATTTTTTGGAATTATTACGAAGTTTCGTTTTGTTTTTAAGTATTTTTAGAACATTTGCCTCTTTTTAATAATTTCAACTTCTTTAATAATGTTAATATTACCAGTGTATGCCGAAATAAAGTATTAGAGCGGGAGCCCGTAACAGATGTCCGTGACCAATTTCCTCTCAAGCGATAATTAGCAGACTACATGAGGGAGTCATATCATGAAGATTCGTGAAAGTCAGCTGCGATTCCGTTGGTGGGATAAGCAGCAATCGCCGTTCAAACACGTAGAAAAAATGTTTTTTTTTTGTCATTTCCTCCCAACTGAAACCTGGTTTATATTGAAGATTACCTTGTATCACGAAGAATAAAACCAATCAGCCGACGGTACCATGGTGGAATACACGTCAGCCGGTCACTCGAACATGTAATTTTTTATTTTATTTTCAGTGATTTCCTCTCAACCCAAATTTAACCTGATGAAAGTTTACATGTAGTTATGGCTAAAAGCAGACGTCAGCTGGCTGTATCTCGGTGGAAAGATCGTCAACTGATACTTTGAAAATTACAAACAGGACTTATGCTCTCAGCCTAAATATGCATTTAGATCAAAGTTTTCAATTCCTCCCATACAGAAAACCTGTTTATATTGACGCTTACTCAATATCACGATGAAAAAAAACATTCAGCTAATGTTTACAGACAGTTATGGATCAAAATACAGAGTTATTCTTATTAAGCTGGGCATCAGGAACATTGTGATTCCGTAAGAGATACAAAAAAACTTATTTAGATAACTTTAGCTCTTTTTTCAGTATAAAAATGTAAGCATTTTTATTTTTTGGTCAAGTGTGAAATTTCCACTAAAATGAATTCGCTAGGAACAATATTTGGATTATACAAAATGTGCAATACCTTAAAAACTACTTAACCGATTCTCATGAAACAAACTATACAATAGTTTTTAAAACAAGACCATCACATTAAAATTAGTTCCATTGCAATAACCCCATAAACAAAAAATTACATTTTCAAGTTACGTAATTATGATCAACATAATTATCAAACTTCAGTACAATTTTCTAGTTACTTTCGTTAAGATATTATGTATTTTAGTTAGCTCTAATACGAAAAATGCAGTATTCTAATAATAATTGAGCACAAATAAATAACGTAAAAAAAATCTGATTAGAAAAATATCTTAAGAGAGGTTCCTTACAAACAATATTGACCTACATCTTGCCGCACCTCCCACTACGTGCACCTCTCGTCATAGCGGTGGTCTCATCGCCGACTTTTAATACTTTGGCGCACTTTCAGAAAAGCCCAAAAAATGTATGGTGCGTGATGAATGTTAAATGATGTCCTTTGACCAATTTCCGCCATCCTGATTTTTGTCTTCTGATACAACGAAATGATCTTTACATGAAACAGAGTCGAAAGGCATTAAAAAATAAATCTTATATGAGATAATTATGTTGATCATAGTTACGTAACTTGAAAATGTATTTTTTTGTTTATGGGGTTATTGCAATGGAACTAATTTTAATGTGTTGGTCTTGTTTTAAAAACTATTGTACAGTTTGTTTCATGAGAATCGGTTAAGTAGTTTTTAAGGTATTGCACATTTTGTATAATCCAAATATTGTTCCTAGCGAATTCATTTTAGTGGACATTTCACACTTGACCAAAAAAATAAAAATGCTAACATTTTTATACTGAAAAAAGAGCTAAAGTTATCTAAATAAGTTTTTTCGTATCTCTTACGGAATCACAATGTTCCTGATGCCCAGCTTAATAAGAATAACTCTGTATTTTGATCCATAACTGTCTGTAAACATTAGCTGAATGTTTTTTTTCATCGTGATATTGAGTAAGCGTCAATATAAACAGGTTTTCTGTAGGGAGGAATTGAAAACTTTGATCTAAATGCATATTTAGGCTGAGAGCATAAGTCCTGTTTGTAATTTTCAAAGTATCAGTTGACGATCTTTCCACCGAGATACAGCCAGCTGACGTCTGTTTTTAGCCATAACTACATGTAAACTTTCATCAGGTTAAATTTGGGTTGAGAGGAAATCACTGAAAATAAAATAAAAAATTACATGTTCGAGTGACCGGCTGACGTGTATTCCACCTTGGTACCGTCGGCTGATTGGTTTTATTCTTCGTGATACAATGTAATCTTCAATATAAACCAGGTTTCAGTTGGGAGGAAATGACTAAAAAAAAATTTTTTTTCTACGTGTTTGAACGGCGATTGCTGCTTATCCCACCAACGGAATCGCAGCTGACTTTCACGAATCTTTATGATATGACTCCCTTATGTAGTCTACTAATTACGGCTTGGGAAGAAATCACTAACGATATTTTGGCCTGGCTCCCGCTCTATATGTTTTGGATAAGTATGTCAGGCAATATACCACGGGAACATGATATCGAAATTAAAAGTAGCAGTGTTGATCTAGGATATAAAATATGTAATTATATATTATATAGTAACAAACATCCTCACATTCAGCCACAAAAACCTACAGATACATTACTATAAGCTTATTATGATGTGTTGTGATGGTAGATGAAGCAACAAAAGAAACTTATCGTAGGTGTATTTTAGGAGACAGGGCATTTCATATTGAATCGTTTCTTAATAAGTACACTATTTTATTGCTAGGCGTTTATTAAAGCTATACTATTGCTGAAATCTATTGGATATAATTCCATGAAGGGATTGACTCGAACATGATTCTGTTGTGTCGGCGTAACGTTTCAAACAACTCGCCGGCTTCAATATCCTCATTATCAATTAAGTCGATCATGTTTTAGGTAAAAATACCACAAAAACAACAACACAATGAAAAATATGCAATGAAAAATTGACACAACTTTGACAGCGACGACTTAGACCATTGCTAAACTAGGGGGCGGCGGGGTTTAAAGTTAGACCTTGGTTTAGTCCACGTTTTGTAATAACTTTTTTGTGTAAACAATAGTTTTACGTGATTTAAACCTGGGTTTTTAGTTAGACCTCGTTTTGTAATAAGGCGGTGTTTCATTTTGTTTTCAAAAAAGAAATTCTTTAAACTACTGTTGCTTGTGCATAATTACTTTTGATATACAACATTATTTTTAGTATATGCAAAACCTGAATATAGTTTGTTCAGAATCAGTACCTAACTGATTCGATTCCAATATTTTTTACACCATGTTACATTTTTTTTCAAAAATATTTTAATTACATTTTATTACCAGTTAATTAAAATGCAATCACCGTACGGTTAGGTACCTATTGCCAAACTATTATCACTAGTGTATAACACAGGACATGCGGTTTACGCGGGCGTACCGCGAAATGAGCATGTTTTTGAATTGACAACCAGGTAATATACAAGCTAACCAGGTAATATACAAAACTTTGTGATTTTTATGATACGCTTTTAAAATTTTGTACATATGTAGATTCTTTACACAAAAATACTAGAGAGGTGTATCGGGTTTCGCATAAACAAAAAATAATGTTGTAGACTGCACAAGGCTTGGCTCTGATAAAATTGGTATTACAGAATCATCTGAATTTCGTTCAGTTCAGAATATATTCAATACGAGCATTTACCATTTGGCATTTTTTGTATGTAAAAAAAACCGCACACATACTAATACCTAAGGGGGAGAATCGAAATCGATTCGTTTTAAGACAAGTCATTGTCAGAAAGCAGATTTTGGCGTCAGTCCAGAATGAAAGATGAGAATGTGTAAAAATATGAAAGGGAAAAGAAAGGGGAGGAAAAAAATAAGATGAAATATTTCACATGAAGAGAAGGTGAAGAGTGGGTTTGAAAAGAATGCCGCATAAAAATGCCAATGCAGTGAATTCAAACTTACTTAATGTTCTTTCTTGAGTAAATTTTTCAGCTCAGCCAGACTTAGTCGTCATGACAATGGTTTGATATCCACCATTTCATGTTTTTTTTTTTACCGACTTCCAAAAGCAGGAGGTTCTCTATTCGGATGTTTGTTTTTTTTTTATGTTTGTTCGGGCGTAACTCCGTCGTTTAACAACCGATTTGAAAAATTCTTTTTTTTGTTGTATAGAGTATACTTCCGGAATGGTCCCATTAAAATTTTATCGAAATCGGACTAGCACTTTTTGAAAAATCAACGAAAATCAAGAAAAACCTAAAAAGTTTTCAACTTTGTCTACACCGATTACTCCGAGGTTTCTGGTCCGATTTCGATGATTCTTTTTTTGTTCGATACAGTATGTCTGCCATTTGGTCCCATAAAAAAAAATCATTTAGTTTGGTGCAGTAGTTTTTAGTTTTAGCTCATTGTGTACATATATACATGAGCGTTGTTATTACCGGTGCTACGGATTACAAAATTTTAGTGCACATGTAAGAAAATTATGTATTTGACAATAATTTGGGTCGAATAGTGAAACTAAAAAGGATAAAATAAAAAACTTTTCAAAAAAAATGTAACCGACTTCAAAACAACCACAAAAAAAGTTCAAAATAATCCTACAACAAAAACTTTCCTTTCGAAAGTCGGTGACAAAAAGTCAATTAAATAAAAAAATAAAGTCACCGACTTTCGAAAGGAAAGTTTATTTGTAGGTTATTTTGAACTTTTTTTGTGGTTGTTTTGAAGTCAGTTACATTTTTTTTTTAAAAGTTTTTTAAATTAAAAATTAAATCGCTTATGTCAGTTTTTTAACCAACTGTAGCTGCCAATATGCCTTATGGGGGCCATTTGCACCAGTCGATTTGCCTGGTTATATAATAGCCTTGCGGCTCATCACCATTCGCATCCATTGCAAACATGAATAGTAAAAAATAGTGCATTTGTCAGTTAGATGATTAATTTTCACCGCACGGCTAGTCTCCAGTCAGACCGAACGAAAAATCGATCTCTGTAAATGCCCCATTATGGCAGATTTGAGGCGTGTCGAGCTTAACTTGAGTTGAGTCAGCATTTGAGAATATCAGCGATAGTGATTTGTTTATTATGTAGTAAACTAATAAGCATAATCACATGCTATTAATTTTAACGACAAAGCTCATCTGTGTCGTTGCAGAATATAGCTCCGGGGAAGGCAATGTGAGCATTCCGAGCAATATATTGCGCTATTTAAAAAACTAAAATTGCATCACTCCGGTGATTATTGTAATTGACTGTGAATATGATTCGCGATTCGGTTTAATTGAATAGCTATGCATTCCGGTGTTAATTAATATTTTTTTGCTAAATAAACTGCCAACAATTTTGTTTGTTTTGTTTTTAAAAGATGTGGCTGAATTTTTATGTTTAAATTAAATGGCTGGTTTTATTTTGATATGATAACTATTATCAAAATCATATGAAACAAATAGTCATATAAAATCTTAAGACAACGTCACTCACATAAGTCTGGTCAAGTACTGGTTTTTCTTACGGAAGGACCTATTGTGTAAATACATTTCATCAGAAATATTGTCTATTCCACTGACGGCATACTTCCTTCGTACTCTCTTCACACTCTTAAAAAAGCGAACAAGGTGATGATTAGTAATGACCTCAAAGTTAAACACAAACTAAGTATGTAGACAAAAAATAATAATATAGGTAAAAATAGTTGCAAAAGGTTCGTAATCATCATCATCAGCCTATATTGTTCCCACTGCTGGGACACAGGCCTCCTCTCTTTGAGAGGGAGTGGGCCATAATCCACCACGCGGGCCCAGTGCGGGTTGGTGGATGTCACATGTCTTCGAATTTTTGGTTCTAGGACATGCCGGTTTCCTCACGATGTTTTCCTTCACCGTTTTGAGAGCAGTGGTGATGAAATAAATTACACAAAGTAATGCGCCTAGCGGGGTTCGAACCCACGACCTACAACTCGTAAGTCGGGACCGATACCACTGGGCCACCACTGCTCCCAATCCCAAAGGTTCGTAATATAGACTTGCAACTTCGAATGCATTAATGCGAAGCACTAAGACCCGATCGAAAAATTACATGAAATTCGAAAGACCGTTTACCGATATCAGTACCTCACAAGCTAGGCCGTTTATTTTAAAACCTAAATAGCCTGAATTTTCAGTAGGTACTCTATAAATTCTAGAGTAAAAACACGGCAAATAACGGTTGAATATTACTTTTCCTGACGAACGAAATTAAAATTCAGTTCGGAGTTGCTGTAGGTGTTATAATAGGCTTTTGTTAAGTTAGTTACAAACTGAAGACTGCTTTATATTTTACGTTATTACTGACTGACCTTACCGGTATTTGTCAGAATCTTACTGCTTGTTTTTATCAATTCAAAACTTGGTAGTTGAATTGATGTAAGTACTCTTTTACGTAAAACCACTATACATTTTTGGATATTTGGCATAGACACGAGCGACTATATATACGCTTAGCTGAATTCAAAAGAGTTTTTTTCTTACCATCTTGATTTACTTTAAACGTTTTCATGAACCTGAAAGCTATGCTTTTACAAAATGTTCCTTTTTTCAGAGTATTTCGCAAAAAAATCGTTTGGATTTTGTTAAGTGCATTTATTTTAAAGTTTGTCAGTATATGGGTATACTGATTTTGATAGTCTATAAATCAAAGCTTTGACTTCGAATTTTTTTTTCAATATTTTGAACGCATGTGATCTGGATTAGCATATTAAATAATTTTCATACCCGTAGTACGATCCCGAGGGAGTTTAGATTTTTTTTGGTAGTAAAATAGGTACTTTTTTGGGTGGTGTTTAAACACAAGCCATTTTTTTATTATTTAGCGCTTTAGGCTTTGCAGTTGACCACTATCTCGCATGAGCGTAAGCGATGTTTTTGTGGTTGACGGTGAAGCAAGCTTGCCTAAAAGTAACCTTTTGAATAATCAATGCCAAAACTCTGGCGACCTATGATCTTTTCCATTATTTTTTTATATTACTGTTTCTCCTAAATCCTTCAGAAATACACTAAAAGTTTTCGTGGGATGAGTAATGATTTTTATTGTACTTGGCAGTGACGTGCCGTCTAAGAGAATGTTGACCTATGAAATGTTTCCCAAAATATTTTGCATGTTTTTTTTATATCAAGGCGTGCATATAAAGCATCACTTTACACATATATTTTGTTTTATTTAAAACGTTTAAACTCTTCTTTACAAGACAACTTCTTAGAACTTTTGAGTAGTTTGATAAAGGCCGGGTTAATTTCTGTAAGTGGGGTATGGTGTACCAAATATCATCCAAATCCGTTTAGTACTTTTGAGTAAAAGAGTTACAAACATCCATCCATCCGTCTTCACAAACTTACGCATTTATAATAATAGTAAGATGCTTCATGCATTTTTGCATTGGGATTTATAAATAAATGAAAAATATATAATTATGACTTTAATAATAATTAAAATTCGTAAAAGAATAAAAAAAACTTTTTATTTGTGTATTCCTATGTTTTATGATTTCGTACAAAGCCATGTCATTGTTTTATTGTATTTTCTACAACTAAATCAGAACGTATAATTTTTATTGCATGTTGTAGGTGAATTGAAAAGCTGCAAAATTACTTAAAACAGCTAGATGTCTATAGATAGCTTGAATTTTATGTAAACGTATAATTCAACGCGTATTTTAATAATAATATTATCTAAAAAATACTTTGGATCGCCTTTACAAAAAATATTTTAATAATTTTCGAGTAGGTATGTAACCCAGGTAAGTACAAATTGATGTTGTTGATTGTCAAAAGTTTTCTTATTGATTCATAGTGTGACACAAAACAGCAACAAGAAGTATAATAGGATATTGTAAGAAAAATGACGATGATGCCATAATGAGAAACACATTTAAAAATAGTTTCATTTAATTCTTTCATTTCAGAAAAATAAATAAAAATAAGAGAGCTAGAACTGAACTGGACAGGTTGTCAACCAGCATTTAAAATATTGACAACTTATAAATAGGAAAGTATTCGCCAAGAAGATTTTTACGACAACTTTAAGTAGTCGATACATCCCACGCTTTTCTTTTACCATCAAATTAGCGTTGAATCGTAAAAATAGTTTAAACGAAGTTTAATAGTTCACCAGTATTAGTTGCATGAATATTCATTATCACGAACTGCTAAATAATGAAGTGATTATGTATTCTCTATGGCTGTTAGTCACATAGATATTAACATAATTATTAAATCA
Source organism: Agrotis clavis (assembly GCA_954870645.1). Taxonomy (NCBI): domain Eukaryota; kingdom Metazoa; phylum Arthropoda; class Insecta; order Lepidoptera; family Noctuidae; genus Agrotis; species Agrotis clavis. The sequence goes on from OX940921.1 coordinate 16,443,453, forward strand.
AGATAATAATACACATGGAGCAATGGTGGCCCAGTGGTATCGGTCCCGACTTACGAGTTGTAGGTCGTGGGTTCGAACCCCGCCAGGCGCATTACTTTGTGTAATTTATTTCATCACCACTGTTCTCAAAACAGTGAAGGAAAACATCGTGAGGAAACCGGCACGTCCTAGAACCAAAAATTCAAAGATATGTGACATCTACCAACCCGCACTTGACCCGCGTGGTGGATTATGGCCCACTCCCTTTCACAGAGAGGAGGCCTGTGTCCCAGCAGTGGGAACATTATAGGCTGATGATGATGATGAATAATATACCGATACGAGACTTTACCGATACAAATATTGAAATAACTCTTCTCAGTACGAACATGAAATATTAGGTACTATTCCTTTGATAATTAATAATTCTTAGTCTTATTTCATAAAGACGTAGATATTTAAAATAATTCCTGGAACAGTATTCTTAGAGTGATATTGGCATTTGGCCGTAACCGGAGCCGAATGGAACAACACGAGATCCGTCGAATACCTATCTTATGAACATGTAGTGAACGGCAAGGTCGCGGGGGTATTAGCACAGTATAAACAGTATTGGATCTCCCTACAAACGGACGAAACGCGAGCTATACCTACGCGCCTCGATGTCGGGGCGCGCTCGAGGCGCAGACAGTCACGGCCGTACCGTAGTGATGAACGGACGGTGCGTTGTTTTTTTTTAGCAAATATGACAAGTAGAAAATATTGTGCTGTGTTTGGGTGTTTAACGTCAACAATAACGCATCCAGACATAAGTTTTTTTTAATTACCTGCAACCTCTGAAAGGTGAGTACTAACTATAAAATAATTTTACTTACTAGTAGCTAGTAGCCGTGCTAGTAGGTAGGTACATAATGTGTGACTTTTTAATGGTTATGTATTTTCCTTTATCTCACGAAAAAAAGGGTATTTGGGTTAATAAATACAGTAAAATGAATAAAGTAAAGGAAAGTTACTGAGGCAAGTTAAATAGTTAAGTTATAGGCGGTTCTGAATGAATCATGATACGGTAGGTACTTACTCTTGTGTTAAAACTCCAGTGCATGTGTGTTTTGTTAGTTTGTATTATTCAAAGTAAAGTCATGGTGTAACGGCGCGGTGGGATTGTCGGCGGGCACGGAAATGAAGCAGTGAGCTTCATTTACCTACGGTACGGTGTACAATCAACGTATATTCAGTGTACTACATAAACTTTAACACAGTCATGAATCTTGGAACGTAAGAGTTAGTAGCATTAGGCCGACTGCCTGCGCGAGCGATGCGCTGTACGAGGTAGCGCGAGCGGCGCACTGACCTTGAAGGAGCGGTTGACGCGAATCCACACGACGACGTAATCAGACCCTTGTTATATCGTCACGGGTGCGTTTTACGTAACGGCCGCGGCGCTACAGTAATATTAGTTTATTATCTGTGTTTTGTGTATGAATAATACTAGAAAAACCGGCCAAGTGCGTGTCGGGCCACGCACAGTGTAGGGTTCCGTAGTTGCCCATCAAAATACTTATGCGAACTAACTTAAACTGAGTCGCTGAATTTAATTTTAAAAAGAAGAAAGCTTTTTATTAGAATGCGAGAAGCTTTTTATTAGAATGCGAGTTTATTATACTTTAAAATTCAATAATAAAGCATTTCGTACGAGTCAGTCAAGGCGCAAATATTTTTCGGCCGCAAATTTATAAGCACAATTTGTTTTTCAAACAAACATTTGTTTTTAAATTAAATCTATTAATAAAAAACAACACGCATTTTTATTGAACACTTCCTTTTCAATATACAAAGTATTTTATTTGTTTACTTAAATATAAGAAAAGTATATTTACAATCACAACATTATATAGAAACAGAAAGTAGGCAAATGTAATTAAAATGCTGGAGACGGGCGTCGGACAGCCCTAACGCATGTTTACGTACCGCGCGGCTGTAGGTATTTATTTCTATCATGCGGCCGAGAGCCACTACTGTAGATATTTATACTGTGGTATTAGTTTCTTTCCAATTTTATATACACGTATAATCTTAGATATGTATGTGTTAATAATGACGTTAGTAAATATTTTAAAAACAGGTATTCTCGTATTACTAGCCAGTGCTATATAGAATTCGATTGTTTATGGCGTTTAGTTGAATTAAAATGTCATAACATTCACGGTAGTTAATCTATGACTATCAATTAAAAATGTTGTAATAACATAAGAGGGTAGGGCAAAATTAGGTAATCCTCCTTAGCTGACAATACGCCCCTTCATTCTGGTATTCAAACTTACTGATCAGAACCAGGCCAGGCAGAGGCAGAGGCCAAGTGCCATGTTGTACGCCAACAGCAGCCGCGATTGGGGCGTTTTGTCAACAAGGGCGTATTACCTATTTTTTCCCTATTCAAAGTCAAAGTTCTCATATGTTTAACATTAATCAAGTGCAGGTTCCCAGCGGGTTAAGCAGGGATAACTGGGAGCTTAAACACTCTAAAGCCACGCTCGGCACAAATCAGGCGAGTTAAAAGTCGTTATAACACAGACTACTTTGGCATGTAAATGCGCGCTGCAAGAAATTACGGTCTTAATTTAATGTCCAGTTAGCAAAATTATTAGTAGAACTAAAAAGCACTCAGTCGCTGAAATCCCCTTTTTTGTGATAATGAAATTTAGGTTCGCATTACACTTATTCTAAAACTCCTCCCTTCTCGAAAGTTCGTGGCCCTGACATTAAATTAATGGGACACATTTTTAATTCGGAATTAATATTATTCGTACAATTCTTCTCCAACTTTGAGACAGTAGGTATTGAAATAAGGTCGGAATGAAGAAATTCAAATTTCTTGGGGGTCTAATAAGGCCACTTTAGGTCAATCATTTTACGTATTGCGATAAATTGTTATATTAACTAAACGAATTTCGTTTTTCGAATTATATCGCCATTTATAATATGATTCAGATAAAGTAACCTTTTTTTTTTTTTTTTTTTTTTTTACGTGGCAAAATCATCAAATGAGTCCTCCAACCCCGGGCAGGGCGGGAGGGACTGTCAGACTTGTACTGACTAAAATCCACGGTGTCCTTCGGTAGCCCTTTGTGTGCCGGGGTCGCGGTATACGTATGTCCCGCAACCCCGGCAGGACTGTGGCCCTCTGAGAGGGGGCCCGTCATTATGCTGACGCTCTTTGAGGCGCGCGTGGGACACAACGCGCCGTCGACCCGGGCATGGTCCATGGTCGGGCAGCGAGTTGCCCTTTACTCGCCGCCCGCATGCCCGCGCCTACGGTGGCCGGAGATCGTCCCGCGACATCCGTCGCCGTGGGCGTCTACCACTGCGTCTTGGGCGGAGGGAGGACGGTATCCTCTCCCTCAGGCGGCCCGCCTCCTCCTTCGCGAGCATGACTGCTTCGCAGAAGGAGGCGACCGCCTCCCACTCCGTCTCGCCCCGCAGCATGGCCGCAACCAATGCCGGGCGCGAGAGGTCTCCGCCTATCGCCGCAGTGAGGACACGGCGGTGCTCCGCCCAAGCTGGGCAGTCCTGCACCGTATGCTCCACCGTGTCCTCCGGGCGATCCTCGCAGTGGTGACACCCGGGCGTTTCCTCCTTTTTTATCATGCACAGGTACCTCCCGAAGCTGCCATGTCCGGTGAGGACCTGTGTCATGCGGTAGGTGAGGACGCCGTGGGACCTATCCAGCCACTCCTCAAAGAGGGGTCTTACAGCCGCGATTGCGGCTAGCCCGTACCTCGGTTGCGACAGTCGTTCTCTCCAAACTGCCCTGAGATCGCGCCGGAGCTCTTCCCGCCGCGCCTCGACTTCTCGAGGCAGCGGGCATACACCCCGACGCTGCGCCTCCACGCGCCACTCATAGACGAGCAGGAGGGCAGTCGCCTCCAGATCCCAGGGCAGTGATCCGGCAAGCAGGTTGGCCGATTCGCCGGCGATCGTGCGGTATCCTCGGATCATTCGGATTGCCATGACCCTCTGGCATGCGACCAGCTTTGCCGGCCGCGTCCGAATGCTCAGGGCCCACACGGGGGCCCCGTAGAGGGCCATGGACCGCACGACGCCAGCGTGCAACCTCCGGCAGGGGGCGTTTGGCCCGCCGATATTGGGCAGGAGCCGCCCGAGGGCGGCTGATGCCCGGTTCAGCCTTGGGGCCAAACGGGAGAAATGCTCCCCGAAGTTCCATCGGCTGTCGAGGACGAGTCCCAGGTACTTCATCGTACCCCCGACGCCGATGCGAACCCCCCCCACCGTTATGTGGGACTCTGTCAGTGGCGCATTCAGATGGCCATGAAAACACATGGCCTCTGTCTTGTGCAGCGCCACTTCGAGTCCCAACTGCCGGATCCTTTCGACGACTATCGCAACCGCCCGCGTCGCCAAGTCGGCCGCCGCCTGGTGCGACACTCCCTCCGCCAGGACGAGCGTGTCGTCAGCGTAACATATTACGCTGACGTCTAGAGGGAGGTCGCCGCGCAGCACCCAGTCGAAACCGATGTCCCACAGGTGCGGTCCCAAGACTGATCCCTGTGGGACACCGCACGACATCTCTCGCCGGTTCCACTCTCCCCGGTGACCGGGGTAGATGACGGCTCTGTCCGTCAGGTAGTCCTCGACCGTGCGACGGAGGTAGGTCGGCACCCGGTGATACCGGAGTGCCTCCCTGATGCAACTCCAGGGCAGGGTGTTGAAGGCGTTGGAGATGTCCAAGGACACCGCCACGACGACCCTGCCCCGGGCCACTGCATCCCCCGTCGTGAGGGCTCTAACGCGCATGATGGCGTCCACCGTAGAGCGCCCCCTGCGGAAGCCAAACTGGCTCTCCGACAGGTTCGGGCCCACCCGATTTAGGTGCCCGACGAGGCGGTCTGCAATTACTCTCTCAAAGAGCTTGCCCACCTCGTCGAGCAGCACGATGGGCCGGAATGCGGACGGAGAGTCCGCAGGGCGCCCGGGCTTCTGGATGAGGACCAGTTTCCCCGTCTTCCAACGAAGCGGGAACTGGCCCCTCGCCAAACACGCGCTAAAGAGCCCCCCCAGTCGAGGCCCGAGAGTCCCGAAGGCCAGGACCCAGGCTTTTCCTGGCAGGCCGTCGGGTCCTGGGGCGGTATTTTTGGCTTTGAGCCGTTGTACCGCCACTCTCAGGTCTACCTCGGTCACCTCTGGAGCGTCGTAGACGTCGTCGTCGCTGTGGTCCGCGTTCGCGTCAGCTTCGCCCTCACTGTCAGACTCCGTCCGAGGCGGAGCTGCCATGGGCGGGGGAGCATGCTCCCCTCGCGATGGGAACAGGGCGCTCACCACGTCCTCCACGAACTGTGGCTGGAGACTCTGCGTCAACGGTGGGGCCCAGGGGCGGAGCTTTCCGCGCACCCACCTGTACGGCCAGCCCCATGGGTCCCTGTCCAGAGTCTCCAGCAACTCCTTACGGGCCTGTTCCTTGGCCCGCAAGATTGCGTCGCGGAGGGCGGCCTTCGCTGCCCTGTAGCCCTCGTGCAGCTCCGCCTCCACGGCGGCCGCATCCGGAGGTCGGGTGCGGCGCCTGCGGAGCCTGGAGTACCGGCGTCGCGCGGCAACGCACGCCTCGCGCAGCGATGCTAGCTCGCGCGACCACCAGTAAAGCTGACGCCGGGCGCGTCCTTGCCGGACCCGGGGCATGGCCACGTCGCAGATCTCCGACATGGCCTCCCGGAACCACTCGGCCTCGTCGTTTATGTCAGCAGGCCTGTCCGGTGGTGACACCCAGGCCTGCACGATCGAGGCTTCCAGGAATAGCTCCCGGTCCAGCTGTTTCAGCGCCCATCGCGGACCACTTGGGTTCCGTCGGACCGGCGCGTCTGGGGTCTGGGCGGAGACGTCAAACCGGATATACCGGTGATCGGAGTAAGTCTCCGCCTCCTCCACAACGCGCCAGTCAGTGACGCGCGGCGACAGAGCGGCGCTGGCAAACGTTACGTCTACCACCGACTCGCCCGTCCACCGCACGCACGTGGGGACAGAACCCCGGTTCTCAATGACCAGGCCCTGCGCCAGGGCCCAGTGCTCGAGCAACCTGCCCCGCGCAACGTCTGTGTACCGGGAACCCCAAGCCACGTTCTTGGCGTTGAAGTCCCCGAGGACGAGCACGGAGAGGGAACCGAATGCGACGACGACGTCTCCCAGCTCCACAAGGGAGTCCTGGAACTCGGCGAGAGTTCGGCTCGGGGAGAAATATACGCCTACCACGACAATCTCCCCGAACCGGGCTGCGACGATCCCGCGCCCTCTCTCAACACGATCGAGGGGCGGGGTACCGGCGGCGGCCGACGAAATAATGGTCACCGAGCCGTCCAGGTCCGCTACCCAGTCGTTCCTGGGCGGGACAAAATACGGCTCGGCGACCAAGATAAAGTAACCTTAGCCCCAGAATTCAATTTCTTTAGCCAAACACTTATTTCAGCCAAAAACCGAACTTTGATAAAACATGCACGTTATGTTCAAAATCTGAATCCATCGTAAAATGTACAGAAATATCTTCGTTATAAAGTACAGCGATATCTTGTAGACTCGTCTAGCGCCATCTGTAGTCATAACTTGCAACTGATTACTTTCCTTGGTTCGTGGTTTGCTCACAACACTGGCTCACAACATCTTTGTGCACGTTTAATGTAGAGGACGTGTCGTTCGACTCGTAGCGGTAAATCGCGTTCGCAACGTGATTGGAATTGGTTTAAAAAAACGATTTTATTTGAAACTGACTGCAGTTGTTTGTCACGAGTTTGATTGGAGCAAAAAGACTTTTACTACACACGTCTACCGTTACTGTTGTTTTATTTAGATACGAGTATATGTATAGGTTGTCACTGAAAGTATGAATGAAATCGAATACTGGCATTTGAGAGATCATTTCCAATGAATATCTGTGCTATTTTTCATCGTTCAACAGTTATGACCACTTTTTTGTTCAGGTAGGCAAACAATGCCAAGAGATTTCAAATTATATTTGATTCTCTTACTTACAAACTATCAAGAACATCCCAGTGATCCTCCGAACAATGTCTATGGCTTTTGCCATCAAGATTAGATACGTATTTCTACGGACACCCCGTATAATGTATGTTTTCCTAAGCTGTGCTTACACAGTGCATGAAAGTTTCACAATCATATAAAAGTTATTTTTGCAGTTATTATTTTGAATAAAGTGTAAGTGTTATAATTGTCTTAACATGGCGTCGCGCATAGACGTAAATGTCATGAAATTATGAATGTTTCGTACTTTCAAATTATAACACGGACGGAATATATAAAGTAGAGATTTCACTGCCTCAGCTAATGTGTTATTAACAATTCATTGCTTGATTAGATTCGAGGAATCAGACTACGGTTTGATGATGCTGTTACTAAGTTCCCTAATCATTATTACATATAAGTGTTGTGCTCTGTAGCAACGCCACCTTATATTTTTTTATTATGATATAGCCCATTTTGATGTACGGCTAACGTTCATAACGTACATGTATTGTTTGTGAATGTACGACTTTTAATTTAAAAGAAAAAAGCAAATTAATGTGGCGTTGCTGCGGAGAATTCTCTGTAGCAACGCCACCTGTAATCAGCATTTGTAGATACAATTTCAGCTATTTCTCTGAAGTTATATAATGTACGAACGCTGTTTATTATGTACATGTGATAAGTATGAAAAAATATGTTAATTCTAAAGTTTAATTTTAAACGCACAAATTGTTCCATGAAGTGTTTCGTTTTTAATAAACTTTGCCCACGCTAGGAATTTCTCCTGTGCCGCACGTACGTGTTTTCAAACATATAAACTCACATACATAAACGTCCAGACCCGGAACAACTAGATACTTGTAGATCACACTTGATACTAATATTTGCTCCGTGCGGGAATCGAACCCGCGACACGCAGCGCAGCAATCCAATCGCTCAGCCACTGAGCTAACCGTGACGTCAAATTAATTAAAGTAACGTACTCGTATTTTAGCCATTACTTCAGATTGACAGGAGTATTAAAATAAACCAAACAGATTTCATATAAATAAATAACTACTATAAATCAGCGGGTCCGTTTCCTGGCCAGTATTATTGAATTTTCCAAAATCCAAAGATGCAGTTTTAATTTTCGTCAAAATCGGCCTCGAGACCCCTCTCAACATTTTTTTGATATTCCTCATAGTTTTGGATACATATAGCCAACCACGCCTAGTTGAAAAATGCACCCTGTATATGTTCGTGAATACAGGGTGATTTGCAATTTGATACGGTCCTTGAAATGGGTGATGCTTTTTTTTTATCGTGGTAAAATCATCAAATGAGTCCTGCCACCCAGGGCAGAGCGGGAGGGACTGTCAGACCCTAGACCTACGTTCGCAGTTGGTCCCATTCGCACTTTGCCCCATTAGCACATGGTTCCATTCGCACTTGGTCCCATGCAAGTAGTTTTTAAGGGAAGAAGTAGTTTTGCGGACCAAAGTTTTATAAAACATCGCGCTATCGCTACAACCAATAGGAGCGGAAAATCAATGAAAATTTTGCAAAAATTAAAAAAAAATAAGATATCGTTTACGCAGCTTACGCAACGGAAGCTCACAAACGATTTAACTATAGTTAAATCGTTTTAAATTGATTTTCCGCTCCTATTGGTTGTAGCGATAGCGCGATGTTTTATAAAACTTTGGTCCGCAAAACTACTTCGTAAGCTGCGTAAACGATTAAAGTTACGAAAAAACCATGTGAACGCAATTATTGTTCCCCTCAAAGTTCTCCTTCTAAAAGTTCTTAAAAAAAGTCACATCTTAAGTATGTTGATATTTTAACACTCCATCACACGCGCCTGTTTGTGTCGGGGTCGCGCGCTCGCACGCTCAATTTTATGTTAAGATTTTAAACGGGCAATATTTTTTTTTGTGATTTATATTAATGTCATTTCATATGAAAATATCCTTAACCGTGCATCTACACCGCAGTTAACATTTGTGGAGCAACAAAATGCAACACGGTAACATTAGGTAACTATCTGTAACAAATGTGGCTCCTTGTTACTATTTGTTGATTACGGGTTTTGTAGATTACCGCCAACAACATCATAAATCAACAAAGAATAACTTTCTACACTAATCGAGTGCATGATATTTGTTCGCGTTGTTGAGGTAACATTTTCTAACAATGTTATCGTTTCTAGAGCAACGTTGCTTGACGAACACGGCAACACTTAGTAACAATGAATAACTTTTTGTTGTCGGATGTTGCTGAGTAACATTTGGAAACGTTGATCTACAAAAAGTAACTGCGGTGTAGATGCACCGGTAGAAACAGATAAAACATAACTATTAATATATACTAAGAACTTAATATCACACTTCTTGTGAATTTCGAGGAAAATCATTATTATTTTAGCATTTGACTCTCTCAGACAAATCTGAGAAAGATGATCTTTTTTTCTTAAATAATTAATTTTAGATGGGTTATTGGGCTTAATTATGAAAACCAACAAACAAATGAAGTCACAATGGTACAGATTTTGCGAAATATGATCTTAGAGGGTTTCTTTTTCTTCAATGTGAAATATTTTTTAAAAGTTACAATGTTATTTGGATAAATTTTTAGATTTTCCAAAAGTATCCATTAGATATGTAGAGTAACCGGGCAGCCTATTTCCAAAACCTATACTATTTCAGTCACGAGTCAGACTATAATCGGTGAGCTTTTGTTTGTGCATATTTCTCAACAATACCTAATCTATCTCAGTAAAAAACTTGACTCAAATAGATTAGCTTTTGTTTTGATATTTTCAAAGAAAATGCACGGACAAAATCTAGTTCTATATAATTCATATCACTCGAATAGCTAAACTTTTGGCGAGGTATTTTTAAACATTACGTACGAACAAAACCTTGTCGAGTAGAGGCTCACTAGCTATATGAGTAAATTTACCTCGGAATTTAACTTTTCTTAAATTTTATAGTACTTGAATATCGTAAATACGACTGTGGGCACCCCGACTCGGACAGGTTAGGTTAGAAGGGGATGGCGGGGTCTGAAAGACCCCGCCATCCCCTTCGTGGTTATTTTTTTTTAACCACCCAGAAGTAGGCCCCACTCCGTCGACGTTTTCTGACATTTTACTTAGTTAAGTGAAACGACATGATTATCACTAGATACTTTTCTTGATAATTGGATTTCGTGAAATCCCTGATTTCCTCATTTCACTGCGACATGCATAAACAAAACCTCGTCTTTTACCCCCTTATTAATAAACGTGGACTAAAGTTACGCCAAGGTTTATCCTTAAAAAATGTATGGTTAATCCGAGGATTATCCTGGTTGTAACTTTAGTCCACGTTTATTAAAAAGGGGGTTAGAGTTTGACTCGTGCGTGACTGAAATGGTACTAGATCTTGTCCGTGCATTTTCTTTGAAAATATCAAAACAAAAGCTAATCTATTTGAGTCAAGTTTTTTACTGAGATAGATTAGGTATTGTTGAGAAATATGCACACACAAAAGCTCATCGATTAGAGTCCGACTCGTGACTGAAATAGTATAGGCTTTGGAAATAGGCTTCCGGGTCTGGACGTTTATTTATGTATGTGAGTTTATATGTTTGAAAACACGTGCGGCACAGGAGAAATTCCTAGCGTGGGCAAAGTTTATTAAAAAACGAAACACTTCATGGAACAATTTGTGCGTTTAAAATTAAACTTTAGAATTAACATATTTTTTCATACTTATCACATGTACATAATAAACAGCGTTCGTACATTATATAACTTCAGAGAAATAGCTGAAATTGTATCTACAAATGCTGATTACAGGTGGCGTTGCTACAGAGAATTCTCCGCAGCAACGCCACATTAATTTGCTTTTTTCTTTTAAATTAAAAGTCGTACATTCACAAACAATGCATGTACGTTATGAACGTTAGCCGTACATCAAAATGGGCTATATCATAATAAAAAAATATAAGGTGGCGTTGCTACAGAGCACAACACACATATAAGTAATTGAAATGGGATTAGGTAGTAATTCTATCCAAGGCAATTTCGAAATAATTTGTATAAACATTGCACATTTTGCAGAGGTTTAGCACCTCGCTTTTTAACCGACTTCAAAAAAAGGAGGAGGTTCTCAATCCGGTCGGTATGTTTTTTTTTTTATGTATGTACATCGATTACTCCGAGGTTTCTAATCCGATTAGTGTGATTCTTTTTTTTTCGATGCAGCATACTTGCAGTGTGGTCCCATAAAAATTTCATCCAATTTGGTTTAGTACTTTTTATTTTGTGAGCATTTTTATTATATATACTTTTTGCGTGTTTGTTACGATTATTACTCCGCCAATTGTGAACCGATTTTCAAAATTCTTTTTTTGTTGTACTAGGGATCGTTCACCTTAGGGAATACTGCAAGTTTCATGAAAATCTGTTCAGCAGTTTTTGAGATAGGGAATTTTATCAGCATGTGTACATGAGCGATGTTAATACCGGTACCACGGATTACAAAATTCTAGTGCACATGTAAGAAAATGATGTATTTGACAAGAATTTGGGTATAATATTTAAACTAAAATGAGTAAAATAAAAAACTTAAAAAAAAAATTAACCGCCTTCAAAAACAACGGCTTATGTTTAACTTACCACCAGATATAGTAACATTATAACAGAAAAAAATAGTAAATGATCACCAAAATGAAACCCACATTTTAATGTAAAATTATAACCAAAGTTTTAACATTTCGCTATCCTATTTAATCAAAATGACTCCAAATAAATCATTTGTCAACCCAAAAGTAGTAAATGATCACCAAAATATGTTCATTAAAATATGTCATAACGAGGTGTAATAAAAAAAAATCTACCTAAGCAAGGAACGACGAAGCCCCGCTTCGCGGGGCTTCTATTTCTGTGTACAAGGTTTAAAGGAACCTAACCAAACCGAACTTCGGGGTGTCCCTGAAATCTTGCTAAAGCGAGTTTTAGATTTGGTGCACATTCAGTATAGATTTGGTGATCATTTACTATATTTGGTGTTCGAATACAATTTGAAGTGTAGTAGCTAAGGGTATCAAAGCATTTTATGGTGGTCATTATATTTAATCCCAAAAACAACCACAAAAAAGGGTAAAATAACCTACAAAATAACTTTTCTTTCGGAAGTCGGTGGCAAAAAGACAACGAAATAAAAAAACAAAGCCACCGACTTCCGAAAGAAAAGTTATTTTGTAGGTTATTTTACTCTTTTTTTGTGGTTGTTTTTGAAGGCGGTTAATTTTTTTTTTTAAGTTTTTTATATGTATGTACTATCTAAGTTTATCTTGGACATCATCGACATCTGTGACGGAAAACATCTTGAGGAAACCTGGAATTATAAGTCCAAAGTCACGTCAGAGGTCTGTAGTGTTTCCAGAGGCGGCTCAATTAACACTGTCACCTTAAGTGGCCATACCCTTACAGGAAAAAAATATACAAAAACATGTTCGCTCAAAAAGAGCAGTTGAAAATATAATGGTCCCAAGCTTTTCCCTAGCAGTAGAAAATAATAAAAAGGCATTATTTATCTTCAGATTGACTGTTTAGATCGCCATAGTGCTTGTATGTATTGTGTTCACTTCCTAGGCCGTGTTATTGGATGTGTCAGTAGCAGCCTGAAATCTGAATTCGTAACCTGTTGATGGTAATTACGAGTAGATTGCCTCTTGCTATGTTACATAACAAAATATGTAGCCTGCTGTATAGACTATTACTTTGTTTTTTACAGGTATGCTTTTACAATACACGCTACATTACAGAAAAGTGAGATTATTATATTTTAGATATCGACCCATTTTTTTTATCTTGGTGTAATCATCAAATAAGGAGTGGGGGGCACTCCTAGTGCGGGACGGAGGGACTTTCAGACTCGTACTGAATAAAATCCTCGGTGTCCTTCAATAGCCCTTTACGTTCCTGGGTCACGATTACCCGATGAGTCAGTCCCGCGACCCCGGCAGGCTTTGAGTCTCTAGGGGGGCCCCGTCAGATTGCTGACAGCTCTTTGGGGCGCGCGTGGAACAGGACGCGCCGTCGACCCGGGCATGGTCCATGATCGGACGGCAAATCATCCTTATACAGACAGATATAGACCCTTAAGGCCTTTGTCAAACAGACAAGCGATAGCGAACCGAACCGAATCCTGTCATATAAAAATGCGAAAGCGATCCGATACTCTATGTGACAGGCTTCAAACAATTCCATACATTACAAACAAAAACGCTACGCCACGCATTCGGTTCGTCTGTCAGTTTGACAATAGCTTAAATATGACTACGCTTTTTTGACAAACGCTACATACGTATAAAAGCTCATATTCAACTGAAAACTACAGCACTCATCCTGCTATACAAACTCTTTTCGCCTCGTCCACGTTTATACATCTGATCATTCAAGCACACCAGTTGCGAATATTACACACCAAACTTTCTGTAGACCTTTTTTTTTAGCGTGGTAAAATCATCAAATGAGGCCTCCCACCCCGGGCAGGGCGGGAGGGACTGTCAGACTTGTACTGACTAAAATCCACGGTGTCCTTCAATAGCCCTTTATGTTCCGGGTTCACAGTGATGGAAATAAGTCCCGCGACCCCGGCTGGCTTTGGCCCTCTGTGAGGGGGCCCCGTCATTTTGCTGACGCTCTTTGAGGCGCGCGTGGAACAAGACGCGCCGTCGACCCGGGCATCCATGGTCGGACAGCGAGTTGTCCTTTACTCGCTGTCCGCATTCCCGCGCCTACGGTGGCCGGAGGTCGTCTGCCGACGTCAGACGCCGTGGGCGTCTACCATTGCGGTTGGGGCGGAGGGAGGATGCTGTCCTCTCCCTCTCGCGGCCCGCCTCCTCCTTCACGAGCATTAATGCTTCGCAGAAGGAGGCGACCGCTTCCCACTCCGTCTCGCCCCAACTTTCCACCAATAAGGTTAGTGTACGTAAGTATTTCTTTTATTTGATTCTAAACTTGAGTTATCGCTTAAAATCAGTATTGATAGTTTACGGGACAATTATTCTTAGCTACTATTAAATATGACGGGGCACCCCTTGACCCTCGCCAAAATTGCCAGGGTCGCGGGACTAACAGGCTACCGTGACCCCGGAACCTAAAAGGCTATTGAAGGACTCCGTGGATTTTAGTCAGTACAAGTCTGACAGTCCCTCCTGCCCTGCCCTGGGTGGGAGGACTCATTTGATGATTTAACACGTTAAAAAAAACTATTAGAACTATTATTAGTTAAAGAACAGCTAATGCGACCTTGCAACGTCGATGAAACTGAGTTGCGGTAAAAATACTGTTGCGTGCGCGCAATTACGTTGTTTAGTTTAGTGCTTGTGCATCTAAACTAATTATGTTTTATAAAATAAACAAAAATAATAATATTTTTATCAGTTTTGTGGTTTGTTTTATGTCTTGTTTGGATTTGCGTTTTTTTTGTTTTCCGATTTGACGCTTACCGCGTATAACTTATACGTAGTAAAAAATATAAAAAAGATCTTAACAAGATAATTTTAGTGGGATGTTGTTGTAGTGCGTGCTTACTTTTAAAAAGCAAAGGTCTTTTTTAACCGATTTCAAAAAAGAAAGAATACGACAAGAGTACACAATATCTTGGAATATCACAACTAAAAAGAGTAAAAGTTTTCTTTCGGAAGTTGGTAACAAAAAAGTCTATGTATTCAAAAGAAAATCTCCGATTTCCATATGTTATTTGATAAGTCATTCGACTAAGAAAATATTTTTTTTCGAGTTACTGTAGACCTTGTTGAACAACGACGTGTAAAGTTTAGTATACAACACTATAATGGTCAGATTATGCAAGAATAGACGAATAGTCAGCAATTCTTCCAGCAAAGCGAACTTCCTTATCGATCTTCTAGGGTATCCAGTTCGACGGAGGAATTCCATTTTAAACATTTACGAAGCGCATTCACACTCACTATCAAAGACTTATACGCTTCCACTCTGGGGGGTCAGAGTCTTTATTGTATTTCAATAAGGTCGAAAATACACCTGGCTTGCATATAGTGATGGGCAATGATAATAATCCGGTTAATATCATTTGGCTAATAATCGATTAATAGCAGTTAGTAGCCAGTTAATAGCCATTATGGATGATAACCCTGCTGTTAATGTTATTTAATATTTTTAGTGATTGAACCCATGGTTTTCAGGCTTAGGCCTGTCAGATTAGACTTCATTTTCATCATCTTTCTTTTTAGTAAATAAATGAGCAATTTAAAAATAATCGGCCCTTTCAAAAAAATTAATCAGCTATTTACGGGTACACTACGATAACATGAATTTCAAAATACCGATTTTCATAATTCCGAATGGTTCAAAAATCCTAATATACCAACTCTAAATGATCAGTATTCGTGTTTTCATAAAAAAAAACAATATTCCTAACGTAAACTTCTCAAAATACCATGTTTGAATAGATCGAATAACAAAAAGACCGACTTAAATTTTTCAAAACATCAAAAACATGAAAACCGATTATTAAAATACCTTTTAATTAGAATTCCGAAAATTTAATTACGTTCGTTCTTGCATCCTTAGAATAGTTGCTGATTACCTCCTATCAAGGAATCTCGACGGAGCCCAGCTTCGTGAGGCTCTTATTTCTGTTTGCAAAGTTTAATGTAGCCTAACACTTCAAGCCTAACCTGTCCGAGTCCGGGTGCCCCAAGTCCCGAACTCCTTGCATCCTTAGTCAAGTTGCTGATTACCACCTACCAAGGTGGCCCGCTTCGCGTGCCTCGTATTTCTGTTTGCAAGGTTCCGAGTCCAGGGGCCCCAAGTCCTGAGCTCACTTCGCTCGCTCTTGCATCCTTAGTCAAGTTGCTGATTACCACCTACCAAGGTGGCTCGACGGAGCCCCGCTTCGCGTGGCTCGTATTTCTGTTTGCAAGGTTCCGAGTCCGGGTGCCCCAAGTCCTGAGCTCACTTCGCTCGCTCTTGCATCCTTAAAGTCAAGTTGCTGATTACCACCTACCAAGGTGGCTCGACGGAGCCCCGCTTCGCGTGCCTTGTATTTCTGTTTGCAAGGTTCCGAGTCCAGGTGCTCCAAGTCCTGAGCTCACTTCGCTCGCTCTTGCATCCTTAGTCAAGTTGCTGATTACCACCTACCAAGGTGGCTCGACGGAGCCCCGCTTCGCGTGGCTCCTGCAAGGTTCCGAGTCCGAGTGCCCCAAGTCCTGAGCTCACTTCGCTCGCTCTTACATCCTCAGTCAAGTTGTTGATTACTACCTACCAAGACTGGTTTGCAGCGATTCGTTTCTGTTAAGGCGCTATCCCTCACCGCGAGCATTCACCTGTAATCCCTACTTAATATTATAAAGAATCCTTAGTGAGCAAGGGATTCAAGTTAGCCCAAGACAAGGCAGCTTTACTCCCGAGGAGCGTACTCTGCTTTTCACACCTACTGCGAGGAAATGAATTCGATTTTTGAAATTTGATGTGGTACGACAACCTTCGAACGTGAAGTGGGCACACAGCAAGCGATCAGCTGTTGCAGCCAGCGGCCGCCATTACTGCTACAACTCCTTGGTGAAAGTTTTCATACTGTTTTACTTGAGGTTCCAAATTCAAATCACATTATTCCCACGGGCATAATGAAATTCAGTACAATATTATTGCCCGGCTCGAATGGGGGACAGCAATGCCTTGCTTAAACACTGTTTTAGGCTATCACGGTTATTTTCAGAATTTAAAATGTCACTTACGGGATATCTTCCGTGAAAACAAATCTGTCTACCCTCTTTCTCTGTCAGACAGAGAAAGAGGGTAGACAGATTTGTTTGCTCTTAACAATTTATTTCCATCCACCCGCACTCTCCAGTCATCCCGCGATCATGGCGCTTGCAACAGCGTCGAAATATCGGGAACTCAAAATCATAAATAATCACGGAAGATATCCCGTAAGTGACATTTTAAATGCCTTGCTTTATTCCTTGTTTGCATGACATATAATTTGACATTTACGAGCAAGTGGTGTGAAAAGAACGTTATGCGCGTACGAAGTCGCGGGCAAAAGCTAGTGTAACATGAAAGTGCGCAATTTGATGCTCTATTGTCTTAGAATATTCGAATCTGTAACGTTACATTACAGGTGAGTGCTCGCGGTGAGGGAGTGTCCTTACTGACTTTTAGAATGGGATGTTTATTTTTAAACTAGCTTCTGCCAGCGGCTTCGTACGCGGATCCTGTTGCTTATGCCAGCGACAATGGGGTCGTCAAAATCGAAGCTCTGAAACGTCTGATGTCGAATTCTTAGAGCCTGGGGACGGGAAAACAACGGGACGCGCATGACGATTCCAAACGTTCCATATCTTTCATTTTTATAAGTCAACAGGAAATGCCCATCTGACTAAACAACTCTTGCTAAGACGTCATTCCTATATATGTTATAGTGTAGCTGGGCTCTTGGAGTTCCACATCAGTTGTTCCAGATCTCAATTTTCATACGTCAACAGAGAGTGCTCATTAGGCTGAACAACTCTTGCTAAGACGTCATTCCTATAATATGTTATAGTGTAGCTGGGCTCTTGGAGTTCCACATCAGGTGTTCCAGATCTTCAGTTTTTATACGACAACAGGGAGTGCTCATCAGGCTGAACAACTCTTGCTAAGACGTCATTACTGTATATGTAATAGTGTAGCTGTGCTCTTGGAGTTCCACATCAGGTGTTCCATATCTTCAAATTTATTTTCTCAGCAGAAAATGCTCATCACGCGGATAAATTTTTGCTATGGCGCTATTTTTGTATCTCATAAAGTTTAGCTGATCTATTGCAGTTCTGCATCAGGTGTTCAAGTTTCCAAGATAAATTATAGCTTATATGTTGCCCAGACTTAATAGCTATACAAAAAAAAAAAACATCAAATCCGTCCAGTAGTTTCGAAGATTAGCGTGTATGGAGTAACTTCTCCCGTTTTCCTAACATTTCCCTTCACTGCTCTGCTCCTATTGATTGTAGCGTGATGAAAAGTATACTATAACCAGCGCAGGAGTATGAAAAATAATTGTACTAAGTTTCATCAAAATCTGTCGAGTAGTTTTTGTTTCTATAACGGTTATACAGACAGACAGACAGACAATAATTTAATTAATTGCATTTTTGGCATTAGTATCGATCCATAATCACCCCCTGATAGTTATTTTGGAAATATATTTCATGTACAGAATTGACCTCTCTACAGATTTATTATAAGATAGAAGAAGAATAAGATATTGGCCCAGTTCATAAATATATTGCATTGCTTTATACTCGTATTTTCTTAGATTTACAATACAAAAAGGTGAAAATAAATAAAAAGAATAACAATACATTGAATCACACTGCGTACACGCACCCAATTTATATTCACACCCACAGATTTACAATAAAACAAAAAAAAAATTTGTTTCTTTGACAATACATTAATAGCAGGGTTATTAGGCATTGGATGGCTATTATAATCTATCTTCTATCTATACTTATAATAAATCTGTAGAGAGGTCAATTCTGTACATGAAATATATTTCCAAAATAATTATCAGGGGGTGATTAGGGATCGATACTGATGGCAAAAATGCAATTAATAAAATTATTGTCTGTCTGTCTGTCTGTCTGTATAACCGTTATAGAAACAAAAACTACTCGACGGATTTTGACGAAACTTGGTACAATTATTTTTCATATTCCTGCGCTGGTTATAGCATACTTTTCATCACGCTACAATCAATAGGAGCAGAGCAGGCATGTTAGGAAAACGGGAGAAATTACTCCATCCATACACGCTAATCTTCGGAACTACTGGACGGATTTGATTGTTTTTTTTTTTGTTG
Organism: Agrotis clavis; assembly: GCA_954870645.1. NCBI lineage: Eukaryota > Metazoa > Arthropoda > Insecta > Lepidoptera > Noctuidae > Agrotis > Agrotis clavis. The sequence goes on from OX940921.1 coordinate 16,462,316, forward strand.
TATAGCTATTAAGTCTGGGCAACATATAGGCTATAATTTATCTTGGAAACTTGAACACCTGATGCAGAACTGCAATAGATCAGCTAAACTATAAGAGATACAAAAATAGCGTTTAGCAAAAATTGTTCCACGTGATGAGCATTTTCTGCTGAGAAAATAAATTTGAAGATATGGAACACCTGATGTGGAACTCCATGAGCCCAGCTACACTATTACATATACAGTAATGACAAGAGTTGTTCAGCCTGATGAGCACTCCCTGCTCAAAATCAAAAAATCAAAATCAAAGCATTTATTTCAAGTAGGCCAGTTACAGGCACTTTTGAATTGTCATAGACAATTAAAGGAAGGAGGAGGACGTTTTCAAGCTCTTGGAATGGAACGGACTCGGCATCAACATCAATGGCGAATACATCACTCACCTTCGTTTTGCCGATGATATAGTCATCATGGCAGAATCGTTGGAGCACCTCAATGCTATGCTCAGCGACCTCAGTATCGTTTCCCAACGGGTCGGCCTTAAAATGAACATGGACAAGACGAAAGTCATGTCGAATGTCCATGTGGCACCCGTACCGGTTGTTGTTGGGAGCGATACTCTCGAAGTTGTAGACCATTATACTTACCTTGGACAGATTGTTCAGTTAGGTAGGTCCAACTTCGAGAAAGAGGTCGCCCGAAGAATCCAACTCGGATGGGCAGCGTTTGGGAAGCTACGTGATATCTTCTCATCGAGAATCCCACAGTGTCTCAAGACAAGGGTGTTTAACCAGTGTGTGTTGCCAGTGATGATTTATGGCTCTGAAACGTGGTCTTTGACTGCTGGCCTTTTAGAAAGACTGAGAGTCACTCAACGAGCAATGGAAAGAGCTATGCTCGGAGTTTCTTTGCGGGATAAAATCCGGAACATGGATATTCGGCGAAGAACCAGAGTCACCGACATAGCTCATAAAATTTGCAAGTTGAAGTGGCAATGGGCAGGCCACATCGCTCGTAGAACTGACAACCGATGGGGAAGAAAAGTTCTCGAGTGGCGACCACGGACCGGAAGGCGCAGCGTAGGCAGGCCTCCCACTAGGTGGACCGACGACATCGTGAGGGTCGCGGGCAACGGATGGATGCAAGTGGCGAATTGTCGTTCGGCGTGGCGGTCTAAGGGGGAGGCCTATGTTCAGCAGTGGACGTCTTCCGGCTGATGATGATGATGATGATGATGAATTAAAGGAATATTAAGTATTAAACACTAAAAAGTTATGGCTACAGTCCCAGTCACAAGACATAAAAACTGTGAAAGTACCGTAGATGCACGTTCCAAGTCGTAGATCTCTATGGAGAAGAACGTGCAAGAAACTCCATGGACACTCTTTTCAGATCGCCAAAATTATTACAGAATCATTGTTACATCTTTCATTTTTAGATGGTACATTATGTGAGAACGATGTAGCAAGTTTAAAAACTGACGATAAAATTTGTTTGCTTTCGTTCGTTGCTTTCGTATAAAAACTGAAGATCTGGAACACCTGATGTGGAACTCCAAGAGCCCAGGTACACTATAACATATATAGGAATGACGTCTTAGCAAGAGTTGTTCAGCCAAATGAGCACTCTTTGTTGACGTATGAAAATTGAGATCTGGAACAACTGATGTGGAATTCCAAGAGCCCAGCTACACTATAACATAATAACAAAAATGAAAGATCTGGAACGTCTGGAATCGTCATGCGCGTCCCGTCGTTTTCCCGTCCCCAGGCTCTAAGAATTCGACATCAGACGTTTCAGATCTTCGATTTTGACGACCCCATTGTCGCTGGCATAAGCAACAGGATCCGCGTACGAAGTCGCTGGCAGAAGCTAGTCTAAAATAAAGTTAATGGATTTTAATCGATAATAACTCAAAGCATCCGGCTAGTTACCCATCTCTAGGCTTGCATGCCATAACTACCAAGGCTTGTGTTAAACGCTCTTTGGGTTTATTTCATCCTTTTCAAGGAAGGTATGGGATCGCTGTAGGCTGTCTTCATCTCAGTAAATGTTTCTTGCTCCAAAGTTATCAGAGACTTAATAGACCGTTAAGGACGTTGGGTACTGTGGCTTAATATATCTTTGAAGTCATATGTAGGGACTGGAATTAGTCAGGTGCATGTGAGGGCCGTTTGTAGTACTTACTTCTTGTTACTATGTCATAAGTATACCAGCTGTGTCCTTTATTTAATCACAGAAATAGTCACCTGTGAACCTATCGTATTAAAGTCTACAAAAAAGACATCGTCTAAAGCAAAAGTAAGTTAAGACTGTTTTTATTTTTTTCTGATGATACTTTGATAGTCCATAATGTTATTTGTTGTCACGAAGTTCCAGAGCTCTCGTTATTCTCAAATTGGTAACAGCTGGCCATCAGAGTTAATGTAAGCAATAAGTCAGAACAGAAGCTTCAATTTCGAATTCTATTCTTTTATGTAGATGTATTCGTTCGAACAAATCATAATATTATCTAAAGTCATCTTAACACTTTGTAAAACCATTTCTTATTAAGTATAAAAGGTTACAAGCTTACTAAAACATGTTATAATTACGAGTATGATAAGATCAACAGAAAAGGCGATATTCGATTTTTCGCACGCAACAAGCAGGTAGCTGAAACCAAATTGTCGAGGATTTCATTTCATTTTATGTATGCCTGCCATTTCATGAAATTTTAATCAGACCACTCTCATCTACTGGATTAGTAACGTGAGGATACAGTTCAAAGTTACCTGTCAATTAAGATTAAAATGGAGGAATTTTGATTCTTAAATTATTGATGTAGAAGCTAAGTTAGCAGAATGAAGTATTTTCGTCGAAGCGCTGAGTATAATAAATTATTTTTACACCAATTGGAGCGTAACAAAACCGATTGGTGGCGAAGTTTGGTAATTATCGAGTTTAATCACTTTCCGCCAAAGTTGTGGGTTGATGTCAAAGCGAACTAGTATAATGAAAGCTTAACAATAGCGCGTTTATAGGTGCACTGAGTCAATCCGATGGCAAATGGATTGATGCTCGACGCCGCGCCGTTCGCTAATAATCACACTCGGCCGCAAACACAAAGCTTATACCAGCCCAACTGTGTACTGTTCCAATATATTTCAGTTAATCTTGTTTTCATAGTCGCCTATAAACAGTCCTGGGCTGTGGCAATAAAGGCCTTTATTTTTTCCGGAATAGTTTAGAAACAAAATTATTCTTTCAGTAAGGCTTTTCACATGTTGTTTTCTTATGTAAGAAAACTAAATAAACCTATTCATTTAAATTCTTCGAATAAAAGTGATCGTGAACCTTCGAATAAAAGTGTCTGGAAGTGTGTTTTATTTGAAGTAAGCTTGTGTTGCACTATCTATAAAGAGTTCGATGCAGACAGCGAGCGGTGCGGCGAAGCAGACTTATTAGTTTTGACAGTAACGTGCAGGAAGTCATACTTGACATGAGCAAGAAGTAAGAAGCTTTTAGTTGTTTTTAGAAGTTCCAAAGGGAATCGAAAATGTTCGAGCGGTTCTGCTCATGATTTCACCAGAAATTACTTATAGTACGGCGCGTACGTAGTGTTTTGTTCAACATGAGTCATTTCATAAGTTTGGATTTAAGAAAACAACACTCTTATTATTTAGTTAGTTGGCGTTTTTATAATGTTGGAAACTACATATTTCAAATATGTACTTTAGACATTTTTATTATTGCTATTAATTTAAAATGTTTTACAATTGTTGTTGTATCTACCTATTTGTACGCCTTTCCAGGCAAAACATATCGAAAATTTGTTTTTTATGTTGACGTTGTAACAACGGATTTGTTGATTTCATCCATAATTTCCGTAAATATCTAATATTGCATTTCAAGTACTTAGTCATATTAATTTTTTCCCAAAAATACTTTGATCTAAGTGGAAACTAGAAGCCCGATATTTTAATACACCATGATTTTTAAAATGATTCTTTCACCGACACATCTTTTTTCGCAGAAATGAAATTAATCTTACTACAGTTTGTTTAGAGAATCTACGTAGGTATGTCTCAGCTATAATCTTATAAGAAGTTTCTGACGAGAGCAATATTAATTTTCCAACGCAATTATAAATTCAAGTAATATAATGTCACGATGTACGGTCCATAATGGAAATTAGTAATTCGTATGACACATTGTTAGTTACTAATTGCTCAAATTACTGACAGACCATTTACTTGAATAATATAAGTAGAATGTATGTGATCACACGAAGAGATTTGTACTTCGTAAGTGTGATATCAAGGTACCATAATTATGTGACACCCCGTAATAGGGAAGTTCGGTATTTTTAGATTTCTGCCGGAAATTGTACGATAAAAGTGTTGGGAAAGATTCTTTTGTGGAAACCCATACAAATAATAAACACTTTTTGGTGTTTGCTGTATTTCTACAAATTGTAAAGACTTGGTTTCATTTCTTTGTTTGTAGCAACTAATCTGCTTTTTTGACAAAATATATTTTTTCAAAGCACACAGTAGTTCTAATTTTCCTACGGACACATTTTTACTTCGAGTTGAGTTCAAACACGTAAATAGCCGGGAATATAAAAATTGTGAAACCCAAATTACAATTACGTTGGTAGCGTTTATCTAACAAAAAAGCTAATTAACATTTTTAAAAAGTTAAAAGAATTCAGTAAGCCAAAAACAAAATTTAATTCCCGGAAGCACGTTTTACAACGAATTAATTATCCTTCTCTCTTTCTGACCAAAGACTGTGGGATTATTTATATTTAATTTCAGTATCTAACCGTCAGACTGCTTTACGACTTTATACCTTCACCGGGAAAATAAAGTAATAAAAAAAGTTTAGCTAGCCATGGAGATTTTCAACTAATCAAATACGGCCAGTATTTGATTAGTTAGCCTATAGAAAAGAAAACATTAAAGGCTTCTAAATGAAAATTAAAAGGTGTGGTCTAACTGAGTGCACTGGCCGCGGCCGTCAGACTTTGATAATAATTATATTATTTCAGTAGAAACATATTTTACTGTCAAAGTATGGCGTTTGCCGCCTGGTCTGGTGATTTTATTCAAAAACAAGTACTACCGGAGACTTTGCGTCATGACATGCCACTGTACATGTATTAATCCAGATTTGAAACTATTTCGTGTGTCTTTCGCCTTTACTCATAAGTAAATTATGCGTAAATTAGGACTGAGTTATCAAGTTTTCTTCACGGATATGAAGTCATTCTCTGTTACTGAGCAAATGAAAGGGATATAAAACTAATGGAGCATGTTTTATATCCTTTTTATTAGTGCTAGTTCTGAGCTCTATGTTTTTCTCAAGGCTATACGGAAAAAGAAGTGCATATCATAATGAGTCATAAGATTTAACGATTTGATTACTATGCTCACTTACTAATATTATTATAAGTGATAGAGTTTGGATGAATGGATGGATGGTATTTAGTCACGCAAGAACAGTTGAACTGATCAGGATGACTTTTTTTGGCAGAAAGGTTGAGTAGTCGCATAGTAGACACATAGCTACCGTTTATCCCGGTATTTAGTTTGCGTGTGCTTATATTCGCTGGTAAAGTCGCTGGATAAAAACACATTTTTAAATGTACTAAATAATATATTTTTGGCGTATTTTTTCTTACTATATTATGTGTACATTGTAGTTCAGCCTTGCTTAGGTACAATAAATCTAACAAAATAACGTATGAAAATATTTTCGCCCAATAAAACTTTTGGAACTTCACATGACAGCTTAATAATGTTCGGAGAAAATATTTCTTTTGTAGCGTTGCCGTTGTTTGTCTAGAAGTAGAATATTATCAGAATCTTTCGATGTAAAAAGATTATAATTATGCTGATAAATAAGTACTTGTTTTTTGTCTAAAATATTGGATTAACATTTGTGTATGTTTGACGTCAAGAAGGCGCGCGAAATATTTTAATTATTTTTTGGATTTTTTACAGTTGCGTATAAACTACATATTATAATGAAGTACTACATCCGTATTGTTCCATAGTAGTGTACAAGTTACGGGAGCGGGTAGTGAGTGTGGCTCCTGAGTGGAGCTGAGCGTGCGATTTGTGCGAAACGGGGTGTCGGGGCTGAGCTCTGTCGGGCGGCAGTGTGGCGGATCGCGCGTGACGTCAGCGTCCGGGCGCGGACGTGGCCGCGCAGGCGCCAGGCGCCCCCCCTCCCCACTGCCCCGCGCCCCGCCCACACCCTCACCCGCCACTTCTCGGGCGGCGTGCGACACCTGCACCCGCTCGTCCGCCCACCACAACTTTCGCCTACCCGCGCCGATGCAATAAAATAAACTTTCCGTTAAAAGTGCGTGCGGCCTATCGGACTTTGACTGAAATTACTTTTCAGTGACTATTTCGCTATTTCTGTGTTTTGTTTAAAAGTTCGGATGTTAAAAGTTCAGGTAAGTAATATTGCGTAGTTAGAAATAAATCATTGATAATTTATTTTCGTCATTAATCATTACTGTAAAATCATGAAATAATTCTCAAAAATTCCGGTAATGTTGCCATTTGACCTTACCAAAGAGAAAATCATGTAATTGTCTCTATGTACAACCTATGTCTAGTTCTGAGCAACAGCTAGGCAATTTTGTCACTTTTTTTTTCTGGAAAATGTGTTCATGTGCACAATAGCGGGAAAATTGGCCCGAATAGATAAACAAACGGTTATTGGGCCCCGATGTCAAGTGCATGGAGTGCGGTGATTGCGTAACTGGGTGCGCTGAGATCAAATCCGCGACCCCAGCGCTGATCTTGTCAACACACGCGATATTATGTATGCACCAAAGGGAAATTACGTTCGATGAAACTTTTACAGGAAACGTTGAGATTTTCTCAAGCTATGCGGGTACTTAAGTGCTGAAGTTCCTTGTGCTTTCGCTCGGCACTATCGGTTTTAGTTTTTTGGGGTATGTATGTAAAATGGTAGTTGGCAACGGATTCCCGCCGTGAGAATCGTTTCTGTGCCAATTTCGGGGATCCCTATTAGTGGAAGAGATATGAAATGTGACAGCACTATTGTGTAGGGGATACAAGTTAAGAGCGTATATTCCGAAAGCTGGCAACGTCGCAAATGGTTGTCAAATATTAACAAGTTTTAATTAATTTAGCATTGTTACTGTATGAAAATAAAAAATATGGCTCTGTAGTGCACTAAAAATTGATAAGGGAATGCAATAATTAATATCGTAACACCGAATACATAGTTTTAGATGTAGAAAAAACATTTGGAAGCTTTCCAAATGTCTTTTATACACCGGAAACGGTTACAACATCGAATTCAGTGTTTTAATTGCATTCCTATATCATTTTTTTAGTGCACTACAGAGCGATATTTCTTGTTTTCATACAGAAAATTTGCCAAATTAATTAAAACTTGTAATTATTTGACAGCTTTTTGCGACGTTGCCAACTTTCAGAATATGCAGCCTTAAGCCATTAGACATAATGGTTCGTAACAAATACAAAGACACAACTACGAGTGCCATTTTGATTTCATTTCGACTTAATAAATTACACGAGATAATCCATGTTGGTTTTTGATGATAGACTTTCAAAGGATAGGATTTTATCTTTAGGTTTACTTCGAGAACGACAGAGAAGAGGTTAATTATTGTAATGAAGGATTATTGATTTGAGGTTCTTCAGCTTTTGCGCGTGTTTTTACAAATGGCCAACGGTAAAACTATAGTTTCAAGCAATAAGTGTATTGAGGTCCATGTAGGATGCCAAATCAAAATCTCTGTTCATTTAATAATTAATGACATTTGGAATAAGATGGCGCTCATGTTTTATCTGGTTTTAACCTTCTTGTTTTCTACAAATTGAAGACTTGTTAAGTTTTGATATCTGACATTTAATGCTGGACCAGTTGTTTTGTATTCATATTTTTAAGCAGCTGAAGGATAAAAGTGTAAAAATAGAAGTAATATCGACTTAAGGTGTGTTCTGCTTAGAAATGGACATATAACATAATTATAACGTTTTAAACCCTGTGAATCACGGTACTTATATATAACCATCATTTTGATTATAAGTACCCCGGTTTTGCATACTGTATGTAACATAGCTCAACGGATAAGAAGCCGAGTAAGCGAAATATTTCTATTTATTTTATATTTTCGATTTTAATTTCAAATTGTATGACTGTTCGTTTTCATTCCTACAAGTCACCTTATTATACAAAACATTAGATTAGTAAACTGCAAGTTGAAATATCTCAATATACGTTCATTCTCATAACTCAATGAAAATTGACATAAATACACTTTGACATCAAAGGAAATAAGAGAAATTAATGTTTTTCTGTATTTTCTGAAATAAAAATATCTAGAATTTATGATACTCAATACTCACATGCTTACATTTTATTACGGGAAGCGACGTTTAGACGTTAAGGTGATTGCTTCGATGTAGCCCGCGAAATTCAAATTTTTTAACGTTTTTTGCAATTTGCAGGCCAGTGACATGTTGTAACTTTATAAATATATGTGTTGCGGTAATAACAAGTATAATTTTAAATATAAAAATTATCAAAAAATTCGCTCCATCAGCTCTCACATAGAAAAGGTGCATCGTAGTTAGATTTCGGAGATTTTAACATGATGCACCTTTTCTATGTGAGAGCTGATGGAGCGAGTTTTTTGATAATTTTTATATTTAAAATTATACTTGTTATTACCGCAACACATATATTTATAAAGTTACAACATGTCACTGGCCTGCAAATTGCAAAAAACGTAAAAAAAATTGAATTTCGCGGGCTGGTTGGAGCATCCCCCTTAAAGGCGATACTTGTCATTTTACATCGTTGATAGCTTCATCAAGATAATTTCATAGGACTTCGCTGTCAGTAATTTCAGAAGCGAAGAACCTTCCGTATATAATGACAAATTCGTATACAAATTAACAAGTTAATTAATTCCTCCAGAGCATCTCAATGGACCGTGTCTATCAAATTGAGATATCAACTTCACATCTCACAGCCTCCTGAGGAAATTTTGAGACATGTGTTAATTAAGAGTAATCAAGGGATTCATACATTAATTATTTACAGTATTAATTTAATTTCGTACGTTATTTCGTTATTTGTTTTACTCTTGTAACAAAAGAACTCTTTTCATAGAGAATGAAAACTATTTGAATGCTTTCACGGCTGTATTTACTCGTTCAACGACAATGGCTACTATTCAAATAAGATTCTATTTTTTCGCTACCCTCATGCTACCGTGGATTGTTCTCGTTATCTTTGTTTTGTTAAGAGATTATATTTTTAAAGACGAGATTTTTTTCAGAGCTCATTTTTTTAACACTTTGTCCCAGATAATAAATTTCTCTTGTATCATTCGTGCGTTTACTTACATTTAAACTCGCATGCAAAAACATTCAGTACCGGAACAAGAACTTGTAAGTCATACAAATATATTTGCTGCGTGCGGGAACCGAATCCGCAATATGCAGCATATCAGTCAATCGCTTAACTATTACGTCAACCGTGAGTCTCAATTATCTTCTTCAATTAATGTGGTTGAGCACGAAATGTTAAGTATGACTGAAACAATGTCCGAAGTGCTGAACGCGAGTTAGTTCTGCTTTGTCTCAAGTTAGATCTAAGTGTTACTAATTATTATTAAACTAGATGTGAAGCTGTTAATTCAATTATTCCGTGGATTCTATTCGTAATGCGTAAGACTATTATTGATCTAATACAGCGCTGGGTATTATGTGTATTATTCGTCATTAGGTTTTAATCGGAAATACGTCTGGCGGTATTTAAACAGACCCTACTCACGCGGTACGTTCCGTACACACTGACCAAACCAAATGTGTACTTGACTGAATCCTATTTGTGTACCGAGGCCGCTTACATATCCATTCTTGCTTGTATTTGCTGCCCCTATTTCATGTGTAACCATCCACCCCTGACCTAACACCTCTTAACCGTACCCAGTTCCTTTATTACGTTCAGAAATTTCCAACCGCATTCGTTAAGAAATGCTCATGTCATTTTTTTCATTTTTATTATTCTTCTTTATGCCAGCACTAATAGGGGCCGTAAACACTTTCATAGTTACTCTAAAAAGGCTTTCACGATGATATACAATAATAGTAGTGCTCGAATTGTGTCATAATTCTGCTGGGAAACTGCTACAATTATAAAGTTTCTTCATCATCATCATCATCATCTCAGCCGTAGGACGTCCACTGCTGAACATAGGCCTCCCCTTTTGATTTCCACTTATACCGGTTGGAAGCGACCTGCATCCAGCGTCTTCCGGCGACCTTTATAAGGTCGTCTGTCCACCTTGCTGGTGGACGTCCTACGCTGCGCTTGCTAGTCCGTGGTCTCCACTCTAGTACTTTTCGACCCCATCGGCCATCTGCTCTGCGAGCAATATGGCCTGCCCATTGCCACTTCAGCTTGCTAATCCGGTGGGCTATATCGGTGACTTTAGTTCGTCTACGGATCTCCTCATTTCGGATTCGATCACGTAGAGAAACACCTAGCATAGCCCTCTCCATAGCTCGTTGAGCGACTTTGAGCTTTGAGATGAGGCCGATAGTGAAAGACCACGTTTCGGTGCCGTAACTCATCACTGGTAACACACATTGGTTGAAGACTTTCGTCTTGAGGCACTGAGGTATGTCGGACGAAAAGACATTGCGTAGTTTCCCGAACGCTGCCCAACCGAGTTGGATTCGGCGGTTGACCTCTTTCTCGAAGTTGGACCTACCAAACTGGACCACTTGTCCTAAGTAGATAAATGAGTCAACAACTTCGAGTACCGAGTTTCCAACAGAGACTGGGGTGGGCACAACATTGGCATTTGACATAATTTTCGTCTTGTCCATGTTCATTTTCAAGCCCACCCGTTGTGAAACTCGGTCGAGGCCATCGAGCATCATGCTGAGTTCCTCCATCGACTTTGCCATGACTACGATGTCGTCGGCAAACCGAAGGTGAGTGATGTATTCGCCGTTGATGTTGATGCCAAGTCCTTGCCATTCCAGGAGCTTGAAGGCGTCTTCCATTGCGGCAGTAAACAGTTTCGGGGAGTAAAGTTTCTTGCAAGGAGGTTATTCCAAACTAGTTGTTCTTATTGTTCGTAAGGCAATTTCGTTGCAATTTGTTCTTTGTGAGTTTTAATTAAGTTTATTTAAATAAGCTATTCGAAGTCCTTTTGTTGTATAATTTTGGTACAGATAAGACTGTTCTGTTGTTATAAGTATAGGTACGTTACTTGAGGTAAATATTGTTCTTGTGACTGTCGCACAATTGACTACGTTTGTGCTGAATGTCTATAGATTTCGGCCTTCGTGATTCTATTTACTGAGCCATCACATTTCAAGCGTAGTAATTAATGAAAATGTAATCGCGACTTTTATCGTTATGAGTTTTTCTAAAAGTTTTGACATTAATGTTTGTTGGTTTCGTTTTTGCATTGTTCAAGTTTTTGGCACTGTTCCGTTAGGTGTTTTTATTCATTCCGTTCCGTAGTCTTTCATTTTGATATGTCTGCCCGCATTAGTTTCTAAGTTATCTTTTTCTTGATATAATGTAAGTAAGTATTACGCAAGCAATTTGCACTAAGTATTTTATCATAACTATTCATTAGAGTACAAGGTTTATGAAAACATCTAAGAATTAAAATCAGTTAATTTTACAAATTCTAATATAAGAAGTAGGTACTAAATTATACCGTGAATTATATTGTTGTACTAACTAGGCTTTTAACTTCTACTGGAGTTTTCCTTTTCGGTTAGAAGGTACTTTAACTAGAGCGGACCAGAATCTTCTTCTTCTCAATCGTTCTCTCACTGCTGATAATCGTGACTCCGTTTCAACTTATCAACTAGTTTCCTCCATCGGTTGCGGTCAGTGGCCTGATGGAGTGCAGTGCTGATAGACATGTCGAGTTCTTCCGAGACTTGATCAGACCACCGTTTTGGGCTTCGGCCTCTAGGTCTTTTGCCTTCTATCTTTCCGTTCACCATATAGCGGACCAGAATAGGTAGACCAAAATTCATTTATTTGGGTTAGCGCAGCGGTTCCCAAACTGTGTGTCGCGGTGCCCTGGTGCGACGCAGAGAGGAGCGCCATGAGCCGTCAGGCTCTAGCACGAGTTTTTGTGACGTAAAATAAAACGCAAAATTTATCGTTAAAAATTAGTTTACTCTAAGAGGCGCTTTTTTATTTTTCCATATAATTTACTCGAAGCATGTAACTTCGAGTACGAGGTACGGTCACACACGTATAATTCTTGCAAGTGCGGATTTGTGTGGTACAAAAGTTAACTTGTTTATGCTAGGATCAACCAGAAAAATAAGGGCATCTCATCGAACTCTATTGCAGCCTCAAAACCAAATTCACGTATTCCGATTTGGTAGAATTTTTAACTGGGTATTATTATCATCTGATCGGACACCGTGTTCATAATTATTATTGGGGGCCATGTTAACTGCTAATTTTCAGTACGCGGGTGACTCATTGAGTCACATTTCTGTCACATCGAGCGCTGCAATCGAGTTGATAGTCCCCACCACCGACTTCGCACATAACGTATTAGTGGACTGCGAACTGAAAATGTTTGAGAACCCCTGGATTAGCGTAAACTTCGGCAATGTTTGGTTAAACTTACCTTTCCCGTTTGACTCTAAAAGCCGAAGCCCGAAAACTAAACTTTATGTTAGATCGAAAGCAAGATAATTTGTTCCTAGTATGTACTCGTATATATTTCCTTAATTTACAGCGATGTTACTTCGCATGTGACAAAGAAGTAGTAGAACTGCAAATAATTATAATCAATAGGATTTTCGAATTGATCAATAGAAAACAAGAAAACATAGTAATATAGGTACAGTTTATTCTCTAAAAATTATAAATTAACCCTTCGTGATAGCTTCAAAAGGCAAAGTAACAAAATGTCGTTGAAACGGTAAGCTTGGAGGAAGCTCGGGTGCTAATTGCCACCAGAAAAGTATTTTTAATAATGGTTGCGAAATTGTTTTTCCTATTTAGCAAAAAGGTTGGCTGGTTGTCTGCCTTTAAGTACTGTTGTTAAGGTTTAAATAAATAAGTGAACTTCTTGTAATCTCATTTATTTCTGGCTAATTTATTATTTCTAGAACTGACCTTGTAAATACATACATGTAACATTTGAAAATAAAAAAAGTTGTTTTTGTAAATGTACATGGTATTCTCATGGCTAAATAATAGCCCTACGGGCCGATCTTCAGTTAAACTGGGCTTAGGTTGGTCTTAAGATGGGTGACCATCCATTACATACCGAGTTTCCGTGTCTAAAGCACATTGAGTCTTTGATATCGGCTGTTATATTTTGTAGACCTTTGACGGTCGTTATAGTTAGCAATTGGACAGAAAGGCTGACAACAATTCTAAACTAGGGTTATCGAAATATCAAATAACTACTACAAATCGCTGAGTATCTGTTGGGGTAAAATACTGCACCATGTTAAATGCTGGTATTCAGCTGCATCCGGGTGATTTGTTCACGAACTTTTGGCTAAGATCAAAGTATAGCTACATCCCGTTAGGCAGGAAGCTGATCCCAACATTGTTGAAAAAGGTTATTCAATCATGAGAATTACTATGGCAAAAATAATGCCATTCAAAACCAAAAATCTAGACTTAATACAGGTAAAGTTTGTAAGTTTTTAGTTTCTATGTAGGAAATAATCTCTGGAACGAAACGATTTTGAAAAACTTGGTAAAATTCTTTTACCAGTAGGAAGCTTGTTTAAGCTTCACAAAGGCTATAATTTATTTTAAAAATTGCACATTTGCAAAATCAGGGCGAATTGCTAGTAGGTATTCAATAATGGTGCAAACGTTTAAAATGTCACTTACGGGATATCTTCCGTGATTATATTTTTGTTTGAGTTACGGAAGATATCCCGTAAGTGACATTTTAAATTTAGAGACAAACCGTGAAAGCTTAAAACGGTGCAAAAGTTTATTGATAAAAGTATAATATTGTTGTTTCATAGAATAGACTAGAATAGTTTATTTTATATATCATCGCATTTCCACATCTACAGAGTATAAAACAGTGTGTACTGGGGGAGTAAGTAAATTCGGTCAACCACCTGCTAGTTCCTGGTATCCTATATACTAAAGTACTACCAGTTTCTCCGTATTTTATCAAAGGCTTCTGCTGTGGAATATATGGTTTGTGAATATTTAATATTATAGAGAAGACTTTCATGATGATGATATTTGCATAAACCCAACGATAATTTTACAGTATGTCAATTTCAAAGCATCGTAAGCGCTTTTCTGATTCCAGTATGGTTATTAATGGAAATTAAGATGTTTTTTTCTTCTTTCACTTTTATGGCAAGGAATATCTAACGAGTTAAAAAATGGCAGCTCATGCATATTGATGAGTCAAGTAATAATTTGAATTTACTGTTGACATAGTCTGTTATTTTAGTTAAAAGGCTTCAAAATCCTTGGTAAGGGGATTTTTTGTCTCTGTGAAGTTATTTTCAACTGTCAGGAAACATTTCAGTGGTCTTAAAGTGGTTGTAGTTTACCTCGTACCGGGTGAATAGAGTTAAAACAAAGCAATTCCGTCGTGACGTCATTCCCACAGCTCTGTCTTCTTAAATCTGATGTAAACTTTCATAATGTCGTCCGCATCCTTTTATCCATTACATTTGTTGGATGCGGGACTTGGAATACAATTCACTTCACTTGTTTGTGGAGGTATTTGTCATTTCGGTAGCTTATTTTGAGACAGAAGTTCGATTAGATCAGAGTAAGTAGTAATTAAAACTTCTTGAGTTATGAGCTACACGATAACTAACAAATGCTTGCGCTGACTGGTCCACTCAAACCTGTGTGATTATTTCCTTAAAATACCACCTCATACAACATTCCGCGTATGACTTGACCGTGACTACTAGACTGTGACTTTTGAGTTAGTTCCGGAAACTTTTCAGAGTAGTCAGCTACGAAATACCGGAATCATCTAACTTTAAAAACATATTATTTATTTTTTATGTTTTTAAATGTTTTTCACTACCAACTTATAAAATAAATTTCATCTAAAGAGAGAATAGGTAAGGGTGAATCCTGAGATTCGGCGGCATATTCAGGTGATTACCTTGGCGAAATTTATTTAAACAGATTTTTTATAACTAACAATGTAATTTATAATTTAGCTTCATTATAAACACATTTAACGAATTGGCATCACTTTAGGCCGGATGGTTCCCAATATATGGCGTTTTAATTTTTTTTGGCCAGGGGAATCAAAAAAACGTAGAGGAAAATCAAGTTTTATTACTATTTTAAAGTAGCCTCTATATAATACTAATCAGTCTCGTTAACAATTTATCACTTTCAATACCCGACCACAAATCGTTAAATCACAAATTGCATTTGAAAACGTGGTCAGGGTAATCAACGAGCTAGCGAAACCAAAACCAGGGGAATCAAATACTTATGTTCATAAATTCGTCCTGGGCCAACGAGCGGCGTTATCTTTCACAAAGACGTACAAAGCTCTACCAGCAGCGCACATGCGACGGCACGGAGACAATCTTCTATAAAATTCTACTAAGATATACGAAGATTTGTGACGCGCCACGGGAATCACTGTTTAGTATTATATTGTAATCAAAAAAAAAAACTATCATAAATATACATGCTGTATCTTTTTTAAATATATCTACAACAATCCTGGTAGCGATTAGACCACACTGTTTATTTTGTTTACGTTCGTAAGTAAGAGTTTTATTGGTATGTATTTTGTTTGCGAAATGTGCAGCGGACGCGCCAGGGTTATCAATTTTTAAGCCTTTTGGATTTATTTTTTTTCGACTGTTTAGAACCAAATTAGACACAAAAACTATCGTGCAACAGTAAGATCATACAATATAGTGGCATAAAAAAATATTTTGGTTTCTAATTTAAATACTACGGGTAGTTTTTTTCTTCGGACAACGTAAAATTAGCCTCTCAAGATTTACCCGTAAAATAACTTAGGCTAGCAATATAATTATAAACAACGTCACGATTAGCAACACAATATCAAACTTATTCAAATTACATTAATCAATAGTCAGAAGTATCCTGATACCTTTATTACTCAGATGAAATATAACCCACCTCCGAAAACGCCGCCTGAATTTGTTAATGTTGCCTAATATTTTCAGAGCTCTTAATACCGTATTATTTATCCGGGCAGTTTGCCCCACAGAGTCATATTTTAGTCAAAGTCCGTGACACCCGGCGTAGAAGGGATCGTTTGTAACGGCACTCGCGGTCATTATCTCATTTCATTTATACTCCACGAACAATGCTAGCTAGACGTCTGAAACAGGCCGTTCTCTGAATGAATATTAATGATCATAGTCCAACAGTAGTGTAACTACATGACTCTCATTTACAAACACTCAGCCGCACCAAAAATGGCGTAGGGACATAAAATAAAACAAACCTAATTAATATTAAAACTCTTTTGTATAAGGGAAAAGACATCTGAGTATTAAACCAGACAGTCGACCAGCCCGGAGATATTTTTTCATTAATTTGGAGAAGGAAAAGTTTTCGGGAAATTAAAATACTCTCAGATCCTGTGGATGAGTAAGTGCTCAGAGTTGTACGGAAATACGCGATATTATTATAATTTATTAGTAAGAAAGTGTCAAAGTCTACAAATAAATAGACGCTGAGTATTTTTTTATATTGGACGAATAAATAAGCACTTTTAAAAGTTAAGCGATTTGGGGTAGGTGTACACAACAACACACATTTACCTAACCCTTCGAGAAGTGGAGAGGATGACGGTCAAGAAATAAATTACTAAGTGAGACCGAGTAATAACGAGTATGTGTGTAGTAAGCAACAAGAAGTCTCGTTGACCAAGTCCAAAGTAGGCGGATTTATGTGAATCTACCGAGTTATGTATGGTCGGTGTTTGTGTGCAAATAGCCCGTTTTGTAGGAGCAGTGAAAGCGAAATGTCTCGCCGAGTGGTTCTGTTAAGATTTCCACGCGGTTGAAGGGTAGTTAGCTGTAACTACTTGCAATGAATGCACTCTGCATGCGAGCGGCACAGAATTCCCTCGTGGCCTCGCTGCTTAATTAATGTCTTCATCCGAGTCACCAACACTTTACATAAATTGTTTCTACTTACGTATCTTGTTCCTTGATGGCATGTGTTAACTAGTAAATAGAATAAGGCAGATAAATACTGCTAAGTGACTCTCAACTTATTAAAATTAACACCAAAAATCCAAAGCAACATTATGTATTTAGGTAGCATTGTGAAGTAAGCGCCTACAAAGATTCCACAAAAGCTAAGCGTATAATTAAAATTAAAAATACACTGCAAAAGTAATTTAAGGCGCTTAATTTTAAAACGAAAACGTACTTTGTTAACAAACACTTGAGCTGTGGAGTGACGTAGGTCGATATGACTTAAAAGCTTCAGGCGCTTAGGCGCGCGCCCTACGAAAGTTTTCGTATTTACGCTCGACTTGCGCAGTTATGTACGTGTCGGTGTACCAAGCATATTATATTATACACAGAGAATTTTAACAACTGAGACGAATGACGTTGTATTTGCCAGTAACTTTACAAACTTTTACTTAGTTATTTTTCTTTAGAGCCAAGCTGGGACTGAAATTGCTACCCATTCTTATTCGAAAGATTTCTTTTTCTCGTACGTAAAGCGGGATCGACGCCACGAATACGAAGTGTTAATTCCCGTTTAAAAATTCAGAGCAGGTAACGTTGTATGAAAAGGTTTCATTATTAATTGTATTAAGGACGTAGGGGCGGTTAATCAGTTTGTTAATGATACAGATTAATGTTTTAAAGTACCGATATCTAAGCTTTTATACAAAAGATTGAAAGGTGTTGAGGGATAATTTTATTGAAAAAAGATTTCGCTACATTTATGTACGAGGATCTCCACGAGGTTTTTCAAGACTACGTAGTAAAATGACTTGGCTAACTTTATATTTATTTTTTGTCCGCCTGTGTCTTTGTGGTGGATCCCAAAAACAGGCTAATGTTTTGTCCTGAAAGACTTGATTTCAATCCAACAATAAATAAAGGTTAAATAAGACAAAAGAAGTATGACAGTTGAAAGAAGAGACAGTTGCAACCACTTTGTGATTTATGACAAAAGCACTATGTATTGTTTTCGAACAATGTACTTAGTTTATCTTCCAGAGTCGTAAGCGTTTTATAGTAGCTTTATAAGTGTGTCTACTAAACTAAACGTTTATGTCTACCACAATGACGGTCGATTTGCAAGGTACAACGTCGTACAAACAGTCGCGACTAATTGTTAGTAGCTAACAGGTACGCACGTTCCATCGCCGTTGTGGGATCATTTGGCATGCCGGCGCGGGGTAACAGTTATATAACTTACGGCATTTAGATTCCTGTTCCGTTTGAAGGGGCGTTTAATTGCACGGGGCCCATTATTGCATGGTATAAGTTTTGGCTTCAAAGAAATTTAACTCAAGATATTAGAAGTCTCTCTCATATCAGCACGTTTAACGTATACAAGGATTAGTAGTGTGAATAAGATCATCTATTATTTTCGTGATATATGGTAAATTGAAATGTTAAAGTTAAGTTATACACATCCCGCTCACTTGAATTTAGCATGCATTTAATTTAAGTAACAAATAACAATAAATAAATAAAACAATTCGTGGAAAAATACAATTAAATATCCATCACATCGTGGGCCCACACGAGTTACGATCTTTATTGCACTATATCTTAACGTTACAGATACAAAAATAGACAATCAAAAAGCTGGCATACAATCGAATGAAGATTATTTATGCTAACAATAAAATTTTAAGTGCTATAACAAAATAAAAGGACGCTTGAATACTTGAAGATTGTCCGTCGTAAGCCAACGAAATGTAACAACGAAGTGGATTTGGGTGAAACAAAAGGGCTTTGAGAAAGGAATAAGACTCACAGATTAATGATGAAAACCTACTGCTTTGCTTTTATCCCGAACTGATGTTTAAAGGTTTGTTATAAATTGTTTGTAACTCTGTTAAACGCAAACAAAGGCAAATCAATAACAAAAGATAATGGATGTTATTGTTCATTTCCAATAAAATAATATATCAATAAATTCATTTTAAATTATAGAGTTACGTATGTTAAGTGTGTATTATTGAAATGTTAAATTCTCTAAATATTTCAAACTCTTATGTTCAGTGATTCATGTTAATTATTTCAACCGTGCAATGAATTATGGGCTATTGGATTTAGTAAAACGATGAAATCAATCAGATTTCAACGTAAAAATATTTTGAATGAATTCACCAAATAATTGCAGAATTATATTGCGAGGACCTATGGCGGATGTCGACCACAAATGAATATTCGCATAATTGGCTTTTAAGAGCTGTTCATTGAACGATTTTAAATGGTGGTCTGTACAAAAATACATAAATGTTTGGTCCCAAATAAATTATGATAAACTTGTGATAAAAAAGATAATCTTGTCTAAATAATTAAATATATCTCATAGCGGTTTACAAGTAACGCGAAATTATAGGTAAATGTATTCTTTTTAAACGTTCCACACTATGTATTTCTCCTGTGTCGTGGGTGCAAATGAATCGCGCAGCAATCCAATAGCTCAGCCACTGAACCAAAAAGAAAAATTATGATAATAATATAATAGCTCTTTTAAACTTAAAGTAAATTTAAATAGCCTGAAAGCTTCTCAATACACTGTTATGGAAAACACAAGTGCTATTATTATCGTTAAAGTTTCACATTTATGAAAGGAGAAGTTTGAAAGTAGCAACTGTCGCCGAGAAGTTGGGGTAAAGTGGTTGTCATGGTATGGGCATGTGAAGCGGAAGAATGAGGGACATGTCGTCAGGAAAGTTTTGAGTGTAAATGTATGGGGTTGTCAGAGTAGGACTGAAGAAACGATGCATGGATTGTGTGGAAGATGAAATGGCTAGAAAGAGATAGAGGTGTTTGGAAGGAGACGTGTTACGTCTACTTTAAATGTAGACAATTTAAAGTGAAAATGTTTATTGTGTAATTTGTGTTATAATTATAATCGAACTAGTCTAATTCATAGTATTATAGAAGCTTAACTTTCGAATCGATGGATGGATGTTATTCAATCATGTTTTGACTCAAAGTTAGGCTATAATCTGAAATAAAAAAAAAACAACACGTAGAATACCTTTTATTCCGGTATTATATTCCCGTGGGATATTTTATTTTATTTTCTATTTGGGAGAACTAACAATTTACACACTGATATTTTCGTTATATACGACGGTGAAGTAGCTGGTAATTAAACGATAATTAACAATTTAGTACTACCATATATTGCGTTAGGCAGGCTAATTAAAATTAGTGTCCGACCGAAACTGATTTTTCAGCCGAAACCGAAACCGAACTTTCGGCCTTGCTCTCAGTTTCGGCCGAAACCGAAACTGAAACTTTTTAACACATTTAAAATTTCGATTATTTTCTGTTTTTTTTTTTTACATTTACAACACAAAAATATCTTAAATACAGGGTGAATTTTTCAACTGGGCGTAGTTGGCTATATCCTTAACTATGAGGAATATCGAAAAACGTTGAATGAGTCTAGAGACCGATTTTAACGATAACTAAAAGTGCATCATTGGATTTTTGAAAAATCAATAATCCTAGCCGGGAATCAAAACTGCTGAATTTTTATCAAAATTTTGGAAAAGCAATCACATCCTGTATTATTACACCATTTGATAATGTTGCTAATAAGGATCAAATTCTGGAAAGTAATGGTATACGAAACAACAAACTAATAGAAATAGCAGATTTTTATGAAATTGCTATTTTTCTATGCTATTTAACTTTAACTGAGCTATAATAATTTATTCTAAATTATAAAAATTCATTGTTTTCAATGTTTCACTGGATTTGAAGTCTCAACAATCGCACTATACTCAGCAATACGAAATTACTCGAGTTAATAAAATAGCATTATTTTAATGAAGAAACTGTTAACTTGTATTTCGAATAGTCATTGACGATTGATAAGTTCTTTATTCATTAACGTACTCACTCGTAGCAAATTTTATTATGACATGAATATACGAGTATGTACAAGACTTACTCTTGGCAGTAAACTCAAAAATATAACCTCAACTCACGATTAAATGGACGGTGGCAATCTGAGCCGGGGCCCCGCCGGCGAGCAAGCACGTGTTAGCTACGAATTTAACCGAACGAGGCACGAAAATGCACGAACACTTGAGTTTCGTCAGAGCCGAAAGTTTCGGCTATGTTTTGGCCGAAACCGAAACTAAGGCCGAAACCAGATTTTTTGGCCGAAACCGGCCGAAACGGAAACCGAAACCGAAATTTCGGTCGGTCACTAATTAAAATATAGAGTTAAGATTTAAGATTTACTGCTACAATATCTAAATTATGTGAGTTCTCTCACTGATCCAGAAATTCTGTAAGTATAGACAAAACAATCCCAAAAGGACTCCTTTAGACAGCCACTACGTACACAACGCGACGGAAGTCTCTGATACCTTACGACTTTGGTATCCAGGCGACTATCACAATACAAATCTATATACGTTCGTAGTCAGGCACGCATCAATGGATAGTATGGATACCAGAGTAGTAAGGCAGAGACTTGTGTCGCCGTCGCGCGTCGTGTTGTGTACGAACATAGATACGAGTATAATGTACGAAGGCCCTAAGGCCTACCGCTTACTTAGTTATATTGCCATAACATCTGAATCCTAATTTTCCTTAAGCAAATATAGCTGTGCAAACAGAATCCTAACGCTTAGAACTTATGAATTAATTTTAATCCATGCTCGAAATATTATTATTGAATAACATTCCTCGTGCAGTCAGGTAAAAACAATAACCATAGTTGTGAAGTTTTGTGCATTATTTAGCAGCTACAACGAAATAATCTAGGTATTAAAGTATTGATTTTTGTTCGATAGAATTTGTAAGATAGGTACACAATTTTTCAGTAGATAAGGTAATTTAAGTTCGACATATTCCTAAGTTCAAAGTTCCCGTTCCGTTAGTTATAATTCATGAAGATATTTTAAAATTCGACAAGCTGTAAGTTACGGGGATACGGAGTTCTTATCAGAAAGGAAATTTTGCTTGACTCAACTTTCCCAGTGTTGATTTGAAAGATTAATGCGCCTTGTCTTTAAAAGTCATGGATCCTTGTGAAACTCACATAATTTCTTTAGTCAGTTGTAGAAACTTAAGACGGAGGAAATATGTAGCTGAAGTTTAACAAAATATTGCATTTGTTACAACGTTTAAACTGACTTCTCTTGCTCTAAAAATAAAGTTCAGTTTTTATTTGCTCTTGACATCAATCTAGCCCAGTAGGGGCAAGCACACCAAAAAGGAACTGCAACTCCTGCGCACCGACGGAATGCAGTAAAACTGTTTAGCCGGTTACTCCGACACGATGGTCTTCAAAGCTGTTTTATATTTAAAATTGTTCCTTAAATTGACCCAATGCGAGATTATAAATATTATGTCATCAACATAAAAGGTCGACTTTTAAATTACGACGTCCATATTTTACCCCATGCCAATTAAAGAGTAATAAAATTGAATATACGCTTTTTTTTTTTTTTTAGCGTGGTAAAATCATCAAATGAGTCCTCCGGCCCCGGGCAGGGCGGGAGGGACTGTCAGACTTCTACTGACTAAAATCCACGGTGTCCTTCAATAGCCTGTTACGTTCCGGGGTCACGGTAAGGAAATAATCCCGCGACCAAATAATCCCGCGACCATTGAATATACGCTGGAGGAGGAAATTACAGGCGGCTTTAATAATTAATTCAGTTTCAGATACCTGTAATTATCGTTACAAAGTTTTCAGGAAAGCTTAGCACCCCAATTTTGCTACACACTTTTACAAACCCAAAATATAACAATAAATTGAAGATAGAAAAGTTCATTTGTTTTTTTTTACAATTACTGGACTGTCAGAATCACGTTAGGACGTTGCGTTGATTAGTTAAAAGATTTATTCAAGTCGACTCCCTAGATCTGATTCTATGCTGGTTTTTATTCTGATTTAATTAGCGTTTGATCCACTATTAACTTTGCCACCACGATCTGATCCCTTTACTCTTTTTGTCAGTCACGAGAAAAACTATCAATGCAAATATTTGTTTATTCTTTAATAGACTTTATCTAAAAATATCTGAAACAAATAGCAATTTTAATTAAAAGGATTAGCTGTTGCCTAGAAAGAAAATACGTATGAGTTTTCAAAATTCACGTTGACAAGCCAATATTAAAAAAGAACATCAAAATATCCCATTAAAGACAACAAAGCCAGTTCAAAAACACCAACTATTTTCATCCTGTATCACTAATTAAACAAATAACTCAATGTATATCGGTATTCACGTGGTGTGCATTACAGAAGGCTTTCATAAATTCAATTTCAGATAGCCGCCATTAACGCGAACGGCGAGAATTTACACGCTTCGGTGTTGTTAATTACAGATTACACTTTTTATGTATATATCTAGCTTTCTGTGCGGTTTTAAATCCCCTGATTAGATGTTGTTTATTGGGCAGATCCGTTTTTTGGGACAATTGGGACGTGTTCTTTGTTGTTTAGGTGATTTTGGTGCTTTAAAGTAATTGGTATTTTAATCTGGAGGATATTTGTGTCGCTTAACTTCAAACTTGGATAAATCCAATTCTGAGATTTTTTAAGATTTTGGTGTCAAACGAAAGGGCAAAAGAAATGTTTTTAATTTTTTTATCAGTTCTGTATAAATCCGCATGGTTCTTGAGAAATAAACCGTCAAAGTTATAAAAGTCGTTTAAAGTCAAGGAATCTTTGTCTGCTTAATCTTAACTTAAACAAGCTATTTATACTAGCTAATGCTCTTTGTGTCGCTTGCTCTCTCTCCTGTAGCCTGTAATCGTCTCTACGGTCCAACCTATCTCTGTACCAGAATTCAGCATTTTTGATGAAAACCACTGAACATTTAAAGACATTTACACATTTTCGCATTTATAATATTAAGTAGGAGTGAAAAGTGAGTTTATTTGCTCATTAGGATATTCCTGAACGAATTTAAAAGGTATGCGAATATTCTAAGGATTGTGATTGGATTCATTTAGTGGGTCAATTTTTCGTGAGCATTTCCATGAAAAAAAAATTTACTCTAATAGGCGGTATGTTTTAACATTGTGAAAATATGAAGTGTTTCTTTAGAAATAATAACGGTTAGACGAAAGAGGAAAGGTACGAATGTCTCTAGAATGTCCTATAGTTTTGTAAGCCACATGCGTACGTTTTCTAACGAGCTAAAAGCTATAAATCAAAGAGCGCTTTGACAAAAGAAGCTCTGTAAGTCTAGGGATAGGATAGAATTTTATTCATATTACTATATTAGCTTATGCCCGCGGCTTTGTCCGCTCAGATATCGAGAATTATCGTTAATTTTTAGAGTTCTTAGTTATGGTTACCAATGTTTGGATATTTTTGTCATAAACTACAAGAGTAACCACTTTTGCCAATCTTATGAAATGAAAATTTGCTATCATTTTCATGTGGATGGCAGAGATCCCGTGTCTAAAAACAATTTGCTAAAACTAAAATGCAAACAGTGATCGGAATCCATTCCGCCGTTCAATCGTGATAAGAGGTGGGTCTCCATGATATGTGCCATGTAATTAAATAACCATATTTCCAATCACTGTTCACTAGACCCAAATCGATGGCCTTTAAAACTTGCTTGATTGGATATCAGTTGAAGGGCCGACGAAGGGTATCATAAACAAAATATCTAACAGAAAACAGAAATTGGGAGTAAATCATGCAATGTGGCTTTATTTAATTTTGGGGTAAATCAATGCTTACAAAACTTTTCGGGCCTAGCATTGTGTTAAAATTTTCGAGTCCGAACCCTCGTGCTAGAGAGTCTACAACAATACAAAATGCTTTGCTAATAAAAAAGATTAATAATAAGTACATACTTCTATTATAGTGAGGATCAGACATTGAGTACCTACATCATAAACCAAAAACAATAACTACGCACGACAAAAAATCTTTTTCAAACTCAATATTTTTCTTTCTTTCTTTCAACGTTTAAAACACTATAATGTCGTCTTCAAACAATTGGTTGAAACAGAACGATGCGATATTTTTGATTCATATTGATAGGAAAGGATTTCAATTAGCAGAAAGAATAAAGATTTTATGTGAATACTAGCTGTGCCCGCGACTTCGTTCGCGTGGATGTCGGAGCTTAACAATGTATTTTATAGTGCGAAGCGCTGTTGGAGGATACCGATTCAAATCATTTTCTTTATGCTTTTTTTAGCGTCATTAAATCGTCAAATTAGCCTTCTCTCTCGGGGTCGTAGGGCAAGAGGGACTGTCAGACTTGTATTGACTAAAATCCACGGCGTCCTTCAATAGCCCTTTACGTTCCGGGGTCACAAAGCTCGTAAGTCCTACGACCCCGGCTGGCTTTGGCCCTCTAAGGGTCCGTTCACATAGACCGGCTCGGAGAGCACCGGCGCGCATTTTTTTTTTTCACACAGACCGGATCGTTTGCGCTTGGAGTTGGTCGGAGCGGAGCCGCCAACTATTTCACATAGACCGGCTGGAAGCGACCTGAAAGCGGATGCGATCGGAGCCGGTCGGATGCGCTCGCAGCCGGTCGGATACGCTCGCAGCCCGGCAGATGCGCTCGGAGCCGGTCGGATGCGCTCGGAGCCGGATGGATACACTATTTGTGCTATCAAAATGGCGGTCGGCGTGGAGAAGCGCGGACGCAATTGGAACCGATCGGATGCGCGAGCGAATAAGAGCACGCAATCGGAACCGATCGGCTACGCGAGCGTTAAAGAGCATGCAATCGGAGCCAAACGGCTGCACGATCGAGAAAAAGCACGCGATCGGAGCCGGTCAGCTCCTCTTATTATTTCACACCCAGCGCGTTCAAGCATTCTTAATGACAAAAGCAGTACACATGCAAAAATAAACCTTACTACAAATATTAAAAACTCAGTTTTCAACGTGATAAGAATCTGCTCTCCTCTCCGAGCTGGTCTGTGTGAACGGACCCTAAGGGGTTTGGCCCCCGTCATTGTGCTGACGCTCTTTGAGGCGCGCGTGGAACACAACGTTGACGTCGACCCGGGCATGGTCCATGATCGGACAGCGAGTCGCCCATTACTCGTCGCCCGAAGCCCACGCCTGTTGGCCAGAGATCGTCCCGCGACGTCCGTCACCGTGGGCGTCTACCAAGGCGGCTGGGTGTGGGTCGTGAGGTGAACGCTGTCCTCTTCCTCACGCGTCCCGCCTCCTCCTTCGCTGGCATGACTGTTTCGCAGGAGGAGGCGACCGGTTTCTACTCTATTTCACGTCAACCAATGCCGAGCGCGAGAGGTCGCCGCCTATCACCGTTGTGAGGACATGTGCGATGCTCTGCCCAAGCGGGGCAATTTTGCACCGTATGCTCTACCGTGTCCTCTGGACGATCCTTGTAGTGGTAACACCCACGCGTTTCTTCCTTCCCCATCCGACACAGGTACCTCCCAAAACTTCCGTGTCCAGTGAGGATCTGCGTCAGGTGGTTGGTCAGGACGCCGTGACACCTTCCAGCATTCCTCAAAGAGAGGTCTTACCGCCGCGATTGAGGCGTTCCCGAACCTCGTTTTCGATAGCTGCTCCCTCCATACCGCCCCCTTTTTTATCGTGGCAAAATAATCAAATGAGTCCTCCCGCCCAGGGCGGGACAGGAGGGACTGTCAGACTTGTACTGACTAAAATCCACGGTGTTCCTTCAGTAGCCCTTTATGTACCAGGGTCACGGTTATCGAGTGAAACAGTCCCGCGACCCCGGCAGGCTCTGGCCCTCTTAGGGGGCCCCATCAGATTGCTGACAGCTCTTTGAGGCGCGCGTGGAACACAACGCGCCGTCGACCCGGGCATGGTCCATGATCGGACGGCGAGTCACCCATTACTCGCCGCCCGCATGCCCGCGCCTACGGTGGCCGGAGATCGTCTTGCGACGTCCGTTGCCGTGGGCGTCTCCCGCGGCGGCTGCGTCGTGAGGTGGACGCTGTCCTCTCCCTCACGCGTTCCGCCTCCTCCTTTGCTAGCTATACTGCTTCGCAGAAAGAGGCGACCGCTTCCCATCCCGTCTCGCCCCGCAGCATGGCCTCGACCAGTGCCTATCGCCGCTGTGAGGACACGGCGGTGCTCTGCCCAAGCGGGGCAGTCCTGCACCGTATGTTCTACCGTGTCCTTCGGGCGATCCTTGCAGTAGTGACACCCAGGCGTTTCTTCGTTCCCCATTCGATACAGGATCCATACCGACCCCTGAGATGGCGCCGGAGCTCTTCCCGCCGCGCCTCGACTTGTCTATGCAGCGGGGATTGGCCCAGTGCTTCTTTATAAATACATGCCGTTGGACCGCAAGCCACCCATTACTCCCCGTGCGTAAGCGACTGGAATATGACCCACTATTTCCGACGCCCTGGGCGTCTTCAGCGGTGGCTCGGGTGAGAGGTAGAGGGTGCACTTTCCCTCACGCGCAATTATGATAATATGCTCAGTATTTCCCAGGCAGTAATAATTTTGTTGTGACATTATTTTGAAACTATGATATCTCCTAAGATATTCATTGAAATCAAACGATGTCAAGGGCAATTTTGTTCAAAACTAAATGCTTGTGATGATTAACGTATTTATTTTGATAAGGATTAATATCATATTAATGAAAATACCTTCGCAAATAATGCATTACTTTAAAACAAAATTGATTTCCATAAAAAAGATGATAGTGACTTAATCTTGAAAGATAGATATATGCTCTCGCGGACTTTATTTTAGAAATTTTTATGAGGAATAATTCCGTAGTACATAATTTTTGCGTATCATTAACCGTTTACGCAGCGCACGCAACGAAAGCTCTTGAAAAGGAATACATTTTCCCGATTTTGAAACATTTCTCATTGCTGCTCCGCTCCTTTTGGTGATAGCGTGAAATTATATAGCCTATAACCTTCCTCGATAAATGGACTATCCAACACAAAAATAATTTTTCAATTCCAACCAGTCGATCCTGAGATTAGCGCGTTCAAACAAACAAACAAACAAACAAACAAACAAACAAACAAACAAACTCTTCAGCTTTATAATATTAGTATAGATTACCAGTGAAAATGCACAGTTAGTATCAGAAATGTATTAAATACCCTAGATTAAATACATTTCTGATACTAACTGTGCATTTTCTGTCAATCAGAAGAGTTGAAGTTAAGGGTGTATGCTATGTCACCCCTTACTTCAAGTCTTCTGACTCGAAAAACAATATTCCTCGGAGGCGCAATACTGGGACAAATACTCTCATATATGTTATAACAATATCTAGACTATGATCTACGTCTTTTCATCAAAATTCGAATAACATTATTGACGTAATTGAGTAACAAACATCTGTTCATTCATTCATTCCATCCATCCAGTATTTATAATAATTATCATAAGTGCTCGGACTGTGAAACAAGAAGCAGGGGTGCTACAGTGCGAGATAAATCTAAAAAAGATTTCAACGTAAAAATATCGTAACCTGGCATTTTTTTCATAAAAGGTGCTTCACCCTCTGACCCAAGATATTTGACAAAGACCTCTCATACTGTCCTAGCGGCCGAGTAGCTTAATTTAATGTTAATGTATGACACGAAGAGCGGACGTTGGTATAAAGCTATAAAATAAATGGGTCAGACTGCCTTTTGTAGGGGACGCACGAAAACAGTTCCGTTACAAAAAGCAAAATGTAATTCTCCAGTTTGATTCTTATCTCGCGATGTAACATCTTTCTCTCCTTTATAAATGGGCTTTTTTAAGGTTTATTTTCGAAAACGAACGAGGATATATCTTGGGGCGTTCAATTAAAATTTAACTGAACATTGTAAATGCGAAAGTTTTTATGGATGGATGGTATTTTGTTACTCAATCACGTCAGAACGACTGAACGAATCTCTATGAAATTTTCAGAGATAGGTTGTGGTTTGGAATACCATACAGGATACTTCAATCCCGTTATTTTTTCTCCGTGGGATTTTTTTTTGAGTAAAACGCTGGCGATGCCTCTGGCAACAGCTTATTTGTTTATAATAAACGATGCAGCGAGATGGGGGTTATGGGGATTTGTGAAACTGTCTTGTACCATAAATATTTATTATTTAGTATAATAACATGAAATCCATGTGTTTTAGTATAATAACAAATGAGAAATGGCCAGAAATTGCCCAAAATAGAGAGGTTTGGAAGGGAAAAGGGGAGGGCTTTGCCCAGCAGTGGGAAACAAACTAGGCTATAAAAAAAAGATGAGATCCTATTGAACTTGGAATTTTTAAATATAAGTAAGTATTTCACTAAGTACTATAAATGTTGCTCCTCTTTCAAAAACTGGCGTGAAATTTGGCGCACACATATAAATTTATTACCTAGATTAGGATATTCATAAAGGATAATATTTATATCAGTGGCATGATCCCATGGGCAGTAACAGAACTCCAAGCAAGCAGTAAAGCCGCGCGCATTATATGTAGTATAGAAATAAACTCAGTTGTTCCAAACATTTTATGTATTGTATGTAGAAATAAATTAATGATTTATTTTTTCAAACAGCACCCCACTTGTATCCTTCCAGTGTTGTGAACTCGTCAGTGTGGCTATGTTGTCTTCGCCAGAACATTTTCCTTTATCGTGTTCCCCGTGGGTATGCTTGTAAAAACAAATCCCTTTCTCGTAAGCATCCAGTTTCATATGAAATTATAATTTGATATTTTTGCGATCGCCGCGGGTGATCCACGGCCCACGGCGAGACGCCTTGCTGACCCCATATCAATTTAAACATCAAATCAATTTCGAAGTAAAACCAATTCGATTAAGAATCTGTAGGCTATCATTTATTATCGAATGTAACATGAGGATTGTACTAAAGCTCGGCGCAGCCATAATTAAATGAGAATCTGTGCAACAATGCCCAAGTTGGTAGTAGATTGCTCACAAGTTCTTGTAAAAAGCAAGTACATACTGTAATTTTCTTAAGACAGGTTTCTGATGCAAATCAATATAAAATTGTATCTATTGATGTTTGTCTAGTTTCACAGATATTTCTGTATAAAATTATGCTTTTATTAGATCTTAGATTATGAAAAAAGTGTGTTATGCATTATAATATGACTATTTTGAAATATATCTGACTAAATATAATATCAATGTAACTCTTATTACATGAAAATCACAAAAAAGTTGGTGTGATGGAAATTCCTAAGGTTTAACTTACGAGTATTTAGATTAATAATATTAACTTTCATGTTCGAAAATGTGGACAAAGAGAAATGCAAATAAGTAAAATACTCAAATATTTTTCTTGGCTCACTTTTTCCTTGAGAGGAAAATTTTGCCACTGAACCAAAAATGTTTCGTCCTTTGATCTTAAATCGGTAAGGATTATGAGTTATTGTTAACGTAACTTGAAATAAATTGTTGTAAATAGATATAGGAAATATATATCTCTGTTTTACCCTAGTGGAATATTTAGTAATATTAGAATTGTGCCAGGTTTCTGGTAATAAGCGGCCCCATCTCATATACCTCTGATTTGTACTTCAGGGATTTCAGGCGTGGGTTATACATATTTTATAAAACTTGAATCAACCTACTAGCTATTATTTATAAATCTGAACTAAACGCTGTGACATCAAGTTTCCCGTAGGCCGCTGGAATGCCACGTAAGAAAGTTTTTCGCCAGAAATAATTATAATCATCCATTATACTTTGTCAGTTCCCGTCGACTCTGATCCTTTATTATAATAAAAGCCATCAATCCTAGACTTTTTTTACAAGACAAATAATAATTATAAGCCCCAGTTTCATGACGAAAAACACAATATCTCTTGCGAATTTCCGCTGTAAGATTAAGGTCACTTAAATGAATTAACGTTTCAAAAAACATGGTGTGGTAGACGTGAATTCATTTACAGTTATAACTGTAAATGAATTCACATCTACCATACCATTGTCATCAATGGTCATCTTAACGATAATATACTAGCTAACAGTTAAGTACAAAATAAAAGAGCAGAAATACCATAAAACATAATTAAAATAAAAATAAAACATGTTCTCATCTGCTCGCAGTAGATTTCCTGTAATTTTTTCATCATATTATGCTCTAGCGATATGACATAGGTAAAGTGGAAAAGATGTTAGGTATAATAAAAGCCTAGAAGATCTCTGCGCCCCTTTTCACATCCATAATCACATGTAACGTGGCATCAATCTATTCAGATGTAGTATAATAAAATGTCTGTGTAATAAAAGTTTTTTCAGTGCTGCATAAGTCTACGATCAGACTCCGCCACCGTATTCAACTCGCACCATAAGCCGAACTTGATTGGACGATTTCGAATGCATCGAACTGAGTTTTCACTTCGTCTCCGAGTACTCGGAGTCTAGAAATTTCCAGAATTCTATTTCCAATCCGTTCAGTAGCGGACTTGGGAATTTACCAGGATTTTACTACATAATATTTGCTATTGTCAGTCCGGGCAAAAACACTTTTCGTGTTTTTGTGGCAGAGATTTGCTGGGAAGCCCGTTAGTTTTTGCGGATAGATATTGCAGATGTGAACTATGATTCATGTACTCGTAGTTTGCCATAAATTATGAGTAATGTCTGTCCAAAATGGACAGACATTACTCAAGCGATTCATAGGTCCAAACTACCTATATATTTTTTAATTTGTAGAAAAATTGCAAAAGGGATCCGGACAACAACATTACCATCGCATGTCGTGGTAAATGTTACTGTATTCAAATACAATGTCACATTACACTATTTTTCATTAAGCAACCTTTTTAAAGAAATTACAATGCTTTGTTAAAAGAATATTGCAAAATAGCAGAACTCCAATCACAAATGCCTATGTCAGTTCCAACTATCGGTCGGCGTCCCAGAATCTAATCATCAGCCATCGAACCCTTACCCAGTTACGTGGGGTCAGTTTTTACTCGATTCCATTCGGAATTTAATCTCTTTAAAATATGATATGGATTCTGTGGCTCCGTCAAATAATACTTCGGTCATCAAGTCATAATGTTTGAAGTTAAGGTCCGCTTATATCATCTAGTTATCAGAGCAATTTTGTTTTAGAGCGGCCGTTATGAGCAGTATCAAAATAATTGTTTTTATGATTATGGCTCTAAAGGACATAGAGAATAGCCGGGGGCGTGGATTTAATTGTTTTAATTATGTTTATGTGTGCTCATGATCACTTATTACGGTTTGGATTACATAATAATAATAGTGCGTTCTAAAAGTAGTTTTTGTTGTTTGATGTGTTTATTAAATGTTAAGTTAATTATGGATAAAATTGCTTCGTTCCTCGCTTCGCTTGTCTCTTCTTGATAGATAGATGTATTACTACGTTTAGTTAGTACGTGTAGATGGAGGCTGCTATCATTAGACTCGGCTCTGATCAAGCCGAGGTGCGATAAGTGTATGTCAACAGGGATTAAGAGGGCGATTAATTGCTTCCTTTGCTCTTCGCAGGAATTACTCCTATACTTATGTTTGTATTTGTTGCCGGGGTAAACTGAAATGTTCTATTTTAATGTTATTAGCATATAACATTAAAAGATATACATAGTTAAATCAAGATATATTTTTTGTTTTTTTTTTACCGAATTAATTCTGAATAAAAAAAAATATTTTTGAGCACCATCAGCATACTTTTTTTGATGAGACATAGTTATATTTAAATTGAGTATGAAACGTATTTTATGCAAGAAAATTACAACAAGAACAAGGCATGAGCGTTGGATTTCAGACTCTAGAGCAAAATTTGTGGATTCTAAGTAGATTTTATACCTACTTAGAATCCACAAATTTTGCTGCTTCATTATTTTAGTTTCCCAAGCTGTCAAAATTTCACGTTTAGTTTTGTAGTTTTCATTTTATTTCTGAATATTGTGTACTTAAACATGTTTCTCACTAACAATCTTACTTGGTAACTTGATATGTTTAGATGTCTGATTTGAACAGTATGTAGCACAAGCAACAAAACACTCCACAGTATTTTCTTGTAGGTATAGGAAAAGGTTTTTTTATGAGATTTACCTACTGTGTGTTTTTCCCATGAGCAAAAAATACAATATGTAGTGCATAATTTCATTCCCTATTCAAATACTGATGGGAATACAATTGCAAAAAAAATATTTTTTTAAAACTTCAACTGTGCGTAGTACTCGCAACCATCGTTCTTGTGTATGACCAGCTCAGCTAACTACAACTATAAAATGTTTGCGTTATCTTCCAGTGAGTGAATTGAATATTTTATTAATTCGATGTTTATTAATTTGCCTACCGTCGTCCGTGTGTCACAGCGGGGGGTAAACATTGCCCCACACTATGAATTTATCCTGTGTCGTGGGTGCGTTCTATCTATGTTAGGGGTTTTGGTTTCCGCTCTTAGTCCTTCATGTGGACCATTGTGCGTGTCGTGGGTGCGTTGACACACATATAAACTCACATACACAAACGCCCAGACCTGGAACAACTAGTTGTAGATTGTACAAATATTTGCTCTGTGCGGGAATCAAACCCACGACACACAGCGTAGCAATCCAATCGTTCAGCCACTGCGCTAACCGTGACGTTGACTAGGACTGTGAAAATGACTATATTACATTTGTAACAAGTGTGTCGTCATTGTTTTCATAAACGGTTGTCAGTCTAATGGTAGCCATACACCATACTGCCTATTTGTGAAATCGGCATGATACTGCCAATTTGATCAGTTAGAATTGACCGTATGTGGGCGTGGATTCCATCAAATTGGCATGACAACCAATTTGATGGCATGACATGCTAATTTGATAGGTCATCAAATCGATTTGACACAACGTCAAATCGGCAGCAGTGATGCATTTGGCTATTATTCGGTGACGACAGCTACAATTTTATAAAGGAGATTGCTCTGCGCCCATACATTGTTCGCCCTGGAACCAAGAGCATCGGAAAATTATATTTTGTGTTGTCGATCATTAGTAAACTCCTATATGATCTTATTTTTATAGCGGACTAGCTGCAGAATAGATATATTCCAAAAAAAGAATCAGATTTTGAGGTTATAATCGAACCATAACAACGCCTAGTAGGTATAGTTTTTCATAGATTAGTGATTTTTAAGAAACTGAAAAGCAATGTCATAAAATATTTAGCTATTTTAAGCACCTCCCTAGATAATTGGATAGGTACCTATGCAGTTTTTTTCTAAAGCGTAAGTGTATTGTAAGTTCAACGTTTAAATGCATAGAATCTATTAACATAGTTACCTGTATTCTTAGAATTCGTTTTAGACTGACAGTGACATTAGTGACTAGGGACGAAGATCTAAGATCGATTAATCGAAGAATCGATTTTTCAGGTCCAAAAGATCGATTTTTTTAACCGAAAAAATCTGATTTTACTGTTAAGAGATCATTTAATATCTTTCTTGTTTTTCATAAAATGGATAATATTTACATTATAAATGTAAACTTGAAAAATAAAATCGATTTTTTAGAAATCGATCTACTTATACGATTTTTCGTAAGTCGATACATTGGCTTACGATTCGAATCGATTTAAAATCGATATAAATTATACTATAAGGAAATTAAAAATTCAGTCGATCGATTACAATCAATCGGCCATCCCTATTCTATAACCGCACGACATGACGTTTGGTGAAGATGGCGGCCATTGATATTATTAGTCGCGTAAAATATCTACTTTTTATTGTTCATTTTGGCATACAGCTAGTCCGTGTTACAAAAGTATTTGCAACTAATATAATAAAATAGACAGTTATTTATCGCGTATTCCAATACATTTTGTTGCATAGGGCCATTCCGGACATTGTCCTTTGTAGCTATCGGTCACCGAATAATAGCTAAATCTAGCTATAAAGTTGCTAAGTTGGCATCACTGCTGCAGATTTGAAGTTGTGTCAAATAGATCGTACGATAGGCAGTATGGTGTATGGTGTATATGGACGAACTGCCAATTTGAAACAATTGCAAGCGTCAAATCGATCGTACAATAGGCAGGATGGTGTATGGCTACTATAAAAGGCAGCTTCACACAGCTCGTACGGATAGCTCACTGCACGTAGAAATGTAACATTCAAGCTTTCTCCTTCATCCCCCAGGGATGTTTCCATATACATTTGGATCAGAAGCTGGTTAGTTGTCCAGTGCAACTTAGGTTGTTAGTTTTCTCTCGAGACTATTATGCCTATTGTATTTGTTTGTGAAAAGGGATGGATTGTTTTGAGGACATGTTATACAGACTTGAAAGCTTACTGATGAGATGATGAGTAATAGAAAAGAATGGGAGAAGAAACGTTTTACCCCTAATTAATTATGATTAATTAGGGGTAAGAGCTACAGATAAAAGGGAATAATCGCTTATTTTCTTACGTGCAAGGAATAGAATATGTTTGTTTTCACATATTTTTTAAATCTATATAAAAAAAAACACTTTCGAGAAAATATAACTTTAAAAAAATATTTTCTTAGTATTCTCAGATCAAAAAAACAGGCAGATAGAACGTGCGCGAACAACAACGTGGTGCCAGTCGTTATTTATGTGTGCGCGGCAGATAAGTGGCGCCGTGTACGGACACGTGCATCTGTGTGCGTTTACGGTTGCCAGATATTGAGAAATACTCCCATATTTTTTTTCAGTTAAATTGTTCCCAAATATTGTACTAATATTTTTTTTCAATTAGAAACGCGATTTTGCTTTATGGTTATACCCAGAGAGCATAAGCATGTAGTATTTATTATTTAACAGAATAATAATAAGGAATAAAAGTTAATATGTGTAATTACTTAGTACCTATTTAATTAATTTATATCAGACCAGAGCTTTTTGGTAATTTGTTTAATAAACTATTTAAGGATAGGTTTTTTTAGTTTAAAAAGATAAAGAATTTGTTATAACAATCAACATATTTATTAAAATAATAATTATTTTACACACAATCACATTTTTATTAAAATCGTAATTATTTTACTCACAATCATGCTTTAGTTCTGCACCAATTATATTGTGCAAACAAACATCTAAGTACTATTAATGTTTAAAATTGGAAACGCGATTTTGCTTTTTTTTGCAAAATCAAAACGATTTATCGGCCAATTGAAAAGGCCCTACCAGCACTACTAACGATACTGATTGCATTGCAACTAATAATTCGAAAATAAAAAATATCACTAATGAAAGTATGGAAACCTCTCTAATGTCACATGGCAAAGCCTAATTGTTGCAATTAAATACTAAAAGTAATAATAAAATACTTCATAAACCCCAATAAGTCTTGAAATATAAAAATTTTAAAGCGCAGTACACCGCACGCGGAACGAAAAGTAAACGACTAAAATAATAAAAAAAATTCAGCGGCGCGAGGGCGGCACATCCTTACCTTACAAGTACCGAATAGCTCAAAGGCATGCTCTCCGTCCCACTTTCTCACGCAAAAATACAAATACAGCCCCGCGCGCGGGGGCCCCTCCCGAGACCCGAAGTCTTTACGACCCGGACGGAACTAAAACCCCTTCTACACGGTCAGACCTGACCGCCTGACAGAGGTGAACTTGGTCGTGTCAACAGTACCCCACCGTCTGGAACGCTGTCGGCTGACGGTCGGGTCCCACCGCGGACGCAGCCTGTCGGGACGGCTGCGCTCCCGACTGACTCCGCCCAATCGCCCATATTTGGTCGCACACCGGACCAAGGTCAGCTCTGTCAGGCGGTCAGGTCTGACCGTGTAGAAGGGGTTTAACTAGTGACCTTGTGTCATTACGACCATAGACCATACAACATTATTTTTAGTACCTATATGCGAAACCTGAATATAGTTTGTTCAGAATCAATAACTGAATCGATTCCAATAATTTTTACACCATGTTATATTTTGTCCCAAAATTATTTAAAAAGTTAAGACTAATGTTGTATAGGTACTATAGATTACGACTGTGCAGTTGTTTTGACGAATTTGATCGATATTTTTATGCACAGTACACATTCGCCTAATTCAGGGTAATTTACCCGTCATAAACTA
Organism: Agrotis clavis; assembly: GCA_954870645.1. Classification (NCBI taxonomy): domain Eukaryota; kingdom Metazoa; phylum Arthropoda; class Insecta; order Lepidoptera; family Noctuidae; genus Agrotis; species Agrotis clavis. Next base: position 16,499,532 of record OX940921.1, read on the forward strand.
GCAACACAGACGATTTACTGTTAAGGTTTTGTGTTTCAAGTGAGCCGAAAATATTTTATGGAAAATAAATACCAAAACAATAAAAATAACAAGAGTTACCTGTGGAAAGATATTCCATCTTGTTTTCTTTGTTTTTGTGAACAACTTTTGCAGTGTTTAAACACACAAGACGGCATGTTTTGACATAAAATGGCAAATCACTAGTGACGTGTGAGCGAGACGATGCGTAGCTTGGTACTGTCGCGAGTTTGTAGTAACTTTTGATTTTGTATTAACTTTGGTGGACCCACTCGCGTGTTCTGAGCGCTCTATCTGCCTGTTTCTTTGATCTGAGTTAGTATTAGTCAAATTCTAGTTCGTAGTTCGTCCTCTAAAAGGTTCGCAATTTCCCTTTCGAAAGCCTCGAGAGGTTTCTATTATGTGGGTCTATAAAATGGTCGGAAATGTAAAGATAATAATATTACTAGCTCTCTCACTGCTAAGGGCTCGATTTGCGTCACATATTTGATGTAGCCTATTTTATTAAAACTAATGGATGGATAGACATAACACTGGCGAGCAATAGTAGGTCAGATAAATCTAGGAATTTAGGTCATAGGTTGATGTTGTGGGTACTTAGGATTCGAGGTAAGTAGCGGTTGTGGACTAAGGGTGTGTTTTACACCTCTTCGACTTTCTAGTATTCAAGTGATTATTTAAGAAGGGTCCAGTTTTTTCCTTCTAAATAATAATCTTTTAAGCTATTGCATAGCTTTTATCACGGGCTCTGAGCGCGGCGACCGAATCAAGAAATTCCGTAACGAAAATAAACCTAACACACCGCATCGTCTAACGTGGTTTCAGTCCGGCAGGCTTCGACATGGTGTTTGTTTTTCTTGACGTTTCACTTGACTGACGTTGCTGACCATAGCCTAAAAAAAATTGCATAATTTGATAAAAAATGCTATGCTATAGCTTTACCGCGGCAGTCCCCGAGTGCCACACGTATTTTTTTGTGGTGTTTTGATTGTTTCAGCTTTTTTTTAATTATAATTAACTTACAATATAGATCAAACTTCTACTTCTGTTCCAATTGATGACTTAGATTTTGAATAAACTGAATAGTTATGTTGTTTGCGTCCTTAAAGTTTTAAACAAGTGAAACCAAGCTAAAATCATAACGCGTGTTTTTTACCAACTCTATAACAAATTCGATGAAAACAAACAACTGCGAAAAGCTCTAAAAACAGTTATAAATTACAATTAAAACTTCGATCAGGCGAAAATGTTAAAATGTTGAATGTTCGATGTGACGCGGTTTTTACCGTGTCGCGGTTAAATTTGTATTCCGGCTGTTACCTAAGAGATCGGTTGGTTTAATAGCAGCTCTTTCTACAAATTATTGAATCAATTCAAAGGAATGGAATCAAATGTTCCAATTAATATGCGAAGAGGTTTATCTTTATAAGGTTGCGTTTCGTTTCAGGGCAATTTCATGATTAATCGTGAAGAATTTCTAAGACGTAGACATAGGACTTCTAAGATATTGAGAGGTTGCTTATGAGTAAAATAATTGATGATACTGTTACAAAATTAGAGGTATATTGACATGTCAAATGTTTACACGAACTTAGTAAACGATTATTATAGAAAAAAACCCAAGAAGAAGCAAGTCGGATTCACACACACACACATGCACTCACCATAAAGTTTTGTATTTACAAATTCTGTCTGTAGTACTTTTGATCACCGTGTTTTTCAGTTTTCCAAGACGTCTTTTACTATAATAATTGTCACAAAATGTATCTGTGATAAATGGAAGCGTTAAAGATCGCCAAGTGAACCATGACACAGATATATTGAAGCGATAGGTTCTACCAATTCCTTTATGCGACACGCCGGTCTTAGCTATTAGTCTTAGACTGGTGGGCCGAACGAACGACTACGCCAACCTATTTCATTTTTTATCGAATACTAAATCGAGGAACAAAATGGGTTTTCGTAGATAGATTCTATTTTGAGAGACGTGGAATGATTTTTCGGACGAACGAAAAAGGAAAATATATGGAAATAAAAAAATGGCTTTGTTTTAAAAAGAACTTGAACTAAATTTTAACTATTGATGTAAGTCATCAATATTATAAACAAATTGCTCCATTTGAGCTACACGTTTAAAAAAGAGGAGAAAACCCACACAAACATCAGCGATGAATTCTGAAACGTAGCTGTAATGCATTGAAAAATGGCGTCGTGACGTCACCTGTGTCCCGTTCAGCATGAATAATCGGCGCAGCGTGTATCGAGGAGTCATTCATACACCCACGATGACTGGCACTTGAATAATCTCTGTTCTTTTGTTTCTACCGCGAGAGACACTGTTCTCTCTGAACGTTTTGTTGCCACGTTGCGACTTGTCACTACGTTTGTCGACGGCTAAATGGACGAAATTCGATATTTTCTGTGACATGTGTTCAATTCTCTTCCCACAACGCGTTTGTTTGGTGAAACAATAGTAAAGTACAGTATTGTACGTTTTAATTTGGATAGTTTAGAATGTAATTGAGTTATAAATGTTTGAGTTTGGACGAGGTGTTGTCTCGTTAATGAACGGGAATATTTTGTTGGTTTATCTATACATATAATAAATTTGTAGAAAAGTGGTGTCTGTACAATGGAAATATATAAAAAAAAAGTAGCAGGGGTTGTTAGTATATCGATGCCGAACCCGAAAATGTAGTTAAAATTTTTTTTGTCTGTTTGTCTGTTTGTCGGTTTGTCTGTTTGTCTGTTTGTCTGTTTGTCTGTGTGTTTGTGCACGCTAATCTTCGGAACTACTGGACGGATTTGAATTTTTTTTTTTTGTTGTATAGGTATTAAGCCCCGTTAACATATAGGCTATTATTTATCTTGGAAACTTGAACACCTGATGCAGAACCGCAACAGACCTGCTTAACTATAAGAGATACAGAAATGGTACCAGAGTTGTTCAGTCTGATAAGCACTCTCTGTTGCTGTATAAACATTTGAAGATCTGGAACACCTGATGTGGAACTCCAAGAGACCAGCTACACTATAACACATAAGTGAATGACATTTTAGCAAGAGTTATTCAGCCTGATGAGTACTCTCTGTCAACGTATAAAAATAGAAGATCAGGAACACCTGATGTGGAACTTCAAGAGCCCAGCTACACTGTAACATATGCAGTAAAGACGTCTTAGCAAGAGTTGTTCAGCCTGATGAGCACTCTCTGTTGACGTATAAAAATTAAAGAACTGGAACACCTGATGTGGAACCCCAAGTGCCTAGCTACACTATAACATATACAGTAAAGACGTCTTAGCAAGAGTTGTTGAGCCTGATGAGCAACCTCTATTGTCGTATAAAAATTTAAGATCTGGTACACCTGATGTGGAACTCCAACAGCCCAGCTACTTTATAACATATATAGGAATGACGTCTTAGCAAGAGTTGTCAGCCTAATGAGCACTCTCTGTTGACGTATGAAAATTGAGATCTGGAACACCTGATGTGGAACTCCAAGAGCCTAGATACACTATAACATATACAGTAAAGACGTCTTAGCAAGAGTGGTTGAGCCTGATGAGCAACCTCAGTTGTCGTATAAAAATTGAAGATCTGGTACATCTGATGTGGAACTCCAACAGCCCAGCTACTTTATAACATATATAGGAATGACGTCTTAGCAAGAGTTGTCCAGCCTAATGAGCACTCTCTATTGACGTATAAAAATTGAAGATCTGGAACACCTGACGTGGAACTCCAAGAGCCCAGCTTCACTATACTCTTCTTAAATATACATAGGAATGACGTCTTAGCAAGAGTTGTTTAGTTTGATGGTCATTTCCTGTTGACTTACAAAAATGAAAGATCTGGAACGTCTGGAATCGTCTCGCGCATCCCGGTGTTTTCCTGTCCCCAGGCTCTTAGAATTCGACGTTTCAGATCTTCGATTTGACGACCCCGTCGTAGCTGGCATAAGCAACAGGATCCGCGTACGAAGTCGCGGGCAGAAGCTAGTCTGAAATAAACTTACTATTTTGTTTCTATTTTCAGGACCGGACAATAGTACATTATGCAACTAGTGAATAAAGAGCGGATTTAAAGCGAGGGCCTTATATATGAATCAAGAGGAAGCGAAGGATTTTAATGACTGAATCACGACCGTAGGGAGTGATTCATGATGATTGAATCACGAGCGAAGCGAGTGATTCAAATATTTAAATCCTGAGCGACGCGAGTGATTCAGGCCCTCGATTTAAATCCGTTTTATTCACGAGTTACATACGATACTTTATACCATGACCACGAGAAAAATAATAATCAAGCGATAATTAGATATTTAACGAAGAAAAAAAAAGACAAACGTGTGTTTACAAACATCTAAATTCACATACACAAACACCCAGACCCAAAACAAATAATTGTATAGATCATACGAATATTTGCTCTGTGCGGGAATCGAACCCACTGCACGCGACGAAGTAGTCCAATCGCTCGGTCACTGCGCCAACAAATTGACATTAAACTCGGAACAATGTTTTAAATTAAGGGCTGGTTTTTCAATAGTCAGATAACCGTTAACTGAGGAATAAAAATGGCAATGGTTTGACAGCTTATCTATGGAAAATATGTCATACCATTAATTTTATTCCTCAGGTAACGATTAACTGACTATTGAAAAACCAGCCCTAAGAGTAACATTATCCTGACAACACGGGGGCTGACGGGGGTGGACCGCAGCAATGTGTTCTAAATTCAAACACCAAAACAGTGAGTAAAAGAGCTTTTTACTCACTGTTTTCAGTGAGAAAAAGTAGCTTTTTAAAGTGGGAAGATTCAAGTATTTAAATCCTGAGCGACGCGAGTGATTCAGGCCCTCGATTTAAATCCGTTTTATTCACGAGTTACATACGATACTTTATACCATGACCACAAGAAAAATAATAATCAAGCGATAATAGATAGGTATTTAACGAAGAAAAAAAAGACAAAAGTGCGTTTACAAACATCTAAATTCACATACACAAACACCCAGATCCGAAACAAATAACTGTAGATCATACGAAAATTTGCTCCGAGCGGGAATCGAACCCACTGCACGTGACGAAGTAGTCCAATCGCTCGGTCACTGCGCCAACAAAATTGACATTAAACTCGGAACAATGTTTTAAATTAAGAGTAACATTTTCCTAACAACACGAGGGCTGACGGGGGTGGACCGCAGCAATGTGTTCTAAATTCAAACACCAAAACAGTGAGTAAAAGAGCTTTTTACTCACTGTTTTCAGTGAGAAAAAGTAACTTTTTAAAGTGGGAATGGTATAAACTTTTTTTTATTGTAAATCTTTGTTGCTTCTCTGCAGGAAAAAGCTCAAATGCTATAGTGGGCCAACCCTTTGATGAGGCTGGACGCGTGAGGTAGAGGACAGCCTTCATCTCACGACCCAGCCGCCGCGGGAGATGCCCACGGCAACGGATGTCGCGAAGCGATTTTCGTCCACCGTAGGCGAGGGCAACTCGCCGTCAGATCATGGACCATGCCCTGGTTAATGGCGTGTCGTGTTCCACGCGCGCCTAAAAGAGCTGTCAGCAATCTGAAGGACCCCTTTAAGGGCCAAAGCCTGCGGGGGTCGCGGGACGGTCTCATCAGGTAACTGTGACCCTGGAACCTAAAGGGCTATTGAAACATCACCGTGGATTTTAGTCAGTACGAGTCTTACAGTCCCTCCCGTCCCGCCCTAAGCGGGAGGACTCAATTGAAGATTTAACCACGATAAAAAAGGGCCAACCCTTTAACATGACTCCAGCCATCAGAAATCTCAGACACTTTTGTTCATAAGTTCACTGACATGAGGCAGATATGATCAGTCAGAACTTAAGCATTGATTTATTAATAGGTCATTAATATAGTTGTACGTATTTAGCTAAAGCTACAACTAATACACCGTACGGTGACTGCCCAAAATTCTCAAGTACGTACACGTCTTGTTGATCTGAACCTAGCAAGTTAACTCATTAATCAAACAACTTGTGTATTGGGTTAGGTACTTGTTAGTGTCTATATCTATCTACTTACTAAATATATGGATACAAACTACAGAACAACTTCAAATTTAGTGAGCAACTGTACTTCTACTGCCTACAAATTGAATTTACTATGTGTAGGAGTATTTTGCGGTACGGATTATAAAAGTCAACAGGGAAAAAAGGTGTTTTTGATGTGAAACATGTAACGCAGAGCGGGTCATGGCGATTGACGGCGAGGAGTGACCACGCTAACAATGGGTTTGAAACTTCTAACACAGTATGGTGATATGTCGCCATGGGCAAGCGAATGTTTATTTACAATCAATAAAAAACGAAATATTATATGATGTATTTTATTGAACTTTCTCTTTCGCATATTAATCTGTACAAAATAATTTAGATGTTTCACATAAGCCAAACGTCCCATAACGGTTCATTATATTTTCATTAAAATACCATGATAACCATGGTATTTTAAATTTTAATGTTAAAATTTCCAGCACAGATTACAAAATAAGATAAAAAATTGGAACTGAAACTTTTTCGTGCAATATTTTCGGACCAATAATTTCGTTCAGAGGAGTGCCATAAATCAGAACAGAGTAAGCTCCTGATAAAATCGATACCCCAGTCGAAAAGGATTCGAGAGTAAAATACCGAATAACGAGAAAGTATTTCCGAACATAAATATTTCCGCGGCGATTTGTGTCGTTTAGCAGTCGATCATTACTACAAGACAAGATCCTAAATTACTGTGGCACTATTGTGGCCTCTGTATTTGTCTGTTTTCACGGTTCTAAAATATACTGCTATTCAACTTTGATATTAATAAAATCGGAAGGTAGTTTTCGATGAATCCAATAATAAAATGGAATAGTGAGAGCGACGTGGCTAGAAGTTGAACTGTTTTCGTATAATTCACGGGCGATCCGACGTCGCCCGAGATGTCAGGAGACCCCACTTTTAATTTAGGATCGGTGTAACGTCTATTTTTGGTTGTGTTTTCCAGTCACTGACCAAGTTCTATATTTTTAATTTCCTGCTCAGGTAACTCTTATTTTTCAGTGTTGAAATCATAATTATGAATTATGAAAGGAGACTAAATCCAGCACTCTCGTGACAGGTCCAGCGTACACAATTTTATTCATGTAAGATTTAACTTGGTTCCAAGGAAACAGCTTTTGAGCTCAAAAACTGTCACAGTCACACCACGACCGGCTTACATTGGCTACACGACGCGACGCTAGACACGAGACACGCAAGCCGGAAACATTTTCAGTCGCCAGAAAGCTCTGTTCTTTATCTATATATTCGATAATAAGAATGTCCGCGAACTTGTTCGTTTGTCTGCAACTCTGGAACTAATTTAAAGTTAGAACTAAAACTATCGGGAGAATAAAACTTCTCTGGAAAATAAAGCGTAGAAAACTTTGAATTTGGGTCGAATAATACAACATATTTCGACCTTACTCATCACGAAAATGTAAGATATAACTGCATTAAATATGAACAAAGGGAAATATTATTTTTCCTTATTAAGTAGATAGTTGTGTTCTCATAGCAACAGTATTCGGGTAAGAGGGTCGTTGTAATACAAAGATAAAGATATTACTTGGAGCAATCCCAATAAAGCAAAAGATCAGGGTTATGTTTCAGGTCAGGGAATGTAAACAATTAAATCCTTGGGGCGAGTGCTTACTCCGGCTGCTACCCGTGTAATCTCTCAAACGAAGAGAGACATCGCCCTACAGAGGTTTGCGTGACGTAGCAACTTTTGTGTGGGTTATTTTGCAGCAATCTGGAGTAATATATTAAAGATATTAACTGTAGAAAAAGAGTTTAAAAGGTACTCTTGTAAAGTCTTGTTCCACCTTAGTGATGTTACGAGTCTAAAGTAGCAATAACAATAAATGAAACCAAAAAGAAAAGAGACCAACAAGAAACATTTCAAATGCGAGGTAAACTTTGCAGAATACGATAGCGGAGCACAATTTCCGTACTTACTCCAACTAGGCAACATATTATGATGCTCACACTGTTATTTTTCTCACCCCGCTTTTGTGTATTGCGCAAAAAGATAAGCACGGCTTATCCTGAGTTTTTCCTTCGTTGTCTGATCTAAGCGCAGATAGAAGTCCTCTTTAATGCTATTCCGTTTTATTACTAGGGTCCGATTTCGTCTGAAGTCATCTTTGCGATCTCTATTTTCCTCTTTCAAAAACTATGTTCAAAGCTGTACGGTATTAGCCTCGTCAGATGGCTCCACATCTCCTCGGCGACGGTTGAAAAGGGTCAATTGTTAAAGGATCACCTGTTTGGCTCAAAGCCTGATAGTTCTTGATTTATAGCCGAAAATGTTCAGATCGGTGACAAACGATATGGGTGAAATTGCTTTTTAAGGTTTTGCATTTTTAATTTACCGATCGGATTGTAATTTTGCATGATCCTTCACACGTTTCCTCATTAAATGTATGTTATCAACGCCCCGTATACCCTAGTGCCTATTTGAAAATTATTATACATATAATTTAGTGCAGGTCGCAGAAGGAATTTCGTTTGCAAAATATGAAGACCGCAATTTGTTTTATGAAGTATGCAAATGGGTTCTTGGACTATTTAAAAATGCATGTTGCCAGTGTCTGGAGTGGTCCAGAAATTTGTAAAATACTACCGCACTACACGTAGTAAAATCCTTCTCTTAAAACTTAATCACCCCTTTTTACCAATTTAGGGGGCGATTTTTGAAAAACCCAAAAACACGTGTTTGATTATTTTTGATCTAATTTCCATATATCGGGTTTCAAATTCATCAGTTAGCACGTTATGATTTTCCTATACAAACTTAAACATCGTCTAGAGTATCATTGGAGGGTAGTTTTAAAAAACTAATAATGCCCATTGTCACCCCCTTAAAGGTGAAATTCTTTCTTGGTGCTCACCTACATGATAAATTGCAACTACCATCCAAAATTCAGGTTACACGTTTAGCGCTTTAAAATCTTTCCCTTTAAACTTGAATATCCCTTTTCACTAACTTTGGGGGCGATTTTCGAAAAATCCAAAAACACGTGTTTAATTATTTCTGTTCTAGTATATAAATACTGATTTTCACATTAATCAACTCACGCCTTTTGATTTTCCCATACAAACTTTAACAACGCCTAGATTACCAATGGAGGGTAGTTTTAAAAAAATATTAGAGCCAACCTTTATTATTTACTTGTGCTCTTATTTGTGGCAAGTTTCAAGATTATAAACCCAAGGAATAAGATTTTTCATACAAACGTTTTCACCCCTTTTCACCCCCTTAGAGGAGGATTTTCGCAAAATCCCGTGTTATTGCTACCCTACCATAGTAGACTGCAACTGCTGTCCAAAATTCAACTTACTGCGCTTAGCGGTTTCGGCTGTAGTCGAGTTTTAATAAAAAACCCTGTTCTGTTCTTTTATATATAGATTATGTATTCATATGTTTTTCTACTATATTTTCCAATCATTTTATCAAGGTCTCGTCATAATAAAGTATAATCAGTATGTAATGCCATATCATATGAAATTTATTCAGATTAAAACCTACAAATATCAACGTTTTATTGATCTGGGACCACAGTGCGGATTTTTTTTTTTGGACCACGAGAATTGCTGGCAACATCAAAAATGTATATCTTGACAATCCTAAAAATATATTACAAAACTCAAAACTCGGTCCTCATATTTTGCATACGGATGTCTTCTGGCGGCCTGGTCTAATTGTGAAACAAAAGCAATCGCTCCCATGCGTCATATTAAAAAGCGTTTTGCAAGATATCCCAAAATTCGGCGTCAAACTGACGAGCGAAACTTTTTATCGTCAAGTTAATAGGAATGCGAAGTTGGGATCCATGTAATGACACGTTACTAGATATCAAACTTGGTAATGTTTTTTCTCAGCTGTCCCAATTTTTTTGGGTCATCTAAAGTAGTTTGATTCAACGAAAACTGGGTCTTATAATCTTTGGTACGTAATATCTAAGCTAGTGTACGTAATGTGTTTTGTTGTGTTTGTTTGTTTGATCGTTACGCTTTCATGTGTAAGATTTTGATGGATTTTGGTACAGAGACAGATAAGGCCCAAGAGACCGTTGCAGGCTTTATAGGGGGAAGGAGAACAAAGCTGCGGGCGAAAGTTATCCCCTAATAAACAGTGATTTACCTACTAATCGTTATATTTTAATTAGCCACTGACTGGTATTACAGAAACAAACTTTACCCACGGTTGTTCCCCCGGGGGCGAGCAGAAAACTATCGGGTTACTGCTTCTTGTTAGTTCTAGTTATAATAATATACAAGCATTTATATAGAGGTAATTAATTGTGTTTTGTATTTAAAATACCTTTTGTTTTTGGAATAATTTAATGTTATTAGAAATAATATTTCATGAACCACGATCTTAGACCGATTAATTATGCTATTTGATATAGTGGAACCATCGTCGCTTAAAATTTTCGTGACGGACGTGGAGACAGCTGAAAAGTAATTATGATTAAATAGATATTAACTTCAGTTGGGGTTTTATTACACTCTTTACTTACTATCTGTGCTTTCACTTTTAAGTTTTGACTAAATATTGAGAACACTTAACACTTTACTACACCTATGTAACTTTATGTCGTATCCAAGGTTCTTTATACTTTGTAGACCTTCCGACATGAATTCTTGAAATAAAGGTGAAAACCATTTCAATTTTTAAGCAGCTTCCTGGTTCAACCAGATGAGACAAATATATTAGTTATGTAAGTTTAAATCTCGGAGTTATTGTCATTTACTTATTTTATTTATATAATAAGGTTTTGCCAACAGCTTCTGTGTACAGTAAAGTTAAGGTATATAATTATAATACGAAATTATTGTCATGGACTCAGTTTAAAAAATAAATAAAACACTAAGCTATTTGTACATTCTGTCTGGTCACGGCCAGGGTTAACCTAAAGCATCTATAGATAGGTGTATAAATAACAAGAACAAGTCTAGTTCATCCAGTTCATTGAGTTAGCTGCTCCACTCGACCATGGGTTGACGGGATTCTAGTTTTATGGAGTGTCTGTCGGACGGCAGACAATCAGATGAGTTAAAAAAATCCTTGGGGAAGTAAACTTTTCTTTACTTGTATGTTTGTACGTGTATCTGGGTAAAATAGTTACTCATACACGCAAGAACTTACCCGCTGGACGGATCTCAGATTGGGTACTGGTTTATACCACTTTGTTCACCTGGGTGAACAAAGTGGACCACTTGGTGTCCTCAATTCACCTCGGAAAAATATCACCTGAGTGATATCACCCAAATGAATTGTGGACGCCAAAGTTGTCCACTTTTTTCACTTCGGAAAAATATCTGGGTGAACAAAGGCGACTTTTCTTACGCGATTTAGTGGACTTTGGTGTCCGCAATTCACCTGGGTGATATCACTCAGGTGATATTTTTCTGAGGTGAATTGAGGACACCAATGTTGTCCACTTTGTTCACCAAGGTGATATCACCCAGGTGAACAAAGTGGAATAAACCTGGGTACTACTCTCTAAGCACGAAACCCGTAGATGGACGAAGTTTCAGGAGTTTTATAATCTATCGATCGAATCGATTAGATAGTTGTCCTTACTCCCGACGTGTTGTCAAAACTCATAAAATATATCTAATAGGACGTAGGATTCACTCAAAAGTGTATCTCTTTCAATCCAGAATTTTGTTTTTTTAGGGACAACTCGATGTATGATGTGTATGTTGAATGGACAACTTTAAAATAATAATTAATTCATTTATATTTTTAGACCGATAACATAACTAATGCAGTAATACTTATGTAGACTACTAATGTAGTACCTACTAGAACTAATGAAGTGTTTAAAAAACAATTAAATGACATACACAGCATTATTTGCAGGCATTTTTATTTTTATAGTACTTAGTTAAAATCGTGCATATTATATTTTTGCTACCTCGGCTTCATGAAATAATAATTTTCACATCTCTTATTTGCCTTTCTGGATATCAAATGAAAATCACAATTACATTGCAATGAAAATAATTTGGGCCTCGATGAGTGACTGATTTGCATTTAAAACAGATGGCAATAAATTGGAAAGAGAGATATAACCGTATCGTATTATTAATTAATGTCGAATAAAGATGGCTGTCATAAAAAAGGGAAGCATAATTACATAGCAGTGGAATAAAGCGAGTCTAAATGAAATTAATGAATGCTCGTACTTAAATGAAAGATGTTAACATTTTTTACTCCCTCTTAAATATTTCAAAAGGTATTTTTTCTTTTCCTATATTTTATTATATTAGGTAGAAATGTATGTATATAAATGTTATCTATGTACAGTTTTGTTAAAGACATTCTATTTTTTTTTACCGGACGCAGGTACATCAGTCTGCAGCTGTCATCTTTACAAACATAAATCTTCACTCGCAACAAAAACCGTTAGTTTTCCGTGTGGCCTTCACAAAACCGTATTATTTGTCCGATGGCCACAATCAGCGAATGTTTACTTTTAGGTACCAGCTAGAAAATTAATGTTTGTCCGTAGCGTACAGAGCGGTGAGAAAACAAACATGGAATTTATTCCAACATTTCGACTGCGCTACGATACTGTAACACAGCTTACACGACTATATACACGATAGACGTATGTATACACATTACACAACTAATGAAGAATAAATCTAATCTTTAAACATGAGTTCTTGTTGCAAAGTTTTTGAGAAAAAGTTGCGGTACTCGTTCCGAATACCAATTCTTCGAGCCTAAAAACTATACCTGAGAGGCCCTTGGAGTTTAAGAAAAAAACTATTGCTTGGGTATAGCAAGTTTTTGTTTGTAATGACTCGAGAGAAAAGGAAGACGGGATTCTGAAAAACATTCTAGATAGGGTTTTTAATTTGTTTTGATAGCGGCAATCTTTACTAAAAATAAAAGAAATCCACGCTTCTCTAAGTATGTGCTTACATTAGCACCCTTAACACGTTATTAATAAGGTCCGTCTCACTATGACACAGTATACAAATGTGTCAATATCGGAATCCTATTTATCACGGAAGGTAAAAGTTCACGATGATACATATGGGTCTCCAATATTTTTATCATTCGATAACAGCCGGCAGTTAGAACCCAAAGGTATTTCATTTATCGCAGTCCGTTCGACGATAAAAAGGGATTCACTTTGTGTGTACAGTTTCGGTACCGCAGATATTTTAACTATTCACTGATTTAACGGTTTCGAGTGTAAAAGAGATTGACATCAAAGATGAATAAATCAAATTATTAATATCTGACAAATGTGTTCTAACTTTAACCCTGAGATACTACTTTGAGCAATGAAGGAACCGAATTAGACCAGCTTGGCGAGCACTGGCTTACCTTGAGGCGATATACCCCTAGAGAATTGTTACAAAGAAAAGATAACAGGGAAAGAGATTTTAAACCTGAGCTTCGGTTTGACACATTAAAGCTATTGTCAAACAGACAGGCGTGACGAACGCGAAGCGGCGTTTTTGTTTGTAATGTATGCAATGGGGATGGCAACTCAAAGCTACTCGTAGATGGCGCTGCGATAGTTGGTCCCTACGTCAGATTACTGTCTACCTTGTACAAAAAACAAACAAGATTTATTGTTATAAAAATTGAGTGTAAATACAAAAAAAAATATGGAAAATTATTCGTCAATGCAAGTGCATATACTCAAAGAAGAATTAAGACGTCGCGGTGCATCTACAAGAGGAAAAAAGTGATTTAATTGAGTGGTAATACATTTGATTTTACCGTAATAAATCCACAATAACTTGTAGTTAAGGTTTCAATTTTTGAGTTTAGGTATGTTTTACCTGTCCTCTCCTATAACAAGAATATAATGCTGCTTCTGACTTTCTATTTTGATAAAATATCATAATGTTTTAAGTCAGTAATTTTACCCCATTTTTCTATTTAGATTCGAGAAATATCACAATATATTTAATTTCTTAACACCACAACTATCACAAAACTCGTTCCAGGTGATAATTCTTCCGCCAGACGAACCATTTCATGATTTATAGAGCAATGCAATACTGGTACTTAACCTCCAATAGAAAATTAGATATTATTTTGAAAAGTGTATTTGATTGTTTAGTTAAGGTATAATCATAGAATTTCGTTAATAAACTCAACTAACGGCCTGTCTCGGCTTCGCAAGGCTGGATATTTGTTTATTATATAGCTTTTCCTTAGTTATAATTCAATTTTTGTTCTCAAGGCAGTCACAGCAGCTACCCATTATTTCTTGATAGTGTGAATTGTCGGAAATTTGTATGTTCCATCATTTTTACAGCTTATTACACAACATATAGTCATTTTACATCAATAAATCGTTTTTTTCAGAAAATTCCTTTGATTTGACAGTTCTTTTGGGACCAAACTGTCACTTGTCACTTTGACACTTGCCTTCCCCATTGTTTGAAGCCCGTCACATAGACTATCGGATCGCTTTCGCTTTTTCTATGTGACCGGATTCAAATGATTGCATACATTACAAACAAAAACGCTTCGCTTCGCGGTTGTCTCGCCTGTCTGTTTGACAATAGCTTGAATGTGTCAAACCGAAGCTCAGGTTTAAAAACACTGCACGGCCATAAATCAAATTATATGGCGCGTCTTTCACAACTCTTCTGCAGTACACAACAAAATATTCCATGCAACCTAATCACATTTAAAGCTTTAATTTACCACTCCTCGTGTGACGAGCTGGGAACGCTATCATTTAGCTTAAGTACTGGTAAAAGCGGCTCGTGTCGTGAAACACAATTAATATTATAATTCAGCGTAGGTTTCACAGAAACGATCCCGCTACGATCATTAATATGAACTGATGGTATTACGTTTTATTTGTCAATTAATGAAGGGTGTTTTATTATGTCAATTTATGTGGCATAAAATAAAATTCCATCACCGTCACAGGCGCCACACTTGACATAAATCATGTTTCAATAGGACGCACTCGGCTCGGATTTGTTTGCTTTAATGCTGTTAATTTGGCGGTATTCTCTGAACTGATCATAAGCATTGACAACGGTATTAATTACATGCTTTGTTTTCGATTGAAGCGGGTTTGCGACAACGGGAATCGATTTTAGCTCAAGACGCAAAAACATTGTTCTGACTGTTCGGCAAATTGATGCTAGGCAGCAGTTTGTGTATGCATGACTGTATACAACGTGTAACGTTAAATGCGCAAAACCTCTCGTGGGGTAACTCAGCCCATGTTAGAGTACGTTCAGATGACAAGCGCTCAACGCGCGATCAACGCGCGTAAAATTTTTGTATAGTGTTTACATGACACGCGCTTGTCAGGCGTCGAACGCGCGTTGCCGCGACCGTCATGGTATTCAGTACAGTTCTTACATTTGTTGAAGATGGACGTTGAAACAGTTTTAACAGTGATTCTATACCGACGGCTGAAACGATGCGACAGAAGACGCAGATATTGGGTCCACCCAATTTTGTCACACAGGCTGACTGAAAGCCAGTACATAATTTTGTATCCTAAGTATTTCATCTATAAATAATTCCGTATTAAAAACTTCGGTTTCCATTTCGAACGATTTTTGGACGGACTGATACTGAAGAACCCTAAAATACGTCTATCCGCGTCGAAAGCGCGCGCTCAACTGAACGGAAATATAGAAAACCAATGATCTCAAGGCGCGCGTTGACGCGCGCTGACAACAGTCGAGCGCTAGCGCAGCGTTCAACTCGCGCTGTATTAAAACGCGCGTTAGCATGTGTACAGCCTGAATAAAATGTATGTAGTTGTAAACGCGCGTTATCAAAACGCGCGTTGAGCGCTTGTCATCTGAACGTACTCTTACTGAACAATGTTTGTTTTAAGACTTTTGAAAAAAAAAAATGGTTTTTCATACAAAATGAGAAATTGATCGAGCCCATCAGTATATATTATGAAAATGAAAAATCATTTTTTTTTTGCGAATTTTCAAAAGTCTTAGAACAAAAATTGTTCAGTAACGTGGGCTGAGTTACCCCATGAGAGGTTTTGCGCATTTACCGTTACACGTTGTATTTGTAACATGTTTATGTTCCACCGTAGCACAAAAACTACTAAGCAATTTTGATGAGAATTGTCAATGGATCATACATAAGTTATTCCGGGTTACAGTTACATATAGGAACGGGTGACATTAGTTGTAGGTAGACGAAGAAGACGCAAAAAAAATATTTGATGTTCTGCAAATTAATCCTACATAGTTTTTATTAATTTGGCGGAATTTCCGCTTGAATTGTATCTACATAATGTTTTCAGAGCTTGCAGAGCGAGCGAGTTAAGCTCATGCATAAATCATGTTGGCCACACGTAGGTGCAGGACTATTTCCACTAGGCTTAGGCAGTATAATTACTCCACTTAACGCAGACATGCAAATTCATATTCCGTATTCGTCTCTTAGTAGGATTGTTCGGTATCTGAGTTTGCTACGGTTAAGATTAATGACACATGACGGCAGCTGAGAATAACGGCTACTACGATCTTTAACAAATAAGGCCTAAATTCCTATTACGCTGATGTCGTCGCATACGTCTGTAGCACGACGCATGCACATCAAGCTAACACAATCTGTCTAATAGATTTTCAACTTAATCACAAAACAAGAAGGTTCACGTTCGATTGCCAAAATTTTACAGATTCGGGTAGGCTGATGTGCTGGCTTCTGTACATACATTGTGAGCACCATACTGCAACGCTGACGTCAGCGGTGCGTATTACGTCACTTTTTTATATAGAAAAAAATCGCGCCCGACAGTACGCGACTGACGTCAGTGTAACAGGACTTCAAGCCTTAATGTCAACGCCCCCAGTAATAGGTTCGGGACCATTTGCGTCATCCAGATAGTAAAGGGGACAATTTTAAGATCCTGCGATTCCCAATATTATTGAGTCGACCCCATTTACTGTAATGATGTCGCTAAAAATTTTATGGACCATGTAATTTTACTTTGAGGCCTGTCTTCCTTTACGTCGATGTAGGTACTCGGAAAGATAATACTTTTGAGTTGTCTGTTTGATAGTAGATATCTATATAATTTTTTTAAGTAGAATACTTCCATATCTCTCTTCTAAGAAGAATACTTGGATCAATTTCTTCAATATTAAAATATCCATAAACTTTTAAAAATTAATACGTAGGTAATGCTGGAAAATTCCGTAGAAAAAGCGAAGTGTTATTCTACGTAACCATCTCAACTCGTTTGACTGACGACGAGTAAACATTTTGAGGAGTGCCCCAAAGGAAATACCTATTCGTCAAAATATTTACGAAGCCAACAGACGTGAACATCGGAGACTTTGTTTATCTATCTAGCCGATATACCCATGAGTTTTTATTTATTTTGGAAAATTTCTTATGTTTCAACCAATAATTACCCTTCTGATTGCTTTTTGTACAAATTAGATCAATCATAAAGTTATGGCTATTTCTTTTAATTTTACGACAAATCACCCTCCATTTTTTCCGTACTTTTTCCTTGATATATTCGTCGGTACTAAACCAACATGTCCTTAAATTGCCAACCGTAATGTCTGGACCATAAATTACAAGTCTGGGCTGCAATAAAATAGGTTCAATGTAGACATACGAGGCGAAGGGTCACTCGTATTGTATCTAGGCGATGAAAAAGGAATATCGTGAAAAAGGTTGGAAATGAGTGCGTTGCCGCTCTCGGTCGGGAAGTAACAATTTTTGACCCACATATTTCACTCGTCCCTTTTTCCGTACAAGTTTAAACGAAGTTATTGTAAGCCACCAGGGATTACGAGCGTTTTTAAAATGGTGAAACTTCGCTGGATTGTGTACTTAAATTGGCTTTCCTGATTGTTAAACAAAAACGACGGTAGGTAGAAAATTGTATTACGAGTATTATTCGTTGAAATTGTTTGTTTGAAAGTCTGCTGCTGTGGTCCGTCTTGCATTTCAGTTTTGAGTAAAATCTATCGCTTGTTTCGTCGTTTGATGCTTTACATACGACGTACAACAACGACATATTGTATTCAAAGTTTGATCATCAATCACGCTGAACATATTCCGTTTTATATTAAATACGAGAGTAGGTCGGTGGAAGGAGAGAATCTCCATAAGGTGAAAGTAGAGCGCATAAAATCATGTAGGTTGAAGGTTCGTTGGCGTTAGTGGTAGTGTCCCTCGAGGCAGCGAATACATGTGGAATAGAGAAACTTCCTCCCACAATAGTGATTTATTTTGATAGATGCTACATTCTCGTTAAGTTTCCTCCAGACTTTCGGCGGCTCATTTCGTTTTAATTTGAATAAGGGAAACATCAATTGGCTGGGAAACAAAATATCTTTGGTTTAGCATCTATGTAAGATATTTTACGACGGAATAAAGGTACGAGTTCTTTGATCACGTTTTCAGTTTATAATAGTTTAAAACCAAATAAATATTCTTGTCTAGTTCCTTGGCTATAAAAGGAGTTGGTCAGAAAACGTGCTCACTAAAAGAATAGAAAATGTTTTAGACACTTGAGTGGGATGCCGAGTCTATGATGTTTCCCGTGGGGCTATAAACAAACGGGTTCAGAACCATGATAAAATCGAGATTGCTTTGAAAACGTGACACGATTTATTTGACGGCTGAGTGAAGGTTAAGCGATGGAGACGAATGCATTTGTTTCAAGTTCCAGTCAATATAGCTGTAGAGTTAGTTAAATATGGTGACTTTATTTTTTAATCATTTATGTACACACAATACAAAATCTAAGGACATACTTAAACTTAATAGTACAAAGGCACTGTTTATTTCAAAAGAAATTTCTACCAGCAGACCTGCGACAGGAAGAGTGAAAAAAAAAAAAGAAATGTAGACAGTAGTGTGTGAGAACAAGAAAATAATAATACGATAATTATTTGCTACACTAACGGGTTGTGTATTGTGGGATTGTAGTAAAAAGGCACCATGGCCCTGGAATGCAAAGTGAGATCGAAGGAACAGGATGGTTTATTAGTCATATCAGTCTCTTCCGTTCCTCCCAGGGCGGAAGTAGAAGCGGGCATTTAATGACTTGATAACCCCAACAAAAAGAAGTCAACGTTTATTCAGTTATTATTGTTGAGTTTTTAAAAGGGATATTATTTTGTAATTTCATAAACTGACAATTTTTCCCAAAAGAAAACCCTTGTTAAAAGGACCTCATCCTTTCCGCAAGAGTTTTCCTCGTTCAAAATTTGTGTATTTAGATGCAACAATACATGTACATTTCCATTGTGCTTACAACTCCCTTTCGCAACAAACTGCAGACCATTTCCTTCAGGACGTAGTAAATGGTAGAACTCCTTCTCTTCCGTTACCCAAAATATTGCTCCTTTGCTACTTTGCATATTTTACATTTGATAAGCGTTGTACCGAAAAAAAACAAAACCTTAAAGAAGGATACAGTTTATTGTTACAACCCGCGTGTTTATTTTGTGGTAAAAATCATTTCCAAATGTAAAATAAAGGTTTCGGTATTATAACTCATTGAAGTGTATATAAAATATATGTCCAAATTATGCTTGACTGAAAGATGTATATTTACTGTCGATATTGTATAAATCTATACCGAATAAGGTAACTTTTGATTCGTCTAAGAGCACTTTGTGTAAATTTATTACAGCTAAACGTTTCTGGTTAGATTTCTCATTGAGTCTTGTACGTAATTTGTGCTTGATGATAATTTGTTCCGACTTACTCGGGAAACTTGGCAGAGGCGTGGAAATGTAACTTATTCGCAGATTAGAAGCCGTTCACGAACGAGCTTTATAGAAAATGTTTATATTCAGCAACGAGAATGTACTCTTATTTCATGAGATAATTTGCGAAAACCTAGAAAGGAAAGCATAATAACAAAAAATGAAAGAATGATAAAATAATTGTAACAGCAATCACAATAAGTGGGTAGCGAAAAATTCATGTAAGTTTCCAAATATTTAGCCAAGTAGGTTAGAGTGCTCGCAGAGTTATAAATCATCGTAGCCACAAAGCATCAATGACGCGTACCATGAAAAAACCGGAGAAACGGCCACCGGGTAATATCGTAGTTTCGTAATGTACAGCGGTCAGTTTTGTAAATGTTTTCAAGCGCTCAAGCTTTAATGATGTCACGAAAAATGTGTTTTCAACAAAATGTAAAGCTTTCACTTTTGAACTTTCATTTGTGTAACTGAAAACAAAGGAAAGCTCAGCTTTTTAATAACGAAATAAACATTCATCCTTTGAAAGGATCTGTCAAGTGCGATCTGAGGCGTGAACAATTATTATAGATGACATTTTATAAAAAAAGGCAAAAAAATGGTTGGATTCAGTTTGCAGTACGTGTTCACAAAATGGACATTTTGTTCGAATTTGATGGACGTTTTTCTCTTGTGTTTCTTGGACAAAGCAAAACAAAATCTAAGACAGTGCACGTTTAGTTAGCTGTCTCAGCTTACGTTGGACTCCTCTGAGAGCACGATTAAATTATTTCGGAGCTCGGATAAACACAACTGTGGGAAAGGCTGATCCTGAAAATTACTTTCTATAATTTGTACCTATGTTTCTAATTTTAGCATGATGACGTCGTAAGTAATACTGATTTGATGTGTTGCGATATTGCGTCTTACGCCTAATTTTACTGGAAGAAGATTTATTTCCGTTACTGTGAAACTAATCCTGATAATGAACGAGTATTTTGCCACAACAAATATTTGTTTTACCTAGGCATTTCATGCCGCTAAAGAAGCGAGTTTTATTAATCAAATCCTCGGAGATTTATATGTTACAGATAGACAAACATAAACCTTGTCTCATGAAAAACATTTCACTTTCCTTATTGACAGGACCCTAAAAGTGTGCAAACTTTTGTGTTGTATGCGTATCAAAGCATTTCTTTGGAATACTTTACCTTTTTATTTCGACGGTTTGTTTTGTTATTTTTTTTAAAGGCGTAAACTTTGAATAAAGAATACAGTGTTAAATATTTAAGCAAATTGTTTTTTCTGAGTTTTTATACGTAGAACACAGACATGAAAAAATAACAGAGATAACACAGACAATGTATTTTCTTAATCGAAGACATAGATTGCCCCATAAAAGATATAAAACGTATTCATGTTCTTTGTTATAAAATAAATACTTTCAAATAAAGCTAAAGCAGATCAGAGCATCTGTAGTGGGTGTTTGTATTATCTTATCGAGGAATCGTGAATCTAGGGAGCAAGAACGTGACTAGACGTTTTTACTGCTCTGCTTTGCTTTAAAAAACCATAGGGAAGCGATTGCAGTTTACATGCCAAAAAAGAATTTGTGAAGGGAGAATTTTAATAGAAACATTTAGTACCATTTTCGAGATAAAGCATGCATAGTGCATGCTTTATCAAGGTACGACCACCTAAATAAATAACAGAATTTAGAGTGCTGTGGGTTGTCGGTAGTAATTGTTAGCTCCGGACCAATTATTTAGGCACTCATAGAAATGTACTTATACTTGCAAAAAATTTGCTTGCCCTTTGTTTGTACTGTCATTGTTAAATAATAATAATATTCCACAAATTATTATCAGGCTCGGTTTTTTGGTATTTCATGGAAATCCGAAGTGAAATACAACCCACAGTGAGGTTTACAACGAACTCAATGTAGGTATTGTGTTTTTGAAAATGTGACAGATAAATTGCACAGTAAACTTGCCCGAGTAGCCATCTAGGTGGAATTCATTCATAATTCATAATTCATAATTCTTTATTGACATAATTTATGTTACATGTAAGTTGTTGAAGCCTCTGACTCCTAAACTAGGAGTACCTGTATGTCAGGAGTCAGCGCCCTCTCCCATTTTATTTGGCTTACAAAATATATGTCAACTTAGACTAGACATGCTCAAGTGCTTTAAAGTACAATTATATAAGTTCATTCAATAAATCATTAATTCTTTTCAATTAATAAAATATAAATAAAATCAAACTAGAATCAATTAAATTAAACTAAATTAAATTAAATTAAAATTAACAGATTAAAAATATGGTATTTATCACGCTGAGTGTGTGTGGAAGGTGTGTATCTACGTGTACGTGTGTGTGTTTGTGTGTGTGTGTGTGTGTGTGTGTTTCTGTTTGTGTATGAGTAGGTGTACGTATGTGTTCTATGAATTAATGTGTTCCCTTGTTATTAAACTAATTGTTATTCATTATTATCTCTACACCCTCGTAATCAAGAGTAAAAAGCCAGTCCTTCACTTTAATTTTGCATTCGTGTAGTGTTAGCGGATAAATGTTTAAGATTCTATTAATTTTATTATATAAATATACGGAAAGAAAAGCATTCTGCCGTCTTGCGAAAGCCGTGCGGGATTTCACCGTTTCAATTACATTTGGGATTGTTCGCTTATTGCGGCATTTACATGGATCATATGGAATAGAAACATGTTTTTTAATTATTGTCTGGAAAATAAAAAGTTTTCTCACTGTAAGTACCCGGCACAACTCGTATAATGTCTTTGTGGGAAATCTGTATGGCTTGAACAACATTGTTTTCAGCAAGGACCGTTGTGCTCTTTCCAGGCGTAACAGATGCGTTTTACATGCACCTCCCCAAACCCCAATACAGTAACCAATAACAGATTGAGCTAATGCATAATAAACCAAACGGAGAAGATCACTATCAGCCACATACCTCAGATTTCTAAACAACCATATAAGTTTTCTGACTCGCGACGAGACCATCTCGATATGTGGTTGCCAACATATTTTCTCGTCTAAGAGAACTCCAAGGTACCTGACCGACTTGGATTTGTTCAGAGTCGTACACACGCACTGTTGTGTAAAAGGTGTTTTGCATGTGTGAATCCGAACAGCCACATTGGGCTGTTTTACACGAGCGTTACTGAACTGTACAAATGAGGTTTTCGGAATGTTAATTGTGAGAAGATTATGTCTCAGCCACAAGCAGACTTTATGGAGTCCCATCTCCGCATTTTGTTGAACTGCATCCCAAGTCTCTCCCTGAAACACCAAGGCTGTGTCATCGGCATAGGTAAATATTTTTCCTTTATTCAGTGTCATTTGACATAGGTCATTTATATAGATCAGGAAGAGACTGGGTCCGAGAATGCTACCTTGTGGGACTCCGTATGTGACTGCGACATCCGAACTAACAGCACTTCCCACTTTAACCCTCTGCAGCCGGCCAGTAAGAAAGTCTTTGTAGATTTTAAGGACTGTTCCCCTTATCCCACACCTCTCCAGCTTGTCAACAAGAGTAGAGATCGAGACAGTATCAAAGGCCTTGGCTAGGTCAATAAAAACTCCGATACACTTTTGTTTACTGTCTAGACAAGCTGTAACATAGTCTACCAACGAGTTAACAGCTCCATCTGTACTTTTACCAGCCCTAAAGCCAAATTGGGAATCAGATAAAATATTATGTTTTTCTAAATAATTTTTCAGTTGGTTATTTAAAACTTTTTCCAGTACTTTGGAAAGTGCTGGCAACACGGAAATTGGTCGGTAGTTGGTTACACTTTCTCGATCTCCACACTTGTACACAGGAGTGATGAGCGCTTTTTTAAATACACGAGGAAAAACACCCTGCTCCATACACAGCCTAACGATCGTGGTAAAGTGCGGGACGATAATATGTTTTGACATTTTAAGAAACCTATTTGAAATAGAGTCCCAGCTTGTTGCAGAGTCATTTTTAAGATTCATGATAAGGCTTTCTATTTCTGATTCGTGTGGTGGGAGCAGTACCATAGAATTCTGGACGCGAGGTCCTCTGAAATCATTTATAGTAGGCATGGTAATTTCGGGACTATCAGAGCTTTTGATCCTGTCCGCAAGTAACCTTCCGGCATCCGCAAAAAAATTGTTTACCGTTTCGACGGCATCATGGGGACTATTGCTATTCTTTAATAAATCATCAGCAGAAGATTTTTGCTTGGATGTACCAGTAATTGATTTTATAGCTGACCACGTTTCCTTACTACTTCTTGCATTCATTAAAAGATTTTTTTCAAAATTTCTTTTAAGCTTCCGCAATAGGGCATTACAGAAGTTTCTGTAGCGTTTGTAAATGACTTCAAAAACCGGGTTATTGGGATTTTTTCTAACCTTAATATGTAGCTTATCACGATGTCGTATACATCGGACCAAACCAGGTGTAATCCATGGTTTTATGGTTTTTTTACGACCAGGGATAATACTAGAAGTTGTGTTAGATTTGATTGCAGAAGTTAAGTTTTCAGTGAAAAGAGTTGCAGCTTCTTCAGCATTAGCTAAAGGAGAGACAAATGAGAAATCCATAGATTCTAATTGTTTTATGGTTGCATCAAAATCTGTTTTTTCAATTATCTTCGATTTCCTTATTTTGTCACGCCTACACGCTAAACTAACAAGAACCGAATCGTGATCTGTGACTGTGGACTCTATGACAGTGACTGTGGCTGATCTATTTGTTTTAATCATAACATGATCCAAACAACTGCCCAACCTAGTTGGCAACAAATGCCCCGGGAGGAGACCCATCTCTGCCGTGAGATTTAAATAAGGAGAGCTATTTCTGTCACTGTTATCAAGCTTAATGTCTATATTTACATCTCCAATAATAATAACGTTGTTGCAATTAACATGACCAAGTATGCTATCAATAGAATTCAGAAAATTGTCGATGCAATAAATAGATGGAGATCTGTACGTAGCCAGGATAGTAATGTCGTTGTTTATTGTAAGTAACAAAAAATTTGCTCCCAAAGGATCAGGTTCCTCCACAGAACACTTGATGTCGCTGTTCACATATATGACAATTCCATCATTTTGATTTAGACTTTTCTTGGAAAAGTAACATGAGTAATTGTCTAAAAGTGGTGGTGATTTGTGCCCATTCAACCAGCATTCAGTTAAAATGATTATGTCGGGTTTAAATGTCAGCCTAGCCAAATAAACAATAAAACCGTCCATATTTTTATAGATGCTGCGAATATTTTGCGAAATTACAGTCAATGTTTTAGAAGTAGATTTAATTAAATTGCCACACGATTCCGGGTCACATCTATAAGATTTGGTTACCGATACATCATCAATTTCCTGAATTATATTATTTATGGAAGCCATTGGTGAAACATAAGCAGATATGTCACAATTTTAGGCATGTGCTTTTTCTTATAAATTAATGTTACGCTATTTGATTTAGTAAAGACGCACGGAGCGAGTGTATATTTATAATATAAATGATTAGGAATATCAAGTTTTGGGCTCAGTATTTTGTTTGTGAAAAATTGAGTGCGTGACTGTGTATAGAGTAATAAATATATTAAATCATAGGTCGTAGTGTAATTTTCTTGTTTGCTTGTGTTCGATTGTGTGTATTGTGATAGTGTTTTATGTATTGTTATGAATTTATTATATAATGTAGTTAGCGTGATTTTTACATACATGCAATTAAGAGATAAACAAAGATAAAAGGGTTTAGTAAACATACAACAAGATTCCCATGGGAGCAGCATTAGTCAATCACAACCAGCGGGTCTAAGCTTTAAAAAATCTTCTTCCGAGTTTATACGAATCTGGGGGTCGCCATCTTTCTTGCGCATATAAATCACGCCATATGAGGTCCAACAGTAATCATACCCATAGTTTTTGTGCTGGGTTCTGGCTAAATAGTATAATTTCTGAGTATTTAAAGTTAGTCTTTCTGACACATAAATTGGTTGTTTGTTCTTGAACTTAAGGTGGGTGGTGTTGAGCTTTTCTCCTTTATCTTTGGTTTTATTGAACATCTTGACTCCTTTTATCACCTTATCCCTAGTTATGACAGAGTTGAAATTCACAATAATTGGGTTCGAACTATCCTTAGCTTTTACTCTATGTACATCTTTCAAGTTAGTTTGATTAATATCAAGATTTAAAGATTGTCCCAAATTGACAACCAAATCACAGAGGTCATCTTTTGTCTCACCTTCAGACCTCGGTACATTTCGTATTTCTATTTCAGTGGCCCTCGTGTTCCGCTCCAGATATTCAATTCTATCCTGTAGTTGCCTAATTAGTTTTTTATCCTCTTTTTTCTCCGTTTCTAAGGACGATATACGGCCTAAAAAGTCGTCATACTTGGCTGACATTACCTCAACACTCAACTTCAACGCAACATTCTGTTCAATGATGTTATTAATCTTGAGCATCATACCCTCGTACTGAGTTTCCTGTTTGCTGGTGAGGGTAGCAAGCATAGTTCTAGTAAGCTCCGCGAATGCAGAGTCATCTGCTCCCAGGAGCTTTCTCTTTTTACGACCTGTGACGTTAGAATCGAGCGACAGGTCGGGCGCCGAGGCAGATTGGTTAAGCGATGACTCATGTGAAGTAGTTCTTACGGATGCAAATGTAATTTTGTCTGCCCCAGTAACAGATATCACGGGCAATGGGTTTGGAGAGGGAGGAGAACGGTCTAAAGGCATAATTATTCACCACTCAATTGACGAGGTACCAGGCAAGTGGAAACAGTTTGTGGTAAAGCAATAGTTTATTACAAGTGCCCGTGCCCGGACTAGTTAAAGATATTCTCCTTTAATCTGTTGTGTTAGGTTCACAATCTCAGATTGTAATAGCACAGATTTGAACACGCGAGTAATTAATTAACTAATTACTCACCAATGATGCCCCCTTTCCATGTCCCGAAACCACTTAAACTTCTCAGATTTTGCTACAAGTACCAGGCTTGCAGATACTGTTTGGAGGTAACATTAATTGTCTATCGTCGGTGCGCGGCGTGACTCAAGCAGGCGCAGGCGGGGCGAGACGTCACAGTCCGCAGCAGCGAGTACCAGGAGCACAGAAAGTAAGCGGCGGCAATTGAAGTAGGCTCGGTCAAATTGGTCGTGATTCATTCCGAAATCAAAAGAATGAATGGAAAAACAAAAGACGGTGGAAAATGTATCCTAACTATTGTGTTCAGTAGGGATTGTAAGTGCCACCCAAAACAAATAGTCCCCAGAACTATTCGGTGGAATACAAAAAGAAAACGGGGCGGGTCATCCATTATTGCTAGTGGAGAAATTCTTTTGACAAGACTTTGCTCAAGCGATGTCGGTTGTGCCTCATGTCCGGAGAAGCGGTCCTATTATCTTTGGGGCATCGGGCCCCTGTAAACGAGTGGTTAGTGCCTCCGTCTCAAGGCTGCGGGCGTAACCCTCTGAATGTCTTAGGATAAACAAATACACACAAAGACAAAAAAAAAAGAATTAGGGTTAAAGAGCCAGAGAACTGCAGAAAAGACTTCGGTCTTAAATTGTAAACTGTTTTGTAAACCTTAAACGCTTATCAAGAAGGAAGTGGCCACCAAAATTCTAAACCGTTAAAATATCTTGAACAACTCTTAAACATTTTTTTTGAATTGTAAAAAAAAGTAATTCCGCCAAGTTGTTGAAATGAGAGTAGGCATCGGTCGTAAAATGTAATGACCAGTCCCTGCTCTGGGAAAAACACATTACTAATATAAGTGAAAGACTTAGTTTTCTACTACTCTTTATTCTGACAGTGTGATGGTGTTTGTAGGTTTACTACTTCGTCAAGTTCGATGCCCTCTTTATTTTCAGCTCTTTCACGTCACGAAAGACAGTGACTACAATGTACCAGATAGATTTAGCTAAAAGGGAGCAATCCCTTTTAGTTTTTTACATTTTATTTTGTGACAAAAAACTCGTTGGTATTCATGAAGTAGTTTTTTTTTGTATAGTAATGTTGTACACCCACACTTTTTAAATTATAAGCTACAATTCGTGTTATAAACCATGGTCAACACACGTCAACGAGTGTGAGAAAAGTATTTTATAGTGAAAAATAATTATGCTTTTTATTGTTTATAGTTATTTAAGTAAAATCATAATTAATTCACAGCCAATACGTTAGAATTTTTTTTAATTAGGCTATATTGAATTCCTTTCGGTGTTCCTCATTAAATTAAAAGAATATGTACAAATTATAAGTATTTTTTTTCTTGTTTATGCATGTAAGAAAATAAATCCAGAGTATATAAATCATAGAATTTTTTGAAATACATCCTCAAAAGATTTTTACAGTTGTCGTGTCATCAAGAGATTTCCAATATTTCAAGTAAATAGTAGGGCGAGGATAAAATATGCTCGACTGTTTCACCGAAACAGTGAAGCATATTTTACGCTCCAGCAAATTTTGTTTTTTAGCGTAAATAAAGTACCCTGGAAAAATCCATAAGTAAACTGTAATATTTTAACGATGTTAGTCAGTATTTGATCTCCGACGTATTAATCCTTTATTCGCATAAATCAGATTCGCAAAATATCAGATTCTTAAAATATTAGATCATCAAAATAGCAGATTCTCAAAATAGCCAAAGTACAATCAAGAGAAAAAATGTATGTAATTTATTTTATGAATAAAATTTATTTTTTTAAATATGAGACCAAAAACACATACTTATTTAAAACAAAAAAAAAATACTATCGCACATATTTTTATTCAACGAAAAGCACCCCGGAGATATAAGTTAAGCTCGGTTAAGGCAGAGGTGACTGAAATAATATGGTCTCATAAATAAACGATAATACGTCAGCCATATTTTACACCTCGGTTCGGTATAGCTTGATATCATACACCCACAAAATGCTGTTGTGATGAGGTCAAAGCCGTGGAATAAATTGGCATTTATGCCAGAAGTGCACCCTTTTATTTTGGTGCGTCTTGTAAATGAATTGCGTACAAAGGAACCACTGTTTCTGTTTGGAAAGAAATGGAACAAGAAACCTATGAGTCCTCCCGCTCAGGGTCGAGCGTTAGGGACTAAAACTCACCCTGTTTTGTTCAATCGCCCTTTGCATTCTAGTGGTTCAGTAACCTCTTCCTTTGTTCATTTGATCCTATAGGTCCTCGTCATTTATACTGACAATTATTTAAGGTGTACGAAAACTATTGCTCCCACGTTTACGGTAGTAGGAAATAGCCCCGCAATCCCCGACACCCAGCGCGTCTCCCGCCCCGGATGGGTAAACTCACAGATTGCGCCTTTTGTTTACCTCACTTACCAGTACGGTGTGATATTTGAAAGTATAATATTACAAGCCCACATGGGATTTCCTATAAGCCAAAAAACGTCGAACTTTTATAAAAACTTTTATCTCCCTTTGGGGGATGCAACTTCAAAAAAAAATTAACTCTTGGCGCTCGCTTTCGTTTTTAACCGACTTCAAAAAAAGGAGGCGGTTATCAATTCGACTGTATTTTTTTTATTTTTAATGTTTGTTACCTCATAACTTGCGACTGGGTGAACCGATTTTCATGATTCTTTTTTTATTCGAAAGCTGGTGCTTCCCGTGTGGTCCCATTGTCACCATTTCAGGATCTGATGATTGGATCTTGGAGAAATCGAAGGCAACCCTCAAATTTTATTGGCTGACACATAGTTTTTCGCAAATCTTATGAAGTAATTCAAGTATTTGAGTATAGAAATCATCATCTCATGTACCTGAGCTGATGATGGAAGGTACAACTCCTCAAGTAAGAAAACTATGTTTGTGTTCGCATATCTCCGGAACTACAAGTCCGATTTAAGTAATTCTTTTTTTGTTGTACTAGGTATCGTTCAACTTAGGGAATACTGCAAATTTCATCAAAATCGGTTCAGTAGTTTTTGAGATAGGGAATGAATTAAAGAGATGTTAACGATGTTATTATCGGTGCTACGGATTACAAAATTCTAGTGCACATGTAATAAAATGATGTATTTAACAAGAATTTTGGTTGAATATTTAAACTAAAAAGAGTAAAATAAAAACTTTTTCTAAAAAAATGTGACCGCCTTCAAAAACAACCACAAAAAAGGGTAAAATAACCTTCAAAACTTTTCTTTCGGAAGTCGGTGGCAAAAGAGACAATGAAATTAATAAAAAAGTCACCGACTTCCGAAAGAAAAGTTTTGAAGGTTATTTTACCCTTTTTTGTGGTTGTTTTTGAAGGCGGTCACATTTTTTTGGAAAAAGTTTTTTTAAGTATTTTTTGTTCAAACTTTTATGATTCTAAATGTTTTATTTTTTACACTTCTAAATGCAGATAATAGGCAGTATTTCATCCTGTTATAGAATAAATACTTTATAACATTTTTGTACAGTAGATGGTTACACCAAACGCTGAAAACATTTCCTATCTATAACGAGGTGAGTAGCACAACTTGATTAGCAGTCAGCCTGCTGGCAACGTTGCTGATTAGCCACAATTTACGCAAGTTATGCGACAATAGCTCATCCGGACATGACAGAAATAACGCCAGTCTGTTATTTACTAACAGATGTTAAAAGATAAGGAAGATTGATTAATTAATAGTTTGAATCGTTGTTGTGAAGGGATTAGTTGGAGTAAACTCTGAAACTTTCGTGACAAGACATTCTACGAGTATTAGCGGTGGCGGTGACGGAGAAGTCACACTTGTAAACAAATGTCAATCATAATTAATAATCTATCTTTTGACGCTTACGTCAGCGTCGCGTATTACGTCACCTTTTCTCACCAAAATACTTGACCACCGGACGAGACAGAAGTCAACTTAACAGGAACTTAGTACTATTAAGTACTAGCTGACCCCGCGGACTTCGTAGCGTCACAGACTCAACACTACTACACTACTAATACTACTACAACTAGATCATTTGTTACAAAAAATATGTTAAATGATGAACCGCTCGACCGATTTTTTGCAAACTTCACATAAACCATCTACTAAATAGTCCAAACACAGACTAAAAATTTGGTTTGGATAGGTGAGCCCGTTCTTGAGTTATAAAATTACAACAAAAGTGGCAATGATTTTTATAAGAAAGATTCTGTGACAGGAATTCAAGCCTAATTATCGCTTATCTTGGTCCCCGGCAAGTTGCAAAAACGTTTTCATTACGAATTGGGAAGAAAAATACTTTGAATATACGATAAGAGACCAATTATTTCCAAAGAAATCATAAAATTGATGTCTCCGTTTCATCGCATAGACTGCTAGACGCTACGAAGTGCCTTTACGATTCAACGCACATTATAAAATTTACCTAAGTAGGTACAGTATCAATAAAAAGTATGTTCATTATTTAAAAGGCTGTTTCCTCGACTTTTCGCCCCAGGTAGTTCATATAATACCGTTCTTTAATCAAGTTACTTTCAGGTACAAGTTCAGTAACGAATTTCGTTAAATAGATCGGACAAAGGGGCTTTAGACTATTTATGGTTATTGCGAAATTTGTTCAATGTAGCTTACTGTTTTTATAGAAAAGAGAGCTTGGAGGATTAGGAAGATGATACGGAAAAATTGCGTAGGGTAGGTAGTATAAAAACTTTTTCAAAAAAAATGTAACCGCCTTACCGCCTTCAAAAACAACCACAAAAAAGGGTAAAATAACCTTCAAAACTTTTCTTTTGGAAGTCGGTGACCTTTTTTTTATTAATTTAATTGTCTTTTTGCCACCGACTTCCGAAAGAAAAGTTTTGAAGGTTATTTTACCCTTTTTAGGGTTCCGTAGTCAACAAGGAACCCTTATAGTTTCGCCATGTCCGTCCGTCCGTCCGTCCGTCTGTCCGCAGCTTAGCTCAGAGACGCCCAGTACTAGAAAGCTGTAATTTGGTGTAAATATACGGATTTGTTGCGCCGAAAAAGTGGTAAAATAAAATCTCTTAAAATATTTTTTTTAGGGTACCTCCTGTACACGTAAAGTGGGGATGTTTTTTTTATTTCTCGCGTACCCCGTAGTGTGGGGTATCATTAAATAGGTCTTTAAAAAATATTGATAGTTTCCATTAACAAGTTTTTGATAAAAAGATTCGTTTGTGAAATATTAAGCTTTAAAGTGCCAATTTTTGCTCGACTCGAGTGTCCCCCCCCTCTACCAGCTAAACGGTTATGTTTGGGGATGTGAAAAAATTCACAATAGTAGTATATATAACGAAATTTTAAGGAAAATTATCATGACTAAGTAGGCTTTACAAGTTTACGAGTAATAGTCGACCAACTTATAAAACGTACTTGGACAATATATTTTCCGAAACAAAATGTATCGCAGAACTTGTTCTTCAACTGCAAATGTAAGTTTGTCAACTTTATTTTTACAGCTTTATTAGGTGGGTATGTTTTGAGGACAGGTAGGTTTTTATTGTCAACTAACTTCAAAAAAAGGAGCAGGTTCTCAATTCGTCGTAATCTATTTTTTTATGTATTTTCCCCGATTTCTCAAAGACGCCTGGACCGATTTTGAAAATTCTTCTTTTTAAAATTGAATTCAGCGAATCAGTTTAATTAGTTCGCATAAGTATTTTGATAGGCAACTACGGAACCCTACACTGTGCGTGGCCCGACACGCACTTGGCCGGTTTTTTGTGGTTGTTTTTGAAGGCGGTTACATTTTTTTTGAAAAAGTTTTTATTTTGCTCTTTTTAGTTTAAATATTCAACCACATTTTTGTCAAATACGAGTACATCATTTTCTTACATGACCACTAGAATTTTGTAATCCGTAACACCGGTAATAACATCGTTAAAATCTCTTACATTCATAATTCCCTATCTCAAAAACTACTGAACCGATTTTGATGAAACTTGCAGTATTCCCTAAGTTGAACGATACCTAGTACAACAAAAAAAGAATTACTTAAATCCGACTTGTAGTTCCGGAGATATGCGAACACAAACATAATTTACTAAATTAGTCGATGCTAAGTCCTTACTAGAGGAGTTGTACCTTCCATCATCAGCCCAGCTACATGAGATGATGATTACCATACGCAAATACTTAAATTACTTCATAAAATTTGCGAAAAACTATGTGTAGGCCTATAAAATTTGAGGGTTGCCCTCGATTTCTCCAAGATCCAATCATCAGATCCTGACATGGTGACAAGGAGACCACTCCTGAAGTGCTCTCCTTTCGAACAAAAAAATAATTTTGAAAATCGGTCCACAATTGGCGGAGTAATCAGGTAACAAACACACAAAAAAAAAAAAAAACATATCGTCGAATTGATAACCTCCTTCTTTTTGAAGTCGGTTAAAAATATAATAAAATGGTGAGTAGGTTCATCATCTGCCTAGCCTTTGCCCAAATTATATTGGAGTCACCTCCCAGTTGAACCTGATCAGCTAAATATCAGTAATTCTAGAAGCGACTACCTATCTGATCTCCATAACTTAATAACTGGGTAATACGATACCCCTTGGTGAGACTGGCTATCAGATTTGGAAGATTTTGACTAACAGTAACAATAGTTTAATGTCTACAAATATGATACGCACTCGTACTTTCCGAGGCACGGCGGAAGCTCACTAAGATGGCTGGTCCACCCATCCACAGATTAATCGGCAAGCACTTATATGATGATATTGTACGGTAGAAAGCTAAAAAAATCATTAATTTCAAATGAAACCCTAAACGAAATCCATACTCAATATTAAATAAATAAATACAATAAATTACGAAAACGCAGAAAAAATATTCTTTTAATCAATTACAAAAGTTTAAACGTGACACCAATTCGCTATTGTTTCCAGAAAGGTGATCGACAGACGGACGGTACATTTCGTGATAACAGGACTCTGAAAAATATTTCGTATTTCTGTATGTAAATAAACAAACTGCACTCAAAAAACAAAGTATTTGTTTTTAACTTTGAGTTGCAGTATTGAAACATGATTGAAGCAAACAATTTATTTCACGTTTTCAATATTACAGAATACCAAAAAAATTGCAAAGTAAAATTTAAATCTGAATACGGATAAAATTCAACTGAAATAAAAATTATAATAAAAGTGTAGATAAACATGGACCGTGTAGGTATGCAAAGAAGTTCTAAATTGTACCATTAGTACCTCATCCAACGGTTATGAATACAAAGCAACAACTGTGTTTTAAAAATTCATTTATCTTGCCAGTTGGAAGTCTGTTGGACGTCCCTATAGACGGTAAGGTAACGGGACAATTTGGGAAGGCCACGCTTGGAGGAATGCTTCACCACAATAAACTGACGGCAGAAGTTTGAGTACAAACGACTAGCGAAATTAGGAATCTATACTAACAAACACACAGACAGCCAGACTAGCAAAAATTAATTGTTAGTCATACAAATATTTGTTCTATGCGGGAATCAAACCTGTGATACGCGGTGCCGCAGTCGACCGCTCACCCACTGTGCCAACCATGCAGTCAACTGGCACGTAGGTGCGTATACTCGTATGTACTAGCTATATATTTTTCGCCCTCAACTTTTCTCAGGAATCTCACCAATAAGGTCTGTGTTGGCCTTCCCAGGGAGTCTCCGCCAAGCGTTGTCATTCACACTTACTTTCTTTTACTCGTCGCCTTTGACGCATCTTTCCGACATAAACGAACCATCTCTTTTCAATCTTTATCTCATAGTCTATTTACCATTTCATTAAATACGATCACACCTTTCTTTCACTCTATATTATTGTGCGATGGTTTTTACTCTTTGTATGGAACTTACTTTCTGTTACTAGTGTATTGTGGTTCTACGATGTTAAAACAGGTTCACAGGTGAATGCTGCCTGTTTTCCCTTGGAGTAACTTGTTAACAGGATATTGCGAACGACAATGAAGCCTCTGTTGATGAATTATTAAAAGGAGAAATTTAAAAAGAATTCTGGGACATGACACGAGCACGTTAGTCAGTTAAAAGCTAGCGTTTTACACTTAACACTTGTTCTTTACACATTTTTTTCTTCTTTCAGTTTTTTTCTGGATGGTTAATAGGTAATTCAGGTACGATACACAGGATTACTTGTAAAACGTAAACAATCTCAATAAATAACTTTTACTAAAAACCAATCCTGAAAGATCAAAAACAAATCTGGTGTTTAATAAAACGGGATATTCTTCCGTTGACAATGAACATTTTGTTAAAAAAATGTATATAAAAATATAATCTAAATTGACATTCCTAAAAATATCGAGTCACAATCTAATGGAGGATATCGATTTTTAAATCGATTTAGCCGTGCGGCGAAAATCGACCATCTAAATGACAATTCGACTAAGCCGCAAGGCTAGCCGCGCGGCTAAATCGACCCATGCAGAGTGTACAATACGTTACAACAAATGGTTGAGAGCAAAAGCGACTTTATACACAGCCATCGCACTTCGTAGCTACAGCGCTTGTGAAAATCCATTAGCGCAAAGAGTTTCTAAAACATATACTTCTATATAAAATAACCGTTGCATTTAATCTGTATAAGTTTTTAGCAAGTTTATTATCCAACAACTTATTATTTTAAACATTTAGTTACATATTACATTAGTACACTACTACTAATTATTTCCTACTATTTCCATACTAATAAACTATTTATGTGGCCTACCCAAATGTCCTTTCTTTGGTACTGTTCGTCGTTACGTTGAGCTCCTTGAGTTATGAGTCGAGCTTCACGATAACTGACAAATGCTTGCACTGACTGGACAGGCCCACTCAAATTTGTATGGCTCTTTCTTCAAAAGACCATCTCGGACACAAACCTGCAGGGTCCTCGCATGACTTAACTAACCAATTTAATGTCTGGACTTTAAAAGAGACGATGACCTCTGAGTTTGTTTCGGATGTTTCTTCTCAGAGTAGTCAGGTACGAAACACCGGCCTCATCTAGCTATAAAAAAAAAAGTGTTTTGACTTGTAAAAGTGTTTGTGAAAACCTATTTGCAAAATAAATATCATTTATCATTTATCATTTATTTATTAAACATGCCCAATTTTATACTTAATAGAAAACATTTCCGAAATTTTGTCCATAACTAACCAATGAATTTTGTTTAATTAAATGGTTCCAATTATTGATAGAACGTATCTGGAAGCAATATTCAAAATCCATTGATTGAACTAATTTTTGTATTACAATCACTTCAATATCTTCTTGAATTAATCATTTAAGCAAAATAAGACAGCGTAGGTATATTATGATAAAAAACATCTTCTGATTCAAGAAAATTTTTTCAATACAAGTGATGTTATTATTTCTTAGATAAACCATGGGATTGCGCAATTTATTGGACCATAACGTGAAAAAAAGCTGAAACTACGAACTGTCGGTAAAGTTAGATTTATTCCTACCTACTTATGAGATAACTTTGCATTTGCGGTGAATTCGCCTCCTAGATAATAGCCATTATGTAGAGAAAAAAAACTTTATAGGTTCGAAAACCATCGA
The DNA here is from genome assembly GCA_954870645.1 of Agrotis clavis. Classification (NCBI taxonomy): domain Eukaryota; kingdom Metazoa; phylum Arthropoda; class Insecta; order Lepidoptera; family Noctuidae; genus Agrotis; species Agrotis clavis. Next base: position 16,535,817 of record OX940921.1, read on the forward strand.
AACTGGTTGATTTCAGCTCAGAGAGAGAGAGATTTGATCCGACCTCTTTTGCTTCTGAATAAAAAAAAATGTGAGCCAAATTCAAATAATTTTAAATTAATTAACAAATATGCATTTTTCCAGCTTTTATAAGAACACCGAGTATATTGCATGAACAGCTACAGAATTGAATCGTAAACATTTTTCATGTGATTTTTCTTCTCTGGCTTTCATTTTTCCACTGAGGCTTCATTTTACCAGCCTTTGACAAGACCAGCGGAATGAAACAATTATGTATTCGTCCCATGCGGAACTTATTATTTTTAAATAATGGCCGCTCCGAGAATGAATCATTTCAACTTTGTTTAATTAAAAAGTCTTGAATTCGGACGCTTTTTAATAAGATTCAAAGCCGTTATAAATTAATTAGTGGGTTTGCTTTATCATTTTTTAACTAGACTTACTAAAAGAAAAATAAGGAAGGTTATTTGACTTCTAAACGTTTTAAATGTTAGCCAGTGTTTTATTGATCTCTCCTACATGTTAGTTTTGTTCTTATTAGTTCATTGGCTGGATTCCAACTAATTAGTTCCAAGCCATTAAACGAACAGTAGGTTCTTTTTCGTCGTAAGTATCGTTAAAAATGTTAAGCTGATTTATACACAATAATATAATAATGTCGAGTGTTGAGTCGAGAGCTCCTTGAGGCAATAATGTAACTGAGTACGGTACTTCACCAAGTATACAAAGATTATTCTCCTTATCCAGCACGTTCGCCTTTTCCTTTGTAATTACTCCTTTGAACTCGAATATGAAATTGTGAAGCGTACGTGAAATCGCATTAGTATATAAATGAATTATTTAATATTGAAACAGAAACGTGGGAATCGTTTTAATTTTGTTAGTGTGATCAATTATAATTGAAAGACGTTTGTACATACATATCTCAATGGTTGAACTATACAAAGACATCTTTATGAATAACACAAACGTGACGGAATAAACAATCCGATAGTGAAAACAGCATTAAAATCCGTTGCGTTCCTTGAAAACTCGTAAGCTATTGTCAAACAGACAGGCGTGGCGAAAGCGAAGCGAAGCGTTTTTGTTTGTACGAGTAATGTATGGAATCATAGAGAATATAACCACTATGGAATTGTTTGAAGCCAGTCACATAGTCTATCGGATCGCTTTCGCTTTTCTATGTGACTGGATTCGACTTTATTTTATACTATGTAAGGATAAAGAAAGCCAGTCTAAATATTATATCCCATTTATGGCTTGTTTCCCTTTGTACAGTCGTAGAAACTTAAGTCCAACAAATAAATGAAAAGTTGTCATAACGGGGAACTTTTCAGCGACAATAAAAAAGATTGCTCTTGTTACAAGCATTTGCGGCATTCCGGGCAAACATATTCTGTTTAACTTTAAGATTTCGTTTCCTGTTTTGTACAAGTTTGACTTGTACGTTGGTCAAAGTAATTGCTTCTAGTTTTGGTTCTCAAGTCCTATACAAGGTTTTTGAGCTATTATATCGAAGCAGCAATATCATAAAAATGCTTAGCTATTGTTAAACTCAACGTTGAAAATATGCGCCACACGTTGTTGTATATTCTTTGTATATGAAACACAAGCAACGATATTATTTTGAAAATGGTGAAGTATTTTTATTGGTATTTTCTATTTTGTTTTCAAGATATTCCACAAAAAGAAACACGAAGTTATTAATATTAATATAGATTTTTTGTATCGAGGTTTAACGCTCGTTGAAGGCAGAAAAAAAACGTATTTAAGAACTCTACCTTATTCATTTGCGCATTCATCAGTACTAAAGACCTGAGATATCATTACTTACATACTTTTACAGTCATGTATGAAAGTGCAACGGTAACCCATTTACCTGTAATAATACCTACAAACGAAATACTTTCCCTGAAAATGTTCCGTAAAGTGCAAAGACGGAGGAGCAAGTACATACCTTACCGTCGAGTTGGATATGCTTTTATCATCCCCTTTGCCTCGTGTCCAGTGTATCGTGTAATAGGAACCTGGAGCTTCACAGCTTGTCGTCGAAAATATATGTTTTTGAACATCAAAAACGAAAACCGACTTCAAAAAAGTGGAGGTTCTCAATGTGATCGGTATTTTTTTTTTGAATAAATACTGATGTTTCTACCGACTTCTGAGATTCTTTTTTTTTGTCCTTTAAATAAATAATTTAATTTGTTGCTGTATTTTTTATTTTGTGAGATTTTGTTTTGCTTGTTTAGTGGACGATGTAAATAACTTACCTACAGATTATATTTAGTGCTCAAGTATGAAAATTATATTTATGATAAGAATTTATTTCTATGACAAATATAGTAAAAAAAGACGCGTGGCACTCGGGGACTGCCGCGGTAAAGCTATTGCATAGCATTTTGTATCAACTTATGCAATTATAATTTTATTTATTTATTTTATTCATGCAGTATTGCTTTTTCTTTGATATTAATTCAAGTTACACTTTTTGAGCGTGGTGACCGATAGGAAAACAATTTTTTCTATTATTAAATAAATAAAAAAAAGTTAAAATATTGATATGTTCCACTAACAATTTTTTGACAAAAAGATTCGTTTGTGAAATATTAAGCTTTAAAGTGCTAATTTTTGCTCGACTCGAGTGTCCCCCCCCTCTACCATCTAAACGGTTATGTTTGGGGGTGTATATAAAAAAAAATAAAAAAACTTGAGAGGTGTCAAGGGACACCCGGATGGAACGAAGACCTCGATAAATTTATGCAGCTGCCATCTTAGATTTACATTTTGACTGCAACATCGGTTTCAACACCCTCGAAAACCATGAAAACGACACCCATGACGAAAACCTCGATATTTTTTGCAGCCGCCATCTTGGATTTACATTTTGACAGCACCATCGGTTTCAACACCCTCGAAAACCATGAAAACGACACCCATGACGAAAACCTCGATATTTTTTGCAGCCGCCATCTTGGATTTACATTTTGACTGCACCCTCGGTTTCAACACCCTCGAAAACCATGAAAACGACACCCATGACGAAAACCTCGATATTTTTTGCAGCCGCCATCTTGGATTTACATTTTGACTGCACCATCGGTTTCAACACCCTCGAAAACCATGAAAACGACACCCATGACGAAAACCTCGATATTTTTTGCAGTCGCCATCTTGGATTTACATTTTGACTGCACAATCGGTTTCAACTTCCTCGAAAACCATGAAAACGACACCCATGACGAAAACCTCGATATTTTTTGCAGCCGCCATCTTGGATTTACATTTTGACTGCAACATCGGTTTCAACACACTCGAAAACCATGAAAACGACACCCATGATGAAAACTTCGATAATTTATGCAGCGGCCATCTTGGATTTACATTTTGACTGCACCATCGGTTTCAACACCCTCGAAAACCATGAAAACGACACCCATGACGAAAACCTTGATATTTTTTGCAGCCGCCATCTTGGATTTACATTTTGACTGCACCATCGGTTTCAACACCCTCGAAAACCATGAAAACGACACCCATGACGAAAACCTCGAAATTTTTTGCAGCCGCCATCTTGGATTTACATTTTGACTGCACCATCGGTTTCAACACCCTCGAAAACCATGAAAACGACACCCATGACGAAAACCTCGATATTTTTTGCAGCCGCCATCTTGGATTTACATTTTGACTGCACAATCGGTTTTAACACCCTCGAAAACCATGAAAACGACACCCATGACGAAAACCTCGATATTTTTTGCAGCCGCCATCTTGGATTTACATTTTGACTGCACCATCGGTTTCAACACCCTCGAAAACCATGAAAACGACACCCATGACGAAAACCTCGATATTTTTTGCAGCCGCCATCTTGGATTTACATTTTGACTGCACAATCGGTTTCAACTTCCTCGAAAACCATGAAAACGACACCCATGACGAAAACCTCGATATTTTTTGCAGCCGCCATCTTGGATTTACATTTTGACTACACAATCGGTTTCAACTTCCTCGAAAACCATGAAAACGACACCCATGACGAAAACCTCGAACACTCCACTCCACTCCCCTCCCCTCCCCTCCCCTCCCCTATATATTTTGTATTGTGTATATAAAAACCTTATATTCAATCACACCTCCTTGCCCGTCGGAGTGGGGAGCGTGATGTTTTTTCGTTACGGAATTTCTAGATTCGGTCCCCGCGCTCAAGGCCCGCGATAGAAGCTATGCTTAATAAAAAAGTTACAAAAAATTAAATGACGGAAAAAAATCACGAAAAAGTGGAATAAGTAATGATCTTTATTTCGGATGTCGGTGCCAAAAAAAGTCAATGAAATAAAATACAAAGCGAACGAATGAGTTTTGATACAAGAGTTTTTTTTTTAAATTATTTAAAGTGTGTTGATGGAGTGTGACTTGCCTGCTTTCCGGGATTGCGACAATGTTTAGTTCCAGAGATATTTATTAACCAAGTTTGGAAAGGTGATTATTTTCACGTCGTTATTATCACTCCTTTTTCCCTTATCATACATACACGCGTGTATAATAAATCGTAACGGAGTGGGGCTGTAATTTATGGATGCGTTTCATTTTTTCTCGTGCGTAGGGGCGTTTTTTTTGGTTTGTGATCTGTTTGTGAACAATACAGAACGTGCAAATAATTTTATTGAAATATATCGTGTTCCGAGCCTAGGGTCCAAATATGATACAACCTTTTTGTATTAAATATTTCAGTAGATGTATTTGAGGTGCAAGTAATTATTGAGATTACTTCAACGAGTGGTAAAATTAATAAGTATTTCTTACATGATTTCAGGAGGTTTTCCGGAAACTACCGTCTAAATCCTACCATTATTTTATCAGTATTGCATTTTTTTTATTATATAACTATAAACAATAATATTATTGAAGCTTTACATACTAATACACATACTTGCACACTAATACCATTTTCATACTTCCGTCGTTGAACCTTTAAGACATAAATTCCTGGTAAACCCTCAGGTTGACACGAAAACACCCTTTTTAAATTACGAACTCTGTTTTCAGGCCTTTTTGATGATCGTAAAAATATCGAGTGTTTATCAACAAAAAGAGTGTGATGAACGACGCCGTAGTAAAACGCCAATGACGTTAAGCCTTAAGTGGCAAGGCCGGCGAGGTTATGTGCCGTTTAACCTACATAGAGAAAAATAAAATATCTCATGCCTTTAGTATCTACCTACTAAAGTCTACCCTCTCTTGCACATAATTATTATTACGTTTTAAAGGGGTAGATAGCAGCAACAAAATGTTACATTCTACGATCCTTAATCTTTTATGCATAATATTTTTGCTCCGATAAACGCTTTAATAACCCTTCCTAACATTTAAAAGCATCAGAGAAAATGTCACACATTTTTCCTGAATAAGCAAAAAAATATGAAAATCCATTTTTAACAGAGTTATATTTCATATTTTGTTGTTTAAAAAAAGATAAAGGTATTTTTTAAGAAAACGTCAAATAAAATCAACCTTTCCTATTTAGCTCCCACTTAACATTTCTAATTCTCAGTGCGAAGCTTTCAGGCGAGTCACATTCAGCCTCTGTTTTATATTCATGTAACAACAGCAAAACAATAAATTCGCATTTGTATGTTTGTAATTTGTCACGTAGGTACTGTTGTACTAAGTCGTTATAATTCTATTGTTGAGTTTACCGCGAGTTCGGGACAAGGAAAGTAAAAGCTATCATAAATCAGTCTTCAATTTCGGTCGGATAAAATCGATGAGAGGCGATGTATACCTAATTGTATGAAGGCACAAAAACTGCCTACTCTGGTTCGAACAGAAAGGCTTTATTCTGCCGACCGTTATCTGAAAGTTGTTAAAGACAGATTTCGTTAATGAGTTTTTGTTAGCCTTTCCCAGATGATGGTTATCAAAATCACTAGGCGTTATCCTTTGGGATTTAAACAGAATTTAAGCTTATCTCGTTATTTTCTTATGCGCGTACATTATCTATTCAAAGAGTTTTTAATGACTTTGATTTGTGGTCGGTACCAACATCCTATTTATTTATGGTTTAATAACAGATTAGTTCCCGGAATTTCAGAATGAAACTCGGCTAGTAGATAACCTTCTAGTAAGTTTCCAAGAAGCTAATGTAAGTTAAAATCAATTTTTGCTTGTTGCTTGCTTCTTTAGAAGCTCACTTGATTTATGGATTTAACTCAGCAGCTCTGTAGAAATATGTATGGTTTGAAAGTAAGTTGCTTTTTCTTGCTATAGGATTAAATTTTTGGTGAAGCCAGCTTTTGGTTTTTAAAGACTAGAATATTTTCCTGAATTTAATTTTCCTCTTAAAAAATAAAAATGTAATCTTTTTCTTGATTTTCTTCTTTTTCTGCGTGGCAACCACAAATTTAGGATTTTATTTAAAAAAAAAAAGACATAAGGCTCTGATGGACCCTTCGGGGATTACAGTCATGATGTGAGTATTTAAATCTATACTTAAATTATAAAGCTGAAGCGTTTCTTAGTTTGGTACATCGCGTTAATCTCATGAACTACTAATTCGAATTGAAAAATTCTTCATGTGTTGGATAGTTCATATATTGACGAAAGCTATAGGCTACGACAAAAAGGAGCCGAGTAACGGAATTGAAACCATGGGGAACAGCTATCTCTTAAAAAAAATAACATTTGAGAACATTAACACAAAATCTTTGTTGAATCGATATCATAATGGAAATATTATACATCACATCAGCATAAAAAAGACAGTGACAGCAAAAATACTTCCATTATATATATGTAAGTACATATTAAAAGCCTCTATTGGTTGTTTGATTAATGAACCTAAGTTCGAGAGCCGATACTCGAATATAGCTGAAAGAGTTTTTAGGTCGAGTCTCGAACATTCTTAAAGCTGAGGCTGACGGAAGCCTTTCGTTCTTCTCATTAAACTTACAACGTCATGTCTCTAAATAAGTATACTGTTATTGTAAGAAAGAACTGTTATCTTCTTAGCATTTTAAAGTCAGATTCAGGTGTAGGTAACCTGCCTTACCCTACCTTTAAGTAGGTACCTAAGCGACCGAAACAAAAGAAAAATACTAGTGCACTTGTATTTATTTTTATGTGTTGTAGAAGAAAAACAAGGCTAAACTAAATAATTAAGCACCTTATCCAAATATAATTATAATATTTCACCCAATTCGATAGAGCCGTTTCGTAGATACTAGAAACTTTATCCATTAGGTTCAAGAATTGCTCGACTAAGCTTATTGAAACAGATAAATGCATAGTTATATATTTTACACTCCATTTAATAACGAAAAGTAATAACATGTTTAAATATCATACTGTAATATTAAATATGTACAATCAAATCTTTAAAGCTAAGGAAAAGAATCACGGGGTCATTTAATTCTACATAGAAGTTGATAGCACTCGATAAAATCACAAAAAATATTTTATTTTCAGTATAAAAGTAATCGCTATATATTCGCAATAAAAATCTTCTAAAAAAAATCAAGCGATTCAGCGGCGTAATTTTTATGGGGCTGTAAAGACAGCGGACCTTTTTCGCGAATAAACACCGCGAATTCTATTTTGTTAGAGTGGAGTGCTTATACCTAAGTACCAGTTTATATTACTAGTTAATGCGCACGGCTTTGCTCGCGTGGATTTTTGTAAATGGATAAAAATTATCCTTTGCACACTAATCTTGGTGTACAAAATCTATGTGTGAAAAGAAAAACATACAAATTCGTTCAGTTGTGTATGTGAGTTAAATGCTTTTTGTAAATCCCACACACGATACAGGATCAATGCCTAGTGACCAATATTTTTTTTTTTTAAGGAAAAGTTAGCAAAACATCCATCCTTACATCCAACCATGTCCAGAAACTTTCACGTTTACAATAGTTGTAAGATTATGACATAAAGATCTGATATTTTTCTGGCCGGTTGTCTAAATCACGTGATAAATTCAACCTTATTCAGTTGGATTAATGTTAACAATCATTTATCCGAGATTTCGTGTTTTATCTGTTTCAATACATAGGATTTAGACAAAGTAGTTAGTCTAGGTCTGAATCTAGGTCCCCAATATTCTCAAGGCCGTATTTGGTTGCGTGGAGGACAAAATGGCGAATAATCTCAAGCAAATAGATTGCCTGTACCCAAATCACATGGGTAAGATAAGTTAGATTAATTACTATCTTAATAATGAGAGGCAAAAATAACAGTTTTATCTAAAGAAGGTCTGACATTTTAATGTCTACTAATATTGTACAGCTACTAACTTTTAATTAGGTCTTGTCTAGTTGATGTTTTTCTAAGGATTCTAAGCCGAAATATTTAAGAAAGTATATGTATACTTCGCTACTTTTCAACTTTATTGCCTCTACGTTTGATGAGACTGAATATTTCAGTAACTCAATTTCATGTCACAGCTGTATTTCGTTGAAATAGTTTTGTTTGTAGTTTTGTATACATAGTAGGTAATATGTTTTGTAACTATGGTCCTTTTGAGAACAAACGTAATTGTGTAATTTTTAAAATGTAATTTTCTATACATTTTTTACTTAAACTTTATTAATTTAAGTCGTCTTTCGTGTTGTTAAAAGATTAGGTTTATTTTATTTTAACTATAACTTGGATTAAATTCTAGAAGATTTATTTATAAATAGCTGACCCGTGCCCACTTCGTTGGGCAGTATTTCGGCTAATATGTATGATATCTTTATAATTTATAGCCTATAGCACTCACGGATAATGTAGCTTTCTACCAGTGAAACAATTTTTAAAATCGGTTCATTACTTCCGGAGATTACCCCCTACATACAAACTTACAAACATACAAACTTACAAACAAATGTTACCTCTTTATAATATTAAGTATAGATAAATGTATAATACATTAAATTTTCATAATTTATCAAGTCCTGAAACTGTTTTAAACAGATGTGATTACCTTAGTTTTGTAATACCTTTTACAAGATAAGTTTAAATTTAACATTTACGGAACGCAAACAATCACTGAATTTAGATTTCCTCATTTGAATCGATCATTTCGGCAGACCAATGGAATTTGTTCATTGCGCCGCGCTCCTTCTATATTAGCATTCGGAACGAGGCCGTGGTTTGAATCCGATTCGGTAATGACTAGGTAAACGATACCGGTGTCGGCTTCTTGAGATTTTTGGGTCATTTAATTTAAGCTTTCTTTGCCTTTTGTAGAATAGTAATAACATCAAAATTAATACGAAGCTTAAATATTCTCCTATCAGCTTAGTTTTACAAAAGTTAGATACTTTTGTAAAACTAAGCTGATAAAAACCAATTTATTTATTTTGTTTTGTGGGCAAAAATCATGTCTTTTATGATCTGTTATACAATTTTTAATTAAATTGACAGAGTATATTTTTATCTACCATCAGGCACCCCTAAAACAATTAATTACTACGTTAGGCAATTTTGTTTTAGTTTTTTTTGGCCTAAATGATCTCAGTTGGAAAATTTGCATGAATATCTAAGTACAGCAACTTATTTTTAATTACTGTGAAATATTCATGTGGCAGGAGAGCGCTAAAATACTAAATTAACATAAAACTTAATTGCGTGCACCTCGTTACTCTTTTACACTTGTTTCATCAAGTTGTAAACGTTGTTGCGAATGAACCTCGCTTGATTTATATTCAGCCAGCCTCGCCTCGCAAATTCTGAAAATATAGACTTTTATTTTTTTAGGTCAACCTAAGTGCTCGGCTGTAAATGCCCTTTTTTAGGACTCAGAGATGAATCTTGCTATATCTACTTTTGATCGTGACAGAGACAAATGTTCCAGTAAATTGTATTTTTATACACCAAAGTGTTTCTTACATTAATCTTAATTTTTGCTTGTTGCATTAATTTTAATGTTATTAACACGATGAAAATGAACAAAGAAGCTGAGTGAAAGAGTTATTTTCGTGTCGAGTTTCCTTAAGCGGAATAAGTAAACATTTCTTTTTCACGAAATCCTACTTCTTTTATTATCTAAGAGCGTAAGTAGATTAACTCGATTTATTAGGAATGTGATGTTTGGGGAGCGAATTATAAATCCTGGCTATTAAAAACGTGAAGACAGCATCAAAATTAACTGCTTTTCTCCTCGTAAAGTTGGTGGAATAAATTCCCTCACACGACATTGTTAAGTTCTGCTTTGATCGTGTGTAAGTTTGAATTTATGTAACGTGGAACTTTGAAGAATAGCGCATATAAAACTTAGTGTATAGAATAAAGTGATTTGCAGTGAAGTGAAAGTGTATCGATAAATTTTATTAATCGTTTTCTGTATAGGGGTGCTATGGCTGTATCAAAATTTACGATATGGATATTGCAGAAATATTCAGTACGCTGTGAAAACGAACAATGCTCGGGCGCGTAAGCTGTAGAGCTTATGGGTAACGTTCCTCTCTACATACAATCCGTTAGCGTTGAGCTGTTGAGTAGTCGATATTCAGTATAATATATCTTGCATAGCAACAATAAAGAAACAGTCTCACACTCCTGTGTGTTTCAAGAATGTTTTCTACACAACTGTTTATACTGCTTTATTAACAAACTTTACCCTTTACCTGAAGTTCTGAAATAGAGGGTAATCTTTAGAAGTATCTGAATTGTTTCACTACCCGAGTACCTATCTTTCTGTGACTAATTAAGTTTCTAAAGCTGCGGGTAATACCTATTTTGACATAAACCATATTAAAGTCTAGAGTAAAAAAGGATTTTCTTAAATAAACCTGTACTTCCCTTTTACTCAAGCATGTTTACACTGAGACCATAACAAGCATGAAATATAACAACCTACCTACCTACACGGATTAAGAAGAAGGCAGTAATAAAGAAAAAGAAAATGGTCAATTCCGGGGCCTGACGTACGAGAGACAATATCCGTACAAGGGCAAACGATAAAAGAAATTCGTCCCCGGGAATCTCGGCCTTCAAATTGAAAATGCCTATAGCCAACATTAAGCTGGGTTTGAAACCAACATTATGAAAAAGTTATGTGATATTTATTTCTGCTTCAATGATATCTGAAATTTTCATCCTCAGCTTTCTTGTAAAGTTGTAATCTTTTTAGTGAGATCCTTTCTTTGCCATATAAACCATTTTAGTCATTCCATTATGCAATGAATTAAGAACTGGAAAAGAAAATAATAATTAGATTTTTAGCAGACAAAACTGAAGCAGGATAAGATATTATTGTCTCAGTTTTATACACTTCAATACCAAAACATAAATAAATTCACGTTGTTCATCTTTAGTATTGCGTAGAGTTGTGCATACGCATTTTGTTCGTCAAAGAAATACCATTCTTTTTGTATTTCTGTTAAAACTCACCCCTATTTTTCTCACTAAAGTTAAAATAAACAAAAAGTCCCGTTCTTGGACAGCAAAAACCAAAACTAACAACGTAGTAACCTAAAAACCACTTAGTTTCACAAAAAACAGGCAACTTTTTGACCTAAGTTGGCTGCAACTAAAACATTGGATAATGTAAATTAGTTTAGCGCCTCAAGCCGTATCGGGTTGCTATTCCGTCAGACGCCAGACCCCGAGTACTTTACTCCGAGTACCTTTACTCCGAGTACTTTTTACTCGATCCCTGTTCAAAGTTTCTTAGTCGGGTGGGTAAATAGTTAATACACTCAGCTTCTATTTTATAAGTAGGTCGTTGGGTAAAAAAGCTTTGGTTAAACGCTAAAAATGCTTGTTTGAATTTATTTATGCCGTTTAAGATTGGTAACTGAAATAAGTGAGATAGGCTTCTTTCTTAGGTCTCTTTTCAGTCTCACGAGAAAGATGAAAACAGTCTTTTTCACTGAGGCAGTAACTTCACTCACTCGCCCGCGCCATTACCATAAATACCATAATGGGGGTTAACGGGGAGGTAATAGGCGACGGAGCCAACAAACTTTCGACGAGGTGAGTCGCCAGCTTGTTTGTCATTCCAAAGCATAATACGAGTATGAATTCGGGGAAAATGAAATCTAATATTTTTAAGACAAGGCATTGTTCATTTTATACCTAATGAATTCGTTTATTATACAACATTATTTTTAGTATATGCGAAACCTGAGTATAGTTTGTTCAGAATCAGTAACTGATTCGATTCCAATAATTTTTACACCATGTTAAATTTTTTTTCAAAAATTATTTTATTAAATTTTATCACCAGTAAATCACAATACAATCACCGTACGGTTAGGTACCAATAGGTGCCAAACTATTATCACGAGTGTATAACACAGGAGACGCAGTTTACGCGGGTGTACCGCGAAATGAGCATGTTTTTGAACGGACAGTCAGGTAATATACAAGCTTATAACTTTGTGATTTTTTATGATACGGTTTTAAAATTTTGCACATACTCGTAGATTCTTTACACAAAAATATTGGACAGGTGTATCGGGTTTCGCATAAACAAAAAATAATGTTGTATACATGTATATTTTATATATTAGTATATTTTATTAAGGGCATGTTTCACAATCGCTAAGTAATGTTATAAGTAAGCTACTTTGAACATAACTGCTCAGTAAACAAGTAAATTGCGTTTCACAATCCCTCAGTAAAGTTAATCACCACTTCATCTGGTTAGTAAGTTAATCATCGGATGGACTGCCAAGTACTTAGTCGTTTACTGGACAAGTAAATTTGGCAAATGTCATAAACCCAAGCGCCTATCAATATAATTTCGTTTTAAAATGGATATTTTTGATATTATTGAAGATGAATTTGATGAATTTTTTGATCGCGTGACGGGACCACGTAGGGAACCAATATTTCGAAATCGTTCGAATAATAAATGGAAGAATATGACGATACTGATTTCAAAACGAGATTTCGAGTCTCCAAAGTTGCTGTGAATTATGTTTTCTCTCCAATAAAGGACACAATAACTGCCCCTACATCCAGGTAACATGTTATTTATACCTATTCATCTAGGTATATACTTATAGGTACCTATTGTAGGTGTTTTTCATGTGTTATTCTTTTTTCGTACTATGTTATTCATCTATCTAGTTTAATTAGCGTGTCATTTTCTTCGCGCGTGAAATTACAACCCCTTTCCCGTTTTTGAGCCATTTTATGTAAACAACAAAGTTTTCGTAAAAACTCCAAATATCACGGTATGACATTTGAATGTAACCGACTGAAACATGACATTGACAAGACCTAATTCCTACAGAAACATTGATTCTTAAATACCTATTGATAAAAAGGTGAAATTAGTCACATTATAATTATGCCAATTTACTATTTTTACATCAAAATTATCTTACTATATACTCGGTAAGTATAACGAGAAACATTTTGTAATCATTATTCTGAGATTATTACACATTTAAAAGATACTTAAATTATTCGTACATTGAAACGAAACGTTAAACTCTAATGTTGCCAGCACACCCTTGAGTTAGTATTGATTAGTTACTCTTTACTTTAATTTACTGATTGGGTGATTGTGAAACGCAAAAAAAGTTAACGAAAGGATTTAACCTATAAGTAGTTAACTCGTTGAGTAACTACTTAAACCTTTACTTATTGATTGTGAAACAGACCCTAAATAGCCTAAACGTCGTGTCTTTTCCACTTCATCAATCACTCTCTTCCCTCAATTCCTCAATTTCTGGCCATGCTTTTCCCGCGAATATGTTCACATCGTCACACCACGCACGCCGCGGTCGATCTCGATGGCGATGTCCAGTGAGTGACGATCATTGCCCACCTCTAAGCTCCCTGTGTTTAATACATTTAAATTATAAAATATATTTATTTATATTAGGTACCTCGTCTGTCCTACTTACGTGAACGGTTCCTACAAAGATTAAATTAATTCAGCGTTTGCCTCGAGCCTTTACAGGGAGGTGTGTATTACTAAACTAACTACCCTCATTTTAACAGTTATGTTTTGCCTTCCGTGTAGAGAACAATATGAGACCTGTATATACACAGTTAAACTAAATTAGCGAGTGAACCTCCTTATACATAATTTAAAAAACGTCAGAACTAAGAAAGAAAACAATTTCTTGAACTGACACATTCATGACAATTAATTAATTAAATAAACCTAATAAAATTAAAACTACAACAGTACCAGTAAAAACAAACGTAAATTATAATAAATAGGGAATTAGATTAGATTATTTTGTACATCTTTGAACGCCATTGTGTACTCAAATAGTTCGAATGTCTGACAATCAAATGATATTTTTTGCCCAGTCGGTGGATTGTGTTCAAAAATACCCTTGAATATTCATCTAATAGTCAACCTATAATATCCCCACTGCTGGGACACGGACTTCTCTATGTGGAAAAGAGTAATCTGTAATCCATCACGCTGGCCCAGTGCGGATTCGTAGAACCTTTCCGACCAGGCCATCAATGCTCTTCATAGGGTTACTTCTGCTATTCTTTTTATCTTGGTAAAAGCACCAAATGAGTCCTCCACCCAGGGAGGGACGTTAGGGACTGTCAAACCCTTTACGTTTCAGGTTCACGGTTACCTTACGAGACAGTCCCGCGACCCCGGCAGGCTTTGGCCCTCTAAGGAAGGCGTCAGATACTTCTGCTCTAATGGCGGAATTGATTGATGCATTAATATATTCTTAGAACTACAATCAAAAACTATCTAATCTATTTTATGGTCTATACTAATTTTTCTTGAGTTAAGTACAACATATCGATGTACCATATCATTCGATGTGTTGCGAACATCGACTGAAAACTAATTCTCTTATTGGCACATCGGTAATCTTACTCAGTACTCTTTGAATTCTGCTGGGAGTGCTGTGTATGCTGGTTAATATTATTTTTTGATTAGTTATGTCTGAGGTTATAATTAAACTGGGGGCCATGTTTAAATTAAATGAAGAAAGCTACTGAGTCCCCAGGAGGCGTCTGTTCTAGATTAGTTTTACGTGAAGGCTTTGTAACCTAAAATAAACTCAAAAGCGAACAACACACTCTAGCCACATTCTTGGTCGTGTCAAGCATGATTCGATAATCTCCTTTAAAGCCAAAGTACAACGACTTCAAAGATAAACTCCCTCAGCTTAAGAATGTTCGTTATCATGTCTTGTTTACATCAACGATTTCACAAATCGTTAAAATTTCACGTCACACGAGTAAAGTGGCGCATGGCTCCCAAATTACAGAGATTAAGGGCATATTCCATCGCCGTGCGTGAGGTAACGATGTTTTACTTTTATGTCGCACTGAAGTTCTAATGTGTTAGCAATTTGTGCTTGAAGGTTGATTCAGGGGGTCTAATGAGTAAAGGAAAACACGGGTACGGATACAGATTAACGAACGTAACTACCATCAAAATAAAATTTGCGGACGGATAATACCGCCACGACTGAAGTCCTTTTGACGCAGCGCTAGTGTCTGTGTCATTACGTTAATTTGCATTAAAAAATGCAGTTTGTATCACGAATTTTCGCAGGTTATGGTGGCGCGGATTAGTCGTTTCGTGGTTTCGTTTTAGATTAGACCCTCTAAAGTTTGTCAGTAAATAGGAATATACAAGTTCTTAAGATAAAAATTCATTTCATTTTTGTTAATGGAAAAATTATAAGCTTGTAAGCATAAATTATGTATATGTTGGAACTGTTTTTTATCGAGCGACACGCATCATAAAGCCAAGTGGTTCCAAGCCAGACGGAATAACATAAATATTAATATCGATATTGATCTCATCATGTACTCATACGAGGTTCTTCCAAAGTGGCACTACAGCTTATACATACTCAGTGATAATGGACTTTCCAACTCTATAGAAAAATCTGGTCGTCTTGGAAAAACAGTCTTGCAATTCAATCGCGGAATACAATGCGAAATGCATTTGAGACTCCATTTTGTCTGGCTGCACACATCAATTGATTTTTAAAGTGAGAATAAATTGGCCAATCTTCAATAGCGTTTTTTTCAACGGCGGTATCTAAAATGCGATTTTTAATGGAGCAATTTTGATCCCATTTTGGTTGAAATTTGTTGAAATTTGTACTCGTAGATTGATGTCCGATTCTGGACCATGTTTTAATTGATAGCCAATATTAAATAAAATATAATAATATAATACTAAACTATTTTTATGTTCTACAAACGTCGTCAATTCAATACACCTTACTTATAACATTTCTTAAACAGGGCTTCAAAGTAAACGCTACACTTAATGCTCAACTTCCCTTCAAGACTTTAACAACTTGTGTGCAATGAGTTTACCTTCCATAATCACCTTCGAACCTCGTATCTCGTATGTTTTCATCTCATACTATATGAGATGAAAACAATCGATACACAACGCGGGGTGTGAAAATTGAATATACACACTCGACTGGTCTTATTTTATTCACGAGAACTTCGTATGGTACGTATGTCTATTCCTATAAACCGCTAATCTATTAAAAAGGTTTGCATAATTCCGTATAACGCATTTAATTCCGTCTAAGCGTTATTCGTTCCCTTTGATATTGGAAAATTGTAGCTGTCGGTATTATTGAAATTGATGTCACAGATTTAATATTAGCCGAGAGTTTCATTTACGTTATAATGTAATGGAAATGGAATTAATCATCGCGTTTTTTTTTAGTTGACAGTTTGTTTTGTTTTTTTTTGCCTATTATTTGTTGGTCACACTTTTGTGTCTTAAATTAAATTGCTGAACTGTCATTATCGATTTTGGAACAGAAAAAGTGAGACTAGAGCTTGTTTTTTTTGCACACTATTTGAAAAAGGAGAAATAAGGGGGCGGGGACCGAAATTGAGGGCAAATTCTCCCACCTGCCGTTAATGAAGTCCTGAGCTACTAAAGTTTCGACTTGTTTACAATATAATTAGAACTCTAACAATATTAGCAAATGGTTGCAAATGAGTATTCAAGCTTAGTCCGTGCAGATAAGTAAAGATAAGGGATTTGTGTGTTCGTAACATCGGTGTTTGCCAACTTTCCATGTAAATAATAATGTGTTTATAAAATATACTGAAACTGAAACTGCTTTACCAATCGTGACAAAGAGAACAAATAATGGACGGTTGTAATTTTACTTTGGTATAAAGTAAACAAAGTTATATGGGCTAGGAATAGGTAATGACTCTGTGGGATTGCGTTCAAGTGCTACAAAACTAGTATATAAGGCAGGTATATAAGTAACTAGACAGAGGCACTGATATTTTTTTGTTTTTAAAGTGTGGTGTTTTTTCAAACGTTGCTTCTCACTAGGAATTTCTCCTGCGTCATGGTTGCGTTTACAAAAATTTAAAAGCCTAGGCCCGAAACAACTTTTTGTAGATCATACAAAATAATATTTGCTCCGTGCGGGAATTGGTCAGCCAATGCGCTACTGTAAAATTTATATTTATTCTCTAAAAAAATAATATTAAAAAAAACAAAAAATCCGACTGCGTAAACAAAACTAAAAAGAACGAAACAAGCCCAGTAGTTTAGAATTCACTCATTCACACTCACAGTCGGGGCCCCTTGGGAAGATTTGATTGGTATAATTTGAATGGGCCCCGACTGTGAGTGTGAATGAGTGAATTCTAAACTACTGGGCTTGTTTCGTTCTTTTTAGTTTTTTTACGCAGTCGGATTTTTTGTTTTTTTTTTTTAATATTAATTTTATTTTACTATTTTTAGTTTTTGTTAGCATTTATCAGTCCAAATTAAATTGAAACATATAAGTTAAATATATTTTGGTAAACCATTTTTAAAATCCTTTAATTTGATACCCCACTTGATAGAAATGAGAGATTTTAAAAAAATATTTTTGGTTCGGAACCCTTTGCACACGAGTTCGACTCGCACTTGGCCAGTTTTATGTACCCAGTGACACTCTCACGTTTAAGACGAATCTAACGACACCTCTCAAGTTAAAATCTATCAAGCCGTTTAGGCTGTAGAGCAACACACAGAAACATACATAAATACATACATACACTCGAAAAACATAACCCTCCTGGCGCAGTCGGGTAAAAAGTAGAGGAAGTTTATAGAAATGATGAAAATAGATGGACTGTGCAAAGAATGATATGGCTAGAATGAAGGTAAGTAACTGTTGATATTTATGACGAGTAGAAGAGAGGTATGATAAAAGATGACTTGCATTGAATAATCAACCATTTTTGTAATGTTTCCACTGCTGGAGCACAGGCCTCCCCTCTGTAATAGGTAGTGGACCCAGCGCGGGTTGAGAGATGTCATATGTTTTCGATTTTTTCTAGGATGCTGTTTTCGTTACGATTTTTTCCTTCGCCTTTTTACGGATAGTCAGGTGATGATATCAATAATACAAAGCAATGCGCTTGGCTGGCTTCGAACCCTCGACCTATAACTGTTCCAACTGCTTTCGCAGCCCCATAAAACTGAACTTGAAACTAAGACATGAAGGATATCTCTTTAGATGACTTTTATTAACATCAGTATCAACGATCAATAAACATTTTGTTCAGTAATTATTATTTATTTAATTTATATTAGCTACTCATTTCCATGTGAAAATGGTCTGCTTTAAATAAAATTACCAATGGAAATACATTACTCACACAAAATTTAATGTTACGCACCATTTGTTATTTAAATAAATGATTTAAGTTAAATAATTATAATATATCAGGTGCACAGCGAGGTTCAGGAGAGACTGCGTCACGGTCTTATTGCACAGTTTTCGGAGCTGGTCTCTTAAAAGCACCCAGATCTCTTTTTCATTTGTGATGATGGTGACCACCGGGGTTGTTTCACACTCCCCGGTCTTATCTCCGAATACCTTTAGATGGTTTCAACCCAACAAAAAAAAGATAGTCGTATGTATGTAATGGGCTGGTCATGTCTGCCGTAGAATCGACAAAAGGTGGAGTGGAAAGGTTGTCGAATGGAGACCGCGTGTAGGTAAACGTAGGGTGGGACGCCCCCCCGGCAAGATGGACCGATGACCTGAAGAAGGTGGCTGGCAGTGGCTGGCAATATGCTAAAACGATGATGATAATGTAATGTTCATCATCTGCCTAGCTAATTTCCAAATAAATGTTTGGGTCGGCTTTCAGGCTAACTGAAGGTGTAGCTGAATACCAGATTTTGACATGGAGTACTTTCTTATGTGATTTTGACTACCCAGTTAGTACTGTCTAACAAAAAATCCCTTGGTAAGATTGGTCGTCATACATTCGGGCCACTAATGGTAGCCATACGCCATCCTGCCTATCGAACGATCGATTTGACGCTTGCAATTGTTTCAAATTGGCAGTTCGTCCATATACACCATACACCATACTGCCTATCGTACGATCGATTTGACACAACTTCAAATCTGCAGCAGCGATGCCAACTTAGCAACTTTATAGCTAGATCTAGCTATTATTCGGTGACCGATAGCTACAAATTTATAAAATTGTAGCTGTCGTCACCGAATAATAGCCAAATGCATCACTGCTGCCGATTTGACGTTGTGTCAAATCGATTTGATGACCTATCAAATTGGCATGTCATGCCATCAAATTGGCATTTTTAAACAATTGCAATTTGAAACAATTGCAAGCGTCAAATCGATCGTCGATAGGCAGGATGGTGTATGGCTACTTTAACTACATGTTGCGACTGTCGAAAGATTAACAAATGACAGCCGGGACCAACGACTTACGAGTAACATGTTCTTTGAAGCGCAGATGAGACTCGGTAGACGATATTGACAAGCGCGGCTATTCTTTAAAGATCGTCCATTGTGGTTATTATTACTTAACCATGATGTTTTCCAGTAGATACGTAGAGTAATAGTAATCTAAACATGGTACAAAAAACTCCCTTTCAGGCTGTCTGTACGGCAATAACTACGAAAGGACTTTACCAAATTGAATATTTTATTGTTTTCGTTATAATTGTCATGTCAAGGTTTGTATGTAAGAAAGTTTTCACAAAATCCTCCGGGTAGATCGTAAAGAATCCGAGGAGGGTGGATTTATGATAATATATTATTCTACGAATATCTTTCGAGAATAGTAAGCATAGATAAGAGAAACACAGTTCTCTACTTCAATTGCCCTGGGGCACGCTCGCAGCGGCTTTGTACTAACTCGAATTATTTTTTTTATCTACTTACTAACATACTTTGAATTATAATAACATTTCTGTTTTATTGCCTTGGGCAAAAGTATGGTCAAATTGTGGCTGAGAAGGTTACCGAGCGGTTGGCGTCGTCAATGAAGAACCAAAACTACTACGATAACAGTTACGAAAAACGTGAGTTATGAAAGCAGATTTATTTCGTGAAGAAGGCTAAAAGTGAAATAACAAAAAGATTTTACGTAAATCATTGTGAAAGGGATGACATGAGTGGCAACTTAAGCTGCTCATTATTATTATTTGATATTAAAATTTACCAATTATTATGTATGTTCATCAACGAATCCTTTGTCATTAAATTATTGTTTTAACTCATACTTTTGGCTCATAACAGAACCTTTCGATCTTTTCAAGTTTAATAAAATTATTTTGATTGAAAACACACTGAAAATAACCCTTAAATCCACGTTACTTATTTAAGATAGCTTTTAATCCTATCCTATAGTTTATTCATCAAACATCCGAACATATTTATATAAAGTCTATTTCTAAATATTTCATAATTTGTAAATATTCAGTAAAATTGAAGGAAATTCCAGTAGGCATTCATCTAAAAAACTAATATAAACTTGAACCTAAATAAAACCATTTTTCGTTTGCGTTCATAAGGGCACAGTTTTTCCCTTTATATTTTTTTTAAATGTTTATTTTTCTTTTTGTCACTAACAAAAAGTATTTCATTGTTACAGGTAGAACCATTTTGAACTCTACTACCCTGAACAAAAGGACCGGAAAATAAAAATCATTAAATCATCTTCACAGGGTAGGTAACCCCCAAAATGTATTTCCTGCCAGTAATTATTTACCGAGTAGTTTATGTGCGACGCACGTATGCCAAAAATGCCTTTTATTACGACGAGCCACTGAATTATGGGCTCTATCTGTATGAAGCAGGTTCTATTTACACTTGATTGTGAGACCGTCTGTTTGTATTACTAACCAGATACTATATCTTATACTCTGTTCTTTTTATTATGATTGATATGACATACCAATATACAATGCCATTTTTTTTTCTTCCATTTTTTCGACACAGCAAATGACGTCAAAACTATGAGTAATGTTAAGCTCTGACTTATTATTTAACTTATTAATTTTTAACAATTTATATTTAGGTGCAATATTTTTAAATACTCAATTAATTTCAAACATATAATTATAAAATATGATGGTGAAAAATCAATCTATAGGAGAAAATCTGGCCTGATAATCTATTTAAATTATGCAATACGCTTAATCTAAAACATGTTTTTAATTATAATGGTAGGTAAAGTTAAATCTCTCGTTTAGTCATAATTTAGAATGATTTCTGCCTAAATATTACCTATATATTTTCTTAATTTTAAAATTCTCTTACTTTTACAGTTAAGAAAGTTTCTATATACCATAATTATTCTATATTTCTAATATTTCTACAACGAACAAAGTTTAGAAATTCTGGAAATATCTTCATATCAGAAACGTTTGTGTAAACATTGGAATAATGTGGATAAACTGTAAACAATATGAATTGCAAACAACGCATTGTTTGAACGAAGTTAAATAAGGGGAAAACGGTATTCGTAACATTTGCATTTATCTACTTTAAGCATTGACTTATGAGGGATATTGGGTATGTTTGTAGTTGACTAAATATCTGTTTGTAAGTATTAAGTTACTGTAATTGATGTAAGTAAATAATTCGTTTTAGAAATTCTCAAAGAATTCATCCATTCCGTGACCTTATTTCAATATATTTGGAATAAGCACAACATGTATTTTCTATCTATGTACAACATGTATTTTGTATGTATATATATATTATATTTATTTCGCTTATGAGTTGCGAACGTTTGAAAGATTTAAACATAAATAAATGTTCACCTCATATCTCAAATAATCATTCTGCACGTTCATAAATAATTATAAAATGAACACAGAAGGGATGCTCACAATTTCGAGCGAAACTTCATAAAGGAGAAAATCCGAAACCCGAAAAGGTCCTGTTTAAAATTATCCGGGAAGCTGCTTCATTTTGACACGCTTTAACGGTTCAACTTCCAGCCTTTCTCTCCACACACAGACGTCTCGAAACACGGAGATATTGCAAATATTTCACATATTTTGTTTGAAGTTATTGCTATTTTGCATATAAACAGAAGTTGGGCAAAACATGTCGAACGCAATAGAGTATTGATAACACAAAATTAATACGAAATTTAATAAAATAGGGAATTTAATCCATGACATTATTACTTTTAATTTAAACGCGGGACAAAAATCCAGGCTTATCTGCATCCAAGTCTGGATTTTTGTCTTGAATTAAAACGGAATTTAATCTCAGCCACTTATTTTTATTTTATCCATGCAAGCTAATAATGGTTTATGGTAATATTCGTCCAAGTGTTAAAATGTCCACATGTCAGTCTAACCTAATGTTTTTATTATTTATTATATTTCTATTTCGTTAGAATGAAGTTTTGCAAAAATCAACAAGTGTTATAATGTCCAAAAGTCATATTGTACATGGTTCAAAATCCTAGGTTTTGTAATAAAACGACGGCGACACCTGGATTTTTTTGTAGATAGATATTAGAACAAATTTAAATATTTTTTATTTCAAAAGCCCTTTTCGTTCCAATGTCGATAAACAATTTATATTTGTAGATATAAAATCATTTTCACTTTTTGTCGTATGGACATTTTGTCACTTGATCTTTAAAACAAAACTTTTGACTTTTTTACTTAATGATGTGTGGACAATTTAACACTTTTTTTTTTTTTTAGGTGGTAAAATCATCAAATGAGTCCGCCCGCCCTGGGTGGGGCGGAAGGGACTGTCAGACTCTTACTGACTAAAATCCACCCGTGTTCCTTCGGATGCCCTTTACGTTCCGGGGCCACGGTATCCTGGGTTAAGAAAAAACCCGCGACCCCAGCAGGCATTTGACGCGAAACACGACGCGCCACCGACCCGGGCTTGTTCCTTGGTCGGACGGCGAGCTACCCATTACTCACCGTCCACAAGCCCGCTCCGCCGCTGTGCCCTCTGCTGATCAGAGGGACACGCGTTGGAGCGTCCACACGACAGGCTATTCGCATACGGGCAAAGAGACCCCTTAGGCACACAGTGCCTAAGGAAGAGTTTTTGCCCGCATCCCAGGGTGCACCGGCCCGAAAAACTGGTCTTCCCCCCGGACGTATCCGAAAGGGAACTCCAGTCCACGGGCGCACGTGGAGGTTTCCTGTCATAGCACCCCACAATTTAACACTTGGACGAATGTTACCATAATTCCTAATAATGTATCAACGTATTATATTCACCTTTATCTAAACATTGTGAATGGGATTTATTGGTGAGAAAAGAGAATTTCATGTGATAGTTATTCTATAATAAGTTCCTATAGTTACCAGAACCATGACACGTGTAGATGTTTACTGTCTGAGTAGAAGCCTTCGAAGATAACCATACAACTATACAGTATAGTTATAGTACGCAAGGAGATAAAAGCTAGCGATGTAGTTGGTATGTCTATAGGTATGAAGGCAAAGATCACAGCGGTTGGTATTCGGCTCAATGACTAGCTTCCAGCACACTTCAGTGATATTATATAGGATTGTTTTAATTATACGTAAGCTGCTCAGATATGCCGCGGCATTAAGGCGGGCTTTCAGTAATTTTTAAGATTTTCAAACGTCTGAAAGTCTCATTAACAATGATATTTTTAATAAAAAAAAATCATAATATTAAAGTTGAACATATCCTCGAGTGAATGGTAAAGATAGAAACACGAATTGGAATAATTGGCTCGATAGAAAAAAATCTCAAACATGACACTAAATCACAATTTTCAAACATCCACTGCTTAGAGATTTCACAATGAATTTATATGAAACTTATAAAAATAAAAACTGCTCATTATTTAGAAGTGCATGGTAAAAGCAAATTTTAAAATTTCGTTATAATTTTTCTCCAAGAAATAAAATACCCAAAATATTGGCATTATTTCGCTCACCGGGCGCTCGCCAGTACCCGCCGAGGCGTGATAGAGGATGGACGTACGTCGTTGCTGCGCAAAAATTCCCCCCGCGCGGTTACGTAAGCAGGCATAGAACTGAACTACTACATGGAAACAAAGTCACACACACAAGCGATTACGTGTTAGTTGCGGGAATAGAATAAAATAGTCAAGTGATCTAATTTTGAAACGATGTAATTTTTCTTTATGGACCACTTATTTTTTAGCTAGGATGCGAACTTGATGGAGTGACCTGAAGGTCTACATCGGTCACTGCCACTGGAACTCGGCGACGGATCGAACTAGATGTGCCGAGTTTGGGCTCGTTTTGTAAGTTATGATGAGATCTTACCACCGGACTTGATGGAGTGACCTGAAGGTCTACATCGGTGACTGCCGCTGGAACTCGGCGACGGATCGAACTAAATGTGCCGAGCTTGGGCTCGTTCTGTTAGTTATGATGAGATCTTACCTCCGGTCTTGATGGAGTGACCTGAAGGTCTACATCGGTGACTGCCACTGGAACTCGGCGACGGATCGAACTAGATGTGCCGAGTTTGGGCTCGTTTTGTAAGTTATGATGAGATCTTACCACCGGACTTGATGGAGTGACCTGAAGGTCTACATCGGTGACTGCCATTGGAACTCGGCGACGGATCGAACTAGATGTGCCGAGTTTGGGCTTGTTTTGTTAGTTATGATGAGATCTTACCTCCGGACTTGATGGAGTGACCTGAAGGTCTACATCAGTGGCTGTCACTGGAACTCGGCGACGGATCGAACTAGATGTGCCAAGTTTGGGCTCGTTTTGTAAGTTATGATGAGATCTTACCACCGGACTTGATGGAGTGACCTGAAGGTCTACATCGGTGACTGTCACTGGAACTCGGCGACTGATCGAACTAGATGTGCCGAGTTTGGGCTCGTTTTGTAAGTTATGATGAGATCTTACGCACGGACTTGATGGAGTGACCTGAAGGTCTACATCGGTGACTGCCACTGGAACTCGGCGACGGATGGAACTAGATGTGCCGAGCTTGGGCTCGTTCTGTTAGTTGTGATGAGATCTTACCTCCGAACTTGATGGAATGACCTGAAGGTTTACATCGGGGAGTCGGAAACTCGGCACATCTAGTTCGATCCGTTGCCGAGTGCCAGTGGCAGTCACCGATGTAGACCTTCAGGTCAATGCATCAAGTATGGACGTAAGATCTCATCATAACTAACAAAATGAGCCCAAACTCGGCACATCAAGTTCGATCCGTCGCCGAGTTCCAGTGGCAGTCACCGATGTAGACCTTCAGGTCACTCCATCAAGTCTGGTGGTAAGATCTCATCATAACTTACAAAACGAGCCCAAACTCGGCACATCTAGTTCGATCCGTCGCCGAGTTCCAGTGACAGTCACCGATGTAGACCTTCAGGTCACTCCATCAAGTCCGGTGGTAAGATCTCATCATAACTAACAAAACGACCCCAAACTCGGCACATCTAGTTAGATCCGTCGCCGAGTTCCAGTGGCAGTCACCGATGTAGACCTTCAGGTCACTCCATCAAGACCGGAGGTAAGATCTCATCATAACTAACAAAACGAGCCCAAACTCGGCACATCTAGTTCGATCCGTCGCCGAGTTCCAGTGGCAGTCACCGATGTAGTCCTTCAGGTCACTCCATCAAGTCCGGTGGTAAGATCTCATCATAACTAACAAAACGAGCCCAAACTCGGCACATCTAGTTCGATCCGTTGCCGAGTCCCAGTGGCAGTCACCGATGTAGACCTTCAGGTCACTCCATCAAGACCGGAGGTAAGATCTCATCATAACTAACAAAACGACCCCAAACTCGGCACATCTAGTTAGATCCGTCGCCGAGTTCCAGTGGCAGTCACCGATGTAGACCTTCAGGTCACTCCATCAAGACCGGAGGTAAGATCTCATCATAACTAACAAAACGAGCCCAAACTCGGCACATCTAGTTCGATCCGTCGCCGAGTTCCAGTGGCAGTCACCGATGTAGACCTTCAGGTCACTCCATCAAGTCCGGTGGTAAGATCTCATCATAACTTACAAAACGAGCCCAAACTCGGCACATTTAGTTCGATCCGTCGCCGAGTTCCAGTGGCAGTCACCGATGTAGACCTTCAGGTCACTCCATCAAGACCGGAGGTAAGATCTCATCATAACTAACAGAACGAGCCCAAGCTCGGCACATCTAGTTCGATCCGTCGCCAAGTTCCAGCGGCAGTCACCGATGTAGACCTTCAGGTCACTCCATCAAGTCCGGTGGTAAGATCTCATCATAACTTACAAAACGAGCCCAAACTCGGCACATCTAGTTCGATCAGTCGCCGAGTTCCAGTGACAGTCACCGATGTAGACCTTCAGGTCACTCCATCAAGTTCGGTGGTAAGATCTCATCATAACTAACAAAACGAGCCCAAACTCGGCACATCTAGTTCGATCCGTCGCCGAGTTCCAGTGGCAGTCACCGATGTAGACCTTCAGGTCACTCCATCAAGTCCGGAGGTAAGATCTCATCATAACTAACAAAACGAGCCCAAACTCGGCACATCTAGTTCGATCCGTCGCCGAGTTCCAGTGGCAGTCACAGTCACCGATGTAGACCTTCAGGTCACTCCATCAAGTCCGGAGGTAAGATCTCATCATAACTAACAAAACGAGCCCAAACTCGGCACATCTAGTTCGATCCGTCGCCGAGTTCCAGTGGCAGTCACCGATGTAGACCTTCAGGTCATTCCATCAAGTCCGGAGGTAGGATCTCATCATAACTAACAAAACGAGCCCAAACTCGGCACATCTAGTTCGATCCGTCGCCGAGTTCCAGTGGCAGTAACCGATGTAGACCTTCAGGTCACTCCATCAAGTCCGGAGGTAAGATCTCATCATAACTAACAAAACGAGCCCAAACTCGGCACATCTAGTTCGATCCGTTGCCGAGTCCCAGTGGCAGTCACCGATGTAGACCTTCAGGTCACTCCATCAAGACCGGAGGTAAGATCTCATCATAACTAACAAAACGACCCCAAACTCGGCACATCTAGTTAGATCCGTCGCCGAGTTCCAGTGGCAGTCACCGATGTAGACCTTCAGGTCACTCCATCAAGACCGGAGGTAAGATCTCATCATAACTAACAAAACGAGCCCAAACTCGGCACATCTAGTTCGATCCGTCGCCGAGTTCCAGTGGCAGTCACCGATGTAGACCTTCAGGTCACTCCATCAAGTCCGGTGGTAAGATCTCATCATAACTTACAAAACGAGCCCAAACTCGGCACATTTAGTTCGATCCGTCGCCGAGTTCCAGTGACAGTCACCGATGTAGACCTTCAGGTCACTCCATCAAGTTCGGTGGTAAGATCTCATCATAACTAACAAAACGAGCCCAAACTCGGCACATCTAGTTCGATCCGTCGCCGAGTTCCAGTGGCAGTCACCGATGTAGACCTTCAGGTCACTCCATCAAGTCCGGAGGTAAGATCTCATCATAACTAACAAAACGAGCCCAAACTCGGCACATCTAGTTCGATCCGTCGCCGAGTTCCAGTGGCAGTCACAGTCACCGATGTAGACCTTCAGGTCACTCCATCAAGTCCGGAGGTAAGATCTCATCATAACTAACAAAACGAGCCCAAACTCGGCACATCTAGTTCGATCCGTCGCCGAGTTCCAGTGGCAGTCACCGATGTAGACCTTCAGGTCATTCCATCAAGTCCGGAGGTAGGATCATCATAACTAACAAAACGAGCCCAAACTCGGCACATCTAGTTCGATCCGTCGCCGAGTTCCAGTGGCAGTAACCGATGTAGACCTTCAGGTCACTCCATCAAGTCCGGAGGTAAGATCTCATCATAACTAACAAAACGAGCCCAGCAAACTCGGCACATCTAGTTCGATCCGTCGCCGAGTTCCAGTGGCAGCCACCGATGTAGACCTTCAGGTCACTCCATCAAGTCCGGAGGTAAGATCTCATCATAACTAACAAAATGAGCCCAAACTCGGCACATCTAGTTCGATCCGTCGCCGAGTTCCAGTGGCAGCCACCGATGTAGACCTTCAGGTCACTCCATCAAGTCCGGAGGTAAGATCTCTTGAGTCTGCTATAGCCGTGTTTTGATGCGGACGTGTTGCTGACATAATATATTTTGTCCAAGTCGTGTAGCGCGGCGCAAGCCGTCGCTCGGAGTTTTAATCACCATGAGTCAACAACTCGTGGCGAACGAATTACTGGCGTTCCTACAACAGAAGCTGGATGTGATGGATGAGGTGTCTGCTATCCAGATCTGCACGTCGAACTTCAGTGAGGATGATATTGCGGCTTCTAAGCTGCTCTTGTATCAACTAACAAAGAAGACAGACCAGATGGTGTCCCGCAGACGTGACGGGACTAAGAAAAGCGTGCAGGACATCATAACCCTGCTGAAAGAGACCGACCCTGACGACGTGCCGACGTTTGTGGCGAAGGATCTACACAAGCTCCCTCCCGTCACTTTCGACCACGTCGACGTAACGAGCCTGCTGAAAGACATCGTTTTTCTGAAGGCAAGCCTTGTGGATGTCCAGAAGAGGTTGGATGCATCCCAAATTACAGTTGCCGATTTGCGCAATGAACTTATACAGTTGCGTAAAACAGTAGCGGTAACTGGGTCACCATCGAGTGCATCCAATATCAACATGTGTCGCGGAGCGGGCCTCGATCTATCGGGGGCAAGTTTTGCGTCAGCGGTTTTGTCGTCGCCCGCGCCGTCGCCGTCGAATGCTGAGCCTGCAAAACGTGCAACATGCGCGCCCCGCAGCTCCGCTCCTGCCCCTGCGGCTCCTCCGTGCTCTGCCGCTCGAGTTTCCCGACCTTCCAGTCAGCTGCCCAAGTCGATAGAGTCAGCAAAAAACATCGTCGCCGTGAGTAAGGTCACTACAGCTACGAAGCCCATGCCTGAAAAGGCATCGAAGTGGGCTGATGATGATGGTTTCGTGACGGTGCAAAGGAGGAAGCGTCGTCAGCGAACCAACAAGAACCGCTGCGGCACGGCTCCTGTGGAGCCCAACACTATACGTGCTGCAAAGCCGAATACGCCGGTGTATATCTCACGCCTACACTACACCACTAAGGCTGAGGACATCGTGGAGTACGTGCGACAAAAGATCAAATACACGCCGAGAGTTCAGCTGCTGGAATCGCGCCGCAACGTCAATTTCAAGGCGTTCGTGGTGCGTGTACCAACATGTTTGCTGCACCTCGTCATGGAGGAGAACTTTTGGCCGCAGGACGTGGTGTTCCGTCGCTTCCGCGGACAAGTGCCACTGGAGTGCGCTATAAATTAGTGCCAAGTGAAGTGTTTACTAACATAGATTTAAGTTTCTATATACTAACACAAACTGTACTATAATAATATATATGTTAGACTATAAGGTATATATCTATGGGCCCAAGTAGCCTGAAATAAAGTGGATATTATTATTATTATTATTATTATTATAACTAACAAAATGAGCCCAAACTCGGCACATCTAGTTCGATCCGTCGCCGAGTTCCAGTGGCAGTCACCGATGTAGACCTTCAGGTCACTCCATCAAGTCCGCAGGTAAGATGTCATCATAACAAAACGAGCCCAAACTCGGCACATATTAAATACTAGCACTCCGCCCGCGACTTCGTCCGCGTGATTTTAGAACTTTGCCTTTGTGAATTTCTACTACCGGACACCCTCTGTTTGGGATAAGAAAATCGCTTCAGTATACAACAAAAATTCAATCAATCCGCAATATCCCGTTATATGTAGC